>JAWNNV010000606.1:0-1359827 GCA_035044485.1 Scaptomyza reducta
ACTGGTGGTTTTCTATTTTTTGCGGTAATCTGTGGTCAAATATTGCGGGAAAACCAATATAACCGTATCCTTCTTGTAGTCCAAAGCACCTCCGGAGTCACCATGACACCTGGATTTACCACTCGTTGTGGTAATGCATTTCATCTTCTCGGAGATACACCACAATACATTTTAAGCGGCATCACAGACATTGTCACAAAGCGCAAGATACATAAAACGGACTTGGAACTATCGCTATCATGTACCCAACCCGAGGTAAAGGCTGTCATTTGTTCGTAGCTAGAGGCAAGTGGGCAGCTCTCGTTCGATCACTGAACTGTATAAAAAGGGGCAGCTCTATTAGGGATATATCAATGGTTTTTCAAAGTAATAACTGCAATCAATATAGTTTTTTGTTTATACAGACAAAAATACATCCAAATAATAACATTGTTTTTATACCCTGAACCCCTTGAAAATGGTTAAAAATGGTTTTGTGCAAAAGTATGTAACAGGCAGAAGGAAGCATCTCCGACCCCATAAAGTATATATATTCTTAATCAGCATCAACAGCCGAGTCGATATAGTCATGTCCGTCTGTCCGTCCGTATGTATGAAGTCTCAGAGACTATAAGAACTAGAGACTCCAGATTTGGTACATAAGCTCGCCTAATCCCTAGGCAGTACAAGTTTGTTTTAAATTTTTGATAACTCTTCCCGTTTCCGATATACACATGTGATCGATAACAACAAAGTCATGAATTTGGAAAACTTTTTGATGCAGTTTGAATTAGACTAAATAATGACAATCTGTGAAAATTTTATTGAAATCGGTTTAGAAACACTGGATATATGGAGTATTGAAGTTAAGAAAGTATGCACTATATACTTGTAATCACTGACTGTATGCGTAAAGTATAGGGTTCAGGGTATAGTCTAGTCGGGATTTCTCGACTAGAGCCTTCTTATTTGATAAATTTAAAGCATACTTTTGGGATGTCATTGGGAAGTTGGTAGCCCTGGTCGTAGGCATTTAATACATATTGAACCGAACTTGCCTGATTCCCAAAAAGGATGTTTTTCATTTCAGCTTTTTGAAAACGAAAACATTTCACATCCTTGCAGATCTTCAATTAGCTATTGACTTGGAATCTCAGGGACAAAATTTACCGAACTGTATTCCTGGGACAATTATAGAAGTCAAAAACACTTAGTTCATACCCTCACAACCCTTTCTTATAACACAAATTTTTAAATTAAACGAGTTTTTTATTTGAATATCAATAGTTGCAGTTTATTGGCTGGTCAAACCGGTGTGCTCCTCGATCCAGTCTAGATATGCACTGACTCTGGTGTTGTTGGGGGTGATCATACCGGCCCAGTAGCAGTTGCATGATGGGCATCTCGACGAAGCGGAGGACAGGAGAGACTGCATTAGCCTTGTCACTATCAAGACCCCAGAGAACTGACCCACACGAGCCACTAGAAAATCAAAAACAAACAAAGAGATAATTAGTACTGAGTCTCTTCAGCAAAACATATTCATTAAAACCAAGTTTTCGGACTCGTGTCTTTAAACTTAAGTGGAATTTTATATAATTTTACAAACACAATATCAGTCAAAAGTACTCAACTAAATATTTTCCTGTCCCTATGTATAGGTCTGAAGTCGTTAAAAAACCCATTCAGAAAATCCCACTTCAAGTTCTTCAAATTTAGATTATAATAGATTAGCTGTAAACAAGTAAGAAGGCTCTAGTCGAAAATACCGACTAGACTATACCCTGAAGCCTTTACTTTACGCGGCCAGTCAGTACTTGCAAGTACACGTATAAGGCATACTTTCTTACATTCAATAACTTCATCGTATCATATCTCAGGTGTTTGTCAACCGATTTCAATAAATTTCACAGATTGTCATTATTTTCTAATGTTTCAAACGCCGCTTAAAAGCTTTCCAAATTGAAGATTATGTCTCTGAGATCAACGCGTTCATACACACAGACAGACATACACACGGGCATGGCTATATCGACTCGGCTGTTGTAGGTGATCAAGAATATATATACTTTATGGGGTCGGAGATGCTTCCTTCTGCCTGTTACATACTTTTGCACAAAACCATTATAACCTTTTTACCCATTTTCAATGGATTCGATTATAAAAATATGATAACATGTATCAATATTAAAGCTAAAACTATAATAACAACATTTAACTGGTTCAATGGCTTTTCCCAATTGGTTTTCCTGTGTAAAAACCCATTGTTAAAATTTTTAAACTTGATGTTTTAAGTAATTAAGTATATAAAATATATTTTTAATAATAATTCTTTACAAATTTTATTTCATCTTTTTGTTACCTTTTTACGTTGTAGAAGAAAAGTCTTTATTCTCTATAAAAATTTTAGACTATTTCTGCGAAAAAAATTCAACTATTTATTGTCTTGAGTGATATTTAGCCTGATATAATCGATGGTTTATGACGATATATGGAATAATATGGAATATATGGATAATATGGAAGACTTCTCGAAAATTAACTTAGTTTAACTACTATTTAATTAATGGAAAAGTTATATTATATTGTTCTGTTCAATCTTTGAACTTTACGAACATGCGCGATATCTGAATTGAATTTAGTTAACCGCGGAACAAAAGCAAAAGCAAAGATTAATCTTTAATTTAGCCGATAACAGTGTGAGACTTACACGAGGAGCCCTCAATCGACTTCATCAGGTGTCCTATCAAACAAAAACAAAAACAACTCACGTATTCTTTTTTTCGACGTCATCCCCAAACAGTTGATTAGATAGGTACCGCCGCATATATAAAGGGTCTGTTGGATTGAGCAAGCTTATAGTCTTTTTTTGAACTCATCATGAAGGTACTCATTGTATTTGCTCTGGCTTTGGCCTATGCCTCCGGATCGGCACTTCGTTCCGAAGAGGGTCCTGAACTCCGTAACGTGTTTATGCCCGTTCTGGATGGACCTGATGGCCGCATTACCAACGGACGCGATGCCTCTGCTGACCAGTTTCCCTACCAGGCTGGTCTCTCCCTGAAGATTGGCAGGGACTCCGCCTGGTGCGGTGGCTCTGTGATCGGAAAAGAGTGGATCTTGACCGCTGCTCACTGCACAGATGGGTATGTTGAATTTTAAATCATCTATTAAATGATTTTTGTGCTAATCCTTTTTGTCTATTTAACTACTTAGTGTTGACTCCGTCACTGTTCATTTGGGCAGCACCGTGCGCTCCAGCCCCAAGGTTAAGCACACCGTTGACAAGTCTCACATCCTCATCCATGAAGGCTGGAACCCCAGGACTCTGTTGAACGATATCTCTCTGATCCGTATCCCATCTGTGGAGTACACCAGCTCCATCCGTCCCGTTGAACTGCCCCGTTTGGATTCCCACTACTCCACCTATGTTGATGATGAGGTTGTCGCTTCTGGCTGGGGCCGCACCTCAGATGAAAAGAGCGGTGTTGCTTCCAAACTGCAGTACGCTTACATGAAGGTCATCTCCAACGATTTATGCCGCAAGACCTATGGTCTGACCATCCGTTCAACCAACATCTGTGTGGACACCTCAGCTGCCGTTTCCACCTGCAACGGTGATTCCGGCGGCCCTCTGGTGCGCTCTGATGACAAGGTCCAGGTTGGTCTGACCTCTTTCGGTTCCGCAGCCGGTTGCGAGAAGGAGTATCCAGCTGCCTTCACACGTGTAACCAGCTACCTCGAATGGATCAAGACCCACACTGGCATCAGCCATTAAGTCTAATCCAGAAAGTGTTTTTTAGTAAAAATTTGGAATTTCCAATGTAACAAAAATAAATAAATTAATAATTCATTTTTAATCAACGGTAGTTTTGCTCTTACCAAACTAGTGGATAACTTATTTAAAAAATTTCTTCGCTTTGATTTTTTATTGTTGTTTTTATTACATCGTTTTTCGTTTTTTCATTTGTCTCATTAAAACAAATGTTTTTTTTTGTATTTTATATCATAATTTGACATTAAAGTTTAGTTTTATATAGGCTTTAGATATACATATCATTCATAGTATTTATAATTTCTTAGTTTTTTTTTGTTTCATTAATAAACATTTGGAATGCATTACATAATTTAAATTTAACAATATACATATATTTAATTTGCGGTTTAGTGGCATTTCTTGTTGTTGTGTTTTTATCATTAAAAATTGGAGAGACTTATGCACAGTTAACATTATCATTGTTTTAAATACACATACAGTAGTTATAAAGAATAAAAAAGTTACATTTTAATGGTCTTTATCAGATGTCAGTTAGGCATAACTTCTTTTTCATATGAATTTGTTACAGACGAATATCGCATAAAAATAACAATTATAAAAAACTCTATATAAGATTTCATTCATTTTCTTTTTGTTTATATATTTGTTAGTTCTTTCGTCCTATGTATATGTGTGTGTGTATTATATGTTTAGTTCTTAAGTGAACGCAGGCAACGTATGTTATATATGTGTGGATTTGTAGTTTATAAATGTTATTCTTCTTCTACTTTTTACAAGTGTCGGCAAACGCAAAACACAGAGTACAATTGGGATGCATAGACTAAGCTCCAATCTTGGGGCCTTACAATTGTAGCGCATGTTTGTGTGTATGTGTGCTTCCGTCTAGTTTAAAAATACATCCGAAACAGCACTAAACTAGCAAAAATGATTATTATACAAAAGCAAACGAACAAATAAGTACAAGATTGAGTGGCGGTGGTGTTCCAAGTATTGGATGCAATACGGTTGCCCTGTTGCTGTTGCAGTTGTTGTAGTTGTAGTTGTCGTCGTTGTTGTCCTTGTTGTGATGTAGTGTGTCGTCGTCGCTGTTGTTGCTGCTGCACCCGATACAAGTGCCGGACTGCTTGCCATAGCGTAAGACTGTCACCCACATTGCCAACGCCGTCGCACACAGGGCCAGTGTTATTAATCAACACCAGCAAATCCTTGGCTGCCCTCAATGGCCTTGATCAACTTATCCTTCAACTGCAGATATCCCTCATAGGGTGGCAGGTCCAATCGATTGAAGCTGTCAAGAGCATGAAAACAATTCAAATTCGAATGCAGCTCAAGGCAAACAGCAAAATCTTACCAGGTATGTGCACGTGGAAAATTATTTGGGGTGCCCCATTTTTCAATTGTGAACATTTGTGGACCATTGGATCCATAGAGCTCCTTGAAACCATTCATTGGCACTCGCGATGTGCCGGTGACGAATTGCAACAGACGTGAACGCATCTCGTTGGAGAAGGATAAGACTGCTCGCCAGAACCATTGGATAATGATGTGATTCATGTGATAGTCGCCTTTGTAAAGCGTATTTTCACGCCAATCTTTCACATCGATGTTCTGTATGCCGCACATCAGCAGCTCCAGTTCGTGCTCGTCAAAGATTTTGATTAGATTAAGGGGTATTATTGAACCAAAACCATCCAAGAACGATGACATTTGATCTTTAACGCGAGCCACAAAGCGCCACTCGATGACAAGTCTATGAGGTATGAAAAAGTATCATGATATATATGTATGCTTGTTGGTTTAAGTATATTTAACTCACTTAATGTATTCATCTTTGTTTTCATTGGTCACATCAATATTCGCGCCGCCCGGTTTGAGTTCGTGCTGACTCTTTTGACCAAACACATCCTCATCCAGGCAGAATGTCAACTCCAGAATGCGTGGATCATTCTCCTTAATCCACATTAATGAATTATAGTATTCCGTATCAACTGATTCCATGTCCTTCAGGTCTATGGGCTTTTGCAACATCATTTTATAAAAGGGACGTATAAAGAAGGCATCCAAAAGTTTGCCATGATACACAGCCATGCCGGCAATGCGACCAATAAATCTGCAATAAGGATCGTTTGTATAAGTTACAGAAATAATTCTTAATACTTTGTCTCTTATCTAAACTCACTTGAAATAACTTAAGTGCTCCTCATTGCATAAACCGCTCCCGTTATTGATTTGCAACGTATAGTTATCCATGGCGGAGTACTCAAAGAGTCCATAATATGGATTAAACATTTCTTTGGATAGTAAATAGAACCATTCTCTGGCGAGCCCACCATAATCTGTTAGCATAAAAATATACTTGGTAACAAATAACTTTGGCTTGTTTTTACAGATTGCTTACCTAAGCCCGTTTCTCCTTCGAACTCCACCCATAATTTAGTCTTTAGTAAATCGGTTTTTGTCACCGAACTAATAATTCGATACGAATCCTCCAATATCGATGTACGGCGAATGCGTATTTCAAATTTATTTGGTACATTTGTCTGTTTCAACAACCAAAGTTAATTAGTAAAGTTTTCTATTTGATTTTAATATTATACTTACTGGCTTTCTAATATGACTTTTGAAATATTCATATTTCTGTTTGTAATCTCGTGAATAGGGCACCGCTTGACCAGCTATATTTGGATTGGACAAGCGTGGATCCTCCCACTGTGTGGTGCGTGTATCTAAATAGGAATGAATCAGTCAGTAAAGTTTTTGAAAGTGTATTACTGGTCTGTGTTTACTGTGATCAATGTAAAAGACGCGACCATCGGTATGCACACGTTCCTCCCAGCCCTCAGGCAATGGTCCCAGATCGTCTTCGACACGTCGTGTCTGATTTGGCATGGGACTGGCGCGTCCATTGCGCGGATCGATCCACGTGGTGCGGCGTGATTCATGATCGATGAAGAAGGTTCGTCCATTGGGCGCCACTTGCATTGACCAACGCGGCGGTAGCGCTTCCTCCTCACTAGCTGCGGCCTGAAAGCAACAAAGAACAGCATTTAGTTAGTTCGATTTGAACACATATAACGCAAATTGAAACTGAAATTAAATATAATAATGTTGACACATGCTTTATCATATATCATATACTCATGTGCATAGTATTTATCAATGGAATATTATGGAACAGTAAAATTTACTTGATCTGTGGGCACAGCCGCGTTGTCTTCCTCGGAATTGCGTCGTGTGGACGGAGATGAGATCTCTGAGGGATTGTGGCTATCTGTGTGATCGGTGTCTTCACTCTAATTTTGATATGGATGCAATTTATTGCGTAAATGGTTTGTAGTTGGTTTTTTTTTTTTTTGACAATTGGAAGAAACAGATAAAGATAAAGATTTCAAAAAATTATAATTAATTTACCCAATACAAAAGCTTAACAAAAACATGATTAAAGAAATAGAAGCCAAAAACATAACATATTTAATGCAAAACCCAATTAAATACAGTTTACGTAAAAAGCCTTTGAAACACCAAACAATAAAGAGACAGAATGTTAAATGTTTTGTTTGTTGTTGATGAAAATGATTTATACGAAACCTTGGAGCACTTACAAAACATACACAATACAATATAAACCAAACATGCATATAGATCTACTTAAGATACTAAAACATTTGTAAAAAGTTATTTTCGAGTTTTCTGTCTTAAAATATTTAAGAAAAAACATAGTTTGTCGGATAGGTTGTGCAATTTGGATTTATGTTGCTCACCGCTTCCTCGACACGAGACGAACATAAGCCCATAGAGTTTTGTAGATTTGGAAGTTTTGATTTTATTTAAAGATATACACATGAAATTTTGAAAAATTTAAAGAAATTCCGAGACTTTGGAAAGGAGTTTTCATTCAATTAGGTTTTGAGTGTTTCTCCAGGGGCAAGGTTATATATCTTTTTCTTTTTTCTATTAGCCTTAAACAGCGAATTTTTTTTCTTGATATTAAAAGCAACAACAATGTGACAAAATGGTAGACAGGACGACATAGTACGAAATATTTATATACTTATGAGTATGTGTGTGTGTGTGTGCAATGCTAACCAATTGTCTACTCTGCTGCTGTTGCAGCCATCGTCGTCTTTGTTGCCTGTGATCCAATTGCTGGCTACCCAAACTGTTGTCGTTGGCCCGGCGCGTCAATAGATTTGTGATTGCCGAATTGACAAGATTGCTTTCGGGTGCCTTGCGCACCGGTCGCAAATCAATTTGCAAACTACTCGATGAGATCTCTGGCTGTGTAGCCGTGTCACGATGTTGCAATGAATTATAAACAAAACTGAATAGAGAGAAGTTGAATCAAAAACATGAATATGTAAGAACCCTCGAAAGGGAAAGCCAAAATAGCTCGACTCTAGGATGTGGACATGACACAAACAGAAGGGCTGAACTAACTTTTCTTTTTGGGATACTGGAATGGGATGGGCTAACACACACAGAGAGATGGGCATATTAACCTGGCATGATCCACCATTTGATTGGGTTCTATATCAGTTTGGTCATTTATTGTATCACTGTTGCTGTTGTTGTTTTCATTGGTGTTGTTGTTGTTGGTGTTAACTGACTGTGAACGTGAGATTATTGTTGGTGTTGTTGACGCTGTTGGACTATATACTGGCGTTGCAGTGTTATTGTTGACGACACCCTATATATATACATATATATTTGTGTACATGGTTAATATAGCATATAAACAATGAAACTATTATATTTAATGATTAAGTGGAATGAAAGAACGCTAAGAAGACTAGCTTTAATATCTTTTCAAGAGGTTCTGGCATTTCTAGCTGCTTTAAACTCTTCAAAAAGAAAACTGTTTGGCATTACAAACATGCGCCTCAGGTACAAGTTGTGGTCGAGTATATCACAGGTTTGAGCATTGTCGGATTGTGTTAATTGCTGATCTGTCTCATTATCGCCGACTGAGTCATCCGACGCAGCCTCCACTTCTGCCTCTTCGTGCTCTCCATCCAACTGCAACTCCTCCTGCTCCTCTTCGTCCTCCTCGTTGCTGTCAGCGCTACTCTCATTGGTTGCACTTAGATGCAGTTTAGACGCTGTCGTCTTTGAGCGCTGTGTGTTTGTTTGTTATTGGTTTTTTTTTTAGTGTATGACAAGGCTCACAACGTTAATTGTACAGGTGATATTTGATGTGAATTAAATGGGTGTGAGTTTGTGTGTAATAGTTGAGTATATAAAGATCATGCATAACAATTGTATCGGTTGTTTGCCATGCATGTATAATAATACAAAAGAAAAAGAATAGTAGTAAGTGCTGTGGTTACAGTGATCTCTCGGCAATTAGTACGCTGCTGTTGGAAGTATTTGTAGGAGAACTGCAACTAATCTTCGAGCTATCACTGCAGTTTGTTAGTGTGTGTGGTAAATGAAATCAAGAAAGGGTTTATTGGTTTTGTTGCTCTTTGCACTCACCTGACCACGTACCGACTCCGTATCATCCACACTTATGTGAAAACGTCTTTGGAAATCTGAGGCCAGCTGATCAACATTTTGGGCACTGTTGCTATTCAAGCTGCAAGTATATAAGACATTTGAGAACTTGACTATTCGATCTTTGAGTTAAATAGAACGTACATGGTTGGCCTTTCCCACTGTGTCGTGCGCGCCGTATGATTCACATAGTATGTGCGTCCATTTGCGTCCTGACGCTCCTCCCAGCCGGCGGGCAAGGATTCGGAACCGCCGCTAGGAAACGGATGCTAAAAACCGTAAACGTAATTAATTAGCATACGATTGCAACATGCAACTTGTTTAGGGTGCAACTTACCGGCTGGGATGATAAGTCGCCCGCATTTGTAGCCTCCACGTGCTCCCATTCGCCGTCGCTGTTGTTGCTTGACGGTTCGCTCTGTTCGCGTGTTTCGCGTATGAAGGCATGATATATCTCCAGGGTACCCTTGATGCGTGATTTAGCGCTATATTTGCATACACACACACACACACATACAAATAGAGATACATATATATAGTAAAAAAGAATAGCATTGAATGAATGTTAACGAATATAGAGAGCCGTTTCAAGGCCAACTAATACACGACACACGATACAGATACACCAGATACCACCACCACCATTACCTCCACCACCAACCACCCAACAATATTTAATACCAAGCAATCATAACTACAAATAATAATAGTTTCAAAACCATAAGCAATTACACAAAGCGTTTACTAAACAAAAACACAACAAAATCAACACAACGAAAGAAAACATATAGAAACATAATTTGGAAAATTCTACTGCGAAATTTCATCTATCACAAGAAGCAGTTCGTGGGGACAAGCAACAAATATTTGTTTCTACTTTAGTCTTGTTTGTATTGGTTTTTGTTGTTTTTTGTTAGCTAATTTACAGTTAAGTAATTTATAATTTGGTTTGTCGTTTACTTTGGCAAGTTTCTAGTATATAGTAAAGTTAGGCTGAAGTCTAAATGAACTGAAATTAAATAAAGAAAATCAAACAGCAACTGAAATAAACATACCCCACTGACCTGCGCGGACGCAGCGTATAACTCTGGGAGCCAATCGTGCGTCCCTCCTGCTCCGTGGGCAAATTAACCAATGTCAGCTCGACCATGCCCAGGAAATCATCGCGTGTCAAGCGATTCTCATCAAATACTTGAAACACCAACTTGTGCTCAGACGGTTTCACCTGACGAATAGAATAAGTAGTTTAGCTTAGCTTTGCCCTTTTGTAATTGTGGGTTGGGTTGAACTTACTCTGAATATAAATTCCTCATTCCAGGATGGATTTAATGTCTAAAGATAAGAATTAAAGCAGTTCATTAAAAAAGTCATATGATAAATCTCTGAAATTGTTGTGAAATACAATTTCCGCCATCAACGTCTGACTAATCAGCGTCTTATTACTCATTTCCACAAATTTTCACTGTGACCAGAAAATTACTGTGGCTAATGAATGGAAGTCCATGATAGCTACAACTATAACTATATAATGCTGATAAGATACGCACATGTTCGCGGCACCCGCACAAATTAATTTATTGGTTGTAGTTACCTTCTTTTTAGTTTTAGTTAAAACCGAGTCAATATTTATATCACCGTTGATTGTATTCAAATCGATTCGAACATATGGATCACTGCAAAATAACATATTTAACTTTTCTCTTTCTTTGTTTCTTTGTTCGAGCATTGTCGCTTACCTGGCGCCAAAAATGTCCTTTTTGGCCAAGGATTTGCCGCCGAGCACAACAATGCGCAGGTGGCACGAATCCCCAGTGTCGTTCTGCAACAAAAAAACAAGAAAATATATATATATATATATATAGTAAATTTGCATATTAAAGAGAATGTGTGAAAAAGCTTAAGAAAACTTAACACAGACACCCAAGTAGAGGCAGGCGGCAACAACAAATGAGGCACTTGTGCTTGCGGCTTGTTGACAAAAACACACAAACACACATACAGTCATCGCTCGCTAAATGGAACACTTAAGTGTCGAAAGTTATCATATGCGAGCATCTACTGTACGTGCAGCTGCCAATATCAAAAAGAGAAGCCAAAAACAACTCACACAAAATCTCAATTCAATGTCAAATACACAAAAAAGATGAAAAAAATAAAAATATACATATATATATATATATGTACAAAGTCAAAGAGCAGACAACAACAAGCTGCCAGAAGATGCGTATGCTTAATGCTAGTGATTACGCATACGCAGTGTGGCAATATAAGATGTGCTCGAAACACAAACATTTTATCTCGTATTGACATACTATATTAACAAATGTCCTTGACCCAGACGAGTGGCAATTAGAGGAGTCCGCCACTCAAACAATAATTGAACAAGTAGCACTCAACAGAGCCATTTAATGGCATGTAATAAGTTAAGATGTCTTTGCTCAGTCATGTCACAGCAGCAGTTTATATAGTCTATTGAATGTTAAATATTATTCCACACGCACACACACACACACATATATATATTGTTGTTTGCTTGCTTTTTTCCCCAATGCATTTTTGTGACAAAACGTTGGCACGTTTTCCATGAACTTGTCATATTGATTTTCAGCGGTTTTTCCATCTTGGAATGTGTTAGTGGTTTCACACGCTGTGCCACTCAACTTGCTGACAACCAGCTGAAAAATGCATGAGTATATATATATATATATGTATGTATGTGTGTGTAGTATCTGTAGAATCGTTGATTACTTTTAATTACAGGTTGTACTAGGTCTGGGTCTGGCCAATAAGTATGCCAATGCCATGCGTTCTTCTGCACAATGACCAACTGAAATATGCATCAATGGCGCGTTGGGATCAATCACGATTAAAAGCGTCAAGCGGTCAATCAATCAAGAACAGCTGCAATCGTTTTTGCTTAAGAACATCCCCCAAAACCTTGACAAAACAGCCCCTCTGTGACACTAAGCTCTACTGTACTAACTTAAATTGATTTTAAGCCATTGAATCTGCTTCTTAATGTCCCATGATGGCAAAGTGTCACAAACGTAAACTGATTTAAAGTCTTTTCAGACTAGTTTTGGCTGTGACGAACGTAAATTGGGTGTTAAAAACACATTAATAGGTTATAAAAAAGTATGAAAAGTTGCAAACAAGTAATTAGTTTCAATAAGCTGAGGATTCCGATTAAATAACCACTTTCAAACGACCTTCAAAAGCGAAAGCGATTATCGCAACTATAATATAAAAAAAACAATATCGAAAATTTTAAAGTTTCTCATTAAAGAATTTTTAGCATGTGACCTAAAAATGCGCAGCTGGGGACAAGAGGTAAAAGTGGCAATTACTTTTTTTTTTGTTGCCTTGTGCTGAATAATGGCGTACCAAAATATACACATGAATAGCACACATGATTGCTGATAAAGTAACGATTGTTTGAGCCAAAGACCACAACGGAAGTGTGATTTTGTCAGTAAGTCAATTGAGAGTATATATATATATATAGTAAAATATGCAATGGAACTTAGCCAAACGCACTTAACTAAATTGATTAAATTGATTTTCTGACGCTCATCTAAAAGTGTCAATGTTAAAATTCATTATACAAATTGAGCGCACAGTCAGAGTAAGAGTTCTCTATGCTGTTGCCCCAACATTGATCGATTACTAATATAACGTCGATAAGCATAGGAAAAAGCTTAAAATTCATGTTTCTTAGATGGCAGAAAGTGAAAAAAATAAATACAACGCCTTGTTAAAAGCTAAAATTAAACACCGTGCGGGGCAAAGTGTGAAAAAAACCAAAATTACTTTGTGAAATTGGAATTCGAATTTGATTAAGCGCCAAACAAGTAAATAAGTATTAGCTAAACTCTTTTGCACGAATATTTTGGGGTGAAATAAACAAGTACTTGCTAATGTATACTATTTGCGACACTTACTACGTATTCACTTATAAATTTAGTTTTTAAAATAGTTAAAAATATATAATGTAAAGTAATTTCCAAACGATGTCTAAGAATAGTCTCTGTTTGGGAAACCCCAACATTAACATAACGTGACAGAATTACAATATCTCGAAAGTTAAAAGGTTGCGACACAATTGCATTCGGAGAGAGACACACAAACCAGGCGAGAGAGAGAGAGAGAGCGCGAAAAAGAGAACAGCTTTCTCGATCACTTACATCACTGTTGTTGTAGCCATGAATTTGACCATCATCAGGACTGGTAGTCGTTGTTGTTGTGGTTGATTCAGCCATTTTTAATATAATATATATATAACAATTTGTGTTTTATTTACGTTAACGTTGTTAACTTTTATAATCGCCGCGGTAAGTGTTAATTATTGCACGCGTTTTAGCTAAAAAAGAAGCAATAAACATTTACGTTTTAGTTTTAACTGCAACAAACAAGATGGCTTATTGCTTTTGGCGCAAATATGTTCATTTATATGCACTGCTCAGGCTCGTGCCATTTATTTTTATTTGTATTTGTTTGTGACCGAATTTCTTGAGAACGAAACAGGTTTATACGCGAGAGCAATGGGCATTTGTTTTATTTTTCTTGCGTCTTATTTATAACACAATACAAAAGTTATTTTTGTTTGCCAAAACCGCATCACTATAAATGTAAAAGTTCTTTTTTTTGTGTGTGGCTTTTTTTTTTTGCATATTTCTATGACTAACGAAAGGCCCGAAAAGAGCAAACGAATCCAAATCCAACGCGGAGAACGGGACCCACAGTAATAATGCGCGATGGCGAATCTTGTTTTCACATTGCGACGTTGATTCTTAGCTCACGACGACAACAGCAACAACAGCAGCAGCAACGGGCCAGCAAAAGGCTGGAATGCCTGCTGCTTTGCTTGCCTGACTGTTGCTTTTATGTACACACATACATGCAAATACACGTACGCAAAGACACTGACACACACACGTGCACAGGCATACATCTATATAAATGTACGGGTGTTTTATATAATTAACACATTTTCACAGAATTGTGTACAATAGTTATTTCGAAAGAGCAACAAAAAAATATGCACGCGGCATTTATATTTTTTTTTTTTTGTTATATATGTATGTACATAATTCAATTATTCATTTATTTATCTCTCATTAACAGGCGCAAAGCGCAAAAGCACCAACGTTAGAAACAATAACAACAACACACCAACACTATTGCAGAAACATGTTCGGTGTCAGTCTTCTCCCACTTTCTTGTGTGGTTGTAGTACTTCTACAATAGCAACAACAACAACAACAACAGCAATAAACAAACAAACACTGCGGCTGCCGCTGTGCCTGTAACGGGAGCTCTCGCGTTCTAAGCTAAACTGAAAATTGTGCTCCAAGGCAGTGTGACCAATTTTTAAAAGGGTACAAAAGCGCAACACAGCAAGCCACAAGCTTTAACGTGTGACCATCGAGCACTATAATTACACATAAATAATTTATCAAAGAACAAAATTGTATATAAATATCGTAAACAAATTTGATTTTAAACTACGTTCACCATAATTCAAGAATGTTGCTGAACAAGTGTGTCCACATTGCTTGAAAGTGTAAATTAATGCAGTATTTTTAACACTGAAAGTCAAAAGCTTTATCTTGCGCGCGAGTTTTTCAAAACTGGCAGCGCAGCTGCTCGACGAACAAGTGGCAAAGCAAACAAAACAAAAACAGATGATATGAAGTTAACATGTAAATACGTGTGTGTGTTTGTACATGCGTTTGTGTGTGTTTGTGATGTGAATGAAGTTAGTGCTAGACTAAATGTTAGATCGAATCAAATGTCAAATATGCGTCATGCCCAGGTAAGCTCATGATAAGCGTTAGCATTACTAAAACAATAAGCGTATGTAAATATTAATGATGTCAGTTGTGACGCAATTAAATACACTTGGGAGTCTGATTACGACAATTGCGAGCGCTCTCAACTAACTAAACTAACAACGCACAAAATGCGGCTTGTTAAGTTTTTAAGGGGGCGTCCGAAAGGGCTGACAAATGCAGGAGGAGAGTCAGGGGGGTCTGGCATTAACACAAGCGCACTAATGAAGATAAAAAGCAGCTGCCTCGCCTCGCCGCGACTGGCAACATGCTAAATGAGTTAAGCAAATAACTTGAAATCGCTCAATTCATTGAGGCCTCAAATTACGCACATTCAAGTAAAAAGAGAGACATAGAAGGAGAGAGAGAGGCCAAAAACAGACAATTGATGTTGATAAAGTCAATTATCAAATAAGTCTTTGCGTAATTTAATAAAATAATAAAAACAAACAAGAAAATTCTTCGACTCTGCGGATGTTTATATTATTTTCGGCACAAAAAAAAGCACTCATCTTACTAGTTTTGTAAATATTTAGATAGATAGAGAGTTTATTACATTTGCTAGTAGTTGAAACGTGCCTTTTTAAGATCTGGAATTTGATTATCACACTTTTCAGATTCGCTTATCACGCGCACCTCTCATATCTTAATACCGCCGCCCAAAAAAATAGAAACACAGCGGTTGAAAGCACTTCAAAATTTGAACATTAAATTACCTGCACAGTCGTAAAAAGTCGAATTGTTGATATTCATGAAAATAGCGCACTTCGTAAACGTAAACATATGCCAAAAGTTAGCAAATAAATAAGCACGCTTACAATTTTTATTTTTATTTGTTTATTTTTAAAGTTTGAAATTTAGCACGCTTGAACGCTAGAAGTGATTTAAATTATTTACATTTACAGGGCATTGAACATAATTCTCGCAACTAACCTTTTTCCATAGATGGAAGTTCAAATAGTCTTGGCATATTAACAGCTAATGAAATTATGCCCTTTTTAAGATTTTGAGGCGATTCACAGCTGGTTTTGTTTAAGTGCAGATTCTTGATTAGATTAACTGTGACAACACCATAAAGAGAAAAATACGTTTTATATAAACCATACAAAGCAAAAACACTGATAAGTACCGTTGCACAGTCACCCACACCCAAAAACCCCAGAAACAAACTAACACACACACCCCACCACCTTGAAAAACTCACCACAGCGGCCAACGATCTGCGTGGCGTGTGTCCGTTATTGTAATCCAGGCGTTGTTGCCCTTGTTGTTGTCCAGCCACAGAGGCGGCGCGTCGACGTGGTGGTGGGCGTGGCACATCAGCTGTGGACGAGGTTGCGACCACAAAGGTGCTGCCGCTGCTGTTGCTGGTGCGTGACGACATTGTGCTGCAAAAAGAGAAGTCAGCGAATTTATGAAAAGAATCAGCAACGAAGCTTGTGAGAAAAAGAGAAAGAAACGGAAGTGCATCTTTAATTAAAATAACACGAAAGAGCTAT
Organism: Scaptomyza reducta; assembly: GCA_035044485.1. NCBI lineage: Eukaryota > Metazoa > Arthropoda > Insecta > Diptera > Drosophilidae > Scaptomyza > Scaptomyza reducta. The sequence goes on from JAWNNV010000606.1 coordinate 16,581, forward strand.
AGTTACAACAGCAACAAAAAGCAGAGGTGACAATAAACTGGAAGCTGGCTGCAATGCAAGGCCAACCGAGAGCACCAGACAACAAAGACACTCACAAAGTACGGTACATGTAAGTATGCACCCACACACACACATATTTGTACTATGCGCAGGTGTATGTATGGATTTGTATGAATGTATAGATGAAGCATAGGAAACTGATGTAGCCAGCAAAGCATAAAGCCGAGTAATTATCCAAGCGCGAAAGGTTCAACGGCGTTTCGACCTGGCCGGCTTCCGTCATGGCATCAAGTCCTAACTTTAATCTATTTGGTTTTTATCTCTAGGTCTTATAAACATACACAGACACTCACACAACTGCTGTGATTACTGGCACAATAATGACGCTTGATTTATGTTGTATTTTTAACTGAATTGTTCTACTATAAATGTGCGAATGTATGTGTGCAATTTATGCAGCCATTCTACACTTGCTTGTATGTGTGGTGATATACTTGAGGAAAACGCATCACATACATCTTTTCGCACCGCACGCTGCAGGTTACTCTTCGGTGTCGTTGTGTTAGTTAGTCAGTTATAATTCGCGCTTACATGTTGCGATTTACATACAGATAAATTAATTGTTTATTTCTTTTTTAACAAATCGTACAATAATTTTGAACACACAGCAAAACACGCCCGACAGAATCCGACAACTAACTAATTTCGATATTCTAGACGATAGCTTTCCAACACAACTCTGCAACCAGAGACGAGCAATCGTGTTCGATAATTATTGAGGTTATTTAATTATGATTTTGTCAATTTTGCACTTGTGTGCTCAAATACCATGAACTACAAGGAAAAATGTAGCAATTAGAAATAAACATGTATTTTTATTTAAATTTACTCATAAGTGCGAATATGTAGCGTTTATGTAGCAGTTACCGTGACATCCACACAGAGCTCCGCGATACCTACGTGCAGATAATTCGCATGCGAATATCGTCCGTCTCTATCGAAAACGTAAATGCGAAAGGCAGTGAAAAATTTAAACGAAACAAAAAATTCCCTTAAGTTCAATGGAGTATCAATATTAAAAGTTACATTTATGTTAAGCAAGCAAATCCAAATATTTATATCACATTTCGTGTTTGTCACAAAGTCAAATTCTTTACATTAACGAATTTTCGTGCGTGCGAGTTTTTTGGTGCGTGGTAATTGCGTATTAAACAACAACAGCCACAGAGCAGCTCAAAAACAAAAGTGCAGACGCTGGCAAAAACACTGAAAACTGAAGCAATAAGAAAAAAATACCAAGAAACGAACAAAAATAAACATTTTTTGCAATTCTCTACGATAAGCTTATATATATGGGTCTGACAGATCAAAATTGGATTGGTAGCGCGGTCAGTTTGACCTGCGACGACGAGTTAGGCGTGTTTCAGGGCCTGATTAAAAAGATCTCCGCTGAAGAGATAACAATTGTGCGCGCCTTTCGCAACGGCGTTCCCTTGCGCAAACAAAATGCGGAAGTGGTGCTCCGCTGTGCCGATATAAAAGCGATCAATTTGATTGAGCCAGTGAAGGACGCAGAGACGACCGCTCCAACGGTGATTAACAAGCCAACGCCAGTTAAATTGCCGCATTTCTCCAACATTCTCGGTAAGCAGCAGCAGCTTCAACAGCAGCAGCAACTACAACAGCAGCAGCAACTACAACTTCAACAACAACTACAACTACATCAGCTTCAGGAGTGCGACCAGGAACTGCCTTTGACGCCTCGATCGAAAGTGAATGGCAATCATGGAGATGGGGGAGAAGCAGGAGGACTCGCATCGAGTATCGGCAACTCGACGCTGAGTGATAAAATGCACCAACTAATGCTCAATAGAAATGCCAATGGATCAAATGGAATGCGCAGGTGATTTAAATAAATAATAAAGAGAAATTTGATAAGATAACTTTTTAGCAGTGTTAAGCACAACCGCAACTTGATAATTTAAGCATTTTAAACTATCAAATGTTTATGTTTTAGAACACCGCAGAGCTCACGTGCACCCAGTGCACAGCAGCAACCGATGTCGACGACGCCGAATAGTGTGGCTGCCTTTTTTGGCAATATGATTCCGGCCAAGGTGGAAGTAAAGCTGGGCAGCTCTGTCTACAATGCAGGTGGAGGAAGCTTTGGAGCAGGCGGCGGAGGAGTCGGAGCCGGAGCTGGAGGGGGAAACAATAACTTAGAGAGCAACTGTAGCAGCAGCGCTGATGGCAGCTGTGGCAGCGGAGAAGCAGCTGGTGGCAGCAACAGTAGCCGACCAATTGACATCATCGGGAATAACAATGGCAACATCAACGGCAGTTTTTATAATCAAGCGGCAACCAGCTATGGAAACGGAAATGGAAATGGCAAACGCAACGGCAATGCTAACGTCGGTAGCTTTAACTCGAACTCGTATTCGGCAAATGGGAATGGAAATGGAAATGGAAACGGTAACGGCAATGGAAATGGAAAAAACTTGAGACGCGGTGGGAATCGTGTGCGACGCGAGAGCAGCATGCGACAACAGCAGCAGCAAACGTTTGGCAGCGAGGCGGATGATCCGCTTCTGCATGAGGACTTTGACTTTGAACGCAATCTGGCGCTGTTTGATAAGCAGGCCATTTGGGATGACATTGAGTCGACGAACCAGAAGCCGGAACTTCTACGCCACGAGGTCCACGTGCAGAAGCAACAGCAGCGGCAGGAGAAGAAGTATCGACACGATGAGAACATTTTGGCCAGCCAGCCGCTGCAGTTGCGACAGATCGAGAGCATTTTTGATGGCAGCAAGGATTTCGTAACGGACGATGGACTCATTATACCCACCATACCGGCCTATGTGCGTAACCGTATAGAGCTGAGTGCCGAAAGGGCCGGACTCTCGCTGCAACGCCAAATAGATATATTGGCGCGTGGCGCCACCGATTTGGCCATAACATTGCTTGGCGGTGCTCGCCGTTTGACGCCGGCCAATAATCATCAGTGGCCCAAGATTGCCATTATTTGCGATGGCGTCAATACGATGAGGTGGGTTTTGTGCTTAACCAAATATAGTATAAAGACAACAAACATTATTTAAAAGCGAACGTCAGCAAAACATTTGATTGAACGCGATAAGAATGAAAACTCATTTTCAATTCCCTTGTATATTATATTTATAGAACACTGAATATTGCATGCGCTACGGGTCGTCTTTTGGCTTCCCATGGACTAACCGTGTTGCTTTATGTGGAACAGGCGCAGCTTATTGAACACAACAGCAGCTTAGAAGTAGCCTTGTTTAAGGCAACTGAGAATACCATTGTGCATTCGGTAGACGGTACGTGAAACTCATCAATCGAATATAGAACTGTAGTCGAAGCGTAATAACAAAATATGTATGTGTACTTTACAGCTATGCCAACGCCAGATCTTGTGATAGTTTCGACAAACACCGCTAATCTCTCGGATGCAATCAAAAAATGGCTTAGCGTTAATCGGTACGTTTGTTATTTAACTTCTTTAGGTCATTATGGAAATAATTGTTTTGATATTGTTTGTAGCGCATCGGTGCTTGCTATTGATCCGCCACCGTGTGGTATTAGGGGTGTTGCTATAAAGTACTCGATATTACCCATATTACCATTGATCCAAGATGCGAGCACTGCGGGCGACGCTTCCTCTGCGGAAGCAACACCAACAAAAACAGCGACGAACAATTGTGGCAAACTGTATTTATGTAATTTAGGTATACCAGATAAATTTTACAGTGATTGTGGCATTAAGTACAAAAGTCCTTATGGACATAAATATGTGATACCGATTCACTCAAAGGACTGAAACAACGCTAACACCAACAACAACACCAGCACACACAAAACAGTAGCAATAACAACAACTACAGCAATCATCAGCAAATCAAAAAAAAGAAGATTACGGAGAGGAAGAAGCAGAACACGACACAAACATAAACCAATCATTAACAACACCACTCAAACAACAACAACAACAACAACACACATGTGATGATCATCAAAGTCCAGTTTCCTGTGAATCTAGCTAGCTCTTAGAAGTCTCTCATACACAACTCACATTAGTTTTTATCAGCGGCGCATATTTAGTATTTACATTTAGTTTAAGCACCAAGTTTATTCATACAAATCTTTTAAATGGAAAAGCTGCCCTAGAATATAATATCAAGCTATATTTATAATCGTAGATTTATGTTAAAAATTTCTTTTTCATTGTACAGACCCTCAATGCAAGTCGAGACATTATTGATTTCTTGTTTTGATTCTCGCTTGAGAGATGTCTATTTTGTTTGCATTTTCAAATTGTACTATTTTATAACCGCATTCTTCCATACTTGATGCTCCCACCCAGCAACTACTTATCCCATAAACGAGACTATAGCTTTAAATTTTATATATGCACTGGACAACTTACCAAATGGACCATTCCCACTCCCTAATATAAATGGTCTTCAGAGCAACACTTTCAAATATGATAAACAAATGATTGTAAATAATTGTATATTTGCATTATTGTTTGTATAATGTTTAATGGGAATAACTCAATTAAATTGAAATAGTGAGATTGAGTGACGTAAGCGCAATACATGCCAAATTAAATGTCTACTTTTTAAGCATAAAATCAGCAACTATTATATAATAAATAAACAATACAATACAAATTACAAATCAGATTGATAAGTTAGTTTCGTAGGTCTAACGTGTTTAACAACAACAAAATTATCACTTAACAAAACAAAAAGGAAACTTTTATTTGTATTTAGAATTTAGTAACGTAAGACAAAGTTTAAGCCGTAACATCGAAAAGAAAATACATATTTTGTACTCCCATAGCATACGGACAAAAAAAAAACAAATGAAAAGAATATGAATGTATTTCAAATGTATTGCGATGAGTTTTATAAAACCACATTGAACAAGTACTATATCAAAATTCAATTTAATAGTGAAAATGTTAGCTGTTGCAAACTTAATATCGCAACCTAAAAACCTTAACTAATTGTTGTAAAAATATTATAATGTAGATTCTAAATTTCAATTGTTGATGATCAGTCTGCGAATTTAAATTTGCAATACATTGTTTCATACTTAAAAAGAAAAATCAAAAAAAAAAAAACAAAAAAACAAATCTTCAGTTTTACGAGCTTTCCTTGATGGAAAAGTGATGAGACTGTTTTGAGTACGGAAGTTGAGAGGAAGTTGTGGAAGAAGTTGAGAAGGTAACAAGGAACAACAACAAAAGACACAGACTTTGATAAATGCTTTAAAATTGTAAATTGACAAACACAATCTATTTCGGTCCAAATGTATAAAAATTAATTTTAAACGCAACAAACACAAAAATATGCCGACAAATCAAAATACATACAAAACACAAGTTAACAAAATGTAAGGAAAAGCAAAAAATCAATCTTTACAACTACAATATTAAAGAAACAAAAACACCGAAAAGCCTTCTCATGGAAAAGAAAAGAATTTCGTGTTTTTATTTAAAACGGAAGGGATTTTAAAATATGTTTTATTATTATTTTTTTACAGCTAAGAACGTGGTGTGGCGAAATTTGAAATATTTTATTTTGATCAAACATATATAAACGAAACAAAAAGTCCTTAATTCAATTGATACACTTAAACTTCATTCGTTGTTAAGCGATTTAGCGAATTTAGTATCAAAAAAAAAAAAAAGGTTTAATTAATATTTAGTTTTTGCTTTTCAAAAGCATCTGGCTTATAGTAAGTAATATGAAATTTGTTTACTTCTGCTCTTCGTACAACTTCAAGCGCTTAGTTTGCTGCTCATCGCCGTAGTCATTATCGTGATTACGTTTGACTGTATCCGACATGTGTTTACGTGGTGCTTGAAGCTTTACGGTTATAACATTAAATGTTTCGACCTCTACAGACACAACTTCCATCTGTGAGGCAGATGGTTCCAGTTCAACGGACAGACCTTCCATCTGTGAGGTAGACAAATCAGACCCAAAACCAGAGTCAGGACTGGACCAGTTGACTTCCACTTGCTGCTGCTGTTGCTGCTCGTTCTGCTGCTGTTGCTGCTGGTCCTGCTGCTCCTGAAACTTTAAATTGGACAGCTCGTGTATGTAATGGCATTGCGTGATTACATTCACATATGGCTCCACCATGTGCTCATTGTAGGAAGTCAGCTCAGTTAGAAGAGGCGTCCAGCGCTTAGGCAACCCGCTCACCTTACGTGTAGCTGCAATGCAGCTGGCGGCCAGCAGGGAAGGCGGCTCATTAATGAAGCTGTTGACTAAGCGATAATGTTATATTAAATGAAAGCATACAGCAATTGAATATCATCTTACTGGTCAGTGTGTAGTCAGACATGCGCATTAGTACCAACGCCAGCTTGGCCAGCATTTGCTCAAAGCTAGTGTAGCGCGGAAAGTTGTTAGCGTTGGCATCTGCCGTGGCCTTATCGAGATCATCGAGTGTCTTGCAGTACGATATATAATCGTCGTTGGTAATAAAATTCCAAGCGAACATCTCAACAAAGCTGGCAACCGTGGGATTTATTAGTTTAAAGTCAAAGAATGTGAGCAATTTGCGTTCGACGGCCTTAAACTCAAAGGACGTATAGCCGGTTTGGATCAAACGATCCATTTCGCTATAACGCGGCACATTTGCATCCGTATGCTCAATTAGTGCCGCAATGTGCATAGAAATCAACGCAATAAGCTGCAGCTTGTCCGCCCGTATTGTGTAGAAATCAAGGAAACGATCCAGATAGTAAATAGCTGCAAACATTTATTAAGCACTAAGATTTATGGATATCATTTTAAGGTTTTACTTAAATTACTTACCTAAATGCTGTACGCTGTGGCCTAGCTTGTAGGTGCGCGATATAAGATGACAAAGCTGGATGAGCATCGGTCTCTTGTTGAGTTGTGTCGATAGGAAATATACGGGTCTGCGCCGCAACTCGGACTCCTTCATTGTCTTGAAAATGTCAGTTGCGTAGTTGCTTAGCCATTGCGATTTCAAAATGCGCTGCAAACAATAATTTTGAATGACAAAGAATTTTCATCGGTGGCGCGTACTTACCTGGATTTTAATTCTTTCGTGCTCATTTTTTTCGCTGAGCATGAAGATATTGTTTTCCAGCGCAGAATTTTCCATTTTAACGCTTTTGGGCTTTAATAGATTTCTTCTATTGCCGTGCCGATTTTATTTGCAAATAAACTCATTGCCGACACAAGTGACATCAAGCAGCATTAAATACAAACATGGCGGACATTAACGGTAAAGGTGCAGTGTGTGCATACTGTGCAAAATGTATAAAAAGTTTTGACTGATCTGGTAGCCTGATAATTGGTTATTAGCAAAATTGATGCTGGGTATATATTTAAAATATATTTGTAACATTGTAAAGTTGTGCTTATGACCATTGTGTCGTACCTTTTTCTTATATTCATTGTTTATTATTTTATCTAATAAAAACATTATAGTTTCTCCTCAAATGAACTGGCTTATGTGTCTTCAAACTCACGCCACCAACTCACGATCAATATACATTGCCCATCACTAATTTCGCATAACGGAAATCTCAGCTGTCCCTCTAAAAAGTAAGCTGTTTTGTATTGGCAACAATTTGATTTTTCAGATATTTTTATTAAACAAACAATTTGTGTCAATAAGGCAATGCTTATCAAGCTTTCTCTTCAAGAGCCTTTCTTATTATGTACATTTGGGTAAATGAGATTAAATTGAATTGAAATTAAAAAGGAAAATTGAAATAAATTCGTTTTTTTCGACAGTTTCTCTCTTGTCTCCACTAATAATTGTATTGGACAATTTGGCGTTAAGGCAATATATCAGCGTCGTCCGACTGATTCCCATCAGACTTCTCGGCCTTATCCAATTCCTCAATATTTGCCGGTAGCTCGCAGCCATAGTACGCATTGTTGTTGGCACAGTAAAGTAAGAGATGACGCCAGCAATCATCAACGGCCAGCAGATTGGGATTTCCAAAGACGACCATCAGGTAGCGGGCACGCGAAATTGCAACATTCATCCTCTTGCTGCTGCGCACAAATCCCAAACTTAGACGCGAATCCGACACGAGTTTGGCCTGGGATGAGCGCACCGTTGAGATTAGCATGATGTCCCGTTCCTGAAATCAAGATAAATGAAATAAATTACAAACTCAAAGCTATTAGCTAGCTTAATAACTTACTTGACCCTGGAATTCCTCAACGGAGCCAATCTTAGGCATGGTCACATCCGCACCGATGAACATGTTACGCAGGGTCTTTACCTGCTTTGAATATGGCGTCAATATGCCAATATTATCGGGATCCACTTTGTTGCGATACAATAGAATGGTGAACAAGAAAACTTCGCGTGCCTCCTCTGGATTATACCACGAGGGCGAGTCCACTTCCTGCATATTTTCACCCAGTATACCATAAAAAAAGGTGCCTTGGGTGACGGGGATATCTTTTATATGGAATACCGATTGAATCTCAGCAAGAAGTTTAGATTCCCGTGAATCCTTCGCCGAGACCTGCGAGATGAGCTCGTTGTCATAGAACAGTGTGCTATAAACGGTCATTATGGAGGGCAGTGCGCGATAGTTGTACAGTAGTTTGGTAAGTACGGCCGGATTGTAGCCGGAGTTGTCCGGATAACGTTGCATATCCCGGCGGTACGGTGTACTCTCCAGTAATCGTTCTAGGAAGGACAGACCCAAGCCATAGTTCTTGGCAAAGTGACTGCCGACAATTGCCTGCAACTGATGCGGATCTCCGGCAAGTATGACCTGACTGCGCTGTTGCCCCACCAGCACAATGGGCACCATCGTCTCCGGCTCTGTGCACTGGCCCGCCTCATCGATCACCACGTGCGTAAAGTGCCCAGCACCAAAGCTCATTTGTAAAAAGTTTCCCAAAGTTGTGCATGTACTAATCGTCACACGGTGCTTGCCCAGATACTTGGCCTGGCACCGCAATTTCAGTCCAGATTCAGTGACAATCATCTGCGAGAACACAAGATGAAAACTTAGACTCAAAAGTTATTTAAGAAATTATTCTACGCACGCTTTCATGACTCTCGTCCAAGTTGCCAATGTCGACGGTGGCACAGTGGTTCATCAACTCTTCCGGCACACAGTCCTTCTCCACCTGGTTCTGGGAGACGAGGCGAATGAATTCACCAGGCTTCAGCACATTGCTCTCGATGATGCGTGTCGTAATCAAATTTGCTGAGCTGTTCGATGGTGTGCCAACTAGGATGCGAGCACCAGGTAAATTGCACACCAACTGCAGGATGGTCTCCACTAGGGTAACAGTTTTGCCAGTGCCCGGAGGGCCAAAGATGACATATGGCATATTATCAGATTCACCACGCAGAATATTGAATATGGCGCGCTTCTGAATGCAGTTTAGTTTCTCATTGTACCATGGAAGCTTGTCGTCAAACAAAGTCATTGTATCGTCATTGAAACGAACTTCTAGCTGCGGATTCTTCCGCTTGGTCACCTTGCTGGGAAAGAGGAACTGCTGCCCCAAGTGTTGTGGAATATGTATGATAGCATGCTGCTGTTTGCGAAACGCAAATCTGGAGAAGTGAAACTCTAGACGATAATCCTCGTTCTTGTATTGTTGCTGAAAATTTTTGTTGAACTTGAGCTGGACGCGATTGAAGAGCACCTTGTGTATGACGCCCTGAAATACTTTTGGCTCATTGCAGTCGTCCTCGAGAAATGGATTAATGGCATTGACAGTGTCGCCCAGCACCAAAGAGGGACGACGTTCCGCCAGATTCTCAATCTGCAACGACAGATAATCGCCATCGCGCTGGAAATGTGCACGTTCGCGATCGAAGTTGCGAAAGTTGATCATGTAATCGATTTCCTCCAGATAAAGCAGGGTTAGGAAACGTTGCGTGTAGTTATCATAGCTTAGCGGCTCAGTGAGCGCTGGATAAGCTTGGATCAAAAGTTCGTTCACTACTTTTAGGATGTTCGATTTAAGGACAATTCCAAGCAGCTTGTCAGGCACATCGTTAGCAGTCAAACGTTGTTGAACGAAACGACGCTTGGTGGATATCGATTCGCCTTTGACCAATGTGAATTTTTTACTAAACACCTGATAGGTATATTCACGACTGCGTTGTGCCGCTGTATGTCCACTAACCATTAGCTCCTGTGAGGCAATCAAGCGCCGATTGGCATCACGCGCCTCCTCCTCGGTTTCGCAAACGATGATCGTTAAATAGCGCACGATTTTGAAACTATCAAATTGGAGTGTGTAGGTTTCTTTTACCTCGCCAATAAACTTGGTTTGCACTTCAAAGATTACGGATATTTCGCTACCCACTTCAATGTTTCGCGAGCTAGTCGGCTCTAGTACAGTGATCTGCGAATCGGCAGTATTTGGCAAATGTATACTCTTCAGTTGAAATGTCCTTTTGCCGATATTTTTTAACTTAATCTTGACAGAATGCTTCTGCCATTGGCCGACAAATACAAAGCGTTCCACGCCTTCTACCAAAATAACACCTTTTCGCCCGGTTGATGGCAGTGCCGAAATAGAATTTTCTTTGATCTGGCCAAAGTTCTTCTCCATCACCTGCAATTTGATAGCGCGCCGCGTAAACGTTGACTATGACACGGATTAGAAGATAGATATTATTGAATATATTTTAAATACATATATATTAAGTATTCTTACTTGTTTACAATCGATGAGATTAACTCGTACTATATCGCCCAGATGCAATTTAGTCCCCTTGGGCACATCCTCAATGAGCACATAGGCATTTTTGGTAAGCACAGCTAGCTCTTTATATACACGCTCAACGATGCACTTTTGGTCAGGTTCGATGCGAGTCGGAGAGACTTTCTTTACCTGCAGAATCTCGCCCTGTTTGTCCACATAACCATCGTCCAGCTGGACAGTGCACTCAAGTGCCACTTCGTCTCCCTTTTTGGGTATAAAATTGATCTGAACATTGTCTAGTTCAACGGTCCGATCTCCATTGCTAGTCTCCACTTCGATGGATGTAGGCAGGCGTTCCGTAATAACGCCTAAAACGTGGCGCTGTTGCGTATTAAAGTAGGTCGGCTGATCCACTTTCATTTCATCCAACAGCTTATTCACCTTGAGAGATGGTAAAAGCTATTATTAATATCTGTTGTTTGTGTATACAAATATGAATAGTTAAGTATTGTGTATGTACCTCGATAACAGCTGGCTCTTCCCAACAAAGAACGACAATTTTTTGAATCTTGACCACTTTTAAGATGCCATTGTCCTGTTTAAATACCAAATACTCAACCACACATCCAGTAGTAAGATCGTGAAAAAGTTTGTCAGCAGCATTCCGATCAAAGGGAATGGAGTTATCAATTACGCCATCGCCTGGATTTAATTTGGTAATTACGCCCTTGCGTAAAGAGCAGGCAGTTCCAAGTGCTTTCATATTAGTTGTGTCAGTAGTAGAAAATACATTCAAGTTCTCCTCCTCGTCTTTCTCAATTGTTTCCAAGTCAAGAAAATTGTTCTCCATGTCCAGCAAATCGAGCTTGTGTGCACGCTCCTTTTCCTCGTTGGAAAACAGCTTACTCATCACTCCCCATACTTTGGACATGGTCTTTGGCTTTGTTTATTGTTATTGCTGTGGCTTTTTTTCCAGGCTCTCGTACATCCAGTCCGTTTCACTAATGTGGATTAGTTCGTTGCGCAGTATCTGCAGACGTTTCAAGTGTGTATCGCTGGTCTCCGCTTTAATGCCTGTCTCGCTTGTTATAAGCGAAATGACTTTGCTCTTGCTTGGTGTTTGAGTATCGAGTTTCTTGATCTGAAGTTCAGAGTAATTTTTGAAAAAAATGAATGAAAAAATGAAAAAAAAATATGAGAATCAGCAAAAGTGCAAACTGCAGCATAAATTTTTACTGCAGTCACAATATCCAAAAAATTGAAGAAAAAAAAAAATATATATATATATGATTTAATGACGAGCGAAACAAAATGAAAATGGATATACCAAAGAACAGAAACAAAAATGCCTGCATTAAATTGCAACAAACCTCTGCAGCGGTGTTGCTGTTGCTTTCTGGAATGCTTGGTGTGTTGTTGCTTTCGTTATTGGTGCCGGTTGTCTCAGTTGATATTATCGACATATTCCTGTGCCGGCTAAAAAGCAAATTGCTTACAATGCATATTACACAGAAAAACAAAATTCGAAAACGACTCTTGTTTTGGATCCACTAAGTAGTTTTAAGAACTCACCTCAACTGGCCAACAAAATGCTTGTAGTTCGCTTCTTTTAAACTCGTAAATGAAATGAAATTACAACTTGTCGACCGCACAGTTAAAAGTTTTCTCAAAGAAGAATTTGTTAGAGATGGCACAGAACACGGTCCACAGAATATGTTTTGGCGCCTTAAGCCTTAACATTTCGTTTAAATGTTAATTAAATTTAACGTCATTATTCGCCTTACCACACTAATGTAGTCATGTATTTTAGATGTTTTTAGATAAATAACGAAAAACTTGTTTGCGTTGGCGAGGTTTACGACTATAACAAATTATAACAGAGTCATAACAGCGCCTTACCCACAACACGTTCCACAAGTATCGCACTATCGATACAATGAATCGTTCTATCGCATTGTCATCTATGGTATTCCCTACTTTGGTATTGTTTGTATGATTTAAGTGGGCGCTGACGTTTTTACTCAAACGCAATTAAAATGTAATAAAAAAATAATGCAAAATAAGCTTTATAAAGGTATTCAGAGTGAGCTGCAAAAAAAACAAATAGAGTTTGAACCGTTGGCTATCGATAGAAATATCAAGATTGTCACATCGCTAACACAGGTGCATCGTATTTGCTAACCGAATCGGCGTGCAAAAGAAAATTTACCTAAATAAATTTAAGGCGAGTCTTAATCGCCAATTTGCCACCAGCAAACGAGTTGTTTATTTGGTTTGCCAAAGTGTTGCCACAACCAAGATATCAGGCAGCTACTGCATCAACAACACGGTTTAGTCGTCGTCCTCGTTGCCTGTGCGTCTCGTGTAGATTTTCAGCAGTGAATAACTTTCGGCTTTTTGTGGGTGTTGCGGGAAGAAGCGTGTTGAGACTGCGCCAGGAAAGATGGTTAAAGCTAAAAAGGGCAAGAAAGAGATACTGACCACCGTCGAAGGGGGCTCATCGGCGGAAGAAATGTGAGTACAACAACAAACAGTGCTGGTGCTGGTGCTGGTGTTGTTGTTGTTGTTGTTATTATTATTTACTTATGCTACTGTTGATGCCATGTTGGCAACTTTCTACAAAATGTTCATCAAATATATCTGTATATAGGGAAACTAATGCTGTTGTGGACTCGGACAACGATCAATTGACCAACAAGAAGAATCCGCCCAAAGGCAAGAAGAAGAATAAGAAAAATGCCGATACAGACGAGGCCAGCGAATCGGAGACGATCACCAAAGGAGTCAAAAAACTGAACGTCAAAGGCAAAGGCAAGGCCAAAAACGCAAAGAACGCCGATGATACCTCAGACGAGGAACCAACTCCAGTTAAGTCAGCCAAAAAGTCGGCTTTTGATCTGCTCGATGATGACGATGACAACCAACAAGATGAGGCGCCAGCGGCTCAAAGTGCCTCCGATGAGGAGCTTGAGGTTGCTGCAAAGCCGCAGAAAAAGAACGAGAAGAAGGGGAAAAAGAACAAACGCAAAGGCAAAGATGATGAGGATGAAGACCTGGACAAAATGCTGGCCGAATTGCAGGCGGAATATGCTGGCGAAGCGCCCCTACCAGGTGCAGCAGCGGCAGCAGTCACCGCTGATTCCGAGCAGACCAAGAAGAACAAGAAGCAGCCAGCACAAGCTGTTGAAGAAGATGGTGAGGACAATGATGATGGAGACACGGGTGGCATGAAATCGGCAGCTCAAAAGAAGAAAGAAAAGAAAGAGCGACAAAAACGCGAGGCAGCATTGGCCAAACAGCGTGCAGCGCTTGAACCAAAGCAAAAGCCAGCACCTCCAGCATCTGAACCTGTTGCAGAACCTGAAGAAGTACCCGGTGAAGGGGCTCCGCCAGAAGCAGAAGCCGAAGCCGAAGCCGAAGATGCCGATGCTGACACCAAGGGCGGCAAGAACAAGAAAAAGGGCAAGAAGGATAAGAAGGCTGAGGCCGAGGAGGAGAAAAAGGATACCAAGAAGAAGGGTGGCATGTCTGCCGCCATGGTGGCTGCCATGCAGGAGCAGCTCAAGAAGCGCAAGGAGGAGGAGGAACGTCAACAGCAGCTGGAAGAGGAGCGCATTCGTCTAGAGGATGAGCGCGAAGAGGCACGCCTAGAGGCAGTGCGCCTTGAAGCCGAACGCAAAGAGAAGAAGAAACAAAAAGAGGCTGAGCGCAAGGCACGCCTCAAAGCCGAAGGTAAACTGCTGACCAAGAAGCAAAAGGAGGATCGTGCTCGTGCCCAGGCGTTGCTCGACTCGCTCAAGGCGCAGGGCCTAGAAATTCCAGATCCCAACGAAAAGCGTTCAACGCGACCAGGTGATAAGTTAATTCCCAAAATTCTCTAGGTGATTAATAATTCAATCTGATATCACTTTAATAGGCACTCGCATTCGTCCCAACAAGAAAAAGGTTCCCAAGGATGGCAACGAGGGTGAGCCAAAGGATGAGGCACAACAAGCGGCTGATGCAGCTGCCGCTGCCGCAGCGGCGGAGCAAACCGCCAAGGAGGAGGTGATCAAGGAGAGCTGGGATGCTACCGATAGTGAAGCTGAGCCCGAGGAGGAATCATCACAGGCAACCACAACCACCAACAACAACGGCAAGAGCGAGCCAGCTGATGATGAGGAAACCGATGATGATAGCGATTCCAATGACGACAGCGACGACTCGGACGATCAGAGCGATGAGTCCGAAAAGGAGGATACAGCTGGTCTGGCCAATGATCCCGAATCGCGTCGCCTGCGTGCCGAAGCGCGCATCCTCAAGCGTCAATCGGAAGCGGAAAAGAAACGCACCACGGATGAGCTACGTGCCGGCGTTGTTTGTGTCCTCGGCCACGTGGACACGGGCAAAACAAAGATCTTAGATAAGCTGCGACGAACGAACGTTCAGGATTCGGAGGCGGGTGGCATAACGCAACAAATTGGCGCCACCAATGTGCCCATCGAAGCCATCAAGGAGCAAACGAAGTTTGTGAAGAACGGTGCTAGCTTTGAGCATCGTTTACCAGGACTGCTGATCATCGATACACCTGGCCACGAATCGTTCAGTAATCTGCGCAATCGCGGCTCCTCACTCTGTGATATTGCCATTCTGGTTGTGGACATTATGCACGGCCTGGAGCCGCAAACTCTTGAATCCATACAGCTGCTAAAGAAGAAGAGATGCCCCTTTATCGTGGCATTGAACAAGATTGATCGTCTCTACGATTGGCAAGTGCTGGCACGTCGCGATGTCCGGGACGTGATCAAGGAGCAGCAGAGCAACACCCAGCTGGAGTTCCAGCAGCGCACCAAGGAAGTCATCCTACAGTTCGCCGAACAGGGCTTGAACGCAGCGCTCTTCTATGAGAATACTGATCCCAAGACCTACATCTCGCTGGTGCCCACCAGCGCCATCACTGGCGAGGGCATGGGCAATCTATTGTTCATGATTTCCGATTACTGCCAGAATATGTTGACCAAGCGGCTTATGTACTCCGAGGAGCTGCAGGCAACCGTGCTGGAAGTGAAGGCCATACCCGGCCTGGGCACCACTATCGATGCCATCCTCATCAATGGCAAACTGCGCGAGGGTCAAACCATGATTCTGGCCGGCACAGACGGACCAATTGTCACACAAATCCGATCGCTGCTCATGCCACAGCCCATGAAGGAGCTGCGCGTCAAGAACGCCTACGTCGAGTACAAGGAGGTGAAGGCGGCGCAGGGTGTGAAGATCGCTGCCAAGGATCTGGAGAAAGCCATTGCAGGCATCAATTTGCTTATAGCGCACAAACCCGATGAAGTCGAAATCTGCAAGTAAGTGAAAATGATAATTGGCAACGGAATTTTCGATCTATTTCTAATCCATTTACTTTGTAGAGAGGAAGTTGCTCGCGAACTGAAGAGCGCTCTTAGCCATATTAAGTTGGCTCAAACGGGCGTTTATGTTCAGGCCTCAACATTGGGGTCGCTGGAAGCATTGCTCGAGTTTCTGCGCAATTCAAAGATTCCGGTAAGTGGCATAATTCGATAATTCAGTGTTGATCAACGCGTAAAGTTCAAATCATAGAACCTTAAGGGTTAGGAAGCTGTATTGTTAACAGAAATATTCGGAAAGTACTACAAATCCATGTCGAAAAACTCTGTCGGGAATTGAATATGAACTGAGATTAGATTTTCTCTGAAACATTTTTGAAATATTCTTTAAAAAAAATTCACTAAATAGTTAAGCAAGTTTTTTGTTCGTATATGAATCAGAAACTGTATGTTTATATAACGAAAATATTCCATAAAAAAAGACTGCATCGGTTTACAGACTAGTTTGTCAAAACTGAATTATTTTTTATGATTCGAAAAAAAAAAAATTATGTTTTGGGAAATATGATAAAAAAAGAAATGTTGTAAATTGTCGGACAAGAAAGTATATTTTTGGAAAATTATGAGTGCACGAGGCAGCGTCAGCGTCGTCTGCCTCTCGAGTGCCGGCATGTTGCATGTTGCATGTTGCCTGCTGCAGTCGCCACCTGCGTTTCCGTCTCCTTCTGGCGTAGTCGCAGCCAGCGCGGCAGCAGCAGACAGACAACATTGCGACCACGTCGCCAGAAACGGCGTAAACATAAAATGTATTTTTATAAATGCGGTGCAAATAGTTGCAACAACATCAGCAACAACAACAGCAACAGCAGCAATAACAAATAACAACTTACAATCCCGGCCACATCGAATGATTCATGCCACAGGCAGCCATGCGGCGGGCGCGTAGCCAACAACACGCACTGCCCCATCCATCCAAGTCTGCCCCCCAATCACGAAAAGATTGAACACCAAAAACTAAAAATATCTTTCGCTCGACATACATACATACATACACAGCCAAAATACATACAATGTAGTTGTAGACATACATATATATATATATGTTTCAACTTATATGTACATGTACCTGAACGGATATGGCAACTCAAATTGCAATTCGCAAATCGTTTCATTGAACGTGTATATATATATATATTTTCATTTGAACTTATTTGCTTTAAACGCATTTTCATTCATGAATTTTTAGCCATTGCCATTTGATGCCCGCCATTTGACACACCATATATATAGATATATATGTGTGTTCTTGTATAATTTGTATTTATGATGCGACTTCGAAGCGGAACGGAAACGCTTCAACGGAAGTAACAACAATAAGAAATTCGACATACATATATATAGACATATATTAATGTGCATAATTATTGATGTATATCTTTTGTTATGCAATTGAAATAAGATATTCGATATTGTGATTGGGTTTTTGTGGATTGTATTTCGGTTATTTAATGCAGTCCAAAATATACATTCCTCGAGAATTAATCATTTTTAAAGACTTCTTTTAACGAGAAACAAATTTTTTCTATTCTCAATGTTGAAATGTCTATAAAATATATGATTATATATGATTTTTTTACTATATGTAACTTCAAAAACTACTACGAAAACCCACACCATATCTATGAATAGCCAGACAAGACAACTTGACTACATTATATACAATTGTATGTTGGCTTCAACAAGTTTCCATCAGTTAAACTAGTGCTAGTTCCTAACACTACAAGCTCATTAAGAGCAACCCACATTTTCTAGGGTTTCCCACAGTCTCATCTCACATTCAACTTCCATCATCATCATCGTCGTCATCAGGCAGCACTTTTCCCATAGCCAATGCTTCCAAAATCAAGACGCCAACGCAATAGCAACAACAGCTATGCAAATTGGATTCCACAAACTTACATAATTTGCGTTAAAGGTGTCTAGTTGTCAACTTTTTGGAGCAAATTACACAAAAGTATGAGGTGCATTTGATTTTAGAGAGAGTGCGAATTATTGTTATATTGCCATGCAAATTTATGCTAATATGAAAAGTGTATGATTAGTGTATAACAGCTGGAAGGATAACTCTTAAAAACATATGTTGCTCTTTTACTCTCTTACATTTGAAACGCTATAAAAAAATTTGTCGCCGTCAAAAATCAATTATGGCAAAATGTCGGCTTGACAAAATCTGTCTACATACATATGCATGCATGCATGCATGTATGTAGCTGACAAACTGACAAGTCTCTGCTTGATTGCCATTCATTCATGACTTGAGTGGGCTATGTGGGTAGCTGGCCGGCCGGCTATGTAACAAGTTCCGCCTTCGTTTAAGCCAAATTTAGTAACTAACTAGCGCCAACGCACATACCATAACACCATGCGGTCGCTTTTCAACATATTAAATACCTGTACATTGGGTATATACGTTTTTTGTGCAGGTTATGTAACAGAAAAATGTACAGTTTTCGTTTAATATGTGCCTATCAAATCATGTTCTAGTATGTTAAACTTTGCCGTAGGAAGTCTTTATAGTAAAGCACACATACGAAACTATGCATCTGGGTGTGTTAGTGCGTTTCATTCGGCTCGAGTAATTATTTGTAGCACCCACGCTGTGAAATAAGAACAGGGATTCCAATTTATATTGGCTCTGACCAAAATGACCGGAAATTGTCATTTATGTGAATGGTGTGCCAAAAACTAAAAAAAAAACGCGTTAAAAAGTCGTTTACGTTTTATTTATGGCACATCATGCCAAAGCTGTTAGCACAAAGAGTAAAGCTAAAATAACATTTAACACTGGGTGAGCAGCTCTCTCATTTTGATGAACTCTGCTGCAATTAATTGACTGCTGTCTCTGTCTGGCTTGACGGATTCAACGGTGTGCTATTATATATTTTCATTGAGCTCATTTTATTGATTCACAATAAGGCAACAATAACCAGCTTGGCAAGTGTCTCCAAAAAATAAAACACAATTCACCAAAAAAAATAAGAGCAGCAACAGAGGGGACAGACAGGCAATGAATTGTATGGAAAACAAATCAATTACAATTGTATACATATATATATATATGTACATTTACATTGCTCGCGCTCTCTTTCCATTACTCTCTTGGCACTCACTGTTAATTGCGGCCCACGATGCTGCAGCCCCTTCAAAAGTTATTGTTGTTATTTCTGTTGTTTCATTCATTATAGCAGACAATTTGCTTGTTTGTTATACACTGAACAGGCTCTCTCCCTTACACACACACACGCACAGCTGCTCTCGTACAATAATTCATTTTATTGATCAAATAAACATTTGCTATACATTTCTATAAATTAAACACGACGCGGCAGGGCGTAACGGCATCAGAGGCAGCGGCGGATAGAGAGGGACAGCAGCAGCAGATCAATGCCGCGCTTTCTATTCATAAAAATTAATTGCACTTGTTGCTGTCTGCTTGGCTGCCTGTTTTGCCTGTTTTCATTTTAATGTGTATCTTTATCCTCTTGGGCCATGTGTTGCTTTTGGGCGGGGGCGTGCGTCACACACACGCCACAAATTAACATAATTCACTTATAAAAGCAATACGCACAATATTTATACAAATAACAATAATTCATTAGCAGCCCCTTAATCCAAATGGCTTTGCGGATTCTCACACCATCAAAGGCAATTTAAAAATTGGCATTCCGAATGTATATGTACAAGGCCAGAAAGCAACAAAAACACCAACAGAACGTGCCATCACCTCCCAATATGTGTATGTATGTGTGGGGATGATCTTGTGGAACATATTTTGACATTTATTCTCTTTTTCGCTATTGAGATTTAACTGTTAACTCTCTCTTCAACTTTTAGATCATATTTTGACTCTCTCTCAAATCAATGCCTTCCATTTTTCCATGTTATTTACAGTTAGATTGAAAGAGCTCTCGAGTAAGTACAGTGTGACCTCCTTCCAATTAACCTTAGTGTGCAGCTATCGGATTTGGGCACATTTTCATTACGCCACCAACTTGGCTCAGATTTATGGCTCGTTATGTGTGTTGGGAGCGCAGGCGGAAAACCCAAAACAGTAAAGAAGGCAACATGGAATAACCACAGCAAAAGCTTCTCGCTAGTGTGTGTGTGTGTGTTTGACAGTTGCAAGCCAAGCACCGTTATGCAATTGGCCTGCAATCTCTGCTTAAATTCCGTTTGTACGTTTGCTAATGTTGTTGTTGCCAACTGCCAACACAGCGGCTTCATTAACATTTGCTTCTCGTTGTCGTTAACCGGCCAAATATAGCGTAGTCGTTGTCGGCCAACCTGATGGGGCTGCCATTCATAAACTAAAAAAAACAACAACAACAACACAAAACGCTGTGTGCACCTCGTTGCCTCTATTGCCAGCATTCTGCGCTTATACAACTTTAGGCCTTGTTGTTGCTCACTTTGTGTGGTTGTTGCTGTTGGTATTTTTACCCACATAAGCAACACCCGCAACACAAACGCTGTTTGGTTTTCATTCATGCCAAGCGCATTTTTTTTGTTGTTACTTATTTCTTGTGCTTCGTTTATGAATGAAAAAATATGTACGTAACAAGCAACTCGGGAGTCTGTTAGTCCGTCCGTGACGTTTTTTTCTTTCATGAATGAAATACATATATGTAAGTATTGCGCAGAAAAAGCCACACAGCCATTCAAGACAAGGGAAACAAACAAATAACTTTTGGCGTGCCAAAAAAAAAAAGCCAGAAACTAAATAAGTGTAATGTACTCGTGTAATGCACTCGTGTAATATGATATATAGTACAAGTTGTATATTATAAAATGTAGGGAAAACTTAGGTTTCTGCGAAATAATACATAGAAACAGCCAGAAACTAAGCAAAGTTAAATAATTTCGCCAAACTAAATGAACATTAACTTAAAAGTGAAACAAACTTCATACTCTTATATTTTACAAAAGTTGTATGCTGCTTTCTGTTATACAGAGAGTATAAGAGAAACGCATGCAAGTTGAGTTAATGCAGGTATTTTGACTCTAACTGTATTTATGCAGCAATCAACAACAATGCATTGCTAAGCCTTGTTGTTGCTATTGCAGTTGGTGCTGTTTTTGCTGTTTTACGTTTTTGCTACTTTTGCGGTCGCTTTGGTCATAATTGTATGTCGTTAGCGCTAGCGTTGCCTGTCTGCGGGCGTAGACGTCATTGAGTATCATTTTGTGATCTGTTGCTACACTTATACACAAAAAGGTAATTACACTTCACTCACTTGTCTTTATACTAATAAGTGTTGTAAAACATACTTGTGAAGTCAAGAACAGTTTTACTTCTCTCATGGTGAGATGAACATTGAATGGTGCTGGTAATGGTCATATCTAAGACTTTATTATATCTATTATAACCATTTAGTGTACCCATTTATTCTAACCATAGCTTTACTTTGCGTACATTGATATGGTTGGTTGTGTGGTGGTAATTTGATTCTCCCATGCATTTTAATTAAAAGTCAACAACTCTCGCACACACACACTCACACACACACACACACGCATACACACTTGCAGAGTTTCGCAAGCTTTTTGTTTGCTCGAAGCGTTGGCAACAATTTGTAATCGAGTCGTAGTTGCATGCAAATATGCGAATGTAATAATGGCAAACGCGATACGCCCACAACAATAAAGCAAAATCACGAGAATATAAAAAACGACAACAAAGATGCAAAACAACAAAAAGAAGAATAAGAAGAAGCAGTAGAAGCAATAGCAAAAGAAGCCAGCTGTAGCAGCAACATTAATTGGCCTTCTCGCACTTCAAATAATTGCCGCAAAGAGTTGGTAATTTTTATACTTTTTTCTTTCTAATGACATCACAACACTTTGCACTAAACTTGGCCAATAAGATAGCAGATGAAAATTTAGTACATACAACTACAAATCAATCAGCTGTCTCCTTCTCCATCTCTTCCCTCGTTCTCTACTTTGTTTCGCCTCTCTTTCTCTTATACACTCCATGACGCGCTGTCCATCGTATAGCTCTTGATTTAATGAATGAATTTAATTTCGTTCGCTTTTTTTCTCATGTATATAGCATACATACATATATATATATGTACGTATGTATTGTAGGCACTAAACGACTGAAAGGAAGGAAGTGAGCTAAGAAGCAGACAATGCCAATGTTTTCATTAATGCGACGTAGTTGTCTTGCCAAGAACAACAAAAAACAAAACCTCAATATAAAAACAAGTAAGAAGGCTATAGTCGAGAAATCCCGACTAGACTATACCCTGAACCCTGTACTTTACGCATACAGTCAGTGATTGTGTGAGTGTGTGTATGTTTCTTAACTTTAATACTCCATATCTCCAGTGTTTCTGAACCGATTTCAATAAAATTTTCACAGATTGTCATTATTTAGTCTAGTATTTCAAACTGCATCACAAAGTTTTCCAAATTCAGGACTTTGTTGTTATCGATCACATGGGTTTAGGGTATAAGAAGAACGAAATGCTTAGTTATTGGCGGTTTATCGAAAAGTATATACACTATCGGGCTTTAAAAAGTAATTCAAATCTAGGCTCATACTAAATTAGTATATGGAAAGATTTAACATTTTTATTTCGAATAAACTCAAACTACTCGAGAAAACTCAATTATTAGCGGGCAAAAAATGACATTATCGATTAAATTAATAAATTTTGATCTATTATACAATATTATTATTAACAAAATTAAAAAATTTAGAAAAATATACCAAACTGTAATAAGAAAACTTAAATTTCTCATAAAAAAAAAGCTATTCCTAAAACGATTTTTAAAAATGTTAAAAAAAAGCTAAAGAAAACTAACAATTAGACATTACACATTTCGTGACATAACCATAATACTCTCTACTAAAATAAAGGGTATGTTAAAAACAAAGACCAAAAAAAGAGAAAGAGAAAGAAATAAATGAATGAGTGAACAAAATAGCGAGTGAATGAATGAGTAAATGTTCGCGAGTCTAAATGGGAAACAAAAACAACAACAACGGAAGTAATTCTTCGTGCATTGCACACACACAAACATACACGCACACCCATACACACACACTTTTACACGCAAATGGCAGTTTGAAGAGCTTATTGCTTAATTTTCATTCATAAACACGTTGCGACCGCATTTTTAATGAAATCAACAACCACAGCGAAGGCAGCGAACGAAAGGAAGTTAGCCCGAATTGTAGATAATAAACACATACAAACGTACATGCAAACACACATACGTACATGTATCTAAGAACGGAAGTTGACCGGAACGTGCAGAACTGTGAAGGAAATCAAACCGAAAAAAAAAACGAAAACGAAAAGAAAATAAATAGTTTAAGCAGAAGCGGATATTTCCTCTAGCTACTTTATAGCGATTTAGACACGAACTGATCGTGCATTTTGTGGCATACATTAGTACATACATACATACATTAGTACATACATACATACATACATACTTACATACATACATACAAATGCTGATTTAAAAGTCTACTCTTTAAATGGCTTCCCATTTGGATTGATTTTTCACCTCAAGCCACAAAAAGAAAAAAACAGAACGCGTTGAGTGCTGCTGACGTCAGAGCAGGTGTGCGTAGGTGTTGCAGTTGTTAGGTAACTGTCCGTTTGACCTTTCCCCCCTTTGCACACTCCACTCGTTGTGATAGTTTCCTTGTTTTTGTCATTTCATTTAATTATCTCCTTGAATCTACTCATTTAACATGAAATTTGAGAACGAGAAAAGCTTTCATTATGCTTGCTTCTGGGTCCTTCTTTGTGTTAAGGGTCGTTCTGGGAAAGTTTTGCAACTAAAAATGTTTACAGCAATAGAAGTGAATAAAATTGAAAACAGCACCGGTTCGGAGAAACATAAAAGTTTTTTAATCTAACCAAAACTGTTTTGCAATTTGCGACTAACAAGTACAGTTCAAGGGGAGGGATTTGGGGCACTGCCGGCAACCGGTGAAAAATATGACTTTAAGGAATTGTAACTGGAACTGGACGTTGAGTTGTTCAACTTGCCGCCCAGTGTCCGTATGAGCTCCAGTTGTTTGGCACGTTTCGCCTGCACCTCCTGTATGGAAACGAGCAGCGTACTCGTTGCAAAGCCACAACGCCACACATATTCGGCCATGTTGTCCGTCATGCACATGAGATGGACACCAGATTCGTGTGCCTTGTCCGTTGCCTGCTGCAGGCAACGTCCACTGGTGAACACATAGTCCGCGGCATTGAGCGGAACTCGCAGTTTCTCATCGAGCAAATGCGCCAGACTCGCATGACAATAGTCCTTCGAATCATAGTAGTAGATGCGGCGATCGGGACGTGACACCAGCATGAGGGACCAGTGCGAGTCGTCGAACAGTGGCAAGAAGATAAACCGCTTGGTGTCCAACCTCAAGTCATGCACAAGATTACGCTGCTGCCTGCCACCCAAAATACGCAATCCAGTCGTTATTGCTGGCTGCAGGAAGCTCAGCTCCTGATGCATTTTGTAGCGTTTGCTCTGCAAGTAGACATAGTAAAAGCTAAGCAGTTGCTCGTTTAGTTCATGCGCTCCTTGCAACAGTTGCACATCTGCGTCACGCAACACTATCTCCTGGAAGCGCAACGCGACGGGTGTCTTACATGGGTTCCTCGACTCCTGATAAAGAGACATGTAATTCTCCGTGTTTATGTGTTTATTATTTTTTGATTTTTTTGTTTTTGTCATGTTGATCTTGAAATCGTAAATAAACTGTTTGAAGTTGAACAAACAAGTGATATTGTGTGTATAGTTTAACTAACTAACTGTTTTTTGATATATACACAATATAGATTGGTGAAGCAAAGCATGGAATCACATAGAAATATTCCCAAAACAAGTAAAAAACTTTCAATTCCTGTTGTCTCTTTGTAATGGTCATACTTACAACTTTAACTAAGTCTCAACTCCTTTCTGTCTTTACAGTATTCTGCCATACGTATTGGACCCGTGGTCAAGCGTGATGTGATGAAGGCCTCAACCATGTTGGAGCATGAGGCGCAGTAAGTATATCGTTTACTATATATACATATCATTATGATTACTATATACTCTTTACATTGTAACGCACAGTAAAGACAGAGTCGGAACAATTCAATTTTATTGCCGCTTAACTTGCAGCTGCAGCGTCCCCAAACTCAGCAGAAGTAGCAACTGCAACAGCAGCGGGTCTCTTTGAAGAGTGTGTGATAAAAAGCCGACACGAGCTGATGTTGAGTTTGGGTTAAGTGATTCATTTAGCGGCAATCACAAAATGCACTTTCCCAGCTCTCAGATCCTCATGATTTATTGTTGTATTCGCGATACCCTTTCAATAATTGCCTTGACGGCGACTTTATCGTATTAGAGACGCGTGGTTTTGTTCTCTCTCTCTCTCTTTTCGTGCTCTGCTTGGCAGCAACAAAAGCGAACGCAGCATGCGGATACAGATGCAAATACAGTTGCAGTTGCAGTTGCAGTTGCTGCAGATACATTACAGCCCACACAATGCCGCGTGCAGCGTGCACTCCACTCAAGTTACTGCGTCACAGCATAGAAATGTGCGGCATTCAGATACATTTTGTATCTGCATATCTCTACAACGCCCATGTAATAGACGTGCCGTTTCCGCTGCCGAACATATCCGGCCCTTTTGCGCATGCGCAGCGATTTGAGTTATTTATGCCTTTGAAAGCATTGCCCCCTCAGCCCCTGGCCACTTCCACTCCATTTGAAAGTGTTTCTCGAGTGCTTTTTATGCGTATCTTGCAGATACACGCTCCCCCACCGATACACACGCACACGCACGCACACACACTCCGGCCGGCTATAAACTGAATATTACATTTTTACTATGTGTTGCCGTTTATTTATTGATGATGATTCTTACGCACACGGAATTTTAAACCATAAAATTTAGCTTTTTACGCTGCAGGTGATCAGAAAAATAACTGCCTTCTTGGTTGACAATAATGATGACGATGATAATGATGACGATTCTGTCCTTGGTTTCCGCATTTATCTTTCCATAAGCATAAAAATCTTTAACTGTCTTTATGGGCCTTTTTACACTAGCCGAGTGTAACATAAAAAACTTGTAACCACCCAAAGCGAGGGTTCGAACAATATGTATTCATTAATAAATTAACATTCGGTTCGTTTAGTATCGCTATGCAGATCGGATCACATCAGAAGCAGCTCATTAATATTATGAATCTCATTGGATATATCTGGCTAGACTTTAGGCGACTCGCGTTGCGATTGTGTTTTAATACAAGTTGTTATCCTTTAACTCTCTTTCTGAACTTATAATTGCATTGCTTGGGAATCAACCCAAAAACCTTTGCACATTTCTAAGGGTCTACTCGATTCAATCCTTACTACTTGGCTTCATCTCAGCGTACTCAAGTGCCAAAAGTAATGAAACTTATGACTGTACCAGTTAGTTCTCTAAAACTTAGTCGATTTCGAGTTTTTGATTGCCAAAAACACTTCAAGTAGCTGAGAACAAACTCAATAGACCCTTCCTGTCGCCAGTGTGACGCGTCGGCTGACGTTCAAACGTTGGCACGTATCGACTTAATGCCAACTGTTTCCTGCCATTCACAAAAAGGCAAGTTCGTTTCGAATCACAAGAGCAAAAGAGAAGCAGCAGCAGAGATTGGTTGTCTTTATTTCAATTATTAGTGCTTCCTGGTTCTGAAACGAACGGGTTAACTTGCAAGCAACATGTGGCAAGCAAATAGTCATCATTAGGCTAACTCGATTCGACTTGTCCCATCACAGGAAACTCCCCAAATGCGTTGCTTTTTATTACTGTTTGTTATTTCGTTGCGCATCATAATTCTAGCCATAATTATAATGTATCATGATCAATTATAATACACACACTCAATTGCCTTGGCGTCTCCACTAATCCAATCTCTCTCTCTCTCATTCTATAACGCCGGCAGATATGCAACGATCTTGGCATTCGATGTGAAAATAGAGCGCGAGGCGCAGGAAATGGCTGAATCGCTGGGTGTTAAGATATTCCAGGCGGACATTATCTATCATCTGTTCGATAAGTTCACCGCCTATCGCGAGGATCTGAAACAGAAGAAGCGCGAAGAGTTCCGTTCCATAGCCGTATTTCCATGCAAACTAAAGGTAAGTTTATCGATTATTTAATCGATTTATGATTTCTTGACCAAAAACATAATTTCAGTTTGGTTTGTCTTATATTATTAAGGGAATACCTTATGAAGACAGGCGATTCAATGATATTTTTAAATAAATATATCGATTTTAATCGATTATCGATAAGTTAAAATCAGATATTTAAGCTATTTAGTTTATACCGTGTAGGGTATTGAGTATTCGGCACCTCTTGTGTCTAGCCTCTCTCCCCCTTACTCCCCTTAGTTTTCGTCTTGATCGAAACATAATTACGCCAAAAGCTACAGGTGTAAAAGGCAATCAACTCGCTTTGTGGTTGCTGCAAATGCAGGTCTTCAGCTAGGTCTCTTTAACCCTAACCATCTCCACCACCTACCTCTTTGTACAACTCCGAGTGTGTCCGTTGGCTAATGATGCGTGCTGCCCAAGAAACGCCACTCAGTGTGGAGCTGTGGAGCGATTAAGGCCTGTGTCCCAAGCGCTTGGCTTGCATCACGTCCACACTTCCTGCTCAAATAATGTTTAAATAGCATATTTGATTTATGGGCAATCATTAGGTTAAAGTCGACCCTAGACGCGAGACACCAAATCGAGTTGGAGCCATTCTACCGTCACCATCGTCTCCCACTGTGCTGTTAATTGGGCGCACAGCTGTGGCCAACTAGCTTGGGCCCAGTTGCCAGTGCACACACAACAACAATGATGTTGTTTAGTTAAGTTATTAAACTTGCACCATCCGTCCTCAAATCACCTGGCATAAGGGAGAACTATCCCTAACTATTAGATCATAAAAGTAAACTATCTTTGTTGGTTAAGAAACCTTTTGTACAACATCAAACATTAAACTAATATGCCTTATTTTTTTTGTTCTTTCATAGATACTGCCACAATTCATATTCAACAGTCGCGATCCGATCGTCATGGGCGTTATGGTTGAGAACGGCATAGTTAAGGTTGGAACGCCAATCTGTGTGCCCAGCAAAGAGGTAAGAAGCACGCAAATATTTAACTATCTTTTCGCGATGATGAACAGACACAAAAGGTTGCATTGTAGATCGATTCTTGTTGTTCTTCGTTTCTTTTCCTTTCTCAAACTATTGCGACTTGTCAGCGCGCACAATGAAAATCCTTGTCTTGATAAATCGTGTCAAGTATCTAGATACAAAATGTGCGTATCTGTATATTTGCGTGTGTGTTTGTGTGCCAGTAAAGGGCCCATCTTTTTATAAACTGCGTCATTGCTTATGATTATTATTATGGTTTCGTGTGCGTCTTTCTTGCTGGCTTTCATTGTTGACACAGGTGCTCGCCGCTATATGTGTTTATTGTTGTTTATTTGCCAAATGCTCTCGTGCTGCAATTGCGCCTTTAAAACATAAAACTTTTCGTTAGTTCGTTAAGCAACGTTGTTGCTACAAACAGATTCTAACAATAAACAATTTATTATTATCTCATCGCTGGGGTGTTTAATGCTTGAAGAGCTTCAATTAATGTCCTTCCTGCTGCCACATTGGCGTTGTTCAATTTATGCGCAGACATGTCCTGTTTCCCGTCGTCAGCCAGAAAAGACAACAATAACTGTTTCCTCTTGCCACACTACAACAACAGCAACAACAACAACAAGAACGACAACGACGACAACTTGAATTGGCTACTGCGGCAACGATCTTTTTCTTTTGCAAAGGGTTCGCCTCGTTTCACAATTCCCACTGTGCTTGACTTTTGCACAGGGGCAGGGTGGAAGTAGCATAGTAAAGAAGAAGAGTCGGCTTTTGGACGATCGGCCAGTGTGGCAATCTCTTAGTCTCTGAGCTGGTTGGCTTCATTGGCAATTATAACTTCCTCAATTATCCAACAGAGCGCAGCTAAGCTGTGCGCTTCCCGTCATTCATCGTCATTCTTTTTAACATTTTTCCTCCTGTTTTTTTTTTTTTAGTATTGTTGTGCAGAGCTCTCTTTCTAAAGTAAATTCGTACAGATTTTTTCAGTGTGTGTTGCGTTGGTTCTTAAGCTTGAATATTTAATACCCTACAGTGCGGCGACTCATTGAAAACTTTGCTTAAAGTAGCTGAAGTTTATACTTTGGAAACAAATCTTATCTTAGTGTTTATCTTTGTGCTATATGTTATCATTTCGCGAACAAATTTGATCGCTATGTCTTTCCGTTTGTGCTGTGCGTTGATAGCAGTCAGTCAGTCAGTCAGCACAATGAGTTTTGTATGCATATATAGTTAAAATAAGGAAGTATAATATCCATAAAATCTAAAGTTCATTTTCATCAACGGTTTTTAGGAACTTTGAAGTGCAAAAAAACATGAAAACTTTGAAGGATTTCAGCTTTTAGCAAAGTTTTTATGAACTTTCGTTAATCTAGCGCAATCTCCGATTATTAAAGCACATCCAACTAGTCGATATAGTCTGTTGTGGCAAAGACCTACTCGGGTCTAACCGAACATGTGAGAGGAGCCCCCAATCAAGTCTACTTTAAAATGTGCACGTTATTTCAGCCGAAGAATGCCGAGTGTGTGTATATAGTTGTGTTGTTGTTGTTGGTGTTGTTGTTATTGTCGCCAATGTTTGCCGGCTGTTGTTGGTCGTTCTTGCCTTTGCCTCGCGATTTCCGCCAACTCCGCTCTCTGTGTGTTCAACAAGGGGTCCAACTTCCTTTGGAGCGACTGCTGCTGTTGCCTTTTGCTTTTGCTTTTGCGCGTGCGTGTTTTGCCTGCCCCAAGTGGCTGCCAGATGGTCAGAGCAGAGCCACTTTCCGAGCTATCTGGCCCTGCTGCCATTGATTGCCTTTATTAATTATCTAATTAAATCTGTAATGGCAGAGGCTTAACCTTAACCACTTGCCCGACAGCAACAAAAACGGACAAAAAAAAACCTATCCCTTTGTCTCAAGCAAGCCGCGTAATTGTTGTGTACTACACATAGTATACCAAAACTTCCGTTCTCATGCGTGGCATTTACACCAAACTGTTTCCTTACCCGAAAAACAAAACCACTTCCACTTCCCGGTTTTTGGTCATTGATTGGCCGCTCGGTCAGTGGTCGATCACTTGCACCCTTCCTTAACCTTAGGTCAATCGAGGTTACACGAATGCGACAGTGTCGAAAGTGTGCAGCAAGTAATTTGAGTATCTTACTTGCCTTTTGCTGCATGTGGCCTAATGAGGCTAAATCTTGTGCATAATTTAAAGGTTCTCTCAGTTGAACTAAGGGTGTAAAAAGAGGTGTTTGATTACACATTGGTTTAATGTTTTCTCCAAAGTCTGTTGGGCGCTAACTAATTAAGTTGTACCTTGCGGAGGAAGACGACAACCACGATTTACGACCAAGACATTCCCAAAGATCATAAAAACAGAAAACAGAAAACAGAAAAAAAAACAACTTGATATGCAAGCTGTTAACTCTAAGCTCTCACATTCTTGCTAGGTTTTCTCGCATTTGGTTCGCTGTCTTGCATTTTAAAGGCCCCAACCAAACTGCGAACGGAAGTTGGAGGCGTTACCCAACGCCAAATCCGACAATCACTCCACATATGGTGGTGTGCGTGTGTGTCTACTACAAGTTATTTATACACACATACACACACACACACACACAATCTGAATGTTGCCTAGCTGTCTGTAGTAACAAGCTAAATAGTCTTGTTGCCTTCTTTGCAATGGTTATTAAAAGCGCAGCAAACCGTAGCCCGAAGAAAGCGAAAATTCAGTTTAGTTTCTGTGTTTAATATTAAGACGTGTTGCAAGTTGCACGAAATCTACATACGTACGTAGGTTCACATATATGTGCATGTATCGCTGCGGGTACTTGTCTTTATGCATTAAACATACTCTGTACTTGTCAAAGGTTAAGTAGGGCATTCTAATGGTGCAGTGAGGAGAGAAGTAAACACTAGAAAAGGCGATGTTCCGGTTCTATTCGGGTTTTAAAGATGTTAGAAACCCCTTTTCGGCTTAAGAATAAAAATGTTCAATTATATTTTAACCATTCTGGAACACTTGAATTTATGATTCTCAAAATGCAATCTCAACAAGAACCCAGAACTTGATGACCTGAAGCGAACCCTATCTATCATTTTAAGTGCAGCATTATTTGAATTCGATGAAATAACTTTTGTTGTGTCATTTTTTCTGCACCTAATCTTGATACATCCATATATTTTAATCTTCTTAGCTTGAGAAATTTACCAAAACCGATTAAAAAACATTGAAGTTGTTTAAGACGAAACATCCAATATGTTTTAGCTATATGTATTTAGTATATCTCCGCTTTATAGTTGTATTTACAGGGTATATACCCCAACAATCATTCACACGTTTTGGCCTTTTTTAATTTGTACATCTCTGTGGCGGCTGTGGTTGCTGCTACCCGTCGAGCGAGCTTCTGGCCCGATCACAATGCCTGGCTACCCGTTTTTGCCAGTAGTTTTTGCAAGTGAGAGATCGAACACAAGCGATCGATATCTTTAATAATAATTTCATTCATGCCTCGAGTTCGGGCGCTGCGCTGATATGAACAAGTGCTGTTTGTGTTCGACCGGAAATGAAAGCTTATTCAACATGCATGTTGTTGTTGCTGCTGTTGCTGTTGCTGCTGCTGCTGCTACTGTTGCTGTTGCTGCTGCTGGTGTTTTTTGTTAATTAAATTTTTCGGAGCCTTGCAGTTTTCGATGCGTCGTTTTGATTGCTTTGAAGTCGTATTAGTTGTTGTATTTAGTAATCGTTTATCCCTTTTATTATTTCCCTGCTGCACAGATCTCATTCATTCTCTCTGTGTGTGTGTGTGTGTGTGTGCAAACAACAACAACAAGGCGCCCCCTTTTATAGCGGAAATCGTAGTACTTAACGCTTTCATACTATGTGTGCCTTCGCATTTCACTCAAATATGTTGGATTCTGTTAAACCTAAATGGGCGAACAACACTTCCGTTTGTCGCCTTTGCGAATTGTTAGGGCAACGTTAAGCTCTTGCGTTTCCTCGTACAGTATGCACAACTATTGATGTTTCTGAGTGGAAACTATCTATTGATCTAGATTCAATGATTCAATAATCCAACAAACTATAAACCTAAAAAAATATTAATTGAAAACATAATTTAAACTTTGTGTTACACTTTTTCGTTCATTCAAACCAAGTTAACTTGTTTTTGTGTTTAAAATATTCCAAAAATGAGTCACATCAAAAGCGCCCACAAATAATTGTTATCAAAGTCGCCGCCTTAAAGGCATTAAACAGTCTTAATTAACTGAATATGCAATAAATAGTGTATGTATATATTTATGAGCCAAGTACTTGGCAAACGACATTTGCAAGAGTATCTCGTTTCGGCTATCATTCAGCGATCTTATCAATGGCACAACTGCGTCATATTCAGAGGGGTGGGGAAGTGGCAAGAGACTGCTGCAAAGTAGTAAGTAAGTACGTACGAACGAACGTGTGCAACAAAGGAGTACTTTGAGCATTACGAGCAACAATGGAAGTGACAACAACAGCAACAACAACAACAACAACAAATATAATGCGATAGAAACAGCGTTAAGAGTCGGAACAAGTAATTAAATGCATAGAAGAATAAGTTGTGTGCAGCTGCGGAAGCGGATTACAGTTGAAAAAGAGGCAAAGGCAAAGGCAGATGCGGGCTGCAATTTGATGCAGCAACAACAACTGCCTTAGAACGGAAACAGCAACGCTGGCAGAACGACAAAACGGATGTGAATACTTCCGCACGTAGTAAGTGTGTGTATGGCGAAAGAATGAATGAATGAATGGAAAAGCGAGGCAAGGAAAGTATAAGATAGACGCGAATTGAAGTAAGCACTTGAAAGTATATGCTGACGTCGACAGTTGGTTGTGGTTGTTGTTGCACCAAGTCGGAAGTGAACGAAGAAAGAAAGCGGAAGTATCTGAAACCCTTCGGGGCAGGTGTGTGCTAACTGCCAGCCAGCAAGCCAGCCAGCAAGCCAGCCAGCCAGCCAGCTTGCTTGGCCGGAAGTAAAAGTAAAAATTTCCATTAGGCATGAATTTATGAATGAGTGAGGCAACATCTACGCATGTGTGTGTGTGCCCATCATAGAATATACACACACATATATATATATATCTATATCTATCTGTTTGTTAATGGTGAAACTTGTGTGTGTGTGGGCGACGTCAAAAGCAAACAGCAATCAACAACAACAACAAGTTGTGTGTATCTAAAATATATCTATGCTTACATACATATATATAGATATATACGTATAAAATAATGTAAAATTGGAGCAAACAGACCATAAAAAGCCCAAACACCAATAACAAAGAAGAGGCCCATGAATGAAAACCACGCTAATAGAAACTATAATAAAAACAAGATTTTCCATACCGAAAAAAAAAAAAAATTAAAATCAGATTCACACATCGTATAATGTGAATACTATATATATTATTTATAACTAGTGCGATGCTTATAACATTAAATGATTTTCGGATTTTCACTTAAGCTAAACATTTTGCACGTCAACTGTAAGTGGAGCTGTTGTTGTTGTTGTGTATCTGTAGCTGTATCTCTATATGTATCTGTATCTATTGCTGTTTCTATCTCTTTCGCGCTTTTGCTCGCCAACGTTTCATTCATAAAAATGCTTATTTCCTGTTGAGAGGCTAGGCGAGACCGCCTAGAGCGCTTCATGTTTCGAGTATAGTTTGCACAGTCATAAAAAAACCACACACACACACACACGCACACACTGAGAGTCATTGAGGCTAGCGATAAGATAATAAAATCCGCTTAGATACGCGCTTTTATTTTTATACCCTGAACCCATTGAAAATGGCCAAAAAGGGTATAATGATTATGTGCAGAAGTATGTAACAGGCAGAAGGAAGCATCTCATTAAGTATATATATTCTCGATCAGCATTCACAGACGATTCGATACAACCATGACTGACTCAGAGACTAGAGCTAAAGACTCCAGATTTGAAACATAAGCTCGAATTATCCCTGGGAAGTACAAGTTTGTTTCGAATTTTCGATAACATTTCCCGTTTCCGATATACACATGTGATCGATAACTATAAAATCTTGAATTTGGAAAACTTGAAGCATTAGACAAAATAATGACAAGCTGTGAAATTTTTATTGAAATCGGTTAAGACACTGTGGAGATATGGAAAGTTGAAGTTAAGTCAAGTATGCAGTACACACACACATACTTGTAAGCACTAACTAACACGAAAACTATACGCTTCAGGGTATCGTCTAGTCGGCATTTTTTTGAAGAGAGCTTTTCTACTTGTCTTTTTTTTCTGCGTTTTTGCGCTGCGTTTTTCCTCGACTTGTATCTGTGTTAAGCTATACACAAACAAACACACAAGCTCATACACACACACACACACACATACACATATATATGTATATATTTTACTATGAAAATGAATAGCAACAACAAAAGAAATTAGCGTAATTAGCAAATTACTCGCTGTATATATAGATGTTTCCCTTCTCTTTCGCTCTCACTCTGTCTCTTTGCTACTTATTGTGGCTTGGTATTGACGTCGTCGTCGTCGTCGTCGTCGTCGTCGTCGCCGTTGTCGCTTTGTCGGTCAGTCGGTCGCCTTCATCAACATCAACATCCACATCGTCGCATTTCAGTTTCTTGGGCCGGATATGCTGAATTTGCACAAAAGTCGGAAAAATCGCATTAATACTTATTTCGTTGAAGCAAAGCATTTCTGAGTAGTCTCTTGCTCTCTCTCTCTCTCTATGTGTCTGTATCTTTTTTCTTTTTGGTTACACGCGCTCCCAAAATAAATATACTTAATTGACGTTTGTTAATCGCAACGAAAGATGATGTGGGGCATGCTCTACGTGTTGAGAGGGGGTGGGTTGGGTCTGGTCTGGCCTGGTCTGGTCTGGCCTGGTCTGGTCTGGCATTCTGCATGCCATACAATTTTTGGGCAGAACGATATATATATACTTATACGCCGATGTCGCCCACCAGCAGTTCGCAAAGTAGAACAATAAAACCAACAATAAAATATTTAAAAGGGCTGACAGTTTGTCTGGCGTGTTTTCAGTTGTGTCATTCGAGCAATTCGCTAAAGAACTTAACATTATATAAATATTTGCGGTTCGTTAAGTAATGGTACTTACGATGGGTGTTATTAAGCTACTTATATCAAGCATTTTGTAACTAAAACTCAACATTTTTAACTATATTACTTGGAATAATAATATTTATTATAGAATTTGTATCTTCATTTACATAAAGTTTATTCGAAAGATTAACAAAAAGTTGCACTTAAAAGTTTTTCCTTGCGAATTTTTCATACTTCCTAAAAGTATTACTTTTTCCAGAACTTTTCTCTTTAAACATTATATAAAACTGCAGCTAAACTTACTTCTTCTTAGGGTTTAAGCTATTATCAAACATAGTTCGAACTTATAAACTCCAAAAATAAATTCAGATTAGAGAAAACTACTTCGAAATAAAAAGAAGGTTAACTCAAATTGAGGTCTCTCTAAAAACTATGGAGAAGAACTAATAATATTTATTATAGAATTTATATCTTCATTTACATAAAGTTTATTCGAAAGATTAACATAAAAGTTTTTCCTTGCGAATTTTTCATACTTCCTAAAAGTATTACTTTTTGCAGAACTTTTCTCTTTAAACATTATATAAAACTGCAGCTAAATTTACCCTCTTCTTAGGGTGTAAGCTATTATCAAACATAGTTCGAACTTATAACAAATTCAGATTAGAGAAAACTACTTCAAATAAAAAGAAGGTTAACTCAAATTGAGGTCTCTCTAAAAAACTATGGGGAAGAACCTTGTACTAAATGCGGATTGGCATTGAATTTAACAGCTGGTCACCTTGGTAATATTATTTCAATTTGTGCTTATTCACTTCCTACCATCATTGTCAATCAGCCAGTCAGTCAGTCAGTCAGTTGGTCAATCATATTTCGTATTGCATTTGCTGCTTTTGTTCTTATCAGCAATAATCAGCATTTTGCAGTTGTTGCTTATCACTGAAGTGCTTTATATGTATGCAATTAAGAAAATAATAAAACAAAAACAAAACTAAAGCATTTGCTCTATAATAATTACTTTATGTGCGTTTTTTTTTGTTGTGTTTGTTTTTCATTCATAATTGTTTTGCACTTGATTGATTGTATCTATAAGTGTTTCCGATTCGATAAAGAATCAACTTCAATGACCCTTTAACCTGACAGAATGTAGCGATGTGGGAAAATCCTGGTCATAGGAGTATGTGTGTGTGTGTGTTGGCCAAGTTGGCACCCACCTGAGTTGATACTTCAATTTTGAAGCCCACTGACTTCCTGTGACTGAACGAAAGATGGGGTAAGGGGGGGCGTAGACCCTCTCCTACGATCATTTTAATGCTGCTGCCTGCTGTTGCTGCTTGTTGTTGTTGTTGTTAGTGTTTATGTAGTCAATATATGTGGGCGTTGTTGCATTCACAGCGGATGCTAATGAGCATGACTAGACTTATGTCTGATTGCTGAGAAACGCTGTCCATTTATTCAATAGGTGTTGTTGTTGTTGTTGCTGTTGACAGCCCTCAGCCTTAGTGCCGAGGCGTTGCACATGATGAGCTGCCTCGCTGCTGTTCTTGGCCTGCAACACCTTTAGCTCAAGTTGCTCGTCGGCACAAAACAGAATTGAACAGGCATCAGGCCAGCAAGTTGGACATGTGGGCATCTTGAAACACTTGCAACTTAGCTATGATTGTTTGAAATTCTTGAATCGTTGCTGCAGATCAAGAATATATATCTACTTTATGGTTGCTTTCTTTCGTCTCTTAAGTTTGTAAAACTTTCTAAAATCCATTTTGAATGAATGAATATGAATAATTGTGAATAAATTATGAATAATCTTAATGAAGTTTGGCTGCTTTGCTAATGATGTTGCAACACTGAAAAGCTAAAGAAAACTCTTATCTTCGAAGCTTCCTGTTGCAAAGTAGGCCTTCAATGCCTATTGCTTGTGTTGTGGGCAACGCAGACAAGCACTTGAATCAGTGGCAAGTGTTGCTGCAACGCCCTTTGGCTATATATAATGTATATGACGTAGGCAGCTTACTTGCTGTTGTTATTGTTATTTTTGGTTGGGCAATTGTTTGTTGTTGTTGTTGTATGCTAGAGTGGCAGCAGATACATTTGAAACGTCCTAACACCGGCAGCCAAGCACTCAATAATTGAATAACTGACTGAAGCAGCTAGAAGATCTCCAGAACTCAAGAAGTTGATGTTGTTGTTGTTGTTGTTGTGGGGATGGCTACTGTATTGTGGCTTTTGCAGCTGCGCAAAGTGAAGTGGAAATGTGTGAAGAATTGTTGATGACGTTGCCAAAAAAAAAGTTTGTCAGCATTTCTGTGATTAAACCTAAAACTAAGCGCGTTTCACAGATGTTGTATCTCTATCTCTCTCTCGCTCTCTCTCGCTCTCTCTCTCTCTTTCGCTCCGTGACGGATGTCGCAAATATGTTTTTTGGCACTCAGATTTGTTTTTGCATGACAAACACACACACACACAAACACTCAACCATATATGTATGTATGTCGAAATGCCGTAATTCTCTCAGCCGGCAGCTAATTTAGTGTTTCCTGCTGACAACTGCAGTTTAAGCTTCAAAGACAAAAGCACAAAACCATGACATGATAAAGAAAGCACAACAACAACAGAAGCGAGACAAAGAGAAAGAGAGCGCAAGTTAATTACAACAAGTACGCACCACAAAATACTATATACACAGTATCCATATATATGTATCAAATATTTTTTGGTTTTTTTCTAGTACAATAAATTGTGATTTTGTTCAAACATCGCAGCAACTTTTGTTGTTGTTGTTCTTGTTTGAAAATAGACGACATCCGGTCTGTACAAAAACAAAATATAAATCATATTTTTAGATAAACGTTGATACACACACATACAAGCATACGCGTATGTATGTATACGTATGCAGCAGTGCGTTGCATGATTAAGTTGCTCTTTTGTTATTATCAATCTCAAATTGAAATGCACTTCAACATGCGTTTAACAACACTGAAAGTTAAAACTTGTGAGCATAAGCAACTGCCATATTGATTCAGATGCAATTTTTGGGTATCTAAAACTTTTCAAAAGTTAACTTAACCTTCAAAAGTAAAATTTAGCTCTCATATTGCTCACACAAATAAGTTTTCAGTTTCAAAAATCTGGAAAAAACTACTACCAAATCATTCCAGTGCTTAAAACAAGATTCTTTTTAGCTAAAATCAAGTGAAAATTACATTACGTATTGATCGATGAGCTATTCAATTAAACGATTAATCAATAAAACGTCTGTTAACAATCGATAACGATAACTTATTCAACACTGATGCAAGTAGCAGCTATGAAAAATAGTGTTTGTGTGTGAAAATTGAAATAAATTAACACATTTAATGAAAATTCGACGATCGGACCACAACTGAAAACGGAGCGTATGAGTAATCAACGACAGGAAATGGTGACAAATGCGCGGCCCCCTCCCACCCAACCCTCCACACTTCTCGCGCCTATAAAACGTGTGTGTGTGTGTGAGTGTTAGTGTGTGTCTCCCTATGTATGTAAATGTGTTGTAGCTATTTGCACCGATAGCAACAAGCCAAAAACGACAAAAATGAATGAAAAAAAATTTCAATAATTTATTTGGTTTGAATGAAATACGAACGAGAAGCAGCAGCAACGGGCGACGTGGCCGCCATTGGGGCGCCCACAGGAAACGTTGACGCTGGCAGCGCTGCTCCGGCAGTTCAGCGTTAGCGTTGTTGGGTTGGCAACAGTTTCCTGTGTTTAATTTGTTGTTGTTGCTGTTGTTGTTGTTTTTGTTTTTGTTGAGTGCAAACGAGTTACGACAACAAACATATTACAATTTGGTTCAATGACTTTGCCCAGCGATAGATAGTGTGTGGCGACTAGTGTGTATTAGTGTGTCTGCGTGTGTGCGTATGTGTGTGTGTGTGTGTGTGTGGTGCTGGTTTCGGGGGCGTTATCTAACCCACTGGTAAACACCCATTTAGCCAAAAACACCCACAAGCCTCGCCGTTTATCAGTCGACACTCGGCGGCAATATTTAAGGAAATGGCCCCAATGACACAACAATAATAACAAAAGGCTTGCGCCACATGGGTGTGTGTGTATATTGATAAGACTATATTATTGTTTCGTTTATTTCTTTGTTATATGTTTTTTTTTTGTGTAACTCTTGGCTTGCCATTGCAATTATATTTGTTGGTTTGCTTCAAACTTATTTAAACCTTTGCACTCTCGATTTGTTTTTGCCTTCAATTGCAGTTTGTGGACATTGGCATTGTCACGTCGATCGAATCGAATCACAAGAATATTGATTTCGCACGCAAGGGCCAAGAGATTTGCATCAAAATCGAACCAATTCCCGGCGAATCACCCAAAATGTTTGGCCGACACTTTGAGGCGGATGATTTTCTCGTCAGCAAGGTAAGAAATACTTTTTAAAATCCATCAATATATATTATACTAATACTAACTCTATTTGAATGGAAAAGCTTATGTTCATTTAGCCCGACCTTAGGTACATGCCACACCCGTTGCGCCCCGCACTTAAACTTTATCATTCGCATTTCGATTTCACAGCAGGCCTATCAAGTTCCATGGCCAACTAGTGTAAAGTATTTTTAATGGGGAGGTAAAAGGTGTATTGAAGGCAACTTGTATATATATATATATATAGAAAGCGTTAAAAGGCCTTTGCAACTTGCTGCCAGAGCCATTATTTGATTAATTACTTGAACAAAATATATATAAATACAGAACGGCGCTGACGTCAAGCGAAGGACATATTGGGTTTGTGTTCGAAGTATTTCTTTACAATCGATAATGAACTTAATTTTCGCGCTATTTTAGTGGCGCTTATCAATTGTGGTGGCATCAATGACGTCAGCACAAGCTCAACTGAACCGAACCGAACCGAAGTGGGGATTGGTTTGGGTTAGATTGGATTGGGTGTTGGTTAATTGCTCATTGAGCTTCACGTTGCAGTAAATTTGATTCAATTAGTTTGTCATAAAAAGCACGAACAACAACAACAACAACAATATTGATTGCTGCCCGGCCGAGTTGAGTAATCAAATTTAAGCCCACAACATGTAAAAATATATCAAAACGCATGCTCTCAAGGACGTTCCATGCGTCTATGTATATGTATATGTATATGTATGTGTGTGTGTGGGTGTGTGCTCATTCCATTCACTTGTATCTATTTGCAGAGCAGCTTTTGCTATTTTTAGCGCCTCAAT
This sequence comes from Scaptomyza reducta, assembly GCA_035044485.1. Classification (NCBI taxonomy): domain Eukaryota; kingdom Metazoa; phylum Arthropoda; class Insecta; order Diptera; family Drosophilidae; genus Scaptomyza; species Scaptomyza reducta. The sequence continues at coordinate 57,163 of JAWNNV010000606.1, forward strand.
GCCTTTTTATGCTATCAAAGGGTATTATGTCATGGCTGACCTGATCATTGAGGCAGGGCGGCACCCAGAACCACCCCCAAATGCTGACAACCTTGCCCCATGCTCACTTCTCCAGCTTCAGCTTCAGCTTCACTCGCCGCAGTACACTGTCTGCTGCTGCTTGCTGCCACTTTGCTGACGTCACGTTTCACCTTCCACGGCAATGCACTCTCTGGCCCAACGTTCATTGACTTCTGACGTTCTTGTCGTCATCATCATCAGCAGCAGCAGCAGCAGCAGCAATAACCTAGTTTTTGTTTTGTCGCGTTGTTTTTGGGTACTTACTTGACCCAGTTGCGTGCAACGTTGGGGTTCAGCTTTCGCATTGTGCCCCAGCCAGCTAGCAGCAGCAGCAGCTAGTTGTAGTACAGTGTACAGCTACATGCAATGCGGCTTTTGTCAGAGATTCTGACGCATTTGGCGACCCGGTTTAGCCGTAGCAGCAACATAAACCCAACCCATAATACCCCCTCTCTTCTTAGCTTTAAATTTAGTTAAGGTTTGACTTTTAAATTTGGGAGAGTTAGAGTTTAGTTTCCTACTTCAATCAGCTGCCAAACTTAGTTGATAATTGCAGTTCAGTTGAATTAATTCAATTTTAGCTCATTTGGTCATAAAGCTGGTTCAATTTTGTCATTTAGTTCGTTCAAAAGACAATAATGAACATAAGAACCATTACGAAAGATCCTACTGAACGAACTTCAAAAAGGCATCTAGTTCATTCGTTCAGTTCAGTGCATAGTTTGTTCAAAAGAACATAAGAACTATAACGAATGATCCTACAAAACGAACTTCAATAAGGCATCTAGTTATTCGTTCGTGTAAACGCAATCAACTTCAATAAGGCATCTAGTTATTCGTTCAGATCAGTACATACTCTGTTCAAAAGAACATAATGAACATAAGAACTATAACGAATGATGCTACAAAACTAACTTCTATAAGGAATCTAGTTCATTCGTTCAGTTCAGTGCATAGTTTGAACAGCTTCGTTGAATTTTGATCATTTAGTTCGTTCAAAAGAACATAATGAACATAAGAACCACAACGTACGATCAAACTAGATAAACAATAAGGCATCAACTTATTCTAACAATGCAACTCAAATAGTAATATGCCTGACTGCACAAAGTGTAGATCTGATTACCCAACAGTATCTCATATAGAAATGTGTGTGCTTTATGCTCAACACTTTAATATGCATAGCCATTTGCCACTTATTGTTCGATACGGTCTATAGAGGGATCTTTTTTTTTTATCTGTTATTGTTGTTATGTATGCAGCTCTCTCTATATGTGTACTTATTGGCTGTAGTATTGTTGCGTTGTTGCCGTTTGCAAATTAATATGCAACTGGCGAAAAGTATAATTAAATGGAAATGGAAAGCTAAGAAATGCGCACAAAGCGGACTGCATAATCAGCCGGATGTTGAGATCAAAATTGCCAGCGCTAACAATAATGAATAGTTCCTTACATAAAAATAATCTACAGGTTGAGTACAAAGCATGAATGTTCAGATTTCGAGTAGTTTTTAAAGTAATTTATACATTCTTTAATCAAAAGCAATACATAATCTTAAGTATTCCTCATCCCAACTAACTAAACGGTATTTGCTCTTTATCTTATCGCCACAGATTTCACGACAAAGTATCGATGCCTGCAAGGACTATTTCCGTGATGATTTAATCAAGACCGATTGGGCGCTGATGGTCGAACTGAAGAAATTGTTTGAGATTCTATAAAGACATTTGCCAAACTAGCATAGCATAAATATTTCCACAAATAGCACACAAACCATACCCATAACAGGCAACTACAACAACAGCAGAAGTAATTAAGTACTTGCAACTAACTCTCAACACGTTAACAACAGACTGTTTGCGCTCGAGGCTTCGGGCCAACTTTACATACATTATGCAATACAAAACATAACAAAACATCATAATAATAATAATAATAATGTGTTAGTTTCATATAGCTTAGTTTATTTTATATGGTTTGTATACAGTCGTCGGTTGTCGTCGTAGTCATCACACAAAACTGTGTTAAAAATCGAATTTTAAAATCAAATTTGTGAAATGCTTCTTGCACAACAATAACAACAACATAAAGAAATCCTTTATTGCATGCGCTCCTTTTTGTGTTACGCCTGAGAAATTAAGAACAAAATTAAAAGTTGTGAAAATGAAAACCAACAATAATCGTCTTTTCAATAACTGTGTCAGCAATGACGTCACAGCGCCCGAGTTTTGGGGCGTGTAACCTTCATTCAGTGTATTGACCTAGGTGGCATGCGCAGTGGCATGCAACAGCAGCAACCGCAGCCAGCTCCTTTTCATTCATGGCCTGTCATTGAATGCGCCAAGGATGTAGATGTGAATGTGGATGATGCCGCTGATGCTGCTGCCGCTGCTGCTGATGCTGCTGCTACTGCTGCTGCTACTGCTGCTGCTGGTGCAGGTTGTTGTGAATGGAGACGGCTGGCCTGGCGTGGCAAGGCGAATCGGTGCAGAAAACTGGGTCAGGCTGGCGTAAGGGTTCGTTCAACCTGAACCTAGTGACGATGTGGAAGGACAATTGTGTCGCACAACACGCGGCCCCGTTATGTACTGGTATTTTACACACAAACACACACACATAGCTGCATGCATAGTGATATAGATACATTATCTAGGTTTATGTCCTGCAAGTGCGTCACTAATGGCGCACTTGAAGTCCATTTAAGTAGCTCATTTCTGCTTGAGGAGTTTTGGGCTTAGAAGTACTAAAACTTGTTATCCTTCGTTTGGAATCAATTACTTAATGGTTGATTTGGCTTGGGAGTTTATGAGGCTGAAATGTTTTACTCAAGATTTAAATGCATGTTCCTGTATCTAAAGACCTAAAAAGTTTAGCATTCATATCTGAGAGGGATGTGCGAAACCGTTTAGTCCTTTTAAACTATGTTGATCTGTTTGTTTAGATTTGTTTATGATGAACAACAATCAAGCATAGAGAGAGGGAGTAAAGGGAGGGAATGATACCAATAAGTTGATTTTTCTTTATATTATTATAATATCTAAACGAGATGTTTCGAAGAAGTTTCACACAGATGTCCAAAAATTATTAAAATCCTTTATATATTTTTTCAATATCTAAACGAAATGTTTCGTAGAATTTTCATACAGATGTTTACAAATGAGTTTGAACCTTATCGGCCGATTAATCAAAAAGCTTTTCGCTATTTTAACACACTTTCCAAAATCCTTTCTTATTACATCTCTTTACTTGTAAATCCGTCAGGAAAAACTACTAAAAAAAAGATTATTTATTTAAATTAGAAATTGTTAGAAATTACTTAAATTTGCGCATTAAGAATGGAAATGTGAACAAATACAACTACAAACATATATATATAGTACATGTCAGCAGGAATGAAATTTACTCCAGCTGGGTGGCTGATAGGATAAAATCTCTATTCACCCTCTCTCTCTCTCTCGTTCTCTTATGGCGTATTCAATGACGCCACAAAATTGAGCTGCCCATTGAAAAAAAGGCAGAGCCAACGAAAGAGAGAGGGAGAGAGAGTGTAGTGAAATTCATTCACAAGGCTCATACTCAATGGAATCCACAAAGAGGCCGCTCTTTTGCTGGGTGTTTGCTGTTGTTGGCTGCGTCATGTGTGTGTGTGTGTGTGGAATGTGGAACTAGGGCAAAGAGGCGGCGTTGCGGTGCTATGGGTCGCAACCTTCTCAATGCGATTGTTGTTGGTGCTGTTTTTGTTGAGTTTTCAGCAATGCTCGCTCGTGTGGGTGACATTTTCATTGAGAAAAACGAATGCAAAAGGATTCGTGGCCACTTGAACGAACGAGCTTAAATGCTTAGCCTGTCCTTGTGTGTGCTTGCGTATGTGTGTGTGTGTGTGTGTGTTTGCTTGTGAAACTAATGAATGAAAAGGAGAAATAAAAGTCAAATTGCAAAAAGAGTAAAGCAAATTTAAAGTGAAGTGTAAACGCAATCAACTCAATGGCAACAGCAAAAAAAAAACACCGAAAACGAATTAAAACAGTTCGTTTTTCCATAAATAATATTAAAATTATCAAAGTTAATGAACATTTATTTCCATACTTGTTAAAAACTAATTAAATATAAACATAATGTATTCATATACAAGTTTTTGCTTGATTTTCCACAGCATGTTAAAAAAATCCTTACTAAGTACCTTACTTTTTGGGTTTCCAGCTTCCCTTTAGGCAAGTCCTTACTAAGTACCTTACTTTTTGGGTTTCCAGCTTCCCTTTAGACAAGTCTTAACTGAGTACCTTACCTTTTGGGTTTCCAGCTTCCCTTTAGACAAGTCCTAACTGAGTACCTTACTTTATGGGTTTCCAGCTTCCCTTTCGACAAGTCCTTACCTTACTTATTGGGTTTCCAGCTTCCCTTTAGACAAGTCCTAACTGAGTACCTTACTTTATGGGTTTCCAGCTTCCCTTTCGACAAGTCCTTACTAAGTACCTTACTTTATGGGTTAAGTACCTTCCTTTTTGGGTTTCCAGCTTCTCTTTAGACACCTTTGCACAACTTAAGTAACCCCTTCGAAGCCATTATCCAATGGGATTTGAATATACAAATAAAATTGGTGAATTACATAGTTTTGTTTGTGTATCTGTGCTGTTGCTGTTGTTGTTGCTGCTGTTGTGGTTTTGTTTGCCATGATTTCATGTTTATACATTTCACCTCGACGTTGTTGTTGATTATCTAGGACACTTGTGACGTCAGACAGCGTACAAATTTATTGTATAGACCCAAAAAAAAAACAGCAGCAGCAGCAGCCAAAAGCAAAGTCAAAGCCACTCAGCCACAGAAATTGGATGGCCAATTTAAACATACATACATATAAACACATACGCATATATGTACACATGCATTGAAATCTTTTTTACATGAAATCTCGTGAAAATTGTTTGTTGAATGTAATTAAAAATCGTATTTAAAATACTCAACGCATCGCAATGAATTGTCATTTATTTTTGTATCTTTTTGGGTTATTTATATATAAACTACATGTATATATGTGTGTGTATATATATTTTTGTTGTTGTTCTTATGTATGAATGAAGCGATTTGCTCGATTTATTCGTTTGCCTATATTGAATGTCAAACTGTTTGGCCTTTTCAAATTGATTTACCTCCGATTTACCCTTTCGGTCTTTGGCATGTTTGTTTTTGTTCGTACTTTTTTGCTTCTTGTAGCTTTTCCTCACAGATGATTTGTCTTTGATTACAGTCTGAAACATAGTTTTGATATTTCCTTAGATTTTCTATAACATAATTTTACTTGTTTGTGACCTGAACCCATTGAAAATGGATAAGAAGGGTATAATGGTTTTGTGCAAAAGTATGTAACAGGCCGAAGGAAGCATCTCCGACCCCATAAAGTATATATATTTTTGATCAGTATCAACAGCCAGAGTTGATATAGTCGCGTCGATCTCAGAGACTATAAGAGCGAGAGAGCGAGAGCGAGATTTGGAACATAAGCTCGGCTTAGCCCTAGGCAGTACAAGTTTGATTCGAATTTTCGATAACTTTCTCCGTTTCCGATATACACATGTGATCGATAACAACAAAATCTTGAATTTGGTAAACTTGGAGACAGCGTTTGAAACATTAGACGAAATAATGACAATCTGTACATTTTTATTAAAATCTGTTGACAAACCACGGAGATATGGAGCATTAAAGTTAAGTGAAGTATGCTGTACACACACATACTTTCAAATCGGCTGGATAGGAGGCTCTAAGACTACGTATAGGGTTCAGGGTATGTTCTAGTCGGGATTTATCGGGATTTCCGTGATATGTAATCAAAACATTTTATTATGTTTTCGTCTTAAAGGAAAAGTAATAAAGAAAAGGTAAAAACACTTATCAAATCTATCTAAAAACGTTTTGCTTCTCAAAGTTCAAGAGAAAATTATTATTTACGAAGGAAAGGACGGATTCACCAATGAATGAATATTATTTGATTGATAAGTTGGTTGATTCTGTGAGCTTTTGATTAGGGTAATACAAAGCGTCAATAAAATATTAGAATACAATTTCAACAAAGTACTTTACATCATTTCCTCTATATTGTTTTCTTTTTGAGCACATTATGTTTAAATCAAGTTGAAAAACAATTCTTCTTGTCTTGTTCTAAACATAACTTCTTTAGACTGAAATGCTTTGGCCAAAAATGCAATTTTGTAGCAGATAAATATTATTTCTGAATTATTCATAGAGCTATTTAAGCCATTAGTTAATGAGAAAAACACTCAAAAATATATTAAGCTATGTTTTTTTTACTAAAGCAAAGCGAAAAGTTTAAGTTTCGCGGCTTTTTGCAGCGGCAGTGAAAAACAGCAACAATTTCGATAGACCAATATGAATTGAAGGTGGCAACTCTAGTCAATCAGCACTTGTGGTGCACACACATACACAACAAAACACGCATACATACATAGATTTGTGATGGCTGATGGTTTGACCTTGAGCGGAGTACGTTGCAGCTTGTGTTGTGTGTGTTTGCTGCTGCAGCGGAAGCAACCCCCAAAGCGAAGATCCGGAATTTAGAGGCAATGTCACGGCTACGCCTATCGAAGGACAGTGCCAAGGCAACGCGACGCCAACGCAGCCAGCAGGCGGCAGGCGGCAGGCGTTCACAATTTCAGGGCCAAGCTCATTGGGCAGGAAGTGCAGCCTGCACACACACACATGCACAGATGGTGCGTTTGGGCGGCCATTGAACGTTGGCAGCAGCATTCAAAATGGCCGTCAAAACGAATGACCTTGAATGAAGGCCATCCATTGGCTGTGCAGCAAAGCCAAAGACGAAAACACAGCGCTGTGGGCGGCAGTCATTTTGGGGGGTGCCGAGGGGGCTTAGGGTGCACCCAAAATATTGGACAAGCGTCTGACCAAAAGCCCATCATTCTTTTCTTTTTAAGTGTGTGTAAATAGAATCCCAATTTAGAAGTCGGTTATCCAACATTAACTTTTTTCATGTCCATTTGAATGAAGCGTTAGATTAGAGACAGAGAGAGAGAGGGAGAGGGAGAGGGAGAGAAGAGTGAAAAGTGTGGCAGGCGAAGTTGCATTGTGGGAGGCGGGGATGGTGGGGCAGATAACACGAGTTGGAGCTGCAACATCAAACCTCAATACACACGAAAGCCCACGCAACGCACCCAAATTTCACTTCGTTAGGTCTAAATCGTGTTCGTATTGCGTTCGTTACGTCGTCGTCCAGCTAACATCCTGTCGGCCATTTGCCGAGCTGTTGGACTCGTGTGCGGTAGCCGATGACAACTGCAGGCCCGGGCACGTTTCCTTGGTGGCACATTCTCGATGCAAATGGCGCTGCAGCATCGTGGCAGTCACTCGACGAACGTCAGCCTGCATTCAACATAGCATCAAACAGTTATCCGTGTGTCTCTGTGTTTCAGTGTGTGCGTTTGTGTGTGTGTCAAAGGATACTGCATTCTCTCTATACTGATATCAGACAGAAAAAGTGAATAGAGAACAAAAGAAAAATGATGAAATTACCCAGGCTCAGCACGCGATTAAATGCTAAATATTGAAACGCAATAAGATAATACGACGAAGATACCAAAAATCAACTTTTTACACGCACAACGCTGCGTATGTGTAATGTTCTTTGATTGGATACATAACCGCAAAACAGTTTTTTAACTATATATATTTAATCAAAGTGCACTAACTAATAAATAATGTACTCTAACTAATCAATACTATTGTTAATTAATATATATATATGTGTATGTGTGTTTTAAGTATTTAATCAAATATCGAACAAAGCAAATGACATTTAACTGCAAGTACAGTCTTGACAAAACATCTCTCTCAAAACAAAAATTACTAACAAAACTCGAAACTGAGCAAAACTTAAAACAATTGCACATCAATTGAAACAAAGTGCTTCAAGAAAACTATTAAAAAGCATAAAAAATAAAAATTTTAATTAACGTGCAGCAAGTTTTGACTTAACCGGTGAGTAACCTTTCTATTCTCATACTTTAACTAACATTTTTTTAAATAAAAAATAATTTTTATGTTTATTTTATTATATTTTTATATTTATGAAAGTCCTGCTTTACATTATATATCAATTCTTTCGATACGTTTTAGAACATTTATCAAGATTCTTAATATAAACGAAGAAAAATATTAACAATTTCGTAAATAAAGGATTATTATATTAAATACTTATCCTAGTTTTCTGCTTTAGTTTCCATGTTAGTACTACTTATCCTAGTTTCCTACTTTAGTTTCCTTGTTAGTTCTACTTATCCTAGTTACCTACTGTAGTTTCCTAGTTTTCCCTTTTAAATAACAACATTTACATAAATATTACAAATTTCCTAAATAAAAGATTCAGTTGAATAGATCTTGAGTACTACTTATCCTAGTTTTCTACTTTAGTTTCCTTGTTAGTACTACTTATCCTAGTTTCCTCATTTAGTTTCCTAGTTCTTCCTTTAAAATAACAACATTTACATAAATATTAAAAATATTAAAAATTTCGTAAATAAAAGATTCAGTTGAATAAATCTTTAATAGTACTTATCCTAGTTTCCTAGTTTTTCCTTTAAAATAAGAACATTTCCATAAATAGACTTTAGTAATCTTATAGACATAGTTCAATCCTTAACTACTGTTACTTAATAGTTTAAAAAGTAAATTCTAAGCTTCGATTTTGTCATACTTCAGACAATAAATTTAACCATTACTTTAAACCAATCAGTCTTCAAGGCGGTTGAGCTGATCGATCAAATCGCAAAGCAATATGTTATTATATATCAGAATAAAACACATTTTTAGCAACTAGTTTAATAAGTACAGTCCATAGCTTAACTGCAGTCTGGAGCTCAATTTTTTCAAAATTAAGTTTTTTAAAACCAGTTGAATACCATACCGTTGAATATCAACTTAAAGGGAAAAAACCCAGGCACACGAGAGTAATAATAGTAATACTATAGTTTCTACTAGTTTATTAGCTTTGTCAAATCAACACTTATAAGAAAAGAACCATAGCTTCTTTGAAATAAAAAAATTACAGTTCAAAAGAAATTTTTCCTTATTCTTAAACTTTTTTTTTTAGGTTCTACTACATATACTATAATGTACATATAGAATAGTAGTTAAACCGTATGACTTAAGCAACATGTTTTTAAATTGAATAACATTTACAAAGTCAGTAAAAACCAATTTTTTTTAAATCTATTAATCTATTTTACTTATTAAAAGTGTTGAACAAACTGTTGCTTTAATGGAAATTAAAAAGATCTTCATCCAACTACTTTTTAATACTTCTATTAATATGTTATAGCTCGAACCAAATCTGAAATCTTAGCGAATTTCTTTTGTATTTTCGAGTGGAAAAATCAGCAAATCCGAAAGTGATTTGAATAAACTGTTTCCTTACATCAAAAGTAACATAGATCTTCATCCGACTTCTTTGGAATATTTTTATTATTTTATATTTATATATATTCAATGAAATAATGTTCGACATAACTCCAACACTTAATAATTGATAGATAAAGTTCGTTGGTCCAGCTCGATAATTGATTCATGCCTCGATCAAATTAGTGCATTTTAAAATTCCTTTAAGCTCAACTCATATGATTAGTCGTATAATATGATTAACCGTTTCTTTGAGCGACTTTAACATATTGCCTTTTTTTTGAGTTTGGCAAAAACCAGAAGCTGTTGGCAACCGTTAAGGCCATGGGCTTAAAGATGCTTTCAAATATTTGGCAATTGGCAAAATGAGAATAATAAATGCGAAACAGTAGTCGAAAAATTCCAACAGCTAAACGAATCTGTGAATAACCACAACAAAAAAGCTTTAATTCACGATCCATTTGTCTTTCTTTTTTAGGTTGAAAGAGCAGGCAAACCAATCGCTTAGGTAGACACGGAGTTATTTATTTATTTTTTGTAAATTTTTGGTATCATAATGACTTAAAATCAAGATCAGGCAGACACAGTTTGGCTTTCTGCTGAAAGTTTGGGGCGTTGCCTTTAAGCCTCAAACTCAATTCAAGTGATTTTTGGGGTTCGGCTCAGAGAACTGCGTGAATAACTACGTTAAGATCCCAAGTTGACAGCGGATGTGGCTACTGTTGCCTGTTTGTTGGCATTCCAGGCTCTGGACTCCGACTCCGACTCCGACTCCTTATTCTGTGTGTCATTGTGTGGCTTGAGGCATGCAACATTGTTTGGCATTCCGCGGGTGTGTCAACTGTCTTTACTTTCGACCAGATCGGTAGCCGCATGCTGAGCGCCATTTATGGCCACAATGCCACAATTTATAAGCCACCAGCTGACTGAAAGATCGTTTCTTGGTTTGCCAACACCCCCACAAATTGATCACTTAACCGTAAAATATGCGAGGGCTTCTCATTTACTTCGAAACAGCTACATAAAGACTTAAAGATTCTTTTCTACAGATTCAAGTATTTTAAGATTACCTTGAAGTTCTTAAGTATCTGAAATGTAGGTTTTGTACAGTTTTTAAGTTCAAATTCACAATCGGAACGATTAAGGATTTTCACTCTGGCAAAAGTAGCTAATTTTTGAAACCAATATAGCTTTGATTAAGGTTTGACTACAAAAAATCAAAAATTGTTTTAAGAAAGGATTCAAAACTTTGAAGCGCCCTACCTTTCGCTTTAAAACTAATGCTCTCGAAATGTTTCATATCGATTTTTTCCAAAACTTCAGTTTTCTTGAGGCTTTTTACTCGAAACAATTGCTTCGATATCTCTAAAGCTTCGACATTGATCCGATTCTCCTTAAACACAGTTATGTAGAACATAGTATATCGCAACATCTTGTTTTTTTTTTCGCATTAGAACGATCTTGAAACGACAAAATGGATGTTTCAAACCAACCGTCAAATTACATTTTTAAAAACATTTACATAAAACGACAAAGTTTCGATTTGTGTTCCAACCATTTTAAATTTTCCGATAATTTTGGAATAAGTTATTGCGTTAACGTATTTTTTAGAAAAGCGATTTCATATTCGATCTCTCATTGTATTATTTATAATAGTTTCACGATGAATAAGTTCACGAATGTTCTTTAATGTTTCAAATCTTTTTGCAAAAGTTTCAATAAATTAGTTTTTATAGAGTCTTTGATAACATTATGAACGAGGGATTTTTTTGAAGCGTCAAACCCAAATATCGCAAAAAAAAAACATTATTTTTTAAAGAACAGGTTTTCTGAACCAACTTCTAAAGATAATAAGAATGTTTTCGATTTGACTGTTTTGCTAATTTTTTTTGTAGCTTAGATCTTATCTTGTGTTTTAACTTATAAGTTGACTCAAAATGATTATATACTTATGGTTGTAGTTTCGAGTTATAACTTTCCACGGTTATACCTATTTATAAACTTAAGAACCTAGTTCATTTATCAATGTTTGACCATAACAATCGGACTGCATTTATATACAGAAACATAATTTTCAGTCATGTAAAAAGTTTACTTCAAAAAATCGCCTAAAACAACACATCCAACCAATTTTATTAATTTGTTAACAAATGAGTTAACTAATCATTCGAAACAGAAAAAATCATCCTGAAAGACAAAATAATATTTATTTTGTGCAACTTTGGAAGTTTTGAATGAAACGGAAGCGGGTTGGCGTTGCCGTCGTCATTTTGTCATTGTTGTTAACATTTTTGAAGCTTAAATACACTTTTCATGTGTGTGTGTGTGTGGTTGTATGTGGCGTTTTGGTCGAACCACCAACGCCGACGGTTTTAGTTTTTAGTTTTTTTTGGTCGGGCACTTTCCAAGCTAAATATATATGTTTATGCAAAGCAGACAAAGCCCACATCGAAAGCCAAAAATGCTTCACATTTAACCTAATCCTACGGCAAGTCCAAATTTGGCTGCAATTTAAATATGCATTTGTTATGCGTCGGAAAATTAATGACTTTCATTATTGTCAGTTTAATGTTTAACTCTTTTTAAAATATTCAAATCATCTTTACTTAACTTATTATTTGGTATAAATTTTGAGTTTTAAGCCCAGAATATTGCATTTCATGCAATAGAAACTCACAAATTTCTCAAAATCATATTATTTTCTAACTTATTTGAATGTAATAAATAGGTTTGCCACTTGAGAAACAATTTTTTTAACTTATTCGGTATTTATACTTAAAAAAAAACTTTTTTTCTTTAATCTAAAAACTATTTTTGTTAGTTTTTATTAACAACTTACTGTAAGAATGAGAGAATCTTCTGGCGAAATGTTTTGTACTTTGATTTTAGAGAGAATTTCTTAATCAAATTACTAATTTCTAGACGTCTTAACATTTTGTAAATGTGAAACATAATATTCTTAACACTTCTACAATATTTTTCCATAAAAGTTTCCAAAACACGTATAAAAAAATTTCAAAACAGTTAAATTTTAACTCTTTTCGTTTGTTGCACACAAATTTAAGAAAAAAATGTATCTTAGATTTATGTAGAATTTTTTCGCAATATATATTTGAAGAAATATTTCATATATTAATATATTTTGAAAGACTTCCTTAAAAAAAACTTTAAGGATATACAAAGTTAAAACTACATATTGCTTAGCAAAGATTATTTAGAAAGTTTAGCTTAAAGGCTTAGCGAAAATGCTTGCCACTAAATGATGCATCTAAAATTTGCAATTTTTAACAGTGAAATGAAATATATGTTTTTTTTTTGGCTATATTCAAGTAGGAAGAAAAAAATCGAAATCGGGAAACGCGTAAAGAACTTGTTATCCAAAGAGTCTAAAATTGGTTCAGCACGAAACTTTAAATGGGAAGCGACTCAAAGTAGAATCAAAAACCTATAATATGTATATATAGTTCTACTTTGTATGTCAACTAAGAGATACTGGATAGTCAGGATACGCCTACGTTCAAAAAAAAAAGTGGGCAATTTATTATTAACCAAAAACTAACGCAGTTTCATTATGACCAAAAATGTGAGTAGTTCTCAAAATGAAATCCAAAAAAAAGTCGTTTTTAATACGTTTTGTTGTAAGTAAGTCTTAATAGTTGTTATATGGCGACGGCGAGTCTGTCAGAGATTGGCCATTGTTCACAAATAATAGACTGGTCAGTGTTGAGAGAAATAAAAACTAGATTGCAATTTATGAAAACATAAGCGTAAACAATTAACAGAGGTAGCGACAGAGAGAATGAAATATAAAGAAAAAAAATACAATAACAATAAATGTATGTATGTTTGTAGGTGTATATAATATTAAATAAAATTGTTAAGAAAAATATCAACAACAATTTTAATAAAATGGCAAAAGCAAAAAATTAACGTTTCTATTTTTTTTTTTTGCTTTTGCTTTGCCAGCGCACACGACGATGACAGCGACGTCGGCAGCGGGGCAGCGTAGCTGGCAGCGCAGGCCTCCATTCATTATAAACGGTTTCATTCATAAAAACGACTCTTGGCGGAGTGAGTTTGAGCGAAATGAATTCAAATTCGCCGCATATGCGCGCTCTTTGACTCGTTTTTAGAATTCGCTCGACTCGTTACAAATTCGCTGTCGCACTGTGATTTTTCGCTCGCGCTGAAAACGAGTTGAGTCTTGTGGCATTGGAGAGGAAGTTTCGAGTGTCGACTGTGTCTGTTCGGTGTGGTTGTGTGTACATACAAGAATACATATGAACATACATACAGATGTATGCATTTATATGTTTAGCAAGCCATTTTGATACTATGCCATATAGTAAATGTGTACATATGTGTATGCACGTACATACATATGTACATATGTAGTAATGTATGCTTGATTCGCTTCCTTCTGCCCTGGAAAGTTCATGCTAATCTTTGCCTTGGCACCCAATAGTCTGTATTCCAAGCTAGCAAGTATGCATGTACATAAGTATGTTCTTCACTAGTTGTTATCTACAGTCGATCCGATTTGCCTGCCTGCTATCTCTACCCCGGTTTTGAGGCTTGGCTTATTAGACAACAAACAACTCTTCACGCTCGCTTTAACTTTTTTTGTTGTCGTCGTCTTTTCTGCCTCTGTTGTTGTTGTTGGTTTTCGCTGTTTTCAACGCACGTCTCTGTCGGCGTTGTTGTTGCTGTTGTGGCCGCGCACTTTTTTATGTTGAAGCCCAAGAAAAGTGCTACTGGTTTTGAGATTTTATTTTAAAGTCGCTCTGGCTGCGCACAGTTTGCTGCTGCTGCTGCTGCTGATTCTGCTGTTGTTGTTGTTGCCAATGCGCCGCAGAGTCGTGTATTTTTCTTTAGACACTGCCTGCGCAAAGCACTCGGCAACTCTGCCCGAACATCAACAACAAAAACAACAGCATTGCCAGCAGCCCGAGCAGAGAGACCAGAGCCAGCCAGCCAGACAACGTTGAACCAGTCGTTGACGTTGATGTGTTTGCCTTTCAATATCATTCACACTCGAGTTTGTTCGGTTGCTGTAATTCATGACTGGGTAAGGTAACAACTTGGAGGCACATGTAATTTTGTAATTATTTTTGAAAGAGTAAGAATTTAGGAAACGATCGTAAAATAGTTCTGTGAGCATCTCGAAACGATCTCGCATAAGTAAATGATTTAATGTAATCGTCTCGCCCAATGTTAACTTTACTACTCACACCACACTGCCATGACAGCAACAACAACAATAACAACAGCGTATGCTTACCTCATGCAACATTCATATACAGATACTTAGGCACACACAATCACACACCTTAACAGACAAAACACAAAATCACTCACACACATACTTGGCAGCTGCAGCTATTCATGCATAGACAACAACAACAACAACAGCGCTGTGGTTTGATTTTGCTGCTTGCTCTTGTTGTTGTTTTTCTGGCTCTGTAGCTACTTTCGCCTTGCTGTGTGCGTATTTTTCATTCATATTGGCAGCCAACGCGAAACAAAAAACAGACACAGACAACGCTCATTGAGCCAGATACTAGTTTTTTTTTTGGCCTAGCGCAAAGCAAAAAAAAAAAACAAACAAACAAAACCGATTTGGTGAAAATATGCAACTAGCTGAGAGATTTATTTAACACACACACACACAAAAATACTCTCGAAAAATTCGAGCTGAAAAAGTAACTCGAGGCGAAAAATGATTTGAGTGATTGAATTTGGATTTGAATTTGAATTTGGATTCTTCGCGTAGGCAGTGAGCCTAAAAATGGGTGTGTAGAGCAGTTAGGTAAAGGGGAGCGTGAAGTGTGGAGGGGGTGTGCGGAGGAGACACTGCAGGGGGTGGCTGCGGCTGGTTGTTGTTGCTGCCAGTGCTTGTTTGTGTGTGCTGTTTGCTTTTAAATTTAAATGAATGAAAAAGAAAAAACACACTGGCATGAATTTGTCGCAAGTTCCCCCCCGCCCACCAGTTCCCCTACCACTGCTCCCCACTCAACAACAACGAGCAAGCGAGCAAGCCAACGAGCGCGCCTACAAGTTGGCATATTTTCAATTTCCGTTTTTTTTTGAAAACAACAACAGCAACACACATAGCAAAGCCCCCAACACTCAAACATACAGACAGGCACGCACACACGCACACAGAGACAAACACATACAAAGCTGCGCAGCCCCAAAGCTTATGTTGGCGTCGGGCGAACGTCGAACGGGAGAACGGGCAAACGGGAGAGCGGGCAACGGCGGTGGCGGCAACGTCCGGTTGGTTTTTAGTACGAAAATTCGTCGTCGCCGTCGTCGTCGTTGTTGTCGTTGTCGCTTATAGCATAGGCTTCGTGCGCTTTTGAGGCCTGTGTAGTCGCTGCATGTGGGACAAGGGCGCTGTCAAATGTCGGGTGTGCAGGGGGTTAAGAAAGGCCGACCATGTGTTGTCGTCGCCTTACAAATGCTGTGTAGTTCAAAAATTTGTTTTGTAGTCACTCGAACAGCAGAGTGCAGCGAATTCACATTGAGTCAAAGAGCGAATTCGCTTGCGCTCTCGTAAACGATCAACCACATACCGATGAACGTACCAAACTCAAACATACATAAATATATATGTATTGCATATGCCAATACCCAGTCGTATTAACCGAAACTTGTTTTGTGAACAAATGCATTTTGCTTCAAGAGCACTACTTTCAGTATGTTTTTATACCTCCAGTTGATGTAAATTTGGCCTGTGATATGTTATGTTTTTAAAAATTATCGTTAACAAATCAAAAGCGAAAAACCATACTGCTCCTAAACAGCAATGCTGTTGCGAGGCATGAAAAAGTCATGAGCAGTAAGTAATTCTATCATGCTTCCCTGTCCGACTGGCTTTTGAGAGCACTCACACAGCTGCACTCACAGCGCGCTCTTTTCGCCGCACACACAATTTCAGAATGAAATGGATTCGCCGTTGAAAAAATCAAACGGTTGCCAGTACGTCGCTACGAACTCGGCATTCATTTCGCTTCAAAAACTTTGAGCGTGTACACAGTGCAACGTGAACGGAGCTGAGCAGAGCGGCTGCCGCGAAGAGTAAAATTTTTTTGTAGCCTGGCATTATTAAACATTCACTTTAAACAATATTTAACAACAATTCATCGCACCAAAACGAACGACGACCAAGTAACAAGAGCAATAAATAAAATTCAAATATTATTTCATTAATTGTGTGCAAAATATACAAAATATATTATATATATATATATAGTGTGAGTTTTACAAATCAAAGAGAAATGTTTGTTTGTTAATATAATTGGAATTGCAATCGCAATTGAAAATCTATTTTGGAATTACAAATTGCTTCCAATGGAAAATCATGTGCCTAAAAATGTAAATTGCGCAAAGAAAATCGACGTCTATTTAAAAGTCCAACAACAAAACAACAACAACGAGCAAACGGCAAAAATATCTAGCGAAAACAAAAACATACTAAAAAAAAATTCAATTCAAATACAAAACGTGTTAAGCGAAAAATAAAACAACAGCAACAACAACGACAACAAAAACGACACACGAAATTTGTCTATATAAAATTGCATAAAAATATTTTTTAACGTAGTGTGTTTGTCGTAGCGCACAGATACAGATACAACAACAACACCAACACCAACAGCAACAAAACAAAAAAAAAGAAGAAAAAAAGCGACACACTCACACAACTACAACCGTCGACGACGTCGACGTGGCCCCCGTCAAAGTGTGCATCCGTGTGAGCGTAACTGTGTGTGCATGAGAGTGCTTGTGTGCGGTTCATGTGTGTTTGTGTTTGTGTGTAAGCCCGCAGTCGCTGTCAACGTAAACGTCGCCGTTACCGTCACCGTCACCGTCGCCGTTTATGCCGCAAACGTTCATTATTATTATTATTATTATTGTTAATATAATAATATATTTGGCACGCAAACCTGTAACAGTCGTCAAACGTCGTCGCTGTCTCTCTCGCTCTCACTCTCTGTCACTGTGTGTGTGTGTCTCTGCCGCTGCCTGCGTCGCTGTCAGCCGCGCCGCGTTTTGTGTTAATTAAATTTACTTTTGTGAATGAAATGCGAAAAAAACCAACAAAGCGAATAAAAAATATTTTTTAATATGTACATAAATGCTAAATAAATAACACACACACATACACACACCAAAGCGCAAATCTACGATCGTCTGTATACATATATATATATATATATATATATATATATATTACAAAACGTGTTTGTATGTATTGAAAGCCGCGATCGCGAGTAAAAATTATATAGAAAGCCAAGTCAAAATCCGCGCGGTTGCAGTGCCCCAAAACTTTGGATTATACCTCAATTGGATATATCTTTGTCTTTATAACAATAAAACGGATTATATACAGAATTTTCGATTTGGATTTCCAACGGATTGCTTTTGAAAATCAATGTAAGTTCGCTTCGCCTCAGTTCCTATGACCAGAAACACAAACTTTATGGAATTTCACTAATATTGTAACGGGTTGCAACCTTGTTTTCGACTATCTGATATCCGGAAGTGCACAATTACCATTTTACTACTGATTTGTGGCAGGGTCGTGACAAATGTAAATTGTTAATTTATTCGTATAATATATATATATATATATATAGTATATGTGCATGTTCTACGATTTCATAGAAGTGATGTAATATAGTATATTGTACTCTGTTTTGTTTTGTTGTCAGTAAACAACAACCGGAAGGATTTTTTTCAATAAAACTAATTAGATTTTTGATATTTTACATATTCATAAAACTTTTTCTTGTTACAATTGTTGTAAAACAAAACCTATTGTAACGTTATTGTTGATTAGACAGGCACATATATTTCAAAAATATTTTTTAAAACTTTTTTATTTATTAGAACAAAAAATTGCATTTTAAAAATGATTTTAGAATCTTCTAAATCAATCAAATCAATCGATTCGAGGAATATAATATTTCGAAAGATTTTTTGAGGTTTTTCGCTTTTTAGAAATATATTTTTCTCTTCTTAAAAAACAATTAAGATACTTTGCATTCATTAATTGTGAAAGGAATGTAGAAAAAACAGTTGAAATTTAAAGTAAAGTATTAAATATTGTATCTGAATATACTTATTAAAGGATCCTTGTTTAACACTTTCTATTTGCTGTTTAAATATGATCTGAAAAACTCAAAAGAAATAGTTTAAAAACAGAAAAAAAAATATAAAACAAGTAAGAAGGCTCTAGTCGAGAAATCCCGACTAGACTATACCCTTGACCCTATAATTTACGCATACAGTCAGTGCTTGGAAGTATGTGTGAGTGTCTGTATGTATACGCGTATAGGGCATACCTTCTTAATTTCAATACTCCATATCTCCAGTGTTTCTCAACCGATTTCAATAAAATTTTCACAGATTGTCTTTATTTAGTCTAATCTTTCAAACTGCATCAAAAAGTTTTCTAAATTGAAGATTTTGTTGTAATCGATTACATGTGTATATCGGAAACAGGAAGAGTTATCGAAAATCTAAAACAAACTTGTACTGCCTAGGAATTAGGCGAGCTTATATACCAAATCTGGAGTCTCTAGCTCTTATAGTCTCTGAGATCGACGCGTTCATACATACGGACGGACAGACGGACAGACGGACAAACGGACAGACGGACATGGCTATATCGACTCGGCTGTTGATGCTGATCAAGAATATATATACTTTATGGGGTCGGAGATGCTTCCTTCTGCCTGTTACATACTTTTGCACAAATCCATTATACCCTTTTTACCCATTTTCAATGGGTTAAGGGTATAAAAAAAGACAAAATACTTCAAGCATTAACAGATTTGTTCAAAAAATAACCGAAATACCTTTGAGAAGGGGTAAAGAGAAATAAATTCAATTTGCAATCAAATGTTTAACAGACATTGCCGTTGGTTTGTTGTTTGTTTGTCTCGTCGCGCAACTGTTTACCGATCTGCCAGACAGATAATGCTGTGTGCTATGTGGCCACATAATAAAGATTAGAACCACACACAAGATGTTGACATTACATACATACATACATACATATATATATATATATAACGATCGAATTGTATTTGATTTTGATGCCGATTCAAAGTCGTTTCGTTACGATTTGTTTCTCTTTCCTTTTTTTTTTTGCTTTATTGTTGCTCCGTCGGCCGTTGATAAGGATTTTGAACTTCCCATTCACTAAATCAGCCTGCGAGCGTTGTCTGTAATCAGTTTGTTCAGTTAGTTGTTGGCAACACACCTGAACTAACTGAAACAGAAAACAGTTTGGAAAACGTCTCTTGGCAATAGTCTTTCTGTGCAGCTCTAATCTAAACTAACTGGGAACAGAAATCACGTGCTAGCCCAATAAACAAACTACCAAAAAGAATTCAATTTATGGTATGATTTCGTCATTGATACTTTTCCATTCTCAGTGCATCCGTTCGATAAGCTTCGATTAAAAGTAGTTTTTTTGTACTTGCTTTTACTTTCTATTTTGTCATAAGCTTAAAATATCAAAAGTGTTGGACAAAAACAAATGAAGAACGTAGAAAATAAAGTTTTTTTTTAGTCCCGATAAGTTTGTTGAACAATTTTTTTTTGTTGCCCCCCCAAGGTTTTCTTTTACTATTTGATCGATCGTCTCGACGTTCCACATAAGTTTAGTTTCTTTACCTTTACGTTTACGTTTTTGGCTCGTGACTGGCAACGAACTCGTTTTCGTTTTCGATTTGGAACTGATATGTTGTTTTGTTTTCCGTTCTGATAATGGGGCCCCAATGGGAGCCTAATCGTGTTGGGGTTTTCCCCATCTACCAGCCAACTTTCCTAGCCACCTTTCTTTCTTTCTTTCTGCGCTTTTTGTTCAATGGAATCATGATTTGCAATAGTTTTTTATCACATCTATTTTGCACTTGGCATTTGATTTAATTTAAACGCACACACCTAAATGATTTTAAGCTATTTATGTCATAGCCAAAAATATAGTAAAGAGAGACAGCGAACAAGCCAGCGAAAGACAGAGAGAGAGAGAGAGAGAGAGAGAGAGAATAACAAAACAAATGGCGCTCTAGCAAAATTCATTCATGAACGTAGCCAAAGTTTCTTCGAGAGTATATATTCATTTATATATATATATATATAAATAAATAAATTATATGTATAGGTATGCATAAATTTTGATTAAGCAAATAAATAACAAATAGCAGCAGGTATTCAAAGTATTAGCCAAACATTTTCTTAGCCAAAATTTACAATGTCGTTGATGACGCAGTCTCGAGAACGTGAGAAATGCCAAACTAGTACTAGGAACCACAAAAATACGCAAATTCACAAAGCAGCAAAGCCAACAAAACAAAAACAAAAACAAAAACAATTGTACATGTTACTATATAATATATATATATATTTTAAAGATCCGCATGCATGCCATATCAAAACAATCTGAATATGCTTAATATAATTAGTTTTCGGAAATCGAAAAAGAGCTACATTTGACATATTTATCTTTTGATTTGATTAATTTCCTTGCAAGTCTCTAATCGTTTATATGGTCTCGAGTGCTGCAATCTATACTTAAAATACGGAATGATTGATTTTGCAACACGCTTAATCGATTACTTTTTTGCATTATCAATTCAAACAATGAACTTGCTAAGAATTTGAAATGCACAGAACCTAAAACTATTAACCAAATACACGATTAAAGCTACTCCACCATGACATACATACATATATTAGTGTATATATTTATATGCATATATCGATATGTTAATAAGTGAGCAAAACTACTTTTGGTAAAAAACATGTAAGAAGGCTCAATTCGAGAAATCGCGACTAGAAGATACCTTGAAACCTATACCTAGCCTTAGAGCCTCGAATCCAGCATTACGACGAGTTGCAGGTATGTGTGTGTACACGTACACTGCATACTTTAGTTAACTTCAACTTTCCATATTTCCGGTGTTTCTCAACCGATTTCAATAAAATATCCACATATTGTCATTTTTTCGTCTAATGTTTCAAACTGCATCACAAAGTTTTCCAAATTCAAGATTTTGTTGTTATCGATCACATATGTATATCGGAAACGGGAAAAGTTATCGAAAATTTGAAACAAATTTGTACTGCCTAGGGATTGGGCGAGCTTATGTTCCAAATCTGGAGTTTCTAGCTCTTATAGTCTCTGAGATCGACGCGTTAATACATACGACTCGACTGTTGATGCTGATCAAGAATATATATACTTTATGGAGTCGGAGATGCTTCCTTCTCCCTGTTACATACTTTTGCATAAAACCATTATACCCTTTTTTACACATTTTTAATGGGTTCAGGGTATAAAAAGTGCTGAAAATTCTGCGGCTTTTTGCGCTGCCAGCAAACCGAAACGTCAAGTGAGAAGACAAAAAAAAAGAAAAGAGGAAGAAACGAATCAAGAAACAAAATAATATAAATATGTATGTACACAAACACACACACACACATGTATACACAGAACTCTCGTAGACATAAGAAAAGAAAAACCAAAAAGTCTGAAAAACATTTTATGCCGCAAGCAAACATGTGATTTTAATTATTTTTGTCGTCGCCAAATTGTTATTTTTGAAAATTATAATTTTTAAAAATAAACCACCCCAAAGCAAAGCAACAACAACAACTACCAGTGCAATATATATATGTATGCTGTTCAACATAATGATGATGATGATGATAATGATGATTAAATGAATGGCACACTTGCCACTTGCATCAAGCAAAAGTATTTGCAAGTTTTATGCAGATTTTCTACAATCTATTTAGTTTTTGGAAGTTTTTTTTTTTGTTTCGAGTACTTCACTTCTGTAAAGCTTAAAGTTCATTTGAAATGTTTTGGGATTCATTTAAGTCGCTTCTTTTTGATTTCTGTACAGAATTTTGAGATTTTTGCGTTAACAAAACTGTCAAAACATATTTCAAATTGATTTTATCTAAAAATGTTATAATGAACTTTATTTTATCTTCAAAAAATCGAATAACTTATAGAGTTTTCGTAGATCTTAACACAAATCGATACGGTTTTGCTTTTGAGCTAGTTTCTTAACGATATTCGGTTCTAAAACACTTTGTTATGGATTTTTAATATATTTCCTAAGATATTTAAGAAGAGCTTGCACTAAATTATATATTTCCTAAGATACTTACGAAGAGCTTGCACTAAAACGCAGCATAATCATTTTTTAGATTTAATTTGAAAAATGTTTTCTTAAGCTCGAGAAAAAAACCTTTGATTCTAAATCCCTGTAAGGCTTTCTACGCAGTTACTAAATAAACCAAATAAACATATTTCTACTCCAATTCCAACCCATATTCAAATTCCAAGCTAATTCATTAGACAAAGCGCCCGTCCAAAGGCTCTATCCCACATATTGCTCCCTGTTTCGTCCACGCACTGAAATTTGCTGGCGTTTGTTAGTCTTTGCATGCCCCAAAGCTTAAGTTTCTTCGTATCGCAGATATCGAGAAACGCATACAAAATGCTTATTAAGCGAGCCACTTCTTAAATATGTGTATAAACTGCGATATATATATATATCTATATATAGTATCTATTCTATACGTAGACAAAAACAAATCCGAGAATGTCGTCAATGAAATGATAGAAATGGCTAAATAAATACTAAGATGACGCCCAACCTGTCACAGGAATGAATGAGAGGCGGCCTTTGATGTCGTTATTCGTTCGTTCGTTCGTTATTAACACAATGGTTGTCACCTACAGGTGGCAAATATAGCGCCCAGATCAAACATTCCATATCCTTTCTCTTCTACACAGCAAAAAAATGAAAGCACATTTTGGATATTAAATTTAACTGAGCATTAAAACATTTCGAATTTTTGGAATATTTAGTAAAATATTTGCTAGCATCAACTTGGACAATAGTGTTAAGAAAAATTAGACTTAAACTATTTATATTATTTATTTCATATTCAAAAAAACAAGAAGACAATGTTATTAAGTTTATGGGCAAATTTCTCTTGAAGCAAAATTAAATATCAAAAAAATTAGAATCAAAATATTTTTACTGCTTGCAATTTCAACTTAACTTTAAGAACGTATATATAATAGTTTAATGGTTCTTAAAATTAATGCAAATATAATATTTTTCAAATATTCCTTAAGCTAAAAGTTCATTTAATTGGAACTTCGCATTTTTTCATGCTGTGTAAAGGGCGGCCGTTTTGGTGCGTAGGTGACGAGGCTTTTCGGGCATTATTTCATTTTAATATATTGTTGCCATAGCTTGAGACGAGCCCACGCTGCCAGTGTTGCCCCACCGCACCCAGTCTCACCACTAACTTAGCTATTTTTGTTGTTGTTTGTTATCCTGGGCAAGAGCTCATTGCGCTGCAGACACTTTAGGCGTCACTCAGCCCTTTTTTCCTGCTGTTTTGTATCTTACACAAACACATACACAAACACAAACACAAACACACACACACATACACACACACACACACACACACACTTAGAAAGGGGGCCGGGTGTGGGTGAGAAGGAGGCGCGCGCGTTTTTGTTGGCCAAAATGTGGCTAAAAATAGCAAAGCATAGACAGTCAACTTTTCTCTCTCCCTCTCTCTCTCTCTCTCTCTGTCTCTTTGGCACCGAATCACGCGCCTATTTCTATGCTTTGATAAACTTTTGCCAGCTCAGCTGTTCTGCATCTGTCTGTGTGAATGGGGATTGCTGTGTATGTGTGTGTGTTCGTACTTGAGGGCAAGTTAAGGCGGGTCAGGTTGATACATTTCGGTTTTTTTTTTTTTTTGGGTGGTTTGCCTTTCCGCTCGTTGCTTGTTATTGTTGTTGTTGTTGTTGCTATTTTTGGCAGCCTCGCTCTCTCTCTCTCTCGCTCAATAAGTGTTTAAATAAATGTAGGTGCAGGAATACGCAGACAACAGACGTGATGGCGTTCCTTGTTAGCTATGTGTGTGTGTGTGTGTGTCTGTGTGTGTGTGTGTGTCTGTGTGTGTGTGTGCCATTGACGTCATCAACAGCATGTCATGAATGTCGCTTATTTTGGCATTTCTTCTTTTCCTTTGCCAATGAATATTCTTTGTGTGTGTGTGTGTTTGTGTGTTTGCAGCACGTTGTCAGTTAGATAGATAGATAGATGTTTGTATGTAAGTACGTATGTAGGCAACAGCTGTCGCCTGCGCAGTCAACGTCGCTGCTTGCGTCGCTGCTAGCTGCTGCGTGGGCGTTGCGCGTGTAAGGATGTGACCGAAATTTTTGAGCAGCACACGAAAATTAGATATACAAATTTATATCTGTGTGAGTGTATGTGTGTGTGTATTAATATGGCTCTATTAGTCTGCTTCATCTTCATTCATTCTTATCTTTTTTTTTTTTGGTGGGGATTTTCCCCAACAAAGTTGTGGGCGTTCCTGCGTGGAACAAAATTATATTAAGTAATACTTAATGGAAGTGCAAACAATCGGGACAAAAGTACATCGGGATTGTTTCTAACTTACTTAAATAGTATTTAAAATATATATCAGACTTCATCTATAATATTCGATCAATCAGATTGACGTTTAATTCTCATGAAAAATCGTATAAGCAAATGTAAAAAGTCGCTTGAAAAATCAGTACTCAAAAAACTTTATTAAATTTACGATTTTTTTAGCTACAAGTTACTTAAAATAAGTTTAAAATACTTCAATCTAGTACATAAAGGCTTAGACATTAGGAAATTAAATCTTCAAAAGTGTAAAACCAACTTTAGTTTTTAAAAACTATTCTTATGTGAAGTAAAATAATACTTAAATCAAGTAAAACTCTACTTAAAGCAAGTAAAACCCTTCTTAAAACAAGCAAACCTTTCTTAAATCAAATAAACTCTTCTTAAATAAAGTAATGCCCTTCTTAAATCAAGTAAACCCTCTTTTAAATCAAGTAAACCCTTCTTAAATCAACTAAACTCTTCTTAAATAAAGTAATGCCCTTCTTAAATCAAGTAAACCCTTTTTAAATCAAGTAAAACCCTTCTTAAATTAAGTAAAACCCTACTTAAATCAAGTAAATCCTTCTTAAATCAAATAAACTCTTCTTATATGAAGTAATGCCCTTCTTAAATCAAGTAAACCCTTTTTAATTCAAGTAAAACCCTTCTTAAACTAAGTAAAACCCTCCTTAAATCAAGTAAAACTCATCTTAAATAAAGTAAAACTCTTTTAAAACAAGTAAAACCCATCTTACAACAGGTAAACATCCAAGAATTTTATGGAGAGTACGAATTAAAGCTACAAATATGTCAAACCTGCTATATATGATACTTGTAATCGTTTCCTAAAGACAATTAATCTATGAAGATGAAGTCTAATCTATTGGACAACATCAAATTCTGTTTTTTCGGCTATTCTCTTCGAAAACTCATTGAAAATTTCAACCAGTTCACCCAAACCATCAAACACACACACATATACCAACAGATGAATGTGTTTGTTGTATAGAAAATTCCTTCTGACCAAGCGAAGCATCTTCGAAACATTTTCAATGAACATTTTTTTCGTTTGGTTTGGGAAAACATCTGTTGAAGGTATTCTCTATTTATAAGGCAAAGGGCAGCGAGTAGCAGCAGCAGCAGCTGTGTTGTTGTTGTGAAGTGAAAAGGTGTGCAGCAACAACAACAACAGCACTTACGCACAACAGCAACAAAGCAAATGTTGCAGCTTCCTTTTTGGCTGCCACTTAACTGTAACTCACTTTGGCCATTATGAAGAAGCGCACAACTGAAAAATTCTACCTAAACAATAACTTACCTACAATACTAAGGCACCAGCTGACGCACACACACATACACTCTCTTTGTGTGTGTATAGATACAGCTGCGTAGAAAAATTGTTAAGAGCCTCTTGCGACTGCGTCAGTCGACAATCAGTGCAAGAAAATCTTGAGGTCGATCATCTGTAGTTTATGGGCTTCTTTCTTACACACACACGCACACACACACACACACGCACACACACGCACACTAAGCCAACAACAACTAACCGTCGAACATTTCCAGTTTTCTCAGTTGTTGTTGTTGTTGTTGCCCAACTCAGCCTCATTTGTTGGTGATTTGATCTTTTGCTATGCGTTCGTTCATCCTATGTTTCCTCTCCCTCTCTCTCTCAGTCCCTCTCTGTTAACTTGAATCGTTCAGTCAGCCAGTTAGGTTCAATGATTACTACAAAACAACAACAACAACAACAACAAATATAGTAAAGAAAAAAGATGAACAAAAGCAGCCAACATAATCATCAGCATCATTATCAAGAGCATAGACGTGGTCCGGGCCCTACTAAGTACACTACATACACTGAGAGAAAGTTAAGGTTACATTATTAACACAATGTCTTTAAGATACGTACACAAAAATAAGTTTGAAAGTAGTTTTTTAAGCTCTCAATATTATTATAAAATTCTTTTTGAATTATGAGAATATTTTCTATCTAAAAATATGATTTCCTGATCGAGATTAGAACTTGGAAACTAGTACAAATCAATTTTAAAGGCGCTTGCATTGTGATAAAACATCGATCTTAAAATAATGTTAGGCTTTACTCGAATTAAGTGCTTTTGGTTCAAAAAAATTTCAAATTTAGGAACGATATTCTTAAAAGTGGGCAAAAATGCTTAAATGAAGAAAAAACTTAAAAATTATATGAGAAAATTAGTTACATAATAATGTTTCTTATAGTTATAGCGATAGGAAAAGCTTGTTAATAAAAAAAACTTTAAATTTACTTAAATTAAGATCAAAATTCTCAGTTTCAGCGTATTAAAAGGCAATTTTGATAGAATAACTTTCTATGATATGAGAAAATTAGTTAGGTAATAATGTTTATTATAGTTATAGTGATAGGAACACCTTGTTAATAAAAAAAACTTTAAATTTACTTAAATTAAGATTAAAATTCTTAGTTTCAGCGTATTAAAAATAAAATGTTGATAGACATTTTTACTTAGTATTTTCGCTCGGTGTAAAACTTAGCATAAAACTAAACTAACCTTACCTTAGCCAGTTTTTTCTTGCACTGTAATACACTTTACGATATATTTTTCTTGTATACAAAAGCACATGCGTGTGTGTGAGTGTGTGAATGTGTGTGTTTGCCACATGTGCTGCTCATTTGCTTTGAAAACTATTAGCTGCCCTTTTGCTGCTGCTCCTGCTGCTGCTTCTGCTGCATGCAACACAACAGCAGCAACATATGGCCTTTTTCAGAAGATTGCTCTCGTGTCTCTGGGTTTTGAAGTTTTCTTTTCTTTTTTTTTTAACTTCTTTAGTCTCTGGCTTGAGCTGTCTCTGTCTGTCACTGTCTCCACTCCCTCTTTCTCTTTCTCGCGAGCTGAGCATTTAAATAGTTTAATGATCTGTGGCAGCAGCAGCAGCAGCCGCTGTTTGCTCTTGCTGCTGCTGCATGCCGATTGATTTCCCTTGTTCCCTTCTTGCCTTTTTTGCCTTGTTGTTGGTTTTGCCAAGTGTTTTCCGTTACCGATTTACTGCCATCAGTTGGGACGAAGGGCTTGTTGGCAAGGGGGGTAAGGGTGTGTGGTGTGTGGAGGGTTCTTTGCTTGGAGTCATTAGTGTTTCCTGTGTAGGTTTTTCATTTGTCGCCGCTGTTCATCGTTTGCTTCTTCTTCTTCTTTATTTTGTTGTGTCTTTTGTGCCCCTTAAGGCAAATCTGCACATATATATATATATATATATATTTTTAGCAGACTGCATTTAAAACCCAGCATTACCCCTTCCTCCTCCTCCTCCGTCTTGCTCATAACAGAATTATTATAATAATATTAAAAGCACACGAGCCAATAATCTTTTGCCTAGCTATGGCTTAATTTTATATGCACACACATAGATAATACAACAAGAAGGCTCTAGTTGAGAAATCCCGACTAGACGATACCCTGAAACCTATAGCTTACGCTTACAGTCAGTGCTTGTAATACTTGACCTAACTTCAATGTTCCATATCTCCGGTGTTTCTCATAATAAAATCGATTTCAATAAAATTTTCACAGATTGTCATTATTTCTTCTAATGTTTCAAACTGCATCACAAAGTTTTCCAAATTCAAGATTTTGTTGTTATCGATCACATGTGTATATCGGAAACAGGAAAAGTTATCGAAAATTCGAAACAAACGGCGAGCTTATGTTCCCAATCTGCAGTTTCTAGCTCTTATAGTCTCTGAAATCGACGCGGACAAGGCTTATCGACTGCTGATCAAGAATATATATACTTTATGGGGTCGGAGATGCTTCCTTCCGCCTGTTACATACTTGTGCACAAAACCATTATACCCTTCTTATCCATTTTCAATGGTTTCAGGGTATAAAAATCACTGCTGACTGCTTCAAAAAGTTTTTTTTGTTAAATTTCAATGGATCAGCAAAGTTTGTTAAGAAAAAAATTAAATATAAACAAAAATTTAAACGCTTCTCAACTAGCAAAATATACGAAAAAATTTAAAAGATTTTATTTAAAAATAAATTGAAAAAATAATATTATATTAAAAAATTGTTAAATAATAAAAATCATTCACATAAACACAAATATATATATTAACCATAAAAAAATAAAAAGTAATTAAAAATAAAATTAAAGAGACAATAACGAAAGCGAATTATATAAACGTTTATGCATATTTAGCAGCTTTAACTAATTAAATTAATATTAAACCGTTTTTAAATAATATTTAAAAATCAATTTTTGTTTTTATTTGTGTTTATTAAAGTGTTTCCTTAACGTTTTATGGCCTGGTCATTAGACCATATTTTATTTCGGCTAAATATGCTCATTAATTACGAATATTCATCTATATATGTATATGTATATGTATGTATAATATAAACCATTATGAGTAGTTAATAAAATTGCTGTTTTTTTTATGTTCGTTTTTTGTTGTTGCTGTTTTTATTATTTATGATAATTGGGTCATGCTGACATTTCTTTAGCGCCAATTAATTCATTGTACAAATGGCAGCGGGGCGCAGCTACCCCCCACTCCCCCACCACCCCTTCGATTTGCAACTTCAATGTCACCGCCGCAGCCGCCCACAGCACGGCCCTCAAAATCACCGGCTTATAAGTCACAGAACACAAAAACCGGTTTTGCTTTTTCTCCAACTTTATTTCTATATATATATATATATATAAAGTGTTGTTGTGTTTGTTGCAGGCCTAAATGATTTGTATTTGAATGTGCAACCAGGCAGTGACACTTGTTTCTGATGCAAACAAACAAAACAAAGCCAAACCCGTCCAAATCGTTTGAATGAAAGACAACAACAACAACAACAGCAAACGCTAATATCGACGTCACTAACGACGCCGACGCCGACGTCGACGTCGACTGTGACTTGTTTTCAGGTGGCGCCCGCAAAAACGTCAAGTTCACTTATTAATGAAAACGTTTCAAATTCAAATCGCAAATTTTAGGCTTCAATAAACAACAACAACATTAACATTAACATTAACAGCAGCAGCGAGCGCATTAACAGTGACAAAAATGTTAAAAATAAATGTGAAAAGCAAACAAAAACAAAATTGGCAGCACTTTTTCAGCACTTCTTGCCAAGGTCAAAGTTTGAACGCTTCGTGTTGAAAAAAAACACACGAATACAAAAATCTAACGCAATTAAAAGTAAGAGAAAAAAATCTTATTTAAAATTACGTGATGCTATTGTTGTATTTGTATTTGTATTTGTTGTTGTTGTTGCGCTGTGCCAATTAATTTAAGAATGAAATCGAAAATCTTGGCATTGCGTGATTTTTTTCTTCTTCTTCTGCGGGGAAACAGTTTGGAGTTGTTGCTGTTGTCTGAGTTGGGCGTGGTTCGCATACAATTCAAATATGTTCGTTTTAATCATTATACATGTTTATACCAATTAGAGATCATGTTAAAACTTAATTTATTCATCGTTTGGCTGTCTTGTTTTTCGCATTTTTCGCTTTTTAAACATGTTCAATGCTCATAAATTAACATATAATTTTGATAATCCTCTGACAATAACACCAAATCAAATGTGAAAAGCACGAAAAATCAAAAGAAAATCATCCAAATCACGTTTAGATTGGCTAACACACACACACACACACACAAACACACACACACACATATTTGTGTTCTTCTTCTTGTTGTTGGTTTTCGGTTCATTCTTATAGCGGTTCTTATTGGCAATCAGCAACGATCTTGGCCCACACCCCGCCCACCCCTTTCTTAGCGGGTTGAAAGCCCATTCCTCATCTGTTGGCTGTTTTATTTCGATTTTGTTTTTCTCAATTTGCGGTCATTCTCGAAAATTGTTTTTGAGTACCGGACATGACGTCAATAAGTGGGCGTTTGTGTTAATTTTTATACCAACACACAAAACACCGAACATACACACACACATACATACATATACACGATGTATACTTATGTAAAGGTGAATCTATAAAAATTCATTTAGAAAACACACATTTTTCTAGCGGCTTTTTGTGTAATAATCTTAATTCTTGACGCTTTTTATGCTTTTTTATTTGAGTCTCTAATAATTTCCTGTATTTTCTTTCCTCCCATTCCTGACTCGTGCCACGCTCCTAACAGTTTATAACATTTACTTCGATTTTTATGAACTGCGAGCATGATAATTAAGTTCTAATTGGCCTGAAGCTGATTATAATCGTAATAAAAAATTACATTTCGTACCACAAATATTTAGATTTGACCAAACTTTAGCTATTCCACACACAGAGTTAAGTTTAACAATCATAATAATGGCTTAGTTCGTCGGAATCGCCATTAAGCGTGATTCCCTTTAATGAGAAACTCAAAATTTAGGGCCCCAAAGGAGAAGCAGGCAAATTCAAGTGAATTTTAATGTTTGACACAGAACACAATTAAAACAATACACAAGAAATGAATCTAAACAACTAAGTGAAAACTTGCTTCAAGTGCTCGATGAAGAAATACGCTCTTAAATAAAGTTATGCAAATGGATTTGGAAATGTTTTTGGCCGTAACTTTACTTTATCTTTTAGAACTATATATAAATAAATAATGGTATAGTGTTGTTAGTGTTAGTTTTTTCCCATTAAGTAAGAATTTTTTCCGAAATATTTCAAATTTTTTATTTTTAGTTTGAAAAAGTATAAAAAATAATAAATTTGCTTTTAAAGCTTTTATTTTGCTAGCTTTCCACTAAAAAAAAAGTTTGTTTTTCTTTTGAAAACCTTTTCAAACAGCTCCTAACTTGTTTTTTTTGGGAAATCTAGCGAACCTCCCTTCATTACTTAAGCTTACAGGGTATTGGAAACATTTGTTTACACAAAAGTCACGCCAAAGATTTTGACCTTTTTTTTGGAGCGTTCTTTTTGAGCTGACCAAAGTGACTTTGTTGTTGTTGTAAGCGGCATATGAAGAAATAGTTTATATATATATATAGCACAGCAACCAAAAACAAACAAGCAACGAATCGTGCCTTCAGTCAACATATGTATACATGAACGTGCCACTTGGAAGCAGTTGCAAGTAAACTAAGTGGAATGCCGATAGATTCGAGACTTTAAATTACAAAGAATTCCCTCTTTAATTCGATTATTATGTTATGATAAGGGAATTAATATTTTAAATTACTCGAAACTTATGGGAATTCCTTTTACTGTGAAAAACTTGTGTCAAATATTTTGTTTTTGCACACAAAATCTTAATTTTGCTTAATCAATACTTTAACGTATTCAACTTGAATCTAATTAATGTTTATTTTTGTGCATTTGCAGAAAGCAATCGTCGTTCTCTGAGGCTGTGGCAAGGAAGCAAGGAAGCAAAAAGCGGCAATCGAGCGAACGTGGCTAGGATGAAGGCAAATCGAACCGATTTCGGGCACAGCAATTACCGAGGGCCATATTAAGGCGGGTGCAGGCAGGCAGTAAGCCCCTTCCCCCCACCCCCCGAAACAACCCTCCTCAGAAGGTACAGCCCCATAACAAGAACAACAACAACGACGACGAATCGAGGCTGAAGAGTTGATTTGTGTGTGTGTGGCAGTGTGAGTGTGGCAAGAACTGGTGCTTTTGGGCATTGGTTGCAACACTACATGGATCGCAGAAATGGCGGCGATCCCTTGGCGCCACCCCGGCCCCCAAAGCTCCTACCGCGCGTGCATCGACCAAGGGCGCCGGAGCCAGCAGCGTTAAGTGGCAGCACCACCAGCAACAACAACAATCAGCAACTTTCGAGTATTACAGCAACAGCAGCAACAGCAACAAGCAACAACAATAACATTATATCGATAATACCAACAACGGCCGATTTTGACGATTATCAGATACATCATCTGACATTTCTGCCGCAGCGTCCGAGCAGCCTGAGTCGCAACAGCAGCAACGCATCCTCATCGACGGCAACGGCGAACAGCAGCGCTGGTTCCACATCCAGTTTTACGCGTCGCCGTCCGCCCGCGCCGCTGTTGACCATCAACAACAGCAACAGCAGCAACAACAACAACTTCCTTAGTCATTTCCAAAGCGCTGAACCAGCGGCGTCACTGTTAACAACGTCACTGGGTCAGCCGCCCGCCTCCCCCGTCACGCTGGCGCAACCGCGACCCGAATCGGAAAGGCTCACCAATGAGTATGTGGATACACCGTTGCAGCATGCAACACGATCGCAACATCCCGCCGGCCAGCAGGACAATGGCCAGACGACGACGCATCATTTGCTGCTGTTGCCCCAGCGACACCAGCAACACCATCAACACCAGCAACACCAGCAACACCAACAACACCAGCAACATCATCATCATCATCAAACAGCAACAACACCTCATCATCGATTGGCAACATCGACGGCGACGGCGGGCATCGATGGCACCGATGGCTTATTACATTCGCATTTGCAGCAACAGCACCACAGCACCACCACAACAACAACAACAGCAGCAACAACAACTCCCGCGCAACAACAACAACAACAACTACAACCGCATCAGTTAAATGGTCAAACCAAAGCACCCGCCTCAAAGTTTGGGCCGCCGCCAGCGCCACCTCGTCTTGGATTAGGTTTTGCGGCAGCGGCCAGCGTGCAACCGCTCGCACCACCCATTACCAAGCAGCCGTCGTCGGGCAAGGAGCACATGCATGCACTGGAAGAGCTGTTGCAACAACAGCAGCAACAGTTGCAGCCGCACCAACAGTCCACCGGTCAGCTGGGCGCCTCCATTGTCCTCGGCGGTGATCCATCGCTCCTCAATCCGATTGTCTGCCCCCGTTGTGGCAAGTGCCGTTGCGAGCAGTGCCAGAGTCCACGACCGCTGCCCCAGACATGGGTCTGCAACAAGACGTGTCTGTGCAGCGCCGAGTCCATCATCGACTACGCCTCGTGCCTCTGCTGTGCCAAGGCCCTCTTCTATCACTGTGCCCGGGACAACGATATGGATTGCGACGACGGCACCGGCACACCCTGCGTCGATAATCCCTGTTCCTGTGGCCCCTACAAGCGCACCCAGCGCTGGGGCTGGCTGGGCGCCCTGTCCATTGTGCTGCCCTGCTTATGGTGTTATTGGCCGATGCGCGGTTGCATCAAGCTCTGCGAGAAGTGCTACGCGAGATTTGCGGGACGCGGCTGTCGCTGTCAGGGCAACGTCAACGGTTCGGGGCACAACAACAACGGCAGCGGCGGCGGCGGTGGCGGCGGCAGCAACACGGACGCCAACAACGGCGGCATCAACTCCAGCAGCAGCATGATGCCGATCGTGCCGCTCGGTGGCATCAACGAGCTGGTGAATGGCAATCAATCTGCTGGCATTCCGGTGAATGGCAAAAGTTTCGAGCACGGCTGCAGTGCGGCCAGTCGAATCCTGCGCAAGGGCGATCTGACGCCGGAGAAGCGATTGCTCGACTCCAGTCCGGACTACTAGAAACAGCGTCAACAAAAAGCGCCGCACGCGTTTTGTGCGCGTTTTTTGCCGCGCGTAAAAAACGCTACGCACAAAATTCATTATTCGCTTCGGTAGGTGGCAAAAATATATATATATATATATATATACGCCCATATATACAAATATTAAATGTATGACTTAAACATATATGCCTATATATATATATATATATATGTATATATATGTGGGTATAATTTAACACTCTACAACAAAAACAAATGTTTAATGTATGATTTAAAGCAAAATAAAACGAAAAACAAAAAAAAAGGAAAAGAGAAAAAAAAAGAAGAAAAGAAAAAAATAAATAACCAAAGACTGCAAACAGATAATTATTAATTATTAGAAATGTTATTTAAAAAATAATGTTCGCTTAATTTAAACAACAACAAAAAATACTAAAAAAAAAAAACTAAACACTGAAAGAAAAACACGAGCATTAACAAAAAAATAAAAGTATGATTTCCAAAAACGATTATTTTTTAAACTCAAACTTCTCTCTTAATGCAAATACATAAATAATTCCAATGATATTTCGATAACAACAACAACACCAATAAAATACAAATTTGTAAAGTTAAACGTAAAATTTTTTCTTAAACTTAGCAATAAATGTGAATTAAAAAATACCTAACGAAAACTTTTAGAAATATATTTATGTGCGAAAACTTATATATATATACTATATATACGATATACTATATACACATATGTACACGAGACACCAAAATCTAAAAGAAACATTTTTGAAAAAAAAAATTAAATACCAAACAGTCCATTTTTGATGTTGTAGACAAAGTAAAATACTTAAAAAAAATAATATTTAAAAATTACGCACAATATTATATATATATTACAAATATGAATTAGTAGCAGAAGGTAAAAATAAAACGCGGTACGAATTTAATGGCTAAAAAAAATATGTTTCGAAAAAAATATTTTTGAATAAACAATTAGTCCAGCTTAAAGTTCAGTCTAAATGTGCTTATTTATATATATATATATATATGTATGTGTATATGTATGTTAGTGCGTGTGTGTAGACATGTCTGTTTGTGTGTGTGTGTGTGTGTATATATTTTGTATATGTGTATTAAAATCTAAAATCAGTTGGCCATAAAAACAGTTTACTTTAACTACAGGAAAAATAAACGAAAACTGATAAATTTTATAATACAAAAATAAAAAACTAAAAAAATTAAATGGAGATAGGAAAATTATTTCTTATTAATGTATTTTATATAAAAATTGTTAGGTTTTTTGTTTTTGTAATTAATTCTATTAATTTTTTTTTTTTTTATAAATATATCCCCAAAAACAAAATATGCATAGAACAAACCAAGCAGCAAATAATTATAAACAAAATACAAATGCAAGAATATTCCAAATAACAAAAAAAATATATACAAGAAATCGATAAAAAAAAGAACTAATAATAATAATAAAAGAAAAGCCAAACAAATTCTTAATCCATAAATATATATGCAGCAAAAATATTACAAAAACAAAACAAGTTTTCTACATGCAACAAACAAAATTTGTAAGAGAAAAGAAAAAAAATAATAATAAAAATGTTGAAACTAAAACAAAAAAAGAAAGAAAAAACAAAAAACTTTACCATACGTTCTAAATGTATATGTAATATATAAGCTAATAGCTTAGTAATACACAAGAAGAAAAAGATGAAGAAAGTAAACATATACTATGCTTAAATCCTAACTATTAAAACAAACTAAATGAGAAAAAACTCCCTTAAGATAGTGAAGAATACAAGAAAAACAAAAACAAAAGAAAAACTGTAAGAAGATGAAAAAGAATATTAAGTAAACGATTAATATTTAAGGCACTATACATACATACAAGCTATACATAATGAATATTTATTTTATTTGTACATTTTACTATAATTAAAAAACAAAACAGTGTAGTCGATGATGATGATGATGATGATGTTGGGTACGATGATGATGATGACGATGATTATGAAGACCCAGAGAGCAGAAGAACTTTATGTAATGTTTTTAGAATGTATGTTCCGTTAAAAACTACAAAATAAAAAAATCATATAATACTAAATATTAACCGTTGT
Organism: Scaptomyza reducta; assembly: GCA_035044485.1. NCBI lineage: Eukaryota > Metazoa > Arthropoda > Insecta > Diptera > Drosophilidae > Scaptomyza > Scaptomyza reducta. Next base: position 93,702 of record JAWNNV010000606.1, read on the forward strand.
ATTTGTTCTTATGAAAAATCATTTATGTATGTATGTATGTACACGTTGAGATGAACGATGACGTGGATGTGGATGCAGCCGTCGCCTAACTCGCTGCCGCTGTCTGTCTGCCTCAGAGTTCTTTCAGTATATATGTGTGTGTGTGTGTGTTTGTGTGTGCCAAATGGCTATGGCAAAATAAAACTAAAGCAGCTGTTTCCGGTATTTGATTGATAGTGAACTGGCAGTTTGTTTATCTCGCGCACACGGACCGAGAGACCGGAGACCCGCCTGCTGCTGCTGCTGCTGCTACTGCTGCCGTTCCAGCCCCAGTCGCAGCAGTCATAGCCCCCACCCCTGGTTAGTTTTACTCACTAGCTATCTCTTTCTCGCTCTAGCTTATGCTGCTGCCGCTGCTGGTATAGTGCACGCATCCAGAGGCAACGACTACGACTACGACTGCTGCTGCATTTCGCGGATGCTATTTGGGGCCGCTGTTCGTCGGCGCACTTATTTTTAAATTACTGAAAATGTTGCAAGCACACAAACATAAACAGAACACAAACATACACAAACATACACACACACACTAACACAGGCACACGCATTCAATTTAAATTTAACTGCAAAATATTTCACTCACACTGGAAGGGAGGCGCAGGCTGCATACAATAACAACACACAAGCAAGAACAAAATCAACATTTTCTAGCATTGCCATTTGGCCTCTCTTCTGTACGGTATCTCTCTCACAAAACAGCTGTTCGCCTTGCAAGCTAAGCTTAGACACGTGCAAATTTGACAGCACGGCGAAAACTTTCTGATTGTTAGTTTCGTTGCGGTTGCGGTTGTTGTTGTTGTTGTTGTTCTGATCTTCCTCTTGTTCATGTTAATTAATGCAAAGTGCAGTAACCGTTTTGCATAATTGACTGGGCAAGCCGACGACGGCTACGGCCCTCATTGTGGTTTGTGTGCACATTATTCAATCATAATTCGCGCGGGCAGTCAGACCGACCAACCAACAAACCCAACGCAAATTTCAAACGCTCTTCACTTGAGCATGTTTATGGCTATGTGTGTGTGTGTGTGTGTGAGTATGTTTGCTTGTGTTGGTGTGCGTGCATGTTTGTCGCCGCTGATAGCCCCACAGTTCGCCGGGTCACCTTTGCCTATGCAAAAAAAAAAAAAATAAGCAGAGAGAAAAACATTTAACTGTAATCAGCGGCGACTTTGCTGCACACACTACACTACACACACCCAACAAACACAACAAAATGAGAGATGGCGAACGGGTCTCTGATAAGCGCACGAGAACTGCCAATTCGCTCCAAACTGGTATTTGGCTCATCGCTGCTGCTGCTGTCGTCCCTGTTGCTGTTGTTGCTGTTGTTGTTGTTGCTGCTGTCGCTGCCGCTGATTGACACAGTTTGGGTCGCTTTCTTATATTGATGAATGGAAACCGAACTGAACTGAAACGGTTGGCACGGCATCTTTATTTTATTTTATTGAAGTGTGCTATATTTAACGAAGCAAGTATCTGGCATGCAAGTATTGCCATTTGAGTAACTGTATTGCCTTCGCCGGCCTCTCTCAATTGCAAACCAACAAACACACACACACACACACACACACACAATCACATACATACAGACTTATGTATGGCGGCTGCACTCACTGACAGCAGCACTAGTGAATGAAGTTGATAAGGCGGACAAAACTGAACAACTATTGACCGTTGCAGCAAACGGTTTCCAAGTGTATTGTATTGTGTATTGCATCTGTGGGCAACTGAACAGTTCAAAGTTTTTAGTCGTGACATGAACCTACGTTCGAATGACATAATATGCAGGAAATTAATTCTCGTATTTTATGCGAAGCAACTGATAAATTTGATTTATCTATGCGCACATTTGCAGCATGTAGCTTGTATAACAATCTTGACACATGCAATTTTTAGTTAAGATATGCATCTTTGATAGATGAACACAGAAATACACATACATATATCATTATCATGGCTGCTGTCATTCATCTTTTGATCATTTCCGGCAAGTCATTGAAGTAGCTTTGATACGTATCTATGTACGTGGCATGCCACATTTGCTTTTACTGCATTCAATATAAACCGCTATGCGCGCAAACTGACGCTGCTCTGTCTCTGTTTGCTGCTTTAAGGTGGGTACCCCTCCCCCTCACCCAACACACACTTGAGCCGGAAAGCGTTATCAGTCTTTGATATGTCTATATATATACATATACATACATACTTAGTACTGCAGTCCAAAAAACTCGTATGCGTAATCATGTTTACATACATGTTCAAAGATGCTCGCCGTCATGCTGCTGGAAGCTCCTGAATGACAGATCAATGAAATCATAATGAATTCGAATTCGAACTCGAATTCGCACATGACCAGCCGCATCTATGTGTGTGTGTGTTCGTTGTCATACGATCTTATCCGCTGGCAAAAGTGAAGCAAAAACATTAAAAATCGCCAACTCACTGGAAACTGGAAACAGGTCCCGAGATTCTCGAGGCTCTGATTGATCCTGTGCGTGTGTGTGTGTGTGCATCGGCTGCGGCGGAAGTCGCTTGTGGTTTTGTATGCATTGCTTGTCGTCGTCGTCGTTGTTGTTGTTGTTGTTGCTTAGTTCTGAGTTCGTTTTCGTCGATGTGCAACAGGTGTAAACGAAATTCAACAAATACGCACATCCGCCCTTGCAACGGAAGCACCTGTATGTACATATACACACATACATATGCATGTGTGTTTTTTTTGGGGGGGGGAATAGGTGAGAGAATCTCACGTGATTGTTTTGTTTGATTGTTGCTGTTGTTGTTTCCTCATTTTGGCTGTTTAAATTTGTGTGTTGTCCCGGCGTCCGAGTGCGACAAAATCATTTGACACTTTTCGTGCGGTTTGCCTTATCGCTGAGCGTTGCGTAGAATTTTCCAAGCTGTGGAAACTAGTTTCGGACTCGCTTTGGGGCTGAACGATGGAAGAGGAAAGAGAGGGGGGACGGAGGGTCGGATCTTGTCGGTTTGTTTGCCTTGTTGTCTATGTTGTTGCGGTTGCTGTTGTTGTTGCTGTTGCTGTTGTTGCTTCAAGTCGAAGCACATAATTACCGCGGCGCGTATTTAATCCGACAAATGGTTTCAACCTTACTTGAACTTTGGCTATGGGCCATACTTGACAACTACAACAACAGCAACAACATGTGCAACATGAACAACTTTCGTGTTGTTGTTGTTTTAAGCACTCTTGCCGTTTGGCGTTTCTAATATTTCATGACAGCCGCTTGAAGCCAAAAGCTTTTGTGGTTACATTGTAATAAACCTTGACAACAATCGACGGGGCAGCCCGCGGGGCAACTGATGAGCATTGTTGATGATGTCAAGTGTCTAACAACGACATCTGACAATCACACAGTGTACAAAAAAAGAATACACTGCGCTTTGTTTTATTGCTTTTTCAAAGCAGCCTTGCTGACGTCATACACTTGAAAGGAAAGTGAGTTAGTTTGAGATATATTTTTAGATTTTTCAACTATTTTTGAACTTTAAATAATGTTGAAACGCATGTTTAAAGTACCTGTGACTTGTTTTGAAGATCGGACTTTAATAATTTTTGACCTAATAAAACTTGTTGTTCATAACAAAAAAAAAAATAAAAATTAAAAAAAGGTGAAAAAAAGATTTTTTTTTTTTTATCCTCTTACTTATTAAATAAACATTCTAAGTCAATGAGTTTATTCAAGCAGCTTGTTAGTTTGTCATACATATTTATATACATATAACTATTAGGAGTGGTGTTTTGATATTTAAGAATTATATCTAGATATATCTTCACATAAATGTTCATATATGGAAACACATTTGCACTTTTAGTTGAATAAAAAAACAACACTGCCCCGATACTTTATCTTTTCCGGCCATCTATCTGCATAAATATATACGAGCACGAAGAGAAACATACACACACACACACACAACATACGCACACACAGCATCACACACACACACATACAAACACATACAGACACCGTCACGATCATCAGAATCAGCAGAATGAGAACCATCGACATAGGAGTCGCTGCTGCTGCTGCTTCACCCTCTCTCTCACACCGCCTCTCTCTCTCGCTCTCTCTCTCTGTCGCTCCACATGTTGCTTCATTCATTGCAACCCAAACTGAATGCACAGCAGCTGCCGGACTATGATAAATAAAGTAAAGTGCATTTCCGTCAAAACAAGTTTGTTCTATTAATATTTTCAATACTTCGAATTCAGACACAGTCGCGGCAACTTTCACTGCACAGACTCTCCTCGCAAAAGATAACTAGAATAAAAAAACCAAAAAACAAAAACAACAAAAAAAACAAACAAACTAAATATTGTTTTTTCTGTTTTGGTTTTTCATCTTGTGAGCATGCAACATAATTTTAATTTGGTTGCGGCTATGGTTGTGACTGCTGCCGTTGCTGCTGCTGCTGCTGCTGATCTCCCCCTAGAAATCTACAGTGTGCGAGCCTAGCGGCATTTACAGTTATTTTTATTGGAGTCAAGCAGCGCGACAATTCATCCATCATTTTTTGTTATGATTTTGGATATCGCTTCATCTCACTTCCTCTCTTTCTTCGTATACCCCCTCTCTCACTTTTACCCCCTCTGCCATTGCTCACTACTCTCCCTCTCCCTCCCTCCCTCTCTGGCTATCGCTCTCTCCCTGTTCTCTGTTTTGGTCTCTCTCTGTCTTTCGACGCTTGGGTCCCCGATCCCGAACAGCGTCGTTCAACAGCATCCGGTAATTATGCGACACGCTGATTAAAATGCCTGGGACTTAGGTGGGTCTGGTCCGGGCTCTAGCTCTCTGTGGCACTGGCAGCACTACCATCAGCACTGCCACACCGACCTCCAAGTGAAATCTTCGCCTGCATTAACGAGTTTTCCGTGACGCGTTCAGTTCATTTTCATACTCTTTCCCATTGAGTGCTTACGAATTTGTCACGTAGGATAAGTCCTATCTTCATAAATAAGTATTTGCACATATCATAGAGCTTGAAAATTAAATTTCCAATAGCAAAATTAATAAACTTAAAAAAAAATAAAGAAATAAAAAAATTTTAAATAATATTAAATTAAGTTTTTCCTTTTAATAAAGATTTTAAAAAGTAAGTTTGTATGTATTATTATTATAATTAAGTTTCGTATAATTTTTGGATGAATTGATTAGTACAATTTTTATTTTTTATTTTTAAAGTATTTTATTGATAAATACATTGTATATTTGTCACGTAGGTTAAGTTCTATCTTCATAAAAAGGTATTTGCACATATCATAGAGCTTGAAAATTAAATTTCCAATAGCAAAATGAATAAACTTTAAAAAAAAAAAATTTTAAATAATATTAAATTATGTTTTTCCTTTTGATAAAGATTTTAAAAAGTAAGTATGTATGTATTATTATTATTATTAAGTTTCATATAATTTTTGAATGAATTGGTTAGTACAATTTATATTTTAGTTTCTTTTTATGAATATTAAAAGTATTTTATTGATAAATACATTGTATATTTGTCACGTAGGATAAGTCCTATCTTCATAAATAAGTATTTGCACATATCATAGAGCTTGAAAATGAAGTTTCCAATAGCAAAATGAATAAACTTTAAAAAAAAAATTTTAAATAATATTAATGTATGTTTTTCCTTTTGATAAAGATTTTAAAAAGTAAGTATGTATGTATTATTATTATTATTAAGTTTCATATAATTTTTAGTACAATTTAATTTTTAGTTTTTTTATGAATATTTTTAAAGTATTTTATTGAAAACCGAAAAGAAAGAGTGGAAAACAGATTGTACGTGTAAATTTACAGATTCTCGTTGATACAAGTAACTTAAACCATATGTCAGTAAGGGTATCTGGCTTCCGACTTGCCTAACCTAGATTTCCTTCTTCTTTTCTTTATGTTTTTTTTTATGTTTGCTGCTTCTCGTTCTTTCTTTCTTTCAAGCCCGCTGCTCTTATTCTTTTGCCTTCGCATTACTTTGCTACACTTGATTTCCCCACACAGACACACAATCTCAGAATGAAAGAGAGCAAGCGAGAGAGAGTGAGAGATAGAGAGAGACTGCAAGTTCTCCTGATACTGGCCATTAGGGATCAGGTTCTCTTTTGGGCTCGCGCGGTGTTGTGCAGGTGGGTAGAGGGGGTTCTTTTTGGTTTTTTTTTTTAGTCTTCTGCTGTCGATGTTGCTGCCACGCCATGCCATGCCATGCCACGCCAGTTGCAGCATGGTTTTATCTGCAGCGTTTGCTTCTTCTACTCCATTATTGTTGTTGTTTTTGTTGCTCTTTGGTTACGTTTCTTGCACTGCATTTCTTTCTGGCATTACGCTGCACACGGCATTCGTCCTCCAAGAGCGAAAAAAAAGTAAACGAACAACAGCAATAACAACAAACTGTTTGCCACGCCCCCATCGGCAACAACCGCCCACCTTCAACGTCAACGTCTCTGCAATTTAAAGGATTTTTCTTTCCTACAGCTATTGTTGTTGTTCTCGTTAATATTGATGCATCCATTGAGCGCATACCCTTTTCACCTATTGCCTGTATATGTATGTACACACACACACAGATACATATGTACATACATCGACTGAATGAACACTTGGCTTATTGTTCATTTGGCTTGTTTTGTACATTCATTTTACATGATGATTCAAGGCTTGAGAACAAATGTTGTAATAGAGAACATGATTATATCTTTAGAATAATTAAAATGTCTAAATAAATTAATTAATTATATTTTTGATACCCTTTTGAGGTAGGATCAGATCTACATTCAGATCTACATCAAATTTATATATAACTAGATACAGAGCATAACCACAAGATAGATCCAAGGAAAGACACGTGAACAAAATTAATAATACTTAAAAGATAGTAATAGAAAAACTATCTTTCAGAACTAAAACTCCAATTAGTAACTTACGCTGAATACACTTACAAAAGGGTATCTCTTATTCGGGTACAAAATTCGAAAAAAATATATTTCTACTTGTATTTTTGTAGTTTTTATCGTATTTCTTCTAGCCCATCGTCGTTGTGTGTGGCTTGTTGTTGCCTTGTCTCGATTATTGATCGTGTTGCTGTGCACACACATCGCTACACACACACACACATACTAGAGAGAGACACACACGCACATGCACAGTTGCAGTTACATACGCAATTCAATGAAGAAATGCTCCAAGTCCAAGTCAATGACCCGGAAATTGTGTCTAAAAAAGCAACAACAACACCAACAACAACAGCAGAAGCAACAGTCACGCAGCAAAGCAACAGCAACAGCTAAAGCAAAGGCAACAACAACAGCATCACATTGACGACTTTAGTATAAAACTTTTACCTATTCAGCAGCAGAGCATTGCGACTGCGCCAAAAGCAGCAGCAGCAGCAGCAGCAGCAAAAGCAGCAACAGTTGTTGTTGCATTCAGTCCAATGAACCAGCCACGCATTTGCAGCCCGCAGCTTTTGCCAGAGCTGCGATTGCAACAGCAGCAGCAACAACAACAACAACACCAACAACAAAAGCACGCGTCGATAACTCGCGACAACAGCACACACTGAGCAACAACAGCAACAAAAGCGACAAAAGTCGACATCGACAATCAAAATCAACGCAATTAATGCTCATCCGGCCAAAGCTAAAGCAGAAGCTTCACACACACAAATGCAAGGACAGGGCTGTTATACAATATTCATAAATTTTGCCAGGGCTGCGGGGTCACATGTTTCTATGCTGTTCTATGCATGCGATATATATTGGCATACACAATTTATTGCATCGAATGTATATCGAAGAAATTAAGCACAAAAGTTCAGTGCCATCTTGGGTTCCAAATCCCCTGCCCCTGCCCCTTCCCCTACCCCTTCCACCTCCTTTACTTATAATGAGAATTTATGTGCTGACACCGATGCTCATAAGTGCTCTAACGTGGAAACGATCCAAAGTGCAATAGAACATGCAAACTGCAATTTACACTAGTCAACAAAATGTTGTATCAATTCATAAGTTCTTAAGAATAAGCTGTAAGTTTATTATTACAAGAATTTAAGCTTTAAGTTAAATTAAAGTTGAAGTGAGGTTAGATTGATTATAGATCTCTCATTATATCTCTTTGCAACACTGTGCTCAACTAGTTTTCTGGAGTGCAGCATGTGGCACGCAATTATGAATCACTTGCACATTGCGATAAGGTCAAAGTTGCCACAAGTCTCACGACACAATTTAGCAAAGACATCGTAATGTTGCATGGGAGACATCGAATTGAGGACAGGCCAACAAATGGGATACAAGTGTTTGCTGCAATTGTTCCAGATAATATTCCCTGAAGAAACTTAGCGATGGCGCTGCTTTTATTTTGGCATTTAATGCAATTAACCTCAAACTAAATGGCAATCACTTTAATTTGTTTTAATTAAGCTTTATATGCCTACACATGTAGAAAGGGGGGCAGGTCAGCGTGCTGCATGGCGGGGGCATACCAAAAAAAACAACGCCTACAATGCGACTCTTCAATTAATTACACACTGAAAGAGGGAGAGAGAGAGAGTGAAAGAGAGAGAGACATTGCTTTCTTTCCTGCTTGACGCCCACTGAGCATATTTGATAACGTTTTAGTACTTGTTTCAAGAGCACAGAGGATGTGCAACATGACGAAGTACCAGACAACAAGGTCCTTGGCATGTTGTTCATGGAATCGAACAACAACAAAAGCCGACGCTGCAACGCATGCGCGCACTTGGGGGAGAACAACCGCTTAACGGATGTTTCGATGTTCGATGCTCTGCTCTGCGCTGCTCTGCTCTTTGGGGGCACTTGTAACATAAACGCCCTGACATTTGTTTCCTACAGATATCTGGTTTGGCTGAGAGCAACCACCACACTCTTCAACACACTCGGTTGAGTAGCGTACGTGCCCAGATGCGTGGGAACAGCAACAACAACACAAATAAGAAGAACCAAGATCAACAAGAATGAGAATGAGAACGGGAACGGGAACGGGAACGAAGTGGTTGAGTTGAGTCCGGACAGACTTGCTTGCTTGTAAGTAAGTATAGTTCAATGACGAAGGACCGAAATATGAGACTTGTTAATGTGCCAAATTATACATGTGGCGACAGAGTTGTTCAAGTTAAAGGAAATGCTTCTAAGACTGACAAGTTTTACACTCTGCTAGCTGAAGGTCTAGTTCCTGTGCGCTCTCACCATCTTTATAGGGAATCTGCGCGAGCCGATTTGAATTTATGAATGTGCTTTGCGTTTAAGAGCGTTTCGGTTCGTTCAGTTAAGTTTCTTTCACAAGAAACCCGAGCAAAGGGAATCGAGAATCGAATGAACGAATGAACGAACGAACACGCGATCTGCTGCAATCTGTGAAGGATCGCGTCTGGAATGTGGCTTAAATTATGACTTAAATGGCGTTGGCAGTTTATGTTGCTGCCGTATGCTCTGTGCTAATGATCATTACCAGCAACATCATCATCATCATTATGCTGTTGAGTAGCGGAAACGAACTCAAGAGATCTCTTGACTTGAAGCTGCTTTTAAGCCGTGTTGTCTTGCTGGCTGGCTTTCTTTCTCAATGCTGTTTCACCCATTCTTAAGAGGTTCCAACTCCAATTTGGACACAAACTCGGTCGCGCTCGTTTTTTTTCCATCTTCTTCTTTCTTATTTTTTTTATGACTGCCTCTTCAAAGTTGTTATTGTGAATTGGCTTCGTGAGCTTTTGCTTTATTTGGTTAGTTGACGATACATTTTTGCGCTGTCGCACATTCTTAGTTACATCCTTCACAAGGTCACAGCGCGCGCACACACACACACAGACACACTATCTTCAATTCGTATACACGTGTACATACGTATGTATGTGTATGTACATATGTATTTACTCATATTTAAACCAAGTAATCTTTATACAAATAATTGTAGTTGGTATGCGGTTTCTGTTTGACTGGCCTCACTGAAAACGTTGGCTCGCTCCTCTGCTTCTCTTCTTCTCTTTCTCGTCCGCACCTAAGCAGAACTGTCGTCATTTGTACACACCGGGTCTGCTGCCGCTGCTGCTGCCGCTTAATGTTTGCACAAATTGTTAGCGACTGCCACAGAGATACAGTTTGCTTTGCTTGTTGGCTCGTTCTTCATAGTTTTTTGTTTATTTTTTGTTATTTTTAACATTGTTGCTGTGAGCTTTGCTTTGCATTTGCAGCATGTTCAAAAATAACATATTTGTCAAATTGTATGTTTGTATGTGCAGCTCAGAGTGCTGCATTCGAGTTCGAATTCGAATTCGAATCTGAGCTTAACTCCCAATAAGATTTGCCGAAAATGCTTTATCGAATGTCAGAAACTCTCTCTCTTACTCTCTCGCTCTCTCTCTATGTCTGCTCTAACTGTCAACACCGGAGACAGCATTGCCAACCCACACGTGTTAGACCTTGTAGGTGCTGTGGTGTGTTAATAAGTTATCACAAAGGAAAATAACATTCATCGGTTTGTCATTATCTTTGTATCGTAGAAATACTTTAAATACTTTGCTAAAAATAATGTAAATTGCCTGTGAAAATTGAAAATCCTGTACAAAATTCACAAAACCTTTATCATTTCTTAACACGTGCGCAAAACCCACAAGCTTCACCGAATTTCGCACAGTGTAAGTCGAAGCTGTGGCAGCTCAACGGCAAAGCGTAGCACGGTAGCCCAGTTTGTAAGGCTGTGTGTGTGAACGATGACGCTGGTAAAAAAAAAATAATGATAAATAATAAAAAACACAAATAAAACCTGTACCACACAAAAAAAACAAACCAAACACAAACACAAAGCTTCGTCATCGTCTTTTAGTGCGTGCGGCTTAACTGCAGCAGCAAAAGCAAAGCAGAAACTGGTCCGAGAATGGGAGGAAATGGGCGATGCAGACGGCACAGCGCGGGAGGGAGGGTGGTAGAGAGGTGAGAGAGGTTGAGCCGGAGACTCAGGCATTGACAGCAAGCAACACCAAGAAGAGCAACAACAACAACCTGATCAGTCTCTCTGTCTCTCTCTCTCTCTGGCTCTCTCTGTTCCTCTGCTCAATCACAATCTGAAAAGCAAAGGCTCGGTCCATCAGCTCAAAGTCTGCTGCAGCCAGCACATTTGGATAAAAATTGCTGGTTCTTGTTGCTGCTGGATGTTGTTAGTGTTGTTGTTGCTGTTGTTGTTGCTGTTTCTGTTGTCATTGCGGTTGCTGTTGGAGTGTGGCAGCTTTGCTTTTGGAGGGCTGCACTTATTATTATGCGTTTCTTGCTTTTTGCTTCTGTTTGCGCCTATCTCTCTCTTTCTGTCTCTCCTTTTGTTGTATTCTTTGCAGTTCTTCTAGAAAAATCACACAAAAAACACTTTTGCTTGCGTCCTTAAAGGTCATTAAAAACTCTTTTTCAACTACCCTGTAGGTATGGGAACGGGTTACCTAAGTAACTACTTGACTAAGTAATTCAACATATGATGTGAGCTTTTACAATGTAATTTCATCTTTCAGTAACTGACTCACGTTATTTCACGCTTGCATCATTCTCAAGTTCAGATCGCGAAAGGTCGTTGAAAATATCGTTCTTCAAAAAAACAAAGATGTCATAATGCGTGTTTTTGTATTTTCCAAAGTGCCAAATGCCGACACTTCGATTCGTGGCACAAAAGGGTTGCGCTTTAATTAATTAATCAAATCGGTCAAGGAAGGAATTCAGCAACAAAAAAATTATTCAGTTCGTTGAGTCACTGGAGGAAGAGATATAGCATATAGTCATGCTTGGGTCTGAGCATGGATCAAAGAGGTCAATCTGAGAGTCAGCATTGTATATTTATTCTCCGAATTTGTTCATGAATATCATCTTAATTAACGGTTTAACTGCTTAACTGTAAAAAAAGGGCCCTCCCCCCCAATTGTGTGTGGAACGGAAACGCACAGTCATACATGTAAGTGTGGTGGGGCGGAAAGGGGTAGGAGTATGTACGTACATCTATAATAAGTAGTTGTGCTGATGTAAAATACATAACAGGAACTCGCATGCGTTGCATGTGACTAAAATTACATAAAATTTGGTTTCTACTTAGTTTCCATGCACAATCAATGCAAATGGGAATGTAAATTTTCAAATTGTTAACTTATTGTTGTTGTTTGCTGTTGTTGTTGCTGTTTGTTGTTGCTGTTTGTTGTTGTTGTTGTGCGCAGATGCTCACTGAATATCAAATTACACTCGGCTCGTTTTCGGATCGAGTGTATGCGTGTATGTGTGCGTGTGCGTGTGTGTGTGTCGCTTGAATTTATGTTTATCCAAATAAGTTGCGGCATTTTTGAAAAGTAATAGTCGCGATTGTTGTTGTTGCAACTTTGCTTTTGGTGCGCTTTTTGCTGTTGGGGTGCTAATAAATAAATCGCATTTACCGTGCAAATATGTCACACACACACATATATACATACATACATATGCAAGGTAGAGTTAGTTTAGCTGTTTAAATATGTAAGCAGATAAAACAACATATACATACATATATGTGCACATATATTATTTTCCCCAGCGATCCATATAAGGTCGATCCACCATAACTAGATAAGTACATACTTACGTGTATGTGTGCGAGTGTGTTTGTGTGTGTGTGTGTGAAGAAGCTCCCTCAACTCATTCATTCAAGCATTGATCGAGGTATCCAGCAAGCATTCATCTAGCTTTTCACAAGTTGGTTTCTTATCGATAACTTAATAATCGTTATGGGTATGCTATCGAGTTCGATTATAAAGCTTCAGCGAAAAGTTTCAGTGTTGCAAAACTTGAATACTTAATGCATTATTTCCCATCTCACATTGATCTTAAGTTCATTGTTGCAACTATTCAGCTTTTACAGGGTATTTGCCACGTCGAACGCTTGCTCTTTGCCCACTTTGTAATTCCGAATCTGTATGCGTAACGCAATCTATTCATAAAATGAAATTAAATAAAATAAAAAACAACAACAACAAAAACAAAAGAGAAATAAATATTTTCATTTGTAAGACCGGAAGAGCACTTCCTCTCCACTCTGTGCCATCAATCCCGGCACCCGCAGAAAGATAGACAACAACTACTCAGCCCCATGCTGTCCTCGGTTGTTGTTGTTCTTCTTTGCATGTGTGTGTGTGTGTATTTACATACGCATGCTAAATGGATGCCCTATGGTGGCCTGGCCCGTGCCCGGGCCACTAAAAACACACTCGAAAGTGCAACAGTGGCGACCAGCTGCCGAATCATACACACACACACACACACGCACATACATATAGTATACATATGTTTTAGCATACATACATAAATGCGGCTGATTGTGCTTACTAAACATGTTTAGTATGTAGTGTTTGTTATCGGTTTTGAGGAACCGCCTCCATCCGCAGTTGCTCATTGAAAATGCAATGCGATGTTTGTGATTTTAATGAAAGCATTCAGATATACATATGTTCGTACATACATATATATGTTCATAGCACAAAGATTGATGCATAATGAATATGTTTAGTTAAATACAACGGACATAACCTCATTTCATTTGTAGTAATAATGATCTTCGTTTAGTTCTTATATACTCTTTAACTTTTATTCGACTTTATCATTTTTTTAATCTTAAAGATCCCAAGGATCCAATTGTGTTGGTCAGCTTTTTGGTATAATAAACTTCTTTTTTTAATATTATTGTAATCAGTTCTTAATTGAATACACATTAACTTTTAATTGAGATCTTGAGATCTTCATATCGAACCCAAACTATTGATATTTCAGTACACATCCATTTAACGAGTCGAGTTTCCGTCAGTAATATTAACGGATAGCAAAAGTATTTTCAGTTTTTGATTTCAAGCAAACTGTTCACAATATTCAAAACACAACTCAGTAAAATTTTCCGCAAATAAAATAGGAAACAACAACAACAACAGCAACAGCAACATCGGCAACAATATGGCCATCAAGCGAAAATATTTGAAATAACATTTACGCGAAAAACTGGCGCCAGGCAATTGCCTGCCTTTCCGACTACCTGAAATTGAAAATTTGCTCATTAATTTTCAAGCGTGAACATTTTTGGGAAAAACATTCGAAACGCCAAATGACAGACAGTGAGAGCGCCAACCAAGTGGATATTATTCTCACACATCTCTAAACATATATATATATATATGCATCGGTAGAATCTATATGTATATATTTATAAATCTATAGCTAGCGAAAAGGGGAGGCGTAGGGATTGACTAATTTTGTTCTGATCTGAGGCGAACCATGGCTATATATGTGTGTGTATATATATTTACGTCATGGGTATTTATAGTTTTTGAACTCAAACAGGTGTAAACCGTAAAATGGGCAAAACATTGTTTAAATCATTTAATTGTAAACTTTTCTTTTCGCAACGTCAGCAGCACGAGGCACCAAAGATAATCCAATCAAAGCTACACACAGCGAAAAACTCAAGTGCTTTGTCATAAAAAACTTCAAGCTAACAACAAAGTGTTTGCTGTTGAGAAGTATTAACTAAGTATAACTAGTTTAAAGCTGATCTTTACTTAATTTAAGAATATATTTACTTGATTTAAGTATTTACTTAGTTTAAGTGTTTAAAGTTATGAAGTACCAAGATATTTACTTGATTTATGATAGTCTTCGTTTATTTTAAGATTTTTTGTACTTAACTTAAGTGATTTTTTCTTACTCTAAGTCATTTTTACTTGTTTAGTGATTAAACGGTTTTAAGCTCATTATAAGTATTTGAAGATTAACAAATTGTTCCTCCTTGTCAGGAGAAAATGTGACTGAAGTAAAGAAAAATATTTGTTTAACAAAAAAATCTTTTATTCAGAAATTTTATCTTCAATCAAGTATTATTGCTGATTTTTCAGACTGACCTTAAAAACTTTGAGGCATAGCTTTTTTTGGCCAGTGTAGAAAGGTACATCTGCTGAAGGCAGGAAACCAAAGACTATTGAATGTAGTTCAGCAGAACTGTTCCTTTTATTTTTTGGCACGCGGCTCCATTGTTAAGCTGGGAAAGGGAGCTCCATTGAGTACAATGAGTGGTGTTAAGATATATCTAGCAAACAAACGAATCTTGCTGGAAAGCTTGAGCATGCGCAGGCTTTTTAATTTGAATTATTTGGCCGTAAATAACGCACAATAGGATCCAGGCAGAACACGAGGGTGGACCGGGTAGCAGCGGGGCATGGATCTTGCTCTCTTGTCTGTAAAAATGAGATTTTTATTTCAACGTCTTCGTCGTTCGTCGATTTGAATTGAGGCAAAGCGCAAAGACCAAGCAAAAAGGCATAAATATTTATAATCATAAAAAGAACAAAAAAAAACTTGGCTGAAAGGAGCAGCAGCAAAGGTAAACGATTTCTCAATGTCTTTCACATATATATATATATATACATATATGTATGTGTGTGAATTTGTATGGATGTGGACAGTCCGAGCCCTCGTTCAAAACCTCCAAACCCTTTCCGAAAAACAACTCCAAATGCTGAGGACAACATTGAAAAAAAAAAAAAAAAAGACAAAAAGACAAAAGACGATCTCCGTTGGCCGATCGAGAAACTTGTTTAGCACGCGTTACAGCGGCTGCCTGTGTTTGCTTTTCAAATTATTTGCCCTCCAACCCCCCACTCCGCACTCCCCACTCCGCAGTCTTTGTAACGCCCACTTGCTCCAGCGAACTTTGTATTTGTTTATGCCACATGTAAAAAACGAGCAAAAAACAAAAAAAATAAGAAATTTCTCGTTTTACTCGTAATCCGTTTCAGCTAAACGTTGATCACACACTGTCCCCCTCCTCCCCCTCCCGCTTTACCTTTGCCCACTAGCCACCACTCCCGCTCCCTCTCTCCCTCACACTTCCCTCTGTCTTCCCGCGAAGCGTGTTCGCTGCGTGGGCTCATTCTGGAATTTCTACACTCATTCTTGATTGTTTCGTTTAGTTAGGTTTAACGCTCCGGGCCATATGTGTTGCATTCCATCCGAATTGGGTTCGGGAAAAAAACCCGAAAAAAAAGTAAAAATAACCAAAAACGGGAAAAAATCAAGTCAAGCCAAAAAGAACTGTGGCTGAAGCCAAGCCCGAAGAGCCGATAATAAATTTGAATATCAATAAATTATTTTGTAGCATCAAGACAGCCGGATGGGTTAGGAATCCTCTTCACTTCAACGTATGCGATACCCTGCTTAAAGAGACGACACAACAAAGGGTATGATAGCTCGATATGAAAAATCAATCATAAAATTTCTTGCAATCGATGCCTTAACCTTATTTAACAGCAGCCGATTATTAAATGTATACTTAATTACAGGGTATATGCAATGTCAACCGCACTAACACGTATTCAGCTAGGTTTTTTTTTTGTTGTTGTTCGTTGGCATCGTTGGAATTTCATTCAAAATTTCATTTTTTTGTTGCTTGACCAATTTCTTTTTGGCTTTTTTGTAGTATTATTATGGTTAAGGCCATTGTTGGCCAAGGCTGTCAACTTGTAGTTCGTAGAAGAGAATCAGAAACGGCACTGATGAAGCGATCAGGCCTTGACATTGAGTTCCAGCCAAGTATGAAACGTTGACGAATTAGAAAAGAACTTCAACTGAAGAACATTACTTGAACTTTCATTCGAGTATCTAAGAAAGCTCGTTTAGTTTGAAAACTAGTTGGCTAGCTTTGAGCTGTCAGTTGACAGCGTTTAGGACTCATCAGCATAGGTAATCACCCAAAATATCCAGCTTGACACAGCTTGACATCTGTTAAGGGCGCCTTAATGATGTTGATCGTCATCATCATCATCATGTAGAATTAATTCATGAAGATTTCAAGTCAAAAGAAATTTCTCTATCTCTCTCTATCCACTGTGAGATGGCAACCAGTTATCATAGTAAAACGAAACGAAACGAAATGAAAAGAAAAATATTAAATCAAACTGACAAAGCTAACAAACAACAACCTTCGTCATTAGCCTTAGCCAAACTATGGCATGTCAACCAAAATTAGCATTTTCGAAGACGAAGACGAAGACGACGGAGACGGAGACGCGTTGTCTAAAAATTGGTAGCACAGTTAAAGCCAAAAGCAGCATCAAACAACACGTTTTACGTTCAGTTCAGTTCGGTTCAGCTGTGCGTAGGTAAGAACGCGGAGTTGCTGTTGAGGAATCACACACACACACACACACGCATACACATGCACATACACCTACACACTGATACATACGTACGTACAGCCTACGCATATTTTGCAATTTCGTTTGTGACGCCTACGCATTTGAATTAGCTTAGAAATAAACAACAACAACAACATCAACCTACAAAACTCATATTATAGTTGTATATACATATATATACACATATATATTCACATTATTTGCTTTAACATACTTTGCAAGCGGTTTCTCCTAAGCCTAGATACATTGTAAGCTAACTTTTCGCCATGCTTTTTGTGTGTGTGTGTGCATTTTTTACAAGCTTAACAACTAGTCGCATACTATTTGGACTTAAACTTCGACTTGACGCTGTAAAAAGTCAACGATTTTCATAGCACACGTCCATCATCGTAGTAAGAAAACACTTTAGAGTGTAGTTCCATACAGATGTGTGTATTTATTGGCCGGAAATGGGATGTCCGTGAGCCGCAATTGAGTATGAAGATTAGTCGTAATGTTAGTAAACTGCTGGTATGGCCAACGAGATCAGAAGAAGTTTGTCAGTGTACCCTTAAATAACTTAATCTATCAGAAAGATGGACAGCAAACAACACCTTTTAATGCAAAGTTTAAGATATGCTTTGTTTATAGATATGTATAGATTTCGAAAGCCGAATGGGTTATTGCACACATGCACATACGTGTGTAGAAACATATAACGGCAATTTATGACATCTGCCACACCCACCACAACATAACCAGCTGCATTGCGAGCGGAAAATGTGGTTCACAACGCCTATGCGCGCGCGAGTAGAGTACGCAGAGTAAAAGCGCTGCCAAAATTCAGTTTAATCACCTCAAGACACAGCCCATATGGCAACACATGACAAGCGGAGCCAACACCAACACCAACACACACACATGCTAGACTTCCAACATATGTATAGCCCACGCCAAAGAGTAGGCATATGTACGCGTATATGCACAATTAGAGAGTAAAACTGAATGGTGAGTTGAGCTAAGGCGACAGAATGAATGAGAGAGGGAGATGGAGCGAGAGAGAAGTAACGGAGTTGCCAAAGCAAGCACAGATTGATCAAGCGATGCGTCGACTGCAGATTTAATTACCAAGCAAAGCAGAGCAGAGGAGTGGTGAGAAGATGAGTGGTGAGCAGCGCCCGCATATTTTCACCCGCCTGGCAACAACAACAGCTGCGCAGACAGTGAAATTCAAAACTGAACAGCTTTGAATATGGTTTTCGTTTTTGGGGTTTTTGGCTACGATATTGTTGACTTGGGCATGGGCGTCATGGACGCCAACGGAGACAGCAGCAACAGCAGCAGCGACGCCAACGTTCAATAAAATTTCATTCACAAAAATTCACAAAACCAAAAGCAAAAACAAAAAAAGATAAATATAAAAACGAGCTACGAATAAGGCAACGGACACACAAGTCACGCATGCGCGGCACGAACGGTGATAAATTGGAAAAATTCAAATTTACTTAAAGCAACAATAAATTTCTAAATACACAATATTTTCATATTTTCTTTATTATTGCTTTTAAATAATACTATATGTTAATTCTTTTATTGTTTACAACTTTTTACGCTTCGTGCAAAAATCTCCCTTAGCCCGCGGCTTGAATCAGTTGACGCCGCAATTGCTGGCAAACATTATTAAACTCTGGCAACGCCGACAGATTAAACTCTTCAGCGGTATCTAAACGATGATCGTACAGCTCCTCGCCGTAAATGTTGTCCCAGTCTACGATATAAAAATAACATTCAGGTGTCATTAGCTAAAGGTATCTCATCAAAATAATAGAAAAAGGTTTTTTTTTGCTCACCTCGACTAAAGTTATGGGCGTGAAATCGCACCCAAAGCGTATAACGATACAGATTTGTGCGCAGACTATAGCCCATGATCTTGATGTTCCTCAATTTGGGTTTGTCGCTGTTGGGATGCTTTGTGGGCAGCATTCCTGGTCGTGGATATTGACTGAGTGCAACGTAATCCTCACCTGCAAAACAAAAAGTTTAAGATATGGATTATTAAGTCTGGTGTTGGAGACTCACCCAAATCCAAGCCCTGCAGCTGCGGGAACAAGCTCTTGCCCTCGGAGCAGGTTAGCTGCTCCTGACCGTTGCACATCGGAATCGGTGGCAGGTGCGCCAGATCCACCAGCGTGGGAAACACATCCAGCAGCTCTGTGATGCTATGAATCTGACGCGTTTGGGTTAGCGGAAACTCCGGACTGCGTATGATGAGAGGAACTCGTAGAGCCACCTCAAAGTTGCTGTACTTGGCCCACTCGGCATGTTCGCCCAGCGACCAGCCGTGATCACCCAGCACCACAACCACTGTGCGCTCCAGATCCAGGTGGGTCATAAGCTGGCCAAAGAGATCATCCACATAGGCCACCGATGCATAGTAGGCCTGACGTATCTGTGCCGCCTGATGCCCCGAAATGGGACCATATGGAAATGATATATTCCTGTGCTTGAAGTCGTCCCGAGAGCGTATGTCTGTGTACGGATTCCAGGCGACATCTGGCATGTCCGCTGGCTTCACTGCATCCGCCGTATAGTTGAAGAACTGTGCGAGTGGAAAACTTTCGAGAAATTTTCTGGGAAACCGAAAGTTGATATGTGGCTTGTGGAAGCCCAAAGCCAGAAAGTAGGGCTGACGGCTCCTCTTTCGAGAATCCACAAACCGCAGTGCCTCCGCGACGGTTTCAATGTCCGGCAATGTTTTATACGGTTGCGTTTGCAACTGCACCGGACAAATGAGATAATTCTTGCGCAGCACACCTCCATTATGATCCGGACAGACGGGTGAGTTCATATATTGCTCGGTGCGAGGATGAAAAGCTGGCGCTGACCAGCTCAGGGGGTAATCATCGGTGTTGTTGGAGGAGAGGCCCGGATGAAAGACCTTGCCGCAGCTATAGGTGTAGTAACCCTGCTCCTTAAAGTATTGTGGCAATGTGGTAAAGTTACCCACAAAGCTACGCCAGTAGCTATAGAAGTCGTACAGATGCAGGCTATCCGGACGTCGTCCCGTCAACAATGAGTTGCGGCTGGGCGCGCACAGAGATTGCTTTGGGCAAGAATTGCTGTATGTTGATGATCCTAGGCATCATTACGTTTGACTTACCTGACTGTAGGCATGCGTGAAGACACTGCTGCCCTGGGCAAACGCATCCAGATGCGGTGTTCTCGCCCGGCTGTCTCCATAAGCACCTAGCACCGGTCGCAGATCATCAAAGATGACCAGCACCACATTGTAGTGGGCAAACGTGGGTGCGCGTCCAATCCACAGCAGCAGCAGCAGCAACAGCAGAGCTGAGATATGGGACATTTCCAAGCGAGCGACGTTTGCGACTGCAGTCTGACAAGATGCCTCTGCGGCGGATGTGAGATGCCGGCGACTTTGATGCGAATTAAGTACACAAACGGGCATATAAGCTGGCATATAGGAAGTGACTGTAGTATATGCACACGATCAAAAGATATATCCAGTGAACAAATATTTCCGGAACGGCTCCACTCTGACACCGATGTATATGAAAAACACATGAAGATCTTTGGAAATTGTGCAAGAAAACTTAGCATTTATTTATATACAGGGCATGCCCAAGTCGTTCAGTTTCGTTTAATTGAGTTTTGTCACTTGTTTACGTTTCACAAAGAGCAAAATAATATAAAAAGCAAACACAACAATCGGCGTAATTCAAAACCGCCCCCATTATATTTCAATAAAATGTAACGGAAGCGGGCTTCGTCCACACAACAGCAACAGCAACAGAAACACAAACATAAACAAGGGCAACATCACAAATGGAATGTAATGATGAATGTTTTGCGGCTTGGCAGCCTGTCTAGCGTCATACAAGCCTTAAGATATTCGTCTTTACATATTGCACATACAAATATATATACATATATATAATTTTAATGATTAACAAGCTAATGGTTAGCATAAAAATGTTTTGTGATTTTTTACAAAAATGTTTAACAGTTCAATGTGTGTGTTGTTGTGAGGGAATAACGTTACAGATCTCTCAGATCTTAAGCAGTTTAATATGTTGCTCCGCAATTGCTGCAACGTTTCTCTCGCATCGCCAGGCAGCACAGGATGCCTATGGGAAAGAAGAATATTGCACAGCATATGCCCAGCGGGGCGATTGTGTCTTCCAGATACCCAATGCGGCACGATGGACATGCACCAATCACAATTATTTCGGCCGGGCGCGCTGGCTGCACCACAATGCTAACTGGAGTTGTCTCAAATGCTCCATAACTGGTCATATTGGGTGGCGCCATCGGTGCGCCGTGGTGCACGCCAGTGATGAGTAGCGAATCTGCAACTAAGGAGTTAGCTTTAGATTGAGCTGTCGTATCAAGTAAACCACTTACCTACCTGGCATTGGGGGTGCTGAGGCTCTCATGACTTCTTCGTAGCTGGGCGGTTCGGCTTCTTTTAATGTATGTGCGGACATGGTGGTTAGGACAACAAAAAGCTTTCTGCGCTTTGCTTAATGAGTCACTGCGTTCAATAGGCTTTAATTAATTTTGGTTATTGTGTTGTTTTTATTGTGTCAGCTTGTGCCTGCTCTTTGTTTGTATTAGTTCATTGTGTTTATCGTGTAATCAGCTGATCGCTTGTTATCGAATAGGCGATAGGCACGATAAAGAGCGCGTTGGCATTCAAAAGAAATGGTAGCATTTTATTTTAAATAGTAGTAAATTCAACTGTTTTTGTTTAAAAAGGCAGAGTTTACTGTTATTACAATACAAGTTTTATTTATTCGTGTTTAATTGTTAAAAAAAATATGTAAAGTAAATTACATGTATCATAAATATATAAAAATAATACAGTTAATTGTGCATTAACAATTAATATTGTTTTAAAGCACTTACAATATTTGTAAGGGTTTTTTTTGCAGTAAACACTTATCACATTTTTTGAAATGAACGCTTTTAATGGCTGCCAGCAACCGGCGAAATATTCGATAAGTGCCAGCGACCAGGTATGCATAATTTCGATTAAAGGCACACTGCAACGTTGGATATTAGTCGCGCATATTAACATACATATAGCGGCACTCCTCTACCGCCATTGGTCTCTTGTATCTGTTGACGCAAAATCGGTGTAAAAGGTTTGTTAGATAAAATTAAAAAATATATGAGGCGAAAAATACACAAAAAGTGTTAAAAGAGTGTAACCAAACGTTCCGCACGCACTTAGCACGGAAGATGCTGAGAGTGAGTGTTTTGTACTATGTTTTTCGCAAGTTTTGTTTTGCACACTCGGTTTGCTAAATCGATTGGCATTTTTTCTCTATGTCTATTTCCGTTGCTCCGCTGGCTGTCTCATTCATGCGCGCTTGAATGAACGAACACTACACAGAAGAGGGAACAGCAAAGCCGCCGCCGACAATCAGCCTGTAGTACTACAAAAACAACAACAACAGCACCACTGGCAGAGTAAACAAACACAGCTCCCTTTATAGAAATAAACAAAAAGCGAGGCGCAATTGCTTATGCGCGACATGGCTGATTTAGATGCAGTACATCTCGGCCTGGACGAGAACGAGGCGGATATTGCCGAGGAGCTGCAGGATTTTGATTCCTTTGATACGCGCAGCGAAGCATCTAAATCGCGGGCGGGTTCCATGGCCTCCGATTCGGAGCCGAGCATAAGTTCCGTAAGTACGGCACCATCATCCACCAGGAGCAGCAGCAAACGCGTCAGCAAGTCCAAATCCAAGCGAAACAACAAAACAGCTAAAGAATCGTCTTCGACCAAATCCAAAACTGCAAATACAGCGGCCACAACCTCATCATCAGCAGCAACAACAGCCAGCACAAGTAAGGGTAAATCATCGAAGAAATCTTTAAAGCGTTCTCCCTCACCCGGCGATCTCAATGGCAAAAAGAAGAAGTCTAGCCACAGCAGCAGCGACAGCGAGTCCTCCAAAGCAAAGTCGAAGCCCCTGGAGACAGACGACAAGTTGAACTTCAAGTCGCAGGACAGCGAGGAGCGCGAAACCAACAACAAAAAGACACGAGAAAGAAACAAGAAAACCATCAGCAGCGTCATCACATCTGCAGTAACTGTAGCCGCTGCTCTGGCCGATGCGGGCAACAAAAGCGATCTAAGCGACACGGAGGATGTGAAGCCAAAGCTGCTGCCCGCCTTGGAGTCGGACAGTGAGTCCTCCGATTCGGATTCGGGCACACAGCACAAACGTAATGGAGGCGCGCGTGGCAAGCCGGCATTATCGCAAAACTCTAACTCAAAGGACTCGACGCCCGAGCGAGAGGCTCAGCGATCCTATGACTATGTGACGAAGATTAACTATCTGTTTCGCGACACACGCTTCTTCCTAATCAAGTCCAACAACAGCGACAATGTACAGCTGTCCAAGAACAAGAGCGTCTGGGCGACACTGCCCCAAAACGATGCCAATCTGACGCAGGCCTTCAAGGAAGCACGCAATGTCCTGCTCATCTTTTCCGTCAATGAGAGCGGTAAGCGTTTATTTTGTGGCTTTAATCTAATCTAAACTAATCTCTTTGGTAACAGGAAGGTTCGCAGGATTTGCCAGGATGGCGGCGCCATCGCGTCGAGATATACCCCAAGTGGCCTGGGTATTGCCGCCCAGCATATCACCCAAGGCACTGAGTGGCGTCATTGAGCTGGATTGGATTTGCCGCAAAGATCTATCGTTCAATTGCACATTGCATCTGCACAACTCGTGGAACGAAGGCAAGCCAGTCAAGATTGGACGCGATGGCCAGGAGATTGAACCCAAAATTGGCGCCGAACTGTGTCGCCTCTTTCCCGAGGACGATCAGATCGAGTTGACGCCCATACTACGCAAATCGAAGGAGACCGCACGTGTGATGCGCGAGAAGGGCATTCATGTCATCTATAAGGCGCCGCGCAGTCTCTCCACACGTGGACATGGCGGCGGACGTGGTAACAGCCAGCTGGGACCCATGCGGCACAAGCGGAGCTATGGCCACAATTCACCACATCATCATCAGCACCAGCATCAGCATCAGCAGCGACCCTATCATCGGCATCACCATCATCATCATCATGGCATGGGCATGCAGGGCAATGGAGGCGGTGGAGGCAGCAGTGCATTCAAGCGCAGTGGTTCACCCTATCGCCAAATGGGCGGCAGTTCGGGTTCCAGTTCAGCTGAGATACCCTCACCTGCTTGGGAGCGTTACATGTCGTCGGCTGCTGCAGCCGAGGCCTATGTAGCGGACTATATACGCAATATGCACGGCCAGCTGCCTCCGCTGCCCTTCGTGCCGCCCTTTGGCCAGATGCCGATGCCGTCGTCGGGGGGCGCTGCAGGCGCGTTGCCACCAGGAGCACCAGCATCGATGTACGAGCAACTGCCGCCACCGGTGCGGTACTATGATGGGCCGGGAGCACCACCGTTGCCGGATTATCCGCCACCACAGCCGATGCGGCCACCTCCGCCGGGTTTCGATAAGGTTCCGAGCTATGAGGACTTTGCGGCATGGAAGAATGCCGGTTTGCCCACTGTGGCGGCACCACCCGGATTTCCCAATGTGTATGCCGCCAATGGTGGCGGCGGCAGCATTGCATCCGGTGGCGCCGTCGGAGGCGCAACACTGCCCAGCATGGGTGCCGGCAATCGGGATAGCAATAACAGCTCCGGGCTCGCCGGACGTCGTCGCGATGGCGCGTATGGCGGTGGCAATCGCACCGGCGGCAATCGCAGCGGCGGTGGCGGTGGCGGCGGCGGCGGCAACGGATCCTCGCGACAGTTTCGTGGCGATCGCGGTGGCGGTCGCAGCTATCGGGATGTCAGGCGTTGAATCGAGTATATTCCTCTAACGGGCTTTACGAAACAAACGAAAAGTGCGCGAAAGTATTCCCCCCACCCCCCAAGCAAACCCCCATTCTCCCCACTCTGATGCACTGAGCAAAAAGTGTCGCGTGTGTGAATCTACGAAGATGTCCTTCCAACATCAAATGCAATGCAAAACAAAAATCCTAAACGTCGTAATCTAAGTGAGCAGCTCCTATCCAACAGCGCCAATATCGTAAATCGAAAAAACAAAAACAACAACAACAACAAACTATTTCGTCCCTTATACAACAACACTCCAACTCTCTCTCTCTCTCTCTTATCCTCTCTCTTTTTGCTTAGCCTATTTGTCATGCGAAAGTTCTATATGATTTTAACAAACTTACAAAATAAGCAAATTACACAAAAACAAAACAAAAAAATCATCTTAATATAATTGAAAAAAAAAAATACACAAAAGAGAGAAAAAAAAAAATAAGCAAAAAATGAGAACTTTATTTTTGATATCAAAAAAAGAGACGCTACAAAACAAACTACAACAAAACAGCACAACAACAAGAACGTACCGTTAAATCAAAGCAGTGATATCTGTGTGTGTGTAAATCTGTGTGTGTGCGTGTGCGCTTTCTTAAAAGTAAACCCTCCCAGCTGCCCCCCCTGTGCTTCTCCCCAAACACGAGAGTTGGACATTTTGAAAAAATAGTTGAAAAGCAGACAGCTTCTATTACCTACTACTACAACTACAACAACTATGCATAAACTGTTTAATCGTTGAACGATTATTAATGTTAAAGAAATGATATCTAACAACCGGACTGAAATCTAACATTTCTGTCTCAGTAGAAGAGAAACAAACAAATATGAAAACTACTTCCAAAGTTATATATATGATTATGTATATATAGCATACCGTACTAGTGTAATAATTCGATTATGTGATATTTTTTGAGCACCTGGTTTTGCTCACCAGAACTAAGATACTAGTCCCATCGAATTTCAAACTGCAAAACTTTCAAGACTGCTTCAGTTCCATTGTGGAAAAGGCCAAAGAGACTGCTAAACACCTGATGAAGACATTTTGGACAGTATTAGGAACGTTATTTTTTGTTCCATTCTTTCTTTTCTTTTCGTTTTTTGTTTTGCTCTTTTTTTTTGTTACAGATCCTCCTGGCAAGGCTACTGGAAACTGTTCAACGATGCATGCCAAAGACTGGAACTTTCTTCAATACTCGATGTCTACACATTTAATGAACTTCAAAACTATCTGTTTAATTCTAAGTCAAGGATATCTTGGAGCGGCTTATACAGAATCACATTCCTATTGGATGTTTTAATAAATGTTTACGTGTCTAACATATCGAAGTATGAATATTTTATTGAAAAGGGTCACAAAAAAGGGTTTTGGAAAATCGAAATGAACACTACTATAAAGGTGAAGACAAATTCCTTCGGACATTGTAACCAAGAATCGAAATAATCCACTTTATCGGTTGATTTTCAGAACGAAAACTAATAAACAGTGTTAGAAAATTAAACTTGCTTATATTCTTAGTGTTTCCAAACAATCAAAAAATATGAATTTAATAATTTTTTTAGAAAATATTTATTTTCACTACTTTAATTCATTCGATAGTTGGGTTTTACGTTTACATGATTTGCATTTCAAATTATTTAGTTTCGCGCATTTTTCTCTCGTTTGCCTTGTGCACGTCATTCGTCGTTCAGCCCTCGACCATCTGCCGTTGTTTTTGTTGCTGTGCACATAACCCAACTTCTGAGGCCAAACAATACATGACGCATGCATGCAGCTGGTTATGTGTGTGTGAGAATGTGTGAGCGAGTGAGTGTGTGTGTGTAAGCGTATAGCATGTAGCTTGCCATGTATTCGTGCAAACAGCTACATGGCAAACGGCCGCAGGGTGAACGCAAAGAAAACTTCAAGTAATAAAATATAAAATTGAATGAATTTAAATTAGTTTTAGTAAGTTGAGCAATTTCAAGACGTATTAAGCGAGATGCTTTCAGTTTGTTCGCTGTATTTGGGAATGCCTACGGGAGTCTCACCATGTATGCATGCAGCGCATACATGGCAGCCATTCTAGCATACATGGCAAAGAAAAAACTGGTTCTCGGGCAGCGGGCACAAGAGGGGGTTAAGAAATAGAAAGCCGCCCCCACTCAAACAACTGCAACCTACCAAAGCAGATGGAATTTGCAGATAGTGTGACATTTAATCACTGAAAGTTTGAAAAAAAAAAATATTAAAATAAAAAACTAATGAAATTAATAAAAACAGATTATTTTTGATTTACTTCATAATTCATTGTATTTGACTTGTATTTTATTTATTGTGAATATTATTTTAATTAATGAAATGTTCTTAAAACTAGTATTACTTATGATTGATCTTATTTATTTACAATGGGCGCAACACTTGGAGCATCTGCAGCGGTGGCATCTCGATAGGTGTGCCGCCTGATCCCGAATGTTATGGTTCGATCTTGCGTATTTTCAGCCCAGTGCCGACGCTCGCCACCCGATTCGAAATAAGGGTTGCGGGCGAATTGCTATTACTAAGTGCGGACGAGCTAACCAGCTGGGGAATCAGCTGATTGCCAGTGCTGTTATTGCTGTTGTCGCCGCCATTGTTGTTATTGATTGGACTGGCGAGGACGCCGTTTTGCAGGCGACGCTTCAAGACAAATCGACGTGCGTTTGGTCCCGTCATCACAGTTGTACTGCTTGCCGTTGTTGCAGTTGTTGCTGTTGTTGTTGTCACTATTTGTTGTGTTGCCGTTTTGGCCGTTTGTGACTGCTGCAGTTCCTCAGCCGTTGGATCCACATCCATTTCATTAGCCGTGCTGTCATCATGCTGTTTGCAAGAGGAGAAGAATACTCAATTAGATTACTTGTATGGGAAATGGAGGAGCGGTCCTACTTACCACATCGCTAGTGTGCTCATCGTCATCGTGTCCCTCTTCTTCTTCAAATTCGGCGCTTTCCGCATCCTCTGGATACTCGACCAGCTGGCCATTGAGTGTGGGAAACTCGATAACGGGCAATATCTGACGCTGCTGCTGTGTGTTGTTCTCGTCCATCAGCTGCTGTATTAGCTGAGCGATATCCTCGCGCTTCTTGGTGACAGTTAGGTAATCAAACCAATTGGTCAGCTGCTTGATGGGCAGCCTGTAATCCTTGATGGGATCCTTGAAAAAGTGCTCCACATACTGCAGCAGATACAGGCCGCAGTCGGTGAAGTTGTTCTGTTGCGGCACCTTAACACAATGTCCCGGCATATTATCTTTGTTGAATATGTGCGCCTGCGCATCCGGCTTCTTAATCTTGTACTCGCATGTGAGATAGTCCCGCAGTGTGGCTACCACTCGACTGCGCGAAGCACCAGCCAGCGAGTCAAAGATTAAAATCAACGGCTGCTTCACAGCCGGCACATTTTCGTTTGAGACGCGAGCGGGCCCCGAAGATGGTGTTGGGGTGGGTGTTGGTGCTGGCGCTGGTGCCGGCAATGCAGTCGGTTCCTTGCTGCTAGTTGGTGGATTCGAGTTCTCGCTAGTCTCCGATGCCATATCACTATCATCGCCCTCGGCCTCATCCCGTTCGCTCTCGTCGTCGGCAATGCGACAGATTTCGCTGGGTATCGCTGGCAGCGGTTCGCGCTTGGACAGCGGCGTAATCGTTGTGTTGCCAATCTGTAGAGCGACTTTCTTGCCGCGTGGTCGCTTCAGCTGTTGCGGCTCCACGGGCTGATTCGTGTCAAAGGTGACGGGACCCTTAAGGCAGGGAAAACATATGATAGCAAGGAACCAATGCGATTGCTCATTAATGGGCACAATGATAAAATCCTTATCGAAGATGTCCACCAGTTTGGTCCACTTTTGCACGCGAGCATGACGTTTCTGTGCGGCTGTTTGCTTTACGTCCGTCGGGCGAGTCAGCGTTGTTAGGCGCTTGTAGAAGAAGGTGCTAAAAATGTGCGTGCGTTCACGAACCGCCTCCGGGATGAGCGTGTTGCGCAGCCAGAGTAGATAAAAATCGATAATGATGTCATTCAAATAGGACTCCTTGGTCAGACAGACATAATCCTCCATGCGTATGCATAGTCCGCCGGTGCCTTTGGGCGGATACATAAGCAGACTGACTTGATCATCGGGACGCAGCTGTCGTGGCGCCATCACTGTCGGCTTGTCCAGCGCCTTGCGATCCGATTCCGCTATACGGTCAAAGATCTCAGCCGCATCACGCGACGAAATCTCATCCATACAATTGAACATTGACTTAAGCGTTTCACGTGCCGGACAACTAATCGCATCAAAGAGCAGTATCAAGCGGCGCTGAAAGCTACCCTGCTTGAAACCGAATGCTATGGAGCAAATTAAGAGAAGCAATAAATAAATTAAACAATATAAATCAAACTGGCTTAGCAATATACTTACGTTCAATGGGCGCATCATCGGGTAGCTGGAGTTGCGTCTTCACATACTGAGCACACGTTTTCAGCAAGTAGAGAGTGACGAGCGGTTGTGCTTTTTCGTAGCTGGCAAAGTGTGCAACAACCTTGATCACCTCGTGCTTGTGTATATGGAGTACAAACTTCGCGTCCTTGTCTTCTAGTATGCCAGCGATGCGCACGCCCTTTGATGTAAAGGCAACCTGCAAACGTGCCTGGTTAGTAACGAAGGGTAAGGAGGAAGAGCGAGGAATTTGAAACTTACCGGCTCTGTTATCTGGAATCGATATGGCATGAGGCGCAGACATTTGCACGTTAGCTCGGTGTGAAATGAACCGCTAGCGGGCAGATCGGTCAGATCCGTAACATCACCACGGACAAAATCTGAAATGCCAATAGCCGAAAATATTTGTAAATACACAGAAGACTCTGAATCTGCTCTGTTTTATAATACATGCGGCAGCTACCGCTTGCGCCCTTGCGGATGCAGTCACATTTTTTCACACTTCTTGTTGTTGTAAACAGGCATTTGCCGCTCACCTTCGTCGCCCATTGTAAGACTTTGTTCCAAATCTATTTAGTCGAATTCATAACACACTAAAAATCGTTTAAAAACACTACAGTGAATTAAAGATAACTTCTAATGGCTAGACACTTGTACAATAAGTTTTGCTATGTACTCTG
This sequence comes from Scaptomyza reducta, assembly GCA_035044485.1. Taxonomy (NCBI): domain Eukaryota; kingdom Metazoa; phylum Arthropoda; class Insecta; order Diptera; family Drosophilidae; genus Scaptomyza; species Scaptomyza reducta. Next base: position 123,930 of record JAWNNV010000606.1, read on the forward strand.
CTTCTTCTCTATATACTTTTCAGTGAAAAATGGCGTGGTGCTGAGGCGCTCTCTGGCGTCTGTTATGGGTAACTACAGCAAAATGTTGCCAGCGTCAAAAGATACAAAAATATACAGAGCAATTTGCTATGTACCAGGGATGCAAAAACAATGGAAACAGTGAATATGGGTAAAAAGTCACGATATTAATTAAATAAGCGCGTTTGTAATATTTTTACTATTCATCATTAAAATTATCGTTTTTTTCGTTGCAATAACTGTAAAATTTAACTTAAAATTTGTATATAATTGAATTATATTAATATTATAATTGTTTTTAATCGCTTACCTTTATAAAGCGCTTCCTCATCTACATCGGGTAGCGTTGGATCACAGGCAAATGCAGTTGGTTGCTGATTAACGGTTCCGTTCGAATTGCGATTAGTATTGTTGGCAGTGAGCTGCGTAATAAAATACATAGTATATATAATAAAATATAGTTATGAGTTGCATATGGGTTTTACTTACATTGTTAGTGTCGCCGTTGGCATCATCCTGTTCAGCTTCGTCCTCGCTGCTTAGCAGGACGACAGGATCCGCCTCCGCCGGCCGTCTGCCGCTGCGCGTACGACCACCCCTAATGGCCATGCCCCTGCCTCGTACGTTGACAGTGCCGTGCACATAGGAAGCACCAACCTGCTTAAGGCGCACCAGTTCCCGTTTTTTGTCCGCCGCTGTTGCTGGTTCGCCCGACAACGTTGCCGAGCCAGTTAGGGACGCCGCTGGGGCAGTCGGCTTGGTGACATAGGACTTGCGTTTCGGCGGCTCCTGGAAGACGCGCTTGCAACGCTCGCACTTGGCATGATCCATACCCGTAAAGCCGCACAGCTGGCAAACGGCAAAGAAGCCGTCAATCAACTTGGGTCCATCCGCTGGCGCAACTGCTGCGGGCGATGCAGTGGCGTTGGGGGTGGCGGCGGTTGTAGCTGCTTCTCGCTTAACCTGATCCGCAGCTAGTGCTGCGCCGGCTGTGGCAGACTGTTGGCTGTTGTTGTTGAAGGCTGGCGTGGTGGTTGATGCTGTTGTTGTGGTTGCTGCCGCTGCTGCGTTCTCCTTTATTTGCAGGCTCTCCTCGGCGCGTGAAATAAGCTCGCTGGCTGATTCGCTGACTTGAAAGCCAACGGTGACCACAAAGTCGACATTGGCGGCACGATGCTCCACACATTGGATGGCGGTGGTGTTGTCAAATGGGACGCACACCTGCTCGAGCAGATCCTGCACGGTGCACGACTCCCGTGGCAGTGTGAACGTAATCAGACGCTGTTCTCCGGAGGCCAGTATGACCAACATTTTGGCGCTATTTCGATCTCGATCTGCAATCATTTGGCCCGCACGATTGTTGAGCACATGCTGCGAATGAATCTCGTAGTTATTGTGCGATGTTTGTTGCACGGACGATAGTTGTGGCGGTGGCGCCGCTGCTGCAGCTGCCGTAAGAACACGCTGTTGTGGTTGAAAAATGCGCGTTGCGCCTGCGTTTGGCTGCTGTTGTTGTTGTTGTTGCTGTGGCTGCTGCTGTTGCTGCTGCTGCTGCTGTTGTTGTTGGGCTACCTGCGGCTGGGGTAAGGCTTGTGTTAGTTTGGGTACCGTGCGCACCAAAGTGCCAGGCGTTGCCTGCCGCATGGGCGACAATCCAGCCGGACCTGTTGGAGCCGGCGAACTGACCATCGTCTGACGCTTCTTGTACTCCGCCAGCGACATGCTGGCACCACTCGCTGCCCGCAATCCTTGCTGCGGCAGTTGTTGTTGCTGCTGCTGTTGTTGCTCTTCTTCGCTGCTGCTGTTTGTCGCCGAGGTTTGCTGGTAATAGGTTGTAAGCGTGGTGTTGCCAGCTGTGGGCAGCTGGATGGGCACAATGCCCGTTGTTGGCTTCTGTTGCTGTTGCTCTTGCTTCTTCACCACCACCGCCTGTATGCTTTCCTCCAAATCCAGACCCATTGCGTTTGCATTTGGTGCGGGCGCAGATCCTGGTGTAGGAGCTGCTACCGGCCGATAGCGCAAGGGTTGATGCATAAGTATCATATGTTGGGGAGGTTTCTGCTGCTGTTGAGGATTGCCGCTCGCATCGCTAACGACATGGCGATATATATGTCGCGGCTGCAGCTGCTGTCCAGGCGCTGTCGGCTGGCCCAGGTTTGTTATGGTTATCTGTTTGGCCATCTGAGGCTGGGTCACAATTTGCATCGTCTGGCTGACTTCACCGGCTGCACTGGTCTGCACCAGGACCTGGGCACGTGCAGGTCGCACGCCCTGCTGCCGCACAGTTCTCACAATGCCTCCCGCTACAGTTTGTACGCCTCCGCCACGCGGTCGCATTTGCCGCACAATGGTGGGCGTTAGAGTTGGGCGTGTTGCAATCACAGTGCCTGCTGGTTGTCTGGCAATAACGGCTCCTCCACGTGTTGCCTTCCCGCGGAACGGCGCACGTACCAGTTGTGTGCCAGTGGCTGTGACCAGTTGTGGCTGCTGCTGTACCTGCACCTGCGCCTGGGGCTGCTGCTGTTGTTGTACGGGCTGCGGCTGTTGTTGCTGCTGTTGCGGTTGCTGTTGGAGTTGAGTCTTGGGCAATTGAACTTGTTGATAGACAACATTGCCCGATGGCTGTGGCACTACACGCGTCTGCACAAGATGAGTAGTTTGTGCCTGGAGATGCAGTTGCTGCTGCTGCTGCACATGTTGTTGGAGGACGTGCTGTTGTTGCTGCTGCTGCGGCGATGTTGTGTATACCACGCGATTGTTGTATGCATGTATATTGATTCCTTGCTGCGGTATAGAAGTCGCCTGTCGCATAATCAGCTCCTGATGCTGTGGAGCTTGTATCAGCACCTGCTGTCCTGTCGGCTGTTGCACGATCACGTGTGTGTTATTGAGCATCTACGTGTTAAAAAAATACAAAAAAGTGTACAATTTGTTATTAATATTATGACAAGTAAAAACAGACTAACTGTTAGATTGTCCAATATACTTGACAATCACATGCATTTTATGCTTTAGTACTTACGCTTATCTGTCTCTGTTGTTGCTGAGTTGTTGTCATGCGGTAGACAATTTGTGGATGCTGCTGTGGCTGTTGCTGTTGGGCGGGTGATGTTTGCAGCTGCAACGTTTGTTGTTGATGTTGTGGACTTTGCAGCAGTTGTTGTTGCTGCTGTTGCGGACTGCCCTGCACCAGTGGCGTTGGTTGCTGTGCGTATGGGCTGTGCTGTTGCTGGTACTGCTGCTGGTGTTGTTGTTGCTGCAGCACTTGCTGCTGTTGTTTTTTTTGTTGCTGCTGTTGCAATTGCTGCATGGAGGCGTGCTGCACTATTGTGCTGGGTTGCAGCACTTGGTCCGATGTGTAGTAGATTTGCTGCGTATGCTGTATGGCGGGCTGTTGTTGTTGCACATATTGCTGCTGTTGCTCCAGACGCAAATGCTGCTGCTGTTGCTGTACCTCTTGTTGTGGCTGCGGCTGATAGTGTACTTGCTGATGATGCATAACCACCTGCTGTTGTTGTTGTTGTTGCTGCTGTTGAACCTCCTGTTGCTGCTGCTGCTGTTGTTGTTGTTGCTGCTGCAGCTCAGCTCCTATAATGTAGTGGCCTGCTGTTGCCGCTTGCTGCTGTGGTTGATATTGCGCGGGTGCTGTTGTCTGATAGACTACTTGCTGCTGATCAGTGAACACTATTTGCTGATCCTCCTGTAGCACTATATTCTGTAAAAGGATAACCTTTACAACTGACTTGCGCTGTTATTTTGTTGTACTACTTACGCTCACGTCATCGTGCGGCACTTGCACCACCTGCAGGTCTGAGTAAACTGGCTTCATTTCCATATCGTCACTATTGCTGTGTACTATGTACCCTTCCATAGTGTAGCAGACTGCAAAGTAAATAAATATGTTGTATTTTAGCGCCATGCATATTTAGCGTAGGCCATGCAGGCATGTGTGTCTGTGACGTCACATGTCTCTTAAGGCAGCAGCGTAATTTTTCCTTTTCGCATCATCTTTTTACCTTTGTGGGCCTTGGGTAGTTGTTGTTGTTGCAGCTGCTAGGCGTTACAACACACGATTTGAAACACACACGCGGCGTTTTCGTACACTATTCTCTAATCATTTTCTTTTCTTTCGCGATTTCAGTCAAAATATGCTGAAGCATCTAATTATAATCGTAGTTTGGATGAAAATTCGCTTTCTTTAACAAACACCACAGTACCGAGGAGGAATCAAATATGGCGTTTGCTTGCTGCTGGCAATGCCAACAAGCGAGGCGGACATCGCCATCTATCGGCCGTTTACTGCTCAGCTGTTTACAAACATTTTCAGTGTTGCTTTTTGTTGTGCACTTTATCGACGTCTTCTTCTGGTGCGTTTACGTCTAATGTGTAGTGGTACCTCTATTTGCCATGTAGAGCACTGAATGTTTTTTGTGGTACCACTAAAGGCCCAAAAGCCACTTATCACTGGAGTTTTCTTAATTTTCACATTTTTTCGGACAAATCGCGAGCGCGACACTTTTGCCTTTATAAGACCCATGTTCAGAATTTTTAGCTTGTCTTAATGCACACGTTTTTTTGTTTAAAATAGTTCGATTTATTGCCTTTTTGAACGATGTCTTGTGCAGCGCGAAAGGAGCGCGCAGCTCTTGCGAATTATTTGGAAGAGGAAGACGAAGCAACAACACAAAACGAAGTAGTTAGGTAAAAAAAGGCATCATATGCGATAACCAAGTTGGCAGGGTTATTAAGTGGAAGGGCACAAACTATTTACTTTTTTTACTTTTAAAATTTTTAAATATTCAATTTGAGTAAATAGTGTAAATGTAAAATATTTATTTTAGATATTAAGTATTTATTATCAATTAACAACTGACTCTTTTTGGATACAATTTTAACATTAATAATGTAAGAAAACTACAAACTATTTAAATTTTTTATTATATCTTATTTTATTGTAACAAAAGCAAAAGATCAGATCATAAGGGGCGAAGCAATATAATTGTTTACTTGTTGACAAATGATTTGCTTTAAAACTATAATTAATGTGTTTTATTTTGCAATAGTTGGCATCACCAGTTCGTGACGTCAGACAGTTTGTTTTCCTTCAACAGTGAATCATCTACAAAGAGAAAAATATTAAAAACCCCATTAGATTAGTTATAAAAATTAGCTGCAGGTGACAAGATGTTCTCCAGTGGCCCCAACTACAATAAGCTTAAGACAAACCTGCGCCTGGCGCAAAATCGTCTCAAGTTGCTCGAAAAAAAGAAATCTGAATTAACGCAGAAATCTCGTAAAGAAATTGCCGACTATCTGTCCACAGGCAAAACGGAAAGAGCACGCATACGTGTGGAGCATATTATACGGTAAAGTCAACGCCCATTCAGACCCCAGCTAAGATATAACCATGCTGCCTTTGTTTCCAGAGAGGACTATCTAGTGGAAGCCATGGAAATTGTGGAAATGTATTGCGATCTGTTGCTGGCACGCTTCGGTCTTATACAGCAGATGAAGGAACTGGACGCTGGCATAGCCGAGCCCGTGTCGAGTCTTGTTTGGGTCTGTCCCCGTTTGCAGAGCGACATTGCCGAGCTGAAGGTCATCTCCGACATCTTCGTGCACAAGTATGGTCCCCAGTTTGCGGAGCACTCGCGCACAGCCACCGGAGATCATTATGTATCGGAGAAGCTGATGCACAAGCTGACGCTGCAGGCGCCACCCAAGTTGCTGGTGGAGAACTACTTGATAGCCATTGCCAAGAACTACAACATCGAATACGAGCCAGATCCACAGGTCATGCAGGAGGAACAGAGGCCTGATCCGCAGGCACATCTTATTGATTTATCAGAACGCAATAATCTGAGTGGCGGTGGTGGTGTGCCCCATCCACCCCAAATGGGTTTCATTGGCTATCCGTCAATGCCACAATTGCCGGACATGCCAATGCCACCTACCACCAAGCCATTCAATTATCCAAACTTCGGTGGAGGTGGCGGCGGCGGTGGTGGTAGCAATGCTGGTGCCTGTGCCGCTCCCTCACCAGTTCAACCGCCACAACCATTTGCCTACAATATACCGCCCAATCAGCCAACAACGTCGACTGCGGCGCAGAGCAAATGTGCCGAGGAGAAGGATTTGAATACACAATTTATCAACGTGAGTTCATGAATAATAACTATGGTAGCCAAGCTACCATTATAGCTTAATTATGTATATAGTTGGCTTGAGCTGAGCAAATTGCATGCCTTTGCATGATTTCAGCACGAAACTAATCCCAACACTGAGGATCCAAAGTCTTCCGGTTCTGGCAGTCCGGACGAGAACATTTTGGTACGTTATCCGTGATTCATGTATTAGTGAGCCTTGGACATGGTCCATAAACTAACTTGCTTTTCATTTCTAACCCAAATCGTAATCGTAACGTATACGTCGTCGATCTCTTGTGTCTTGTGTTCCTTTGTGACGTCACAATGTGCCTGTAAGTGTAGAGCAAGAAATGAGTCATTATTGTCGTCGTGTGTGTGCCTATCTATTCTATATTCCTGCTATCGCTGCTGCTTGCTTTGTTAAAGATATAATTTTGCTTATTTTTATGATTTTTCTTTGAATTCTTTATTTTGCACACAGCGCCCAAAACCGCTCAATGATCCACCACCACGTTACTCCTCGATTAATCCCGTTAACTTGCAGGTCAGCGATACGCACTTGACCTTAATAATTAAAGCTTAACGATTGACATTTAATGCTGTTTCGCAATTGTAAACTTTGAATTAATAATAATCCTCTTTACTGCAGAATGCCAACAAACCGAAACCACAACCTCGCTCCAAGTTGCCGCCGGGTGGACCCGCGCAGCCGACCGCGCCGCCAGCTTTGGACTTTCCATTGCTGCCCAATGTACCAAATGATTTGCCCGATGTGCCCAGCAGCAGCGCCGGCGGCGGCGGTGGCGGTGGCGGGAAGGCGGATGATGATGAGATTGACTTTGATGAACTCTCACGTCGTTTTGAGAATCTGAAGAAGCGCAAGTGACGCAATCACTTAGGGGCACTATTTAATCCTTATGCATTCTACATTTTGTTAAACTAAATAATCCCAATATATATTTTATAGTCCGGCGAGAGTTTGTATACTTAGTTCCAACTTTAAATCCATTGAATATAGCCTAAACATGTTCGTGTTCCAAAAATGTGCGATTTAATCAGAATGCATTTTCAAATTTTGTTAACAAATCTAAGCAACTAAATGTTGTGTATAATCCAGTCGTTTGGCATTTAGAAAACCTCATCGCTCTCGACCACTTCCTTCAGTTCGAGAAGTTCCAACAATCCTTTGCCCTTGGTCTCGTTGCGCACCATTTCGTCAATGACTCGATACTGGCCAGGATCGATCAGCAGTGTTAAATGCAGCGTTGCCTCCTCCCACTCTTCGTGTTCCACAGTATTGGCCAGCTTAATAACAGAGTCCTTCAACTTGCCGCCTCCTTCCTTGCCGGCAAAGCTGACCCGCAGCTTCATGCGAGAGCGCTCAATGGGCATGTGCTCGCGCAGCACTTTGATGGCCTCCAGTGTGTTTTGCTTTGTGTTTTTGTTCATTTTTACAGAGAAGTGGGCATCCTTCAGGGACTTTTCTATGATGGTCGATGAATAGGGACGACGGGTGTCGGGATTTACACAAAGTGCGGCCACACTGTTTACAATGCTACTGAGCTGTGAATCCAACACGCTCTGACGCTCCTTCTCCGAGACTTGAAGCTCGCCCTTGCTTAGGATTTCTTTGCAGATTTCGGTTTCGTCTTTGGCACCGAATGCCTTCTGCAATTCATCCTTCTTAGCTGCCTGTCCCTTGGACACATTCGTAAAGATTGTGTGTGTTTGCAGCACCTCATCGATGTCTTTTTCACTGTGAAAAGTTTGCGTTTTGTAGGTTACTGTAGTACACGATTTTGAGTTTACTTACCTGTTGTTGCGCCAGGACAAGACTTTATTTTTGTAGCAGGCAATCTCAAAGCGTTTTCCGGCCTTCTTAAGCCTTACAATAGCCACATTTGTGAGACGTATTTGATTTGTGGGTGTGAATATTTTGGACATTCTGGTTGGATTGTTTAGTGTGACTGCACGCGATTAGACCAAAAATACTTCGATGAAATAATAAAATACCAAATTTAGTATCAGGTGCATATTGTGAGAACTACCAAATCTGAACGCAAAGCTACAACATTTGAGGACGCCAATTTGTTTCTCTGTTGTCCAACACTGTCGCGTAACGGGATTTAGCAAAAATTGAAATTTTCTTCCACAGTTTTCACTTTATTGGTTGAATATTCGTGTAAAACATAAAACTTTAACAATATTTCGCTTACTTTTGTTGCAACGATTTGGCGTCAATGCAATTGTGTGTGGCAGCATACGGATGATGTCTGCCCGCGTGCTGCCAGACACAAAAACAACGCAGCACACATTGGATTTGCTTTAGTATGTACCTAAAAAGCATCGAGCGGCCTCAAACTCTAAACTTAAATTAACCAAATCATATGTCATGTTATTAATGTTGCTCGTAACGCGTTACAGATGCGGAGGCTCTGGTGGTGGTGTTGGACAGTCGAAAATTTCAGTTTCCGGCTCGCATGGGCATGCTTCATCGGGCATGCATCCTTCCTCCTCGCAAATGCCGACATCTGATGCCGACGCTTCGGACTCTTCTTCTGTATAGCCTATATATGCTGAAGCTCGCTGCTTGATAATCTCCGTTATAATGGCTGTAAGAATCTCGCGAGAGTCAACAATGTGGCCCACTTCCTGGGCAACCTCGGCGGATAGCCAGGGACAGATCTCCTTCATGAGCTGCTCCTTCTTTACCGCATCGCTGGCCGGCTCAATGCTTTCCAGCACCTCTGGCACCAAGCTAGCAATGTGTCCCTGCAGTAGCTTAGCTGCTGTGACGCTCTTCTGCATCTCCATATCCAGTTCCTTGGCAATCGCATCTTGGCGCAGGCGGCGCTCCTTCTCAGCCTGCAGACGCAGCTCCTCGGCCTCCAAGCGTCGCAGCTCGGCCAGCTCTGCCTCGCGTTGAGCCAGGAATCTGTAAGAAATTGATGTTAATAGTTAAATTTGCATTGTTTCAAAAGTTTATTCTTTAGGCTTACTGTTCCTGCTTGCGACGCAGCGCCTCCAGTTCCATTTCGTGTGCCACCTCCAGCATACTCTGCTCTATGCAAGCATCCACCATGACATCAATAATTGGTTGAGCTTCCGCATCAAAGTGGAACAGTTCACCCTCGCCAATCTCAGTGCTCACATCGACGCCCACCTTGGCGGGCACATATGGCGGCGTTGGCGGCTTCTCCAGGAACAAATCTGTTTGTGTGTCCACCGAATACTCCGGCGGACGTTGCACCAGCTTCTCCAGGTATTTTTCTGTTTGTATATTCTCATGCTTTCGTCCCTTTACTGGCGGTGGTGTGCCCAGGACATTGCGCTGATTGCGGCACTGCACCGTTCGCTTGCGCAGCATATTGCGGCGCCTAAGCTCTGCAGCTTTATCAAATGGATCCACCTCCGCCTATAAGCAATTAAGTATCAGATTATTCATGGGTCAGGGTTGCTCACGGCTTTAACACTTACTAGCATTGACGGTGTGCCGAAGTTGCTCCCCTTAATGACGCGTCGGTCATACATCATGTTCATGTAAGGCTCTGGCGGCGGAACGACGGGCCTGCAATGAGTTAGAACACCGTCTGCCAATTAGTAAACCTCGACCCAGTTCAACGTACTCTAGTTTATTTCTCAGGTGTTTATTACACCCTGCATAACCAGCATTAAATAAGGGATTATGTACTAAAGTAGCGAGGTTGAAAATCCTAAACCAAAACCAATATTGGTATAAGAAGTATTGCATATTTGTTATTTCTATAATTGGATTGAAAAGTTACTGGGCTTAAGTATTTCTACTTGTTAGGACCTAAATCTGTTGCACTCTGGAAGCGATAAACATCAAATTTGTGCATTGCATCACGCCCGGCAACACTCAATGGGGCGTTCGCTTGTCAAGTCATCTCCGATTCGAATCAATTTCCGTTAAGTTCACTACACTTTTGGGTCAATTGGGTGGGTGAGTAGCACATAGCCCACTTTCAGTACCACAAATCGGAATTAAAGACTCGTAGCTAAAGCGCTTAAAGAGAGCTTAGCTCTAGCAGTTGCCCCTGGACTGGACTGGCCAGTTATTTATGACTTGCATAGCACCATGTTCTGTATAGGTATGTGTAAGAAACAAGTATATAACATTGTCAGACATTGCACTGGAACCTGAACTCGTGACCTATGCAAATTTTTCAGTTTGTTGGTACTGAAACTGGCCCACTAACAGGAAGTCACATTGAAGTTCCCAGCCAAGCAAATGGCGAGTGTCTACTGTCCGCTTGCAAGGAGCGATTCCCGGGAAGGGTACTGCAACCAGCTCTCTGGGTCTGGGTCCTGAAGTACAAAGCAATCAGGACTCCACAAAAAAAAAACGGAACTGCGGTGCAGAAGTGAAGTTCAGCTAGCATAAGAACTATATCCATATTGTGACTGTAAATCATATTCGTAACTTTCTCAAAAGCTAGATAGATAGTTTAAGATTTTAAGTTAGTTGATAACCTTAGAGGCACACCCCTTAAAGTAATGAATTTAAGATAGAAAAGATTTTTCAATTTCCTTCATATGTGTCAAATACTTCGTACATAATATATCACTCTCACGCCATCCAGTGTAGCTTATACTGTACGCTCTCAGTGTTGTTGGGAATATAATTTATTGAGTCCATTTACCAATACTATATGTACATGTACCGAAATAACCAAGTAATACTTTTGCTACATACAAGTACAATATGTGCTCGTATACACGGCTGTTGTGTATTTATATTCTCATACTAAATCGTATCATAAACACATATGTGCTCTGTATAATGTCCGGCTGCTGCTGCCTTACTTCCCCGCTTCGATTGTTGTTGTTATCCGTTTTTGATCGTTTTGTTTTTGTTCCATTATATATGGTATTCAAAGTAAGTTTCCGACTATTGTGTCACTTTTTTGTTGTTGCTGCTATCTTGATTTCAATTATTTAAGAGAAGGGAACACGAGCTTAGAGAAACTTGGTACGTTGCATGACACAATGCGCAGTGGAAGTCGCAGGACACTAGGACAGCAAATAAATTAATCAACGCTTGACTTTAAAATTCTAAGCAAATGGAAAATACATTTCGAATTCAATTGTTGGCGTACCAATCGATAGGCAGTCGAGGTTGGAGTAAAGGAACATTCAAAAACAGCACACCATTAAACCACTGAAAACGAGTAAGAAGGCTCTAGTCGAGGAATCCCGACTAGACTATACCCTGAACCCTATACTTTACGCATACAGTTAGTGCTTGCAAGTATGTGTGAGTGTGTGTATGTATACGCGTATAGTGCATGCTGTCTTAACTTCAATACTCCATATCTCCAGTGTTTCTCAACCGATTTCAATAAAATTTTCACAGTTTGTCATTATTTAGTCTAATCTTTCAAAGTGCTTGAAAAAGTTTTCCAAATTCAAGATTTTGTTGTTATCGATCACATGTGTATATCGGAAACGGGAAGAGTTATCGAAAATTTAAAACAAACTTGTACTGCGCGGGGAAAAGGCGAGCTTATGTACCAAATCTGGAGTCTCTAGTTCTTATAGTCTCTGAGACTTCATATATACGGACAGAAGGACATGGCTTTATCGACTCGGCTGTTGATGCTGATCAAGAATATATATACTTTATGGGGTCGGAGATGCTTCCTTCTGCCCGTTACATACTTTTGCCCAAAACCATTATACCCTTTTTACCCATTTTTAATGGGTTAAGGGTATAACAAGCAGCCCCAAAGTGCGCATTTGAATTTATGGAAATATTCGTAAGGTGTTTCGTCGCTAGTAGGAGGTTTGTTATACCCTAACCCAAACTACGAATAGTTGAAACGGAATGTTTTTTGGGAGAGTATATGGGAAAACTCTCGATTCGAATGATATTCTGATTGTTATACGTTTTCGTACTTAAACCCATCTTAGTTTTACTCGCAGATCTGAAGACAGGGCATTTCTGCGTCGTTGTTCCTGAGTTCTTCAGGGTGGTAAGGACCCACTTTGGTTTGTTTTTATTACCTTTTGTCGCCGTTACGTCGCTGCTGCAGTTGCTGTTGGAACTGTGCTTTGGATATGTGCAGGCCACCGGCCAGCGATTGTGAATCGTTTTTGGAGGCCGCCGCAGCAGCAGTGGCAGCTGCCACAGCGGCCGTGGCACGCACTCCATTTAGCCGTGTGGAGGCTTTGTTTTCCTTATCGGCCACAGGAATCTTGCTATTACTCTGGATATTATTATTGCTATTGTTGCTATTGTTGTTGTTGGTGTTGGGGTTAGTGCTGTTGTTGGCATTGTAGTAGTTGTGCAGAATCATGGGATAGGAGGAGTATGCATAGACATGGCGTCTCAACATCGACGGCGGCAGCATTTGCAGCTCATTCGGCGGCGGCAAAAAAATGCCCGTAGGCACTGTGGTCTCAAAGCGAGGACGATCCATTTGATTCGCGTTGTTCGCGTTGTTGCCGCCGCTGCTGTGACTGCTGCCACCGCGTCCGTAGTAGTTCTCCTCCGGCGCCAAGAAGCGCAGTTTCTGGCTCAGCTCATCGGCAAAACTGCGAACCTCCTGTGTGCTGCGCGAGAAAAACGATCGAGTCGTCAATGGTGGATTCGTTGTGCTCTTAGCTGCATGTTCGGACAATGGTTCGCGGACTGTGGGACGCACAATGGCCTGCTTGGGCGGCTTATGGTCGTAGTCCAGGTCCACGGAATTGTGCAGAACAGAGAAGGAGTTGGTGACCACGTGCTGGAAATCGTATGGACTCTGATAGCGTTGAACGTTTAAGGTTTGCTGGCTGCCGTTGGTTCGTCCTGGTGCATAGGGATAGCTGCTGGCAAAGGAGAAGTTCTGTGCTCGTTGCTCCGGTCTATTGTCGTGGAAGTGTTCTGGATTTATGTGCTGCTCGCTGCTCGCCTCTGGCATGGTCCTCTTTGACTCGTTTCTTTATAAATAGCCACTGCCAAGAACAACAACAACAACAACAACAACACAATCTTAAACACACACGAAAAAGTTAATCAATACTTTTCTTTTTTTTTTAATGTTTTGCTGCCCCTTTTGTCCCTTTGCGTTGTTGGTTAACCAGGACAGAGCAAAGGAGCACGCGTTAACGTAGCGCGCTGTTCGAGTGGCGAACGCCAAATGACCGCTGCCAGCACTCGGTTCTCGGTCTCGACTCGGCCATCGCATGGTCAGTTTTAACCACCTCTCCCCTCCCTCCGCCTTTCCGTTCGACACCTGTGGGGGGTTCGTGGCAGTCGACTGTTGCCGCACAATTGAAGCGACGCCTTTTTGCATGCCGCATTATGTATTCCTATATTCGTATGGCACTTTTGGCGAAGCCCTGTTTCCAATTAAAAGCCTTTCCTGGCACCTCGTCCTTGAAAGTTGCAAAAACCCAAAAACACCTCGCATTTTTGGGTATTCTCCTTTCCTCCCAGCCCATCTTAGACCAGAGATGACCACACGCATTTCGCAGTTGACATTGAAATTGAGAGTGGGTGGCGATTAGTCCGAATTCTGTGTCCTGTCCAGCTAATGTCAATGGCCAAGGTCAATAGAAAGTTCAGCCTTTAACTGCTTAGGCTGACGTGTAATGCTGATAAGCGGAATTAATGAAGTAGAGCGAAAAACCTAGCCAAGCCACATGCACTAGCCAAGTCCTTTTCCTGGGAACTATCGAGGTGTCGCACACATGAGAAAGGCGTGTTTGTCACCCAAAGGCCATGTAGCTTAGCCACACCTATCTTCAAGGACAATCAACTAGTTGGTGTTGTTTCAACAACGCTTAATAATACAGAGTGATGGCAAATGTTAACACAATTTGATATATAGTGCTTCTTTTAAAAGTCATACACTAATTGCAATCAGAGATTCATAGATATCGATGGATATAACGATTGATTTATGTTAAAACAAATGTAATTGCTACTATTAAAATGATTCATCATTGACGAGTTTCCACAGTATTTCACTAGTTTTCTATATTTGCCGCAAGAACTTCCCTTCTTGGTGCTCCTTAAAGGACAACAACTGTTAACATTTTAAGCTTTGTTCCCTTTATAGCCTGGGCTCTGCGTTGAGAATGAGTCAGTAACTTAGACCCAATTTTTAGACAGACTTATAGTCATAGTTAAATATAACTTTCGCTACAAAGGACACTTAGCTAACCTATAACCTTCTGAGCCCAATCACAGTTCACTTTCCTTTCTAATTAAATCATATTCAGAACCAACTTTTAGTGATTATTTTCGCACTTTACTCGACACATTGTTATGCACTTAGCACATCGTTTCGATGACCTTTGAATGACCCGTTCGCAGTTATCGCAATATTAAGTTGTCTATTTTTTGCATTTATAACTTGCGAACTGCGTCAATTTTAGTTTCTAGTCACACGCACACAAAACTTCTACGTCAAATTGGTGACAGCTTGCGTGCATGTGGACGACAGTTGACCGTTCATGTCCTGAACATTTGGTGTTAATAATTTATTTACGCAATTTATGACCGGCTTGAAAAAACTTTCGTTTTCTGTTTTCCTTTGCTCAATCAACCGGCTAGCCGGCGACGCCAGTCATTGACCTCCCAACTACTATATATATTAGATGTTGTGCACACTTACTTGGGACAGCCTTTGATTTTGACCGGCTTTGGCTGGCTGGCCCACCAGAAGCTCTGTTTGCAGGGTGGTGCAGGACACGGTTTATCCTGCCACTTTAGCTGCATCTCTGTGACTTCTGTGCGTGTTATGCCCGTGCTGAGTATATCCATGCCGGAGCCTTTGCTGCCCATTGGCACACGCTTTGGAATCGTTGGCATTGTATTTGTATTTCTATTATTTTCTCCACACTTATTGTTTATCTCTAATTTTAAAGCTCCAACTTATAGCTAAATGTTAGGTGTACAAAAAGTCTATGAGCTGACACATTTTGCAAAGGTTATGCTTAGAATTTGTTTTCTTTTTTTTACACTTTCATAAAGTTTCTGAAACACATTTCTTGAAGTATTTTGTTTTCTGTGAATTGTTTTGTTTGACTGCGCCGTATCTAAAATAAACAACAACTGCGGAATTTTGATGGTTACCATGGCTTTTTATTGTCGGCATTGTTGCATTGTCAAACTGTTGCCTTGTGTGGGTTGGGCATTAAGATATGGCCATGCTTGCACTGATAAATCCAAGAAATGTTAACCCTAATGTATGAGCAACGCGAATGTAAACTAAGAGAAGAAAACAGAGTTTAACTGTTAGAATAACATTAGCCATGTTTATTTGCCAATTCCCGTTAGAATCACCCATGCAAAGGCGGGACCAAAGCCACCTGCAGCCGTTTTGCCTCTTGTGTTACAAGCGTAAGCGTAAAATACATTAATATGAGTTCATACTTTTAAATACGTTGTTTAGAATAAACAGACAGTGCCGAATACATACGAGAAAACATCAGCAATTAAAGCAAAAACGAATTTAAATGTTGCGCCAGGCTAATAATCAGGGCTAATGTTCAAATTTAACAGTGGAGGGGTACTCTGTTTTCCTCTCTTGGTTTACATTCTCATTGTGTATGAGAAGGTGCGTTACAGAAAGAAAATCAGCGTTGAGCATCTTTTCACTGCTTATCAAAGAAAGAAAGCAGTGCCTGAAAACTGCACACCTTTGTACTGCAGTTTCGGCAGTGCTAAGCAGTGTTACACACCTACTGGAAGCAGTTCACTGCATTTAAGCTAAGTTTCACACCATTAGGTTATAACTGAAAACAGTTCAACGAAGCATAGTTTTCTCGCGTTTTGTATGCGATTTAGACGCGATTTGTGCGGTTTCCAAAAGGCTTCAGCTACAAATATTAACATACTTTTCGGGGCACGCGCTGGTAAGGCAAGAATTCGAACACAATTTCGAAAGGACACTGTACCCGAAGTATCGCAACACCGAATACGAATCGATGTGTTGAAATCGATTAAGCTTCAAATTTAATTGAAGAGTTATCTTTTTTATGTATCTTCTATGCATACCAATAACGTTTATTCATTTTGTTTGATATCGTTTCTTCTCAAAATCCCAAAAACCGGCGCTCATTACCATTAATTAGATTCCCCTGCCACAGCTATTTTGTATTCGATATATGTTATAATCTCAAACGCTTGTCATCTGACCAGCCCTTGTAATCAGATCGCAATGCTATATTGGGCAATAACGTTTTGTGGAAATTACATAGCCTGACTTTATATTGTTTTGCTTATTCATTAACATTGAGACGCGTTTGGTGAAGGGCCTCTCATTGAGCAATGACTCGCCTGTCAACGATGACGTTTGGCTTTGTCGAAGAGGAATCTATCTTTTGATGGGGGTGGGTGATAATTGGTGTGCGCGTGTGTCGCCCGTTTTGCTGCTGGTGTCCTTTTGTTTCGTACCCCTTTTGTGTCTACTTATAAACTCATACGGCTGCCTAATAAGATCACAGGGAATGGGCCGAGACGCAGCAACAAACATCAATAAGTGCCATGACGTTTGACATTTAGCAATACACACACACACACACACACACAGCTCTCTCAGCTCAGCACCGTTCCCTTGTTTGGCATTTAAAAGGTTAATGATGCCCACTCGAACGGCCACACAGGCTCAACTCAACTCAACGACGTAGACGACGACGGCGACAAGGCTATTGATAATCTTTTGACTGCAATTTCCACCAGTGCTTGTTGTTGTTGTTCTTCGATCATTTGCAATGATAGGTAGACGGGGCTACCTTTCTGCGAAATGGCCAGAAAAATGTTCAGTTTGTGTGTTTGTTGTCAAACAAATCATTTACAGATCTTTCTCTTCAACGTAGGTGTGAGCTGTAATTTTCCAAAGAAAATGACCTTAACACCAACCAAACTCGTACTCCCGCTCCCTTACTCTTACAATTGTAAGTCTCTTGCACTCGAGTTTTGATTAATTTATTGCCCTACCGGGTACAAGTCGAGAGGTTAGGCAAAAAAATCTATTGTAAAACGATCGATTCTGCGGGCTGTTGGCGTTTCGTTATGAGTTATCGCTGGCGCCAAGAAAAATAAATAAAAAATATATCAATTTAGAGATGGATATCATAAAGAAATAAAATAATATATATGTGTGGGACTTATCTTTTTTTACCACCTAAATTTAGCGAAGAAATCCACCATCAAATATTATTGCCTTTTATATAAATGCAAATTGAAATAGAAAGAAGAATAAAGTTTCGATGATAAGATTCAATTATTTCATAAAGCTGGACCAGATCATTTATGTGTTACTAATCTTTCTTTCTAACAATTGTATACAACTTGAATCTTTTTTGTACGAAACCGCATCAAATTCAATTCTCAATGCTTGAATCTCAGTTTGGCAAAACGAACTTTTGCACGTTCTTTGTTGTTGTTGTTGTCTTTCAATTAGGCCAGTAGCTACTTTTTCTCGGTTTTTGAGCTTTCAGTTCTTTATTTTTTGTTGCTGCTACTAAGGGCTCGTAGGGTAGTTGGACTCAATTATGAGAAACGGTTCTGCATTCTAAGCTGTGCCCTGCCGCAAACATTCGCATCAATTATGCATACGCCAACGCATTCGGCACACAGATGCAGTCCAACCTAGAGAGAGACCGAAGAGAGAGAGAAGGGAGCATAGAAACAATGGCCTGCAGCGTCAAGGATGGTCTGCCTGGCACAGGCTTCGCCTGCTTGTGCATCCTTTTTGTGCTGTGGCAAGAGCCACAAGTTTACCGCATGGCAAATTCGACGAATTTCCTGCGGTTTTGAAGCATTTCGGTTGGTTGGATTGGTTTTGCTTGGGTCACTTGCAACTTTGATTGCCAGCAGGGGCTTAAGAAGGATTGCGGGCAGTTGGTGGGAGCGGGCAGTTGGTGGGAGCGGGGGGGTAGTTAGTTGGTAGTCGGTCGCTTGACCGCAACAGCATTGGTCGAATTCAATTTATTGTAAATGGTATAGGATTTGTTGCGAATCGAGGATTTGTGCATTGTGAAATTGTTTGCAGCTGTGCGCTGGGGCCTAATTTTGGAAACAGTTGTCAGTATTCGAGTATCTCCCTCTCTCTCCCTCTCTCACTCTCTCTCTCTATCTACCGCTCTATCTCATTCTGGCTGTCGTTAACATGGCACATCCGCATGTCAAAAATGTCGCACAAAAATCAAAAATGTCGTCAGAGGGGCAGTCGAACAGAATCGACAGACAGACGGACAGACAGTCAGAGAGACAGTTAGACAGACATGAAACGTATCAGGAACCCGACGTGTTCGAGGCCCTCGGCCCAGACCCAGACCCAAGACTCCACACGGTAAACCCAAAGCGAGCCAAGCAAAACTCAATAGCAAATTAGCAATTCCGATGCGGCCGTTTATATTGTTTATTCTCAATTCTGATTGTTGTTGCTGTTTGCTGTTACTGTAGCGGTTGACGAACAGACGATCGCGTTTTTTCATTTTCTATTTGGTTGAGTTTTTTGTTGTTGTTCGCTTCAAATAAACGCAGTTTTTTATAAATTATTCCGCTCTGTAGTTTGGTAGCGATCGATGTGTTCTCTGCTGTTATCAAGTCCCGACCCGAAACCCAACACCGAGTCCAATGCAAATTAGCTTCGTAGAGTCAGGGGGCAGCCGGGGCATTACCCAATGTCTAATGTCTGATTGTCCCGCCGCCTGACTAACTGACTAACCAACTGACTGATTGTATTAGTTGTGCTAACTATACTATATCTATATCTATCTATATTCACTTAGCTCGCACATTTGTCAGGCCCCTAAGAATTTCAACAAAGTTAAAGAGCCATTTGTTTTGGCGAATGTTGGTAATCAGTAATAACAGAAATGTTTCAGTCATGCAAACTGTCCCAAATAACAAAAAGCCACAAAAAGCTTTGCGTGCTTGGCATTTCTTATAGCTGTCATTAAAACTCAAGAAATATTTGTTATATATATATGTTATAATTTGGGTGCGCTCATTTATTTATTGTGTGGAGTTTCTAACGAGTTTCTCATTTGACAGACACACCTGCAAATCCACACACACACATAGAGTCAGGGCTCTAGCACCGTTAGGCGCCACCACCTGTAGCGGATAAGCATCTGACACTTTCACTTTGTGTCCTGCAGGACAAGTGTTGCATTTCCCAGAAGCGTATCTTACCTGCTGCACTTGCAATTCTCACACTTGTCGTGTTCCTGGAAACGGTTTGACGTTGTAAATGATCTAGCTATTGGCTGATCGTAATCGATCTTGTTTTGTTTCTGCTCACAACTCAATTAGCCAGAAAATTGTTTAGACAACGTTACGTGTGCCGTTATTGCAGTCTCTATTAGACCGAGGGAGTTGTTTCTGACCACACCACAACAAAATATAGAAGTTAGTAGCCTCGTTGACACTTCCGTTTGTGGTGCAACAAAAATGTGTGGAAACTGTGGTTCCTTTATTCGATTTGTACAGTGAACAAGTGTCCAAAGGATGTGCGTGACTGTCATCGAATGAATGATATGAAGATGTGTCACGTAATAGTCGTGTAGGCGTGTAGAGAGTCTCTCTATAAAGATTTGAAACGTGTGCTGAGGCAAAAGAATTGTCTACTGTCTCAACTGCGAACAATGCCACAAACAATTTGTCTTGCTTACTGCGATCGGTGTGTAGGGAAAGATAAGCCAGGTTAGCTATAAAACAAATTTTGAAGGTTCAAATGTTAAAGTTGCAAACGGAAGTTTTAAATCAAACAGGATACGAACTTAACTTAATCATTCTTACGATATCTCAAATAGTTTTTCTATCTAATATCAGCCCAATATATTGCCTTTAATATTAATTAAATCATTGAGTCATTGAAATTTTTATGATATGATAAAAATACTGAAGGAATTCTTTTGAATAAATATAGTATTCTAAATGTTATTAGCTTATTTATTTGTTCAAAAATGTTTATGATCAAAATAAAGCAAATCTTAACAGAATTTGAGATTTGTTTTGACAAAATCAAACGCTGAACTCGTTTTGTAATTCCTAAACGTTTTCAACTGTTTACCAAAGTAACTCTTAAATCTCGTTAAGTCTTTATCCTTTGCATCATGATGCATGCCACAAACAGTAGTTTCCTCAATTAGTATCATAAAATTGGGAAATTTTAATGCTTTATCCCTGATTTGTTTTACGATGCATACAAATTGAAGTTTAATGATGCCCTTTCTCATAGTTATAAGCAATATAGATGCCATATCATAATCGTAATGCATACATTTGTTACGGAACTATCTCGCTTCATCAAACTTTCAACAGGCATCTTTGGTTTTTATTGTCAACATATTGCATTCGATTGATTCGAGAAACACAAACAATTTTGTGGCCCCATAAAACCAAAAGAAACCTATGCAAGAAATTAAGCACCCAACAACCAATCAATGAATTGTATTCAACATTTGGTTTTGGGTGGCGCTGCGTGGGGTTTCTTATATATGTTAAGTGTCTCCAGACTGGTTCACAATAAGTTTACAACTTGCCTTTCTTGGGTTTTTTTTGTCTGGTTATTTTATTTGCTTTGCATCGTAATTTTTGATTTTATTGATTGGATTTTGGCTAAAGCGGTTTTTAATTAGATGTACAACCAAGAATACATACTTCATTTTTGTTTACGGCCACAACGAAAGCTGGTAGCTTGTGTGATGATTCAAATTGGGCAAATATAGACTCGAGTCTGAATAATTTTTTCTCTTCTCTTCGCTTTGGCAATAAGAAAATTTATGACATTACTGCCGCAAACAAAAGACGCACAGGAAGCGCTCTAAAAAAAAAAAAAAAACTGTAGAAGCATTCAAAAAACACACACAGGCATATATCAATGAAGTTGTCCTGCAAACGCCTGGCCGTGTGTCCAGGATGCGCTTAAAAAGAAATCCCATCCGTTTGCCGCTGGCCAAATGAGTTGAACTTCCGTTGCAGCGCGTGGCCAAGTTCTGTTTGTTGCTGCTGCCACAACGCCCCTATAGCCCTAATGCAGTTGTCATGACACTTTCATATATATATGTATATCTTAAAGTAACTATCTATATGTGCGTGCACTTAAAGAAAAAACACGATTTTGAATGGAAGTACAAGTTAGTAGTAGTTGGGTTTAAAAATTGGAATCGAAAATTTGCTGATTGAGTCCAAAAATCTAAAAATTTCAATATAACTATTTTACTTCTCAACTAGTTTCTGGCTAATAAAATATTCGACAAAGCTTGAACAAAATATCTGTTTGAAAATAATCCAATATAACAATGCAAATCTTTTATTTCTAATCAAGCTTTTAAGAAACTCACCACTAAAAATTGGTATAATCATAGTAAACTTTATTAAAAACATTCCTACGTTAAGGATTCTTCAAAGAACCAAATATTCTTTATATTTCCTTCTAATATATTTTCTTCTTTGATGATCTATCTGTTCGCTGAGTGTAACACATATCAATATCTAGCTACAACTATGCTAATCGATGCAATGCCAAACGAGGCTAGAACCAGAATTGGTTATAAGTACGGCTAGGATAGGAGAGATGTTGGTGCAGGAGAGGGGTGGTGGGGGGTAGAGCTTGTCTAACCAAGGCGACGCCATTTGCAGTTTCACACTTTTTTCTGCCATGGTTCGGACCATTTTTTATGGTCAAGCGTGCCAAATTTGTAAAATGCGTCAGCGACAAGTGTAAAGTCGATTTTGTTGCTCTTGCTTGTAATGTTATTGTTGCTGTTGTTGTTGTTGTTGTAAGGCTTGCATAATAGTATGGTTGACAGGCCTTTTGGCGTTTGAGCTCACAAATACCCCTTTCAGAGAGCAAAAAAAAAAAAAACTTTCCACAATTTGTGCAATAAATCAAATGAATTTCACTCAAAACAATCAAAAACTGTAAGGCCAAGCGCCCAATTATTAACAAATGCCTGATGCCACTAAGCTACAGCAACTAAAATCACTGTAACAACAACAACAACAAACGAAACATATCAATAAAAGTTGGCACGCAAACAAGCGATTGACACGCAAAAGCACATTTAAAATTGATTAGTCCAGCGTCGGCGTCCCAACGGAATCCACCTTATAAACATAGAAGATGTCTAGACGTACAAATGGCCGCGGTGTGACATTTGCCCCTGGGGCCACGACTTTTATATATATATATAGTTTTGGAGGCTCTCCCCCCCCCAAGCCTCTCACTTGTTGTGTGTCGCGTGCTATAAAATAACAATACAAATTTTGTTTTTGGCCAATAATTTGTAAAACATCTGTTAAAAGAAAAAAATAAAATAAGTATATTGGTTAGGGTATGCTTTGGAAGTGGCTAAAAACGAAGTTGCAATGCTCTATACATATATTCTTATGTTTGGATCATTGTTACTTTTTACTTAGAAAGTCTTTTTATGGATTTCATGAGTATTTCAATCTGGAAAACAACATTGATCTTCGAGTTCGATGCAATATATAGAAAGAAAGTCTTCAAGCCAAACTAATTACGCTTCTCTGCTGATGCTGTCATTCTTTTGGGGCTACTCTCAAATGTCTAAGCTGCTCCTCTAGTCATCTTACCTCACGTTTAGGGTATCTCAACATGGAAAACATGCGACTTGACTCTAACTGATAAGCAAAAATGTGCGTTGCACGCCTGCGGGCTTTATCAAAAAATAACCAAAAAATAAAATGTATCTTTTATACACATATATAGAGAAGAATGGTTGTTGTTGTTGGTGGTGGTGGCGGGTTAGTCTCTTTCTTGGGTTTCACTCTCAGTTTCTTGGCTCGCTGAAGGGGCATAATTATTGGGTCAGCATTTGGGGGGCTACGTGCGCCGTCATAACGGACGCAACGCAAAACTAATTTCGGTTGTTGTTTTCGGTCGCCGGAGCCTGGCCCCGCTCTTGAGGCTATATCGCTCGCTGTGGCAGTAGTTCCAGTAAATGCTGTGCGCAGCGCACCTTTTGCTTAAGCTTTGATGAAGCTGATGCTGATGTTCGCATCTTCTGCATGTGCTTAAGTTGTGGCATCTTATGATTTATTAGCTTTGATCAATTTGATGGATATTTTTTGGATACTTTTGGCACAAGCAATCGAATCGATCCCAAGTCCAACCTACGATACATATACCAAAAGGGTTAGTACTTCAGCAAGTATATGGAAGTATGGTAGTATGTTTGTGCATACCTTAAGGGCTTTCCAAAAAATGCTTAAACCAATTTTCACAAAAGCGCGCTTAATTAAACGGAATCTCTTTCTACCTCCCTCTCCGTCTCTCTCTCTCTCTCTCTGTTCTCCTTCCGTCTCCTGAAGGCTTGCTGCTTGAGCTACCTTTGTGGATACATAGCAGCTTGAGCTTCAATGGTGGTCGTCGCCCCAGAGACACGATAAACGCGTACAATTGTTTGCACTTAAGATTTTTACACATGATTCAGTAGCAGGGAACTGACTCTGACTCGGAGTCAGAGTCAGAGTCAGAGTCTGAGATGCAGACAGTTACTGGCTCGTTCCATTGCGCTTTTGTGTCCTGGCAGTCATGTCTGCATATGTTGCACTGGCACTCAAATCACAGCAGCGAGGGGTCTGCTTGCTGGTTGTTGTTTTTGTTGTTGTTCTATCAGATGCAATATTTGCTAACGAATAAATTGGCATTTCACAAGTTGCCCTGACAGACGACTGCCAACTGACTGCCTCCTGGCTGACTCCCTGGCTGAGCAGCAGCAGCAGCAGCAGTAGTAGAAACAGTAGCTGGAGCTGCCTGGGCTGGACAAACTGGTTGCTACACTCACAAAAATGTGAGCAGAGTATAAAATTATTATTATGTAGATTCATTTTTGAACAACACGAAAGATATGTTTCAAGTTCATTGAAAAAGTATTGCTCAACTTTAGGATATCTTTGAGAGCAGTAAAATTATGGTCTCTGGTTTTTCTGAGTGCACCTCCCGCCTTGGTCTCGTTCCTCTAGCTGCCTGGGCAGCCCAACATGCATTGCAATCATTTTTGCTGAATCTAAAATTGACGCATCGCGGCTATGACTTCGTCATTCTTGTGTGTTTGCTGCAAAACTCCGGTTGCTGCAACAAGCTGCACACAAGCTTGCAACTACCGTGTTACGCGAGGCCGCCTAACCGGGCGGCTGGCTGTCCAGGGCAGCGCAGAACAGGGCTAAAATGGCCAGAGCGTCGCGCATTTTTCGACGACATCTGAATCTGATTAGAGAGACAGAGGCCCAGTGGCAGTGGCAGTGGCAGTGGCAGTAGCCCAACTCGTCGTCGTTCAACTTGACGTTGACGGGCAGCCTCCAAACAACAACAACAACAACAGACAGACACAAAACTGAACTGCAATTCACGGAAGGTAACTAAACAACCCTCTCTTCCCCCCTAGGCTGCACACTGGTTTTTCTCTTAGCTGATTGTTATAGGAAATTGTAAAACATTTAAATAAAGTACTTTGTGTGTTGGTCTAAAGTGCGATTGAGTTAGATTGGGAAGGATTGGAAATTACATTTATAACTTAAAGTTTAATAAACTATTTAGTTTAAGTTTCTTTTCTCTTAATAATATCACACAAAAATGTTTTTTCCCGATTTCTTGCTCATTATTGCTAGAAAATACATTTTATTCATGCAACTTATATGTGTAATAACATTTCCTCGTATGAAGTGCATTAAATACTTAATTTGAAAAATTATTTTTTTATTAGTTGAACTCTTTTCATTGAATTTTGTGCTAGTAAAGTGGTTCCACTGTGCACATTGTTACCGTGTGGGGGCTGCAAACATCTCTTAGCCTGTTTTTTGGTTTTGATTCTTGATTTTGTTGTTGCCTGTTTTACTCGGAACTGTTGCTGTCCCGTTTCGATATGCCCTAAACAATATTTTTTGTGGCATTTGTGTTTTGCGCACATAAATTCCATGTCACATTGTCATATGGATGTTTCTGCGCCTTCAAAATGTTTTTGTTTGACATCGCATGAAAACATTTTATAAAATCAAAATGCGCTCGAGCAGCTTTTGTTTTTGTGTTTGTTGTTTGTTGTTGTTGGGTCTATTCTTTGAACTAAGCCACGTTTTGCACTTTGCATAAATTGAGTTCAGTTCTCTCTCTCCTTCGCTCCTTGTGCCATATCCTGTGCATAATCGTGTCCTTGTACAACAAAAGCAATTGCTACTGTTTGCCGCATTTGCTTGCTGCTTTTGTGTCGTGGTCATCATGTGGCATATATCATGTCGTCGAGGCGCAGCTTCAGCAGCAGCAACGAAAAATCAGACACAGCCACGCCCCCGCCTTCTCTCTCTGTGTGTGTGTGTGTGTCTACTGCGCGCCTGCGCCGCGGATTCGACTCGCTGTTGCAAGTCTCGAGCCGCCTGCTCGAAAATTTACATAAAATTATGCAAAATCATGCAATGCGCTTAGTGTCTGTTGTATCTCCTCCAAGTCCAACTCCGCCGCCGCCGCCGCCGCCTCCCATCTCAAGCAGTAACTCCTGGCTCGTTTTATGAATGGAATCGCCACAAGGAGGACGCCGTGGCTGTGGAGGATGCTCAGCTCACAGCCAGCGAGTTGGTGGTGCCTGCAACTTGTTGCCGCTGTTGTACATTAATGAAATTTGTTAGTATCACGACTTTTATGCCTGTTGCCTGCCAAGTTTGCTTTTGTTTGCCAGTTGATTGTTTTCCTTCCTTTTTATCTTCTCGATTTTCGATCTGTGCATTAAATTAAAATATATTTATAATATACGAAATATACTTTTGCATAGATTTGCCACAGCATTAGTTTGACAAAAGATAAAACAGACATATTTAGTTTGCTGAGTCATTCGTTATTAGCATTACACTGTGAAGAATCAAAAGATTGCGAATTTTGATTTTGAATGAGATTTGTCTAAGACTGCTGTCTTTTGTTCTTGTTGCGAGTTTTTGTTTGACATTTTTTATGTTTCCTTCTTTTAATAAGCTCTTAAGCTCAACAATATTGTGTCAAGCTGAGATTAAAGTTTTACTTTTTGAATTGTTCTTTTTAAGTATTAAGCTTTTTTGTTTATTTGTTAGCAATATGTTACTTTGCACATTGTGTATAAGTAGCATACTTTCTAGAGCGTATGCTAATGATCTGAAGGGTACCCAGCATTATTCTATTCTGTATTAGAACTGCAGATGTGGAGCTGAAGTACTCGATAGATAGGATCTCTTTCGTACAGCTGCAACAATTGCCTCATCTTGCTAGCTATTGCCCCAAGCACAGCCAGCACATCTTCACTGCTGTGTTCTTGAAATCGGATCTACAGTGTTGTTGTTGTTGTTGTTTTTGTTGCTGTTGTCGCCAACATACAAAAGCCATGTCAATCAAAGTTTTGTCACAACTCTCGCTGTTGCTGTTGCAGTTGCAGTTGCAGAGGAGACGCAGCCGTCGCTTGACGCATTTAATCGCTGTTTTTAACATATCGATCAAATGTTGACGGAGAAGGGAAGGGGGGAGCCACACACACACACATACACATTCTGGCAACATGATATAGAGAAGAAAAGCACAGAAAGAAAGAAAAAAAACCCAAAACTGGATAGCGTTTAGCCAAACGTTGATGCGTATCTTGACGCGC
The DNA here is from genome assembly GCA_035044485.1 of Scaptomyza reducta. Lineage (NCBI taxonomy): Eukaryota > Metazoa > Arthropoda > Insecta > Diptera > Drosophilidae > Scaptomyza > Scaptomyza reducta. The sequence goes on from JAWNNV010000606.1 coordinate 150,689, forward strand.
TCTTGGGGATGGGAAAGGGGATGAGGATTTGGATTGGACTAAGTCTTTGGGGTGTTGGGATGTGAAGTCATCGGACAACTGCTTATGGTTTAAATGCCGATGACTTTTGGGCTTATCGTTTAACACAAACAACCCAATCGTAACAAAGGGCTGAACGGACAAAGGGGGTAGGGGGGAATGGGGCAGAAGGAGGGAATGTGCTCTATCGTTGTAATTTATGACAATGTATGCAGCGTTAATGTCGTTTGGTCGCATCGTTGATCGATGTCTGTCATTCGATCACACTGCCTACGGATGCTGACTGCTTATATAAGTACCTCGATTGCTATCAGAGAGTACAAGACACCGAGGCAGCGCAAGAGAGTGAGAGAGCGAGAGAGAGAGGGAGAGAGAGGAGGTGTGCCCTCGAGAGGAGGAGATATATTTACAACGACAGATTTGGAACCGCACAAACGATTTAACGTTGCTTTTTCTGTTTATCACTGGGGCTGCTGTATTTTAATTGATTTCGGATGCCAAAGGCGAATTTGCATGATCTAGAGCGACGTTTTGCCTAAAGAGGCCAATCGAGCGCATGTTTTATGGATGTCAAAAACAATTGCTACATATTCTAAGTGCGGATCGTGCATTGCGCAAGTTCTGACACGATGTGCACACATATCTATCAGTTATTTTGTTGTGTATAATTTCCTTTACAACCAGAACTGTCATTCACAAACCCAATGCCACAGCAAAGAATATGGAATAAAATACACTTGAAACAAGTCTTTACTGTATTCAAATAAAAGGAAAATATTGATAAAAAATGTTGTGAGTTTTTTTGAGAACTTTATTTATTTAGTGAAAACAAACTTGATTTAAATACAAATATTTATTGTGTATATATACTTAATGTCTTAATCTGTCATTAAACGTGGCTTACATATATTTTTTGTTGTTGTACACCAATCAATAATCACAGCTTCCAAACGTAGTCCGATCTGTGATTAGAGCTTTAGCCATATCAGGTCGCAATAGTTTTTGGCATAGTTTTGGCCTTGGGCGTTACAAAAATGATAAATAAGCTATATAGATATTATTATTTGTTCGCGTTTTGTCAAGGGTATGTTTGTTCTGTAAAAGTGTTTTTATATATATATATATATATATATATATATATATATATAATATGTTGTCCATATAATTTATGCACTGGCCGTTTTGGCTGGCAGCGCAAATAAGGGCATGTCTGGCCAGTGGCCATCAGCTGCGATTGCAACCAGGACATGCTTGCCATGCATGCAGCAATGCGGCAGCTCTTGGCCTTCAATTAAACACACACACACGCACACGCACACACGCACTGCAACAGCAAGAACAACAACATAAAATACAATAAATAACTGGACGGAGCCCCAGCAAATGAAGAGATATAAACCAAGTTCCACTTCGTCTTACCCGGCCCCCTTTGCTTCCCCCTCTCTCGCCATGAGACTTTGTCTGCGTACGCAAAACTTATATGTGGAGGCCAGAAGAAAACCGTGGCCAGAAAACGCCCTAAAACGTACACCGATCGCTTTGTTGTAGTTGTTGTTGTAGTTGTTGTTGTGGTTGCTGCGTTTTCGCACGCATCGCCAAACGGTGGCCCCTGCCACAGCCAGAGAGAGAGAGAGAGAGAGTGCGGGGCTGTTTCTTGGGCAGGTGGACAGCGGATCGAGGTGATTGCTGGTGAAAAATTCCATTTGTGACAATGATAAAATAGTTTAACCTCGGCAAAAATCGCGTTTTGAATTTGAAATGCGAGTTTTTTTTTTTTTAATGTGCTGTTTTTTATTTTTTGGCGTTTCGCTTCGATGTGGTTGTTGTTGCTGTTGTAGCTGGGCTCGAGCCCGAATCCGGGCTACTGTTGTAGTTTGAAGGCACCACAGCACAGCGTAGCACAGCATTGCTATTTAGCTGCTGGGCATTATTTTGGTGACAGTTGTCGAGACGACGTGGTCGTCTGTTGTTGTCTGTCGTTGACATCGTCCATCGTCTGTCTTTGTTGATGACATTTTGTGGAGGCGTCAATGCAAGCAAAGGTGTCGTTGTAGTTTTTGCTTTTTATTTGGCTACATTCAGATAAGTTTTGACTTGCATTTGGGTTAAAATAGTTTGGTTAGAATGCTGTAAGTAAGAGTTGGTGGAATGAAAGTTGAATTCTACCTTTTGTACTTACTTACCATACTAACCAAGCGAATCCGAACCTCTTAGACGTTTCAATGGGTTTAAAAGACTCTACTTTCGAGATTTTAGTTCGAGCTTTTCCAAAGCTTTGACTCGATAAACCTTTCAACCAACGAACCCACTCTTTGAACGAGAATTCAAACCCCTTCAAACCCAAAAATTTTGCTCAGTAACACCATAAAATGCACCACGAACCGAATCCACAACCTAAACAAAGTTGGAACCAAACATTTGCAAGTGTTTTGCAGCCCTGCTTTTAACTCGACAAACCTGAAAATAATCCTGCCACATTTACGTGTTTGTACTAATGTCTACAACTCAACTCTTAACTGTTCCCCATTTGGGCTGTGTGTGTGTGTGTATGTGCGAGCGTCATAAAGTTGATGACGCGACGCCATCAACGTTGTCGTTGTCTGCTGTCTGTTTAAAACCAGAAGCTTTTAGCGGCAACAGAAGCGAATAGCATATCATAAGTTGGAAACATATTTTGACTACGAAATCAGACGGCGCAATGCAAAAACTCAGTCACTCTGAGTGTTTGTGTGAGTGTGTGTGTGTGTGATGACAATATAAATAAAATAATTGCCGACATAAATAAATTCAAAACTCTTGTACGCTTGTTGACGCAGTTGTGGTTTTGTTTTTACGGTGCGTGGAACACTTTTTTATGATTTTTAAGTCTTTACTTTTTGCAGCTGTTACTTGTTGTTGGCGCTATGTGCGCAAATTGTTAATGGCATATTTGCATGCGAGTGTGAGAGAGAGAGAGAGAAATACTGAGGCGCTGGGGTGCGGAAACTAAAGTGCAATGCTAGCTTTCATTGTCTCCCCGAAAAAAAAAAATAAAAACGAAAGACTTAAGACACGAACTGGCAAAACGGCTTAAGCAAATGCAGTTTGAGTTGGAGCTTTAGCGAGGCGCGTGTTTTGGGACAAATTCTATTTTTATAACAATTTAAATGCAGCCAATTGTCAAGGTGTGTTAACCAACAACAACAACGGCTATATAGTGGGGCGAGGACAACAACAATAAGAGAGAGAGAGAAAAAAAAATTATGTCTGCATTTTCGCGCCTGTTTTGTAAGCAAATTGACAACAATTGCCAGCCATTAGTGAGTTATGTGTGTCTGGCTGATTTATGCCAGTGGAATGTCTGTCAAGGGCGTGGACAATATTGCGTGGATCCAATATACCCGTTAAACCCGCCGCGAGAGTAGACCTAAGCTACGCTAAACTTCCGCTTTTTAATTGAGTTCTAAATGCGCAGACGCCTCATCTATATGAAACGCGAATGGATCAAAGCGAAAGATCACGGAGTAGCGATAGGATGGATGCCTTGAATGGCATCGAAACGTGCACAAGACGAAACAGAGGAAGTTTGATTTCATGCATATTAATTAGCTCAACCTGTCGGACATCTAGTTCTTTTTTCGTTGTCGTTTTCGATTTCGATTTTATGTGCAGCCAAATTGAAAATAAAATTCATTTTATTGCGAGGGACACTCTCAACAATGTTTTCCACATTTTTCGCACATTAAGAAAAAGAGATTAGCTCTATAAAGTTGGAGTCTTATTTGTGCAGCGCAACGATAAAAATTTGTGGACGCACAGTTGCATGCGACTCAATTTGTTGCAGCGCCACTTGATGGCATCAATAATTTTCAGTATCAAAGCTGATCGTAAAAGTTGGGAGACAATTTTTAATAGCCTTCATAAAATTGCTAACGTTGCTGGCGTCAATTAATTTAGTGTAGCTTAACTGAGATGATGCAGAAAGCATTGCTTAAAGAGAAAGGAAGTCATCAATCAATTCTATTGCCCAATAACATTTCAGATATTGACTTTATGGTAAGAGCTTTGATTTGTTGGAAGCGGGACGGCAAACCAGTGTTGCGGTTTGGTTAGAGTTTTTGAAACCACAAATAGAACTATAAATCCAAAAATAATCTTTTCTTTTTTTTTGTAGATTGCATTACGAAACTATATAAAGTACTGTTGTGCATCTGTTTAGCATTAAACATCATTACAAAGATATATAAAAAACTGTTCCCAAGCAACCAACATATTTATTTTGGACGTCTGTTGAAATATCAAATCAAGTTTTGTACTTTTTCAATACGAAACAAGTAAGAAGGCTCTAGTCGAGAAATCCTGACTAGACTATACACTGAACTCTATACTTTACGCATACAGTCACCGATTGCAAGTATATGTGTGTCTACGCGTATAGTGCATACTTGACTTAACTGCAATGCTCTATATCTCCGGTGTTTTTCAACCGATTTAAAAAAAAAATTTCACAGATTGTCAATATTTCGTTTAATATTTCAAACTGCTTCTCCAAGTTTTCCAAATTCAAGATTTTGTTGTTATCGATCACATGTGTATATCGGAAACGGAAAGAGTTATCGAAAATTTGAAGCAAACTTCTGTTATCTGGAGTCTGTAGCTCTTATAGTCTCTGAGATCGTTCGTACATACTAACATGGCTATATCGACTCTACTGTTAATGCTGATCACGAATATATATACTTTATGGGGTCGGAGATGCTTCCTCCTGCCTGTTACATACCTTTGCACAAAACCATTATCCATTTTTAATGTGTTCAGGGTATAAAAACTGAGGATTCTTAAGCCGATCAAACTATTTCACTGGACGACAACTAACCAAAAACTGTGTAGGCTTCCGATTTTGGAAAGTTATCGACAAGTTATATACCCTGATTAAGTTATTGAACTTTGTTGGCAGAACATGCCTTGTAACAAATAGCTCTTCTGCATTTGTGTATGTTCCGCAAAATTGCATTATCATTTCAGAGATATTTCCAAGTTTTTTTGTGTGTGTTTTCATTTGTGAAAATGTTATTTGCGTTATATGCGCCAATTAGACAATAACTAATGAATTTATTGTGTATGCTTTTTTTTTGTTGTGTGTGTGTGTGCTTGTTGCTCCAGCTAATCCATACAAACATACTATACAAGCAAATGCACATATACATATATTAATTTTAATTGCACCACCAGCAACAGCAACAACAACAATTGGGAGTGCAGTTTTCTCACACACCTCGCAACTCTGGCATGAGTTGCATGAGCAGCGGCAATTAAACAACAACGAGCCGAGCCGCATGTTTCTTCAAGCTTTTCTTTCACTGATTACTATATTTTAAACATTTAAAGCAATAACACAGCCAAACAGACTAGGAGTACAAGTTGAACGAGGTGGGATGGTGGGTGGTGTGGGGAAGGGGGTTGTGTTGTAGCGGGGGTGGTTGAACAAAATCAATAGGCATGCGAATTATTTATTGTTGTTGTTATTGCCTTCCATAAACACACAAATAATGAGTGGCCATGAATATTGTTGCTTGTTGCTGTTGTTGGTGCTTGTTGTTGCTTGTTGTTGCTGTTGTTGCTTGAGGCAAATTGCCAAAATATTATTGTGTGCACAATCAATTAGCACGGGCAAACGTTGGAATATTTTGTATCTAATCTCGCTTCTCGCCTCTCTTGGAATCGATTACAAAAATAATTTACTATTAACCTAATCTGTCTCTTTCGCTCACAAGATTGATTGTGTTGTTGTTGCTTGTTTGCGTTCTTGTAGTTTAGTGTTCGTGAGCGGATTGTCTAATTGGGAGCGCGATTGAGAATCACGTGCATTGCTCGACAATAGAATCTTTTTGTCGTTAAAGTTGAGTTTTATTTTTAACGATTTTGACGTAGCTGCAGGTGCAAACTGTACTCGCAGGCATGTTAATATGGCCGCCATGGTTAGTTGTAATTGTTGCTGGTGTTGTTGCTAAAGAGCAATGAAAACAAAGCGAACGTATGAAAAGCACCAAAAGACACACAAACACACACACGAACATACACACATATACTGGCGCACTTGGGCGGCAGTCAGTGAACTCGCATGGCCGCACGAATAACGTTTCGTGACAGGCAGCAACAGCAACTTACAACTACTAACAACAACCACAATTGAAGGTTGAAGTTACATTGCCTGTGCGTGTGTGTGTGTGTGTATGTGTGTTTGTGTGTGCGTGCATGCATCGCCATTCGGGCGTACCAAAAACCCAACGGAGGCCACGCAGCAATCGACCCAAACCGCACGCCCCCTTCTTTGGCTTTGTTTCTCTTTTTTATATGCATTATTATTATTACATTATTGTTTGCTTCAAGTTTGTTTTGGATGCCATCGTGTTGTTGTTAGCTTCGATTCAATGCCTTTGTTTTGATTGAGGAAATCATCGTTTGTCGCATTCGAAATGCAGCGAAAACTTTCTTAAAGGCCATTGGCCATAAGAAATTGGGCGACACTTTTTTCATTGGTATGGTTTTATGTTCATTATGAAGGTTTGACTTAGGAATTTTTGGAATATTATATTAATTTTGTATTATGCAGTGAAGGATTTGGCAACGAATTTGTACAAAATAGTGTTTGAAATTTCATTTGAATTTTTTTGAAATTAAAAAATTTGTTAAGAACTTGGTAAAATGGTATATTAAACAAGAGTTTGGATTTTTATCTTGAAAAAATTAGAAGTAAAGCTGAATTTACTTAAGAACTGTGCATAATAATGAATAGAAATTTATTTTATATTTTTTCTGAAGCTACTTAAATGACACAAAACAAAAGACTTAGGCAACAAACTTATATGAGCTGAACATTTGGAGCAACTTGAAACGAATGACTTAGGCAACGAACTTGCTGTCAAATGCAAAGAGCCGAATTGTGTATATTTTAGTTTTTTATTTTATGTATTTCATTGTTGTTCGTTGTTTTGTATGACAGCGCTGGGCTTGTAGGCTTGATTAGAGTGATCGACCGAGTTTTGTGAGCCGTTCCCGATCCCGCCGAGATGTCTGTCGGCGCAGCCAACGATTCATTTCAGCCTGCATCCATAAAAATTAGCTGCTGCTGTTTTTTTTTATTGGCGTTTCTCTACGATTTTTTAATGCCGACTCTTTTGTTGTGCGCGTGTGTGTGTGTAAGTGTATGTGAGTGTGTGAGTGTGTGCGTGTGTGTGTAAGCCGTTTCCTTTGACAATATTTTCAAATTAACAACATTAAGAGCGACCTTTTAATTAAGTTTCTTCTCTCAGTCTCTGATTTGGCATTGGGAGTTTTATTGATTTCTGTTGTTCTTCTTCATATTGTTGTTGTTGTTGGTTTGATTTGCGTTATAACTTTTAGCTGATTGGCCGAAAGAGTTGTTTTTGTTTTTTTTTTTCGATTTCGGAGACACATGTGAAAGCTCTGTTACAAATCGGCTTCGTTAAACGATGTTAACCCACACCACATCAGGCTGGCTGGCAGCACCACCTGCAAGCTAAACCACCTTAGCTTTCGCTCGTTATCGCGTCTGACCTCTTGGGCCCGGTTCGTTTAATGGCCTAAAATGATAGCCACAACGAAAATCCAAACCAAATCTTTCCCATGATTGTCGCCAAAGTGTTTTCGTATCATACATCGAAACTACGTGTCTCTTTGTTGTTGTTATTGCTGACTATTTTTATGTATACACACATTTATGCTCTCTGTGTGTGTGTTACAAAGTCTCCACAACTTATCCGATACTCATCAAGTTATCCATCAAGTATTGCCCTGTACGTTGCTTCTTCTTCTTGGCTTGGTTTTTTCTTTTTCGTTTTTCTGGCCGTTTTGTGTCCCCCTCTTAGCTAAGGCGCTTAAAGCTTTTTAAGGGTTTTTAAGATTTTTATCTAACAAACTCGCTGTGCATACTTAATTATGTATTTTGAAATGTGAGACAGGTTGGCAATGGGCAACGGGCAACGGACAACGGGCATTCAAGCATTCGGTGCCTTTTTTTTTCAGACAAAGCTACTGGCTTTGACAACACATATAGCCACGGAGACGGTGGCAAGTGTTTGTGTCTTGTGTTTGTGAGTGGGGCACGCAGAGCGGCAGGTGCAGCAAGTTGCTTAGATTTCTAAAACAGATTGCCAGGAACAAAACATGCGTATACTTTATGTGTATATAGCATGTATTATCTTTAACTTTCTTTGATATTTTAGATATTAAATTGTTAAAAATAACCATTAAATATGTTTTTTTAAGACTTGACTTATTTATTTTTAATATTTTCAATCTCTTTGTGATTTATTGTTGTACTTAAACGTTTTCGTATGCTCTGACTGTAATAGATTGTTCTCGTGTCTGGTGGGCTTGTCTTGAACTCTCAGAAATTGTGAATCATGCTGCTCGCATTGCCCTTCAGCACACATTAAACCAATCGGTATAACATTTATTTAAGCCAGCGTGTTGCAACCGCCCCGAAATATATACATATATATATATATATATATATATATGTATGTGTATAATTTATGCACTGGAATGACACTTGCTCATGACCTTATCGACGTCTTCGGCAACGACATCGTTGTCTAGGCCTGGTCCAACAACTTATTGGCCAGCGGCACACATTGCCAATAACAACAATTAAGCAATACACACGAACAACAACAACAACAACAACAATCAATGCGAATTGTATTGTTGCCATTTTTCTTTATGGCTTTATGCGTTTTGGCATAGAGTTTGGCGAGTTGGCCAAGCAAATAAATCAATTTATTTCAATTATAATTATAGGCCCGAGTGCGCAGTTTTCGTTCTGTTCGGCCAGCTCCTTTTTGGCCCGCTCGCTCTGCCTTGCGGCCTTTGTTTTTGCATTCTTCCTTACCATTCACATTCATGGTTTGGTTGTTGTTGTTGTTGTTGTTGTTTAAGGAGCGCGTGGCCAAGTGCTCATTACTTTTGTTTGTGGCCCCGAACCGCATATACGCCCCCTACTCTTTTTATTATTGAGGCGTACTTTTGGCCAATTGTTGAAAAATGAAATGGTCTTGCACATAGTTATGACTCTGAATCTGGCATCGTGTGCTATCTTGACTGTGGCATCTGCGGCTGTCTGAATCATGCTCCTGCTCCTGGCTAGCATCCATAAGTTGCACTTGTCCAGATATTGATTTTAATCCAACCAGAGTTGAGTTGAAGCTGAAGCTGGAGCTGGAGCTGGTCAAGTGTCTGTTATTTATTTTATGCGCTACTTCACAACTCTATTTAAATGGCCCCAAGGTCGCAAATTATATGCATTACGCATACGCAACAGAATGTGTGGCAGTTGCATTGTGAATTGACTTATAAATCGATATTTTAAGGAACAAAATGCCAAACGTGGTCCAAACTGATTCTTGATTATCCATTATCAAATTTGTTTTGTGTGTGCGCCGCTTTACTTTCGAGTCTTTGTGGCCTTATGTTGTATCATTAAAATGTTTGATGCCGGCTTAAGTTTTTAAATGAGAGAGACGTTTGTTGGCTACTGTTAAATGAGCACGTTGTGGCTGTGGTCAGTGGCCAGTTTGGTTTGGTGGCACTCCCTTCTAACAACACTTACAAGTGCTGGAAATAATCTAGAAGCAACAGGAGCAACAGCAACAACAACAACAAGCAGCAGCCACAACAATAATAAAATTGAAACCGATCGTCTCTTAAAAATGCGTGGCACGTCGCGCAGTTTATTAAAATAACTTTGCCGGGCAAAAGGCAAAAGGGGGAAAGAGCCAAGCCACATCACCTGCTATATATATATATGTGTGTGTGTGAGAGAGAGAGAGAGGGCAAAGAAAAATTAGTTTAATCATAAAAATGCTCGACATCGACATCGACAGAAGCAGCAGGCAGCAGACTCTAGAGGCAGCTACCTGTTTTGAGCAAGAAGATGACTTCAATTAAAAGCTTTTAACAATATCACGTACGGCAAATCGTCGTTGAGGAGCAGGAGGAACAAGATGCAGAAGCAGAAGCAGCAGCAGCAGCAGCAGAGAAGCCTGATTACATCACAGCAATCCTGTGGCGGTCTCTCTCAATGAGTGTGTGCGTTGCGATGCGTCTACGTTGTTTCAACTTCGTCGTTATCAGGTGTAAAGCATCAAGCGAGCTAAAAACGCGTTTGTGTCTTAAGTCTTTTGTTTTGATGCCGGTTCTCTTATATATTTGTTGTGTTTTTGTGCGGCTTGCCACTTATTAAAGAAAGCAACTGCAATGATAGCATCGCCCCCAGAGAGCCAGCAAAGAGTACTGCTGCTGCACGTGCTGTTCGCTACACCCCCGTTGCTCAGACGTTTTTGCTCTTCTTTCTTCCTGCCGACGAAGATCAAAGCGTGTGCTTATCCTTGGCTGAATATGTCACGTTGGGGCGTCAAAAAAACAACCAGCGAGAGTCTTTGTCGGCTCAACTTAAACTTAATAACAATAACAGTTAAAATAATATCACTCAAAACAAAGAGGAAAAAAAAAACAAAATTAACTGACGATGATGATAAAATTCGGCGCATGCGCAACTTGGGACGACCTCCGTCAGCGTCTCGTTTCGATTATAAAAATTTCATTTATGTCTTATGGGGCGATTTGCAATTTCTGCGCAAATTGCGTTCCTCTTTTTTTACGGTAAATAAAATGCCTCAATCATTGGCGCGTGCGTTTGCGCAATAAAAATGGCGTTTATGTTTCAATTAAAAGGCGTTGACCAAATTATGCAATCGAAAAGCACATTCTGTTAATGACCCAGCACCCAGAAGACTTCGTTTCGATGATACTTCAGTTACTGCGACAGTTAAACTTGCATTTTTAAAACATTTTCGGCAGTTCAAAATAATTTAATGTTTTTATAAAGTATTTTTTATGAGAACACTTCATTAAATACCTTAAGATATCTTATCGAAATATGCGGTACACTTCATAAACTATTATTACTATACAAGAAAACAAACTAGAAACTAGCCTACATTATTTTTTATCGATTTTCAAAACGTCGCTTGAGGGTAGAATAGTATTTAAAGGTAAAGAAATTATAAGATTAAATAAATAGGACTTTTATAGCACACAAACGAAAATTCACCACACATACAATGAGCTAACGCCATGTGGTTTGTGCATTGGCTAAGGCAAAGGGTTAAGGGTGAACTTCCGTTTCCGATTAGAAACACACACACACACACAGAGAAAGAGTTGAGTGGCCTTTGATGTGTGCCAGGCTGCAAAACAGTGTCAGTCGGGAAAATGTTTGCTCGTACCTCTTTTTTTTTGTTTTATGCTTAGCAGCAGCTAATGATATGCACCCCTGGCATGGCCTACTCTCTCTCTACCCGTCCCTTTTACGCCCTGGCGGATATCACTCAGTTGTCGCGTTTTTGTTTTCGAAGGAAACAAACATGCGTGCCGTAGTTGTAGTTGTAGTTTGCAGTTGTTGTCGTCTTTTTGATGTTGCTTACTCAGTCCCCCCTCGCTCACTCCATCACCTGGAATCGCGTTTGGAACAGGAAAGGCGACGTCTGAACACTCCACAACGTTTGCCCTTTTGACTGCATTATGCAAATGAATTTCTAAAAGATTTTTATTGACATATGTTTTTTTTTTATATCATTCCTTTTTTTATTGTAGGCTTCGTTTCGTTTTTTTTGTCGTATGTAAAAGTGGTTTTACGTACGTCCGTGTGGTTTCCTGTCGCTGCTTTTTAGTGGGTGTGAACAGGGATATTTTTTTAGTTTTTGTTTTTTTTATATTAATTTTTCATACTGATGCAAATGCAACTGGGTTAGGTCTGAAATGATTAAGTGGCTGGCATAGCATTAAAGAGCGCTGAAAGTGAGAGCAAACACAGAAAAGTGAACTTTATGGATACTTAACGTAGCGTCAATGAATTATTTATGTTTCTTGATTTTCATTTTCTTTGCTGAAAACGAAAAGTTGAAAATGATTTGACTAAATAGTTGTTGTTAGTTTTGTTTATTGTGTTCGTGCTTGGAAGTTCTTAACAAGTTTAGTGCTGAGCATTTATGTGAATGTGTTTGGAAAACAAGTTTATTGTGTTTTAAGCAATCGGAAAATTAGTTTTGGAGCGAATTAATGTGAAATTATATTAATTTAGATTTTTCAAGATTTTTTTTCACAGACTTTTAAGAGAAAGTCTTATTTTTAAATGTAAATAGTGTTTTGAATGCTCTAAACAGGAAAATTAGGATAAATAAAAATATAAAATAAATATTTAATGAACTTATAACCTTGATCGTTGATGTTTAAACATGATAATGATTCGTAGAAAAAATCATCACAAAACAATTTAAATCTTTTCAACGCACTTCAAAAACTTTTCCTTGAAACCTTTTCAGCTCCCCAAAATGGACTCCTGGCACAACTTAGACAATACATTTAACTACTTAGCACCCTATATGAAAAGCCTAAGTTACTAAGCAATAAAAAGCCGCGGCAAAAAAAAAAATTGTGTCCAGGTGTTGCAATGCTTTTAGTGTTTTTTCTGCCTCGTTGTTTCCGTCATATCGCCAATATTTCACGACCCTGGCTGGGCGGTTTTTTTTGTTGCCTATGGGACACAGAGATAAATTAGTTAATAAATAAAAAAGCGACATACAGAAAACGCTAACTAATTTGCATATTTGCCCTTTTTGTTGTTGTTAGGTTTACCCCATTGACAGTTGCGTCGTTTCCAATGCCAAAGCCAAAGCCAATGAGGCGCACCAAAATGCATTTAACCCAGTCGCAGGATCGGGGGTATACACACACACACACACACACACACGAATACACGTACGTGCATAAGTAGTTGTGTAGTGGTACAACAATTGCCATTTTGTGCGCCGTTTGCGTATTTTCTTTTTGGCGGGACGCAAAAATGTTCTATTTCGTTTTTTGTCTGTTAGGCTCAGGCTAATTTGCATATGACAGCAAGTCCTATCCTGTGTGTGTGTGTGTGTTTTGGAATTTGGCAAACTGCTGGGGTGCTCGCTGTAGGTAGCGAAAGTGAAAGGATAAAGGCCAAAAGGATAAGCGGCCGCGGCCTGATTGCACAGACTTTAACGGCCGTTGCATGCAAAATTGCCAAATTGCACAAAATTTCTAAAATCGCGACATGCAAAAAAAGAAAACAAAAAAAAAATGATAAATGGTTGCTTGCATATGAGCAGGAAGCAAGGGAACGAAAGGAAGCAAGCGTCTTCTTCTTCTTCGCTACATTTGCCTATGCGATTTGCCTACGTGTACAACACATTTGACCTTGCCACAAAAGGGGTAGCCCAAAGAAAAAAAGGGGTTGTGTGTACTCAAATTGTCTGTCTTCAAAATTGAAGTTTCTTCTTTTTTTTGTTTTTTTTTTTGGCGCGCAATTTTTTCTGGTTTCTGCATATGGTAAAGAGTTGACCGATTGTCTGGCCTGGGATGGGTTTGCTCTTCCTCTTCTTGTTGTTGTACCAGTTTGTCTTCTTGGTTTGCCATAAGACCATTTTTGCAGCTGAGTCTTTACATACTGACATTGATCTAATGAAAGGTTTTTTTTTTGCTTGCAAAAGGATTTTTTTTTGCGCGTCGGCATTGAAGAAGATGCATATAAAGTAGGTAGGAATGTGTAATGATAGGCAGATGATAATGCTTTAGAGTTTTAGCTTTAGTTAAATATAGCAAAGATGGGTTAAAGTTGTGGTAATATGTTTAAAGAGTTAGAAATATATGATATGATAATGTTTTTGACAAGTTTTGATGGCAAGAAGTTGAAGTTATTTCGCAACTAAGCTATGATAAATATATATATATTATATAGCTTATCCTTTTAATCACATAATAATGCATAATCGTGGTGTTAGGCGAGCTAGGCCTTGCATCGATTTAAATGCCAAAAAACCCTAATTATGACCAACAAATAATTGCCAAAGTTTGTTTCTGTCTGTGTCTACGTTTCGTCGAGGCAACAAACGCACAAACACACACAAACAGTCTGGAATTGAATGCAAAATATGAAGAACATTATGCTAATAATTATAAGCAAGTGCGCTAAGCAAAAACCCAAGCTAGGTGCGATACCAAAAAAAAAAACCACAAAAAAACGAAGCGAACGAAAAAAAAATGCAGTCAAAATGCTAATCAAGCTCATTATCATCAAAATCAACGGCGTCGAGGCGACCAGAGAGGGAAAGAGGCCAAGCGAGAGAGAGAGAGAGAGCGAGAGAGGACTGGAAAAGAGATCTTCATTCATAAATACAAGCGCTTAGTTATGGTTTTGCTTCGCTCTCTCATCTTTTTTTAGCTTATAGTTTTTGTGTGTTGTTGTTGCTTGGTTGGTTCATGTTTATGTTTTTTTTTTATTTACTCGCATGCGGCGCATAATTATGCAACAAGTCCTTTCACGGCCAACAACAACAACAACAATATTAAACGCGACGCGTGCGCATTTAGCATATAACAAGGAACAAGGGGCACGCTGCGGGGTGGCAGACCTGCAACAACTCAGCAAAACAGGATTTCGTCATTTGAAATTTAAATATGTTTTTTTTTTCTGTTTCTCACTCATTTTTTTTGTTTGTGTTTTGGTTTTTTTTTTGTGCTTAGCGCCTTTTCGTCTCTAATTATCATGTAAATTTTTGCCCAAGGAGCGTTTTGTTGCGTTGAGTGACAAAGTTTTGACGCTGGTCTGCGGCTTATTAATTATGCCCAAGTGTGTGGCCAAAAGGATACAAACCAAATAAAAAATGTAAACAAAGTGATGCAAATATTGTTGTTTGTGTGTTTTTTATGGCGTTGACCTTAGTTTTGCATAATTTTTGACACAAAACCTGGTCGCTTGACCTGCCGCAAGGCTCCTAAAGAGAGAGATACACAGACAGAGAGAGAGAGAGAGAGAGAGAGAGCGAGAGAGAGACAGAAAGGAGCGGAGTTAAAGTGTAACGCAATTAAAGTGCAAAGAATTTGTTTATGAATGGCTTGGCATTAAGACAGGTTTAAGCAATTAGTCGCAATTGGCTGGAATATGGAACAGGTTGTACGTACGATAACAACTAAGTATACGGGCTTCAATAAATGTTAATTAAAGATTACGATTGACAAGTGCATAAATATAAATTGTAAAATGTAAAGTTCATAAAGTGTCTATTTAAGGGAGGCATCAAAATTCGATTAAAAATATATGTCAAACAAAATATGAATCGTAAAAACTTCTAAAATAAATTAAGAACCCAAGAAAAACCCAAATTGAAATGTCTTAAAAAATATGAGAGTACTGAAATTATATGTAATTAAAAGTAAATAAATAATTACAAATGAATAAAGAACTAATGATAGAAGAAAAACTTACTTAATGGTTCTAAAATTGTAGAATATCTCAGATTTTCAAGAATTACTTATAATTGACATAAAATAAAATACTAGAAAAAAATCGTTATTTAGATCTACTTAGTGTTAAATGTTGAACAATATTAGAAAACTTAAGAAACAATTAGCAGTAAACTTATTAAAAATCTTTACTTAGTTATAAACTATAAATTTCAACTTATTTAACTGCCTTCAAAACCGAATTTATGCATTAAATGTCTAAGTTTTACCATGTTTTACCACAGTAAACACATACATAACTTTTGCTCTGTGTACTAAACCGTTGTTTGGGCATAATACTGTTTGATTTTAGATCTGCTAAATCAAAACTCGAACAAACATCATAAACAATAGACCTTAAAGACTCTGTGTTTGTGTTTCTTAATTGCCAAATCGCGGGCATTTGTGCAAAAAGGCATACTGTAAATTGATAAGAGCTGAAGCAACAAAGGAGAAGAAAATCAATAAAAATGAACACGCTCACGCAAATCGCATGGCGAAGAGAATGCTTAACGGTAAACTAAGCGCGAGTACCCAAAACAGACAAACCAAAAATCAAAAAATCAAAAAATCAAAAATCATAAACAAAAACTAATAGTATAATGCACAGTTTAAAATAGTTTAAGGCGAGACAATGGGCATTTCTTTGAAAGTAACTGACATGAATGATATGCATAACAAAAAGATAGAGAGACAACAAAAAGAAAGAAAGAAAGAAAGAAAGAAAAACTGGACGATGAAGATTGAAACATTGTAAACATATTTGCATGCAAATTTTTTGTGACGCGATACATTTCAATTAATGTGCGACTGATTTTTACAGTTGTTAGATGATGCTACCGATATCGGGCAGCGATATGTCGCTAGTCGTGTTACCCATTGCAATTGCCCGCCCCATCATATTATATGCACACGCCCCACAGAAATTGACAAACACACACACACGCACACGCAAACGCACACACTAACAAAATGAAAGCAAAAGTTGGCCGGCCAAAGAGCGACAGCGAACTGAACAAAGCTTCCTTGTCGCAGCAAGGACTAGCTGTTGTGCATGCAAGCCGGAAAAGCTTTCAAGTCAGATAAAGGCCTCTCCTCTGTTAGCTGTAGCTGTAGCTGTAGCGCTCTCGCTCTCCCTTACGGCAATTAAAAATGTCACTCTTTGCATGGGAATGTGCGAAGCGTTGTTGTTGTTGCCGCTGCTGCTTTTTTTGCTTTTGGTGGGCGTCACTGGAAAGCCGTACTGCTGTGAGCCCAATAGAGCGCAAGTCGACTTCCAGTTACAGTTCGCTCTCACCGGCCAGCTCGCTTGCACGCACAGCACTGGCTGAGTCGTTAGTATGGCATCTCGCTCGCACGCATGGCGCATTGGAAGACGGGTTGCAAAACTGGTTTGCGACTGTCTCTGTGTGAGTGTGTGCGCGCATTCGTCTGTACGTATGCGTGTGCGCGTGTGTGTGTGTGTGTTGTTTTCGTCTTCGTATTGACTGTCGAGAGCGAGCCCGTCTACGTAGCGCCGCTGGCCGCCGCTTGACGTTAGTTCACTTCGATAGCTCTACGAGTTTGCACGTGAATTTGTCCCAATAGGCCGCTCCACTCATCATCAACGAACAGCAGCAACAGCAACAGCAAACAGCAGCAGCAGAGTAGTGTCTCTGTGTGTTTTCAATTTCTCTCTGTGTGTATTGTATTTATTATTATGTGTGGCGCTGTTTGGCGATCTGAAAGCAAGCAAATCTCAATCACAATATTCTGAATATCATTGAAATCTTCAATAAGAAACCGTGCGCTTGTTTGACTTACCAAACGATCAACAACAATAATAATAATAATAGCAACAAATAAACAACAACATCGCAAGCAGAGCAACAAATAAAATATATAATAAATATTTAAACAAAAATTAGTCCAAGTGCCAAGTGTTTTATGAGATACGAAAAAAATATATATTCAAGCAAAACAAAGTGCAACATAACACACACAAAAAAAAAATACAAAAAGCTAACAACACAAAGTTTGGAATAAACTGCGCAAAAAAAATCTCGAAAAATCTCGAAAAATTTTGGTTTCGTCTTTTGCCGTCGGTGACGAAACTTGTTGAGTGTTTTCTTTATGAAATTGTTAATTTCGTGTTGAAAGCGTGTTTTTGTTGTTGTTTGTGTGTTGCAAGCACCAACAGCAGCAACAACAAACTAACCAGAAGGAGAAGTGGAATCATTTTTAAACTTCGCCACGTTGCCAGTAAAAGACTTCAAAACGGTTGCCTCACGGTTCGAGTGGAATGAGCATAGGGACTCAGGTCTTCCTTTCGATCGATCGGTCTACAAAGTCGTTAAACTGAGCCCCAACTTGGAGCCCTACCCCGCCAGCGTGGAGGGCCTGAACAGCCCCAGAGCGGTGGGGATGGCCGCTACCTCCTATATGACGCCGCCAAGCGGTGATCTCGACATGGCACTGGGCGGCGGTGGCGGTGGCGGCTATCACACCTCATCGCCCCGCTCGGCCGCCGATGCGGGCGAGATGAAATACATGCAACACCATCATCACCACCATGCCGCTGTCGCTGCGGCAGCGGCATCCGCATCCCAGCATCACCAGCAGCAGTTGCCATCGTCGCCATCGCCCAACGGACAGGTTGGCGGGCAGGGCAACAGCTTGAGCGGTTTGACGGCCGGGCCGGGTCTGGGCAGCTGGAGTGCCTTGCATCCGGATCCCTGGTCGCTGCCCACACATCATGCAACGCATCATCATCCCTCCGCTGCCGCTGCCGCCGCCGTCGATTCGGTCAAGCAGGAGATGTCCCATTTGTCACAACAGACGCGCATACAGCAGGGCATGGCCTCGCCACATGCGGCTGCCGCGTGGCATGCACCGCATGCTGGCCACTATGCACCCACCGGTGGCTCACCGCTGCAGTATCATCATGCGGCCATGAACGGCATGCTGCACCATCATCCGGCACATCATGCCGCCCAGGTGGCGCCACTGCATCACGCGTTGCGCGGCGAATCGCCCCAGTTGCACATCCATGCCCATCACATGGGCGGCGGTGGCGGAGATCGCGATGCGATCAGTGGCGGCGAGGAGGACACACCCACATCCGATGATCTGGAGGCATTCGCCAAGCAATTCAAACAGCGTCGCATCAAGTTGGGCTTCACCCAGGCCGATGTCGGCCTGGCCCTGGGCACCCTGTATGGCAATGTCTTCTCCCAGACGACAATCTGCCGCTTCGAGGCTCTACAGTTAAGTTTCAAGAACATGTGCAAGCTGAAGCCACTGCTCCAGAAGTGGCTCGAGGAGGCCGACTCCACCACCGGCTCCCCGACCTCCATTGACAAGATTGCGGCACAGGGCCGCAAGCGCAAGAAACGCACCAGCATCGAGGTGAGCGTTAAGGGTGCCCTCGAGCAGCACTTCCACAAGCAGCCGAAGCCCTCGGCACAGGAGATCACATCGCTGGCGGACTCACTGCAGCTGGAGAAGGAAGTGGTGCGCGTGTGGTTCTGCAATCGGCGACAGAAGGAGAAACGCATGACGCCGCCAAATACGCTCGGCGGTGATATGATGGATGGCATGCCACCGGGTCATATGCATCATGGTGGCTACCACTCGCACCACGACATGCACGGCAGCCCCATGGGCAACCATTCGCACAGCCACAGTCCGCCCATGCTGAGCCCCCAGAATATGCAGTCGGCGCATCAGTTGGCGGCTCACTAGCAATCAGAAATCCAGGAGTCGAACTCAGCTGCAGCTGCGTCAACTCCTGCAAACAGTCTGCACCAACAGCAACAACAACAACAGCAACACCAACAGCAACACCAACAGCAACAGCAACAACAACAGCAGCAACAGCAACAGCAGCAGCAACAACAACAGCAGCAGCAACAGCAACAACAACATACGCCCAATACACCCTCCTCGAGTGCGGGCTCCTCGGTGACAATGACGAGCCAGGGACAGGTCATGTCACCGCAGAGTCCATTGGGTAGCTCCTCCGCTGGCGGTCAGACAACCAACAACAATAACAATAACAATAACAACAACAACACAAGCACAAATAATAATAACAATAACAACAACAACAACAATGAGGAGCAAGTGAAGCAACAACAACAACAGCAACAGCAACAGGCATCCAGCATTGCAGCCGCTGCAGCAGCTGCCATGTACATGGATCCAATGCGCTATCAACACGCGCACCATCCACATCATCCGCACCAGCATCCGCATCTGAATCCCGCGCATCATCCGCATCTATTCCACACCAGCGATCAGCTGCAACATCCCCATGCCCAGCAATTGCAGTCACAACAGTCCGCACTGGGCAACGGCGGTGGCAGCAACAGCTCCCAACTCTCGCCCGGAGCGGGCAGCAATAGTGGCCTCACATTGCAGCCGGCAGGTGGCGCTGTCTCGCCGGGCTCGACAGCATCAAGTGTGCTCGGCGGACATCTCAATTTGAATGCACACTCGGCGGCGGCACTGCATCAGCACCATCACTATCAGCACCATCATCACCAGCAGCATCACCATCATCATCAGCAGCAGCAGCAACAGCTCCATGCCCGACGCCTCTTCGAGCTGAGTCTGCAGTTTGGTGCGGCGGCAGCGCCCGGTGCAGTCCGTCATTTCAATAGCTTTGGGGGCGGCGGTGCGGGCGGTGAATAGCATACGTCGGCCGCCTGGTTTGGCTATGAGTCCTCCTAGGACCCGTTGCCAGACTGGTGGCCGCATCTCAAGCGCGAGCAGCCGTAAGCTTTGGCTCTCCCCAACATTTTACCCAGTGCATTAATCTGTGTTACAACAAAAACAACAACAACAAAAAAAGCTACGAGTAGTTGAGGCATCGAACACTCTCTCTTTTTTTTATTAGTACAGCTCCTGCTGGCACCGCCGCCTTTCATTTTTTGTATAGGTATATATATATATGTATATGTTTGTTTTCAACTTTAAAGTTTTCAAAACTTTCTAAATTAAAACTAATTTTCAAAAAAATATAAAAAATATAAAACACGCAATTCAAATCAAACGTGAAACCAAGTGATCTTGTTTTTAAATCTAAATTAAAGTTAAAAATGCAAAAACAAATAAAATCGATAAACGTATCGACGACTATCGATAACTAGCTAAAGTGCGACAAGTGTTAAGAAATGTTCACAACAAAACTAAAAACTACTTTGAAATCAACTTTTTGGCCTTCAGCTGCGTTTCCAACAAGCAAAGGTAAATCTTAAACCATTCCCACATTTTCTTAACACTTTGTCGCCACAAAAACAAAACCAGTAAATTAATGATATAATAAATCGAGATATATATATATATATAAATTGTAGAGCTCAAGTGGTTTGAACCGCCACATAAGTATATATATATATATATATATAGCCAGTAGAATGTACTCTAAAACTTATCTGATAAAGCAGATATACAAGTAAATCCATATGAAAAAAAAACACTTAGAATTTAAAGCGCGGCGCAAACAAAATAAAAATTACACAAATATTAAAACTAAAAAAACAAAACAAAAAAAAAAATGAAATAAATATAAAAATATAAACATTCTGTAAATAAAACTACAGTTAAGTCATATTTTTAGCTTTAAATGCAATTGTAGATTTTTTAATAAATACCGAAAAACATGAAAAACAAAACACAAAAATAAAATAAAGCAACAAAAGCATGCATAAAAATAAAAAATAATTGTAATATTTAGGCGGTAATTTAATGAATAGGCACATGAAGTTTAGTTACTTAGTACTGTACTTTCTATATAAGCAAACAATCGAAAAATACACACACACACACAGACACAGCCACACACACACATAGCTAAATCTTAAAATTTAAACAAAAATAATCAAATGCTAAATTGTAATATATATAAATTGATGTAAATTTGAAAAAAAAAAAACCGAAAGATTTAAATACTAAATACATCACAAGAAAAATAAAACTTAAATGAAAAAAATACTGAAATTATTTCAAACAAAAAATAATAGATGTATTACAAAACTAAAAAAAAGTGCTTCGTGTTTTTATTTAAATATATTCGCACAACTTTTATAAAAGTGTTCGTGTTTATTTATTTTTTTTTTAATTTTTTAATATAAAAAAGAAAAGAAAATCAAAACATAAATACGCAAAACTTTTAACTATTACTTAAAATTGCTTTTAGTTTTCTTTTTGGGTGTAAAAAAATATGCAACAACAATACTTTTTGTTTAGTTATTTTGTTTGGTATGTTGAAAACTATGCTATAATAGGAGAAGAACGAAAAAGAAATGAAGTTAAAATAAAATATATTAATGTTTAAGCCAAGCCCTCAATTGTATAATAAATTATGCTACAAACATATATGGAAAGCACCAAGTCAACAAAGCGGTACATTCCACCCACACACACACACACAAACAAACACACATACACAAAACCAAGAAAACAAAAAGAAAAAAAAACAAAAAACTTAAAAAAAAAACAAATAAAAGAGAATATTATTCGAAAAAAAAGCAGAAACGTATTTTATTATTTGGCAAATGTCCTGCTTTTATTTATATTTAATTGGCGGTTAACGGCGCTCATTACGCCGAATGTCTGTAATGTTTATTTTTTATTTTTTTTACAGTTTATGAGTCGTCATTGCTTTTGACAGTTTTACAGCCACTTTGGATGGAAACCTCTCGTGCCAATGGGATTGGATACCCATTGCGATAAACGTTGTGCTTTCATTTATTTATGTTTAAAGTGTTCGAATAGCAATTAACAATTAAATGCGTCACAATTAACTAATAACCTTCCCCTACCATTGCGGCCGGATCGTTAATGAAAGTTGGCATTAATAAGCATTCCTTAAATGTTGCGCTTGATATAATGTTGTAAATGTCCATTGACGTCAGTTTCTGGCCGATAAAAGCGAGCCTAAACTTAAGAGTCTTAACCGTTCCAATAATTCATTATATATTTGTTAGGGTTTAGTTGAGTCAAGGTCAGGCTGGAATCGTTTCTTTCTGACTTTGATTGCTTATTTAAACTCATTGCCCTTTTTGGCTAACACTCTCTCTCCGGCTGGTGTAATGTGGTGCACGACATTTGCATTAAGCTTATCGTTTAAAATGCATAAATTTTATTTCGGGACACTGATTAAGAATTTCATACACAACATTTTTTCGGTTAGTAATTTTGCATAACAATTGCATCAGCCAAAACAACGTTTTAAAGCCGAAACAAAAATATATAATAAACCAAAAATTAAATGCAGAATAAAACAAACAAATTCCAAATGCGCATAATTGAAAGCCAGTTTGAGGCCTCAACAAAAAATATATAAATACTATATTTATTTGTATGTAAACAAGCAAATTATATACACACACACACACACACAGAGACAATTTTTTATTTGTGCGTCGGCTTTTTATGTATATTTATCGAAATAAAATTATTACTATTATTATTTTTATAAATATTTTTCAACTGTTTTTCGTTTGTTTTTCAACTCCAGTCGATTTACATTTTTGAAAGCAATACAAACAGGAAATATGAATATTAAAAACGCCCCCGCGATGCGCCTTCTGCACCTGAATTATATATTTTTACTCCGATCTCTTAATTACTAACTAAAAGAAAATACATAATAGCAGACAAACGAAGTTTTGTGTTATAAAGAAAAACATGGCTGCCTACAGTGCCTATATCTATCTATACATATATCTAACTATTGCCACCTGCCATTTTGGGGTTGCTGCGAGCACACACACACACACACGCACACACACTCGCATTCCAAACACACCCACAATAGATAAAAACCTGCCCCTAGGCTTAATACTTAATTTTTCAAACTCGAAATGGTTTTCGATTGCTTCAACGAACTTCTAAATGCTCTAACGATTCGAATGCGTTGCACAAATTATGTTTATTCATTATTTTATTGAAGTTTGTTGACTTTTTGTGCTCTACACTTAACTAAAAAACTGTTTTCTAATGGTTTTTAAGCTTTAGTGTTGTTAAAATGTGATTTTTAAGCGATTCATACATTTTATCAGTTTTATATCGATTGGTTATAATTTTTAAGATTATGATGAATAATAACATGAAGAAATTTGTTGTTTAGTCTTATATCCTTACAGTACACACAAACACACACCTATACACCTGGCCTCCCTGTTGTACTTGTTGTCGTTGCAAGTCTCTTGACATAGTTCTAATACCCAGCCGCATTAGGTGAGTGATGAGGTGGGGGTGGGGAAGGGCTATTAATGCTTATTCACATTAAGGGCATACTACGTACATATATGATAAAAATGTAGTAATATAAGCTGGCAAATTGTAGTTTTCATTGGTTTTAATGTAGCCGTGCGTGTTGAGTGCGACCGACATCGAAGTTGCCACCACCGCCAAACACTAAGCACCACCAACGCCCCCACCCTCCTACCCCGCTAACTTTAACAACGGTCACCCGTCACCGATTCCCTTTCCCTATATACATATATATATATATATATATATATGCGCGATTCCGACATTTTCATTATTATTTTGAGTTTGGTTTCGTTTTATTCGTTGTGTTATGTTTGGTCGTTTTATTATTTCGCGTGGCAAGGCAACGCGTTGACTGCTGTGTGCTCGTTTTCCTTTCTGTGTTCAGTTTCTCTCTGTGTATGTGTATGTGTATGTGTTTTTGGGCTGCGTGCATACAACCGTGTCAATAATTACCCGTGGGACTGACACGACCAACGAGAATCATTCAAATGTTGCAAAAGCGGCAGCTCCCCAGCTAACAATGGCTTAAAACAAAAACCAGAGACAGGCAATGATGACGTTGACTGCGACGCCAACTGCGACTGCGACCCAGTCAAGAGAGTCGAAACGAGACGAGACAAGTGAAGGGGAGGCGGAGGCGGAGGCACAATGGCAACATGCTTGGACGCCGTTTTCGCTGCCATTGTGACGGACTGTGGCCAAAATGGCTGACACCAACTTGGCCAGAAGCCGGCTGACAAACACTGGGCAACAGAGTCGCATTGACTAACTGACGCACTGACTGGTCACACTTTGCTCTTGGGGGTGGCATTCTCTGCTGCTCATTATCTATGCTTCCTTTGGGAATTTTCATTTTCTTTTAAACTCGCTGTTCGTTCGTGTGTACGACAGTTTCCTCCACCCCAAAAAACACAGGAAGAAGAAGCAGCAGCAGCAGAGATAACAATATAAGAAGTAACGAAACATCTACTTTTACTTATACAGACCGACTATATATATATCAGTAGTAGTATTCGAAGATTTGCAGTAATTACAATATTTGATGGGCTTTTAACGCACATTTCGAAATTCGCAATGCAAAATGCGTCGAAAATGCTGTGTGACGAACATTTGTTTTAACAACCCGCAATTAGCATTAAAGCACCCACTCACAAGCATATTAAGCTCTGACTTTTATTTTAAAATGCAAGCAATGAGACAGAGAGAGAGCGAGAGACAGGGAGAGAATGATGGGCGATATAAGGCGACACCTTCGACAAGGCACTTACAAAAGTTGATCAGCAGACACCTAGACAAATAATAATAATGCGGGTAAGCTTTATATGGTAGATTATTGTGATATAGCCGGATAGAGCTGTTACAAAAGTTTGGCATTCAAACAAGGTTGAGAAAAAGCAGAAAACTACGAAGGTTCGACTTCAGAATGAACACGAATTGTATTGGCAGAAACTTGCTTTTAAAATATTTGGATAGTAACAGATTGTCAATATTAACTCTTTTAGTTTTCTTGATGTCTCGATAAGTTTATAGATGTGTCTGACACTTCGCATGAAGATTTGTAAACTTAATATTTATATTCTCCCAAATTCTTAAGGTTTATTCTTACGCTAACTTTCTTCATTTAACTTCTTTCATATAAATGTATGATCTTAACCTTTAATGTGATCTTTGTTATGAGTTATTTTTGGGTTCATCTCACTAAACTTTCATTCTTCTTGTTCCTACAGCATCTTAAATTTATCCTACTCACAAACTCTCATCTGTGTAACTTTGTAAACCGCCCTCTCAGTCAATTAACAGCAAACACACCTACACACACACACACTCTCGCACACACTATACACATATGCATAGTTGTCGAGCGTTTTGGCTTGGCAAACATCATCTCTACTTTTCTCTCTCTCTCTGTCTCTCTCGGTCTGTCTCTCAATATTGTCTAATAAGCAAACTCAATTGATGTATGAACCATGACATTGTCTCGTGTTGTGCTGCTGAGATGTGTGCAGTTTCGACTTAACTGTTGAAAATGCGCGGGTTATTAATGGCTTTATAAGCTGTCGCACACACATACTCAGTTTAATATATAATGTAGACTTTGGCAAGCAAATTGGACGGGCCAACAAGCAGCTGCAAGCAGGCCCAGTCAAAGAGCCAAGTGATCGTTGATCGCTGCTGATCGAAGCTGAACGGCGTCGTTGATCAGCGTTCAGCAGCGGCGCAGTGTCAAAGCCAACCACTTTGCGCGTTTTCATAACAAAAAACATTTTTATTTTATTTTTTTTTTGCGCTCTGTTGTTGTTTGCACACATTTTTAACGTATAAATACAAGAGCGACGAGTAGGGGGGCAACGAGGTGAGTTAGGGAGCGTGTATGGTGTGTGTGGGCCAACCTGTGTCCAGGTCGCACTCGCTTTCAGAGCCAGCAAATATTTCTCACACACAACGCAATGGAAACGAAGTCGCGACGGGCGGCGCTTGACATTTTGGCAAGCAAATGGCAGGCAACAAGGTCGCCCAGAGCTCATGAGATGGTTATCGCTGAAAAGCAAATACTGTCGGGCAGCAGCAAGTGCCATACACTCAGCAAAACCAGTTGCTTCTAAAGTGATAAGAATATTTCGAAAAATTCCTTACATTTACATATGATTTTCATGAAGAAAAAATAATATTTTAATCATTTTAGTACAGAATAAATATATTATACTGACTTTTGAACTGGAATAATATTTTTTACTACTTCTTCTGGCGAAAAAACTTATGCTATGGGCCTAAGTGCCATACACTCAGCAAAACCAGTTGCTTCTAAAGTGATAAGAATATTTCGAAAAATTCCTTATATTTACATATGATTTTCACGAAGAAAAAATAATATTTTAATCATTTTAGTACAGAATAAATATATTTTACTGATTTTTGAACTGGAATAATATTTTTAACTTAACAGTAAGTACTTTTTCTGGCGAAAAAACTTATGCTATGGGCCATGGACTTCAGCTAAGTTTTATTTATTTTATTTTGTCAAAAGAAACAAATTATTTTCATGAGTGTATTTTCGTTGAGTGTAACAAGTGCAGCATAGAATTTCAAATTTAAATTTTTATTGCACAGGCCGTGAACGCGCAGCCAGCGGCGTTGTCGGTCAAGTGCAAGCATCAGCTGCTGCTGCTGCTTTGGCTGCTGCCATAAATCTCTTAATGAAAACCGGCAATAAACTTGGCCAAGCTTGGCCAAACAAAACGCCGCCGGCTAAAAAAAAACCAACCAAATAAAATGCCGCGCCAAGCGCGAAAAAATGCGCAAAAGAATTAATAAACAAAGTAGCTGGGCATGTTGGCATGCCCACTCTATCTCCCCACAGCCGCCCCCTTGCCGCATGCCACAGGGATGCAGTAGGCAGTACTTGGTCCACTCCATGACATGCCCACACCACACCACACCACACCCCAACCCTGCCCCGCAACGCCTTTCGCATTTCAGCAAACGGACAAGTTATTTGCTGCGCATGCGCGCACGTGCTTGCCGCTTAATGTCTGCGGCGACGCCAGCTGCAGCAGCAACGTCAACGTGGCCGCACGTTTTAGCGCTAGCTGCGACGCTCTGCGCATCATCAAAAGACGAAGAAGAAGACGTCGTCGTTGTTGTTGTTGCTGTTGCTTCAGGCAGCGCCGTCTGACTAGTCTAGTCTCGCATTTGCATTTCTAATTTTTTTTTATTTGCATTGCAATGCTAGTCGGGGGCGTTGCATTCAACAACCTCTCAGCTGTTGTGTGGCAGCAAACAGCAACAGCCGCCGTGTGGCAAACAACAAGCAACAGTTGCGAATGTGGCTTTTCGCAGTGTGTTTGTTTAAGCTGCCAAAACTGAACACAGCCCACAAAAGTACTTTGTTGATTTGTGTATTTATCACTGCATTTCAAGAGATTCAACACTGAGAATCGAATTTGAAAACTCTAAAGTTGATTTGAAAGCTAAAAGCTATGCAAATTGTTAGGGAAAAATATATTTTCCTGTTGCTCAATCTATATTTTGAATGTTGTGAATCTTGAACTTCAGTTTTTAAACTATATATTTTAGATAAAATCAATCTACATAATTTAATCTTTAACTTGATTTTTTGATGATTTCTCAATCAGCTTCGTTAGAATCTATTTTCGTACAATACTTTGAAATGATTAATGTCTATCTTTAGTTTCATCTCTTAAATACTGTGTAATTGATTTTAAACTATTTATAGCTTAATTTCCCAGTTTGTACGTAACTATTTTTATGTTACCCTAGCTCAAGATTAAATTAATGATTGTACTTTTTTTTGTTGCCATAAAATTGAATAATTTTAAGGAATTGCTGTAGCGTTATTAAGGGAAAAACTTAAATAGCGCCAGCAGCTAGATGACTATTCAAATTAACAATCTTAACCTAGACAATATAATCATTAAATGGCAAAAACTGAGTATTAAGTAAAAATGGTAAGCTAGTCTAGTATTGGTGTTGATTCCGTTCACAAGCAAAAAGATTGTTTTATACTTTAAGTAAGCTTGAGCCATGTAGAATAGAGATTAAAAGGAAGGGTTTCTAAGATTCCTAAGTTTCTTGGGTCTCTATTGTCACAACTATCGAAAAGAAGCAGCTTTAACTTTAAATGCTATTTGGTTTGTCTGTCGACGGATAGTCTGTGCTTTCCATTCTAAAACAAGTAAGAAGGCTCTAGTCGAGAAATCCCGACTAGACTATACCCTGAACCCTATATGCGAACTTTCTTAACTTCAATACTCTATATCTCCAATGTTTCTCAACCGATTTCAATAAAAAAATTCACACATTGTCATTATTTAGTCTAATCTTTCAAACTGCATCAAAAAGTTTTCCAAATTTAAGATTTTGTTGTTATCGATCACATGTGTGTATCGAAAACGGGAAGAGTTATCGAAAATTTAAAACAAACTTGTACTGCCTAGGGATTAGGCGAATTTATGTACCAAATCTGGAGTCTCTAGCTTTTATAGTCTCTGAGATCGACGCGTTCATACATACGGACGGACAGACGGACATGGCTATATCGACTCGGCTGTTGATGCTGATTAAGCATATATATACTTTATGGGGTCGGAGATGCTTTCTTCTGCCTGTTACATATTTTTTCACAAAACCATTATACCCTTTTTACCCATTTTCAATGGGTTCAGGGTATAAAAAGCCAACTATATATGATCATGGCTCTAAAAATAATGCTTGATTCATACAATCTCTCTGGGCTTTAACAAAGTCAACAGCAAGAGGAAGAAGATGTTTTGTAAACGCATTTGAGTTGCGGTTGATCAGTTGTTGTTGTCAGTGTGGTTGAGGCAATTGACTACCGAAAAGTATTAAACAAAAAGCTCTCGAAGAGCGCGCGCCCAACGAACTGTGTCGAAAATCAATGCAAACAGCAGCGCAGCGTACAAAAAAAATCAAAAAAAGTATAAAAAAATACTGTTTAAATATTTGCAAAAGAAATCGTTGGAAACAAAAATAAAAAATAAACCTTTGGCAACGCGGTAGCCATAAATCAAAGTCGCGTTAATGAAAGCGCAATTAAAGCGGGCTGCACAGAGGGTTCAGGAGGGGGTATGAAAGAGGGTATAGACATACCTGAAGTCGAGGCGTATTTGGGGCAGCTTTAAGCGCAGGAAATTAAATTTTATGATGCCGTGGCAGCCAGTTGGCCATTTGGCCATTTGGCTAGCCCAAGACATCAAGCTCAGGCCATATTGCAATTGTTGGTAGTAGTTTCTTAGCTTTTAGTTGTCGCCTCGCCGACTGCAGTTAAATGTGCAGCCAATGTTTATGTTGTTGATGTTGTTGTTCTTATTGTTGTTGCAGTTTCTTTTTGCTGTCTGAAAAGTTGCACAAGGTTGGCTAACAACAACAACACCAGTCGCGTTGTTGACGGCTGCGAAAAGTTTATGCAGCGGCGCGACGGTGGCGACACCTACACCTACACACACACACACACACTGAAGTGAGAGAAACGTCTCACTCCCCACCTCCCCCTAGACCCAATAAAACCCCGCTGCAGACTTGACCTACAAAACGCGATGGCGACCATGACGCCCCTGGGTGCACTAAACATTGGTACACTATACACAGTGTTCACTGTGTCTGTGTGTGTGTGTACGTTTCGACAAGCCAAGAAAAATCAAATTTGGCATGATGTCAGAGTTGAACTTGGATGTTCGACATATCATAAAACTGAGATAATAATAATAAACATTAGAAACAGATAAATTGAGTAGCTAAATTCCTTTCTACTCTGTTCTAACTAGAATTAACAGTATTAATAGCGAATATATATTATTCCTCAGTATCTCTAACTACTTATTTTACTTACTAGCAGTGTTTTTTTTCTCTTGTTACTGGTCAATCTTGTAGTTAATTTCCGCTTTGTGCAACACAGATTCGTGAGATGAACATAAAGTTAAAAACAATTCGCAAAAGCGGCTTAATTGAAATAAAAAGTAAAATCGAATGGAAATGTGTTGAGGCTGGGGCTAAAAGCCGTCAGCTCGTTTGCCTGTTTGACTGTTTGGCTTACTGACCATCAGCTTCATTACCATTAAGCGACTGCGGCCACAAATCATGCATTTAACGCCTTCTTAACACAGAGCTGCAAACTCCAGCCAGTGGAATGGGCTGGTTGCTGTTGTTGTTGTTGTTGTTGGTGGTGGTAGCGCCGCAATCAAAACGGGCAATAAGCATGCAAAAAAGGCACCACAGCAAACGTAACGAAACGAAATGAAATCAAACTGGCTCCTGATGAGTCTGAAGACTTGGCCCTGGCAATGTCTGTTTGTGGTCAGGTGTAAAGCTGACTCTTTGTACGCCTGAACGTGTGTGTGTGTGTGTGTAAGTTTATTGAGTTGTCTGGCAGAAAGCAGAGAGAGAGAGAGAGAGAGAGAGAGAGGAGTAAATGCAAAGCCAGAGCCTGATGAGCTGTTGATGTTGCTGCTGATCGTGCCAGTTGACAATTACAACAACGTGCAGCAGTGCAAGCTAATGGAGCGGTCGTTGGGCCAATTTTATTGCCAAAGCTGAATTGGCTACCAGTTGTGCATGAATGGGAAGCTGCTGTAAGTTCCATAAAGATAAACAGTGATCAGCCGGGCTTAAGATTTGCTAAGTGCCAATGTTGTGTCAGCTTGTAAATCAGTAATGGCCAAGCCAATGCCGATGTCCATCAGTACTGTAGACAAATCAATGCCAAAGATAGCAAATGACAAGATGATGATAAAAAGATGAAATATCTAGAATTGCATTCGTACCCATTATGAATGGAGTAATAAAGAAATGGTTCTTAAATTAAAAAGTTATTATTATTCAATCATTAACACATAATCATTGAGGCAATAATATATTTCCATATCCAATATATTTGATTACATTTCGTATTTGGCATTTAAAGCAAGGTCACAAAAAACTCTACTAACTATGTCAAGCAAGATGTCAAATACATTTTTAAAGTCTGCCAATTGAATGCAAATGTTATTTTATGACTAGCCCACAAGAATATATATATATAGATATAGAAGCAGAAGAATCGTATGCCATAATATACGACATTCTTTCGCACGCAAGATTGTGAATGGAATCAAACAACTTAATCAAAACGAGACAAATCAATCCATCAGCTAAATAAAAGACTCTTGCGATTTTTATTGACATACCCAAACACTATATATTTGTATGTATTTAGTTAGTTAGTAGTCACTTAATTTATAAGAAGAGAGCGAATAACAAAAAAACAACCAAACTCAGAAAGCACTTAGCAAATCCGACAGATCTGGCCAGTTGACCAACGAAAACGACAAAACGACATCCAACAAAATTAGCCGATCGTTAAAAACCTGACACAGGCGCACGTGCCATTTTCGAAATGCTTAGAGACCGAAACGCCTCACAACACACATAATAAGCCGAAATATAAATTTTGAAGCGCAAAAAAACGCACACACACACGGAGGAGACAACAATAATTTCACTACACCAACACCAATAGCAACAGCAACAAAAAGGCACCGTAAATGCCTTAACGTTGACAATATTGCGTTGAAAATTTATTAACCAGAAATTGATTGGCCCAAACGGCTATCGTCTATGGCTTAACTTTGAGCTCTCCGAACTCAGCTTCATAACTTACCATTAGCTATAACCAAAAAAAACAGATTAAAATATATATATATGTATATTTGTATATCAAAGACCAAAAACTCATCTCAACTTTTATCATCTGCCGTATGTTATACCCTAAACTCATTGAAAATGGGTTTAATGGTTTTGTGCAAAAGTATGTAACAGGCAGAAGGAAGCATCTCCGATCCCATAAGGTATATATATTCTTGATCAGCATCAACAGAGAAGTCGGTATGGCCATGTTCGAATGTATGAACGATCTCAGAGACTATAAGAGCTAGAGAATATAGACTTTGTAATAAGCTCACCTAATCCCAACGCAGTACATGTTTGCTTTAAATTTTCGATACCTCTTCCCGTTTCCGATATACACATGTGATCGATAACACCAACATCTTGATTTTGGAAAACTTTAAGATGACGTTTGAAACATTAGACGAAACAATGACAATCTGTGAAATTGTTATTGAAATCGGTTGAGAAACACCGGAGATATGGAAAGTTGAAGGTTAAGTCAAGTTTGCAGTACACACACACATACGTAAACTATAAGGTTCAGGGTATCGTCTAGTTGGCATTTCTCGACTAGAGCCTTCTTACTTGTTTGTTTTTTTGGGGGGTTTCGATAACGCCATTGCGTTGAAATTTCGCATAATTATGATGCCTATAAATTTGTTTTCTTTCATTAGCCAAAGTTTTAGTTTTCTTGTTTTCTTCGCTGTTGTTGTTTTTCTTATTAAACGAAGGTCAACGACGATATAAAAAACGAAATTTTATTTGAGTTGCCAACAAAACGGCAAACACACAAACAGCGAATATCATTCTGTAACTCTATGGGGTCTGATGTTGTTTTTATGAACGCTTTAAAATCGTTTAAATAGCTATATGATTGCCCGCTTATTGGGGCTATAGAGTATTGGAATTTTGAAATTTGTCATGCGATTAAATGATTGAAGCTTTAATAACAGCATTTATATTGGCACTGGAAGTATCAAAAACGCATTATGGAAAGTTTTGCTTAGTTTTGTTTATGAAATTCTACAAATTATTTCATATGAATGCCATAAATTATGTTTATGAGATGTTTGGATAGTGGGAAAGGGGTTTGCTACTAATTTTTATGCTTCTTTATAGCTCAAACTAACTCATTTTTATGTCTACTAATATGTGTTTGAGTGCTACCAATCTTAATTTCATTCAGTATGTCTTCTTTTAAGTTTATTTCTGGGAAACAATTGCACTATAATCATGTTAGGTACTTACTTTTTTAATATACTCTGCCTTACCTCTCAGCTCATTTGCATAGATTTATTCATTTCGACATTTTATTACCACTAAAAATGTTTATTTGTTGACCTAGTATTTGACTACAATTGCTCGAATGGCTTGTTCTTGCCTTATTTGTTTTTACTGTTTTTATATTATGCTCGTTATTCGGCCATTAACTTAACCAATTTCTGAGTGTCACTTGCTCTGCCAACACAGCTGATAAGAAATGGAGTTGAAATTTTAATCGATGGCATTTTTGGGTGAAAGTTTATGCCGCTTAGAAATAGAAAGTGGGGCGTGTCCAGCCCCCAAAACTTCTCGCTCTTCTTTCATTCAATATGAATTTAGGGCAATTTATATGCCAGTCCAGTTCAGTTGCCAGTTGCCAGTTGCCCACGCCATGGTCTTTGCTTTGGGCTTTGGGGCACTGCTGTTGCATCTTTTGGGCCATGTTGCAAAGCTGTTGTGGCCGAGGTGTCGGTTGCTGCCCCATGTACATCAAATGTGCAAACATGCCACATAAATCTCATAAGGCGAAATTATTTTTTACTACTCAATTGCAACCGAGGCAGAGGCAACAAAAGGGTCCTGCCACAGTGCATAAATCTCTGCTCACTGCTCTCGCCAGCCTTGTTCTCAAGTGCAGCCCCGAAGCTTACCCCTCCTCCTACTCCTGCTCCTCCACTGTTCATAAGTTTAGTGCTCGCGCTTGCCAATAGTTTGGCTACGGCCGCCAGTTCCGATAAATAATTGCGTACATTTGAGCAAATCGTGTTTGATGTTTGCTGCTTTTGCTCTTCTTGTGTTCTGTTGTTGGTGTTGTTTTTATTGGCCCAAGTGTGTCTTTTTGTTACTTTGGTCAGCTCTTTTATTGCTACACATGTAGTTTGTTTTATGCTCACCAAATACAACAACAACCAAGAGTTACTGCAACTAACAAATACGTATTAAATATATATATAGAGCAACTCGACTTAACAAATAACCTGTAAGAGAAGTTCTAGTTAAGAAAACTTTGAAAAATCATTGAAATATAATGTCTGTAACTTTCATTACTATGCAACTGAAGTTGAAAAACATCATAGCCACTAAGTGCTACAGTATTTTTTACAGGGTATCTTGAAATGTTAAGCAAATGTGCGTACATGGCAATCTTTTTGCTCGTGTTCCCCTCATAGATGTTTGTTTTTTTGCGTTCAAATTTATTGCATTTAACAAAATTAGCTAACAAATTTATTAAGCACTTTGCTTAGTTGTTTGTGGCTAGAGTTGGTGATTTTGTTGTTGTTGCTGGTGGTTTTTTGGGTGGTCATTGATGATTCTTTTGGTTTTTTATGCCACGTGTTAAGTGGCATAAAAGCGAAGAAGTTCTTTCGCGGCAATCAATGAACCCATTAAAGTTTAATCCCAATCACGTTAGCACAAAGTAGAACTTGTCGCATAAATTATGTACAGCAACAACAACAGCAAATATAGTCGTAATAAGCTGCAAAAATTAAGCACAAATCTGCTAATGAATTGCAAATTTATGCGAATTTTTCGGGGCGCGCCAAAAAGAACTTGACTTCTAGTTTATTTAGTGTTTGGCTTATATATTTCTATACTTAACACACAGTATAAATATATAATATATGTGTATGGTTAAGGTCGTTAAAAAAAGCGCAAATCTATTAAATTAAAAAGCCAGCAACAACAAGACAAAAGTCTAATGAGAAAGAAACCTGATGGCAACAGATATTTGGTCTCTGCATTGGTTTTTTTTTTGGTTCGCTTCTTTTTTCCAATTTCCAAAAATGTAACTTTCGAACTTAGCGGTACGCCTTTTTTTTTTCTTTATTGATATATACAGCAACACATAGATACGTTGTTGTTGTTGTGTGTGTTTCGGGGGAGCCATTCTTTAGGTTGTCAACTCGATGAGACATAAATTTACAAAAAGGCCAAAAAAAAAAACACAACGACGAAGAGGTGAACAACGCACAGCCAAATGGCGGCAAATGGCCTAAACACAAAGACAACAGCGTCCCCAACTGCGTCAGCATCTTCGTCAACGGCTGCTCCATGCTGTGACACTTGTGCTTGGTGACCCAGCCTCTGCTGTGGCACCGGCACCGGCACCGGCTCCGATCCGAATCGAAGCGGCCTAATCAACACCATGACCAAGCCAAGTCACAGTTCGATCCTATCATAAATTTAAGTTTTAGGCCACATTTTTAAGTCTTCGTTAGGCTTGGCTAAGCTTTGCCCAACAACAAAAAAAAAACCCCCCGATAACGCGTCGATGGCTTAAAACGCATATTTATCTCTAGTAACAAGTGTCTTGCAGCAGTTTTTTGATTACAACAAACTTATCGAACGTTTTGATCTCCATTCGCTTAGCTCTAATTTGCGATTGTTGTTTGTCGGTTGGGTTATGTTTCATATAGATTTCAACAAGTTTGATAACACAGTCAGGGCAATGGGAATTTTAGGTTAAGTTAGTTTTAGCTGAGCCAAAATTGTGCTTTGGCCAAAAACACGAAAGGAGAAGGAATCTGTTATGTCAGCGCTAAGTATCGATGCTGACTCAGTCAAAGGCTAGGCACACGCCTAGAATCAGAGTCAGAATCAATCTCGGATTCAGAATCAGTGACAGAGTCAGAAGCAAAGTTCCAGTCACATTCAGCCCTGCAAGCAACCATTTGCTAGTAACAATGGCAATCGTTAACTGTGTCCCCGGCTCAAGTCGCAGATTGAGATTCAGATGCAGTTTGAGCTGGCTAGCGGTTCTGGTTGAAGCCGTGTGGCATTACTCAGCGGCGGCTGAGCAGCATTTTTAATTGAAATAATTGCGGGTTGAGTTAATTAAACGATAAATAATGTAATTGTGTATAAAAAGGCGATTCACAGACGCTGCGGCGAGTCACGGCAAACAATGGACGACAAAAGCCGAGAGAGAGAGAAAAAAAAAATATATATATATACACAATATTGCACATAGGTTGGGTTTGGCGTTGCATAATGCACATAATGCCATGTCTTGGCATTCTTAACCGCAAGCCGAGAAACTCTGAGACTGAGACTGTGACTGTAATTAGTGGCATATTTGTTTCAGCTGCAACGCGAAGTCAAAACAAACGGCAAAAGTTTGCGTTTGAGTGTCTGTTGATTGATTATGGCACATTTGATTTGGCTAAGGAAACAAAAGGAAAGGAAAGGGAAACTGAAAAACTGGCGGGAACTTAAGGTTGCGTGGGCAACGAATTGAAAATGAATTGCTGTGTAATCAGAGGCGCGTGCGCAGCGCACCCGTTTCGCTAGTCGATGATGCAGCTCATCTCTCACACTCTCTCTCACACACTCTCTCTCTCGCTCTCTGCGTCGTGATCGGAAACAGTATGCAGTATGCACGCGTAAGCGATTTGAAACGCCTAAATTATGCAAAATGCGTTTTGAACAGCTGTCTGTCTGTCTGTCATATTGGTTATGATATGTGGGCATCGCACTTATAGAGTGCGCGCTGAAACATTTAGATAGCAATTATTGTAAATGTGAATGGTTACGCTTGTTTGTCGCTGTGCAACACGCGGCGTATGCGCAATTAAACAGTATTCTTTCTAATTGACATGCGGCGTATACGCAACATGTTTGGGATTTTAGCGGAAAAAGTTTGTGGTTAACCAGTGCATTACATTTATATATAATTTATATAAATAGCTGGCGCTGGGAAACTGTCCGCTTGTAATTAATCAGGCTGTAAATTGGCTGGCAAAACCCGCCACACGCCCAGCTTAAAACGTTATTTCTGAGATTTTAGACAAGTTGCGGTGTATTACCCGAGTCTTATTTATCGCCTTTAGCGATCTTTAAATAAATGGCCCTAGTTGTGGGAATTACAATTGCTTCAATATCAACTTGATGTTCAGGTTTTAAACGTTAGACATGTGACAAATTTAATAATTGCCTATGCAATCTATAAGATTGATTTGCAAATAATCCCCCAATACGTAACTATGTATGAAACACATCTTAGTTGTTCCGATTAATAAGTTTCTTGCCGTTTCTACAGCTCTCTTAACTTATTTTATGCTTGCTTGAATCGTTTGTTTCTCAATTACTAAGCTCAGCCTCACATATCACACCATTTAGTGCCGTATCTCAGCACACCATCTACTTAGATACATAACTCAACACCTACACACACACGCACACTGCCACCTACACACACACACTCACACACACAACAATAACGACCACAATTGAAAACAGCGCCAAGCCCTTGAAAAAAGTAAATAAACAAATATGGCGAAGCAGAAATAATTATTTTTGCGGCATTCTCAGTGCTTTTGGCACAGTCTCCAGGGGGATTTGCTGTCCAGCTTTGCCCTTTCGCTTAACGTGAAGTCAAAGTGCAAAAAAAAAAAGAAGAAAGAAAGAAACCAACAAAAAAGAAACGGAGTACGCACAAGAGCTGTGGTCTGTGGTCGACCAGGCCACTTACGTACGTAGTTGGGATGCGAAAGACAGGAAAGGATCGTCAACTGGACAACTGTTGAACTGTTCAACTGGCCTGCAGCGCGACAAGCGTTGCTGACAACAACAACGACGACGACGACGAGGAAGACCGACGAGATGATGATGAAAGAGTGAAAAACTGACGAGAGTTGTTGTTGTTGTCTGTTTGTGCCCTAACTGATTTCGATTTCAATTTGCAATGGCCTCGTCCAGTGGCGCGTGGAATGCGCAAAAAGGCCAAAACCGCCAGATATACAAACAAACAAACGTCTTTTAATGGCCACATAGAAGTTTGTTGTGGGCGCAACAAGGCTCGCAACGCTTCCTGTCAAGTGATTTATGCCAACGTCGAAATCCCCAAACCCAAACTTAAACTTCAACTCCAAACTCAAACCCAATCTCAAAAGCCTGGCCCTGCCTGCAGTTGCTAACTAATTTTCTTGTGTTGCGTTGTTGCTTTGGCTGCAACGAGAAAAATTGACTGCCTTTTGTCGTCGTCGTCGTAGTCGTCGCCTTTCTGTGCTATCTGTCTTGGCCGGCCCAGTTTGCCAGCTTGCCTCGACTGATCTGTGATGAATGTCTGAGTCTGCGTTTGAGTTTGCTTTT
Source organism: Scaptomyza reducta (assembly GCA_035044485.1). Classification (NCBI taxonomy): domain Eukaryota; kingdom Metazoa; phylum Arthropoda; class Insecta; order Diptera; family Drosophilidae; genus Scaptomyza; species Scaptomyza reducta. The sequence goes on from JAWNNV010000606.1 coordinate 188,876, forward strand.
TGCATTTGTTTTTTTCGTTCGTTCGTTCGTTCTGTTCAGTATTGTGTGGTAGAAGTACCACGCACTTTGTTTAACGCTTGCTTAGCCAGCAATGTGTATGTAAGTTATGTGTAGGTGCAATTTGCGCAATCATCACTCCCCACTCCCTCTCGCTCTCTCTTCATCTCTCTCGTTGCAACCCGCATGTGTGGTTGTTAAGGCGCGTGCGCAAACGCCGCTTAATGACTGTGGCAAAGAGGAATGCCCCCAGAAATGGCTTGCACTTAAAAAACAATTCAATTTGAGCATTGGGATTTATGAATGAAGCAGCCAAAAACAGCTCAAACAAAATTAATTAATGACAATCACTCAAACAGCAAACAGAAAACAAAAAATATACGCAAACGAAATAATTAAACGGAGCAAACAGGTATATTCGAATTTTCCATTATTATTCTACCTACCCATTCTACACATTAGTCAGTCAATCTTTCTCTCTCTCTCTCTCTGTTGATACTCGACCTGGCTTGGACTCCACTTAATTCTGTGTTTGTTTTGGTAATGAAGCTCATTTCCGTTTTTTCAGAAATATATGCATATGCGAGTAGTAAGTAAGTAGTTAGGAAGGGCAAGCAAAATTCTTGTGTTTAATTGCATATTATGTTAAGTGAATGTTTTGGACGGCTTTTGGCCTGTTTGGCATATCAATCAAGCGAAAAGATTTCGAGAAAAATTCAAATCATTCATTCGATCGATCAGCATTTTAGCCTAATCCAATTCAAAGCAATTATGCCTTATTTGTATTTTAATTTATTATAATAAATGTAAAATACAGCGCAGTCATTTGTTGTTCACTGTTTGTTGTTGCTGTTGTTGTTGTTATGGGTATTTGTGATAAATTAAAAATTTTTGTGTTTACCAAGTGTTAAAATATTAATTATTTAAGCAATACACGCAGCTGTTTGTGGCACGCTTCTCTTGTATATTTTATTTTCTTAATTTTTGTATAAATATCAACAAGCGCACACAGAACACAACAACAATCAATATCAGATATATATATATATATATATATATGGGGGCATAACACATGTTTGATGCTTGTTTGTTTGTTTTATTTTTTAATGAATGATTTCTCAGTCTGTCAGCATTTTGGGCCGTTCGGCTGATTGGGGCGGCCAGCAGCAGGTGAATAATTATCATCTCCGGATGGACACTCGCATAGTTAAGTATGTATGTATGCATGTATGTACGTATGTACGTATGTTAATGTTTTTCTATCTGTGTGAAATGGTTTGTGACGCTTTGTTGTATTATTTTCGATTTGTTTTTATTATTTAATTGTTAATTATTTAAATGAGGCGTGCCATTTATTATTGTATAATTAAAAGGCTCATGTGTTTGTTGATATTTTGGTTAGCCAGGCTTATGTTTATTATGATGTGTACATTAAGTGTTTATTGCAAATTGAGTTTAAACGATTCACATTTGCTTCTTTGTGCTCAATTGACTGACTGACTGCTATCAACGCACAGCCCAAACGCTAAGACTTGGCTATCTAATTCTGACGCACAACTACAGCATGTAGAACGTAGGAGAGCTTGAATACTTTTCAAAATTCACCTGCAAGTGGATCAATCACTTCCTTTTATGCACTTCTTATTCACACATTGCTCATTTCCTAAGCTCTGCTCTTACTGAATACCTTTTGATCTTGCTGTATTTGTTTCTCAAAAGTCAAAAATTCAATTCGATCATTGCCAATTGCCCTTCAAAGCTTTTGCCACTCTAATAGATCCAATTATAGTTTGTGTCACGTACTTAATTCCATTTAGACGTCTCTAAACGTTTCACGTTCGTTGTGGTTGTTGTTGTTTTCTTTAGCAGTCAGCACCTGCAATTAGCTGGTCCAGCCTTAAAGCAACTCATTTTTTTTTTATGAGTTTGCCAAGCTGATATTGCTCTTTGTATTGTTTGTGTTGTTGTTGTCATTTGTAACGACACATTACTATTTAAACGCTTTTCTTTAATTATAAATAATCACAGACATTTGCACGATCCAATCCAATCAAATTGACCCGAAACGAATCGCATAGTTCAGCTCTCAAGTCAGATAGATCCAAACCCAAACGCCTTTTTTTGTCTTTAAATTTGTCACACGATCCAATTCAATTTTTGTTGTTGTTCCACCCCTCCCTCCTTCACATACACACACACACACATGCACGCACGATTTTTGATTGGGAAACCTGTATCCATGCTATATATCAGTCGGAGGTGATATCGTCTTTAAGTGCCTCTTGCACAGCTTTCACTAACAAAGCGCCAAAGAGGTTAAACACAAAACCAAAAAAAAAAACATACCAAACTGATATCTATGGCTCAGATACCTTTAACCAACATAGTGTTCAGCTAGCAATCCAATAACTTAAAACAAGTTTTTTTTTTCAGAGAGAATTAAAAGAAGAAGAGAGAAATAATAATAATAAATAAACACACACACTCACAAGTCGAATCGCGTTTGTGTCCCACAAATAAATTATTACCCAAAGGGCAATTCAATGCCTTTTAACAACAGGTCAACCTTATCATTATCATTTTATTATTATTATTATTATTATATCTAGTCGTTTTCCGGGGCCAACCAAAGTCAAAAGAAGAAGAGTGGTATAAATCGATACCAAAAGCGAAAACCAAAACCAAAACCAAAAATCCCAATGATCGTCGCTTAGTTATGTTCCCCGCCTCCTTTAGTTAGTTTTTTTTTTATTTTTTTTTTTTAGATTTTGTGCGTGCGTTTTAAGTTTTGTTTCGTCTCTGTGGCACTTTACAGCACTGGCAGGCAAATGTTGCCCCAACTCTTTGGCTTGCCCTGAGTTGGACTTGTTTGTTATTTTGTTTCTTTTTTTGAGTTTAATACAAGCGCGACACAAAAGACGCACAAAAATGTCATAAATTATGCGACCATGATACCAACAGGGCGGGGCTGCCATGAAGCTTCTTTCAATACAACTACAACATAGTTTTACATCGTTGCTTGGCCCCAACAATGATGGTATAGTTGGGCTTCAAATCGATTTAGTTGTTGATAACGTATACCAGAAACTAGGTGTTACCATTTGCTTAAATTAATGAAATCAGTTCACATTTTATTTTCCTACATCGCATTACATAGCTACATGAGCTCACCTCAACTTTAAGTGTATTCCCAAAATGTTTATCTTCACATCATTTAAATTGAGCTGTATTCCAGTAATCTCAATCATATCTCAATCTTTAATGTCTCATTTCATTCTGATACTCGTTAGATACAAGTTCTCACACGATCTGGCTGAGAAGTTCCCACAGTTTAGCATTTCCCCTCGGCAACAGTTATAAGGAATATCTCTTCGCCTTGATTTTCACATGCATATCATTGCAATTTTCCCGAGTCCTAACTGTTCTCCTTTGGCAATCCTTTAACGGTGCAATTATGGCAACGGTATTTTGTTGCTGAACGCAATGCTGAAGTTGACAACTTCGATAATGACACCAAAAACACAAAACATAGTTTCAAAACTGTTTGTAACCTGTAAGAGCAACCCTTTTACCTGTCTCTGCATCAGATGCTTATCGCGTAACAGCAACAACAACAACAACAAAGACAACTCGTGTGGTGTCAGGTAGCAGGTGTGTTTCACACAGGCTCAGCCAACGCTAAGGATGCCGCGAGGTGTCATTAACCCTTGCGGGTACGCATAACAAAAATGTAGTTTAATCATATGCTCAAATGCGCAAACACGCAACACACCTACAACAAAATGCAGGACGAGACACTCGAAATGCATGAAAATAAAAAACATAACAAAATAGAAATCAAACTGCAGCCAACCAACCAAAGTGGGACGTGCAAAAGGACTTAACACTCCCCATCTCTCTCTCTCTATCGCACACTAAGCTCCAGTTTCGTAACGAGGTCGTTGCCTGCTGTCTGTCTGACTGTGTGTGTGTGTGGAACGCATCCTGCATACCAAATAGCTGGCTGCCGGAAGTTGTTGCTTCTGTCTATCGATAACTTTCTGGCAGCAACTATTTTGAGCACTGTTAGTTGCACTGCTTTTTTTTGTGTGTTAATTGTACACAATGCGTCTCAATTTGACAAGCAACATGTGAACAACAACTATATACACCATATATACTATACTGGAGACACTAGTTACAACTCTTTTTTTTTTTTTTGCTGTGAAGAGAAGTGAAGGGATTGGGCAACTCGTTTGGCATTCAGATTGCATCGCATCGCGTGTGTGTATGTGTGTGTGTGTTTTGAATGTCCTGTAACGATATGAATTATTCAAAAAAGGCACAATTTTTCGTCGCCGCCAAGGACGAATGTTTGAAGCGTTGCGCGGCATACAAAAAAGGCACGACAACGACGACGACGACGTTGTTGCTGCTGCTCCTCCTGCTACCCAGTTTTGGTTTTAGCCAGTTAGACGAAGCCCAGTTACATATGTCTGTGTGTGTTGTTGTTGCCGCCGCCGTCACTGCGAGTCGTACATACAAATGTCCTAGTCTGGTTCTGGTCTGTGTTCAGTTCTGTTGCTGTGAGTCTCCAACTGTTTGGCTGTCTGGTTGGCTGGTTGGCTACATTTGTATTGCTGCCGTCGTAGAGTCAAAGTTATATCCTTTGACAGGACGCAGTGCAGCTGGTGTCGAGGCGAAAGTGAAAGTCAAGGTTAATCCGTCTGCAAAAATTCAATATTTTATGCATTAAAGTTGATGGCGTTTCAGTTTTCAGAGAGCGGGTGCGGGAGAGCGGTGTGTGGGGACGGGGCGGGGTTACGCTTAGGTTGACGTCTGTATAACATTTTGTGGTGTGTGCTTTTGGGCGCCATGTTGAAGCTGTCGCTTTTCATCGCATGTTGCATGCAGCGTCGTCATCGCCAATCGGTTGCGTGCGTTTGCTGCCCCAAAACGTAGCTGATTAATGAGCAACTAGAGTGTTTGTGTGTGTTGCATATAATACATATATTAAGTGCCTTAATTGCATGTATATCAGCTTACATTAAGTTCTAGTGAAAGTCGAGGTTGAAGCATTAAGAAATGTCATTTTTTTGACACTTCAACTTGAATGCAAACAAACTAAAAACTGAATTAAGTAAATACTTTAACTTTTACTTTCTCAACACGACACGAAATACTTGAAGAGGTTTTCTTTGCGCAGTTACGCACTTGTCGAAAAATCCACAGATAGAAAGAGAGCGATTGCAGCTGAGCTCATTGACCCACACGTTTTTCATTTTTCGTTACGTTTTAGCAAGCGAGAGTAACTGAAACTGTCACATCAATTTGAACGCCGCGACGAGGGCCAATGAAATTGAACTTTAAATTGAGTCAAACAAAGCAGCAGCAGCTGAGTCGAACACAAAGAAACTGGGTTAATGGGTCTGTTTTAGATCTGAGGACAGGTTGCACGCAGTAGCAGTAGCAGCAGCAGCTCTCATGTCGTATACGCAATGGCCTTTCACTGGCTATTGTCGTCGTTGAGTCAACGTTACAGTCTCCGCCATCTATCTAGCCATTTAATTGAATAATAAGCTTAAGTTGCCGCTGCACAAAATCCGCGCACGATAAAAATGCAGGTCAACTGCAATCCTCAGCTGCGTTTCGCGATCTTCAACAACAATGTTGGACACGTGCAGCACTCGAGCCGCCGATCACATTGCGCAAAATTGTTCGCTGCTGCGACTGACGTCGCGTCACTGCCAGCGCTATGTGGTCTGATCTGTTACAATATTTGTAGCCTCTGGGAGCAGCGAGGTCAATTGATTGAAACAACTTTGAACTTGTTGATCTTGTCACAAATTAAAAGAAGATTTATACGCACACAGCCAAGAGCATAATAGAAACAAACACAAGAGAGTACAGTGTGCCCTCGCTAAGGTACACAGAAGGTTTAAAGGCAAGGGCTTTTTAAGTTAAATATTTAATAAAATTTCATAAAAGGGTTTCTTTACTTATCCATCAATCACTTGTTGGCCATATCGAATCAACACTGTAGCTGTGAGTGCGTGTGAGTTTTAGTAGATGCGCTTGAGGCGTTATTGAAACTATTTCTTCGTCTGTGCGCTTTGGTTTTTATTTATATTTTTGTGAAATCTTTTAGGCAGCACACTTTTATATTATGATTTTGGTCGAAGCTGGGCATGATTTATAGTTTTAGTTTTGAGAGAGCTTTTCTGGCGTCTAGTCAGACAGCTAGACAGTTGGGTCAAGTGTCTGCCTCACGGGGCGCAGAACGTGCTAACACTTGTGGCATAAAAGCCTCGGCCATCTTTACGACCGCAACTGATCACGCAAGCTGCTGCGAGCCAATTTTGAATGTTTCTTTTTATATACCAATTTTTATTTGGCATTTAATGAGCGACCTTCGCGTTGTAATCGTTAGAGACCCATAAACCTACAGCAACGTCTATTGGAATGTCTTTCTGGTCAGGTTTTAATGAGCCAATGGCTATTTGGTGGTTTGTTTGTTTGTTTTGGAAATATGCTTGAACTGAAATTGATTTTTGTGTCTCGAGTGAAAAGAATTTCGTTTGCCAAGGGTCAAATGGAAGGAGCAAAAAAGCAGAAGAAAAAATGCACAAACCGCATTTGACGAATGTCGCTTTGGTATAAAAGCAGCTTGTGCCTAAAACTGAAACAATAGAAATCCTTTGGGCACTAAAAATGCTTTTTGAGGAATTTCTCTTTCATTTTAGAAAACAATAAGAGACGAGCAAAGAAACAACAACGAACGCATGTGGTATGTATTTGGCCACGCCACATAAATGCAACCAGCAAGAGCTCCAACTCCAACTCCGACTCCAGCTCCGTCTCCGTCTCCGTCTCCGTCTCCTGACTTCGGGGCTCGCAAAGCGGTTCGTGGAAGTCTCGTGTTTAGCACACGCGTAAATTTTCTGCCTCCGTCTGCTGAATGGCTCCGAACTGGACGTCATGTCTGAATCGGTGGCGGCATTCGCTTTGAGACGCAACCGCCATTCGCAACGCATGCGCACTAAACGGTACCGCTAGCGGGTACCACACAGATTTCGTTAAAGGGGGGGCACGGAGATGGGAGTATAGCCTGTGGCTTTTTGTCGCCGCATTTCATTGTTGCAGTCTGCTGTGTCTCCTGTGCGCACGTTTCGAGAATGAAATGTCCGTTCCAAATGATAAAAAACCATTCTCAAGATACTTCAACTTCTTTTCGCTTCAAGGTCAAACGGTGTTTTCGGTGCACGTCGGCGAGCCAGACGATCTTTTCCAGAACTCTTTATAAACACCTCAGTGTGTCAAATGCGTCTGGGTTACGCTCAACAGGCTTAACTTACTTACAAAAGCGCAAAGCTTGATTCGGAGAAGCACAACTTGAACTTAAGAAATGTTGATTAAGCTAAAAGCTCAAAATATTTGTTACGCTCAATCTTCAACTGTGTTATTTTATACTTAAACATCATATTAAATGATCAGCTTTTAAGCACATTTTCCTTGACCATTTCCCATTGTTAATATGTACAAATTTAGATTTTATTTGTTATTTTCTTTATTTTTGGTAGTTTCAATCAAAGTGCCAAAGCTGCTGCATCTTTTCCCCACACTGCTCGCTTCCTCTTCGCCTTTGTTGCCCCTTTTTGTGCACCCATCGTGGACCGTGGCCATTTCCATTGTTTGCCTTTTGGCCCCGGTTGTTTGTTGTTGTTGTTGCTTGGTTTTTTGTTGTATTTGCTTATGAAGTGCGCAACTTGACTAAAAAGGGGCAAACAATTGCATTGATCAGGGTCTCTTCGCCCTTTGCTGCTGCTCTCCACCACCATGCCGCATTTTGGGCATAAAGTATGAGTAAAGTATTTTGTTGTTGTTGTTGTTCGTTTTGGGTTCTGTTCGTTGCATTGTTTTGGGTCATGTTGATCGTCGTCTTTATCGTTGTTGTTGTTGTTGTTTTTGGCGTTGGCAGCAACGGTAGCATCCTCCACACACACCAAGGCAGACGATGAAGTTGGAAGACTGAGCGCAGACAGACAGAGTCCACTGTCCAGGTCCAGGTTCGGGTTATTGAAGAGCTACACTTTTGTTGTTGTTGTTTTTCGGTTCGGTTTTGGTTTTGTTCTTGATCGTGTCGAACGGCGAGCGCCCCCTTTTAACAGCGCATAACAGCAAAATCATGACTTGCCATTTACATTGTTCGCTCGTTTTGGACTTTATTGTTTTTGACGGTTACGTCGCAGCCCAACCGACCAGCCAACCAACCAACCAGCCAGGCTCAGAGTTGGTTCCCGACATGCCAGACCAGACCAGACCAGCCAGCCGGTTCGGCCTCTCAATTCAAACGAAAAATAATGAAAAATTATTCAATAAAAATTATTTCGCGTGGACGACGCGAAAAAGATCCTCAGCTACAGCTACAGCTTCAGCGTTTCCCCAGCTTAGCGTTGTTCGTGCGTTCCGTTCGGCCTATACACGACGATGACGACTGATCGGGCCAGGGCCAAGAGCAGCAGCAGCAGCCAGCTACCAAATGCAGCTTCCGTTGGCAGTAGCCGGTAATCTTAATGCCCCCAACTGATCGCGATCGTGAGTTAAGTGATCGCGCTATAATTTTACGCTCTGATCTCTGGACGTGAAACGTTAAGCAGTTGCTGGACTTTTTTTGTTGCTTTGGCTGCTGTTATGAAATTATTGTTAAACGATTTTGTGATTTGTTGTGCGCTACTGTTCTGTATCTGGTCTCAGTGTCGATGCTGTGCACTATGATTACGAGACATTGGCTCCTTAACCTAGGCGCAGAACAGAACGAAACTCAAGTGGCAGCCAATGCCAACGAGAGATGGACGCACGATTCTGTTGCTTTTTGCTTTTTGCTTTAAGTGCCGGCTGACCCAGTTAAGAAGGAGGCGCTTGCAAAAAACTTTTGCCTATGACTTGATAAAGTGCAATGTCTGAGATTTTTGCGCTTTTGCACGGCAGCCAAATGACAAATAACAGCAGCAGCAACAGCAACAAAAACAACAACAACAACAACCACGACACAATTGACACAACAATGAGCACTGATAGTCGCTAGTCCAAGACCAAGACGAAAACGAAGACGGAGCAGCCGAAGCGACCGACCGGCAACGGATGCGCCCAATGAGCAAACAAAGCGCAGCGGGAAATTGCAGCGAGCAGCAAGCGAAAAAAAAGCGAGCGAAAAAGCAATCCGGGGTCCAACGGGGTCTTGAGTTATTCTGTATTTATGCGATTGCCGCGCCGCAAGTGGCATAGTGGCTGCCCACTTGAGGAAACACGCGAACAAAATTAGCGTGCCGCCTTGCTATATTTTATAGAGTACTTCGTATCTCTCTCACACACACACACAGATACTACAAACTATGTTTCTTTGTGTTAGTCTGAGTCTGACAATATTTTGGTGTTCAACTGATTAAATGCAACTTCCTTGGCGTAATAGAAATTAAAAGAAAGAAAACGTGCCACGGGCCACGACTTACAATTGTTGCAACTTAAGCAGCTTCCCTTCGTTTGAGTAGAAACTCTTTTCTTTCCACTTGACAATCAATTTCAATTAGACGTTTTAAGCTAGATGTTTTAAGCTAAATCGAACAACTGTTTAAAAATAAGAATATTCTTTGTTCAACACAACTCTCGTTTTTATTTCTTAATACGAAAGCGAATCATGAGAAAAATCATTTCATGGAAATCGTGCTTGATTTTTTGGGAAGATCAGGAGGTCAAAATCAACGCAACGAAACAAATAAACCTGTTGCCTGACCGTTCTTAACTTAATGACTATGGAAATGTAAGCGTTAGATTTCGAGATTGATAACGCAAAGATCGTTTTGTTGTTCCTCTTCCATACAGAATGACTGAGAGAGAGAGAAAACATATGAATTAGTGCTGTGATTTTTTGTGTGTTTTGATTTTGATGCAACAATTTTCCCATATTATCGCCTCATTTGTCTCTGTAACTGACTGACGGCTAACTGAATGCCGCATAATTGACACATTAGCCCATTGGCTCGTTCAGCTCATTCTTAATTGGCAAGCAACCGCATCATCATCATCATCATCATCATCATCTTGGTGCTGTTGTTGTTGTGGTCTCTTCGGTCTTGCGGTAATGCGTTTAAGAGGCGTGATCGTGTCTTTTGCACGCCCTCCTGCAGTGTCTACTGTTTGGCCCTGTCCTGTCCTCGAACACTGTCCTGACATGCGGCTGATTGATCATTGTGATCATAGGCCAAGGGTCTTCTCCTCTATGCCCGATGTTTTGGTAGCAAAAGTGCCAGGATTATGCCCGGACAGAGAGAGAGAGAGAGAGAGAAAAAATAACGAAAAAACTAAGTGTTAATGCTGTAAATTAGCAGGCAGCAAACAGCAAAACCACATGCTGAGAGCACAGTAGCTGGATGATGCTGTGCCTGCTAAGAGATTTGCTAATTGTTAATCTTGAGAGCGGGTCTTGAACAACCCGTTGGGTGTTCCGAGGAATGTATAGATCTTAAAGGATTAGCACAAAGAGCTGCTAAGAGGTTCTGAATGAGCTGAAATTATGTTTAATATAGGATAAATAAAATTTTAACGTGATTTTCGAGCATAAAAAGAGTTTGAGACTATCATAAAAAAGCTTTTCATTTGAAAATTGTTTGAATTTTTTCCAAATTCTTAGCGTTAAACTCTAAAACTTCAGTGGATATTAGCAATAACAAACAGTAGCTGGAACAACTGAAATCTGAGCAACTGAATCCCGAACCACTTTATCTTGAGCAATGCGATACATTTTTTTATTTTTATTATTATTATTTTTTAGTTTCTTTTTTTTTCTTCTCTTTTTTTTTGTTTTGTTTGGATGCTCAGGTATCTGCTACCTGTCGCAGTCGGCTGTGGCATGAACGAGTGTCGTCTGTTGATTCTGCAACTGTTGATTTTATTTCATGCCGTTTATGCAAATTAAGTTCAAAAGGATAAGGCCAAAAAACAGCAGCAGCAGCATTCAGAGAGGAGGTGGACCCGACATCAACTCACAACATTTGGACATAAAAAATTATTTCTGAATGAAATTCGTTTGCCGAAATACGTATCGATGTCCAACTGTCCACGTTGTCTGTCCGGGCTGTCCAAATGCAAATGGCATGCCATGCGCGCGGATCTGTTTGGACAAAAAGGGTAGCGCTCAAGTAAAGACCGGTAGCCGAAAAAACGAATGCTGCTGTGATATCGAATTAATTAAAAACCAAGGCAAAGGAGCAGGAACAAAAAACAACACAAGAAGCTGGCGCCAAATGTAAATGAGGCATCGCTTGGCGAAATTAGTTTGCCAGGAGAAGCCTTTTCAGTTGTTGTTGTAGTATGTGGCACCTTGTGCGGCCGCCTTCAATTTGGCGCTGATTTGGCGGCCGTGTTGTGTTCGCTTTGCCTCAATTTGAGACCTCAAATGAACTCTGCTTCGTAGCCTTTAGTTTTGTGGTACGAAGTGCGCATGCGTGTCGTTGTTCGAGTTGTTGTTGTTGCTGTTCTTGTCGCGAACTGAGGCGACGTGCAACAAGTTAATTAAGCCGCATTTGCATGTTGTAGCAACGAAGACGAAGACGGCGACGCAAACGGTGGCAACTCTCTTGCTTATAGCCACAATAGCCGAGAACAACCCACACTTCCTGTCTACTCGTTGGTTTTTTTTGTTGCTGGACTTAAGCAGCAAAACGTGTCACAGGCGGCCTCTATTCCTTGTGCTCCCCGCTCCTGGTCAGGCGATCGATCACATGCTGTGTGAACTGCGGTAATCCGCACAACCACGCCTTAGTCGCATTTTCACGCGCGCCCCGTTCTGTTGCCATTCGGGTTTCCCTCGTCTCAGCTCCAAAGACATACCATTCTCATTCGGTTTCAGGCAGTTTACTTTATGATTGATTGCAAATAAAAATCGCAAATTGTGTGTATGTTTACTTTTGGGTTTTTTCATCGCACACATGTGCTGTATTTGGCACCACTGGTGGTGGTTTCAACCACACACACACATATTGCACATATGTCGCTGACGTTGTTTGGCTACTGTGACCAGAGCCAATATACGACTAAGTAGCCAGGGCGTTGCAGTTTCTTTCTTTTTTTTGTTCTACTCATCTCTTTTTATATATTTGCTATGGTTAATTATTGTCAATGTGTAAATCGCATATGTTCAAATATATATCAGAGAAGTGGTTGTACGTTTTTTGGGCTATTTGCTGTTTTGTGTGAGGCATTGAGTTGGCATTTTGTGGGCAGAATGGGCGTTGAGTGGTGTAGGAAGTTGTATTGTTAACTAAAGGATTTTTTTTGATTTATAGTTGGGTAATAATGACAGATTTTCAAGATTTCTGGCATTTTCCAAAGCTTTTATCTTGTTTTTTTTTTCTGAAGTTTCTTCTACAGTCTCGTTAAACAATACTTTTTGCCTTATTTGCATTTATAATCTTACCATTTTATTCCTATGCACATTCATTTACTATTTTTATTATTTTGCCCACCTGTTTGGTGTGCTTATCAAATGATTGTTATCATCTGTTTGTTACACGTCCGAGGAAAGAGAGAAATCTGTCTGCGGTTGTCCTTGGGAGCGGTCAGTCGCAAACAGTGTTATGCAATAACTGGAATCTATAGCCATCACGGAAGCCATTTGAAATTCGCTTTTAATCGACGACTACTGAAAGTATATATAGTATAATGGAAAAACTGCAAGCAGCTTAAAGTTGTTTAGAGTGTATGATGAACAACGCGCCTGACCGACTGACTAACTGTCTGTCCAGTGTCTCAAATCATCATCTCCACAGCAGCAACAGCACTAGCCACCACATTAGCCAAGTTAGCTGGCGGCGCCTGTCAAAAGTTGCCATCAAGAATTTATTTCAGTTATAGCATTGAAATTGTTGAGCTAAGAAATACTAAAAACAACAACAACAATAACAAAGTTTTATCTGTTTATTTTTTATATTATAACAAAAGTTTTGAATGCGTTGCACATGCGCGCTGGCAGAGGCAGCAACTGTTGTTGTTGTTGTTGTTGGTTGACTCTGTGTTTTTTTTTCTTTTGTAGACGCTCGCTCGTTTTGTGCCGCTCCATAGATAAAAAATACACCTGTCGCATTACAGCTAAATTTATGTCCACCGGTAGACCTTTACTTTGGCGCGGCTAGAAACGCGCACAGTCTGATTATGTGTGTGTGAGTGTGTTGTGTTGTGTATGTGTGTGTGTGTGTGTGTGTAAGACGATTGCACGCTTCGATCGGGGCGATCGGTTGCCGCTGCCGCTGTTCGGTGGGGGTCCAAGTGTTGAGACATTTCAGGTTTCCAGTCAAGTTGTTGTTGTCTGCGTTGTTGTTGCTGTTGTTGTTGGTGATGCGTTGTTGCCGCTGGCCGTTGTCTGGCTTGGCCTGGCTTTGTTTTTGCGTCGTTTATTTATTTTTGTTGCTGTTGTTGTTGTTGTTGGTTGAAATAAATACATAAAATTCGATCGAAAGTTTTGTGCTTGACGACGGACTAAAAAACAACAACAACAACGATGAAGACGATGAAGACTGAAGAAGAAGAAGACGCTGGCATTTGATTTCGCGCAGATAGCAGCCAAAAGAGATGATGGTGATGACGTCAAGAGCAAGACAGTTGATAAACCCCAAAAGTGGAAAACCGTGGACAGCCAGCCCAAAAAGTCTTGTAGTTGAAAAGTAAAAAGTTGGACAAATAGTTTACGGTACTCAAAAACCAGCCAACGAGCTGCTAACTGTTTTCAAGAAGTGCTGCGATCTTTGCGATTAACAAACAAGCAGTCTCAGCATCTAGGGAGCTATATCATTAACTACAAGCTTTGCCTAACTTTCATATGGACAGCGAGCGCACTTTTAATCACTTCAAACTCTAAGATAAGTTTATTGGGTTTGAGATAAAGTTTGTGACAGTAAGGGAAAATACATAACTGAAACATATTTAAACCAAATTTCAATATTTTTACCTCGAAGTTTGTGAGAAATCTTTAGGATCAGAAAAACTATCAAGTTTATTTGCAAGAAACGTGTTTAGAGCATTTCAGCTTCGATTTGATGATTAAAATAAAAATGCGTAGCTTGAGTTTTATGTATTTGCTTGTCCCATAGCTGACGGCCAATTAGACTGTGGAATTTTGCAGATGCTTTCGACATCGCTTCTTCTTGCCCAACAACAACAAAAGTATTCACAACAACAGCGCATCTTAGCTCATTTATCAAATCGTCTATAAATTTTGCACTCATCCCAATGATTCACAAGTTGAGAGCGTCGCTGAGTCAGCAGCTATTACACTAAGTAGATATTTAACCGCAGCTTGCTAATTGATAGCGCAACGCGCATATGTACACGTATATAAGAGTAGTTAAAGGCACACCTGCTGCAAGGCAAAGTCCAGACCCAAATACATCTAATTAACTAAAGAGAGTGTGTTGCAGTTGGGAACCATTTGGAATCCACTGGGATCTGCGTTACGTTTTAGTGTCGGTCGCATCCCTTAGATGTTGGTTTTCAACACGCTGAGAGCTGAGAGAAAAAAGGTCAATGCTATCTGGAGACGGTTGAGCTAAACGCTATTATTAGAGGTCACAAATCAATGAAGACTTTATCGACGGTCCAATGCGACTCATTACAACAAACCAAAACGAAAATAAAGCCGCGTCAAGACTAAAATTTATTGACAATTCACAGACTACAGAAACTAGAGAACAGAGTGAAACTAAACATAATGGTTAAAAAGTGTCCAGCCGCGAGTTGAGCTCGTCTTGCATTGGGAGAAAGGTGCGCAGTGAAAGAAAGTCAGAGCCAAAGTGCTATTCCCTTTACCAACAAAAATTCGTTAGCTGTTGCACGCATGTCAGCTTGGTCCATAAATTTGGTTGGCCCCTTTGCAGGTTACTTTATTGTTGTTGGGTCCTGAGACGTTGATCGGACGGCGATCAAACGGATTTGAAGACGCCGCCATTGCCGACGGGTATCAGACGAGACGGGGCTATGGTAGACCAAAAATCGAAGAGTCTCTCTCTCTCTCTCTTGCGCTATTTGACCAATAATTATGTAAATAAGCCCAGACACTGGATTATCCCGTCGTGCATAGAAGCTGTGCCGGAACTAAGTTGATTTGCATACTAAGTTTTTTTTGTGTTTTTTGCTTCTCTCTGTTTTGGTTCGGTGCTATTTTGTTTTGTGTCTAACTCGGGCTCGGCACTCGAGAAACACGCGTCGTCCTCTTGTTGCTGTCGTCCTCGGCGTCGTCCTTCATAATTTAAATAATTATGCCACTTGCTGGCTTCCTTTTTGCGTCTCGAGCTTAGAGATTTTTATGGCACGGCATTTGGCATAATTATGTAGGTCAAAAATTGTTTATTGACACGCAAAGCAACAAAGAAATTTGCATAATTTTACGCTGCAGTCGCTTGCTTGTCGCTTGTCGATGTCGAACCGAATATACAAGAAATCTACTCTGGAACTTAGTTGTTTTTTTGCTTTGGTAAGCCAACACTCTACCCTTTCCACCCCCGAAGGTCCCAGCCAACAGCTGTTAATTATAGTGCCCGGGGGGGTCGAAGAATTGGCAGCGTGGCAAATTGTAGTACCCGAAAAAAACGTTAAGTAAGAACACACACACAAAAGGGTTAGGGTTAGGGTAACGGCTAACGGCTAAGTCTGGGCGTGCACATATTTGCACCTGCTGCTTGGTAAAAATTGAGACATAAAGAAAAACGCAAGGAAAAACTGTCGGAAAATGCGGCAAAATAATATGGCTAGCAAAAAAATGTCAGCCTAATATGTCGAGCACTGTAATTTATGTTTTTTAATTAAGCCGCTAAAAATATTTTTTTTTTGTGATTTTGCCCAGTTACAAAATTTTTCCCCGATATAGCTTTTCATGTTTTTCATTATAAATCACCTTAGTTAAAGCTCGTTCAAGTTTTGTTTTGTATATTTGTTTTCCCCCCTCCTAACGCTCCCTTCCCCCCTGCATACAGTCTGCTCACCCGTCTGCCCACACAAAACCAAATGGAATACGTTCTGGGTCGGAAGAACAGCTGAGAAACGGGTAAAACTTGTTTTGTAAAAGAATTTTCCATGCGATTGTCGGACTGAGAAACTGAAGATAAGGTTGAATACTATTTGCTACTAGTTGGCTACATATATATATATATATGCCTATATGTTTATATGAAGTGCCTTTGACCAGTTGTGTTATAAGCCATATTGAATTACTAAAATTGAAATACAATGTAAGTGCAGAATACTTTTAGATACACCTGCTTAACCTTCAAGCTAACCTCTAGCCAACTAAATAGACAGAGACAGGTCTTGGGAACCTGGCTAAGCCGCTTTGGTCATAGACTTCCGTTTTGTATTGTCCTGTTCTGCTCCCTCCTTGACTCCTTGATAAGCATCTAAGCCGCGCCATTCGTTCATACGTTCGTTCATTCATTCGTTCGCTCGTTCGCATATCCTTCAGCGTTTGAGTTGTGGTGGAAATGTCAAAGCCAAAACGGAACCCAGCGACAGGCGCACTGTCAAAGTGACAACAACAGCAACAAAAGCCGTCTGTCAGTCTGTCGTTGTTGTTGCTGTTGCTGCCGCTTTGTGTGTCGCCTCCTGTTGGTGTCATAAATCGTTATCGACCACAAACATCAGGTGGCACTCAGGCGCACTCAGCTCAGCTCTCAGAGGCAACAACAACAACAACAACAGCAATAGACAGATAGAATCCTGCACTGCATTTTCGGGCCATAATCCATTGCGACCAGTTACGCATGTGGTCCTTCCGCAGGGGTGGCACAAAGTGCAAAGGGCTTGTCGTAAATTAACGCTAGACACCCAAACCCAAAAACTGTGGGTCAGCCAATAACTGCACTGTCCTTTTTATGCCGCAACGGTAGAAAGGGACACAAACACAAACACACACACGCATAGGCGGAGAGACAAACAACATTAGCGCAACCACTTCAAAAGGCGATGCAAAACATGCAAAACAGTGCACACAACACAAAGGATCTGCAATTTATGATAGGCACTTGCCGAAAACTAAACACCAAGAACCTTACATCAAGTTCATAGGTTGACTATAGTTTAAAAGAGGTAAGAAAAAGTGGGTTTGTATTGAAATTAATTAACTTAACTTAACTTCCTGTCTTTTCCAATCAGTTCTAACTCTCTTGCTTCATATCTTTACCTTAACAAAAGTTCAACATTTCCGCGTTCTTGAATAAAACCCACAAGGCAATGTGGCAGTGGGCAAAAACATCCATCACAGAACCGCTCATGTCAGAATATAGAAACCGACACACCGAAACAGCTGTAAATGACATTCGTACAAAATCAAACATTTTAACACGCTTCAAAGTTGTCCGAACAACAGCGAATAGCAAAATAGAAAAAAAACCAAAAACGAACGAAAAGAGAAATGTCAAAAACGCGTCGTGAAAAGCTGGCAGGCAAACTCCAACTCAAACTTAAACTCAATCAAAGGCTACACTCCACACACAACGAGCGTCGCATAATGTGGAAAATTCTACAACAGCAGTAGCAACAAACACAACAACAACAGCAACAGCAGCAAGAGCGAGATGTGTGGCAACGCGTGTGTCCTGCGTCCGTTTGGGGGTCAGGCAGGAGGACTTGGCCTGTCAGCCTGACTGTTACTGTCCGTCCGTCTGTCTGTCTGTCTGTCTGCCAATCTGGCCGGGAACATTGAATACGCATTACAAGAGCGCGCTGAAACCAAAACCAAAACCGCGTTACCACATGTCAGCGGCAACGGCAACGGCAACAGCGGCAGCAACGGTTGCTGCCTCGGCCCAGGGGCATATGGGAATACGAGAGCGCTGAATGTGCAACACATGTTGTTGTTGTTGTCGTCGTTTGGCTGTGTTGTTCACGTTGTTGCCTCACCTCGCTCTGCCTTGCCTCGCCTCGCCGCGTCTGTTTCTGGCCTGAGTGCGCTTGATTGGTTGAAAATGTTGGCAAAATGAACATAGTAACCAACCACCTCCACCTCCCTTAACACAAAACCCCAAACATGCCCCAGAAGTTTTGTTATAATTTTTGCGGCTGTCATTTTGCTGTGTGTACTTTGATTTCGGTACATG
Organism: Scaptomyza reducta; assembly: GCA_035044485.1. NCBI lineage: Eukaryota > Metazoa > Arthropoda > Insecta > Diptera > Drosophilidae > Scaptomyza > Scaptomyza reducta. Next base: position 206,989 of record JAWNNV010000606.1, read on the forward strand.
TTTTTCGGCATGGAAGGTTGCAAGCGGCAACAGACACTTTTTGGCATTGTTGCAACAAAAGGGCGTTACTATTATTGAACAGTAATCGCAGTCATGTCTGTTATGCCTCTACTATCAGTCCAAAATAGTGTGATATAGTTCCAGCCTCCACTTGTTATGATAAATGTGTCAAAGTTTTGACAATAAAACTAAAAGTTTTGTTAACGAAAAAAGGCTTTAAAATACTCTAAATCTATTTATTTTTAAACCATTCTTCTTTTTGTAATGATTATTAGTGTATTTCTATCTATAAATCTGTTTGTACCTGATAAAACATAAGTTTTAAGGTTGTTTTTGAATCTTTGTTCCTTTAACTTGCCTACAAAATTTTATACTTTGTATTATTTTGAACTTCATTTTTCTGAAAATTCCTTTGCTTCTGTTTGTCTGAGCACCTCGCAAGCTTCCTAATTTCTCCTAACCAAGTCGAACGCCATACTGTCTGCAAATACCAACGGCATTAGACCGTTCTCATATTGCTTAACACATTGCTCAAACCGAAAAAAACCAGAGAATTCCAAGAATTGTTGGAAGTAGAACTTGAATAAATGTGTATCAAGGCATGGATGGGCCTGCCATTGAATACGTATTTGTGGCATCAGCATTTAACTTTATATATATATATATATATAAGTTTTGGTGCGCACTAATCTTCACACCTTTTTGTGCGACCCACAAATGGGGTAAAAGTGAGGCAGATACTTCCGTTGAATTGTCGGACAAACGTGAGCTGTGCAGCTTCCGAAGAAATGCATGCAGCTAAATAGGATGGCGCTGAATTCCCTCTCTCTCTCTCTCTCTCTCTTCCTTTCTCTTTCTGTCATCCTCGAAGATGGGGCAGCTGTTGGCGCAAGCAATTAGTGTGTGCATTCAGTTGCCAGAAATTGTAAAACTGCAGGAGAATGGAGAATGCACAATGGAGAATGGAGAATGGGACAGCAGCAGTCGATTGATGGCCAAGTGCAATGTGTGCCAAAGCGGTTAATGAACAATTTCATGGAAATATTGTCACACTTTTGTTGACGGCAATTGGCGCTGAATTCCTTCAGTCGCAGTACACATAGAGAAATTCAAGATACCTGAAACGTTTTTCCAAAGAGCTCAATCTAAGTTTCCTCTCAAAAATGTGCATCAAAAAAGAAACTTTCTGTCATTTGGTCCACCGATTTTCTCCAAGTGCAACTAGCGAAGGCAATCAGCTCTTCTCCACGTTGTTGAACTGCACTGTGAGCATTCACAACTCTAGCCGCTTGTATTGCCAATGCTTGCCTAATTGATTTATTGATGTTTACATGTGCGTGCCAGGCAACAACTGACTGTTGGGCACTGCGACTAACAGAGACTTACAATGTTGCCCACAATTTGCTCTAAACGCTCGTCGAGAGCGTTGACAATTGTTTGGGCCATGTTTGTCGACATCAACAACGACTTCGACGTCTGTCTCTACGCTTGTGGTCGAGCTAGACTCTTTGGTAGCCAAAGTTTGGACAGGCCAAACAATTCGTCAGTCAGTCAGTCAGACAGACAGACAGACAGACGGACAAAACAGACACAACCCAACAGCCAGCCAAGTAATTGTTGACCTTTTACGTCGCAGCCACGTTTGGTTTTTGGTCTTTACTCTCCTTACGCTTGCTTGTTGTTGTTGTTGTTGTCGTCATGTTTTTATTACTGTTTGCACGCCCTGTCCTCAGTTTTCAGTGTTTAGTTCTCGGTGCTTGGTTCTTGGTTCTTGGCTTGGTTGCGTCTGTTTGCTCTTCATAAATAGCATGAAATCTTTGGCGCAGCACATCGAAATGCCTGAAAGTCTAACATGACAATTCCAAGTCTCTCGCACTCGAAATGTTGTTGACAACGTTTTTCGATTTTCATTGGAATTTTTAGTAACAGCACATTTTGGACTGGCCAGCCGAATGGAACTCTTTAAATGTTAACAACCTGGCATTTCAAGTAGCTAAAGCACCTACAACATTCTCAAATGTTCGATTAGCTTCAGGTCTAACAAAATCTCACATAAATTTATTACAATCTTTCAGTTAGGAGCTTTATGCCCAACAAGTTTAGGTACTAAATATCTCATCCAATTCCCGTTTTATGCTTATCAACATGAATTGGAATTTTTATTTAATAATTCCAGACTGTTAGCAACTGTCTGGTTGTTGGTTGGCTAGCTCAGCCTTGAACCTGCCACCAATTGCTTTTTAGCAGCTGCATGCCTGCCACGTTGCACCCTTGAATAAAAAAGAGACTAGATGGATAAAAAGTCGCATACTTTCTCGCCATGTCAGCGACCCAACGAAGCGTTAATGAATTACAGCCGCGATCGCATCCATGACGCTGCCCCCGTGGGCTATCTGCCACAAAGAGAAAGAAAGAAACACCTTGCAACACTAACATCGACTCGACTGCAACGATCGACGCAGGACGACAACAACTAATTACCGTGGCTGTGGAACAATTTTTATGGCATTTACGCGCACAGTTGATCGCTGACAAAGGTTGTTGCAACCGAGCCAACAGCAGCAGCAGCAGCAGCAACAAACACCAGGACACACACACACACACACGCACAGAAGAGCAGACACACTTGAAAGAACAGGTAAACGGGCTATTTTGTTACGCTGCCTTTGTGTTTGGTGATTTGGTCAAGCTGCGTTTTTGGTTTCTGGGATCGATAATCATCTGGCGTGTCCCATTGTTGGCCAATATTGGCAGGCAATTATTAGCACTTTTGGTGCTGCAGAAATCACCACACGCGATTCGATCCGAAGTGTTGGACAGTCCGAGTATTGTCCTCGGCACAATTAATAACATTTTGTCAAGGCAGAGAAATTGCAGTTAGAAAAAACTCAATTAACTGGTTGGGTTTATTTTCTGTTTTTATGCGTTGTTTTTAAAATGCAGAACCAGTTGCCGTTGCACTGGTTGCAATCTCAAGGCCCACAAATTGCAAGAGAGAGATATGGTAGTATGTTCAGACACTATAAAGCAAATTAGCTGCTGATTTTACGCACACGCATAGACAATTTTTGTATTTTTTGTTATTTCGGGGCGATTTATCAATTTCAGGTCGCATACCAAATGGTGACATTTAACAAGGTTCCAAAACATTTTTGCGCTTTAGGCTCTAATCGCTGGCTCCAGCAAGCCAGCAGGCCAACAAGCGTGTAAAGCGCCAACAACAAGGAGAACCAGAACAACTTCAATGCGCACCTGGCGCTCAAAGTGGTTTTTGAAATGCAGCCAGAGCAACCACACACAGGCAACAGACTAACAGACTAAAAGACAGAGCAACAACTAATCAAATCATGTGTGAGAAACTGAGAAAAAAAAAACGGAAAAGTTCGCTAATATGACTAGATTAAGCAGATCGAAAACTTTATAATGATATATAATTTATTTGATCGTTAAAATGCTAAACTTCGACATTTATCACTTTTTGTGGAAATATATGAAAATATTTTAAATGTATCTATGGAAAGGAGTTTTCGTTTGTCCTCAACTGTCATTCATCATCATGGTATCTTACGGTATGCATCTAACTTATCAATCAAAGAACCTTTTATTGAATCCTTCAACCTGTTGCTTCACTCGATACATCATCAAATGAACTTCGAGGTGATTGTGACACTTTTTGCCCATCGGGGAAATCATTGGGAATCAACAAGACTGAACATAACATTTGCTTAATATGCCAACTATGCGAAACTGTGGCAACAACTTTTACTGCCTGAGCTACCGAGCTACGAGTTGGTGTTGCACAAACCGTCAACTGGGAAACTCGCAGCCGTTCGCAGCGGGCGCCTTGCTTGCTTGCAACGTCGGCAACATGCTAATGTATGCAACACCCGCCGTCGACTGACGACCTTGAAAAATTATGCAAAATCGATGTAAAAAAATAAACCAACCAACAACAACAAACAAACACACACACACACACACATACAAAAATACACATAAACAGTGAGAGTAACCAACAAAATGCGAAAATAAGTTCAACAGCAGTAAAAAATGTAAATGTGGCACGAACGTAAAGAGAGAGTAGAACTGAGGGGGCAGCTCTTCCCGAGAAGGATGAGGAGTGCCGTGGCATGGTGTGCTGAGGTGAGGTGAGGGGCTGCTTTGCTGAGGCGTCAACTTTTCTTTACTTTTTACTTTTTTTTTTGCACTCCGATTTTTTATGTTAAAAAATTGGCGCAAATGAGGCAGACAATGTCGGCGCTCATGCGCGCTGCTACAGTTCTATGAGCCAAGCGAGGTGGGTGGAAGGGAGGTAGGGTATGGAATGGAGAATCGAAGGGGCGGCATGCCCAGTTTTGTTGGCTAAAAGTTAAGCGTACGCTGAACTTTTGCCTGCCACAGTGGCGACTGATTTGCATACGATTTTGTCTGTTCACCAGGCCAGCAGCAGCAACAACAACAAAAACAACAAGTAGAAGAACTTCATTTTGGCACAAATGATGTGAACGTTGACGCCAGCGTCGACAGCGGAAGTTGTTGCTTATGCGCTGACGTCGACGCCGGCAGCGACGCCATCGTTGTCGTTGGCACATTATGGTTTGTTTGCCATTTCCGTTTCGCATTTGCATGCAGAGCAGCAATTGAACGAGAGAGTGAGAGGTAGCAAATGTGTTTCTCTCTCTCTCTCTCGTTGTGCTCCTGTTGATTTTTTGGCTACATTCTCATGCAATTTAAATAATTTTGCATAATTTTTGGAAAATTGACTTATGGATTTCTCATCGTCTGCGATTCATTTTTATGGCTCTCCGCTTGTGTTCGTGTGTGTGTGTGTGTGTGTGTGTGTGAACCACTTGTTGATCTTTATTTGCTGTAGGTCATGTCTTTTGGCACTGCCAAAAGTATTTATGTCTCATTTATGACACGCCTCCCACAAACCTCTCTTCCTCCGAAAGCAACCTTCAAAAATTATGCAAAAATTATTTTTCTTACGAAAGTATTTTTTTTTTCGTTTCGCTGCTGCATAAATTGTTCACTCTTTGTTTGCCATATTTCTTCTGTTTTCTTTAAAGTTTTCACACACACTGACACACACGCACACACACACATGCACACACTTATGCACAGTAGATGATAAATGAGACTTTAAGTTGTTTGACAGTCGCGAGCTTTTGCAAATGTTTTGTGCAACTTGTTAAATGTTTTCGCTGTCTTTGCTGTTGTTTTGTTTGTCTTTGTCGTTTGTTTGTGATTGTGTCTTATCGGGCCTTAAAGTCGTCAGAGAGTTGTCCGATTTGCATATTTTTGCAGCGCTTCTTTATCAGTTCAGCAAGTATAGCACACTGCTCAGATACATTTGTATCTGCGACTCGAGTTCATTGTGTGTCGTAAACTTCGACTCCGAACAAAACAAAAAACGTTACGTTTACGAGCTGCCCAATTGTGACCCCAGCTGATAAGATGGCGTGCAGCTGCAATTACCAACAACGAGCAACAGCTCATAAAAAAATAAAGAAGAGACAGCTTCATGTTAAAGATTGAATAGAGAGAGAGAGAGAGAATGGTGGGGTTTGGTGGAGTGGGGGTTGAAAGCGCTGTACTTACATAATTTATGACTTCCCCCCTTCGACTATAGCTAGAAAAAATACAATAAATAAATTGAGGATCGTCGCCGGGTTGCCAAACACGTAGCAAGCCAAACAAAGTCCAAGTTGGGAACGTTTTAATTTCTTACACTTGGCAATGGATAAAGATGGAGAGAGAGACAGTGGGACAGAGGCGCGCGCGTGCGTCGCGATCCGTCAACGTGCGCGGGCGTCGTCTTAAGTCAGTATAAAAACTATACATACATACATATAGTATATACAATACTCAGTCATCAGTCGACAGTCGTCAGTCAGTCAGTCAGTCAGAGACAGTTGCTGTTTGTATATATGTATGTATGAGCAAATGCCAGAGCCCAAAGGCAGGCAGCAGTGATAACGATGACTTGGGCCCGGGCTCGGGTTTTTTCTCGCATTAACCGGAAGCCTGCGCCAAACGTGATCAACGGTTTGGTTTGCGGCTCGTTCGCATTCGTATATTCGTTGTCGCCCTCGCCTTTTCAGCTACTGCCTGCTCCATGTCCATGGGATTGGAACTGGCAGTGGGCTTGGGTTTTTGGTTTGCTTTGGGCATGGGCCATTCATTCGTGCTGCTGTTACTGCTGCTGCTGCTGCTGCTGCTGTTGTTGTTGTCAACGATGAGCGCTGATACGTTAAATGTAAAAAATAAACTCAAGAACAGCAGCGTCCGTTCATGTCATACGTTTGAATGAAAGAAACGTGCGTGCTGCCACAGAAGGAACGTTGACTTTGGACGCGACAACAGCAACAACGTGAACTGTGATGCGTTGCGTTTGCCGCGTTTTATACTATACAACAATGTTTGTGTGTATATATTTGTTTAGTACACTGCGAGAAAACTACTATTTTAAACTTTTATTCAGTTGCTCAAACGAGTTCCCAATTTGTATACAACTTAACCGATTAACAGCTTCAAGCTTCAAGCTTGTCTGTTAACTTCGTGAAAATTGTTTGCAGTGTAGATATGAACTGTATATGTATGTCAAAGCATTGGCACTCGCACATTTCTCAACATTTTTAGTGGCACTCAATACAATTCGTTGCGTCGTTGTTGCCAGCCATCCCCAAACCCCGGGCCAACTAAAAGAGAAGAGATTATAAGCAAACTGCAATACACATTGTTTGCTGGATGGATGTATGGATGGATTGTTCGCTGGATGTGGATATATAAGAGAATCATATAGAAAAAGTGCGTTGGTGTTTTAATATTTTTACGTGTTGCGTAAAAAGGTAACTTTTTCTTGACGTTGACTCTGTCACTGACGTCAACGCCAGCTACAGCAACCATGTGCCTTCCTGTCTGTGCTTGTGGCAGGGTCCAAAAAAATCTAAAGAATATGAACAAGAGGAAGACTGACTGACTGTACAGATGTGAAGAAGAAGATGAGTGAGCTGCGTACGTGCGTAAGGCAATTGCGTTGGACTCACTTGAACTTAGTGGATTTGCCGCTCTTTGGGCTCGTTGGGCATCCTTGGCGGCAATCCTCTTTAGTCTTTCTGGAGCCGAGTAAGTGGATGAGAAGAAGGAGGGATACGGGTGAGAGTGCATTTGCTTCATTACATTCCAGCCGCATGCTGATGAAGAGACGCAAATTAAATTGTGCCCAACATGATGGACTATTATCAAAATGTATCAATAGATAATCGGTTTTGAGCACAATTGGTGCATGCTATTGTTATTATTGTTCTTAAATCAAACGAAGTTTATAAATTAAAGTACTTTATCAGCTATTATCAAGTTATCGATAAAAATCGATTATCGACAAACCCGGTTTGTGCCTTGGTTGACCCTCTGATAAACCCTTTTTTAGTTGGTTAGCGCCTGTGGATATGCAATAATATTTTCCAGTTTGTGCTCCCCATTCATTCATTCACACATAACCCAACACACACTCAATGACAGTTGACTGGCGCATTATGTACATGTAATAATATTGTTAAATGTTTTATGCGCTGTTGATGGCTGTCGAGTATTTAAACTTAACCACACAGAAACCTCAAGAATCACAGTGCCGAACCCCAAAAACCTCAGACCTTCCCAACATGTCCACAGTCAATTAAATGTATGGAAACATGTATGAGTGTGTGTTTGTGGGCGGCATATAATCAGTGCGTATGTGTGTGTGTGTATGCAAAAATGGCAAACGGTCTGTTAAGCACACATGCGACTGCCACGCCCCCCCAAAAACCCACTCCAAACGCCTGTAACCCAGCTGCCCATCAACAATCAGCAGCCAGGCAACTGGCAACAATTTGAAAGATACGAAGCGTAACCGTAACTGGGAACTGGAAACTGGGAACTGAGAGAGAACTGTGGAGCTGGTTGTTGGAGCGTTACCCCGGTAACTCCAGGATCTGCTCATGTTTGAGTTGCGTCTGCAGTTTTATCAACGCAACGACATCAGCTTAAAAGCACTCAAGGGGCTGGTCCGTAACGCATTGAAAGGGTTAAGGGTGAATTGGGGGGAGGCGCCCCAGACGACAATCAACACAGTTTATTTATGGAAAAATAAAATGAAATAAAATGATGATGATGAGCATTGAAGTAACAACAACAATCGACGCTATCTGCAACAGCCCGCCCACAAAAAGGGGTTTCTCTCCGTTGTTAAACAAGGGTTAAGGGTTGTGCGGTTTGTCTATGGTGTGTGTGTATAGAAATTAATTTCAGAAAACACTTGAAAATTAGAAATTCAAAAATTTCACGCAAATAACAAATGAGGGTTTAGCGCGCTTTTTGGTTCACTCATTAAGCGCAGTTCAGTTGCTGATAACAGATTCTTGATTGGGGCAAATTATTAATTTTAATGGCTGCACCGAGCGAGTTATGAGTATTAAATCAGAGAAATCTCACTCAGATTGTAAAGCAAGTCGCATTCAGCAATTAGAGCTGCTTTGTTTGGCGTCACTTGGGCCTAACTAATGTGACCACAAAACGTAGAATTATTGTTGATTCCACAGCTGTGGTCGTGCACCCAAAACTACTGCTACAAGTAATAACCATAAAGGCGGCAACATAAATTTTCAAGTCAAGTGCGTTGTCGCTTCTCTGAATGCCTCTTCTGCCGCATGTCTCATGTATCTCTCTGATGTCTACGGTTGTGTGGTGCTGCCTGTTGTCAGGAGTTAGCCAAGCGCAACCCGCTGCTGCTGCTACTGCTGCTGCTGGTGGCCACCTTATCATGTGAAGCGTCTCTCTCTCCCTCTCTCCCTCACTGGATATACCATGACTTTTTCGTGTTGCCGCTTACTGTTTGCTGGTTGCGGTTCAATAAACCATAAAAGGCTCATTAATTATGCGCATATCGCGCCTACAGGGGCGGAAAATGTGTCACTCTTCTGTGTGGAGTCACTTTTAGCCAGCTATCGCAGTGGCTTTTCTTTTGGCTTGTTAGGTACAGTTCCATGTTTAGGGTATAAGTACTTAACTTATCAACTTGGCTTAATAAGTGTTGAAGAAGTAGTAGAGTCTTAGTGAATCTTAAAATCGTAAATATTTTCATAAGGGAATATCTATTTGGACAAAATTTCTTTACCCATTCAACAGTAAGCAAAACTGTTCCACAAGTGTATCAAATATTCGTTGCACTTAAAGTTTTTTTTTATGAATTTCCGAGTCGTTATCAACCCTCAATGAATTTGGCAGTGGGTTGCTCTACTGGAACCAAGCCACATGTCAACGGCTGGCGATTAATTAAACAAAGAATTACGCGGGTATAAAATGCTTGACATACTTTTGAGGTCTGGCCGAAAAGTAACAGAAACGATAACACGAATAGCAACAAAAACAAAAAACTGGCTTACAAGAAACGAGGTTTAGGTGTTAGCTTAGGCGGTGACCTTTGTTTGCAACACATGTTTGTGGCATGCAACAGTTTTGCATTGCATTAAACGAGTCAACAAAAGCCAACAATATTGTTTGTGTGTGTAAAAACAAAACTAAAACAAAAGAAATTCAAAAAGGCAATAATTAATTTAATTGACATCTTTTGAGGCACGGTCTTGCTTGCGTCTGTGATTGAGACTGAGAACTAAGACTTTAGACTGCGACGGAGACGGAGACTGACTCTGAGACATCGACAGAGTCTTGACTGACTGCCACGCAGGAAAAGCGACGATGTCGGCAACAACGACAAGATCTTGGCAAAATTATATATATATATATACACACACACCTCGAAAACTGTCAAAAAAGCAAAACTTCAAAGCAGGCAACAAAAAAATACCAGCAACAACAACAATACATCGACAATGCCAATAAAAGTATACGAAAACGAGAACCCGGCCAAAGTTGCAAACAATTTTATTGCGTGGACTGATTACAGCCGCACACAACTCACAACACACAACACACAAAAAAAAACAACTCGAACCTCAACTCTTGGGGCAAGCTTCATGAATGAAGTCTGGAGTCTGAAGTCTGAAATCTGAAGCTCGTCTCTGGGCATGCCCATGAGCCAGAGAGCATCATTACAAGCAGGCAACAACGTCTGTCTTTCATTCAAAAGAGATCTGCCTTGGGGCCCTGTCTGGTTGCACAGTCTTCAGTCTTCAGTCTTGTGAGTCTTCAGTCTTCTGCGGCCCACGGTTAAGTTGTGAGCCTTGGCAAACGGATATCATTAAGCCAGGCTTTATTTAAACTGCCGCGTCTGCGTCTTTAAGTAGGCGCGACAATTGCAACAGTTTTTCATCTCGTTCTTCTTGCTTTTTGTTTGTTGTTATTGTTGCTCTCGTGCCCCTTTTAATGAATGAAAAGTGAATTTGGAGCCGAGGTGTGCACCAAAGGTTGGGCCCGCTGCCCTGTTGATTGACATGATCATGATTTACACCTTTCTGGGTGCGTAAGACACCCACAATACACACACACACACACACAGACACACACATTGGAAAGGATGGTAGGGGGAAGAGAGAAGTGTTTTCTTTGCGTGATCAGAAATTGATTGCAAATTGGCGTACACTGCGAAACAATATTTGGTTTGTGCTATCAAATTAAAAGTACTTTCTATATACATAAATATTCTAATAATAACACGACTTCAGCAACATATCTGCTATTCATTTGCTTAACGCTCCAAGTGCAAATTCCAACACTTTGCCATAGAATGTTAATGAATTATGTAATTCGGAGCTTGGTCTTGTCGTTTCGCTGTGTAGAGTCTCACAGCTCTGTGGAGCTGCTAATTGTTTAGACCAGCACAACACCCGCACATTGAACAAAGCGCATATGTAGTCGCAGATACTTTTCGTATCTTTGTATCTGGCAGATAGGAATCTGCGTGTGCCAGCAACACGTCGTTGTCGTTAAGCTACAACGCGACTTTTAACGCGCTAAGCACTTGGCCAGCAAGCCGAGAGACAGAGAGAGAGAGGGACAGACATCAGTGGCTGACTCACTTTGGGGGTATGGGAATGGGTTGAGTTCATGACCCGAACGGAAATACGCGCGTTTTGTTTGCGCTAATAAATCAAATAAAAAGCTAATCAACAAATGCGCAACTTCTCGCTCTTCACTCTGCTCAGAGTGCGGACAAAGTTTGTGCTTAATTTTAATCCTTTCCGTATCAAATCATTATTCGAGTCTAAAAGCGCCACAAAATTGTACCGCAAATAATCATAATGAAGCACTGAATGCGAACAGGAGCCAAACAACAAGCCAACAAGCAACCAACCATCAATGCTGTTTTCTGTTTTCTGTGAGTTGTGTGTTTGGAGTTTTGAGTTGAGAGCTGTGATTTAAGAGCATTGTTTGCTCTTTTGGTGGTTGTCGGTGGTTGCGGGTGGTTGCCACAGCCACTTGCAGTTTGAGTTCGCAGTCGCTGTTGCTGTTGCCATTGCTATTGCTGTGTCTCTTGACTGTTTGATTTCTGTATTGTGTGTGCTTTTTGTGTTCTGTGTTTCTGTTTGGTTCGCGCGCGGCAAAAGTCAACAAAGCAGTTCGAAACGTCAACAAAACCTTTTAAATTATTATTTGCCTTTGTTGCTTTATTTGTCTTTGTACGCAAAGAAGACGAAGGCGGGGGCGTCTTCCAAGTTTGCCAAGCAAAGGGGTTGCAACCCTTTGAGCAAAGTTTGCTTTTGCTTCCAGCTCAAAGCGTGAGAATTTTGCAAGCCAAAAGTACGTTACAAGCTAAATTCTTAATCGCTTTTAAAGATGATGCAAAGATGAACATTGCAAAAATGCCAATGATCATCTGAGACAGAGCAACCCTATCTATATTGTTATCTTCTTTGCTACCTCGATCAAAATTGCACACATTCAAATTACGAATTGCACATTAATTTAAATTTTCGCATGCAAAAGACAACAGTAGAGAGGGGAGTTCAATTTTATATATTTAACATAGTTGATTGCATCTTCAATACACGATCAATATTGTCTTTTGTGCTTAACGCATTTCCATGGGAAAGAAAAATCTTCTTCTCTGCCGCTTAACCCCTTCTCGTCCAATGCTTGGGAAAATTAAATAATATGCAAAAAAAAAAACCCTTTGAGCACAGATGTCATCCCATTAGGTGCAGAGGTGATCGAGACGCTGTCGCTGTAGCTCTGTTTGCCTTGCCCTATCTGCCACGTAGGCAAATTACCTCAGCAACCCCCTTTTCAGACTGCTTCGAGACGAAGAAGAAGCCTCAACCCATTTGAATACTCATCTTCAGCTTCTTCCGCTTGCGCAAAATCAAAAGAAAAAAAGGTAGCCCGACTGGCTTCATCTGCATAATTTTCACAATGTGTGGCGATCAACCCTTGCTTTCACCCTTGTGGCAACACGTGCGTCCCTTAGGGCCAGGCGGAAAGAAGACGCTGCACGTAGACAACTCAGTAGACCAAATATCAATTTTCTCCATTCTCATGCAAATCAAAAACGCTGCCCCGAAATAAATAACAAAAAATGTGACATCAAAGGCGACTCACAACACAACACACAGATCGAGATCGAGCTGGAGCTGGAAGATCGTTCGAAAGGTCGGGGTCGAACGGGTTCAACGCCTAATCTGTCTTTGGCACGTCTTAAGGGTTGCTTCTTGCGAGTAGTGTTCCTTGCGGCTGCTGTGTTTTGCTCGGCGACGTCAACAGCCAGCGAAATTTTCGGCAACAACAGCCCCTAATGGATGACCTATTATTATTATCGGCCGGGAACGGGCCTTGTGTCTTGCGTCTTTTTTGGCGAAAACCTTTTTTTGGCAACGTTGCCATTGTGATGCAAATGTGAGGCTGGCCCAGAGGGCTGTGCCGGAACGCCGCGGTATTGATCCTTAATTTATGCATAAATGCGCGTCACCTTTGGCTGAATGGGTGCCAGGATTCGAGGGTTATGCGTCCGCCTCGCTAATTTTTAATTTATGCAAAACACACAATTTCGGCTGCAACTCCTTTTCGTAGTTGCTTAGCTCCTTGGGCAATCCTTGTCGCTATTATTGCGTAATTCGAGACCGAAAAGTGAAACGAAGGAAATCTTTTTGCATTTCCTTCAACAACAAGAACAACAACAACACTTGATGGTATGTCACCCAATTTTTCGCGTATGCAAATCCCATTGTGAACCTGTGACGGCTCAGCTCCGGAAGGTTCCCGGTTCGGGTACACCAGCCTTAGGTGCTTTTTGGCCTCGTCGCACAATCGTTTAGAAAATTTAATTTATTTCGCTGCCGCAGCCAGTTTTCTATTTTCCAATTCTATTTTCAGTTTTACTTTTCAATTTTTCCATTCAATTTTCATTCTGCTTGTTGCTACCGGGGGGCAGTAACAAATTTTTGCCGTTTGCTACTCTTGTTGCCGTGTTTTGTGTGTTGTAGTATGCAAAAAGGGTTTAACTCATGTATACATATATTTTTTTTTGCAAGCTATTGAGTATAATGGAAATATGCAAGTTTTGTGTTATACTGTACTTGAAAGAGAGAGGGAGACATCGAGAGTTCCTGTAATTTGAGTTTGGTAAAGAAAATATATTGCACTAGAACATTTTTGTCTTGCGAAAATAATCTTGATTTTTGTTGGTGAAGTAAAAGTTTTTGTAAAATTTAGCTAGAATTAGAGTTTTTTTCAAAAACTTCATATGCTTCTGTCTCTTTTATGGGTTAAATATATTGACTATAGTTAATTCTTTCTTGTGTTGCAGTGTATTTCGTCTTTCCACCTGGTCGGAACTTTGTTTTTACCATTCTTATCAAATTCAATTTCAAACATTTTTGCGCCGTACGCTTTTGTTCAATAATTTCCCACTCTATCGCTTCCCCTCTCTCTCTATCTATCTCTTTCTCTGTTTGTGTGCGGCAATTTCTTTTCACTGTTTTATCAATTTGTGTGGCGCTCGTTACTTATTTTTATTTATGCTCCACTTGCAGCCCACCTATTGCCAGATCCCTTTTTGCATAACCCGCGAGCAAAAGTTCCTAACCGAAAATAAATTCTTTTTATTTTGCATTTGATAAGCTTGGGCCAGACTGCGATATGTTGTATGTGCCGCATAACACAAACACATGTGCTCCCTCTCTCTCTCTCTCTGTATCTCGCATAGCTCATGCATTTTTGGGGGCTGCTGTCATACATCGCATCTCGATAGCGCCAACGATATATCCTCCATTGTGTATGTGTGTATTTTAAGTGTTATGTTGTCTCGTTATTTATGACTTTACACATGCAAATGTTGTCGTGTGCGACAAGCGCTGGAGCTTAGAGTTCCACACTTTGCCGGCAACCCTTTTACCTCGCGGCATTTCTTTATGGATGACATTTTCCAAACGCTGCCACATTCATTGAAAATTGCATGGAAATCGAATCAGTGGCGGCAGTTGATTTGATTTCTCATTCCTGCCAGTCTGCCCGCAAGGACATGGCGCCAGCTAACGTTGCCTGCCCGCAACTTCCTGCTAATTGTTATGGCTTAATTAGGAGCTAGGCTCGCGCCGCCTGCTCCTAGTCATAACACAAGCCAACGGAGATGGCTTTAAAAAATTATGCGCATAATCAAAGAGTCAACTCACACACAGAAACGAAAAGGAAAAAGGCTGCGCATTTGAATAATTCAAAAGCTGACGTTGACTTCGACGCGTTGTCCTTTTGCGCAGGCGCTTCCTGGCTGCTGCATTTTAATTAAGCAAAGCGCGCGACGCATGCCACAAAACAGTTGAAAAAGGGGCCAAAAGGGGCTGGCTGACAGACAGACAGTCAGCGATTGTCCTGACGCGCTTAGCCTGTTGCGCCGCCGCAATTACAAATTCTAATTTTATGCTAATGCTGCTGTTTTTGGTCCTTAACCACAGCAGCAACGGCAGCAGCCAAAGTCGACTCGTTGGCTAATTATTATGCACCATGAACGCAGAGTGAGAGAGAGACGTCATTTGTATGTATTAATTTGAATGTTTATAAAACTGGATTTCTTGACCCACTAAACTAGAGAGCAGCAGGAGCTGTGATGGAGGCAGCCACAAGGGCAGGGCGCATTGGTCAACAGACTCTTTTTGATAATGCGCAAATCTCGTACATAATAAGGAATAATTATTATTTGTTGCTGTTTCTTTCTCCCTCCCTCTCTATCTCTCTTTCGCTCTGTCTGTTTCTTTGTTGAATTTCTTATAATTTATTTTGTGTTAGGCACATAAATAATTCAAGTTTGTTGTCTTTGTTTTTCGTATTGTAATAAAAAGCAAGTAAAAAGCTAGTTAATTGTATTGTGTGCCGGGTGTAAAGCAATAAAATTCATATTGATATTAATTTTTAGTGTTGTTAAAACAAGAAAAAAACTAAGATGAAAAAACATTGCTGCGAAAATCAGGCAGCTGCCATGGGAGCTGGTTTGTATTGCAAGTGATTTATGGTTTGATTGTTCAGTTAATTAGCAAATACAGATCAGGCAGGCCAGCAGGCAGGCTAGACTGACAAATTACCAGAGAGTATACCTAGCCAACTAGTATAAATATGTATGAGATGTTTGTGTAAAGTACAAAGTTGAATTAGGTGCAAATGCACAACAGATGGAATTCAGTTATAACTGGGTTTAAATTGTTGTACTGAACTCTAGCTATGGTACTTTACCCTATCATTATTAATAAACATTTATATTTTAATCGTTGGTTGGTGTACATGAGTTAAATGAAATCGTTTAACACTTTGCGATAGACAAATATCAAAGGCGCGGCGTTTTAATACCCTAAACCGATTAAAAATGCGTAAAAAGTGTTTAATGTTTTTATGCAAAAGTATGTAACAGGCAGAAGGCGGCATCTCCGACCCCATAAAGTATATATATTCTTGATCAGCATCAACAGCCGAGTCGATATAGTCTTGCCGTATGTATGAACGCTTCGATTTTAGAGACGATAAGAGCTAGAGAATAAAGACTTTGGAATAAGCTCGCGTAAGCCCTAGGCAGTACAAGTTTGTTTCAAATTTTCGATAACTCTTCCCGCGTCCGATATACACATGTGATCGATAACAACAAAATCTTGAATTTGGAAAATTTTGATAGCGTTTGAAACAGTAGACGAAATAATGACAGTCTGTGAAATTTTTACTGAAATCGGTTAAGAAACTCTGGAGATATGGAACATAGAAGTTAAGTCAAGTATACACATGATTGCAACTCTGCGTTCAGGGTATCGTCTAGTAGGGATTTCTCGACTAGAGCTTTCTCACTTGTTTATCATTGTTTCATAATTTGAAAACATAAAAATAAAACTGTTTTATATTGCGATCTATTCCAACTCCTGCCTCTCTTCTCTAACTTTCAGTTAAGAAGTTAAACGCCTGTTGACCCTTTAACTTCGCAAATCTTTGCTGCAAACCTTTAACCTTGAGGCAAGTGGAAGTCACTTTATGTTTTTCTAATCAGCGCATTTTTATCAAATGCGGTCCGTTAGATAACTAAAGGGTTTCCCAACCCCAACCCGCAATCAACCCATTTAGTTGGGTCTGCCCACTCCTACCTTACAACCCATCCAACCCACATAATTCAAGAGCCAGCAATCTAACGCAATCAGCATAGACAACAAAAAACAGGGAAAGAACAAGAATCTTCTTCTTCCATAGATATTGCTGGGAACATAAAAAAAGCAATCGTTGAGCAAAGCAAAAACCATAAAAATCACACCTACGAGTACGTTGTAATAAAATGTTATCAAAAGTGTTGCTGCCAGTCCGCTCCTGGCAATCCGGCAATGCTTGGTCTCCCCTCTGTCTCTGACAATATTTTTTTGCATATGACAGCGGCAATTGGAAGAGGCAAGGTGAGCTGAAGTGAGGTGAGGTTGGGAAGCTCGACGGGAGCATCATTGTTAACCCTTCCTCGAGTGCTTCGCTGAGGTTCCCGCCATAAAAATCCCAAACACACATCGCTTGTGGGTGCATCCTTTTGGTTACTGGTTTGTGCCCCGCGCAATCGCTTTCTCCTTCACTCTCTCTCTCTCTGTCTGTCTCTCTTACTCGGTGTATTGACAATTTTCATGGCGCCTTTTGCCTCGTCAGCGAAATAAACAAAAGGAAAAAAATATCGAAAGACAAATACAGTGGAGAACCGAAGAAAACAAACATTTTGAGCGCAGGTTCAGTCTGCTCTAGAAAACAAGACGCTGGGGTGCTGTAAAAAATAAGCAGAAAACCGCTCAAAAGGATAACAAGCACAAGAATTGAGTGTGTGTGTTTGTGTGTGTGTTTGTGTGTGTGTGTGTGTGTGTGTGTGTGTGTGTGTGTGAACAGCAGCCAAAGTGAAGAGGTAAAAATTTTCTGCTGACGACAAGTAACTGCTTTAAAAAAGTGACTTGGACGTACATTTTTATTGGTTCAGCGCGCTCCAGAAGAAGGCAGGAAACAGGCAGGAAGGTGGAGGAGAAGAAGAACAGTTTGCTGCTGTTGCATGGGGGTTGCACTTAAAGACGCAGCACTCCTCACAGTTGCTTAAGTGCAGCCGAAGCGCAACAACTAAAGGACTGCACAAGTATTTGTAAATCTTTTGAATTCCAACCAAAATCACACACACACACAGAGTGAACGAGATAGAAAGATAGACAACTGACACATACACATACACACAGGGGTGCATTTTGCAACAACCCTTTCGTGTGTGTGTGTTTGAGTGATACTCGGTGTGGTAAACGGAGCGGCAATCACAGCCAGCGACATCTATTGTTGTACAAGCGAACTATGCGCATGCATAGATATTTATGTATGTTTGGGATTTTCTAATTTGAATTTGTTAGACTACTTGCTGCACCCAAAGCGGAAATTGTTGCAGGAAGAGCGACAAACATTCAGTGCAGCCCAGGGTGGCTTCCAACTCGACATTGTTGTTGTTCGTAGCGGAAGTGCCCAGATTTTATAGGAAATGCTAGAAAGGGGCAAGGGCCGGAGGTTAGGGTTAGGTTCTTGAGTAGAAATCGAGGTGATTATCAGCTGTGTGTTTTTCTGGCGTGGTGTGATGCAGTTTGTAGCATTTTGTGAGGTGAGTTGATTTTTTATGGGTTAATTTAGAGTTAATGAATCAGCTTTGAGCTCGGGTTTAGTGAAGAGACTATTCCGTATTCATATGATAAAACGACTTCCATCAAAGTAAAACTGCTTTCCACTCAAGGCAACCTTGAAGATCGCTCTGTGCATTTGTTATGCCGCATTCTAAGCAGATTCTTCAGATGTGCAACGTTTTCGCGTTGACTGTAAGGCGCCACAAGAGAGGCGAACGAATTCGTAAAAAATCGCGCTACAAAGGAATTCACTTAACAAATTGCGCAAATTTATTCATTACCCGCAAAACAACAGCAGCCGACGTAGCAGCAGCAGCAGCAGCTGAGCGACGACAACAGGAGAGGGTAGAGGCGGCTACAAAACGTTGCAAAATGAAATAATCCACACTTTTGGACGCTTTATCAACATGCCGAAGAGCAGCCGCAAGCCCAATAGCCAAGTTAGCCACACCACAACTGAGGCTCAAACTCGGATTCGGACTCGGACTCGGTACACAGAATGTTGGAGTAGGAGTCGCAGAGTTGAGGTTGCAGTTGCAGTTGGAGAGTTGCCGCCACTTGCCACCGCTTGGCCCGATCCGCTTATCAGTGCGCGCACATCAACGAACTGAGGGGCACAACATCGAAAGGATGAGGAAGAACGCCAAAGTCAAGCCCCAGTAACTTCATCACCTTGCCTCATGCCACAGTGTGCGCAGAAGCAGCAGCAACAACAACAGCAGCAGCAGCGGCGTACAAATTAAAACCTCAGCACAAGAGTTGAGTATTTTTTGTTTTTTTCGGATGCAGATTTACGCTGCCCGATAGCCAAGGAGCGGCCTCCTCCATCTCTCTCTACCATTGCACCCACCCGCTCCGCCGCTCCCTCTCACCAGATCCCGATTGCATTCTGTGTGCCCAGTAGCAGTTGCGTTGTCGATACACCTTCTCTCCAAATCGACAATAAATTCTCAGTGGCCGTGCATGAAATGATTCCTCTCCCCTTCCCAACCTGCCCCCACCCATTGCTGCTCTTGCAGTGACTTCAGTGTTGTCGTCGTGTCTTTTGGCTACGGACCTGAATACTCCTCATCGTATATCGCAGCGTGGTTATCACATTTGTCTCAGTTTCCTTGCCTGCGAGAACCAAAAGCACACAGCTTACTTACACTAGCCATAAGGGTATTATATATTAAGCAAATGATTTGCAACGATTTTGGTAATATTTTCTTAGCTATTGATTTCTTAAAGATTCATTTTTGTATGAAGAAATTTAATGGAAGCTGTAATTTTATTAACAAGATATCTTACAATGGGCTCCTTTAATGCTTTTAAAGTTTTTGTTTCTTAAATGTTGTTGCAGGGTATTTAAAACATTGTTGCATGCCCCTTTGGGTTATGTCTGCTGCATGCCGCTGCTGCTGGCTGCGCATCCAATTGCTTGGTTTTGGCTCGCCAGTTGCGGTCTTTTAGCCTTTTTGCTGGCGAGGCTGTGGTCCGCCCTGCTGCAGCCACCTCGGGTTGTTGATCGTCGCTTCGATTTGCTACATTTTTATCTCCTACCGTGAATTTCGTTACCGCTCGTAGCTACTGAAGCGACAGCCAAAAGGGCAGCTTGCAACATTTTTTGTGTTTGTTTTTTTTTCGGTTGTATCAACAAACTTTATAAACCTACATATATATATATATTTTTTTTTTTTTAATTTTTTCAATTTGGGAGGGCGCCTTTTATTGTCAGTCAGTAGGGGGGGAAAGTGTGGCTCAGTTGCGCAATGACATCATAAAAATCATTTAAATTAATTTGCCGTTGTTGTTGCTGTTGTTGTTGTTGTAGTTGTTATTGTCCAGAGTGCGGCTCCATATGCTTTTATTTGTTTTTTATTTTTATTTTCATGGCGGATTTGGCGCTGCTTTCTTTTCGCTTTCGATTCTTTGCAGCCCAATGACAAACGCGCCTGTTAATTTAACAAACGTAGCGAGAGGAGCCGGAGCAGGAGCAGGATGGGGACAAGGATGAGAACGTTTGCCCATTACAAGGACTAAGTCCGCATCATTAAATTAAAATTGTCGCGCACGCAGTAGAAAAACTCTCTACAACTGTTTGGGGAGGTTTTCAATGCCTTTTTTTTTCTATTCCATTTCTTTTTGTGTTTCTTTTCTTTTTTTGTTTTGCTATGCAAAGTTTTCACTTTTTTCTTTACGCTTTATTAACAATGCGCTTCGGTTTAATGGCCGCGATTGTACAAATCGCCTTATGACAATTTAGCCAAAGCCTCGGCTACAATTTTTATGGTCGTTTAATGCCTTGCAATGGCTTTTACAGTTACTGCAGAAGGAGTCGAAAGTTGGGAGGGGGAGGGGGAGGGGTGGAGAGTCCACAGTCCGTAGTCCATTTCGTTGTCCACATGCAAATCTTGGCTGGCGCATCGAGCAACTGGGCAGAGATCCTGCCTGGGTGTTCCCGCAAGCCGATCGCTTCGCTGCCGATTTCCAACTGAGTAATTAAGCCTTGTTGTGCAGCTTGTGATCGTTGTTGTTGTTGCTGTTGTTGTTGTCTAGTGTCACGCCATTAAAAAGAAATCACAGTTAAGGCTCAAACGTCTGTCTCGGTGGCTCGTTCGGTCAGTTAGCCATATGGCCAACAAGCTGCTGGCATTTTTTTGTGATTTCCACGTAAGACTTTCGAGTTGGACTTGGTTTCGATTCTCTGTTTTGTTCTGTTTGGTTTGCTGTTCTCTTGGCTTATCAGCGATGCTGGCTCCAAGTTTGTTTAACGCCCAAGTGAACAAAAACTCATTCGTAGAATTTTGGCTTGGAAACGCTTCAGTGAAATCGATTTGCTGCCTGCTTTGCCTCGTTTTGAGTCTCTGGAGTGCCATTGCCATAACATCAACATCCCAAAATTGTGCCTAAGTAGTGACGTTTTCGCTCCGTGTGGGCCACGCACACGTTATCGATTATATACACAACAAATACTACACGTATATATGTTTTTTGAATTTCTGTTGCTGCTACGCTTTAAAATGCTTCCGCTGCCGTTTGTTGTTTTGTTTCGCTACGTTTCTTTTTTTTTTTTTGCAATTTCGCTTCAGTAAAAGTCCATTTGCCGCCCAATCCCAATCCCAATCGTAGTCAGGCCAACCCCAATACGACTTCCATATCGTTGTGTCTGTGCTTTTGTGCACCCCTGGTGCGGTTGGTCACGTACAAGATTTTCTCGTTTATTACATTTCCCTTTAGGTTTATTGCTTCTTAGTGTCGAGGCTGCCTCAGCCGCTGCAGAAGCTCTACAATGGGCCGCAGCCTGAGCCAGAAATAGAAAAGAAAACCAAAAAAAAAAAAAAAAAGCTAAAAGAAAAAAGTGACTTGAAAGTTGACAGCCATCGACCTGGGTTCGTCATGCCCTCATCCTCCTACTCCTGCTCTCTGACCCTGTCCGCCCAACCCCTCCTCACCCTGCCCTTTACTGACATGTGCAGTTTTCGTTTTCGTTATCGCTCGTTGTTGTTCCTTACGTTTTTCCACAAATTTTTCACGCTTTTCAAACGCAAAACACTACGCAATTCATTTGCCTATGTTCTAAGCGCTGTCCAGCCAAACCCCAACCCTCTCTCCTCCTACTCATCCTTCTCTTGTTGTGTACTCTGTGTGATATATGTAGTAGCTTGAAGGCTCAGCAAAGCTTGACTTGACATCTTCAGAGAGCATAGTCGTAAAATTGAAATTACCGGAAGTTATTATATCTTCATATATTAACTGGCATTGTCTTGCATTGTGTGTCTATGTCTGTGTGTGTCCATTGTCCTTTATCCTGTTGGACTTGACCACTCCTTAGTCCTTCTCCTTCTCTCACTCTGTGTGTCTCTCTGTTGGTTTCCAGCCGTGCATCCTGTAGCGTTTAAGTTTAATTTTGTGCTTTTTCCGCTTGGTCTCATTCTTATTGTGTGTTCTGTGTGGCTACGTCCTGTGTCTTGTGTCCTGTGTTGCTATTGCTGTTGCTGCTCTGCGTGTCCTGTGGTCGGTATTTCCATATTTTCAAATCAAAATTTAACAACCACAACAATGACAGCAACAAATTGAGCAACATAATCCCGTTGTTGCCAGTGTTGGCCAGAGCTTAAAGTATATGTGTTGTAAAATGTGCACATTGCTCGTTTTTCAAGGCATTTTACGATGCGCCAGGACTTTGCTCTTCCTCAATGTCCATGCAAAGTGGGCTATGCACCATCTATATTCATATTCATGGTCATTGCCATACCAAAATCAAGGTGACGTCTAAAAAAAAAAAACTTGCAGTAAAATAACAACAACAACTAGGTGGCCAGGAGCTTGACAGGACAGGCAGCAGTCGAGCCAACAGGCGTGCAGATATCAGCGTGTTCCCCAGTTCGGCCAGCGACCTTTCCACACATGCAGAATATTAAAATCCATCTTTGAAATGCAAGCGGCGTTCGCTGGCACCGTTTTGTCGACGTCATCACAGCTGCTGTCTCGCTCGCTCGCAACGCCATTTGAAATTTCGGTCAGGTTGGCAACAGCACCAGCGCCAGAGACAGCATCAGTTGTTGCCACACCAAAGAGTTGAATGGAGGACAATGTGTCGTGCTGCTGTTTCCGTATGCAAAGGATGTTGCGCAGCGAAGCCAACAAAGTTTTCGCCAACTGACGGGCCAAGTGAAAGTGAAAATGCCCCATGTCCCATGCCCCATTCATCCATGGCCCCCAAAAACTATACTACACACACACACACACACACACACACTATAGCAACACCCTGTAGACTTGAAACCCATGAAGATTGTGTACTGAAGCAAATTTGTTGTATGCAAATGTCCAGCGATTTAATTATCGCACTAGACAACTGAAATATCGCCACATGAAACATAAACTGAAGCGCATTTAATTAGCGTTAATTGCAGCAATCTCTTCTCGTTGGCGTCGGCCAGCGTTCAGCGATCTAGCCAGATATCTTTCTTGCCACACTTAGAAAAAGTTAAAAAAAAAAAACAAAATAAAAATTATTTTGAAGAAATTTTGTCCCGAAGAAAACAAATATTTTGAGATAACTTAAACATATTTATATATATACATATATTATCAAAGGAGCAATTTATTTTTTTTTTTTATAGATATTTAAACATTTTTATTGAGTTAGGTGCACAAACTTGTTTGCACACTTTTTCTCTAAGTGTATGTTCACTTAAAGTATGCCTCGTGTATATGCGCAGCGACAAAAATTGTTGCCCGCCGGCCAAAACTTGTTTGCCATAATTTACTTGGGCTTTTCTTCTAGGCCTGCTTCTATCTAGCCAGGCCAACAACAACAACAACAACTGCAGCTACAGCTTCAGTTAAGAGCGCGTCCTTGTGCTCGTCCACAGTCTTGTATTCCTTTGGCGAATTTCGATCAATTTCGTTTGCGTTTGGCCATTTGTTAATCAAATGGCCTACACTGCAGCAGGTTGCTGTTGTTGCATGTTGTTGTTGTTGTTGTTGCATGTTGCTTCTGTTGTTCTCGTTGTCGCAGTAGTTGTTGTCGTCGTCATTTCGCTTTTCAAATTGCCTGGCAAAAGCCTGCGGGAATTTCTGTGGCAGTTGAAGTTGCAGTTGTTGTTGCTGTTGATGTTGTTGTTGCTCTTGGTTGCTGTCGGGTGGTCAATTGCTCGAGTGTTTTGTCTGATGAGCCTGCAAGCAACAAAACACAACAGCAACCGCAACAGGAAGTGAAACATTTAACTTAAAAGCGATCGAAAAGTCAATTTAAGATCTGATAAATAAATACCTGAAGTGCAGTCAAACCAATTGCTGATAAACAAAAGCAATACAACTCTTGATAACTAAACAAAGTCAACGGCTTGGGGCACGTGTAAATCAAAACTTCGTTGCCTGGCGAGATAGTTTCAATCAAGCAAGGCGAGAAGCGTTCCATAGCTCACACAATGCCACACACAACTTAATCCAATGAGACGCAGTTTTCTGCAACAACAAATGAATTTTTTTGCGGAACTGGGAACTCCGTTAAGCAACTGCCAACCGGCAACTGGCAACTGGCAACTAGCAACTGCTGCCAGCCCGCAACACAAATGGAACGCCTAAAAAAGAAATCTGCATAAAAATCAAACGAAAAGGAATAATAATTTATTATAATTTGTTCCTCTCTCTCTCGCTCTTTCTCTGGCAGTGCCACAAAATGCAACAGTCTGTTGTATAAGTATTCATGTGTGTGTGTGTGTGGCATTATTATGTTACGTTGAACTTGAACTTGAACAATTAACTTAAAGTGAAATTTCGTACGCGAGCAGAAATTATAAAGGCGCTGGAGGAAACGCGGCTGGGCATTGCCAAGGGGACAAGGGGTACTTGAGTGAGTCAGGAAGGGAGGGGGAGAGGGGGTGTTGAGCGAGAGAGCGAGATGCCGGCGACTGCGCTTTACAGGCGCGTACGTAATACGCATAATTGAATTAATTTGTATAAATGAATAGTTTAAGTGGCCGGTCGAGTGCGAGCGGGAAGCCGAGTGCGATGCCAGCCACAATACATATGTGTATATGTGTTTGTGTGTGTGTGGCGCGCATTTAAATTTTCCGTTTTCCACACGCTTTTTGCCAGTTTTTTTTTTGCGGGCGCGCGCTCGTAGCTGTAAATTTGAATTTCAATTTTCTTCGTTCGCTTCGTCTCTGTGCAACAAAATTAAATTATGCTGAGCCTCAGTCGACGACGCTGACGGTGACGCTGACCCAGACAGCGTGCAGACAAAAATTAATAATTTTGTCGAAATGAAAGAGATGGCAATACACACACATACACACAGACACACACACCAGCGCGCTTAATGGGCGAGCGTACTACATGGCGTATAATTAACCGTGCATGTGCCTTGGTTATTATGCTGATGACGTCACAACGACGCAGTGGCAGTGGCTGCTGCGACTGCGACTGCGACTGCGGCTGAATATGCAAAATCAACTCATACACATGTGAAAATCATTTAAAATTCTAATTTCAAGACAAATTAAATACAAAGCAAAGCTCCAAGCGTTGATTAAATGGCGCTTAAAATAAACCACAGTTGGTCAATTTGAATTTTGCGGTTCGTGTGGGTGTTGTTTATTGTTTAACTCTTGGGTCGTTGACCCAAACAACATTAGCTGACGCGACAAATATTATTCTTAAGTGTCATGTTCAGTGTAGTGAAATCAACACATATGGGAAACGGAAAGTTGAATATAGGAATCCTTTTGGCTTAGTTTTCAACTTAACTTTGAACTTGTATTACTTCAGCTTTAAGTAGAGTATTCTTGCTTATTACACTCTCTATACATTTCACCTACTTATGCTGCAGTTAGTCATTCTGAAAAGCTAGATTTATTTGCGGCGTGTTGCGTTTCATTTAATTTCCTTTCAATTTCTGGAAACTTAGCTGCTTTTTTTGCGCCTTGTGCCACTTCTGTTAAAGGCAAATTTATTACGAAAAATATTTTGACAGCGTTAAGCTGCACAAGAAAGCTAACACAACGGCGTGAGGGCCACTAATCAAGTGCGAGGACTCTAGCCAGCAGCCGTTCATCAAATCCTTCGGCCACACGTCGCCGCAGGACTCGACTCTCTCTCACATTTTTTTTTTGTCAGTGTGCTATTAAGCTAATCAAATAAAAAATAGCTGTATAGCCGAAGTCGAATCTCTCTTTTTGAATCTCCCGCCTAGCGGACACAATGCGGCAATTTAGTGCTGCATCATGCTGGCCAGCGGCAACAAAACTGTAGCGCCACAGAAGTGAGTAACCCTGGGCCTGGCATTAGCATTAGGAAGCGTTGTGCTGCAAATCAAAACACACGTGGCCGCAATTGTGGCACGTTGCACGTGCAACACTGGCAACGCTCGCACTTGAAAAGCGCGAGTCAACTTTAAAAATAAAAGGCACACACAGACTGTAAAACTCTGCAATGAGACATACATTTATAAAGTTGAATATAAATTGCTGGCATATAAAATATATATAGTATATATATGTTTTGAAGGGGCAGGGGCAAGCGCTTCAATATCGGGGGTGTCGCGTAAATTGAATGAATGAATTGCCCGAAACGAGCGAAACAGAGAGAGGCAGGGAGGGAAGGCCAACTTAGATGGTGGATGGTGGCACGACTGCGGTCGTTTATTTACACAAAAGCTTTAGCTAAACCTTAAAAAAATAACTGTAACTGTTATTCTAAAAAAGAAAAAAAGACGAACGCTCCTCGGGGTGGCTCGAGGGTGAAACACACTACTGTACTGTACAACACTACTGCACAACACAACATTGGAACTTAAGTCAAGTTCTTGGCAGTAAATTGCGTCACGTTTCGGCACGCTCTCCCATATATGTATGGGTGTATGTATGGGTGTGCTGCGAGTCTGCTTCGTCTTCTTCTTCTTAACGTACGTGTGCGTTTTGCACGCATTGATTTATCATGATCAACTGGCAACCCCTTTCTGGTCCGCCCCCTTTCGATTTCTTTATATCATGTTTTTTTCTTTCGCACATAAAAAACTTAAAGTCGAAACTGCTTTTCTTTTTCAGTCGCAAGTTCCCTGGCGATTTGGTTCATAGGAAATCAATACAACTGCACTGCGATTTGCCCTGCCTCCCCGCCCTTCCTCTGCCTCTTTCGCTGCTGCTGCTCATCAGCTAACGCAATAGCCCGCGGTCAAAATTGACTTACACGCTCTACTCTGTGGCACTGTATAAGTCCTGACTCTGACTCCAGCTACGATTGTGGCTGGCTCGTTACTTTGAATGCCATTGCAGTCAATTCGATGGCCCTCTCAGACCCTGTCCGCCCAATAAGGCAGCGCCTGGTTGCCGCTGGGCACGCATACACTCAGAAAAATGTGTAATTTGCAGTTGAGTCGCTTGAAATTGCGTGTTAAGCTGTATAGAAATGATCAATTTAAAGTAAAACTTGCTACAGATCAAGCACTATCTTGGAAAATCATTTTTAATGTTATCGATAATAGTTAGAGAAGATTAATCGATAAATTGTAATGGACTTCAATCAGTTATGGCTAAGAAAACCTTATATTATTTTAATCTCTTTCTTTTGCCTGTTACATATTAAATAAGTATTAAATAAATATTTTTAATGGTATCGATAATAGTTAGACAAGATTTATCGATATATTTTAATGGCATTAAATCGGTTATGGCTAATGAGACCTTATATTCTTATAATCTCTTTTTTACCTGCTACATATCAAAAAAAAATATTTCTTGTCAGATTTCTGTTAAAGTCTAGGCCATTTATTATTTCTCAGTGTACAAACACAACGCAGCATACTCTCTCCCTTCTTCTGCCCTCTCTTCGTACACCGCCAGAGTTTTCCGTCTCAATTCGTTGTATGCTTCACTTGCGCCATTCTTTGCGCCTACGCTGGGTTCTGGTTTTTTGGTTTGGGTTTTGCTCCAGCGTCCTGGGCGGGCAGCAGCTACGTGATCTTATTTTGTGCTATGCTTCCCTTGCCGCATTTTATGCCCAATTTTTATACTATTTTCGTATTTTTTTTCCGTTCATCCTTCGATATCAATTCGTGCGTTTGTTCGCTTAGCATTTTTTTTGTGGTTTTACTTTTGGCTGCGTTTATCCTTACGCCTGTCGTGAATTAAAAGGATTTAAAGTCGTTGCGCTCTGTCTAAAAAAGATAGCTGAATGTTTTTGCAACTTGCGGTTGCCCTGCACCCTCATCATTTCTGTTTTCCTCTGTCTGTGTGTGTGTGTGTTGTTTTTGTGGGTTATTACTTTTCAATATTGTCCTTGCGGATTAGTGCGACATGTGCCCGAAGGCCAAGCCAGGACAGCATAGGATAGCATTTAGGCATGCGACAAGGTTATCTATCCATGTGTGTGTGTGTGTGTTTTTGTCTTCTTATTGTACGCTCCATTTGCGAAACCCAGTCTAACCTTTCGCTCTAAGTGAAAGACTTCCATTTTTTAGCATTTCCACAAATTTTAATATATTAAGTTAAGTTTTCTTGTTGGAGACTAGAAAACGTCACAGATCATATTTATACATATCATATATATATATATATATATATATCTATTTAGTTGTATTCGTATTTAGTTGGGCTTCCTTCAGCTCTTAGTTTTCCCACATTCAGCTTATCTAAGAGCATCTGGTTATCTTTGATTTTGCCATTAAAGTGTCCACTCTTCTGGCCGCGTGATTCTCACCCACTTTTGAGTACAGAGACTCTATAGCCCTTTTTCACTCATTTGCAAGTGTGAATATGAATAAATTCGTAGATAAATTGCAGCTTTAAGCCGTTTGCAGGCAGGCCAATCAGACCCAGACACAGATACACAAATACACGCGCAAATATATGAATGCCACAATACAGAGAGGGAATGATGGGTTGAGGGGATGATGGGACGAGGGGGTGGTGGCAGAAAAACAGCTAGCTGCAAGCAACAGCCACAACAAGGCGGCAAATATTATCCTTTCAAGTTGATTTGATCACGTACGCAAAAGGGAATTCCGGGACGCATAGCCGTACAAAATATGAGCTTGCTGGCTCGTAGGCCGAGTCCTGAGTCCTTAGTTTTCAGTACTCAGTTCTGAGTCCTGCGTTGGCGCGAAGGCTTTCAGGCAAATCAAAAACAGCAACAAAAGGCGAATAGTGTGTGCGTGTGTGAGTGTGTGTGAGTGGAAGCTGTGGCACTGCCAGCCTAAAGGGACGCACTGCCACTTAAACATTAATAGAGCAGCGGGGCCGAGAGGCAAACGATATGCGTAATAAATGTCGAGCACAGCGAAGACGGAAGACGGCGAACACTGAGAAAGAGTCCTTGGCGAATGTGTCGAAAAAAGTGCTTTGGCAAATCCTAAAATATTAAAGCCAGTCGAGCACAATAAGCGAAATTAAAACAATTGTGTGCGAGGACTCGAACACGAACACGAACTCCAGCTCCAGCTCCAGCTTCCGTCAAGGATTGTACGCAAAACTGCCATAAGAAATATGGCACAATGCGAAAGCCCTCAACCAAATGAGCCTTGGCATTAGCTTTAGCCTGATCCTGCGCCTTAGTGCTCGCACAATTTATGCCTAGTCGAAGACGCTGTTAAGCCCAATTCATTTGGCCATGCCCGTTCGACTTCATTTAACCCACAACACCCCAAAGTTCCGGATATTCAAAAGTCCTAACCCTTTACCCAACGCGCGATGTCTTCATTAGCGAGTCCTTTGGTCACGCAACTGTAGCCTGTGAAATTAACGCGCCCAGGCAGTCATAAAATTTGCGTTTATTGATGCTCCGCCAACTGCTACCCAGGCGAAAGTGAAAATCCTTGTGTCTTAGCAGCTAGCTAAGGGGGAAAAAAAGAAGTTAATTGTGCTTACTTTTTAGTGTCTTAAAGCTGGATACTGACTATAACGGAGTAAACTTCCTTACCTCTCATTTTCTCTCTCTCTTTTTCCTTTCAGCTGATCTTACGTATTTATTTGCTTGGTTTTTTCATCATGTTGTCGATTTAAGATATCAGCAAAATACCTGGCTGGAAATTTATTCCATACCACTTTTAATTACGAATGCGCACGTGTTCGCAGAGTTCTCTGCGCCATTCTCCAATCTCCATTCCGCTGGTAAGTGATTCTCTAAAAACCGGCAAGCGGCGCTATTTGCCAATTGGCAATTTCGAAATTTCCAATTGTCAAGTCGTCGCTCGCTGACAGAAGCTGTCAAAAAAAAAAAAAAACAATGTGCCTCGCCAGGCAGTCGCCATTCTCAGCTGGAGTATCGAATATAAGTAATCGTATCTATTCGAATCGTATCGTATAATTAGGCGCATTGTGTCATTGAAAATTGCCTTTGACAAGTAAATGACAAACGCTTTTGATTGCTCGATTAAATCGCACGACGCAATTGTTAATTGTGTGCCGGATTGTGAGGGGACAGAGGGGGGGTTTATCTGGGAGGTTATTCTTTAGCCTTTGGGGAGGGGTTACGGTTACTTTTACGATTACGGTTTTGGTTTCGGTTTCGGTTTGATCATCAATGCGGGCACGTCTACTCGTGTGCCTCATGTGATATGTGGCCATAATGCGTGTTGCGGCTGAAATAAGTACATTCTAAACTTTAGAAACGTCTCCCCTACCCAGCTACCCCCCCTCGCATCACGCATCAACCCACTGCAGTCGACCGTCAGGTGGCACCTTGGCTTTATTGATTTCTGCGGCTGGCTTTTATGAGTTCAGTCGTGAGCTGAGTCGTGCTGTTGTTCAGTTCGGGGTATTCTCAAACGGTTTGGGGTTCTGGTTTCTTTGGCGTGCCAACCCCAAGGCACATGCAATTAAGCGCACATGTGTGTAGAGAGCTATATAAATAGGGTACGGGGGGTGTGGTATGGAGACGAGTGTAGTGGGGCACCTGTGCGACAGGCCATGTTGAATTTTACAACTTTTTGAGGCGAGCGCGCGCGTAGCAACTTTGACGCCTCATTGACTCGAGTGGATTCGCGCGGTCCCATTCTCTGTTTCTTTCCTCCACGCGGTGCCTCGTTGATGTCCTGGCGTGTCACATGCATTTGTGCTACTTTATGTTTTTGGGGGCGCCTCTCGTGTAGTTGAAAATTCCGTCCCATATATGTGTTCTCATATTTAGCTTCATTTTTGTGGCGCCCTTTTTTGTTTGTTTTGGCGTTGTTTTGTGTTTTTTGTGCTTGTTGGCCCGTGTGTTTTTATTTTGGCAATTAAATGCATGCGGCGAATGTCGACGATGGCGTTGATGGCCGCCCTGGGCTCGTGACTGAGCTGCTGCCACGTTGCATGCCGCATACTAAGTGTCATTATGAGCGACGACGATGCTTTTTCACAAACCTAAAATCCTAGACGAGCTCTGTCATTATGTAGCCAAACACACACACACACACACACATACAGGCGCAAATACAACAATGTTGCAATTACGTGGCTTCGGTCAAAGAAATTTGCCTACAGCATAATCCAATTTAAAGTGTTTAAATCAAATTTGAAACATCAGAACGAAGTGGCATTGTACAAGGTCCATGCCACACAATCCTGATTGCCAATGGGCTGGCTCTCTCTCTTTCTTTGGTGGGTGGAAAATTTTGAATTATGTTCTAATAAATGTGGAATGGTGGATGTTTGAAGCCGCCTCCTCTCCTGTTGCTGGCCTTGGATTCTGTGTGCTGTTGTACCTACGCGCCACTAAACCATGAAATGCAATCAAATTTGCGGTCGTCAAATGGCAAATATTGCGTGCGCCAACCCCCTTACGAAAAACGCCAGACAGACTTTAAAGCGTAGTCTGTCTGTGGGTGGGAAGTCTGGGGGTTGAGTGGGTGGTGCGGTGTGAGGCCTGAGCTGTCAGTGCGCGTCAGTTTGCCAACTCGAGCTGACAGCCTCCCACTGCTGCCAAAAGAGTGTACAACTCAATTTTGAGTTTTTGGGTTTTGGATTTTTGAAATTGCAACAGCAACAGCAACATAGCGTCGCGAGTTAATGAAAAGGATACACATGTCAACTTCAATTTTGGTTACTCGCCGAGGTGTTTGCCACAAGGGTTGCTCAAATTAGTTACTTCCTGTTCTTCCTGAGGGTTGACTCTCTCGTTGAGGTGTTGCTCAGCGCAATCTGTTACATTTTTCTTCCCTGCCCTAGTTCTTAAAACTTAGCTCGCCGCTTTTGGCTTTCAATGCCCAATTGTCGTCCATTGTTGGCTAACAAATATTTGCACTTGTGCCTCATTCAGCCCACAATTTGCCCACAACTTGATCACAATTGTTGCTGTACCAAATAGTACATATTTGTTTGTTTGCCCTGCAGTTTAATGCACAATCAACGTTTAAGCAGACAGCGCGAAGAGCTTTCGTTTAATTAGCCCAACTGCGTTGTGTTTGCCAAGCGGATTCCGTATTAGTTTCTATTGGTTGGGGTCTGAGAAACTCCCACTCGCTATTTCAATTCCAATTCCAATCCCAGTGTCAGGGTCACTGAGCAATTGAATTGCGCTTTCAAATGTGCTGCAAGCAAACGGAAAGCCATAAAAAAAATATAACTCTTGCTGTGTATATGTGTTGGGGTAATCAATTAATAATGGCATCGACATCGCAAAACTTTACACTATTTATCTAGGCACTTATTTGTTCAATATTGACTTTCGGGTAAGGTTTGTGTACCTAATGGTGAGGAAGGAAATGGAAAGCAATGTATTTTGTGCTTAACATAAAGTTTTTATTATAAAGTACATTTTAGAACTTATATTTAAAAAGTGTTTCAGTAAGTTTCATGTTTGTCATATTTGAAACATAATTTATTCTTAACTTCAGGTTAATATTTAACACACATCTTAAGCAGCTCAACATATGAAACTAAAGTGTATTGAGACGTCTGCTAGTTGCTGCTTTTAGTTTTCCATTCAATGCGAAACTTGTTTTCACAGCACAAATAGACAATAAATAGCCAACAATAACACAAAAGATGATTTATCGTGTGATTAAACAGGAAGATATTTCAGATACTTTTTTTTCTTTCTCATTTGCTTTTTTCAGCGTGACTGCAAACATGTTTTAGAGACTATTGTTGTTGTTAATTGTTTGTTCGTTTTAATTTAGAATGCACTAGGCTATATACTATTCTAAATTATAGAATTGCATTTATAAGTAATATTAATTAGCAATAAATAACATGAGAAAAAGGCGTTACTTGTAACTGGTTTTTATTTTGCTGCTGTTGCTGACTAAGCCGCCCCCGGGAGTGCAACAACAACAACAGCTTACAACAAGCTGCACAGTGGCTGCTAGTTGTAAGCGCCCGGGCGATTACAAGGCCCACGTTAGATATAAATAACATATAGCGTTCCATAAATCAATTGAGGGCAGAGAGTGCCAAATTGGAGGCAAAGTCATACAGACGGTGAAGGCTTTGGAGAAGGGGGAACGGGATGAGAGGGAATAGTGATAAGCTTTATCGCACGGGCGCGTACGGTAATTAAGAGCCCCAAAACTAACATTAATCTGGACAGGAATATGCACGAGTACTCGCCACAAGCACACACACACACACACACATACACACAGTTATTCATAGTGGTTATGTTGCCGTATCTTATGCTCATTAGGCACAGCCTGCGCCTTGACCGCCAAAAAGCCAAAGTTCAAAATAATTAATGACCTTTCGGGCCACAAACTTAATGAAAGACGTAATTTTTCGGTAGCTTCTATTTATTGGCAATAGCTGGAGTGCTCGCATTATGAATAGGGTGTTATTCTTTTTCCAAATGGGGGAAGAGAAGCTGCTGTGATTTATTTATGACCAAACCCCAACAGTTTTGCCTGATTAGCCGGAACTTGACCTAACACTGCCTTCTGGGTGATTGAGTGCCACTTGGTCAATGTCTTCTCTAATTTGCCCAGTTGGATGCCAGAATATTCACTTAACCTTAAGAGTCTGTTCGAGTTAAGAAGATTAGAAATGTGCAAAAATTATTGATCAACAAAATTCGAATTGATTGAATACTTGTCGGTTTATTAGGAACAATATTATAAGCAACTTATCAACGTTTACTTAATTCAAAAACTAATTCAAAAAATTATTTAAATATTGTTGGCTTTCATGTAAAAAACTAGAAAGAAAGTAAGAATTTATTAACATTTAAAAATATTTAAAAAAAATCTTTTGCTCAAGTTTGATTAATAAAAATCATTAGTTAAGATATATAATTATTTTAAATTGGAAAAAAAATAACTACTGCATTAAGTACTACAGTTTTAAGATATAAATCTTATTTAAATAATAGTTAATGTGTTTAGTTTGTCGTAAAATATTTCTATCGCAATCGGAACCTTACCATAACTATATCTTTTAAAGCTTTTTAAGTTCAACTTTGATTAACTTGAAATCATAAAACGCTTCTTAATGCTGTATTAGTTGCACAGCAGGAAGTTAACTTAAATCTTTATTGACTTCTACAAGACTTGCTCAATCCATTTCTTCAGCCAGCTTCCTTACAGTCATTTTGGTGCACTTTGTGGTCCTGTTTATAGCCTCATTTTGTATTTATTGCAATCTCAGTCTGCTGTCTTCGGGCTGCTGTTCTGCTCACTCTCTAATGGAATGCAGTTAGTATGTAGGTATAGAATAAAAACAAATACTATATAAATCGCGTAATCGCTGCAGCTGAGCGCCAGCAATCGCAATAGCAACAACAGCAACCGCAGCAACAACAACAATGTCACGTTCAATGTCAAATGGTTAGCTAAATTTGCAAAGGAAGCGTGTAAAACGTTTAAAATATTTTCTCATTAGACAAGTCATAGCCACAGACGCCGACTTGGTTGGTTGGTTTGCTTGCTTGCTTGATTTTTTTTGTCGTACAAGTTTATATACAATATGAAATGTCAAACGGCAACAACAACAATAACTTGACCTTCATTTCGCACAAGCTCAGGCAACTGCAACTGCATCTACAACAGCAACAACAACCCACGGCTGCTGTGTTTATCTCTATGGCTGTCTGACTAGTGTCGACTGGGCCTGGCTTCAAGTTGGTCCGAGTCTCAGTCTCAGTCTCAGTCTGAGTCTGAGTTTGTGTTACGAGCTGTGGCGTCTAGCGGGGATCGGGTAAACTGCCTGCCTGCTGCCTGCCTTGCTGACAGCAACATTGAATTGCTGCTGCTGCTTAGCTTGTTGTTGTTGCTTACGTAAGTAGCTTTGGCAGCAGCAGGGCGCTTGCCGCCGCCGTCGCCGTTGCCTGTTGAGCAACATTGAGACAAACATGTGGCAACTATAGACAGTTATCGCCATAAATTTTGACACTCGGCCACTTGGCAAATGCAAAAGTGTCGTCAGCGGCGACACAAATCGACAAATTGCCGGACTCCAGACGCCCCAAATCCGCCTTGCCCCCCTGCTTACCCTATCATGTGATTGCCAATTGAATTGTTGCTACATCTCTTTCTCTATCTCTTTTCATCTCGCTCTCTCATCATTTGCCATTATTTTTATTTATGTTTTTTTTTGCAAATCCTTTCAATGTTTGCGTTGGCACGCAGCAAACATCTCACACACACACACAAACAGAGACGCAAAGAGCGAACGCAAAAACGCGCTGCCACGCCCACTGTTCGGGCAAAAGACTAAGTCAATATTTAAGCGGCACATTAAAAAACAATCACAAAATATTGAAACAATAGACAATGCCCAAATGTGCAACTGTTTTAAAAGACAGGGTTGTTTTACTCTCCGATGCGTCACATGTCAATCTGGCAACACTGCCAACTTGTGCGTTTGTGTGCGTGTGTGTGTGTGCCATGTGCGCTGCGCAAACAAGCGGCTGTCAACTTTTGACGTTCACTCAAATTAGAAAACAGTGCAACAATTATTTCCATGAGAAACTTCCGCTGCAAACTAAAACAACATTTCGAGTCTTGTTCTCTTCCCCCCCTGCTCCCAACCAATCAAGCAAAGTTAAAGCCATACCAAACTCGACTCTGTCGAGGATTGGGATGTGGTGAAGGCATTTGTGGGGTGCTTTTTGCAGGCCCGCGAGCAACAATTTTGAGGCGTCCCCACAACTCATCAGCAACTAACGCAATCATCGGGCCTGGCTGGCTGGTTGGCTGGCAAGCAACCACCAACAACAGCAAGCGAGGCCTCATCAACTCGACGCCATTGCCATTGCCATTGACTCCCAGCCAGGCTGCCTCCAACCAGACCCAAAAGTGTCAATCCAATTACCTGTTCGAGCGCTGGAATCTTTTGCGACATGTTTCATAACGGCAAACGGCGTTTCGGAGTTTCGTTTTTGGCCCATCACCAAAAAGAAGAAAAAAACACACACAAACCTCACTCATCTTTCATCTCATTTCGCATTGTTGTTGGCAATGCATGCTTCGTTGGCTACACACACACACATAGAAAGAGGTGGGGGCGGGGGAAGAGTGAGTTTTGCCAATGGCGTTTATCAATTTGTGAGTGCTTCAATGTGGACAAACTTCCGCTGTTTGTTTTTGTTGGGGCCCACCCACAATGTGGTCTAGAGGCACATAGTCGCCATTGGCACTCATTAACACGTGTTTATTTAGCCTGCTCCTTATAAACGTTCGATCGACGCCAATAACAATAACTGCAAGCTCATGCTCGGCAATCGAGTGTTGAGTTGATTTAAGAAAAGGGTAAAACACTGAAGCTAACCCCAATTGAGCAGCATCCTCCAAAGGCGATCTCTCTCTCTCTCCCTTTTCGCAGTTCATTCACCAAACCTGTAGTGTTATTATTTTCATTGTTAATATTTGTTACACGCCTTTTGTCTGGCTCCTCGCAAGTACTCGTATTTGGAGTGCATTTGATTGCAAGGCAGGCTGCTAGACACTTAAAAAAAGTATGTATCAAGAAAGCTCGATTTATTTATTATAAGGTTTGTTAGATATATACTCATAAGAGATTTGTTTAGGTGGGTAAATTCTTCATTATTTTTTCGTTTTCGTGATTTTTCTAAGTGCACGCAGTCAGCTCCCTGGTTGATGACTCAATGCTGGCTCCCGACTGTGGCAAAAGTGCTTATTTAGTGACTCGCCCGAGACAGAAGACACTTCTCGACAAGATCACCGTCGTCGTCGACGTCTTCGACTTTGTTGTTGTTGTTGTTGCAGTTGTTGTAGCTGGCTGCCGTTTGCTCGTTCTTGGCTGGGTTTCAACTGTTTGCCCAGCCACTACAGAAACGAAGACAAAATGAGCCAAGTGACGCCAACTCCACATGCAACTCCAACATTGATTTCGACTCTCAAGTGCAGCAAGATGACCAAGTTAATTTCGAGAACAGCCAGAGACAGAGAGAGAGAGAGAGAGAGAGAGCGAGAAGTTTTTGGGTTATCAATGGCTCTGGCTGGCAGCAGCAGGCAGACACCAACAACAACAACAACAATGTCGCCTCTAATTGATATGGCTAAATGGCCATCTATGTGGCCAATGGGCCAGACAAAAGACGCACAGACTCAAGACTGAAGAAGTTGTGCAACTGGAAGGAAGGAGGAAAGCCAGCAAGGTAGAGCACAAGTAAAGAAGGTACCTAGACATGTTTCATGTCGATGTCGCCAGCGTGTACGTGGCAATGCGTAGAATTCCATATAAAATAATTAATGAATGTCACAGCAAATGTTTTGCTGCCATTCTGGTCGTCGTCGTTGTCGATGGCCCAGCGATGGACGGAACAACCTCATCCTTGTCTTCGTTCTCCTTCTCCGTTCACTCATCCTCGTATCGTTTGTCAGCATTGCGCGCATTTTTGGCGTCAATATTAAGTGAAACTGATGGATGCCTCGCTGGCTCGATGGCTGGCTGCCTCAATGGATGGATGTATGGTTGGATTGTTGGTAGGTTGGCTGGTTGGCTGGTTGGCTGTTTGGTTGGTTGGTTGGTTGGATGCTGTAGCTTGGTTGGGATGCCTGAACAGCAGCAGTTCTTTCTCCTCTCTATCAGTGAGCAAAAAATAATTTTGAAGCTCACTCTGGCATGCAGCAAATGACAGAGAATGAAATCGTGAAAATATTTGCGTGTGTGTCGTATGGTTACTGTCACACTTAACGGACAATGGACACATAGACACAAACAGACAAACAAACACTCAGTCAGCAGGTAACTCAAAGCACAGACAAGCAAACCAAGTTGCCTTAAATGGATGCAAAAGGATGCAAGGCACAAAAATGCTTTACACTGTTGTCTGCGTAGCAAATTTGTAAAATTAAACAGTCAACAGCAAACCAAAGGGGCCAAACACAACAACACTGCGAACTGGTAGACGAAAGTGAGATACACTCAGAAAAATAAATATGTGCTGATGTTTAACTCGATTCCCAATATAACTGAATCGAGTTCTTCAATCAATCTTTATTCATTGTAACAACGAATGTTATAAATCCGTTAAGGATAACTTAACTAACTTGCCTTTTCTCTAAGTGTACATACATTACAGGATTGATAGGGGGCACAGGGTACAACAGTACTGAGAGGCAGCAGCCATACTTCAATTAAACCAACTTCATTAAATTTCAGCTAACAAAGGCGTCAACGTGGGCGTGGGAGAGGATGGGCTGCCAGTTGAGGAGTGAATGGCGGGTGAGGGGAGACGCTGAAGGTAGATTGGCTGAGCAATGGCTCTGTGTATTCGTTTCTGTGCTCTCGTCATCATCATGGCAGTTACACGTATATATAGCATAAACTAGATTGGGTGGGGGACAGAGTGGATGGAAATTGTCAGTAAATTGGCTTAACAACAACCAAGATGCCATCAACAACAACAACAACAACAACAGCAACATCAACAACACGAGCTAAAGTTCCCAGCAACATTTTACTTCGATTTCGTCGAGGTTTTCTGTTTTGTCAGCAGAAATTTGCTTATGCATGTACTATGTGAATGCTGTGTGTGGACAAGGTAATGGCAATAAGAACAATAGCCAAAATGTGTGTAGTTCGGGGCGATATGAAAAGTAGCAACATTATTCCGAAAGCAAGCAACATGCCACCCAAAAAACCAAACTTTGAATGATTACTGTAGAACAAAACAAATGTACAATAGAGAAATTCCTAAAGGATTTAAGATATTTTCATATTGAATATATTAAGTTAATGGTTTCCGAACCTGTTTAGTTTTCATTCTAGACTTTTGTTTTGGAACAAGTTCCTTGTTACGTTGATTTAGTCTCATTTTAGCCACTGTAGCTTCATCAAGCAATCTTCTAACTAACTTGTTCGCCTCAATAACTGTTTCAATTGTCTCATTTTCCTGCCCCACATATTAACACAATGAGCCCTAAGTTACTGCCAAACAAGAGACAGGACAAACAAAACAAGGAAACTTATCTAGTGACACATTTAACACCTAACAGATTTCCGCTATCAGAAATGACCCAAACCATAGACAAATCACAAGCTGGTCACATAAAACTAGCGCCAACCACCGAAACGACCCAGAAACTCCGAACCAGTTCTCACATCAATATCCAATACGCGCCCTGAACTTTGATTTCGTTTCTGGTAGTGGACATCCCCCACATGCAGGGAAAGAAAGAAAACTTGGCAAATTATGCTGTTATCTTCATTAGGTTGACATAAGTGCAGCACAAATGCGCTACCCAAAGGAATTGGCCGAGTAGTAAAGCGGGCCAGAGCATGTTTGGGGGCGGATCAAGTTAAAAAAAAATAAGTGAAAATTGTTTATAGAGCGTGGGTCGAACAATGGTTGCCTTGGGGTCAGTTTTTTAGTACGCCTAAAAGATCAAGAGCAATGTCAACGAACGTCTTTGATATGGGGAACGTTTACCCCAAAGGTCTGTTGCTCTTGAGGAGTGGGAGGGATATATAGTAAGTATACTATTCCTATATGAACAATACATATGTGCAGCGTCAGCTATTTGTGTGTTGACTCAAAGGACGTCTTTTCTTTTATTTTCTTTTTTTTTCTCTGTGTGTTTGTTTGTCTAACAGTTCTTGGTTTTATTGCTGCTGTTGTTGTTGTTGTTGGCTGCGTGTAATGCGTATTTGACAAATAAACAGTTGCTTTCGTCGATAGCAATCAAACGGTGGACGACGACGCCAAGCTGTTAAGTTGTTTGGCGCTGGTAAACAAGTAATCGACAGCAGTAACAGCAGCATCACCAACATATTAGCCAAAGTTATCTGATAGCTGCTTAGTTCTTAAGCAGGTCAAAGTTAAGCAGCCTCGTGTGTGGCGCTCCCCGGATTTTGTGGTTGGGTGGATGTTGTTTGGGGTTTGAGTTTGGCATGTGAAGCATTTTAAATTTACAAATTCCAAGCGTGCACATTAAAACCAACAGACAAGCTAAAGAAAAAGGGGAATATGAGCTGAACCGCCCAAGCTGAACACATATCCTCCTACATATCAGCAAGTACCTAAGCGCGTGACAATGTCGGGCGAGATGTCCAGGAATCTCTTGCGCACAGCTCAATATCGATTTAATCGCTGTGGCCAGTCTATGGACTCAGCCAGGGGTAGACATTAACATGCAGGACGCATAGCATCCCAGCACAACCTCTATTGATTGACACAACTTCCACTGCGCTCGCATTTCGATGGTTTTTGTTTTTTGTGCTTGCAGTTTTTCTACTTGTATTTATTTTTTGGGCGCGCATTTTTCGCAGAACGCCGGAAGCGCTTGTTTAAAAAGAAATGTTTTTTTTTTTTTTTTTGGGTGCTTTTGGTGTACCTTTGATTGCTGCGTTCAAACAATGGGAGCTGCTTGTTGTTGCTGTTGCTGCTTGCTGCAAATTTAATGAGCATAACGGTGAAGTTTTTGATGAAACAATACAAAAATACAAATCAGACAGAACAGACAGAGCAGCAGCAGCAGCAGCGAGGCAGCGCATTTAACAAGCGCTCGTAGATCTTATCGCCTTTTGTCATATTCTGGGAGACAGGCAGACGCATCTGAAAGACAGGGCTCCTACTCATCCGGGCTCGTCAAACTGTTGGCTTGCTGCTGGTGGGAAACGGTGGAGACGGGGCTGGTTTTGAAGGCTCCCAGCAGGCACATAAATCGTCAGCTGTCAAATGGCCAAGAATTTCTGGTTAGCCTGTTCTGACTTGTTGGCTTCGTTTGATGGCGTGTTGGCCAAGATCGGAAGTGCGTAGCAGTTTCTGTTGCATGGATTGCAGTTGCTGTTGCTATTGCTGTGGCAAGGCATGGCTGCACTCTTGGGTCTCGACCTTATCGCGGCCATATAATGCTTAAACTCGAACTGGGCCTCCACACACACACACACACACACTGCAAGGGGTGTCGAGAAGACATGCGCCGGCGTTCGGAGTGCGCGTGATTTAGTCGAATTCACGAACTTAATGAAGCCCTTTAAATCACGCAAACTTTTGCGCCACTTAGAATGCAGCCAAAGCCGCAATGGCAGCAGCAGCAACCCCTCCTCCCACCCTACTCTCAACTCCCGACACCCTCAGATTGAGCCACAACAACTAGTCAGAGCATGCAAGCCAAGAAGTCCGAAGCAGCGACGGCGAACTCCTAAAGATCTCATTAACACCACGCGGGCATAATTAAAGCCGACGACTTACAAAGTCAAATCGCGATTGTAGCCGGCCCCAAAAAGCGTGCACAGCAGCCCGGTAAAAGCAGCAGAAGTAGCTTCAACTCCAGCAACCAGATGCAATCGAAACAACGACCAAAAACCGAAAAGCCAAACCCAAAACGAAGACTCCTTCTAAACTGGCGCTAAGTGTTGCCGCCGACCTTATAATGAGCTAACTAGCTTGCTTGCCTCAGCTGCTGCAACGTGCCTCTATTCACTTACCAATTGCTGTTTATAATCTTTATAGCTGATGCTGACTACCAAACACAAACATGCAGTATCTCTTTGTTGCTTTTGCTCAATATAGCTGCAACACAAATGAAAACTCTCAAAAATGTGCACATCAAGTTTTCAGTTTTTGGCATTGAGCGAGCAACATTGCAACATTTGTGGTTGACATTCTCTGCATGTTGACGCATGCATTGATTGATTGATTGATCGATGCTTGGATGGATGAAAGTTGCAGCAACTCGCCTGGACAACAGCAGAGCTCAGCACTGATTGTTTTTCACATCTTAAGTTTATTTCACACATGTCAAAGATCTGGCATAATGTTTACAACATTTCTGGGTTATGCCTAAATAAATATTTGCACTTCTTTTGTTTGAGCTTGAAAAATATAAAATAAAGTTTCAAAAAACAAAATAAAAAGTTGCTTGAACCTTTTGACTTCTTTTTGCTTTTGACTTGTTAAGAAAATAAATTGCTCCTTTTAACATTCTCGCAATTATTTTATTTATACATTTTTCCTAACTTAAAGCCAGTATCTCATTCAATATCTTCAACTCAACTGCCCATATTTAAGCTAATTAAATACGCAGCATGCGATGAAGATTAATTAAAGCAATTTCTTTCAATTGAGGATTTGCATAGCCTTTGCCGATAACCTGTGCTGACAGCCAGTCTTCAACGGCGAAGCTTTTTGAGAAATCACACCGATAACACCGTCCGGCTATAAGGATAAACAAAGACAAATCTTGGCCACTACACGTAACTAAGCAACTCCCACGACTGATAGCCGAGAGTAGCAACTATCATTGGCTGTATCAGTGGCCATTAATTACGATTAACACGTGGCAAGACACACGACCTGGCGGAAGTACAGCTCGTTGCAGGAGAGTGGGCGCTGGGATCGAGGTCGAGGCAGTTTTAGCTACCAAGTTGACCGCCGACACCAACTAATAAACGGGGCATTTGTATCGCAATCAATTGTTTCGGAATTGTTGTACACCATTATGACGATGATCATTGTGTGCCTGGGCCGTGGGTTGTTCTGTGCTAAATGGTTATGGCCTGTCATAAGTTGCCAGCGGGGTGGCGGAGGGTTGGGCGTACTTGCGTACCGCCGGTATTCCCAAATGAATATGCAAAAGTGCAAAAGGAGGCAGGGTAAGGATATCTCATGGCCGTTTCCGCTTGCACAATTATGTTTATTACGAGTGTGAGAGGGGGAGGGAGAGCAGAGCAAGCAATCGTCAAAGATGATTTAGTTACTTCCGGGGAGAACTGAAAGCAAGCA
Organism: Scaptomyza reducta; assembly: GCA_035044485.1. Classification (NCBI taxonomy): domain Eukaryota; kingdom Metazoa; phylum Arthropoda; class Insecta; order Diptera; family Drosophilidae; genus Scaptomyza; species Scaptomyza reducta. Next base: position 249,657 of record JAWNNV010000606.1, read on the forward strand.
AGTCTGTGCCAAGGTCTGGGCGGGAGGGCAATAAAAATATATTAGTGCAATTACAGCAGCCAACAGAGCCAAACAGACGACGGTCTAAATTAGGCGCCACGACTTGAATCCTTGTTGCCATTTCTGCTGTTGTTGCCATTTCAATTTCTCTGGGGGATTTGTGCCTCCGCTGATTAAACCGAATTTGCTGTCGATTTACAATCGTTGCGTAGACGAAGGCGCAGGCAAAACTACTTTTCACTACAAAGCAACACGCATTTTTGACATGGCTGCCAGCTCTGCTCCTTTTAGCTCCCGCCCTGAATATGCGGCCCATTCAATTTGCCTGAATTGGCGCATGTTAATCAGCCCAGGAGACACACACACACACACAGAAACGCCAACGCAGATGCTCCAAAATGGTTTGGTGGCGGCTTCTTTAAGGCGCTTAAAAACGAAGCTGCAAATGGAGACATGAGGTATGGGGGAGGCAGGCAGGCAGGAAGGCAGGCAGCAAAGATATGCTTGTGCAGTTATCCGGGGCACGCAATAACCTCAGCGAACTGCAGACAATCAATCTTACTTTGCGCTTTAATTCAATTTCGATTGTGACATCTGCCTTTGGTCGCAGTTGGAGTTGTAGCTGTAGTTGTAGTTCGTATTGGTGTCCTTACGCAGGACGCATTGCTTGTGCACTTTTGGCAATGCGCTCGGGCGTGCCAGTTGCCGGCGCACAGGATTAAAGGACGCCTCGCGTTGCGTCGCAGCACGGCTGCAATCCGTTTTTGGTCATGTCCCGGCGACATTGCCTCCTCTTTTCCTCTACTCCTTTTATTTGTATTTTTACCATCTCATGCATTGTGGTTGTGTCATGCGTGAGGGCAGGCAACGCTACTCAATTTCCACACACACACACACACACGAACGCTATACACATGCAGGCGAAAAATTGACAGTCGCCCAAAGGATATTGTGACAGGCGACAGCGCACAAGGATTCACATTTGGCATGCCACAAAGGGTGTCACAGCGCATTTATCGGCTATAGCCTGTATTCCAGTTATTAGAAGGTTCGTCAGCGTCATCCCAAATGTCTCCATGTCCACTAAACGATTTTGCCAATCGAATTTTGCCAATTTCACAAGCTGCCAACAGAAAGGGGTTACTTGACCGGGCCAAAGTTAATCGGAAGTTAATACGCTGAGTTGCCAGATTTGTTGCTACACGCGGCTGCTGCTACTGCTGTGTCACGGTCTCAACTATTCCAGATGGAATTTTCATTAAAATCAGCTCATGCACGCGACAGTTTTTGGGTCGCATCACACAATAGCATCGACGTGTAGGAGGCCGACAACGTCAACTAATGAGAAATTCATAAGCTGCCCCGTCAATACGAAAGCCAAACTAAATCTGAACCGAAACCAACATCAACAACAACATATGCGCCAGCAAGCAGTCCACCCCCGCCAACCCCTGGCTCGAGGCAAAGCATCCTCCACCCTCAACAGTGATCGATCACAAATTCTGTGTACTTAATAAATAATTGCAATATAATTATGCACGCAAAGGCAAATAGCCAAAATATTGTAGGCCAAGTCATCGTAGCTGTAGTCTGGCATTATAGACAAACATCTGTCGCAAAAAACCGATATGAAATGCAGAAAAAAAAGTTGTGTTTGTGAAAAGCAACGAATGGGAAATACACTTGCTAGAAAGATGGAAAATGTTTGGCAAATCGGCTTAGATTTGTTTCAAGGACGATAACATTTTAAATCCTACCAGCTGCTGCAGTTTTTATACCCTTGCCTTTCGTATAGTGTATAATGAAACGGATTCTCTTGAGTTGAACGCTGAAACTTGCATTGAATTCAGAGATAGCCCGAAGGCAAACTGAGCCAATCCTGGCCACTCCTAGTAATTGCCACACTGCGAGTAACTGTGTGTGTGTGTGTGTGTGTGAAGAGGCAGCGGCTGACATTCAATTGTATTTTGTCAATTGCCGCGCTGACAAAGATGCAGGCAATGCCAAGCACAAGTAGTCCATGGAGTGGGCCAGTTACACTGTGAGAGTAGTTGGCAAATTACCGCCACTTTCGGTTTGCCATCGTCAGCATCTGTGCTCGATTCTTGGCCCGCGGCTAAAGGCAGCCAATGAGCCGTGTGGCGCTCCTGTTGACAAAGTCCTCGACTCGTATTAGTATTCGAGTTTGTATTCTCTCTCGCATTCAGTGCCTACTGGCTGTGTAGTCTATGGATAGTGAGCTCGTAATTATGGGCACAGAAGTTTGAGTAGGCCGAGTTGGATTTGTGCGATACTGGATTGAATATTTATGGCTGAGGTGGAGGAGCAGAACAGTCTAGTCCCTGATCAAACGGCAAGCGTAATCAGTTAGCTGGGGCGACAGGACACTCGTTACGTACTCTCACACACACACACACACATTTTATTGCTGCAAATTCGATTGCCGCTGATCAAAGGCAAACGCACTTAAAAATTCTAAATTGAATTTGACGCTACAGTGCCCCCCAGTTTACCCAAATATGCGTCCTGGACACGTTGTTAGCCCACGTCCAACATTTGATATGAAATTTACAGAAATTTTAACACGGTCTCTGGTTTGTTGTTTTCCACTTTTATCGCATTTTTTTTTATACTTTTTCTCTTGACAGACTGCGTGAAAAACACATTAGGACTCATTTACGCGCGTCGAATATGCCCGAATGTGGCAGGCGCAGAGGCCTGAAAGTGTCCCGCAGGACCTTCAATTTGAAAGAAAGAATCGTTAGAGAAATGTACTCACAAAAAATATGCACAACTTCAAATGCTTAATGTATTAAAAGCTTGTTGCAAAGTTGTATTAACTCACTTAATTCTCTAAGTGTAACTTAGCTTTCCTTGTGACATACCGCTGACAATGGTAGTTCTCACACTTCAGAACTATGGAACCGGTCCATAGGTGTCGCTGTTGTGCAATTTGCGCTTTTTGAAGTGCACACAATTGCGTAACTTATAGCCCCGGGTCAAATTACAAACAGACGCAACAGAAAAGCCACTTGCCGAGTGCCCATTAACAGGTACTTCACTTCCACAGAATCCACATCAACCCCTTTTATTTCATTTTAGAGGGCAACGCGAGAGAATTGGTGAATGAAATACCAGCATTTGGCATGGCACATCGACAAGATTTAACGCTGCCGCCGCTGTTTTCATTATTAATGATTAATGATAAGCATCCCAGTTGGGAGGTGCGAGGAGAGAGAGAGACAGTGAGCAAGCAACCCTTCTTTCTAAGTTCTTAGTCCTGCACGCGCTGAAGCTTTTGGCAAACACTAAGCGCTGCTTTTCGCGCCTTTCCACGTGATTAAAGGCAAATGTGGCTGAGAGGCAGAGTCAGCGTTGAGGCTGGCGACATCAACCACGTCACAGTCACATTCACCCAAATATCGGCACTTTCACACGCAAATGTTCATAAAGCAAACGACGGCAGCGGGTACTTTACGTTAACCCCGTTCCAACAGAAGGGTTAACATTGACGCGCAAAGGCGTTACCCAAAATATTTTGCCTCTCGCTAAAGTGGGTGGCGTTGGGTGGAATATTGTGAGTGGCTTGCTCTGGGCTTGACGGACTACTAGTGTGCGTGCGCTGGCCAAGTTTTGGTTCATTAGAGCGCAATGATTGCCCTCATTTAGTGTAATCAAGTGTTCGTATTAGTTTCATTGAGTTGCGCAAGTCGGCATCAGCGAAAACACTTGCAAATCTGCAACCAGCTGTATATTGGGAGTTATTGTGAGTTAATAAGAAGTTCTTTGAATGGTAGATGAAACAATGTGATTCTATGATTTCTGGTTCTTGTTTCGTAAACAAAAGTTTTGGCTTGATATACTAGGCTGAAGAAACTGCAAGTTTCAACTTTGAAATCAGCTTATTTGACAAGTATTTGCGTACAGCAAATCATCTCTTTAACCCCTCGCCCATAATCAGCATCAGCCTATGAGCGCTTTTCATCTGTCGTTGTTGATGTTGCCCGTGCTTTGTCGTGTTTTTTGCCACTTACGCAGCCGGTTTGCCATTAACGTGTCCTGTCGCCCCCGCAACCCGCTTTACTGTTTTCTCTTACCCCACTTAGCGGCTGGGTGATGCCAACTGATAAAAATTGATGCAAAATACGCAAAAAGTCGCGAAAATCCTCGTGGAAAATTTTCAAAATTTTCACAGCTGATTGTGTTGCAAAGTGCGGCGTGCGGCATGAAGCATGAGGGACATGACACAAAAACCGGTTGCTCCTTTTTGCATATGCCTTAAACACCCGTCTCTCCTTCTCCCTCTCTCTCTCTCACACACTCTCTCGTACTCTGTCTTTGTGACAATGTGCATGGCATTATTTTTTGGCCTCACCCCACCAGAAAATCTCTCTAAAGCTTGTTCCTTTTTCTGTGAACTCGGTTTGTTTGCATTTGCGTATCATCGACGCATGTCGCGAGGCATCGCATCCCGGCCCCGTCTGTCTGGGTGGGCGTCATCATCGTCCTGTCCTGTCCTGTTCGTTGTCCTGACTGGTTGCCGACAACAATAATTCAGGCGAATTGCGTGCTGGATGGGAAATGCCTTTAATCTGTTCGAGTTGCCAACTGTCACGAAGCGAAATGAAATGGAAATCACACGCACTAATGGCACAGACTGAGACTGGACACGGACTCAGACACCAACTCACTCCCTACTCCCCTCCCCACCACCACCCTGCTATGCCTGCCAACTTCGCTTAATGGCGGCCTCCTTTTTATATTGTTGCTGTTTTTGTTTTCGTTGCCATGGCGTCAACTTTACGCAACTGTCTAATTCGATTTGTTCTACGCCAACACTTTCATAATTTTACCATGTCCTTGCTCGCTGTCTATTTCAGAGCGGGCTGACTTATCTGCCATCAAGTCTCAACCCCCTGCAACACTGTCTCTAGTTGTTTTTTGTATACACTTGCCTTTTTTTAGCCATGTGCCCACGCTATCGCTGGCAATCAATCTGCCCGGCGCACATATCTCAACTTTTGCGTTTTTCAATCTGAGCATTTTGTGGGCTAAGTAAGTACGCGATGGCCCCGTGCCGATCCCAATGGCGATGGCGAACCCAATGGCGATGTCTTTTGGGCCCTCTGCAGTCGCTGTCACTTTCGCTGCCATGAAAGCTTTAAAGCTATATACTTACAAGCAAGCAAAATGTGGCATAGCCCAGCGGGAGGCCTTTTTTGATGTCACAAAAGGATTCACTTGATATTCATCAACATCAGTGTCTGTCAAACAGTCATTCAATACCCCAGACCAACAGACAGTCCCAGTCCCAGTCCCAATCTCAATCCCAATTCCAATACCAGACCCAACTCCAACGTCCATTCTGCATGTCAAGTTGGTTTGCGCTCTAGGCCTGAGTTTGAGTCTGAGTCTGAGTGTGAGTGTGGGTGTTGCCGTTTCTCTTTCTGTTTCTGTGGGTGTTTCGATAGACCCCGTTGCAATTTGATGCGTCTGGCTCGCATGTGCAACGACATCGTTGGCGATACTAATCTGATTAGTGTCAAAAAAAAGAATGAAATCGCTTCAATTGCAGACAGCAAGAACTGACAACCGAGCCAGTTGTCGATGAGCATTTTATGAGTGGTGTCCTCTATATGATTAGACGAGTTTGCGGTTTCATATCCTAACTAGATCAAGTAGTTAGCGATTTTGCAGAACTACATTTTATAAGGCAACACAATTGTCTGGCCTTTTTCTGAAAAATAGCATTACTTTGCAAAACTCAACCGATTTAAAAAAAATATATATATATATAAAAGCGATTTAAGCTTGAGCTTCTTTAAAGACTTTTGCTTAAGTAAAAACTAGCATACAAATTTTTATTAATTTTTTTAAACTTTCTGCTCGTCTTCCTTGCCATAAAATGACATAAGTTCGTTACACTGAGCGGCTTACTTGGACCCAATCCACAACAGCGACAATCTCTCTCCGCGCCGGGAGCTTCACGCTGCGTTCAATTAAAACGCATTTAAACCAAGAATATGGATGGATGGGTGGCGGCTCAACCCCAAGCTCTCAGCTCAACTCATTTCGCTTGAGCATCGTTTTAATTTAAAGGTATTTAAGGCGATCCATCATAGCCTATCAGAGTGGGCCCAGAGACAACCCAAGACCAAAGAGACGCACGGTTGCAACTTGATATGAGCGCAGCAATCTGTTGTGCAATCGCCCAGGCGAATGTATGTACCATTCTGCCCCGTTCGTCTCCGTTGCCCCGTGGCGCATTATATTGGCCTTTCACAAGGGAGCAATTCGATGTCTCTGGTGCCGTTGTTGCATCTCAACAACGATGGATGGACGGACGCATTAGTGGCGGGTCGGTGGCTGACAGCACTTGCGTTTGACTTCCAACACTTTGGGCAATTGTTTAGAGCCCCCGAGAACGGGAACAGAAGGCGGAACAAACGCCGGAACATAAAAATGCCAAAAACGGATAGAGCAGAAACAACGACGGAACAAACGGAAGAAAAAAGGGATGTTTAAGCGTCATTTATGTATGTAGATGGCAGCGGGAACGGGGCGAGAGGACAACTGAGCCGCTGAGCCGTTGAGCGTTGACAAAAGGCCTTGCCGTTTCATTTAGCAGCCATGCAACCCCCACCCCCGCACAACCTAACAATTGCACCCCTCGTTCTGTCTGTCTGTGTGTGTGTGTGTCTCTGGTTGTCGCCTTTCTCGCGGTCTTAAAACGATGATTAGGTTGTTATTTTAATTTGCCCATTGATATATCCTTGTTCGTTGTTGCTGTTGTTTGGCCTGACTTTGTCCCTTTGTCAGGGTGGCTGGTGGCACTGTCAGATTGTTTGTAGTTGTTGTCGTTTTTGTCTTTGCAACGCGGGGTAGCATTGTCAGCGTATTTAGCAGTCACGCCAAAAGCACCCAGCAAACGAGTCACGAAAGAAAGAGCGACAGAGATGGAAAAAACGCAGCTCAACTCGTCTTGGGCTCAACTACGCGTAACGTGTCCGCAATTTGTCATCGATTTTGTACTGCAGCATTTTAGGCGTAACGAGGGGTTGAATAGAGTTGCGGGGTTGGTTGTTTGGTTTCTATGATGCGCAAATGTTTAAATTATACTAATTAATAAATTGACTTCTAATGCAAACATTTCGCACAAATGTCGAAATAATTTGACCAAAATAACACGACCTTGGCGAGAGCCAAAGAAAGTTATTTAGCTGCTTAGGCAAAAGTTTGCGGCAGTTTATATTATTTTCATAACAAGAGCAGTTTATTTAAATTTATCTTAATGAAGCAACAAGCAAAGTGGCAAAACTGAAACTTTTTGGAAAGCGGATGGAGGAGTTGGGGAGTTTCTTCTTCTGGGCTGGGAGGCCACGCACGCGGAAATTTCATGCCCGAACGAATTAAGCTCTCAGCAGCAGTAGTAGTAGAGGCACGAAAGGGTTGCGACGACACGTGAAAAGGATTGTCTGCAGGACAACGTTGACTACGAGTAAGACTACGGTGTTAATGCTCTCGCAGACAAGTGCCTGGAGCTTCGACGCTTTGCCGCTGGCTTTGTCTGCCGTGAATGGAGTAAATTAAATGATTAATACGCTTCGGCTGCGTTCACGTTTAATTATCCTTTTCACTGGCCATGGCCGTGTTGTGGTTAGGCATTCAACGTTCGGCATTCGTTACGGTTTTACGCTTATCAAGGCAACTGTCAGCGCTCCGCACTTGCCTCATTAGGTTGCAAGTGGTGGGGAACGGCATCAACAAATACTATGTGCAATATCTCCCTATCTCTATATCTTTATCTCTCTTTTGCACTCCCCCTCTCCCCGCTCTCTCTCTCACTTTCTATCTGTCCATCTATATATATTTATTTTCCTGGCTGCTGCAGCTCGACGTAAAACAAACAGCACAATTTTTGCTTGTCAAACAGTGCAAATCAAGAGGCGAACTCCGTCCAGGACATGACAACAGAGTATGTGTGTTTGGTTGGCCAGGAAGTGACCATGGACATGACCATCGAGCCGAGTGTGTGTGTGTGTGAGTGTGTCCAATGCACACATTACAACCACGCTAGCTGGAACTAAATATGTTGATCAAAAGGATTCGGTATGTTCGGGTTTAAAGATATTTCTTGGTGAAGCTTGATAGAATCGTTTATATATAGTATTCGTAGAGTTTGTTATTGAAAAGCGAGTGTCACTACTATGCTTAAATGAACTAAAAATAATTAAAAGTTCACAATAATACATTAAATTTTGATTATTTAAGTACATTTTATTATCATTTCTGTAACAATAAAGTAAAAGTTATATGTCAAATATTTCTTAAGAATTTCCAAACAAATCCTGAAACATTTTTGGCACATACTGAACTCCAAAAAGAACTAGTTCCATTAAAAACAGACTCCCATTCGTGTCGCGCAGTGCCGGACAGTTCATGCCACAAAAACAAACAAACTAACTAAATGACCAAAAAAATGAAGCCGAAAACATGAACGAAGCCAAGCAAAGCAAATATACAAAATACAAGCAAGTGTATGTGTGTGTGTGTGTGTATGTGTGTGTATATGCTGTCAATGCCGGATGCTGCCACTGCCCTTGCCACAATGACAACAACAACGGCAACAGGAACAACAGCAGTAGCAGCCAACGAAAGCGATCCTCATTTGTATTCCAGACGCGCTTTGCGATGTGAGCGCTGTTCCGAATGCTAACGAGAATCCTCAGCACAGGATGATGATGAAAGTGGGCGCATATATGTATGTGTACGTATTTGTTTTTGTACTTGTATGTGTGTGTGTTCTGGGGTCGATATAGAGGAAGCGCCAAATATTAAAGTCACAAGCAACTTAAAGCGGAACCTAACCTTAAAAGGAAAGTTCTGCAAAAGATGCCCAAAGCTAATTGAAAGCACGCTAGAACGTTATGGCCATATTTCTTAAGGCAGTTGCTGCTTTTGACAGTTGGTTTCAAGAGTTGGCAGCTACGGCCATTTTGTCTTTCGACTTAAACTCATATTTTTGTGATGGCGTCTGCGCAATATTTGGAAAAGAAAAGATATGCAAAAAGGCATTTAACCCCGCAGTTAAGATCTTAGGTGGCCCAAAACAATAATCAGCTGATTTCGCATACAAGTAAAGCACACACACACACTGAAACAAGCACAGATATGAGCAGGAACAGAATCAGGACCTTCGTCTAGCGGAACTCGTTGCTCGTAATTCAAATGCAAAACTCGTGCGAAATTTTGTTGCTGCCGTTGTTGTTGGTGTTGCTCGGCTGTCTCGCTCGCTTGTCCTTGCTGCATCCTTTCGATGACGTCATCAGACAACGAGAGAGAGTGTCGGCAACTTTTGTCGTCGATTTGTAATTCAAAATTTGCTTTCGAATACATTTTCCACTTCGACATTCACACGGGCGCGTTTCCAGAATTTCAAATTTGTTTATTTTTGGCTCATATCCCTTTCTCTCTCTATCTCTCACTCTCTTTGGCACTCACACTGTTTCTAGCCTTGTTGCTCTGCCTTGTGGATTTGACTTTTTGGTTTTTATGCTGCAGGAGTTGTAAAAATTCAACAGTTTGCACAAATAAAAAAAAAATACATATATAAAATTCGATACACAGACAAATATTTATATATTTGTGTATGCGTATGTGTGTTGCTGCATCTGAGTGTGTGTGTGTGTGTGTGTGTGGAAGGGCAAGGTTACGCGCACGCGACTACGACGTCGGCTCATAAACTAATTTATGATTATTACACGAGAGCTGATTTTTTATGCCCTCAGCGTATCGTACAGTAACCCCAAACACACACACACACACACACACATACACACGCACACATACTCGTATAGAGTGTCATCCCGATGCGCTCCACTTTCCATTTCACATCACATCTTCTCCAGACTGGTTCGCCTCCTTCGTTGAGGTAGATCACGAAAAAGTTTTTATTACAGAAATTTTACTTTTCTTCGTGTGTTTTTTTTTACTCATTTGTTACTTTTTTTTTCCTTTGCCAAATACAAACACAGACAGATGCTTTTGTTTATTGTGCGATTTTATGAGCGGGCCATAATTTGTTGTTAATATCGGAAGAGTAAGACGGCAGTCGGTTGTTAAGTTGAGTTCAGGCAACACTAAAGGAGGCTCGTCTCTCTCTCTCTCTTTCTCTCTCACTATCGGTGTCTCGGTGGCTCATCAGTGATGCAGACGAGCATGTGACCCACTGATATTGAAAGTTTTTATGCACTTTGCGCACACACAACGGAAAGCGACTGAACAGAGCAACAGCCAGATTCAGAGCAAATGCAGCATTGCTCTTGACCTTAGGCAATTTGCATGAATAGCCCATTTGCCCCTGTCTCTCGCTCTCTCTCACCGAATGGGAAATGGGAAAGGGGAAAGGGGATTGCCACCTATTGAAAGGGAGGGATTTGAATGGGAATTGACTAACTTAGCGACTTACAATGAGGCTCATAAGTCCTAGAAAGCATATGAGTTCAGAGAGAAAGAAAAGAAAGCTGAAATGTCGCTGACCTTTGTCTTGAACAGACTTGTAGTTTTTATGTCTCTTGGTTTTCTGGGTTGATTTGTCATCACTTATTTATCCTTTTTACCATTTGTTAACCCAATTCTTTAGTATCTTCAACTTTTGTTATTTACCCCAAACTAACTTCCTAAGAATTAAATCTTTTCAATTTTAATTTATATTTAACAAACATTTTTACTATGATTTAGTAACAAATATAAAATTCTTTCAACAGGGAAATGCTCTTTTCCTCAAGCTTTATTATTGATTGAAACCAATTATTACCTGATAAACAATTTTTGTTCTATCTAGCCTGCCTTATTTGAATAGCTTAGTTGGAAGTGAAGTGGAAAAACTTTCCATCCACTTATCATGCTGTGGAAAATCAAGGCGTTGCAATCGGAAAACTTAACAAATTTGCTGACAAACCGCCACATAAGTTCAACAGGGCTAAAGGCTGCTGCCACATCGATCATAATTTCCAACTGGCTGTGATTTGTACCTAAGTCCTTGAGGCAATCTCCCAGGGAGAAACAGAGCCAGAAGGAAGATAGAAGCAAAAGAGTCACTTGGCAAAGCAGCAGCAGCAGCAGCAAAGCGGAAAATGTTAAAATAACGCGCTAACTTGGTTACCAAGTTTGCGCATTTTTCACTCGACTCACTTGCTTCCCAGCTACCCCAGTTTCGGTTCTGTTGCTGGTCTGGTCTGGTTTGGTTCAGTCTGGGCCGAGACAGTTTGTTCTTCTTTTGTGCAATGTGAGCAAAAGTTTTGGCGATGCCGCTGCCAGAGCGTTTATGCAAATTAGGTGCAAACGCATGCACACAGAAAACCGAAACAGAGACGCAGAAGTTAGACGAAGGAAGGAAGGAAGACAGGAGACGGTGACGGAGAGAGATGGGAGCAGCGCAGTGAGACAGGGCAGACAAACATGGCGGGAGACGCCTTTGGCAGGGACAGTTAGACAAACAGTCAGACATTATCCTCAGTCTTGCTCTCTTTCTCTCTCTATCTCTCTCTCATTCTGCACAACTTTCACTGACGTCGCAGACTCCAACTGTTTTGACGATGACAATGACGCTGACGACTAGCACAATGTGTGTGATTTGTGCGCCATTTTGAAGTGAGTTCGTTGCAACAAAGCAAAGCCACAAAGCAGTATGAAACAATCATTCAAATAAGATGAATACGTTTAGAATTGGTCTAGATATGATGTGCCGTCTAGCAGACGAGTAGAAGTTAAGCTTTTAAAGGCCTTGTTGATTGATTCAGAAAGGAGTAAAATACTTTCAAAATACTTTCGCAATTTGATTTATTTTTCATAGCTCCAATAATTAATATTGTATAGCCTTGATTTATATACAGTTTATAGTTTATCTACTTTACTTTCTCTTTTCTCCTCTTTATGAATATTTTTTTAGTTGAATAAAAACATATTAAACTATGTAATTATTTGGCCGTATTTCAAACTCAAACTATAACCACAAATCAAGCAATGTTGCCAATGCACATACGTCTACCTACCCGCCTCCACCTACATGCCACACCATTCGTGTGTGTGTGTGTATATCCAATTTGTGTCTGGCTGCATTCGCTCTCTGTCTCTGTCTCTGTGTCTGATATCAATTCATCATAAAATGAGATTTATGACAAAAACAAAAGGCCTTATCGCAGAGACAGTATTTATGTAGACAGGTTGCAGCAACTAGCACCGGCCTAACACCAACATCACCCCACCACCCACCCCTTGCAGCTGCTTCTGATAGACAGACACGCCATTTCAAATGACAACATACACAGACATAGATACAAACTGAAATTGAACCAATCTAAAAACTGACGACAGGTTTTTTTGGGTGTTGAGGTAAACGGCTTTAAAGCCGCCGCAAATCGATAAGCTTAAATTTCGATATTTAAAGTTTCGGAGAGGGAATTTTCAACAAAATATCAAGCATACGCCATGTGTTTCTCTGTGTGTGTAAATGTATGTGTGTGTTTGTGTGTGTCTCTTCTTTTTCAATCAACGCTTCATTCCAGCACCAAAATAAGCTTTAATTAAGAAAATGGCACAAAGAGCCACAAAAAAGTACACACACACACAGACAGAGAGAGAGCAAAAAGTAGGGTGTGTGTGTGTGTGTGTGTGTGTATGGTTTAAGGGTGCATTTGGGGGATCGCATTTTGGCTGCTACACCTCAATGCCAACTACCAATTATTTATTATTTGGCGTTGCTTTGTTTCGCAGGCCAAACGTGCACAGCTCCCCAATGGGCTGTCCACAAGGAAAAGCATAAAATCGGCAAATGGCGGCTATACGCATGCGTCTACTTCCTGTTGCTGTGGCAACCCCCACACAAACACACACACACACACACACACACATATACACACGCAGCATTTGAATATTCACGCATACAATAAACTCAAATACTATAAAGGAAAAGGCAGGAGTTGGGGCGAGGCAGGCATCCACCTAGCCATGCAAATACGCGACATTCCCCCGATGGGCAGATCTCCCTCACATCCCCCAAACCCCACTCTCTCACTCTCTATCCGTGTGTGTGTGTTGTTTGTTATTTGTCGCTCCCCAACGCGTGCGTTGGCATGTCCTTTCGATGTGCGTCCTTTCAACCCCCGAGAGCACGTTCGTCTGCCTTGTCATGTATTTGCCACCCACTTCGTGCCGCCCCTCCTCACACCCAACCAACTCTGTAGGTATTTCCAGTTGGGCGAAAGGAAAATTGATAGCAAACTTGTGTGCGGCAAAGTCCATGTTGCCATTTTGTGTGTGTGTGTGTTTGTTTTGGACACTGTCGCCAAAAAAAAACTCCCCTATGCGTATGTTAACACACACATGAATACAAATCCAAATACGTACATATTCAAATACATATTTATAGCTTGTATCTGGTTAAGAAATCATATCTGGAAGTTTCTCTTTCTGGTGGTTAATCATCGATTGGATTCACAGATTTGTTCATTAATGTGACAACAACAACAACTAGGAAGAATGCAAATCTGTTTTACAGGGTTGTCAAATCAACGCACTTTATCGATTTGCGCACAAAAGTGCACAATCCATTCGAAATGGCACAACATGCAAATAAGTTTCAAATAGATAGGCTCAATTGAGTGGTGTTGGGAAGGGGAGGGAATGGGGGGGCGAACTCAACACGCACGACTGCAAAAGGGTTAAGATTGACGGCATTGCACACACACACACACATACACACATGGAAACTTATACAAATGTGTGCAGATTTGGATCGACATATGTGTGTATGTATATTCATAAGCGAAGCTATGTCACATATATGTTTGTAGCTCCATCCATATGTAAAGAGACAGGGATGTAGTCTGCAATATTTCAAGGCGGGTCTGTTATAGAAATGTTCCCAAATATAAATATAAGTATTTATATGAAACTCTTAATATATATCTTTTATAACCGAAAAAAGTTGGTTCTTAAAAAAAAAATTTAAAAAAATTAAAAAAACATGTAAGAAGGCTCTAGTCGAGAAATCCCGACTAGACTATACCCTTAACCCTATACTTTACGCATACAGTCAGTGCTTGCAAGTATGTGTGAGTGTGTGTATGTATAAGCGTATAGTGCATACCTTCTTAATTTCAATACTCCATATCTCCGGTGTTTCTCAACCGATTTCAATAAAATTTTCACAAATTGTCATTATTTAGTCTAAACTTTCAAACTGCATCAAAAAGTTTTCCAAGTTCAATATTTTGTTGTTATCGATCACATGTGTATATCGGAAACGGGAAGAGTTATCGAAAATTTAAAACAAACTTGTACTGCGCGGGGACTAGGCGAGGTTATGTACTAAATCTGGAGTCTCTAGCTCTTATTGTCTCTGAGATCGATGCGTTTATACATACGGACGGACGGACGGACGGACGGACGGACAGACGGACATGGCTATATCGACTCGGCTGTTGATGCTGATCAAGAATATATATAATATACTTTATGGGGTCGGAGATGCTTCCTTCTGCCTGTTACATACTTTTGCACAAAAGATTATACCCTTTTTACCCATTGGTTCAGGGTATAAAAATATAAATTTGTTCAAATTTGAAGTGTTTTTTAACAATTCAGACTAAAAAATAATTATTTTAACAAACCTTAACTATAATTTGGAATCATTTAATTTATAAAATCTTCATATCGCAAAGTTCAGAACTAGTTCGACCGAACAAACAATCAATATCTTTAATCACATATACTTCTGCTTCTTGCAGTCGCCCCCTCTCAACTCAGTCATAGCGACGCCTCTGGATTTAACGTCGACACTCACAAAACAATCATCAAACATTCGAATATTTCAAGTGCCATGGTATGTTTGTGTGTAGCTGTAATATACATAACCACATCAGCATACACGCAACCGACAACTGCCCCTCATCAGCCCGCCCTAACCGATTGGGCCCCCCTTTGTGCTCGTTACCTTGTGTTTCGTTATCAATAAAGCGAAATTTAGTTTTGATTTCGTGTTTGTTGTTGTTATTGAAATTCATTGAACCAATTTTAATATTTTATTTGCTGCAGCACGCACACAGGACATGAACATGAGGCAACGAGCCGAAGGGGGGTGTGGGGGCGAGTTTTCACGGGGGCAACTAACGGTACGTAAAACCCTTTCACAAAACACACAAGTGTAAATGTCTCTGCATTTGTATGTGTGTGTGTGTGTGTGTTGCGTGCGTTATTCAAATGTGTGTGTGTGTGACTATTTCCTGTGGCCGCCATTGTTGTTGTTGCTGTTATTGTCATAATAGCGCGCCTCTGTTTCTGTTGTTTCTTTTAGGCTTTGTTTTTTTGTCCCTATTGTTGTTGTTGTTTTTGTTGTAGTTTTTGTTTTTGCGCATCGTAACAAAAAATTTGAATATTTTTTCTCGACGCCGCCCGGCAAATGGATTTTTTCCACAGATTTTTCGTTTGGCCTTTTTTGTTATTTTACTTTACTTTTGTTGTTTTTGCTTTTTTGCTGCTCTCTCGCTTGTGTATGTGTGTGCGTGTGTTTGTTTGTGTGTGTGTGTGTGTGTTTGTTTGTATCGCCTTTCGCTTTGTTCGCTCGCTTATGATACCGTTATGATGTATTTTATTGCCATAACAAAACCAAAGCAACGCAAACGCAACGGCACGCCCCCTCCGAAAGCCTGCCTCATAGAGTGCCAGAGAGTCGTCTCCCCCCACATCCCCCCTCACCCACTTCACAACGGAAACTGGCGACATTGTAAATTTTCTCTTCTCTCTCCCCTCCCAGGGTTTATTTTTTTGTTTTCTTTTTTTCGGCTGTTGGTGCTCGCCATTATAGATATGTATTCCGATTCTTGGCTCTTTTTTTTTGCTGTGTATATTCACCAGCTAAAGCCTTTTGTAATTGTTGTTGTCTGTGTGCTTTGATTTAATGTTGATAACAATAACAGAAGTCAACAAAAAAATATAACCCAAAAACTTTGCCATAACGTTAAGGAACGTAAAAGTACGAAGAAAAAATGGAAAAGAATAAACCAAATACAAAAAAGTTTGACGCATTTGTTGCCCCAGAGCTTAGTTTGGTCGTGGATGTGTAGGAGTGTGGGGAGGGGGGTGAAATAAACTGAAGGGGTTGACTTTTATAGTTTTTCCTGATTCATTTTGATAGCCCCAATAAGCATGTCTAATGAGCTTCATAAGTAGGTTGCCCAAACGAAAGCAGAACATTCTTTGTACACTGAAAGAAATCAAACAAGACTTTCAATTTGATAAGTCGGGAGGTTTTACTCCTGCATTTCATATATTTAATATCAAAATGATTTTTACTTTGCGTTTTATTGAGGTTTAGCAATAAGTTCGGTCAAAACTCAGATACGATTATTAATTTCAAACAAGACTTTCAATTTGATAAGTCGGGAGGTTTTACTCCTGCATTTCATATATTTAATATCAAAATGATTTTTACTTTGCGTTTTATTGAGGTTTAGCAATAAGTTCGGTCAAAACTCAGATACGATTATTAATTTAATGGGATTAGTTAAAACGGAAACTCAAGTTTAAATCTTTCAATAGAATGTTTGTGTAAACATATCCTTTGAAAAGTGCCTGCAGCAACATTAAATGTGTATGTTAAAGCTGTTGTTGCCGTTTGCTGCAATTTTTATGTTGCCTCGCCGCGAGACTCATTTGTATTTGTGTTTGTGTTTGTGTGCAGCAATCGGTAGACAATGCGTAAGGATATGCCAGCAAGGATATGCGAGACAGTCGAGAGACACACACACACCCACATACATTTTAAATTATGCAAATTTTATTGCGCAAACTGCTGCGTGGCATCGTCGCCGGCAACGAGCAAGCGAGATAGAAAGAGAGAGAGAGAGAGTGAGAGAGAGAGGGTAGCGTGGCGCAGGAAGCATGTTTTACAGTGTCTCGGACACAAAAAGGACCTTAAAAACTAAGGCGTCCCTGTGTGCAGTGTGCACATTGTGCAGGACATTGCTGTCTTGCTTTTTAGATGAAGAGCAAAGCTTTCACTATGGCAACAATGTTCAAATTATTGACCAGACGACCCTCTAACCTCATACACAAATCAAAAGAAGAAGAAGAAGTTGTAGAAAAACATCCTGCGATCCCTACTCTGCAACATGCACTGCAGCAGTTCGCCCGCGTGGCGTGTAAATCGGCGGCAAGGCGGCAGGTTTTTGTGCTCGAGTGAAAAATTGCTGAACTGTCCGTTGGGCCACCGGGACGGAAATGTGCGCGCCTACAAGACCGGTGGGAGCACCGCTCGCAAGGAGTTCCGTAGTCCAAGCCGACGACACTCCTAACCCAAATCGCTTAGCGAGCGCGCCAAACAGTTTACAACAGCAACGGCAGCAGCAGCAGCAGTGGTAGCAATGTATCAGCAGCTGCAGCAGCTGTAGTGAAATGCCGGCACTGGCGCCATCTACCGGCAGTTGGCTAATGATAGCAGCCATTTTGTTTATGCTCGTCTCGCTCGCGCACACGCCGCACACATAACACCGTCACGCTCCTTCCAGTCACCTGCTCAATGCGACTGCGTCGCTCTGGCAACGCCCACTCTCTGAGCGCAGCGTCTGCGCATTTGCGATACGCCGACGCTCAGCGCTGGGACACGCCCACCACCAGAGACAAACAGACAGAGACACAGACACAGTCGCACACACACACATCTTGGTTTCCAGTGCGAGAAGAGCGGATGCCAGCTGGTTTTGCTCTTTAAGACGATGCACAACTCTGTTCAAAGCTTGAATTCAAATTTGAAATCGTATGCCGCCAAATCGTATAAATATGTATTTAAAACATGTTTCAGATGAATTTTAAATTGCAAGTCCAGCTTAATTATGCAAACAAACAGCGGCTCGCTCACTCTTTTTTGCAATAAACAAACTGCATAAAATGTGTAACGATATATAACTGGAATTACCATGTGAATTTCTTGTTCTTCATGCTATCGTTGTTGTTAATAAACACTTTGCATGCTCATTAAAAATTATCTAAGCATAACACTGTAATAAAAGCTGATCAGCTGTTATAAGTGCTCTCTCTCTCGCTCTCTGCTGATCGTATATGCAAATTGCTTGACGCTCTCTCTTTGCTTTAGCTTATTATTCATTTATTTGTTTGTTTTAATTTAATGCTTTTTTGCGCGCAAAGTTGGCTTTTTTTCTCTCTTGCGTCTTTGCTGATTAACATAAAAATGCATTGCGGCGACTTTTACTTTCAAGGTGATCGAGAACACGAAAAGAAGAACACGAATTTAAAAAAAAAAACAATAACAAAATGCCAGTCATGGGAGCTGCCCTTTAATTATCTCCAGGCAGGTGCGCGAGTCCTGTTGCGAGTCCTTTATTATGCTGCGTTGCTTCGCAGTGGCATATCAATAAACTATTTAGGGTACCCTTCTACAGATCCTTATCTGCCAAAGAGTAGTAGTTGCTGCGCGGCTGAGAGGTCAACTCCAACACTGAGCTCAACGGTGCGCTGGGGAGATCCGTTACATTTTCAATTTGGTCGCGTTACATGCTAATGACACGCTGCCAACGCCGCTGTCGACGTCGTGAACTTGACCGTGGCTATCAGCGTTAAGAGATCTCTTCGCTCGCTCTCCCTCTAACTATCTCTGTGTCGCTTTAGCTTTTGCACCGGCAATTTTAGTAGTAGTGCTCCCGCGTCCATTAATAATGCTGCCCCGTCGCGTTGCCGTTGCGCTCCAGTGAACTGGCCAAGGAGGAGCTGGAACTGCTGTCCAGTGCAGTTTTGGGTTTTAAGTTCACGCTCCGATCCGGTTATGATACGCTCCAACTAACTCTCGTCTCTGTTCAGCGCAGCGTGCCATGCATTCCATCTAAATGGATAGAGCTGTAGCTCCCAGCTGGCATCATGAATGGGAGAATGCTTTGTTAACTTTATGCTGCTGGGAGAATGGGTATGCGATAAGCCAAGTTGTTCAATTAGAAATGCGATGTGTGCTAATCCCGAGACATGCGAACAACTTTAACGACGCCGCACAACACAGCAAAAAGTCGGTCGCAATGGCCTCGAATCAACTAATAAATCATTCTAGCATCTAGATTAGCATAAGCAAAATCTTTGATTCAAACTTCGCCAGGTAAAAGTTTGACTTGTGAGTTCTTTTGTTACTTGTTGGTTTCGATCCAATCCTAGTGGTCAACTACGATCCAATAGCTATCAAATCACACAACAATCAAAACACTATGTATTCAGTCAGTCGATTAGGACTTTCATGACTACATGCTGTCTAATGTCTGAATTTCCTTTACAAACCTAACTCAAAATGAAGTCTTAAGGTCACTTCTTAAGTTGAGAAACACTTCGTCTTGAAAGTCACTTAGAAATTCTCAAACACCTGAGCCAATCTTCACACTCTCTAGCAGATGCTCCAACAAGTTATAGTCACTTGCTCACACTTCTTGGAAAGAATAGCCTGCTTGACGAATGATCATCGCTCAAACTTCAAAACACTGACGCAAACGTGACTTTCCGACGCTGCCAAATATTTGTTTTCGCTGCAAACCACATCAAAACGCACCCACAGCAGCAGAGACAACAACAGCAACAGTTTGGTACTGAAACCCACAGCGTTTCATAAAAATTATACCAGTTCGCAGCATAATCCGGCAGACATGTGTGAATTTGCGGCATTATCTGCTAGCCAAGATCTCCTTTAGCTCAGTTCCACAACAAAAGAGAGACAACAACAACAGCAACAACAATGTTCATTTAAAGATCTCGTCAGTTTTCCCACAGTCGATCAACATAAAAAGAGATATGAAAAGATATTTGACAGTTACGTGATTTCTTTCTTTGGTTTACCCATTGCGTTTTATTTTTGTATAAATAAATTTTATTTCTTATCGTGCAAATTGCAGCAGCAACAACATTTAAATCCACAATATCAAGACCCAACACACCGCCAGATGGCGCTGCTTTAGTGAGGTCACAAACCTTGCAGCTCCCCAAAAAAAAAACAACATTTCAATGGCATGTTTAAGGACATGCGTGCTGGAGCCGAACCCCGACGAAACACGCTTTGTGGAGTTTGCTGAAGTTATTGTGGATTTAGTTGGCATTAGTAACGTTTGAGGGGCGGACGTTATGTTTGTGCTTGTCGGAGAAATCGTTGACTATGTTTATGAAGATCTTTTAGTCTTGAACTTAAATATAATAAATGTTTATGATTTTCCAGGTTTTTAAACATTTTTAGCATTTATTTTACAGTTTTAATTATATATTTATATAATAGATAAATAGGTTTTTTTATATGATTTCTAAATCTTTTCTTGAAATATATTTTGCGCTGAAAACATTCTTGTCAGGTTTCTAGTTCCTTCTTCGTTATAATACATTTTCCTCAACGATTTCACCTAATTATTATTCAACTAAAAATGTTTTCCCATATTTTTTAAATGCATTTGAAACGCAAGCTCAAAATGTATCTTAAATCTCGCTTTATTTCACCAAAAAACATTTTGAAGCTCGTCAACATTCCCATGTTCTTCAATGGCCCATAATTTGTACCTATGCCAGACAGCAAAATAATTTGTAAAAAGAAGAAATTAGCATAATGTTTTTAGATGGAACAAACTAAACTAACAACGACGTAGACGCAACATTTTCCACAACTTTGCGTTAATTTTCTAAATATTTTCTAAAATACTCAAATTGCATTTGTGAGCAAGGCGCCGCAAGGCAAGTACACATAGAAAATTCCACTTGCCACGTTTCAGCTTTTACAACTTTTCCCTTCAGCTTCAAATTTATAATTTTAAATTATGAACTAAAATAATTTAATTTTTGTGCTTGGCACGCAGAGGCGTCGACAATGACGACGACAATGATGATGATGATGATGTTACCTTTGGGCAATGGTAGTTGGGGGGTTGTTGAGGGGCAGTCAGGAAATTGAGTGCATTATATTATACTTTATATAAAGTTCGTTTGTGTGCAACAACAAATACAACAAAAGCGCGTCGTCGACTTTTATAAATATGCATGAATATTGTGTGCACAAAAGAATGCAACGCCTTACTACACCCCTCCCTCTCGCTTTCTCTGTCACACACACACACCCCCGCTGCACTTGGTGAAGCTGGTTGGGGGCGCATCCAGTTTGACATCGCGTGCCAACGGGTGATTTTCCCGCCGTTGCATTGGCCAATTCTTTAAGCGCACGCTTGTTGTTGTTGCCCCCCTCCCCCTTTTTGCAAAAGATAATAATAACAATAATTAAATCGGGCGCAGCGGCAAAACCAAATCTCAGATCTCTCGAAGCGAGTGTCATGCAACAACAATCAGAGAATTGTTTTCATCCAGCTGCGGGTCGCCATTTTGGGGGCGCCACACTTCCGGCGACCAGTAAAACATGCCGCATACAAACATGAATGTGTGACAAAGCGTGATGCAGCCGGAGCTTTTTAAGCTAAAGGTTTCGCTCATGGTTCCATTGGGCATTTGGGGAGCTGACATTTGTTTGTTCTCTATGTTGTTGCTGTTGTTGTTGGTTGTTGTTGGTATTTTCCAGGTAGACAAACTGCATCTGCTGTGCTTCCCATTGCGTGTAGTTCATTATTTTTGTGGGTAATATGACGTACACGGAGAGAAAATAAGTAGTTCGAAAAATATTCAACTCTGTAGCCTTAAGTTTGGTTCTCAAATATTCTTTGGATATGTTTAAATATTCGAATATATCTTAAAGGTTTTCTTAACGGGGTTTGGCAACGATAATATGTTATTAAAAATACAATTTTCGCTAAGTGTACGAGAAGTAAGCTTATCTTCTTTGAATATCTGTTAACTGAAGTTTGATATTTTAATCGATTTTTTTTTTACATTTTTAGTTTCTACAGCTGATTTTTGATGTTTCTCCCAGTGTAATCTTGTTGTTTATTGTGTGCCTGATACAGGCAACATCAGTAACAACACCAACAGCAACAACACGAGACCAACAACATCCGCAACAATTGCTGTCGTCGTCGCAGTTGTCTGGCCACCATTGCAAATTTCTACATGGCCGCTCAACTGAAAATTGTTTGTGCAGTTTTTAATTTTTTATGTTTTGTTTTTTTGTTTTTTGTTTTAACTCTGCAGTTGTTATTGTTGTTGTTAATTGCAATTTCCCGTTGAGTGAAGATTTTTTGTTTTTTTTTTTAAATATTATTTTGTGTTTATTTTTGCGTCAGTTACGGGCTTTATTTTTTTTATTATTTTAATTATATTATTTTAATTGGGAGCTGTAATCAATGCAAAGCGCTCCAGGCACGTAAATTATATGCTTGATGTGCTTAATGCAATATCAGTTCATTAATATGACAACTTAATGGAAAAGCACAAAAAAAAACATACAAAAACAACAACAAACTACGATTCGTTGCACACAGTTGTTAATTTAACTTCAAATGCATAAATTAAATAATTTTATTCAGCGAAGCTTAATAACAATTACTTTGATTACATTTTGTAAAGTATCTGTTGAATATCTGGTTGATTAAAATAACAAATAAATTATAAAACATTATTCTCTAAACACTAAAACTAAGAACTTCTCGTTCATTCATCTCTTCATTCAACAAACTCCTAACCGTTTGAATTAAAACTCACTTGGAACATTTCCTGAACGTTCCGCTCTTGCCACACAGCTCAATTTTGCGGTCAAGTTAAGTCTTTAAATCAAATTACCAGTAAAACAACAAAATAGTATCTTGTTATGCGGTTCCGAAAGGTCAGGAATGCAAATTCCAAGAAACAGAATTTGTTTATTGGTCTAACACGAGCAACAAGAATCGCATGAATATCTTGAGGGAAAAGTCGGAAGTTTGATTTGCTAATGAACTGAAAGGGATGTCCTGGGACTCGAAATGCTGTCCAGCCAGCTAACGGACCGGCTCGGACCGCATACGGTTTTTGGGACCCAAGAAGTATATTGGCCAGAAAATCACATTTGATTTGTTGTTCTCGGCTTTTAAGTATTTCAGAAATGCCAGGCACGTTTGCGTGTTTTGGCCACAGGACATCGGTAAGGTGCCTTTTGTTTGTCTATCAATTGTTGCAAGCCCGTCGTCTCTTGACTTGTTGCATGCCTCAAAGCTGACAACATCAAGTGGCTGCCAGGACATGCCGTGACAAGCCTTCGGGCCGTGCGATGTTTAAATGAAATTTAACGCTAACTCAAGTGCCTGAAAAGTCGCAGTTAATGGCTCTAGCCGCAGGCTTCATTACAATCAACATTATGCCAAAAAAAAACAAACAGCTTTTGTTGTTGCCATTTTCATTTCATTTGCATGCCATTGCCATAATTTTGCAGACATCCAGTCGGCCACACACACACGAAATATTTACTCAGCCATTTGACTCAATAATAAGCTAGATTGTTTATACGATGCTGCGAGTCCCCCCACTTCCCGCTTGCTCTAAATCTACCTCTTGAATGCTTTTTATTAAATTGCAGAAGCAACTCTGGCAAATTTATTGCAATATTCTTCGTTTTTTCTTATTCCTCATTGCTAGTTGGCTGAAACGTCTTCAACCATTGCCGCTGCCATTAGCCAAAAGCCTAGCAGCCACCTGTCCCCGCCCCGCCCCACCGCCAACCGCCTCCGCGCCCTGTTCCCTTCACCACTCAACGTCCTGTGTCTGCTTTTGTTTTTGAAGTAGGTAGCATTGTGAAAGTGCAAGGCGCAAAATACGAATACGGTAAAGGAAAAAATCAAGCGAAGAAGAAATAACATGGGGAACTTAAGTAAACATTAATTTACATAACTTCTGTGCAAATGACGACAACGGGCAGCGTGGGCGACGACGTCGGCGACGTTGACGCTGTTAGAAGTGGGTGGGTTGGTGGAGCTTGGGTAACGCCTGGCCGGATCCTGGGTCCGGACGCAGGCGTCAGTGCTCTTGTAGCCCGGCGTTATTAAAAAATTTAAAGCATGTTTTGCGGCGCACGAAGAAGAGTAAGCAAGGAGCGAGAGGGGAACGGAGCGCCGAGTATGGAAACACTGGCAATATGGCTCTGTTTAGTTGTCACCGCCCTCCACTCTACATATATATGTGTGTGTGTTTGGGTGTGTGTGGGTGTGAGTGGTTGTTTGTGTTTGTGATCGACTGCGCACATAAGCAAGCAAGCGGTTCGTTGTTTTTTTTTCCTTTCATATCCTTGTAGCAGCAACCGGCGATTGTGTCAGAGAAGTGCCAGCGTCTGTTTTCAATGTTGCCAGAGTCATTTCCGTTTGTAGCCACTTGTATGGCAAAAGAGGAAGAGCCTTGCCATTCTTAAGTCACACCAACTAGCTGAATGCGGTACAGAACTAAGTAATATTCATACTTGTGCGGGGTTAGAAAATGTTGAAGGTTTTATAATAAACAATATAGTTATAGGAAACCTGAACTAAAATTTTATGTAGACTTTCTTAACTTATATCTTAAATTAAACTAAAAAAAATATTTTTGAAACATTTTATAGAAAAAGTTTGTTGAATGTTCAATAACAGTTTGTAAATATTCGCTTGAAAACAAATTGCAACCAAACATATAATTTTTTTCGTCCAAAACACTTAACGTAATCAAATATCTGTAGAAAAGCAATGAATACCCTACACAAGAATTAATCAAGCGAGTTACAATGACAGCGCATATTATTTTCTTCTTCGTGTCATTACCAGAGCGCCAAGTCGCAGAGCCCCAATCCTAACCCCCCAGAGCCAAGCATCAACTCCATTCCCCCAGCCCAATTCTCTTCCCTTCGCTGCGCAGCTTAGCGAAATTGTTTGCGAAAATACAACACAATATTCAAGAATAATGATGACATTGTTGACTTCAGTCCCCCGCGCATCATACACAAAAAAAAAAAGGAAAAGAAGAAAAAAGCGAAGGAAACCCCCACACACAACCGCAAGGACATCTTCCGCAGGATTAAACGCCCTAAACGCCCCGCTTTAGACACTGCAACGCCCTCGACTGACGCTGACAACGGCACAAAGAGCGGAGGTTGGGGGAGACCCAGCCGGAAAGCGCAAAGTCGAAAAAAATATATATATGAAAGAAAAACAGCAAACACGATTACCATATTGTATGATATGCGACTATAACCGGAACGGCAATGGAGACACGTCGGCTCGCTTCGCAAACAAAGTTTCGAAATATAAATTGAAATGAATTGAAGTTATGGCATTAGACAGTTTTCCAAAAATTATCACTTGACATGCACGCTCTAAAGCAAATCCCACTTTCTCCATTCCATGTCACTTTTGTTTATACAAAATTTGCATTTAGAATATGCTGCATACTTTTAAGCGCGCAGATCTTTTCTATTAATACGAAATCTATTTGATGGAAGGATGATAAAGTAAAGATAAAGATAAAGTAACATCCATTAACATCAGTTAAAACTTGTGAACAACTAAAATTTATTTGAAACACTGCTAAGTTAATGAGATGATTGAAATATGTGCAAAATATATGTTGAAAAATATGAAATGGTTGTTAAAACTGAAGGCAATGTTGCTAAGTTGATGAGAAGCCTAGAACTAAACTTAAACTAACTAAGCCACAAGCTGCTCTACCAGCTGAGCTCCTCGGGCAGTCCGCCAGGATACTCGCCAGTGAGGCAAGCAGTGCAGTAACCACTTTTGATGGGATTCACATGTGTCTTGTTCATCTGAATTGCCTTGATCAGACCCTCCACACTCAGATAAGTCAAACTATCGGCACCCACATGACAGGCTAGCTGATGGGAATTGAGTTTGTTGGCTATGAGCTCCTCCCGAGTGGGTATATTGATGCCCATGTAGCAGGGATAGTGCAGCGGCGGGCTGGCAATGCGAATGTGCACCTCAGTGGCACCGGCATCTCGAAGCAGCTTAATAATGGGTCCAATGGTGTTGCCACGCACAATGGAATCATCCACGAGCACAATACGCTTGCCCTCCACATTCTGAGACAGGGCGCCAAACTTCTTGGCCACGCCCAGCTGACGCAAATGGTTGGAGGGTTGAATGAATGTGCGTCCCACATAGCGATTCTTGCAGAGAACCTCACAAAACGGCGTGCCCGACTCCCTAGCATAGCCATGTGCCGCCGCAGTGCCTGATTCCGGCACCGAACTAACTATGTCCGCTTCCAGGGGAGATTCGCGTGCCAACTGGCGGCCACACTGCAGCCGCGCCGAGTAGACCATCTGACCCTCGAACATGGAGTCGCTGCGCGCAAAGTAAACGTACTCAAAGATGCAGAAGGCCATGCGTTTGTAGTCCGGACGCTCAACAATATCCACTGTGCGGTAACCATTGCGTGACAGTTCAATGATCTCGCCCGGCTCCACTTCGCGCACATAACGTGCACCAATGGAGAGGAAGCCGCAGCTCTCACTGCTCACCACCCAACCCTCGGCATGCTGGTCGTCAATGTTCTTGTGGCCCGCATCGTAGGCAACAATCTTGCCCAGGCACAGTGGTCGATTGCCATACGAATCCCGCACTGCATAGATCTTATTCTTGTGCATAACCACCAGCGAGTAGGAGAGTGGTGCCAAAGTCATAAAGTGACGTATGCGTGCCGGCCAATTGGGCCCATCGTGCTCGGAGACATCCTCGGGTGCACAGCACAGCGATTGGGCAATCAACTCACTGTCACTGTGCGTGGAGAGTCCAACGCCGCGTTCGAGAACCTCACGACGCAGCGATTCACAGTTGACCAGCTCACCGTTGTGGGCAATGGCCAAGGCACCATGTGCCGTGTGCACCACAAAGGGCTGGCAGTTGACCACCTCGGAGGCAGCCGATGTTGAGTAGCGGGTGTGTCCAATGCCCAGATTGCCCTTCAGTTTGCGTATGGCCTCATCATTGAAGATGTTGCTGATCATGCCCATGCCTTTGTGTACTGCAAAGTTCTTGGAGTTCTTCCCCAAACTGGTCACAATGCCCGCCGATTCCTGGCCACGATGCTGCAGGGCCACCAAACCCAAGCAGATCATCTGCGCGATGTCCAACTGCAAAAGGAAGTAAATGAATATCAGTTACAGCTTTTGGAGCACACGTTTTTCTTTTTTTTTCAATCCTATATCAATTTTGGTTGCCACGGCAACAACTGATAAAGCGTGTTTTCAATATTGTTTTTACACACACATGTTTTCCTGTTATTTTCCATTTCATTACAGAGAAACACGCAAACAAATAGCAACGAAGACGACATCAATCCGGCAAGCTGATAACAGCGCTTGCATGCTGCGTTTTTCATTGACGTCATTGATGGTTGGCGTTGGCCATAGCCCCCAAGACGACATGGCGGGGCACCAGAATCTGTTCAAATTGATGATGTATGACCTACTTGCGATCAGTTTACGATGCCGCTGTTGCTGCTTTGACAATGCCAACTGGCTGGCAATCGCGTGATCGATCGTTTAAGCTTGGAAACTATTTAATCTATTTTTAATACGAATATCTTACATCATAATAAGCAAGTCGTGATCAAATGAGTTGAAGGACAAAACAAGGAATCTAAAACTTAAGTAAGATCTATTAAATCTAAAGTCCCGAAATATAAAGCTAGAATCCTTGCTATTATCTTTGCAATTATCCTTGACTTGACTTAACTTTTATAACAAATTCTTTCTTTGGTGAACTTATATTGCGTTTCTCAATGAATTCTTAAGGAATTTCAATAAAATTCGTACTCAGTTCACGTTCTTGAACTGATTTTTCACCTAACTCACCGAAGTAGGATACTCCCCACAGGCTATAGCACCAAACACACCACATTCGCAAGTCATGCCCGTTACATCTTTGCCCTTCGCTTGTACGGATTTGTATTTCTTATCGGGAAACACTTGTAATGCGCTGCTCCTGGCCACAGTTCCTGTTTCCCGCTTGCAACAGGCCTCTTCCGTTCCTGCATGTGATGAAAAAATGTTTATTATATGTTTCGTTGCATTTATTTTTACACATCTAGTATTTTTTTGTTCTTACCACAAAAATTTCCACATTCACTTTGCGCCATATTTAACACGAGTATTTATTAATAATAATAATTTATTTTTATTTTTGCAGTCGTTCACTGCACCCGAAACAGATTAAATTTCTGTTTGCTATTGTTTATAGTATTCAATTGAGACACTTTGCACTTGTCACGAGATCTCTTCGATTTAAAGTCTCCCTATTTCACGTCTGCATTGATTGAATGCCAGTGGAATTATGAGTGTTCGATTTACAGCGTCGGCATATTAAAAGCTATTCAGAAATACTGATCTTCGATGTATGTAAACGCACGCATATATGTAAATAAACATATAGTATGTATAATCGTAAATAAACACACATCATTCAGGCGAGGCCTGATAACTGCTTCGATTGCAGTTTAAGCCGTTGTTCGCGGAAGGTTCCATTCCCATTCCCAACCGCAAAAGATCATACTTTTGATATGCCAAAACAATAATAAACAAATATCGCCAATAAGACAAAAAACGGATCTTAGAATACCGTATCATATTCAAGTCGTCTGTTTGTCTGGGTATGTTAGTCGATTTGTTCCATTTGTGTACTACAATGGTAATTAATTATTTTCCATTCCATTCTTGCATCATGCGTCCTTATCACAATCACTTGTATTGGAAAAAGCCTGCATTGACAAAGCTTGATAGTTAGGCGCAATAATATTTTGCGTAAACAATAACAGATTAATGTTTGTTTTTCTTTTGCGATTAAATGGGCTGCATTATCAAAGATTCACAATACGCAATCCGAGCTAGACCCCCCAGTGAAGTGAACGAGGGTTGATCGATAACTGTCGCAATAGTCGATCAGATGATCACGTTCCCACAAGGCTGTTTGAAAAATAACAAATTGTTGCAACGCCATCAAAACACTCTTTAAGAAATGCAAATAATATTGAATTTAAATACATTTTTCACAAGATTTTTCTTAACATTTCTTAATACATGTTATCGTAGGTGAAGTCATAAGTTAATCTTAATTGGGTCAAGCGTGCATTCTCGTACATAATAGTACTTGAAACAATGCATTCGAAACGCATCAGAAGATGTTTAAACAGCAACAGCTGTCATAAGAAAAGGTAGAACAAAAGCCGTTTAGTGCCAATTGGGAGTTAAAAATCTATAATTAGCATGCCCGTGCACAAACATTAAGTACAGACAATATTTATAAACAAGTTGTTTATAGTAAGTAGCGCTCGCCTGTCAGACAGTGTGATCTGTCGATCGTTAAATTGATTTCCATTGAAATAGCAGCCATAATTAGTTGCTGCTGTTGTTGAGGCTGCCAATCTGATAAGCTTTAAAATGGTAAATAAGTACGTTTGTATGTATATAGAGAGAGAGCAACAAAGTCAGACAGACAACAATAAGTGTGATGATACTTAACGAATGTATTGCATAAGACTCGATCAGTAGGTAGGAAATGCTCGTGCATGTTATTTAGTGAGAGTTATTGGAAGCACGCAATACCTTCGTCTTTAGTCAATTGAGAGAAAAGGCAAACAAAGTTGCCAATAAATAAAACAACAAAGCAAGCTAAACAAACAAACTCAGATAATCAGATGCGGCATAATGTGGAAATGAAAATGACCAGTTAGGCAGGAGGAGGGGAGGAAGTGGAGAAAAATGACTAGCCAAGAATGGCAAGCAACTTGACCGTGTATGGGTGGAGAATATGCCACCAAATGTGTAACCACTTGAATTTCATTTGGCGAAAAGCTTTATCGAAAATTATGCGAACGCTGCTGACTTTTGGCAAGTGGCAAGCAGCAGCACCGCGGGAGCTCTGCCAAAAACTCGCCACCCATTTCAACTACTCCTACTCCCAACTCCTCCTAACTGAAGTAACTGCTTAGCAGCCAGCCTGATAAAAATCCAGCACACAAAACTAAACAAACAGATAATAAAGAGGAAAATGATGCTTTGACCAAAAACCGTGCACAAGCTGAACCGAACCGAACAGCACTGAACCGCACCAATGCCGGTTGGTGGGAGGGGGAGGGAAGGGTGTGGCAAACGAGGGTCATGTGGATTTTTCGCATATGTGAAGCGCCCCCCTGCGTTGTCCCTGGTACGACTGGGTTTTGGGTTTGGGTCGGGGATTCGCCTCATGCATAATTCAGCAGAATTCTGAATGATTATTCTTTATGGGACTGTTTATTTCTTTTGACCATTTATTTCAAGTTGGTTTCGTCGTTCTTTCTTCTTCTCTTGTACTTTTTTTTCTGCGTACAGTCGCTTCTTTTTGTTGTTGTTGTTGTTCTTTTTTTTCATTATTTTTATACAGTTTCCAGTTGCTTGCGCTCGAAATGATTTTGACCAACGGTGACGCAAAAATCATCAAATGGCTAGAGTAACCACATGAAGAGACTGAGCAGGCACTTGCCTTGTGGCTGGTGGCATCTGCGTTGTCTATTCAACCAAAAATTCACCACCACCCCCCTACTCGCGGCCTCACTCAGCTGACCAACCACACACATGACTGCCCCGCCTCCCGCCTCTATGCTTGCCATGTTAGCCTTTTCCAGAAAGTAGCTGCGGGCCTGCGTCGCTTTCAACGCATCATTTGATTTTATTTTATGTGCTCAAAGTGGCCAACAAAAAAAAAAAATAAATTTTATTTGTTTTTGTGTGGCCACAATTGAATAAAATGTTCGTTTTAATGTTTAGTCGAAAGGGCACTTTTAGATATTGTTTTAGCCAATATCCATTGGCAATGGGGCACACACTAACTGTTTGTACGTTCGGTTTTAGCATAAGAATAACTTTATTAGTAAATGCCAAACCGTTTATTTGTGTAGATAGTAAAGGTAGAGCAAGCATGGGAAACCTAGAGAGATCATGTGAACCTCGCGTTTTCTTATCTCAAACGGGCTTATCGCCATGACAAGTCGAAATAAGAAACGTAACAAGAATATATTTTGAGCTGAATGGCACAGCTTAGTGCTCTCGAATACCCTGGAAATGGTAAAACTACAAATATTATAGTATTTAATGCAGAAACAAAAAGTGTTAAGACTATGTTATTCGTTGTCGATTTTCAATTCACATCTGGAGTGTACAACATAACATATTATTTAGTAAGTATTATATGCCCTTTTGAAAACTTTCTCTGATCGTATGCAATGCTTCATGTTTATGGTTCTGCTTGACTTCCAAAACAATCCCATATTTTCCGGGCATTGATCTATACATGCGTGCAGAGATTGCAATCAGAATGCATAAGGAAATTCTTAAATAAGAGAATCCAACAATTGTTGTTTATGTTGACGATGTTAGAAGTTTTCTTGTTCAATCAAAGTTTCAGTAGATTTTGGTTCAACGCTGAGAGATCTCTGATTGAACTAAAAGCAAGTTTTAATTACAGCAAAAATTCGGAAAAAATCAAATTTACTTTTGCTTACTAACAACGCTCGAATCTCAAACCCAATCAATGAGAATTTTCAATTAAAACTAATTGCAAAGCGCATAAAGTTTGTCTGCGTAGTAAGTAAACAAAACCAGTTGGCCAAGAAATGCGAAAGTAGAAGAGCTTCTATCCAATATTGAGAGGACAGCTTCCTTGGAAATTGCTGCCCTTTCTCCACTTGCCAACATCCGTCCCTTTCAGATCAAGTACCATCTCCATCCAATGCCGGAGACAGTTCGTTTGGCAGCGTTTTTAATTCGTTTACGTTTATTATTTATTCCGCGGCAAAAGACAGAAAAACCTTCGCGTTTCTCTCTCGCTCTTGCACTCGATTTGTGGTCTGTTGTCCACTGATTGTTGTTGTTATTTGTATTTGTCTTTGGCATTTCCTTTGTATACATATATATAAACCATTTGCATATACACACTATAAAGTATTTTATGTAGACGTCGCTCCAAAATTTTCATTTAAGCTCGCGTTCCTTATTTTTGTTTTACTTTATATTTTTTTTCTCTGCAGATTTGCATAACGAAGCAGCAACAACAACAAACTGTCCTCCTTGTATTTTTAGGGAGGCGTGTGCTCAACTTTCGAGTTGAATTCAAAAATGTATTTAGTTGCCATTTCCTTTTGCCTTCAATTTGGTCAGCGGCGCGTATGACCACGCCCACACCCACACCCACACCCAACCGCCCACAGCTCTAATTAATTTTGCCAATGCCACAAAAGGTAGCACAGCTGTTCCCAGAGATGCCATCTGTAAAGAACTAGCACACAAACTGTGTTAAAGCGCCACGCCGCATATCTAATGAGAAGATCCCCAGAACATACCGAAGACGACCCAAAAGATCGCTGCCCCCAAAAACTGATTGATGTGTGTCAGAGCTAGATACAGACAGAGAGAGAGAGAGCCCCCTTTCGAAACATAAAATCTTAATGGCTTTCAATTTGTGGCACATTTAACAGCTGGTAATTGATATACAAACAGAGAGCTGAAACTGGAGCTGGAGTCATGGAGCTGGTTGTCTACATGTGACGACACCCAGCGAAACTCGTTGGCAACTTAATTAAAATTTCAAGAACGTAAATTGAATTACCAACACAAATTGTAAGCGACTCTCTGCGTTTTGAGGCAGCAGCCACCAAACTGCTCCAGTTACGCGTGAGAATTTCAGCTACTTCTGCGCATAAAATTTCAATTCCAAATCGAAATGAGAAGCGGAGGGGGGGAGGAGAATGCTACTACATACATAGATTGAAAGATAGACCAAGTTTGATGTAGGGAAGCGACACATTCCCAGGGCGGCAGCTCAATTGCAGCCAATAATCATAAAATTTAATAAAGGTATTTTTGTTGTGTTTCGTTCGTTCATTTGTTGTTGTTCGTCGACTTGACCGTTAACGGGCTCTTCCTCACTCGCTCACCCCTCCAACAACATCCAGGTGACGGCAAACAGTGGGTTAATGTATGCAAAACGCATTCAAATTTTATGTATCGCCAGCAACGATCTCCTTTCCTATCCACTTACTACTACCACTACTCAATGCCTCGTACAGCAACAACATAATTCGCCAGCCATTTGGCTGCCTACCTTTGATGTGAGCTTATGTTTTGTGTGGTGTCTGCGACCAGTTGGTGGTGCTATATTGCATGCTCTATTGGCTTTTGGGGCAAGCTCATCGTACTACTCACTTATCTATGGGCATTTAACGGACGCGGCCTTCTGTGCATGTAAATTGCACACTTTTGAGACACTTTGGGTCAACTAATGAGGGCGATTTTAGAAACTCTCTCGAATGAGAATGAGCTACGCGACAAAGAATCAGACTATTTGATAACTTCCCAAAGCAGGAATTTTAGCTACAGAAAGTTAACGAATGATTTGGAGGAGCAGTTTGAGCGAAAAGAAAGAAAAATTGTTATTTGAAGGAGAAAGACTTGAAGAAAACTGGAAGATAATGAAAGTGTTTTGAATCAAAAGTGTCACATGATGTTGCGGACATTCTTTAAAAACAATTATTATCCTTAAACACCTTTAAGCTTATAGTGTTTATTCGTATTTGGGTATTTCCACACAAACAAATATCATTGATAACATTTTAACATCCACATTTTGACTACTGCAGCAAAAACTAAAACAACAAAGCGGAAAGAACACTTG
Source organism: Scaptomyza reducta (assembly GCA_035044485.1). NCBI lineage: Eukaryota > Metazoa > Arthropoda > Insecta > Diptera > Drosophilidae > Scaptomyza > Scaptomyza reducta. The sequence goes on from JAWNNV010000606.1 coordinate 283,277, forward strand.
AGGAAAAAAATCTCGCATATGTTTAAAGCACTGTCTGCTGAGCTGAACTCAGCTCCGGGCTTAGGTTTACAGACAATTGCACTTTATGAACCGCAAATCGCATCAATTATAAGATGAACTCGGTACTACAAAAACTTTTACAACTTGGCGAACAACTCGAACGCTTAAGTTTTGGCAATAAATCAAATTTGCTTCAAGCCATAAAAACGCCACACATTAGCACAACAAAAAGGACCCGGTAGCACTTCACCCTGCCCTACCTCCATGTAGTAGTCGTAAATCTGAAAATCACTTGTCGCGATTCACAGTTTGCAAGCAAGGCAAAACATCAAGGACTTGAAAGAGGCGCATTAAATTTTACGCATTATTAGAAGAAGAAGCCAACAGCAACAGCAACACTGGCAGCAAGGACAAAGCACAAAGGATAATAATGAAAAATTAGGCACATTTGCGGTTAAACGGACAGAGGGATGTCAGCTTGTCAAATGTCCTAGAGTCCTGATTTTGTGGCCTGGGGTGAGTCCAAGGGGAGACAGAGTTTAACGCTCGTCGCATCATTCCACTTCATTGGCGGCTTTTGTAACATTTGTTTGTGACGTTAATTTATACAATAATTGTGACAAGGACCAAGGACCAACATTTCGCCATGGACACAACACAAACACTTCCTTGTTTTATCTGTCTCTTCAGGCTGTTAGTTAATATAAACAACGTTGCATTTAACTAACGATTTTAATAGCATTTTCCATGCTACAAATACAGGACAGTTGGGTTATATGAATCCTTGTATGCATAAGCAAGGATTCATATAACTTTTTCTGACGTAATTTTTTTAATGGCATTTTAATGTATATACTCGCTTTCCCAGTCTTTAGCTTCAACTCGGCTTTTGACTTGTTTTTTTTTTACAATTTATTCTAAATTATATTCATACAAATGTTAAAAAAGTTTCACGTGCTGCATTTACATATACACATGCATGCCACATATGTGTTCCATTCACATGAATATTGAAATGTGTGTATGTGTGTGTGTTCCACCTCTTGTGCCCCCTCTTAACTTTACTCTTTCCTTTGGCAGCTCAACTTTCATTACGAAAAACGCATCTCATATGAAAAAGTTTTGCGGCCAACTGACAAGCGGACAGCTCCCTTTTCCCCACCCCGCCCCGAACCACTCATCACTGAGTCGGACTGGTGTTAAAAGCCAGGGGTCTGCATATATTAATATATCCCAAATGCGAATGTACCTGGAACACACTCACTCACGTACATATATCTAAGCTCCAAGTGACAAAAAAAAAAAAAGCAGCATTACAATTTTCATGAAAAATGTCATCAACAAAAGTTTGAAATGCAAATAATTTTTGTTGTTGCTGATGTTGCCGCTGAGTGCTCTTCAGGCAGACAAAGGCTCTGCAGCAGACATGTTCACATACCACACATATCCATTTGATATGCTTTGCCACTGCGTGAGAAATGAGAAATAAAAAAAAACATAGCTCGCCTTTTGGGGCTATGATTTCCTTTTGTAGTTGCTTGTCACACACATCACGAACGACATCATCAAGGAACATCACATTAGAATGCATTTAGAAACGCATTTATCATCACGTTGGGATTTGTATACATTTTGCAAATCCCGAGCACAATCTTTCCAGAGCTGATCGATTATGATTGATGTTTGGAATAAGAAAAAAATAAAGCGAGATACCGCACATCCGATAAACCAATTTGTATTGCGTATTGAAGCAATTAAAATTCAAATATGAAAAAAAAATATGGAAATGGGCGTGGTTCAGTGTATGTTGTACGTGATTTCATTAGCAAATATGTACCACAAACGAAATCAAAGTCAGAATGGCCATACTTGGAACTGGTGCTCCATTGCAGCAGCACTGCTCTTGAGGGTTTGCCTTATCCTTATGGTCGCACTCAACTTCTTCACTCTCCACCACTTCTCACCCACTTGGCTGCACTCAAGTATCGCGACGTCGCCATTAAAACATTCGCAACGCTCACTTGGAAACATGGACACAAAATCCAAAGCAGAGACACAGCAGTAGAATCGGAGACAAAAACAGTTATATAATAAAAATGGCGTCTTAAGTCAGTTTTGTGTTGCGTCGACGCCCCCAACTGTGCGGGCAAGTCATTAACTCAGCTCAAGAGCTTTTATCTCGCCACTTGAACGCATCTCAGCAAACCCCCAACTTCCCTTGGACAGCTTTCTGACTTTGGCTTAACTGTCATTGGCAGTCGCCATTTTGCTCGTCTTTCGTCTCTGTTAATTTCTATGCAGCAATTACACGCAACTGATAAGAAGAACACACACATACACACACACATTCAAACACAAATTGCAGAAGATTAAAAAGCAAGCTGGAGAAAAAGTTTTATAGCTCACCCGTCGAGCTGAGACCGACTGACTGGAGCCGACATAAAAACTTAAATTATTATACTCAAATTATCCAGCTGCTAAACAATTAAAGATTTATCTATGTGAATGAGTTCGTTGAGTTGAACCAGGGAAAGAAATCACTGAAATTAAACAAGTTTTATCTGTTGTGATGAAAGTTTTCAATATTTTATGCTCTTTAACTATTTATTTGGAACTGAAATTAAACCTTATGCAAGTCTGTAAGTCTTTGCTTGAGTCTTCAAAAATATTTTGAGGAAAAAATAAATAAAATCTTTAATGGTTCAAACTTTTTTACTAAAAGTAAACCATCTTCAAAAAAAATCCTTTTAAAATCATCTGCACACTTTGAAAGTGTATTAAATATTCGGTAAAAATCACATTTAATATCTCCAGCACATAAATTCCAATTGACAAGCAATTTTACGAGCGTCATAAAAATGTTCAGCGAACATATGTATCGAAATAAATAGTTGGGGCTCTTTCACTTTAGAAAATTGTGAATAAATCTATTAACTAATTAATAGAGTGGAGTGAGAGCTGAAGTCAGAGCCATAAAATCAAACTGCTCACACGCGGCAATTATTTAATTTACTGTAGAAGGCGTCGCTGGACAAGCGTATCAATTATTTGAATGAGTCCGAGAAAGCAAAAGGGGGCGCAACCCGATAATGGTCACTGTCCACTGGGCACATTATGATGCACCCCGCCAGCAACGGTCAAACAATTGACAGTTTATCGATGTGTGAGTGGGAGTGGCAGGGGCACTGTGCAATGAGGCATTGAGGTGCGTATTTTGTAGCTAACAGCTAAGCAACCCTCGGGCCAAATGCAATTTTAAACAATTTGAACAATTTGTTAAGCAATTTGCGGTTGACGCTTCGAAACAGAAACAATAAATTAGCTTCGTTTCTCCATGCTGTTGAGGGTGACACACGCCGCAACCAAAACAATTAAACGGTGTTCGAACAACGTGTTAACAGCGATTAATGAGCCAAGTTCGCATATGTGTGTGCGAGCGATTTATATGGCATTAAAATTTAAATTGAGCAACATTTATCAAGTTTTAATTGCTCATTAAAACTGTTGCGCCAAGATGTGTTTAAGCTGATTTTGCATATAAATTGAAAAACGTTTTTGCAACAAATGCTAATTTCTTGGCGCAAAACTTAAAGTTTTGACCCCAAGCAGACCACAAGTTTCTCGCCCCACCCCGCCCACTATCTCACACTATCTTGTGCGCCACCGGAATTAATGCAGTTCTTTGGCGAATTTGCATAATCGCTGTCAACTCAAAAAACCCCAAATCCACAATGCACAAAAGACCAAAAACTCTCACGGCCCGTATGCAGACGGTTGGGTAGGGGTATTCATGCAATTGACACACATCATTTTACGCACTGACGCCTTTCAATAAACCAAATTTATCACAAGCGCACAATCTCTTTTTAGTCGGTTGGTCGGGTGGTCGGGTGTTCGGGGAGTCAACAACAATTTAAAATCCTTCAGCAATATTGAGGCCAGGACACACAGCACAAAACAGATACAAGTGTAATCAGTCAAGCGTTTTGTCAAGCCGCACAGTGACATCATCATCATCACCATCATCAACATCAACATCATCCATTCCAACCGAAGGACCTTGTCAGGAATCTGCATATCAAAAAAAAAACACCCGAAGCACAAAAAAACTTCCCAGCGTACCCAAATTTTGAGCAAAACTCGCGAACAACGTGGAAAAAGGGTTGCTGCTGATTAGAGCCTGTTCAGGGTCCGTGAACCATGAATGAATGGCTCAGTTTTGCGGTTGTCGGGTGCGTTGACGTTTATAAAGGTGCGACAACCACCCACCAGTAGCACTCAACTCAAACCCTTAAGCTCAAAATTTGAACTGCAATCCGTTTGTCAAATTATCTACACTAATTCCAGGAGCCAAACTCACACACACCGCACACACAGTCAATTATATTTGTGAATCTCGACGCGTTCTGTTGATGTTTTTAATTAATTTTGAGTCGGGGAGTTTGCCGGCGGCCTGGTTGACAGCTCTTTCGGTTTGGGTTTTGGTTTGGCTTTACGCTATTGGGTTTGTTATCTTCTTTCTTCTTTTTTTTTGGATATGATAAACATGTTGAGGTGTTGATTTCTGATCCGCATTAATTTGTCAATCACAATTCGTGCGTTTCGTGTGAGAAGAGATTTTTGGTTTTTGGGTAAGGTATAAAGAGGTTTTAAGTAAGAGGAAAGTAACTTGAAAAAAAAGAAGATTTTTTTATTACTTTGATTGGAATTTTTGATCTGAAACATAATACAAGTAGACAAGAATATTATAGCTTAAAATAGATTTATTTCTTTATTTGAAAGTCTTGGTAAAACCATATGATAAATGCATTTTTTAATGGAATGAATCAAATGAAAAGTGCTAAAATATGTCAGGTATCTATGACCATATTTTTCTTCCGCTATTTTGTACAAACACACCCGTAATGAACATCATTTTGTAGTTTATTATAATAAACATCATCAGAGCTGCAAGCTAGAATCGACAATAAGTGAAGACTGAACCGATTTATTAATAAGCCTGGTCCAGCTGCTCGAAGGAGCTCAATCAACATTGCATTGATTCATAAGCCTCATTACGACACCCAACACACGGAGATATTTGCTGACCAGGGCGTCCATACCCGAGATGTTTCCATCATGAGCTTAGTAACGATTGCATAGCATTGTTGTAGGTTTTTGTTTTGTGCCATTCTGCACATTCACAAAGTTGATTTCATTCACAACATGCCACGTTTGCCTCATTAAATCATCACTCAGAAGCTATCAATGTTCGATTTGCCACTGGCCAATACTACAAACATTGGCCAACCATACAGCTGGTTGCCTGTTTGCCTGTTTGCCTGCTGCCGGCTACCAGCTACTCCCTGCTTGATGTATTCATGTAAAAATCAGTTTGAAGCGCTGCAAAAATGCAAGTTAAGGCAAGTGGGGGGGCGGTGAGCGGAAAGTTGTGTGGAGCGAAGAAAATTAATTATGAATCAGAGAACAATGTAATTACATGAAATCCGATCGATGAACATGGTGCCACTGGCACAAAACGAACTAAAACAAGAAAACAGAAAAAAAAAACAATAACAACAACAGCAACACAGAAAATGCAATTGACATTTTTACAACATTGTTGTTACAAAGGAACGCTAAACATGTCGCGATTTTGTGGCCAAGAACACAGCAGGGAAAGTTCGCTTGAGAAACATGACAAATATCTGTGACAATCGACTGATTGTTGTTGTTGCTCCTTCAGCTGCTTGAGATCGTGAATCGTGGAACCCGTTTGCGCACGCGTGAATGCCGCTGAGCCAGCGGGAATTGTTTAATGGCGCTAAACGGCCTGTTGTGCCAAACGGATGCAGTTCTGTCCAAAATCAGATCCCCAGCTTGCTGCTGACTGCTGTACTAATAGTCAAAGATAAATATCACAGCGGGTAATGGCAAAAAAAAAAAAGAAATCAAGCCAAACCAAACCGACCGACGGACAACGCCTACTTTGCTTTAACAACATCTGCCAAAGGATTTTCCAATGCCAACAAAAAAAATACCGAAATGACTACAAAGCAGTTCCGCCTTTTTCACATTAGTTTGCAAACTTGAAACAAAATAAAAAAATGTTTAAAACCTTAAAAGGGTTGAGCACATGTTTTCAAATGCTGGGTTCGAGATTTAAAAATGTTGTTAAAATCCGTTAAGCGGAACTTAAAAAGTATTCAAATTTTTTATTATGTTCTTTGTGATGAAAGTATATTTTGCATACAAATATTAAGTATGATAGCTTGCAATTTAGAGACTGAAAATATTAAAGTTATTTCTTTTCTTTTTTTTACTTTTGTTTTTGTTGATTTTTTATGGCGTTTGGAACTGCGCATGGAAAGTTTTTATGCATTGGAGCTCCTCCTATTTTCAACGCGCGAATGGCAAAGCGAACACTACACACACACATACAGAAAGCTCGCAGATACCCTCCCAAACACACACACAAATAGGAGCTCTCACATACGGCAGCAGCAGAAGCTTCGACTATTTTCGTAGCATACTTTTAGGTGGTGGCTGCATCTTCGTACACTTTTGTCTATATACTAAACGACGAGGATGTTGTCGGAAATTATATACCCGTAGACTGTGTAGATTATATATATGTGTATGGTCCATGTATATTTATTTACCAACTGTCACTGCAACGGCACGCCCCCACCACAGCCGCCCACCTGCTCTCAACTACACGAATATTTCAATTTGTCTGCAACTGGAAAATTGCTTTTTTGTGCATTTTGTCAAATGAATTTTCCACGTCTCACACAGGACTTATTTCGAATTTGTTTGCAGCGTCTCTTTCGTTGATTTATACGCATTATGTGTATTCGCATTTTATTTTTATTTTTATTTTATTTGCTTTTGCTTTTTCATCTCCTTTCTGCTGTTGGCACTCAAATTCTCATCTCGTCGTCAACTAATTTTGTGATTGCATAAAGCCAAAAATGACAGAGAGAGAGAGAAGGAGAGACAGAGCAAAAGAAACGCTCTGAATTTAAATTGGATTTTTGCGCACATTAAAAATGCATTTACATGATCTTAGTTATGAATGCATATGAGAATATACACAGACACATATTAAGCTCTTTAAGAAGAGCCACAAAATACGAGTTGAACTACACTAAATGTTTATGTTTTCCTGAGCGTCAAGCAAACATTTAGCAAATGTTACAACAATTCGCAAATAATTGCCTGGCATACCAGCCAGTTGTGAATGGAGATATAAAAAGAGACCCTGCCTAGGTCAGCTGACGTGACGACTGGCCACAAAACACATAGAGACAAAAAAAAATACCAAGTGTAACGAAATACCTCGTTACGTGGCCATAACAGAGAACATGGCTAATTCTTGCATGACAATTTCACATTCATAACCCTTTTGTTTCGGGATGTCCGTTTGGCCGGCTGCCAGTCTTCCGACTCATAATTATGCTCTGTATGCACAGGCATTTTTTTGAAAGTCTCTGCAAGAGTTTCCAAACACTAAAATACCCTGTAAGTTCAGCAGAATCATGCTTATAAAAGAAAAAACTATTTTAACATGTAAACTAGCTAGACAAAGAATCCAAATTGAATCGATTAGGGTTAGATTTATTTCTAGAGGTTTTATTATTTTTAAAATATTTTGAAACAAACCAGCCTACTTACAAGGTATTGCATATGTCGAGTACTCTTTTCTGAGTTATTTATAAATTTTTTTTTTGTATTTTGTGTAAATTTATTTCACGGCGTTTTTGTAAGCCGCGATTTGCGATTGTACATTTCGAGCGTTCTGTTAATTGTTAATTTTTATGGTCTGGCAATTGCCGCAACAGCGACAACACTCAGATAACAACAGACAAAAAGACAGTGGAAAAGAAAATAAAGAAATTAAAGTGCCTCAAAATTGGCTGGTTAGCTGCGGCAGCAGGAGGAGCAGAGCCTATAAAAACCATTTAGCTAGCAATAAAATTCCGAAAATAGCTTCAAATTGAATTTTTGAAGATGCGTGCAACGCTCTTATTGATACTAGATGGGGCAACCCGTGCTATCTATACATATATATAGTGGTTATATTATGTGAACTGGGTCCTTTAGCAATTGGCTGCCAACACCCACAGCTTGGGAAACAACATCAAAGCCAAGAGCAGTCAGCGAGACCATTAAAAGCGATATATTTATTTTTTTTTTCAACCCTTTCACGCACTTACGCAGCTTGAGCAAATATTGTGAGAAAGGGTTGTGGCATAGAGCAGAGTGTTTCAATTTTAAAGTAAATATTTGCCTCCAGGGTGCTTTTGATATTTATTACCTTTTTTTCAAAAGTATCTAGTTTGTTCGTATTGATAGCACTGGTCAGCGGCAGTTAAGTGGCCTGGCCGAAAGCAATTTCAGGTCAGTCACTAATGGGCTGGTCTATAAATTTTGGTATTTTCAAGAGCTGCTGGTGGTGGGCGACTGTCGAAATAGCTAAATTCAAACAAATTACAATTATGCTGGGAGAGCCCAAAAATGTTGCAAAACTAGACAGCTGACAAATGATAGCCAGAAGCCGGGGCGACATTAAGCGATTAACTCGTTCGACGTTGTGATGGAGCGGCGGCGGTAGGGTGGTGTAAGGGGATTTAGCTTGCTACAAACTTAACATATTGTTAACGTGGGCACAGCGATGTCTTAAGGGGATTTCAATGTCCTTGCCTGATGATGCGTTGACTGTTAACTGTTGACTGTTTGGCCAATGACATGCAAATGTATGCAGATCTGCGCTTTTGTCATGTCAACGCAGGCAAATCGAGAGGTAACCGAACATTTTTCTAACCAACTCAACTTGTCGCTGGGATTCTTTTTTCGGGCTTTTCGGTATTTTGGTATGCAACGCTTTTGGGACTCGATTTTTGCGTACTCCTTTTTGGATATTTGCTTAAATCTGCGCGCATGTTTTGTGTGGCATACATATAGTATACATATAAAAAATGCTAAATAAATGCGTAAATCTCGGTTAACTGAATCAAAGGGGCCAAAAAGTAGCAGCAGCTGCCGTTGGGATAGATTTTGGGCTCGCGGTTTGGGGTAAGGGGGTCAGGCAAATGGTAAATGTGTCTGCAAAGTTCTTTCTTTTTTTTTTTGCAGGTGCCATGTCTTTTGTGTGTCTGGCCGATTTCAGTTTCGATGCAGACGAGCAACAACAACAACAACAAGTACAAGGAGGACAACAACGAACTGAGACAGTTCATCAACTTGACTTGTGATTTCCGGTTTTTTTTTTGTGTCTTCAGTTCTTTCCTCGTTACTTACTTTAAAAGCGGATTAGGCACAGAGACAACGCCCACGGTGGCATGGAGTCGAAGAAAAAGGCTTAACGTGCATGTCTGATAGTTGAGTTGGGTATGCAAAAAGTCCATAAAGCTAAGAGCCAGCAAGCCAAAGAAAGTGAACTGAGAATCGCAGAGAGAGGCTCAAAGTAAGTAGCGAAAAGTTATTATTTGAAGTATAGTTTACATCTCTAAAACAGTAAAATTGCTGAATTAATATGTTTTCCCAAACAAAAATATTGTAGCTCTAGTTTATTGTAGTTTTATTCTTTGATCTACCTTTTTGACTAGCTTAATCACTTCGCATATAATTAGTTGCCAAAAAAAAATAAAGATGCTTCAAAAAAGCAGAAACACAACAGCTGGAAGAGCTTGTTTGGAATTCTCACATTCACAATCATGTTTAGAAGCCAAAAACCAAAACTCCCACCAACATCCACTTGGAAAGGTGTGCGCTATAAATCCCACCACTCTAGAGACTACATGTACATAGCTGCAAAATTTTCGAGCGTAAAAAAAATAAAAGCGAAAATGTTTTAACGCTTCGCCGCATAATGACAACAAACAAATCGCTTCATTTAACAAATAATAGCTGCCGGCAGCAACGCCAAAGAACAAACAACAGCAGCAGCAGCAACAACAACAATGTTCGAGTACGATGGCAGTAAAAACAATTTACGGCACAAAGAGTTTGCAAACTGAAAAAATAATCGCTTATTGAACACGTCGTCGACGCCGAGGCAAACAAAGACACACGGCAAAAGTGCCACGCCCATACTCTCCAAAAGCCAAGTGTGGCACTTGTCGTGTGTTACAAGAGCTGAGCCACGGTTTGTGCCACAGATCACACAAGCGTGCATATTTGGCAATTAGAAATGGATGCGAAGCGCTACTGCGGCTGTGCCTCAACAGGTGTGTGTGCGTGTGTGTGTGTGTGCCTCCATTAATTATGCCCCATGTGGTAATTGCCACACAAAAATGGGCGTGTATCGGGTGCAGGCAAACGCATGAGCATTTTGCTGCAACAACCAACAACTACCAACTGCGGTAGTAATAGTTTTTGTTGTTCTTCTTATCTAGGCCTTAATTAACAACAACACAGCACAACAAGGCGGCCAACAATAGGCTGGTGCTGTAATTATCAAGATAATAACCACAACTATTATACATTTATGAGCAATGGCCCCAGAGCACGCAGCCAACATAGCAGTATAACGAGCGTGGATAGGTATTTATGTATCTGTATTCATATATATTCACCAGTTGTGTTAGCTAAAAATGCCCCTTGGCTGAACCCAATTATCCAATTGTTCTAAAAGATAACACATAGTCATAACTACTAAGAAATTTATAAGCCAGTGCTCATTCAGACCACAATCAAATTGGGTAGCTGTTCTACAGTGTTATTACAAAGTAAATAATCACAATCAAAGTTAAGAAACAATCTTAACTGCAGGGGTCTTCGCCCCAGAACATTACACTTAAACAGTTTCAACTGTCACTAAAAAGTAATTCAATTGCCCCTTAAATATTCAATGAGCCATATAGTTGATGACTTGTAAAAACCTAGCGATAAGGTGTGCTAATCAGCCAAGACATGCAATGGCCTAGCCAAAAGACCAGTCGGTTAGTAAACGTCCAAACGAGTGGTATGCATCTAAAAATTGTGCTGTTCCTAGCTTGGCTTGGCCTGGCTCAGAGTGTTGAGCAAGTGCGATATGACAACTACAAGCTATACGAAGTGCATATCGATGATGTGGAGCATTATAAGTTGCTTAGTGCGAATGAGAAAAGTCTGAAGGTAAGAAACGTTCCGTTTGGGAATCGTTTGATAAACACTCTTCTTCCTACAGTTCAGTAGCTTGCGAGAAGCGCGTCATCCTGGCGAAGTCTCGGACATATTGTTGCCACCTGAAAGCCAGAGAGCCTTTGAAGATCTGCTAAATAGTCAGAACTTCAACTACACCATCAAGATTGACAACATTCAGAGGCTGATCGATGCGCAGCGGCCGAAACAACGCGCAGGATACATGGATTGGACACAGTATCACACACTGGCGGAGATCTACAGCTGGCTGGACGAAATTGAGGCACGTTATCCTCATATTGTGACCCCTTTTACAATTGGCAAATCCTACGAGAATCGAATCATACGTGGCATAAAGATATCTTATAAGCCGGGCAACAGTGCCGTCTTCATCGAGTCCAATATACATGCTCGGGAATGGATTACGTCTGCCAGCATCACTTACTTCATCGATGAACTTCTCGCCACTCGTAATCCGTCTGTGAGAAATATAGCTGAAAATGTGGATTGGTACATAATTCCAGTGCTAAATGTAGATGGTTTCACTTATTCGCATGAAAAGGTAAGTGCTAATAAATTACTGGTATACTACGAAGTAGTTAATAGATAAGATATTGTATCCAAAAAACTTACTGTAGTGCCGACAGCCTTATCAGCCTTATCGACTTCTTTGTCATATAAATTGCTAGCATTAGTTTTATGATTTGTTTATTTAGGCACGCCTCTGGCGCAAATCGCGTTTACCCTCGGATCCCACAGGCGAATGCATTGGAACAGATTTGAATCGAAACTTTGATTATCGCTGGATGGGTCAGTATATATTCAATTTCATAAAATATATCTTTCACATTATCCATAACTTTAACTGCAGAGATCGGCGCGTCAGCTGATCCATGCTCCGAGACCTATGCAGGTCCTTTTGCTGAATCCGATCCGGAGATTAATCAACTGACGTCTTACATTAATACATCCATACCAGAAGGCTCAATTAAGATCTATATATCCCTGCATTCCTATGGTCAGTATCTGCTTTCGCCCTGGGGTCATACTGCTGACGAGTTTCCCGCACATTATCCACAAATGATGGGTGTTGCCAAAGGATTTGCCGATGCCCTGGCTAGACGTTATGGTACACTTTTCACCTATGGATCTAGTGCGACAACGCTTTGTAAGTTATATGGAGACATCAGTGAAGTCAATACTCATCTAGCTCTTTTTGTTTAAGATGCTGTTTCTGGTTCTGGCAAGGAATGGGCCTATGCGGTGAAGAACATAAACATAACGTATACCATTGAGCTGCGGGATAAGGGCAAATTGGGATTCCTATTGCCACCCGAGGATATTTTGCCTGTAGCACGTGAGGTCACCGAGGGATTTGTGGGCATGATAACCGCTGCCCGAGGAATTGGTGTACTTTAATATGAAGCCACATACGATCAACATAGTTCATAACCATTTAAAATAATGACAGAATTTGTTACAGGAGCAAAATATTAAAAGTTTTCTTTGCCACATTTCAAACTTATAGTTTAAAACCTTGACATCCTGCTTGCCGTGTCCCCTTCATAACATTGAGGGCACTTCATATGTGAAAGGCTGTCCAAAATGTTTAAACAAGCAAATTGAACTTGAGGCAAACATGCAACTTCCTTTCTAGCTTGGCTTTCCTTTGCTTATCCTTGTGGCATGGCATGCAAAGTTGCCATTTTGTTTGCTCCTTTAGACATTTTAAGGCTAATTAAATCCACAACATGTGAGTTCGAAAAAAACACTGAGAAACATGGCAAATGCTAAACACTTTCCGGCATTGACATTTTTTGTTTGTTTTTCAAACTAAGTTGCAAATATTGCGCATACGCCACGTCCAGCAGACGGGGCAGCCAAGTTACGTTCAGATTTATGTAATGTGAATGGTTCTGTTCGTTGTTTTTTCCTTGTTTGCACAATTAACAAAAGCACTGCGAAAAAATGCACGTCAGGAAACGGCTGTCCATGATATTTATGACATTTTAAAGGCTAGCATCCGGCAACTAACAAAACTTAAGGCAGGACTCGATGTCTTAAAGGCGATTTGTGAGACAGTATCCTTTTGCACCGCAGTACCAATTAAAAATGCGGCGCTGGCTTATCGCACGCGCACCCACGAGTTTTCTTTGCTATCAAAGTTTTACAGAATTTTACACGCCCCCAAGTCCAACGCAAAAGGTGTTAAAACTTTTTGGCGGAACTTTGCGCTAGAGGGAACGAAAAGTGGAACGTGTACGAGCCGGAACGGGGCTTTAATCCGGCTTGCCAGCTTTATTGCGCTGATAAGAAATTAATGTGCGTGAATTTATTGGTGCGAGTCGCTGCCTGCTGCTGCTGCCAATTAGCAGGCTAATCAAATAAGCCCCAACTAATTGTTGTTAGCTGGTGCGGTTTCAGTTTCAGCTAGAGTTAGGTAAAGAACATATATATTCTGTTACTTTTTCTTATCTTGGCAATTGTCTGCGTTGAAAAGAAATGCAGTGGATTAAAGTAATTCATTGAAAACTTACAGTTTATGAAGTGCGAATTTAAAAAATGCTTTATTTTTAGATTTGTTTTCGCATTGGCAACATCTAAGTTAAGATTTACTTAGATTCATAACAGGTAAGATATAAAAATATACTTTTCTCAATTGCTTTTGAGAAGTAGCAAGTTATTTCAAGCTATCTCCCTTATATTTCAAGAGAAACACTTTGTTTCTACCCCTAGGCACTACAGTTTTCTCAAGTGACACACAATTCCTTTTGATGCTTTTTTATTTTTGGCCACATCTTAAGAGAAACCTCACACTCTGCAGAGCGTTAATAAAAAACACACGTTGGCACACCTCATGCGGTGACAACGGCAGAAGACAAGAGAAACTACAAACGCCAGGCTCAAGACTCTAAGACCCGCGCAAAATATGACCACAGCAAGGAAAAGTCCTTTAAGCACTCGCCACAGGACAGGACAGCGCCCGGGCACATAAAAAGAAAACGGCCTTAACAAAAATTCGCACTAATGCCAGGCGACAAGTCAAACTGAAGGCTTTGGAAATCTCCGCCAACGGGCGCTGAATTTATGTGCTCCGGGGCGGTAACTTCATTATGCAATGACCTACAATGAAATGGGCTGCCGTTGCACAAAATTTATGTGCAAAGTTGAGAGACAGCCTAAGTACCAAGGGGTTTGTCCAGACAACTTGAATCCTTGCCTTTGCTCTCACTGGCAAGAATCAAAGTGCCCAAAGTAACAACTGTTATAAAAAACGTTAAAATTGCTTTAAATATTATGTCGATAACGTCTTCTAATCAGCAAAATGATTTGATTGAAAAATCTGATTTTAAGAAATAGTCCAAACGACAGGTATGAATTGGACGTTGATGCTGATCTTAGGGTATAGAGCAGGTGCGATATCGATGATGTGGATTATTATAAAGTGCTTAGAGCAATCAAGACAAGTCTAAAGAGAAGTGTAGCGTTCGGGAATCCTTTGAAGACTGTCCCCTTTCCTCATTCTGTTTAGTAGTTCGAGAGGCAAATACGAGGTCATAATGTTGCCATCTGAAAGCCAGAAGGCCTTTGAAGATCTAATAAACAGTCAGATCAGTCAATCAGTTCAAAGCCTCCACAGCATCCTTAACAACACACATGATACATGGAAAGGACGCAGTATAACACACTGTAGGAAATGCAACTCCATACCAGAACTCATTATTATGATCTGTAAGCTTAGACTTATTAGACCCATATTGTTTTAATAGTATTATTATGATATCGAATCGAGTTCGGGCAAGGACTGGGCATATGCTCTTAAGAATAGTACGTTTCTATTCCATTCTAGTACACCCTGGAGCTAGGGAATAGGGGCGAATAGGGTTTCCCGAGGTCAGCGAGGGATTTGTGGGAATGAAAGCGGCTGCCCGTGGAATTGGTGTCTTGTAAGCAGCAGCTTAGCACTCAATAAAGAAGTTCTGTAAAAACCCCCATTAAAAGTAATGCACAAAGCAGCCCCCATTGATGACGCCACTGCTTGCTGAGCTTTTGCTCCGCCCCAAAAACGAGCAGAGCGCCGAAGCTTCCAATCAGCGACGAGTAAAACGAATTCCGAATGCCGAACTCTCTGCCGCGTTGATAAGGAAGAGCAGCTAACAGCTAACGGTTGCATTTCTTTCTATTTTTATGTTTGTTATATATATATATATTTTTTTTTTTTCGTTTTGCCAGCTTTTGTTCTGCTTTTGGTGCTTTTTTATGGCTTTGCGCCAGAAGTGTGAAAGGCGCCGTTGGTTGGTAAGTCTCCGCCTATTTTCAACGCGCGCGCAGCATCCTTGTTGGATGGCAGAACTCATCATGCATGCGAGGCGAGTGCCACTGTGTGCGTGTGTGCGTGTGTGTGTGTGGGGCGTTTGTGGCACCTACTCGTATGCGCGCGTCAGCAAAGATAAATATACGCAACGAATGGGAAGCGACCAACGAAAGTCTTCAGCTTGCAACAACATGGCGTCCATCCAGTCTTATGTACCTATATGTCTAAGTATATAGCTCGATATATATATATATATATATAGTACATAAACTGTTCATATAACGGGCATCGTTGTCATGTCTATTATTATTGTTGTTGCTTGCACTTATTTTTTTCAATTTGTCTAATGAAATTGCTTTTTCCACTTGCACTGCAAAAACATATCAAAAAACGAAAAAAAAAAAACAAAGGCATAAAAAGGAAATCTTGGAAAAATTCGAGAAAATATTACGGTGACACTTTTCGCTGCTCCTTGCGTGCATGTGTGTGCGTAGGATTGTGTGTGTGTGTGTGTTAGTCTTTTTATTTTACTCACTGCTCATTCTGCATATAAATTGAAATTTACGAGGCTCCGTTCTCTCGTTGCTGCTGCTTCTGCTGTTGTCAGTTGCACCTTTATGTCAATTTTCGTTGCTTCCCACTTTTCTATTTTCTTTTTTTCCCTACACTTTTCTTCTTGTTGTATTTATGTTGCGTTGCGCATATTGCGGTGATGAATTTTTCTCTTTGAGTTATGCAGGAACTGCTGCTGCAGTCAAAATGTGGTGAAGTGAAGTGGTGTCGCCTGCTCTGGGATAGCTGGCAATAAAAAACTTACTTAGCCAAATTGCAGTAAAGCAAATGAAGATTATATGAAATTTGCCTAATAAAAGTCTCGCAGGCAAATTAGTTATGGCAAAAGAGAATTATGTAGTCTAAGTGGATCTTCCAATTTGATTTTCAAAAGCTTTAAACTAATCAAGTTAAGACTAAAGTAAGCTCAGATGATATGAATATCGGCTGGGATATATCCAACTCAAGCATTTCTAATCGATTTATAATACTAAATCAAAGCAGCTAACTCGAATGTTTCATAAATATTTATATACTTTATTCAATATAACCAAAAATCATTATCCAAGTTTAAGTCAAGGAAATAAAACTCAGATTAACATTCGACAAGGCTTAAGTTCTGACTGATAAACAATTTTGATACGTTTATGGTTATACATTTAATGAATACAGGGCACAATCATTCGTTTGACATTGTTTGACAGTCCGTATTTATTAGTTAGAGCATTCGTTCCGGCCGCAAAGCAATTATGAAAGGCAGTCAGAAAAGCGGACCACTCTAATTTGATAATTCAATTCTGCAATCAATGCCCGGCCGGCTGACAGCCAATCAAAAATCAAATCAAATGTTCAAATCGTTGGCTTTACACATGGCCAAGCCCATGTCTGAGAAGGCCCCCAAAGCCCCAAAGACCGAAAACGCTTTAATTGCTGCCAAGGCAATAAACTTCAACCGCAATTGACGCTTGACACTTGAGAGCGCTCTGAGAACTGAGAATTGAGAATTGAGCTGAAGACAGCTGCTTAGCTCTGGATAAGGCTGGAGCCAGCGAAAGTATGACGATGGCCTAGGAGAACTGAAAGAAAGAAAGACTTGGTTGATATATTCCCAGCGCGCGTCATGAAGCTGCGGCGTCTGTTCCTTTTTTGGCAATAAGAATGAGCAGGAGAAAGAGTCTTAAGCATAGTGCACCTCATCGTGTAGTAGTAACTGAGACTGAGACTGAGACGAGATTGTACGTACGCCTACCAAGAGTTATGACAGGCCACAGAGCCTGTGTCCTTAAATGGTAAAAAGGTGCGTCCGTTTATGGACTGGCTGGCGACGATGGCGTGTTGACAATGATGTGCATGATTGGTGTTTTCTGCCTGCTGCCTTTCGCAAGAAGCAAGGCTAACCGTTCCACAACTCGTTTCCTGTGAATCGCAGATATCAACAGACTCCTATAGAGTGCGTCGTCGTCGCCTCGTTGCCTTATATGTGAACGAAGGAGACATTCGTCTAGACGGGCTGGAAAAAATCACAGCAGAATCATTCAGCAATGCCAAGTTTGGAGTCAGCTACTCAATGATTGCCATGAATGAAAAGCCCCAAGATCCAGCGAGCAATTAGTATGCGCAGATTGTGATCAGTCGGAAGTAATGCTAATTTCTGTTTACGAGCCCTACCTGCCTGCCTGGCTACCCAACTCTTCTTAGCACTCCTTTCACTTGGTCAGTCAGCAGCTGAGCTACTTTTTTGTTCTAAGGTTATCCCAAAATGGTCTGATGCCGCCTCACGAGTTGCCCCGTGAGAGATGTCATTAACATTAGAGAACAGGTGAATGAATGCAGCTGACAGGCTGTTGGGAGACAGCCGATAGAGAGAGAGAGAGAGCTCTCCATTATGCAGTCTTGAGAAAGAAAGGAAGAGTGAGATAGCATTAGCATCCTGGCCGCAACACCTGCCAGCAACGAGGAGAGGTCAACTCTCATACAAAGGCATGCAAATGCGATTTGCCCGCCGGGAAGAGGTGTGAGTGGTGAGGGATGCCTTGTAAGAAAACAACTTTTACGCTAAGCAGATGAACAACATTTGCATACAAGACCCGGCTGTGTGGCCGTGTCCTGGCTACACTTTGTGACGGCAGCGAAATCAAAAGCTTTTTAAAGGATATTTCATATAATTTCACGCTTAAGAGACAGCCCAAAGGACGTCCGCACAAGTTGCACAAGTTGTTTGCTTTAGCGGCCAAGGAAATTGGAAAAAAGCGTCGGAAAAAAAGAAAGACTTGAGACCACTCTCCACACCGACGAAGTCAAGAGCAGCCGTTGCTTTACCCACGTGCCATGGGCTTAAGAAAAAAAAAAAAAGAAAGAAAAGAGAAGTACGTCCTTCATCCTTACTTAGGCTGTTGTTGGAGTGAATTTGCATGCGCCTTTTAAATCAATTATTGTTAAATATTTATTTCTTGACAGAGTCCATTTTAGAGGGGTTCGACTGTTCCAACTGTTATCCTAACATAAATTACATGATTGATTTCATTCGAGCGCAACAATGGAATACACATAGAAGAGCACAAGGAGCAGCTGAGGAGCAGAGATGGGACAAAGCACACAGCGCGTAAGCACAAGAGAAAACAATGGCAAAAAAAAGTAAACAAAATGCAAATGCGTTTCTTTCTCTTGGCTTTGAGCTTAAGGCCTTGATTAAAAAGCTACCAAATTAGCATATCATTTAGTGCAAGACGCGTACTCATATCAATCTATCTAAATATGTAGGAGTATAGATGATTGAATGTGGCAGGCATTGGTAAGTTAGAACTTCCAAGGAGAAGTTCTTATGCTTATGGAATACTTATAGGATCCAAGATATTTAATCATTTTATTGTGCAAAACATTTGCTTTTTCCCACTTGTATTTTATTTAAGTTGAAATATCTTACTTTACTAACTTGTTTTTGAGCATTTTTATGAGAGAGAGAGAGAGGGAGAGAGAGCGAGGATGAAGAGAGAAGTCGTGGGTTTTGCTCACTGGCGCGTTGACATCGCCATCAAAATGCTTTGACGTGGTTTTTGATTGACAGGAAACTCATAAATAATTCATGTCATTAAATCATGTTACATTTTTTCTCATCTTCTCTCTCTCTCTCTGACGCTCTCTGCCGCATCTTCAACATCTGCGGCTGCCAACTACAAGTTGCTGCGGGGCAAGTCCAGTGGAAACGAGTTTCATCCAAAGCGGAGCAACTGCAAGTGCTGGGCATTTAGTTGGCCAAGTTCTATGCGAAAGACCTAGCAATTAAATGTCAAAAGAATTTTTTCATTCCCACCTCCACCCTCCCCACTCCCTCTTTGCCTTGGCATATGTAACTGTAACTCAATTCACTGTGAGCGAGAGTACTCAGATTTTTTTTTTAATATTTCTTTGCTGCAAACTTGAAGGAAATAAGTTTTCAATGAATATAATTATGCAAAGAAGGCCGGGCAGGAAGAGGACGCCAGGACACACACAGTGGGTGGGCGCCAACTCGGACCTTTTTTTGTCGGAGGCGCTAAAAAACGCATTAAAATTTCCCGAAAAACAAAACCGAAAAAATGAAAGCAGGAATATGAGGATATGAAAGCAGCTTGAGCGTATTTAAATAATTCAGCGGACAGAACTCCTCCCGTCATAATATTTTCATATTATTGCTTGTTTTAATTCCTTGTCTCACAATTTCATATTTTTCTTATTTTTTTGTTTTTGGTTTTTTGGCATTTGCTGTCAATTGTCCTTCAGCGCAAAGTTTTTAATTTTTATCAAAGATTTTCGGCGCAGTTTTTAATGAAATTTTCTGTCGGCACTGTTTGGCCAAAAGGATTTTTCCCGCTTGCCGCGCATAATTTGCATAAATTCCTACATTATTTTTTTTGCTCCTGCAACAACGGCAGCCATTTTTAATTTGTGATTTTGCAGCGAGTGTCCTTAAGGAAGTTTTTCATCATCTTCCAACTTTTTCGTGCGATTTTAATTAAAGTAATTTATGAGCTTGTTCCGATCGTTGTTGCTGCTTCTGGTTACTTGAAGGCTTTTGGCCAAATCATTTTAATTGCTTTGCGATTTTTTGTGCAGCATCAGTGCCACGCCCACTAGACGCCTGCGCCCCTGTTTGTTGGTGTTGTCGATGGTGTGCGGCGATAATAATTACACGTCACGCTGCCACGCAATCAAAACATTATTTGTGCAAAATCACGGAACTGAACTGAAGCGGAAGTGATGAAGGACTTCAGGACTTATTGGCTGCACGCGTCCTGCGCGTCCTCGTCCTCGTTGACGATGCCACCAAAAACAAAACAACAAAAAAAAATGAAGTTTAAACAATTTTTGTTCGCCTCAATCGCACCCCATTTGCATTGCAACAGGAACAGAAGCCAAAAGCCAGATCCTTGCCGTCGCTTTGGTCCCTGGGGCCGCCACTTCGCGCGTGTAAAATTCAACGCAACGCGTGCGGTCACGTGGCCGGCGGGCGGGCGGTCGTTGAGACGATCGACCACGCCCCCATTTCATGATAGTCGCAATCGTTTTCGACTGTGATTTTCGAACATCAAAAAATTGTCGGCTGTCCAGCGACAACAAAAAACGGAAAGCGACTAACAACGGAAAATTGTCGAAAATTATGTAAATTGTTTAAAAAAAAAAAAGGAAAAAGGAGTGCGAAAATTTGCCTAAATGCCTTATAGCCTTCAACTGGGAGAGACATGCTGACATGGCAGCAATCTGTTTTCAGCCAAAACTCCAAACTGTTGCACGCCGCAAACAATGTGACAGAAACATATGTTGC
The DNA here is from genome assembly GCA_035044485.1 of Scaptomyza reducta. Lineage (NCBI taxonomy): Eukaryota > Metazoa > Arthropoda > Insecta > Diptera > Drosophilidae > Scaptomyza > Scaptomyza reducta. The sequence goes on from JAWNNV010000606.1 coordinate 304,051, forward strand.
CACAATCAAGAACAGCAAATCCCGTTCGTCAAATTGCCACATTGCGTGTAAATGGATGCAACCCTTTCGACAGTCGCTCAACTTTCACAATGGATTGAAAATTATTCAATAAGAGCTTATTCAATTCGACATGCTGATTTGTATAATATGTTATATAGTAGTCAAAGGATTTTTTCGTTCATTTTAGATACAATCCTTTGATCATTGTTTGACTACGAGAATAATAACTTAATCCACATTATAATCGGGCTTTTCGTTCGATATTGATCTTATATGATCCCAAACCTAAAAATCGGATCATGATACAAAATATTTCACAACCTAAACTTTATTACAACTGTAGGAATATTTTAAAGGAAGTGATTTGACCTTTAGATTAATGCTTCATTTAAATCGAAATCAGGATACAATTTCAAAATTAAAGTAAGCTTGTTTAAAAAATGGAGAAAAACTCAAAATTTCATAACTTATTCAAAACTGGATGGATTTATATAATAGGCAACCGATTTTAAAACGTGTATTTAGCTTGCAATTCAAATCCTGCTTAAACAAAAAAATAACGAATAAGACTTAAGCGGATCCATTTTCATATATATATATATATTTTCCCACATCGTTATAATAATATGAAAATGCTTTTGTAAATGCTAGTTGTAGATCAATATTATGATATTGTTACGCATTTGTTGTTTATTACTTCCTGTTCACAGCTATCCATTTCATATAGATTTCTTCTTTTTTTCCCCAGCCACCAAAGCACATCCCCTGCGAAGTGTCCACCCCCTGCCAGGACAGCCGACACACGTCCGCAGCAATAAAAGAGCAAACGTTTCAATTCCGTTGCGCCTGACAAATGCACATGAATTGCCAACGAATCTGCCCCAAAAATATTATAATGATAAAAAATAATAAATAGAGTAGAAGTAGGACGAAGACAAAAAGGCCGCAGATGAACTTTATCTCGATGCGGAGTCGAGTGTTTTGATTTGTAACGTTTCTCACTTCATTATTATGCAATAAATTCACATGACAAAACTCGCATAATGGCGTCCACGAACATCCTACTATCTCATATGTAAGGGCAAGGGCGAGTTTTGCAAATAGTTATGGTTGGTTATGGGGTTGTTGTTGTTGGTGTTGGGCATTGGCCATCAGCGGAAGTAGAGCGTCGCACTAGACGCCGAAATTGTGAAAATTAATGAGGCTGAACATGACATAGCAGAGATTTCTATAACAAACATAAATAATAACGCACAAAAAACAAACTACAGATTTTTCTCTAGGCTTTGGTCTTTGCTAAAAGCTTTTTACGCTGGGTTGTAAAATAAACTTTGGAGTTGCCAACCATAACACAAAAAAGCTTCAGCTGCAAGCTTTTACAAATTTCAAATGTAAAGCTTTTAACGCGCTCACATGAGCTTTACGTTTACGCTTACCCCCTTTCAAAAACAATATGTATCTGTTTGCAGCTTTCATTTACACAAAACCACCCAAAAAGAAAAGAAAAAACCGCATAGGCATGCCCTACAGCGGTAAAAAGCTTGCACGAAAACAAACCCCTCCCCCCACACCAGCCGCCACCGCTCAAGCAGCAGCAGTGAACGAAAACCCACCCTTTCAAGCAGTCAACGAGAGCGCGCTCGCTGTCTTAAGCATAAAAGCTCTGTCGCAATGCTTTTGCATGCCTGTGTTGGTATGTGTAAGCTGCGCTCCGCTCTCTGTTGAGAGCGCTCTCGCAGCGTTGGCAACGCGAGAAAAGCACAAAAGTGTGTGCTGTGTGACACAAAGAGGAGTGTCAGGCAGCATAAATTTCAGCATACAAAATTCCACACACAAGCGACGCGTCGCAGCCAAAACTTTTTCGGCGAGTTTTCCGCAGAAAATCCATAAAAATATACAACAAAAAAAAAACGAAAAAAAGATATATTTAAAATAATGAAACGAGTGTAAATATTAAAATATGAATAGCTAAATGCGCAAAAAGTTCCTCTAGTCATTAAAGCAGAAGTGTAAATAAAAGTAAGCGGTAAATACTGCACGGAAACAAATGTGCCGGACAACAAATGTTCCCATTAGTACACCAAAATATATATGTTTGTTCGAAATCGGTCTATAGGGAAACGCGCCTGGCCGAGGCCCCGAGTCGGAGACCGAGACCCCGAGTGTGTGTGCCCAAGTGGCGTTGCGTTTAAATCAAACAAGTTTCTATAATACAAAAAAAAAACGCGCACAAGATGAAAACGCTCAAAAACCGTTTGAATTAAATAAAATGCCAATGGGAAACGAAAATCATAAATAAAACATAAATTATGTTTTTGGCAGCGGCAACCAAAATAAAATTCCATAAAAAAACGCCGCGCAACAAACGAAAATACAGATATATTTTGATTTTTTTTTTGTATAAATAGAAAAATCAATTTCGCACGCAGCGCGCACTCAAACACACAGACACACACACAGTCACACAAGCAGAGCAGCAAAGAGAGCGGCGGCGCTGGAGCTTGCTCTCACACGCTCGCTCTCTGTGTTTGTCGCTCTCTCGCTCTCTCTTTTTATGTGTTTGGCGCCTCGCTGCCTGCCCTATTCGCCTGCTTACATATGTATGTTAGTGGGTGTATGTAAGTGTACGTGAGTGTGTGTGTGTGTGTGTGTGTCTATTATAAGCAATAATGTGTGCGAGAGCAGGAGGCTGACGCTCTGCTGCGGTCAGCGCTGCTTTGCTTTGGATATATGCGATAATAATTGAATATAATTCAAGTGTTTTTGTTGCATTATTTGTTGTGCTTATTATTCTTATTTGTTTAAATTAGCAACAACAAACGCGACGTGTTGAAAGACGCAAACGGCGTGCGTCTCAACAACAGCGCAAAACAAAAGAAACCAATAAAAGTAACAACAACAACAACAAGAGCAAGAGCATTAGTGCCAGCATTTTTGCAGCCCTGGAACCAAACCCTTTTATGAGTTTACGGTTTTCTCTGTGTGTTTCTTTTTTCGCATGTGCCGTCCTGTGCATGTTTACAAATTGACGGCAACAAATTGAATTTATAGCAGCAGAGTGCAAAACAAGTGCTTAGTTGGATTCTAACGCAATGGGTCAGGCTGGGTGGATCTAACGGGGTCTGGGTACCGTTGTTCCTGTGCTGCCTGCCACGGGACCAAGGCAAAAAGTTAATTTCCGCTACACTTAAAAAGTTTCACTATGTGTGTTGTGTGTGTCAGTTTGGATTTGAACTGAAAGTGGGGTGGGTGGGCGGCTTTTACGCACAAGCATCGACAAAGACAACGTCGATGTCGCCAAATGAAATTCTTCGCTTGAAGAAGTGGCTAACGTGGAATGTTCCATTCAGTCTCTGATGTTGCTGTTGTTGTTGTCAATGTTGCCGCATTCAATTAAAAAACGCTATTTCGAAACGTTAAATAACAATAAAAAACAAGAAATCAAATAAATTAAATTTACACACATAGTTAAATTAGTGAAAATTGAATAAAAACACAAGCGCCGCACACAAGTGTGGCAAAAACCTAAATAAATTTAAAAAAGCGAACGAAAACAAAGCGAGCGAAAGAGCGAGAGAGAGAGAGAGAGAGACAACATCTTAGATACAGGTCGTCAACGTCAGAAAGTGTCGAACAGCAACAAAAACAACTCAACAACAACAACACAACGCCGACCTCAACGTTAAAGTTAACGCCAGCGTCAGCCGCAGCAGCAGAAGCAGCAGCAGCACAGTCAGAAAATGGGCTGTGGACAAAGCAAAATACATTTATATCCCAGGAAATCGAAGAGTAAAGCAAATGGCAAGAAAGGAGGACATGGTAAGCAGCAAAAGGAGACGCGAGAAAGTGTTTGTTTGTGTGTGTGTCTCAATGTATTTGCTTAGCACTATGAAAAAGATATATAAAAGAAGAAAAGAATATTTGTATAGTACTTCCATAGGAAGTATTTTAATTATAATGTTGATTCACGCTTTAATGATACTTTAATGTAAAAGTATTTTCAGAAAGCGCCCAAAATGGCCCATAGTGCTTTTAGCTTCTTCACATACGAAATGTTCACATACATATGTACATATTTGTATACTTTTTTTATATTTGTACGCATACATTTAACAGAAGCTTACACGCATGACGACATCAATTTGCCTGCAGCATTGTATGCGTAAATATAGTATCAGTGTGTTTGTGTGTGTGTTTGTGTTTGTGTGTATAAGCCACCTGTTCTGCACAATGAGGACATCATTGATTAATATGTCAGCAGCAGAAGCTCAGACCGTGCATTCACAAACTAAAGGACTAGGCTTAAAAATCTGCAGGCACACAGCCAAACACACACACACGCACACTCCCATATACACACATACGTACGCGTGTGTTTGCCATGTGTATAATAAAACAGTGTTAAAAATATATTTTCTCGCTAGCACACATTCTACAACAACAAAATGTTTCGGCAAATGCCCCGAGAGCTATCTTTTTGCAATGAGCTTCTTCTTTCTTGTTGTTGTTCCTTCCTCTGTGTGTGTGTGTGTGCGAGTGTAATTAACTACTAAAAGGCAACTTGTTGTTGCAGTGGGCGCGCACCAGTTGACGGGGCGTCACACCCTTTTGAAGGGACCTTTATATATATATATATTTATATGTGTGTGTGTGTGTGTGCGTTGATAACGGGTTAACAAAAGTGTAGCATACACAATGGCGCCATTGTGCCATAAAAGACCCAAATCCTGATGGCCTTAGTTTCATTTTCTCCTTTTCCTCTGCTCTGCCGTCTTGTGTTGGTTTTGCCTAGATTAATTATACATTTTTTTGTGGTATATTTTCGTTACAGCTACCGAACAAATTGCAATAAAATGCATAACTTGCCTTAATTCAATTTTGCTTAGGCCTCAAATGGGAAAAGCTTAAGAAAGCTTAAGATTAGCCGGCAAATAAATACACTATACAAATGATTCTTTAAGATTCAAGTTTACTTAGATATTTGATAATAATTTATAACTTGTTTGTCCTACTTTTCCACAACTTTCTCCTTGAAAGGACTTTCGATGGCACTTGCACAACAGTTGCAAAACATTTTATTACATTAGTTTTACCCACTAAGTTTGTGCAACTTTGTTACAGCTGATTCAGATGCGGAAACAGATGAGGACGAAGGCCACATTGAGGATGCGGAGAAGGCGCAACAACGTGAGCGCGAGAAGCATGACGAGCCCGAGGAGCTAAGCAATAAGGACATACAGGACGCCGATGAGGATGTGGCTGTATCGCTGTTGCGTGCCAAAAATCTATCGCTACTACAAAGCCAGTGAGTACTCAAGTCTATTGGACTCTTGTCCAACACACCAACCCCACCCCACCCCTAACCCACAACCCCCCCTTAAATCCCAATCAACTAAAACTGCCTGCACCTTACAGAGAAATATCATCAAGCCAACAGAATTTCTTTCGCATGCTGGACAAGAAGATCGATGAGGTAAGCTCCACATAACCTAAAACACAAAGAAGAAAGTAAATAGTGAAATCATTCCAGGGTCCCGATTACGATTCAGCCAGCGAGACGGAAATTGCCTTGGAGGAGGCGCGACTGAATGCATTGGTGCAGCATTGGGAATCCGCCAGTCTCACCGCATCCATCTGCTCCTCCGCCAGTCGATCGTTGCAGACGACGCCCATACGTCAGGTGGTGCAGCAGGTGCAGGTGCCGCTCAAGGCGAGAGGTGCCACTGGGCTGCTGTTGCAGCCAACGACCGCTTGTGGCACGCTTTCCACGACAGAGTATCTACCTCAACACGTTCTGGCGGGCAGACAACAACAACAACAGCAGCAACAACAACAGCAGCAACAACAAGTGGCAAACCTCTATCAACAGCAACAGCAGCAGCAGCTATTGCTGCAGCAACAGTTGCTGCCACAGCTCGATGCCAATCTTGTCAATACGTCCAATGCCAATGCAGCTGCTGCTGCGCAGCTCAACCAGTTGCAACAGCAGCAGCAACAACAGCTGATCCTCTACCAGCAACAACAACAACAACAGCAGCAGCAACAACAACAACAACAACTAGCTGCCTATGGCGGTCATATGCTGTCGCTGCCAGCAGGCCCCAAGCAACAAATCGTTAGCCCCAAACGTCTGTTGTATGGCGCTGGAGCAGCTGCAGCATCCGCAGCATCAGCAGCAGGCAGCTCGCCGCCCGCTGGCATCGCTCCTGGTGTTCCTGTACCCGTTCAGTATATTGCCACCAATTCGCCACTGATGCAGTCCGGTGTTGCGGGCTACCTAAATGGCGCTGGCGCAACAGCCGGACGCGCTCCGTTGCAACTCTCCTATTACGGCTTACTGCCGAGCACTGCCCCACAGAATGCCGTGCAAGCGGCCGCCTCCGTTCCCATTGCCTCCGAAACTTACGAACCACAAACCGCTCCACACAGCCAAAGTCAGCAGCAGATGCAGCTGCAGCAGCAACAGCAGCAGCAAGCGTTGCAGCCACAAACGTCACAGCTGCAACATGCAGCAAATACAGCCGGCGCCTACTACGGCGAGGTCATGCACAACGTGCAGGTGAGACAAAAGGGAAAAAACTGACATGACACGTTTAACATTATTTAGGAAACTGGAAAATTTAACTAAATCTTTTAATTTAACTATGATCCGTTTAATAGTTCTTAAGTTCATATAAGTTTTCACGTTTTAAGTAACATGGACACTCCTTATTTATCTTGTTTCAACAGCCCGCGCCACCAACGGAATATAAATTTCCGCCGGCCATAAGCGTGCAGAGATTGGCGCCACAGGTGCAACGGCAATTGCGCGAGACGCAGGAACTTATAAAAGACTCGTGCCCGCAGCTGTATGCGGCGGGCTATGGCAGCCCCGGACCACCGATACGCAATCCCAACCGGAATCCAACTAGAACTAGACCCACCCTGGAGACGCAGTTCTCGCAGGAACTTTCGTGATATCTATAAATGTAAAGCAGCAAGCAGCAGCAACCGTAGCAACCAAATACAAATATATAACAGAACATACAATCATAAAAAAAAAACAAACAAACAAATAACTTCACACAGAATTAGTCTACTGCGCCAAAGAAAAACACATTAAGCAAAATTAACAAACAAAATTATATTAAACTAAATTATAAAAAAAAAACCTAAAAAAAAATCTATAAAAATTGTAAAACTGCACTCAATGTTTCAGTCCTCTACCCTGTGGTGAATATGCCCAACAACAAACTACGGAAAGATATACGGATTAAGAGCATGAATTGCATTATAACTACAAAAACATATATACATATATATATATGAAAGTCAAGTAATCAACAGGTAGCCAAAGAGCAAAGAGCGAAAAATGAAAGATTTGTTTGCGCCAGACAAATAGTTTAAGGATCGAGTTGAACACACTATATGCTATATACATACATATGTATAAACAACAAAACTTAAGAACACAAAACAAAAACCCCGTTGGAAATGTTACAAACACAAATAAACAAGAAACAAACAAAAATGACTTCTACATTCTCACAAATTTGTTAGTCATAATCATATTCATTGTGTAATTTTTAAAATAAATTCTGTAAAATGTGTGAGCTAAACAAATATTGAAAAGAAACCCCAAAAAACTAAAAAGGTAATACGAGGTAAAAACGTTGAAGCTAGAAGAAGATCTATATAACTGATCAATGATTGGAGGATAGCCACCGATGATTATTCAAGTCGTTTATGATGGTGTTGCTGTCTAGGTAATATTTGTATACTTTAGTTCTATTTATTATTATGAATAATTTTGGATGTATAATAGTTTTTCTTATATAAAATATATATATATATATATTAAAAAATGCAAATAAAAGCAAATCAATTAAGTTTAGAAGAGATATATTTATTCAAAAAAAGATTGGTGGAATCGTGAAAAGGTTAAGTATTCTTTGTAATGGAACAGCACAGTATTAAAACAATAAGATTGGTTTCTAGTTAACTCCTTTATTCATAATTTGTAAATCAATTCATATGTTTACATTAAATGGAATTATACATTTATTTAATTCAATGTTTTTTGTTTGTTTTTCTTTTCTAATTCTTAATTTGTTTTAGTGAAAGTTGTTGTTTGTGTGTGGGTTCCAGCTAAGCATTTAGACTAGTCACATAATATGGTTTAAGATGATATAATACGCATTTGATTCTAAGAAATTAACATGTAATGTTTCGTTTTGTTTTGTTTACTTCAGTGTCAAGTGTTGCTTGGAGCATTGCAAATAACATACTTTGCATTTTAGTTAGAATAGGATATATAATATAATATATATATATATATGTATATTCGAGAATAGTTACAGTAATCAAATACGCTACAAATAGGCGCTGGAAAGCTAAATGCCAAAATTTATTGGCTAATCCAATGCCTAATAAACTACATTTAGAATTTATACATATAATAGAAACACAAAAAAGGAAGAAATTTTCATTAAATTAGTTAGCGTATTTGATTCCAGTTTAAACCATATTATATTGCTTATACGTGGGCGGAGGAGATCTACGTATGTCTCTTACCTTAAGAGACTGTCTCTCTAAGTTTGTTAAATATATACTGACGCTGAATATCTGTATGTGTGTGTGTGTTTGTTATGTTGTGTGTGTTTTGCTTCTGTGTGCTTTATCCTTTTTTTTTCTTTCTTTTTTTTTTGTTGTGAGTAGGAAAGGAAATTACATTCGAGCAAAAAACAAGCTAGACCTGCTAACTACCAGGGTCTAGTCCTAATTTAAGCTCGTACAATTTGGCTGTATACTGTTTAGTTTTGTACGGGTAATGGTGGTGGAGGCATCACATACGGCATCGCATACGGAGATCGGTAGGCGTTGGCCGGTATGCTGGGAGCGCCTCCATTCAGCGACACTGTCGCCATGCTGCTGGACATGCTGTTGTATTGTCCATAGGCCTGTGTTGGCAGAGGTGCAGCGCCTACAGCCGTTACCTGCTGCGGCTGCGGTGGCTGATGCTGCTGCTGCTGCTGTTGTTGCTGCTGCTGCTGCTGCTGTTGAATGGGTGGCGGTGGCATATTGAAGTTCAAGGCAAAGCGAGAGCGCTTCTGTTCAATGCCATAGCCATATCCAGCGGCAGCGGCAGCTGCTGCGGCTGCCTGAGCTGCGGCCATGTGTTGTGGCTGCTGCTGCTGCTGATGTTGTTGTTGCTGCTGTTGTTGCTGCTGTTGCGGCGGCATGCCCGGTGCCTGTGCCTTTGGCTCGAAGCAAGCGGCATTCGGATTGAAGCGCGAGAAATGCATTCCATTCGGCTGCTGTTGCTGCTGCTGATGCGATTGCTGCTGTTGCGGCTGTTGTTGCTGTTGATATGGGGGACGATAGCCCTGGCCAACTGATTGTGGCGAACTGCGCTGTGGCTTCTGATCATAACGTGGCGGACCGCCTGGATTGTAGCCGCCATTGTTGGGATTGGCAGGCCTGTGTACATTGATGTTGTTCTGATTTTGGTTGCGATAGTTGTTAGTGCCACCCATTTGCTGATTGCGTCCCTGGTAACCGCCACTATTGTTGCCACGATAGCCACCCATTCCGCCGCGCTTCTGATAGCCACCGCTAGAGGCCATATTCATCAGCTTGGGATTGATGATCTGCAGGGAGCAAAGAAAAGAATGTGTTAATAAGTGATCATAAAAGTGAGGATATAAGGATTTTACCTGATTAGCCTCGCGCAGCACCTGAATCAAATCGTTTGCCTTGTTGGCATTGGAGTGCGTAAACAAGGTATAGGCAGTGCCCGTATTATTGGAGCGTCCGGTACGTCCGATGCGATGCACATAATCCTCCGAGTTCGAAGGATAATCATAATTGATCACAAACTTGACATCGTCAACGTCTGTATCGTATGATCGTACGATCGTGATTTGAAAATTGAAGAAGTTAACAATATGTTAAACAGATTTTACAAATTAATTCATTTTCTCAAAATACATACTCAAAATAACTATAAACAAAAACAGAAACTTATGTGTGTGATATTTAATATGTTTTTTCTTTGTTTTTCTGTTGCTAAACTTAAATAAGCACTTGAACAATTTAGTTTGCTTTTAAAATTTGTTGTTTTTTTTTTTTATATAATATAATTATTTCTTGGTTTATTGAATTGATTTGATTTGGTTTGTACTTTGAACAAAAATTTCGCCATCAATACTATTTAGCGTATATTAACAACTATACATCTTTGGCAAACAGATATATGTTTTTTCTATACTGCGGAAATGTGGACCTCGACCTTTGTGTTCTCATTCTTATGTTTTTTTTTTTTTTGAAATACACAAATCTTTATTTATTATTATATATAGTTATACATATATATATAAGTATAATATTAATATTTTTGTTGTTTTCTTTAAGCTTAATGCATACAAGAGACGGCTTGATTAAACTTAAGATGTAGGGTTATATAATAATAATAATAATAATGTAATGATCGGGTGCTAGGGATGAAGTTAGTATCAGGGGTTGGGATGAAGCCGGGATTGAGATATGATCTTGATCTAGGGTTGCGACATATAACATTACATTTTCATAGATACAAGAAGAAAGAGAGTGGTAAGTGATGGTGTTAAAGAGAGAGAGAGAGAGAATGAGAGTGGAGAGAGAAAGAGGAGAGTTGGTTCATAATTAGCCTAGTACTTACCCCATGTGCGATCTATGATTATATTAGATAGGGCTTACATAAAAAATGTTGTTACGGCTCTGTTGTTGTTTATCGGTTGTTGTTGTTTTGTTGTCGATGTAGCCTGGGCGCGGAGCTTAAGTGATGAGAGTTCCGCGTTGCTAAAAACTTAAGAATTCAACCCTCAACTTGTATATAAAGCTTAACATTTTCTCATTTTGTTTTGTGTATACATTATTATTTTTTTTTTTTAACATTTAACTCTATCTATTGTTTGGTTTCTTTTTTGTTTTTTGTTTTTTTTTTTGTTTACTTTTGCCATTAAAAAAAATCGAAGTCCATTTCAAAAAGTGCTGATGATATTTTTGTTCACACACAAATTTAGGTTTTATACATATAGGAGCGACGTAATATACAATATACATAATATACGTTTTAATATGTTAAAATACAAATAAACTACGAAAAATAAGCATCAGTCAAAAATTTCCTGGCCGCAAAATGCATTTAAATTATGTTTTCAAACTCTTAAACCGAATTATAAACATACAACAAAAAAAAAACAAAAAAAAAAGTGAAAAAAAAAATCATTAAGTTTAATAATAGAAAACCCTTCAAAGGCAAGCCCTTCCAGAAAGTTCCAGCAGCTGGCAGTCCTTTTAAAGAGCATGTTTCAACACAACTATTAAACGATATTCCAAAAATTGTTATTTTTGTTCTTTTTTTTACTTTGTTTTTTAACTCGTATTTTGCTAGGCCATTGAGTCCTTGACTGACAACAAATTGCATATATGGTACGTTAGGTTACTCAAATGTAACTTGACGAAGCACAACTAAAAGACTATATATATATATATAGAAAAAGGAGGGCAACAAAAACTAAAAGTACAATAACAGATACATAGTATATTATAATGCAAATACGACCAAAAACGAAAAATACTTCATATAACCAGCAAAATGCATGGAGAACACATTCCCCTCATTATTTTGGACCACACCATTTCGTAATTATTTGATATAGCGGAAAAATAAAAAGATAACAAACATAAAATCAGGAGAGAACGGAAAATTAAAACTGCTGGGGGTATTGATTGGGATTTAGTTCAAGATTTCGACATGCAATTCACAATTGAACCTGTAGTAAATACACAATTTGGTCAATGTGTATAATCTCACGCAAATTGGTGAGAAAGAAGCGATTAAGTCTCAGATAAAAAGAGATTTGAAAGAGAGAGAGAGAGAGAGAGAGTGAAAGCGAAGGAAAGAGTAAAGAGTAAAAGGCTGGTCGGTGTTGGCCATTGGATTCATCGCTGACGATCGCTGCCAAGCGACGACGACGACGACGAATCAAATAATGAAACAAAACCATATTACATTACTATTGCATTTTGGTTTTTGGCATTGTTAATCATTTGCTATTTTGGTTTTGGGCATGTTGTTGATCCACAGCAAGAGTTGCTCGGTTATTGGTTATGGAGCGCATCGAAAAAAGACAACAGGCGCGACAACAGCTGGCCAAGCACAAAAGCTTTTAGCCAGCTGGAAGCGCAAAAGCTACGAAAAACTCACCCAATCCGCGTGCGGCCACATCGGTGGCCACCAATATCGAATGGCGTCCATTGCGAAAACTGGCTAGCACAAAATCGCGCTCCTGCTGCGACTTGTCGCCATGGATGGCACATGCGCGCCAACCTTGACGCGATATATTGCGCGTTATCTCATCCACACGCTTCTTTGTTTCCACAAAGATGATGGTCTTGGTCTCGTTCTCGCTCGAGATCTGTGTCAATAGATGTATCAGCTTGGCAATCTTCTCCGATTCATCGCACACATCGACAATCTGAAGGATGTTGTGATTGGCGCTCAGCGACAGAGAACCAATGTTGACCTGTATGTAATTATTCAGGAACTCCTCGGCCAATTGGCGCACCTCCTTGGGCCATGTGGCGGACCACATCAATACCTGGCGATCAGGGCGTATCTGTTGCATAATCTTACGGATTTGGGGCTCAAAGCCCATGTCCAGCATGCGATCGGCCTCATCAAGCACCAGGTAGGTGCAACGCTTCAGCGAGGTGGTGCCACGCTCGAGGAAATCAATAAGACGTCCCGGTGTCGCAATCACAATCTCTACACCACGCTCCAAATCGCGCGCCTGCTGTCCCTTAGGGGCGCCACCAAAAATGCAAGTGTTGCGCACTTGTGTATTGGAGCCAAACTCACTTGCCACAGCCTGAATTTGCTGGGCCAATTCACGTGTGGGTGCGAGCACTAGAGCTATGGGTCCATCGCCGCGCTCCAGACGTGGCTGATTGTTAATGTGCACCACAGCGGGCAGCACATAGGCCAGTGTCTTGCCGGAGCCAGTTTGGGCCACAGCCACCAGATCGCGGCCACTCAAGGCGATGGGCATGCCTTGGGCCTGAATGGCCGTCGGCTTAGTGAAGCCCTGCTTGCGTATCTCATTCATAACGTAGTCGGGAAAACCACCCTCTTCAAATTCAATGCTGGGCGTGGGAACCTCTTGGCCCTTGATCGTAATCTCATTAGTGCTCAAGAAGTTTTCTGTTTCGCCCTTGGTGCGAGCCAAAACAGATTCGCACGGCTTATAGAAGTTCTTGCGGAACGGGGTCAATGAGACCTCGGCCCAAACGATCGATGGCAAGTTGGCGCCATGAATGTTTGTGCGATTGGTGTTTTGGTTACCAAAGTCATTGCGAGTTCCTTGTCCGCTCATAGCCATGCGAGCTCCATTGAATCCGCCACCGCCTGCGCCGCTGCCAGGCCCGCCGCGAATGTATGGAGCCGAACGATTGCGCTGGAACATTCCAGCACCGTTGTTGCCAGCGCCTATACGATTGATGGGCATGCCACCAGCTGGTGCACCACCCATATAACTACCATTTACCTGTCCGTACCTAGAACGAGCGTAATGTGCCATTAGTTATAATTTAGAATCAATCAAAAGCAGTTCCAAATTAGATTTTGCTACTTTTCGATTTGATTTTCATAAGCTACTCTCTCAGCCATTTTGAATTATCGATTTTTAGCCAATGCTTTAAGAAAATTTTCTATAGCCCTTTTCGTTTCCCCCTCTACATCAACAGTACATGTATATTTAACTCACTATTACGTACCGCAGTTCAATAATATTATTACTTACATGTTCATATTTATCAGCACTTAAGTTACACAATTATTTGCCAAAAGTTATATCTTTTTATTTTATTTTATTTTTTTGCAATTTTCACTTCACACTAAAATTTTCCAGGTTTTGCACCTACGTCAGTATTTAGTGATGAAAGAAACCAACGATTTCTTACAGCAGCGGCCCTGCTTTGTATCGAATGTGTTCGATACTAGTAATTCAAAGCAACTCTGTTGTGATAGTCCCCCGTGAGTAGTAGAATGACACTTCAGTTTATTCAAATTTGGATTAAATATTAATATTTGCCATGTTTAAAGCATTTACAGCTCACAACTTAAAAAAATCAAACAAAAATAAGTTATTTAAATCGGTAACAATAACCAAATGACTTTATGAAATTATTTGGTCAGTTTTACTCTGCCAACCTAATTCAAATGAAGAGGGTAGTGTCATTACAGCATAAGTGCAAAGTGTTTTGTTGCAAAAGTTGTTATAAGTATGCGTACCAGTTATACAAAGAATCGTCCATTTGATTTTAAGCTTATAGACCATGTCGAACCAAACACTATACTGTATAAACGCCGGACGGGGCTATCGAATTATGATGTTATGAAGATCAAGACAGAAATCTGGTCAAAAATAGCAGAAATTGTGGAATGTGATGGTATGATGGTGATGGTGTTTACATTTTGATTGCTATAAATACTTACGACTTCTACTCTTTCAGTCGACTTTTGCATAATGCGTTGGAACAATTTACACTACCAGTATCGCAAGGAATCACGGCGACCTGGCGGTTCAACATGGCCATATTTTGATCGCCTACAATTTCTGAAGGATGTGCAAAGTCGACAGAAAACCAGGCTGAAAGCACAGCGACAGACCGAGGAGGTGGCAAAAAAAGAGACAAATGTGAATCAGGACGAGTTGCAGTCATTCAACGACTGTGTAGTGATGTATGTCAGCGACGATATGGAACAGCAACAGCGACAGCAACATGCTGACAGTACATTTATGATTGAGGAAATCATTGAACAAACAAACGATCAACTCATACAGGAAGAAATCATTTACGAAGAAGAAGTGGAGGAGGATTTGGAGCAACACCAGAAAGCTTACATAGAACCAACTGCAAAAGCAAGGATGCCTCACTCTGAACTGATTGACCTGCCCGCACTGCCCACCAACGATTATCAAAAAATGGGAAAAATTCTCGATCAACTTAAGGGCAAACAAAAAGATTTAGCGGAGCGTCGCATTTATGCTTTTGTGCTCAAATGTCAACTGCGAGCATTATCTAATGAGCCCATAGATGATCTAGTTATTTAGAAATAAATTAGGCTAAGAAAGTTGTATATAGATTGATTTTAATAACACAAACTAAAGAAAAAAAACATCTATGCATCCACCTTGCACTTGTCAAAGTCAAGCCAAGCTACATTCGGCTTTGTTATAAACTGATCGCGTGTTAAACTATCCAGCATGACTGCCTGCTCACGCACATACTTCACCAGCCGCTCGATGTGGGCATAATCTTCGCAGTCCATCTCAAAGAAGCGACGCCACAGAGCACAGGCCAATACGCGATCATCGGACATGATGCCCTCGTCGTATGCAATCAGTGCCGCCTGAAATTGTTCTGAGAGCGTCTCGATTTGCTGTCTGGTGCGTGACGGATTATTCGCCTGCAAAAGGTGGATTGGATTAATCGATGCACAATGATTGGAGACTTTTTAAGGACATACGCCAAGTTTTTTGGCTCGTGTATTCACATCTCCCCACATAGCCTCCACAATGCAGTTGCGCAAAAAGCGGCCATCTTCGCCAGTCTCTGAACCTTCGGCCATTGAGCGCATTAATAGAAGCCACACATGCAGCTCTGTGACCAGAAACCAGGAGTTGAACGTGTTTGGCAGGTTAAAATCGCGAAAGAAGGCGACATAGTTGATTTTGTCTGCCACACTCTCGTACAGCAGATGACTGGTTACCTTAAGGCGCTGCAATAGAGTTTTCAATAAACTTTCGGCCAAATACTGTATTTCGCTTCACTTACGGCTTTTGTGCTGGGCGTGAAACCCACTTTGGTCAAAACACGTTTTAATATGCTGCCATCCTCGGATGTTTGTTTTAGTGCTTTATTAGGACTATTAACAACACCGGTGGAACAGAAGCTGCATTGGTCTGTAAATTTAGATGTCACAGCCGCCAATCCTTGTTGTTTATATGTCTGTTGCGTTCTCTATGGAATAAAAACAGTCAATGTGGTTTATATAAGAAGGGGCTATGTGCAATTATTAGTTAAGCGAAAACGCGTTATAATTTTTTTTGCTATCATGCTAACGTACAAGAGTGTTTATGGTTAAACCGCTGACCAGCCTCGTTGCTGTGCGTGTGCACAACATACTTTATTTCAGCCGAATTTTTTTTTGTTATTAAAAAAAAACAAAACTCGATGTTACAATGAAAGATGGCGCTGCCAACTTGCTTAAAGCAAAACCGGTGCTGCGAGCGAACAGCTGATGTAACAGAGTGATTTAACGCTTACAGAATTACCGAACTGTTAACATAATCGTATATTTGTTTTTAATTTTTTTTGCCGGATAGAGAAATAACAATAATAACAATAACGATGATACGTTTAAATACCCAAATGTGCAGGCAATCGTTTGGTCTACTACGCCTGTCCGTCAGCGCCACGAAGATGCCCAACACCAGACTGCAGCTCGTAACCAGAAAGATGACACAACAGCACCAAAAAGTGGACTGGACGACGAGCATTCCGATTAAAGCTAAGGATAAGGAGAAAATCACAGCGTTGGGTTGGTTTCTACTCGTAAGTTACAAAACGTTTACAATTTATTGCATTTAATAATAATCTGATCTGTTATAGCTCATACCGGCCACAACATTTGGTCTGGGTGTTTGGCAGGTGAAGCGTAAAATCTGGAAGGAGCAGCTTATTAAGGATTTAGACGATCAGCTGCATATGGCGCCAGCGGAACTGCCCGATGAGTAAGCCAACTTTAAGCTGTTATTCTCGTGTGTATTATCAATTTAATCTCCTGCAGCTTAAGTCAACTGTCGCACATGGAATACCGTTTGGTCAAGTTGAGGGGACGATTCCTGCACAACAAGGAAATGTTGATGGGACCACGCTCTCTCATTCGACCAGACGGCGTCGAAACACAAGGTGGTCTGTTTTCCCAGCGTGACTCAGGCAATGGGTATTTCGTCGTCACACCATTCCAGCTCTCGGACAGGGAGTGAGTTGTGCTATATTCTATTTTAAAAGCTTTTTTAATTGCCAAGTGTTTCGCTTTGCTTCTAGTGACATTGTGCTCGTTAATCGCGGCTGGATCTCACGCAAACATGTGGATAAGGAGACACGAGCAGCGGGTCAGATTCCAACTGAAGTGGAACTGACTGCCGTTGTGCGCAAGGGCGAGAATCGTCCACAGTTTACGCCCGATCACAAGGATCACAAAGTTTTCCTCTATCGTGATTTGGCCAGGATGTCTGCGAGCAGTGGTGCAGCTGCCGTCTTTCTGGATGCTGTCTATGATGCAAAAGCAGTGGTCGCCAATGCTCCCATAGGCGGACAGACGCGTGTTACACTGCGCAACGATCATATGTCGTATTTGGTTACCTGGTTTAGCTTATCGGCAGCCACATCGTTTCTTTGGTATCGCCAGATTGTGAAGAGGATACCCTTTTAATAGATAGACATGCTGTGTATCTCATTTAGTGAATTGTATTGTTTATTTTATAAAATTTACATGCTTGTGTAATGATCAAATGGTATAAAGTAGTTTACTAACTGGGTTTTATCCGTTTGCAACGGTAATGTTAATATTTATATATTGCAACTGGAATCGACATTTGGTTGTAGGAATAGTAGAAATAGGAATACTTAGACGTATCTAGGCGAAATACTTGAACTACAATTTATATATAGAAAAAAACAAACATAAACGCATATTTACACAGTTAGTCTTTGTAAATACTGGAGAATGTTTCGACAGCTTTAAGTGTTAAATGCCACGCCCAGGCGCTCTGATTACGCCCTACAGCTGCGGCACAATGCCCCAGGAGCGTAGCAATCCTGCCCTCTGATACTTTTTACCAATCGTCTGCACATGAAAGCCAATCTTCAGCAATCGCTCGTGATCGAGTATCTTCCGTCCATCAAAGATGTATGCTGGTTTCATCATGGACTTGTAGATGCGCTCAAAGTCCAGATCCACGAACTCATCCCATTCGGTGCAAAGGACCAAAGCGTGTGTCGCACGCACAGCGCTATAAGGATCGCTGTGTATTTGCACGGCCTTCTTCACATTCTCAGGAGATTCCGTCACACTGGGATGCGTGAGGTCATCGATGATCTGTTCCGGTTCAACCTTGGGATCATAGATGTCCAGTTTAGCACCCTCCTCCAACAGTGTCTGGCATACGGTAATGGCCGCCGTCTCGCGTGTATCCCCCGTGTTCTTCTTGAAGGCAAATCCGAGTATAGCAATACGCTTGTCCGACACCGTGTTGAAGAGGCTCTCGATAATCTTCTGGGAGAAGCGACGCTTCTGATAGTCGTTCATGTCGATCACCTGTTGCCAATAGGCAGCTACCTCGGGCAGATTCAAGTTTTCGCATATGTATATCAGATTGAGTATGTCCTTCTGGAAGCAGCTGCCGCCAAAGCCAACCGACGCCTGCAGAAACTTGGAGCCAATGCGCGAATCCAGACCAACGGCACGTGCCACCTCCGAGACATCAGCGCCGGTTGCTTCGCAGACCGCCGACAAGGAATTGATGCTTGAGATGCGCTGCGCTAGGAATGCATTGGCGGCCAGCTTGGAGAGCTCACTACTCCACGTGTTGGTTGTTAGGATGTTCTTCTTTGGTATCCAATGCTCATAGATCCACGACAGCTTCTCCACCGCCTGATGACCCTCGGGCGTCTCCTCGCCGCCAATCAACACGCGATCCGCATTCAGCAAATCATTGATGGCAGTGCCTTCAGCCAGAAACTCCGGATTCGAGAGTATATCGTAGTGTATGCCAGGCTTTTGATTTGCTCGCAATATGTGCATGATACTCTCGGCGGCTCGAACCGGCACCGTGCTCTTCTCGACAACGATTTTATTGGATTGGGCAGTCTCGGCAATCATTCGCGCCGCACTCTCCACATACTTCAGATCCGCAGCTCGACCTGTGAAAATTGAAAATGAAGTTAATAAGTTGATTGTTTGGGAGAGGGACTTCACGACTTACCCTTGCCGCTGCCACATGTTTTTGTTGGCGTATTCACCGATATAAAGATCAGATCAGCTTCCTTAATGGCAGTTGTTATATCCGTGGAGAAGAACAGATTCACATGGCGACACTTCTTGACCACCTCGTCCAGACCGGGCTGCATATTATTAAAACGATATGTATGTTAAATAACCATCTACATAATATATGGATATAAAGTTTGACACAGTTTTAGCTGGTTCTGAATCACGTTGTTCAAAGATAAGATTATTGACGCTCCATTTCATAGAGGAAGCTTGCAGCAATCTTATCTCTAACCAGAACGAATGTGTGTAGGTTTGTCAAATGTGTTTACTAATTTATGCGGTTTTCCCCAAAGTGGTAAGTGATCAATTCAAGATTTTTGGTAAATTTTTCTTTTCACTCATTCATTTGAAAACATTTTCGCATCTTTATCAGAACTTGTACATTGAACCTGTCAATTTTTATAACCGGAAAGACGAAATTCATTTCTAAGAGTGATCTATATTAAAGTGGTCATATGACCTATGAAATGTGAGTTTTAAAAAAAGTTGGAATGCAATTTGCAAATAAGTACATTAAGAGATGTCTCGTCGCCTTAGCTGATAAGTAACGAAAACACAAAAAGCAATTACAAAATTTGCAACTTAGAAGAATACACATTGCATACAGCAAAGCTACAGGCACCTGGGCAAATATCTCGCATGTAAAGAAACTACAGACGATGTCAATGTCAGCAAACATATCTATTCTCTTTTCAGTTGTTTTTTAATATATTATTGCATTTGTGGCAATGGTAAGCGGCGATGATGCAATCTCAGCAAAGTGGCGATGAACACAAATTAAGAATATTAAGAATTGCCTTTGCCTTGGCTAATGAGCAGATAATAATTCTCAGAATTTTCCGTTTATTTTTATTTACTTAAGATTGTTTGGGTATAACCCTGAATCAATAAAAATGGTTAAAAAGAGTATAATGGCTTTGTGCAAAAGTATGTCATAGGCTGAAGGAATCATCTCCGACCTCATAAAGTATATATATATATATATATATCAGCATCAACAGCCGAGTTGATATTGCCATGTCCGTCCGTCCGTCTGTCCGTCCGCAGAGACTATAAGAGCTAGAGACGCCAGATTTGTAAAATAAGCTCACCTAAGCCCTAGGCAGTACAAGTTTGTTTTAAATTTTCGATAACTTTCCCCGTTTCCCATATACACATGTGATCGATAACAACAAAAGTATAAATTTGGAAAACCTTTAAACAGCGTTTGAAACATTAGACAAAATAAAGACAATCTGTGAATTTTTTATTGAAATCGCTTCAGAAACAACGGAGATATGGAACATTGAAGTTAAGTGAAGTATGCAGTAATCGCGTACACACACACACACACTCACATACTAGCAAGCAGTGACTGTACGCGTAAACTATACGGTTCAGGGTATAGTCTAGTCGGGATTTCTCGTCTAGAGCATTATTACTTTTTATGTTTGGAGCAAGTCGATAACGTGGACGCAATCCGTTCTAATTGTTTAAAAAAAAAATACAAAAGTTCCATCACATAAATGTGCGTGTGTGTGTGCATAATTTCAACATTATCCAGTCGTTGGGCTGATAGTAGGCCCTGAATGTTGTTGCTTCTGTTGCTGCTAACTGCTTATCTGGCTCACAAGACGTTATGTGGCCGGCGCTGATAAGGATTTTGGTACTTAAATGGGGTTGCGGGCGGAAACGAAAATGGATCAAATCAACGAATATGACGGAAATACAACAAATACGCAGAGAATGGAAAAAAATGTGTGATATTCAGCAGCTTATGAGTATTTGGCGTGAATAGGTCAAATCGATTTACCCCGCCAATTAGCTGCAATCTTGTTAACTAGTGTAATACATACATTTGCTGTTCGTGAATGACTAATAACTGTATATGTTTATGTATGTATGTGTGTTGGACTTCACCTCTGCGCTTCCAAACTGACCATTGACCTTGTTACGGCCTAAAAATTGCGACGAGCACCTGCAATTGTGAATATAATTTGTGATCACGTGCTGTCTCTCTCGCTCTGTTTCCCTTTCGCGCCTCTTAGCACACGCACTCTGCTATTTGGGCAACAACAACACAAAATAGGTGCGCTTTGTATACAAATCAGATTCAAAGAGTCGTCAGCCGGTTGGTTGGGGTAACTGGTTTCGGGTATTTTTGGCCGTTTATTAGGGACTGAGAGACGGGCTGCTTGAAACATGGTCAATGAGTGGAGTTCATCGACGTTTTTGGTATTCGTATCTGTACTTCTGATAGATGTGTTTGTTTAGGATTATTCGGTTGTATTTTTTTCTATTTAGCACGAAGCGTGTTAGATCTGAAGCCCACAGACACACACACACACACACATACAAACTGAATGGCATTATTTTAATGCACATATACACAGGCACAACTCATGCAAGTACGTGCACACAATTTGTTAAACAGTCGTGAAACATGATCCATCCGCCCAGCAAATTACTTGAACTAACCTCATAAATGGGCAATTTCTCCGAATTCCACTGTGCTATTCTTTCGGCACTTTTATCGACCAGCGTTATGCTAATATCTGGACACTTGAGCGCCATTACCGCACATGTTGGGCCGCCAACATAACCAGCGCCAATGCAACACACTTTCATTGTTTTTTCCCAATCGATTTTCACACAACAATTTATAAAAATAACGCCCGAAAATGCACAAATTCTACGCTCAGCAACTTTTTTAAACAAAAATACATATGCATATGTAAATGTTTAATGCTTCCTCCGCGGCGTCCAATTAACATCTGTTAGCAAAAAGTCCAATCAGACTGTTAAAAGTGATTTTTGCTCGGGCGTTATGCTAGCAGCGGTATACCCTTCACTGATTTTTGTATTTAAGCGGGCATGCTGTTCCTGTTTTCGCTCTGTGCAATTGTTTGATTATTAAATCAGAGCCCATTAGTCCTATATATATTTGCAAAAGCGATTAAACGCATAAAAGAGATAATGAAAACAAGAAATACGTTGACCTAATATAGCATTAGTTATATTCACATAACATTTTTCAGAAACTCCTGTATACCCACCCCATTTTGTATAAGTCCAAGGTATAAAATTAATTTCATCTAATTTAAAATAACATTTTCTGCTAAAATAACATAAGCTGTTAGTTAACATAAGGTGTTAGTTCTGTTAGCTATCAGCAGATACTGACAGTTAAGTAAGAAGAAGATAATTTATAGCGCGAAAATAAATATTTAAAAAATCTAACATAAAAAAAGAGAAGCTGCCTGTGTTTGCTTTTTGAAACAACCTTTGATAATGCCGTCTTGTTCTTTTAAGTTTTAGTATATTTACATTAGACCCCACAACATTTTTTTTAAAATTGTATTGTTCAAAATTATTAATTTTTCAGATTCTTCTCTAGCACCATGCTGCAATTATGTAACTTAGTAAAATGCACACGGCTTTCGTATCGCTTAATGCCACAGATAGTCAGGGCCAACCTTCGATACAAGAGTGATGAAACCGAGAAACCATGCACAAAAAGTAACACTCACCCAATTATTGAAAAAAACATTGATTACATTAATATTTACAGCGGAAGCTACTACCCCGTCTTGCAAAGACGAAGCAAAAAACGATGCTAAAAAGGAGAAGACTGAATGCAAAAACAAAGAGACCCCAGAAGTAAAAAAGGATGAATGCAAAAAGAAAACTAAAGAGCCTGAAGCAGAGAAAAAGAGTGAATCTGCAATCAGTGGTGGCACAGAGTGTAACTCTGAAAAGAATGATCCATGTCCAACAGAAGATACAAAAAAAGAACCGAAGAGCTGCGAGGAACTGGTCCTGGAGCGTGAAGGGAAATGCAAAACAAAGAAAAATCTATCGGCCGTATCTGGTGGCGGATCGAAGTGTCCTTGCAAACCCTGCAGTAAGTCCATAATAGTAAAGAGATAAAAATACAAACACTTATGACATTATTCTGCAGAACCCAATTACGACGAATCAAAGAAGTGGTCTAGGATCACCTTAATGGGTGTACTCCCAGTGGTGGCCATCTTGACGATCCTTGTATTCTCCTCACACCATGAGGGTGAACGAGCCCCGTTTAAGCGCTATGCACACATGTACACGCG
Organism: Scaptomyza reducta; assembly: GCA_035044485.1. Classification (NCBI taxonomy): domain Eukaryota; kingdom Metazoa; phylum Arthropoda; class Insecta; order Diptera; family Drosophilidae; genus Scaptomyza; species Scaptomyza reducta. The sequence continues at coordinate 327,283 of JAWNNV010000606.1, forward strand.
TAACAAGCCATTTTACTTTGGCGATGGCAACCGCAGTAGATTTCATAATAGCCATTGGAACCCCCTTCCCCCAGATGGTTATGAGGATGAAATCGACACGGAGGCCATTGGCAAGACACCCGAGACAGACGCGGAACGCGCGGAGCGTCTGAAGGAATTTGGTGGTGTGCACAAGCAATGGAAGAAGTTTAATGATAAACGTGAGGCTGGAGCCAAGAAAGAGGCAGCTAGCGCTGATAAAGAAGCTAAGAAACAACAAGAACTGGATGAGAAAGAGGAAAAAAAGCGTCAGGCTAAGGTGGAAAAGGTGGCTAGGGATCAGGAGAACCAGATCGAGAAACAACGGGCTCAGGAGGAAAAGGAGGCTAGGAAGCTCCAGGCCAAGGCCGAGAAAGAGGAGAAAAAGCTACGGCTTGCGTATGAAAAGGAGCGCAAGCGACAGGAGGCGGAAGAACCAGAGCCCCATTTAGAAAGCGTCTTTTTTAAACCTGACGAATAACATCAGCTAAATTATTGTATTTATTAATTCTTTATATTAAAATTCTTTGGGGTTCTCTACTTAATGTTTTTAATCATTTTCCAGAACAAGTTCCTCAATTTTTATTCAGTTAAAATTCACAAAAAGAATAGACAAATTAAAATAATAGAGAACCAGAGCCCTATTTAGAAAGCGCGTTTTTTAAACCTGACGATTAACATCATCTAAATTATTGTATTTATTAATTCTTTATATTAAAATTCTTTGGGGTTCTCTACTTAATGTTTTTAATTTTTTCCAGAACAAGTTCCTCAATTTTTATTCAGTTAAAACTCACAAAAAGAATAGACAAATTAAAAAAAATTTAACATTTTCTTACATCCGGTACAATTTTACACTCAGCGAAAGGATCGCCAGCCTTGGCTTCCTTCTTGGCGCACGGTGGACACTCAACACAGCAGATATCGTCCTTTGGCGTTGCCTTCAGCAGACCATTTATATTTTCACCCTGAGCTGTCTTCAAGCGTGTGCCGGAATCGACGCGTGATTGAACCATCTTGGTTTTGGATTGCGACTTTGTCGGCGTGTACGTGGGTCCTCCAGCTGGCATGGCCTGACCCCAGAATTCTTCGGGCACATCCCAAATGATCAGCGAGCCATCTGTGCTACCAGTGACAAACGTCTTGCCGCATGGACTATATGCAGCACTGATCACGGACGAAGCGTGCTCCGATCCGGAGCCAACGACATCACCGCTATTATAATCCCACAGCTTAACATGGAGATCGCTGCCAACGCTCACAAAATAGTCACCGGTGGCATTCATGGTCAAACAATTAACTGAGGACTTCTTCGAGGCGGTCAGTTCGCGTATCAGGGCGCCATTGTATACCATCCAGTAGATAATTCTGCCGTCGGAGCCACAGGTTAAGATCTGAACTCCTGTTGGGAAATACAGTACAGACATGAACTGTGTATTGGCAGTGACCACCTGCTTGCGGGTCATTCGATTTATGTCCCAAATCACACAGGACCCATCCGTACAAGCGGAGATCACTTCAGTGTCCAGATTATTAATGTCCAGTGACGTTATCGGACCCGAATGGTCCTTGAGCACACCCACTAGACCCTGACGATACGGTTCGATTTTCCACACACGCACCTGACCTTCAATCCCACCAGTGACAATAAAACGTCCCGTGGATGCCACAGCCAAAGCACTGCAGCCTGAAATTGAGAATGAGTAAAGGTTAAGCAAACGGAAGGATGGAAGCCTTACCCTTGTTGTGGGCATTGGGAATCGCGTAGATAAGACGTCCAGTGATGGGAGTAAAAGCACGGATGATGCCATCGTTCCACACGGACACAATGCTGGTGCCATCCTGCGCGAAGCGAACTGCAGCACAGTTAAAATTGTAGACCATGATGCGGAGGAGCTCCTGCTTCCGGGACGAGGACCAGATGCGAATGCTTTCGTGTCCTGCGGTGGCAAACACAGCTGCGTAGTTTCTTAAAGAGCAAAAGGAAAATTTAGATGGAGCGGTTAAGGGATATAATCTTAACCTACTTGGGAAACGTAATAAAGTAGACGGCTTTGGCGTGACAAGTGCGCAACAGCTTCAGCACCCAGGTCTGAATATTAAGGGTATAAATCTCGTTGGTGTCCGTGCAAATGAAAAACTTCTGTGGCGTGGAGCGTACAAAGGACGAGATGCGTCCCGAAACGCGTGTACGCTTCACCGTGCGCAAGTAGGGCCAGGTGGGACCGGGATAATCACGAAAATTGATCAATGGCACATCAGTGCGTTCCTCAACCAGCTGGACCTCGCCATCGCCGGCGCCAATCAGGAGACGACCCTGCTCCAATACATACAGAGCACGTACTCCATTCACATAGCGATCGCAATCGCGTCCAGTTGGTTTCCTTGGATTATGTGTGCCAAAGGCGCCCAGGATGCCACTAGATGTGCCCGGACGAGTCACATTATCCTTGTCGCAGCAGTTCAGGGTTATCTTTATAATATCACCAGTACCAGTACCCATGTAGGCAAACTCATCGTTCTTATCAATGCGGGCACAGTAGAACTGCCTGGATTTGCTGGCCAACGCAACGTCCTGCACATACAGTTTCTTCTGCTCGCGGAGAATGCTCCACAGGCGCAAGTGACGATCACCAGCTGTGAGAAAGAAGAAAGGATTATTGTGCAGCGGACGCACAGTGAGAGCATTTCCCGAAATGGCACGCGAAGCCGGCTGACGACAAATGGGAGAGCTGAGATAAGGAAAAGCGTTAAGAAGATAGAGATAAATCTTTGGGCATACTTACAATGTCTGCATATCGAAGACAATAACGGATCCATCGTCCTTGCCACCAATCGATATGACAAAGCGATCCTCGGCCGTAAAGCAAATGGCCTGCACCTTCACTTTGTGCAGATCATGACGTCCAATCTCCTTGCGTGTCGCATAGTCCCACACAATGACATAGCCGCGAAATCCCATATGATTCACCTGACCGGAGGCGATATATGTGCCACTCTTGCTGACATCCAGGCAGGAGATGCTGTTTGTGTGTCCAGCCACGAATTCTTGTGTGTTCTTTGTCAAATCGGCAATGGCAATCTTATTGCCCAGCGGAAAGATGGCCGCTCCGGTTATGGGATGTTGGCGTACACCATTCTCGACTTTGCCATTGAAGCCAAAAATTGCGCGAGGCTGCAGCTGCTTGCATTCTTTGACCGGGTTCTCCATTATTATGTTAAATGTATATTTGAAAAATAACTTTCAGTGTTTATATGCTATCACCGACTACTGACAATGCGAACAGCAACTGCTTATTTCATTGTTTGAAAATTAAGCAACGGTTGCCTGGAAGCCGTTTCGAAACAATGTGGCAATGTCGCGTCACTTATTTTATTTTGAACAGTGAGCAACTCGGTTGTGTTTGCAACTAGGTGGCAACGCCGGCCAGTACAGCCGGCAAGTGTAAAAGCAAAATCCAATAACAAAAGCATAAAGAATAATATATGTGCACATATATACTGCACACATATACATACGCACCGAAATAGAACCTATATAAGTTGCATTCTTGTGCCATTTTTACAGTTAGTCGAACAAACGGCACTTGTGCTAATCAAACAGCAGCTCACTTGACCCCCGTTAAACAACAACAAAACACCAATAGAAGTGCAATTCTGATAAAAGCTGCAAAATGCTGCAAATTCCAAACGGAATTTATCTACTTGTGCTGCTCTGTGTAATTACGCAGTGCAGCAGCTTGAACTTTCACCGGGGACGCCATGTGAATGGATTTTTGGGTGAGCCCAGTAAAGTGATGAGCCTGCAGCGATCACTGGACGTGGAAGAGTTGTGGTTCGAGCAGCAGTTGGATCACACCAATGCAAACAACAAACAAACCTGGAAGCAACGCTACTTTGTCAACGATGAACATTATCGCAATGACAGTCAAGCTCCGGTGTTTCTCATGATTGGAGGCGAGGGCGAGGCGACGTTGAAATGGATGCATGAAGGCGCCTGGATACGCTATGCAGAACACTTTGGTGCGCTCTGCATTCAACTGGAGCATCGTTTCTATGGCAAGAGCCATCCAACCAGCGATCTATCCACAAGCAACTTGGCATATCTCAGTTCGGAGCAGGCGCTAGCCGATTTGGTTAACTTTGTAACAGCTATGAAGTCCAAATATAATATGGCTGGTACCCAGAAATGGATTGCATTTGGCGGCTCTTATCCTGGCTCCTTGGCTGCATGGGCGCGCGAGAAGTATCCGCATTTAATTGATGGCGCTATCAGCTCAAGTGGTCCGCTGCTGGCCCAGGTTGATTTTACCCAGTACTTTGAGGTGGTCAAGGCATCGCTGGCCAGCTACAAGTCCGATTGCGTGGAGGCTGTGACGCGCAGTTTTGCTCAAGTCGAGATATTGCTAAAGCACATGATTGGTCAGCGTAATCTCGATGAGAAATTCAAGTATGTCGCACAAGCAATAAATAGATTACACTATGCAGCAAGATTCTTTTTAATAACTATTTTACTTTTCTTAGAACATGCACGCCCCTGAAGGACTCGATTGAAAATCAATTGGACATTGCGAATCTGTTTGAAAATCTAGCTGGCAACTTCGCAGGTGTTGTACAATACAACAAGGACAATAGCCCACATGCCAAAATAACCATTGATGAGGTACAGAAGAAACACTAATCAAAACAGTTCTTTAGTAATTATGTTTTCCTTCCGCAGATTTGTGATGTTATGCTGAACACAACGATGGGTCCACCTGTAGCACGCTTGGCGGCAGTTAATGATATGCTGCTGAAGGATTCGAAGACCAAGTGCCTCGATTACAAATATGACAAGATGATTGCGGACATGAAGAATGTCTCATGGGATTCGGAGGTTGCCAAGGGCATGCGTCAATGGGTCTATCAGACGTGCACCGAGTTTGGTTTCTATCAGACTTCGGAGAACAAATCTGACACATTCGGCGATCGTTTTGGTGTTGACTTTTTCATTCGTCAGTGCACTGATATCTTTTCGGAGCACATGGACGCCAAATTTGTCAACCAAGCTGTACGGAATACGAACATGTATTATGGTGCTCTTAATCCGAAGACGACAAATGTACTTTACGTGCATGGCTCGATTGATCCGTGGCATGCGCTGGGTCTGTATGTTTCACCCAATGTAAACACGCCCACCATCTATATTGAAGGTATATAAACCGATTTTAATCACGGCTTATGTGAAATCTAATCGAATTTTTTATTTTTTCAGGCACTGCACACTGTGCCAACATGTACGAGCCGGCTGATAGTGATCCCCCACAGCTCAAGTCGGCGCGCAACAAGATACTCAAATATCTGGCCAAATTGTTGGACGGTTATGCCAGCTTTGCAAGCTTTATCTGAAACCAAATATTCAACCACACCAAATGCAATTGTGCAAACTAAGCATTAATTAAATTAAATATATACATAAATACAATACATAAGCGTATATTGAAATCGGAGCTTTATTAGCGGTTTTTTTGACACTTCTCAATATCCAAACTACACATGTGTGATTAATGTTCATCTTTTGCCTGTGCTACATTAGTCCTTCTTGGCATGCTCCATCTTCTCATGGAAACGCTTCCAGTAGTACTTAAATGTGTTGTTCTGCAGAATCTGCTCGTTGAGAAAACGTATGGTCCAATTGGCGGTCAAAAAAATGATGTCGTAGACGAAGGCCAACACACGAAAGACAAACTTCTCCAACTGCTCCTTGCTGGGCAAATTGGCAGCCAAAGCCTGCACCTGCTTCATAGCATCATCGGCCAACTTATTAGACTCACTCTTGCCTGCCGATTCTTTGCCCGACTCTGCCGTCATTGAGCGTTCTTTTGACTCAATACACGAATCATCCTTTTCTGGTGAGATGTGCTTCTTATCAGGCCGCTTGGAAAACTCCCTCTCACTGCTCATAGCTGTAGTCCCAGCTTGAGCACATGCCGTTGACTCGCTACTCTTTGATGAACCAATGTTGGTAAGAATGTCGCTTGGGTTGTCGGCAACAGAACCCTTAATTTTGTTTTCGTTGCTGGAAAAGCGCGTACCGGGAGGGCAGTACACAAGCGTAGCTTGACGTACATTTTTCTGTGCTATTATAGAGAAATATTTACAAAATTTAAGATGTGAAATTTTTTTTTAACACATTTGGGCATGCGCACAACTTACCAAAGACCTTAGGAGACAACGGCAATAGAGAAAGATTGCCACGACGGCTGACTGAAAGCACGGCACGCAGCATGTTGAATGTGGTCCTTGTTACAATATTAAGGAAAACAAAATAAAAATCCTGAAAATTGTTTTTAAATTGAATTTAATTTGAAACGAAAAAAAAAAAACACACAACCTACTTCCACAAAAGTTGACAGCAAAAGAAGCCTCTTTTCATATATTCAGAAACTCACCACATTAAGTCTGAACAGTGTTGTAAAGTACCGTAAATTCAAAATGGACACCAAATTCGACATACACAGGCTCATTAAGTTGTTTTTTGTAATTTGTCTTTATTTATAGCTATTACTAAAAAAAAATTAGTAAAATTTCTAGTTAAATGTAGAGGGCAAACGATATGAGGCCCACGCTCACTCTTAAAGGTGCGCTAAGCTCTTGGCAAATTCTGCGCGGCGGCGTCGACAGTGTTACAAAAAACGTGACCGAAATGCATTGCATAAAATCAAGTGTTGGAAACTGTTTCTGTTTACAAGCGCACTGATTTTGCGCTATGCAATTTAGTCACATGTATTAATGTTATTCTTAACCAAAGCGCAAAGTTAGTTGGACAAATTTGTGGTCTACTTTTCTTGGGACTTACAAATTTGGACAGCTATCTTTACAAAGCTCCTGAAGTCTACTTTACACTTGTTTAATAAGCATAGATACATATTTAGTTAGTTCACTTATAGCATTGTTTTTAACTGTTAACTTAATTAATTGCAGTTGGTTATTTGTTCCTCGACTATTGGCAACAAAATCGGTTTATATACGTAAGTTTTTATCAAGAGCTTGTAAAGCATTATCAATTTTAAAGCATATACTTTTGCATATACCTTAAATTACAGATTACTGATTAAAAATATACATAACTGTATATATATATATAGATATATGCATATGTCTTTATAATTAATTAATTATAATGTAATGGAAATGTTCGCGCGTTTTCCTTTAATACTAAGACGCACTCCTTAATCGTAGTATAAGCTGCTCCCATAATTAGAACAGACCAATTTGTTTTAGATTGTTCTTGATGATGACATCGGTGACCGCATCAAATACAAATTTCACATTGTTTGTGTCTGTGGCGCAGGTTAAATGCGTATAAATTTCTTTTTGGTCTTTTCGTTTGTTGAGATTTTCGAATTTCATGCGTATATAGTTGGCAGCCTCCTCGAATGTGTTGGAACCTTCAAGATAAACAATGCATAATGTTAACTATTAATGTTTTCGCTGAAAGTTCATCTCGTTGTTACCTGTGTATTCCGGAAAGCATATCGTTAGGGGAGATCGCTTGATTTTCTCCTCGAACAAATCCTTTTTGTTCAAGAAAAGTATAATGGACGTTTCCACAAACCATTTCGAATTGCAAATGGAATCAAAGAGTTTGAGTGATTCAATCATGCGATTCATTTCCTCATCTTCGGCCAAAACCAAATCGTAGCCTAAATAAACATAATACCGGTTAATATATTGTACATTAAAGGTTTGTTCAGCGGGTCCTACCGGAGAGTGCCACACAAAAGATGATAGCTGTGACGCCTTCAAAGCAATGGATCCACTTCTTACGCTCCGAACGTTGACCGCCCACATCAAAGAGTCTGCAGTTGAGAGGAAATTGAAGTTAATAACAAAGGAACATTTAGTTGCACGAAAGAACTCACTTGAAATGCAATTGTTTGCAGCTGAAATGTGTCTCAATGATGCCTGTGGTCTTGACACGTGTACGCAGGACATCCTGCTGTGTGGGAATGTAATTGGGCTGCGCAATACGATCCAGAGAGTTAAGATAGTAACCAGCCGAATCGTTCAGCTGATATTCGCGTGAGCGTGAAAAGGATTGCTGCACACCAGCATCCGACCACAGTTTCTTCATCAGCAGCACAATCTCCGGCAGGAGAATGCCTTCGTCTGCCGCCGAGGCATGTGTAAAGAACTGGCGTGCAATGTCTGTTTTACCCGGATCCGCAAACTCAATCTTTAGCCGGCCCATGGCACGTATGATGACCATCAGGCTCTGTACGGTGTTGCTGAATACAACGCGTCGATATTCCTCGCATTCCTCCTGTGAGTAGCCCGTCTCATGTATGATCTTCATCTGTTTGACTATCGTCGATTTGCCAGATTCGCCGGCACCTAAAACGAATGCAAAACACTAAGTATTACAAATTTTGCAAATTCACAAATGCAGTTGGGTAATGAGTAAAAGAAAATGAGCTCATTTCCTTTGGGCGTGACAATCAGCAAACAATTGAATTCATAATGCTGAATGAGAATCACACTTTTGCCATTCCGTTTGCGTAAAATGAGCCAGTGAATGAATCAATGGACCAAAACGGGCGCAGGGGCAAGGCAGCAAGGCAGCAAGTAGCGCGCCATTTCGTTTGCTGTTTTCATGAATGAACGAATGAATTGCTCAATTGTCTTTGGGTTCAAGAGGCCAAAAAGCTTGAGCTCAATTGCGTTGGTCACTTGTTGGATCAGATCATGTAATGTCGTAAGTAATTGATTTTCTTTCATTTAATTCTCTTTATTGTATTTGTATTGCTTCATTTAAAACAAAACTGCTGTTTGAAATATTTAAGAAACTTTTACTTTACAGCTCATTACTTTTTTGTACTCTATATCAATTTGCTGTAGTTCATTGAACTTTTGCGAAACATACAATAGTTATCTAAAGTCGTATAAAGTTTGAACATAACTTGCAACTCTATAACAAGAAATGAACACACAACATAATAAACTTTTAAACTGCAGAAGTAAACAAAAGAATCAGCTGGCTACACAGAAATCAGTTCCATAGATAAAAACTAACTGATGTTACGTGTGTTTTCGGCTTCCCCAAACGCCTGAAATTGTTGTATGTTATCGCGACTTGAATGTTATATTTATTTTTTTTTTGCGGCTATCGGTATAAGTTTAAGTTATAAAACGAAGTCCACGATAGCAACAATGGCACATTAAGCAAACTTTATTTTATTTTTTTATTTTTTTGTAAATCTTTGCAACATTTGATGCCTTTGTCGCTGCTGTTGTTTGTTTGTTGCATGTGTTTTTTATGTCTACGGTTCCCAGACAGCAGCAGAGACATAAAGAGAAACAGTGGCATGAGTGTTTGTTGATTAGGTAATTGCGAGCTCAGCTCAGAGTACTTTCACTTTTGCACTACTGCTGAGTACTCCCCTCGATTTAAAATTGCAATACTTTAAGATACTTTTGTTTGTTTGTGTGTGTGTGTGTTTATGTTTTGCTACCAATCAAAACTAACAATGCCTACTAATTCGGCCATACAAAAATGTGTCGTTATAACAAATTGATGGCTTAAAAGACGCTTAAAGTCAGGGCTCACCCTTTTGGCAATCGAAGCTTGCCACCGAATAATAAAGCAACATAAAACAAAAACACAAAACTAACAATGGCGAAAAAAAGGTCAATTTTATAATAATAATAATAACAGCAACAGCAACGACGAGAAATACACACACAAACACAGATACACAAATCAATGCACCGTTAGATGTGCCATAATACGCGTGAACAAGCAGCAGAAATGGTGAGAAAGAGAGCGGAGAACGTTTGCATGCGTTTGCGGTGAGTACAAAGCGACAACAACTATTTACATATGCTCAACGTCATCATGATAATCAGCGGTATTAAAATGAACTTCATTAGCACACACACATACGCATACACACGCACTGCTTTTCAACACATCTCAACGTTTATTTCTATGATGGCAGTTGTTCTGGGCAATTATCCACATGTATATACAAAAATACATACGTTCATCATTTTTAGATATTCATTGCCGGTGACTAAAGGCAAGCACATATTTGGACAGGAGAAGTCGGTAATAATCATTCCATGGCATTTTGCTGACTACATGACTAATCGTTATCGAGCTATATTGGCGCCGCCAAGCGGGTGCCGACCGTACTTTCAGATAAGTGAAGTGAGAAAAGAAATGTGTTAATCAGACGTAAGTATGTGCGCGAGCAGTAAACAAACACTTTCGCAGCCAGACATTTAATCGTCTCAAAAATGCCGATCGGAAGTGAACACATTATTCGATATGTTTATATATCGCTGCTATGTGCCTGTTTAAACCAAATCAGATCATTTGCTCATTAATTTAGTTGAAAATAGCTGTTTAAAAACTCGACGCAAAGGTCATTTATTGATAATGTTGATAACGCAACGAATGAATTATAGCGACAAGCAACACGAACAGCCACATCAAGTACATTATATATGTGTGTGTACATATGCACAACTGTCAATGTGTATAAAAAAATTCTTAAAATTTGTTGATTAAGTTATTTGTGTTGACAGTTCGTTGTGGGTTTCAGGGCCTTCTCGCTTTCGCTCCCTATCGCTCGCTGTGAGTGTCAAAATTTGTTATATATGGGAATGAGCAGATATATGTATGAATTTGTACATTTTGTGCCTCCCCCAGATATGCCTTGAATGTGAAACACATTGTGCAAATATTTGTGCAATGACAATCGTCTGCTTGAAATATTTGGAATTGCGAAAGAAAGCCGAAAAGAAACTGCGCTCCAAATGAAAATTGCACATTCAATTGAATGGCGTGTCAAAGGGTGCGAAAGAGGGACAACAGATAAACCGAGAGAGAGCAAGAGTGAAATTGACGTTGAATTAAGTGCCATAATTTAACTGAAGAGGGCGCTGCTTCTGCTGCAGAGAAGGGGCCAATGGTCAGACACACAGCAAGCTGCAACAATGGCAAAATTTTTATTAAATCTACACAATATAACGGGCAGGCACAACAAGCATAATCTCCAGAAGCACACATTCTCCCAGCTGCATTTGATGTGGGGGCCATTTATTTGCGCTAATATCGTTCACCCCACTTTAAATGTCAGTGTACAAACTGACAACAACAACAACTACAGGCCACTGTTAATTAGCCCTGCGAGAGAGAGCGAGATAGCAAGCGCATGTTGAATGCGGTTTGAATAATGAGCGTGCGCAGCCGCAATAGCAGCAACAGCAGCCAACAACCAACATTCAACAAACGGACAGAGATAATGCCATAAAAATTAAAACATAAACAAAGCAACAACAACAGCTCAACACATTTGTGTATGTGTAATAAAATAAATACGATCGCAAAAGTTAGCAACTAGTGCAAGGTGGTTTTTTTGTCGTTAACCATAAGCAACACTGGCCAGCACAGTTGTTGTTTCGTTTTGATTAGGCAAAACAGCTGCTAGGTGAATTTGTTTTATGTAAATTCTGTTTGGAAAGCTGGAATATGGAAATTGTGCATAACCAAATCTAAATTTGAGTTTCAGGTAATTGTTTTTTTACAGAACACCTACTTTTGAGCTAACTACTTTTGTGTTGAAGTGTGTTCATGCTGAGTGTGAATTCAACTCGAGTAGGTATGCCATCTAACTGCTCTTGCCGAATGTCCCGTGCGCACACCCCGCAGCTCACTTACTCAACACTCGACAGCCCCCTTTTGAGTCATCTATTAGTGAGTTTAACGGGGCGCCGCTTTATAGGCAAAAGCCGCCGAATGCAACTACATACACGTACATGTGTATGTGCGCGTGAATGGTGTGGTGAATTGTTTTTTGTTGTTGCTGCTGTTGGAAAACACATTTCATTGTTCGCAACATTGAATGGAATAAAAAGTGCGCTGGCTTTGTGCTCACAAAATAAAAAATTTCTTTGCGTGCTGTTTCTATAGAAATTTAATTACAGAAGGCCAAAAACGAAACGAAACAAGACGCGCTGCAATGCGGCTTCCAATTTCACTGCAGAGGTCAAAGTTGAAGCTGATGGCGTCGCAACGCCTCAGTGCACATTTCTTACCCAACAACTTAACAACAAGTGCCACTCATCACGCACACTTACACACACTTACATACAATCATATTTGTTGTGCATTTTTATAGGGATAGAACCGTAGTAGAAACATGCATCTATCCATTGGCAGACCGAATGATGGCGCCCCACTTCTTGGAGCCGCCGACGACGTCAGCTTCGACATTTGGTTTCAATTTACTTTTGATTTCTTATCGCAATCGAATTATTATGGACATGTGCATTGCATAATAGCCAAGATGAGAAACTGAACAGTACATACAAATCGTTTGATGCAATTGAAAAAGCAGAGAAAAAATTTCCGTGGAATTGCGAAACCCACCCCACTGGAAAGTAGTTCACAAAATACACATTTTTGTGCATGGCGTCGAAATTTGAATGCACGAACGAAAATTTGTTATAATAACTATATAGAAATGGAGAAAGAGTAGTAAAACGCACCCAAAAGAAGTAGTTTAACCTCCGAGGCGGCACGTTCGCCTTCAGCTCTGAGCGCCCGGTCGATGTTTTTCGAACGTTCGATGGCTTCTTTATCTCGTGCTGTACTCACGGCACAACCCATTTTGTTATTAACTTTGTTTGCTGCTTGTTGACCAACTCGTGATGAGGATTTTTCTGTTTGGTGATATTTCCGCCTGGTATTAATTAATTTTCACTCGCGTTATTACGGTACTTTTAATTAACCACTGCAGATCGTTCGATGCGTCTGCGCGTCGTCTGTACACTTTTTTTTTGTGTTGCCTCTTCTCCTCCTTTCTCACACAAACGCATACACACACATGCACACGCGCACCAGGGTTTTGAGCCGACGCAAACGTAGCGGCCCGTTCGATTTTTGCACTTTCCGAAACACACTCACGGCGGGATAATTAAAAAATATTCTTTAAATTGCTAAAACGCTATGTCTGGCGGCAATGAGAAAATTATTTTCTATTTATTAAAATTGCTATTGCCGTTCGAGAGCGTGAATCACTTTTTAGCTGCTACTGCGGTTCCCACTCTGCGACTAAAAAAACAGACCAATCAACCCTGTAAATTGGTCACACTGCAAGCGATCGGCGCTTGTTGGTGCTGTAAACCGTTGAAAAGTTGAGCGTTTTGCAGCACAGTTGAACAAATGTGACGTCACTGTGATCAACTGTGGCGTTGCCAGACTGTCGGTGCCTTGCCTGGCAGTTTGCTGACTGTTATGAAAGTCGCAATTTAAAAATGTTTAATAACAGAAAATAAATTTAAAAAAATTTAAAATGCAATCAGATTTGTGGGATTTTGATATTTATATATAATTTGAACAGAAGTTGCGTATCAAAATGTGTCCCATTATAGGCTGCACAATTTTTTTTTGGAAATTGTATCAACATTTCAATATCAAAAATTTGCCCTTTGCCATGGATATGTTTATTGAAATAACGCTTTAAGTATAAACAAACAAAATACGCGCGCACACACACACACACACACACACTCACAAATATGTGTGGCTCGGAAGTGCACGGAGTTTGCTCAATATGCGCACAAACCGACAAAAAATGTTCTCAGGGGCCGAAGAGGCAGATACATATACATACACATACATTAATAATATTTGCTTTAGCCTTTTTGGAACAATACGAATTTAAGAATGAGAATTCCATGCTGGCGGTCAACTTTAGTCCAACAACAAATGGCAGCAGTTGCGGTCGTTTTGGAAAGAGTCTGGCAAGGTTGTGAGACGAAGCAGCTTTCCAGCACCAATACCTCAACTGGAAAACGGCACTGGAAGCAAGTTGGGGTCGCAGTGCAAAAGTTGCCTTGCGTTGATGTCTCGTCGCCGGTGGAGACGTCACATGTTGAACTGCTGGCGTGGAGGCCATCAACGGGTCATGATTTACACATGTTTACACGAAGATTGAGGACGGTGTGTGAAGAAGAGGGGAAGATGCCAGGGCATGAATGAATGATTGCAGCATTTGCTGCATTGTTGGTGTTGTAATTTATCGTAAAAAGTATAACAGCAGCGACAGCACACCAGCAGCAAGCAGCAGCAGCTAGAGAAATATGGATTTATGCGGTTAGGAAGGGGAGCGCGGAAAGGCGTGGATAGGAGCTGTAGACGTTCAACGCTTTGGGTGGTCCAATTGGTGCAGTAACGGCGCATGCAAAGCGCATGCCGTCTTCCTCTTACTCTCGGGTCGCTGTCGTTTGCCTTCCATCATTCTCATTGCTGATCCGTTGTTGTTCTTCGTTGAATTTTAAACCGTTTGCTGATGCCAACAAATTTGACGAACGTCGACGTCGGCGTCGGCCAAACTTCAATCGGCGTGCGCACAAAAACAAAAACCAAAGCAAACAACAGCAAGCAACAACAACAATAAAAGGACGCCAAGGCCTTGAAATAGATATGTGTGTGTATATGTATTCGTTCAATCCCACACCTACACACACACACACTCAAACAAGCAGTCGCAGTTTAGCACATGTGTTGCCAGATTGCCTTGGGCAAACTCAAGATTAAGATTAATTTCGTCGATAATTCGAACAAAAAAAACACTTTCGAAAAACTTTGCGCATCGGCTTTTTATGCGTTGAAAGGTTGAACAGACACACGGCCCGGCTGTTAATCGGATATATATATATACACATATACATATATAGTTCCATACTTATCTGAAGTCTGGAGACTATTGATGGATGGATGCTCGACCGCCCGTCGATCGTCGAATGCGTCAATTGTGCTTGCTTTTCGGCACTTTTCAAAGCCGTCGAGGAGCAAGTCAATCGGCTGACAAGTAGAGAAAATAAATATCACAAAACTTGTACATCTCTGGGATTAAAGATCGTATATATTTAGAAGTACTTAAGAAACAATAAAGTTTTGGGAAACTTAGGATTTGTGGAGTTTTTAATGCAATTTTTAGATTCTAAGTTCAAAAGTTACAACCGTAAAAAAGTTCAAAATTATACCATAAGACCCTAATGTAAAGAGTTAAAGAACAGGTTCATTCAATTCAATTTGACTACAAACTAGTTCATAGGCAAAATAAGGGGCGAAAAATCATAAAATCAGGAAATATGTTCAAGTATTTAACTAAAATTAGCACCAATGAATTTGTTTACACTGAACAAGTAATAATTACCCAAAATACGCGGAGAGCAAGAAGACAAAAATGTGTGTACAGAGACTCAAACGATCGATTGGTTAGGAAAACGAAAGGGGGGAGGAAAAAAAGTATTTCAACTATTGAGTCTTGGGAACACAAGGAAGAAGAAGCAGCAGCAGTAGTCGACAGAAGTGCGGGCCGTGTCTAAAGATTTGAATTTTGTTTACATGAAGCATAGGGAAAACCAAATCGTATATATATATATGTATGCGGCCATACGTTTGCAACCTGCCCGGGGAAAGGGTGCGGCACGGTTCTGGGATCAGTTCGGTTCGGATCAGCAGGAAACAAATATCAGTGCCAGTGCAATTGAATTGCCATAAAAACGGATTCGGTCCGTGTGGATGGGGGTGTGAAATTTATGAATTCCCGTTTCAATGCTGCACTTTTTGGGGAACTTTTCTTCAATATATATATATATTTTTCAGATCAGCGATCTATATAGTCGAGATGAGTGGGAGCTTTCAAGCACCTGCCAGCTGATGCAATACAGTTTTTTTCTCCGAAATAATGCACTTAAAATAATTGATGAAAAATTTGAAAATATATTCATTTGTTTCTGCAACAATACACCGTTCGATTTTAGTGGCAACAAATGGCGCACACGTCATAAAATGTCCATGGAAATTCACAGATACCCCAATACGCAGTCTTTTATCATTGTTTCTGGTTCGGTTCTTTGGTTTTAGTTCCCCGCTGCTATTTTTGCGCCGATTTTAGTTGTTGCTTTATGGCTTTATAATGTCTGGCGAGCGTTTCGCTTTTATGATCTCAGCGCCGTAAACCCAAACTGATTCATCTTCTGGCATTTTATTTTCTGTGTCTGAATTCATTTTGGTAAAGCAGGCGCCAGTCGGGTCAGTTCATAAAGCTAACTGTCAGTAAAAATGGAGATTTTAGAATATTTCGAAGTATCTCAAAAATGTATTATGCTCAACGTACCAATCACTTTTTACCGGGCTTGCCACCCTTGCAATTTGGCGTCGTTTTTTGGTTAGCTATAAAAGATATAAATATAGCAGCTTAAGCTGATAAATATATAATGTTGAATACGTACCATGAGCACAAGGAGACTTCTTAGTATCCTTGGCGTCTTTCTTCTTCGCGCAAGGATCTTTCTTCTTCGAGCAAGGATCTTTCTTCGCGCAAGGATCCTTCTTCGCGCAAGGATCCTTCTTCGCGCAAGGATCCTTCTTCGCGCAAGGATCCTTCTTGGCACAGGGATCCTTCTTGGCACAGGTATCCTTCTTGGGACACGATGGCGTCTTCTTACAACCACTCACTGGTCGACTCAAATATAATAGATGCTCTGTCAATTTCAAGAACGAAATATTTGCCAAACGATTCATTGTAAATTTGGAATTTCAAAAAAGGCAAAAAAAATAAAAAACGTAAAATTTATTTTACATCCGTACCGTATTTGGATTTACGAACTACTGACTTGTGAGGCTTTCCAAGTTCATTGCTTGCTGAGAAAGTGATTTCAAAAAGTTTGAAAAATATGATTTCCCTAGAAAATCCGTCGTTCGATTAATTTCTCAACTGACACATGTCATGCTTATTGGCTTGCGGCTGAGGTTTGAATATTTTCCGAAATGTTTTTGGTTTTGAGTTTCAGTTTGAATGCGTCGAGCCCCGCTACTGAAACTCAAGTGCTCCGACCACACATTAGCCTCAATTTCCTGGTGTTTTTTGGGCCTCGGGTCCGAGCATCAAGTGGACCACGACAATGTCTCTCGGCGACGCCATGTCAAAATATTTGTCAGCGCCTCGATTTACGGCCTGGGCAATTAGACGAATGCTGCTGCGTCAGGATGTCGCCAACGATTAACCCAAATCTCAATACTATTTCAGACTCCCCGCAAGGCACTTGAACCTACGAATCCTCGCATTGATTTAGATCCCTAACGATTGATGATCATAGATAGATTTCTGTGGTCTTGACACATATCGCAGAAGAATATTCCTTTGCCAGAGAGATTCCCATTTCTTGCGATTCGGCAGGTGCGCTGCCCCGCGAAGGCCACAAAGAAACAACACAGAAAAGAGGCAAAGAACAAAGCGACAACAACAACCATGCTACCAAGAATCAATGACGACAATACGCGTCAATGGAAACGAAACAGATGCCAAAGAGCATTGTGGGCAGCAAAAAAAGGGTGCCACATGCCACACGGCATGGAAAGTACAACCATTCGGCATTTATCACATAATCAGCAATCTTCTATATCTTCTCATCTGTTGCTACAAAGATTAATTGCCGAGTGCATTGCGAAAAAGTTAATTTGTTGTTGGTTTGTGTTTCCTGTTCCCCCTCCAGCCCGTTCACCTGTGTGTGAGTCAACGCATTTTTAAGTACCGGCTATTAAACTAAAAGCTAAACAAAATCCACAGCCAGCCCAAAGTGCCGAATACAAATGGCTTTCGACCATTTCGTTTCACTTTGTTGTACAATTTTTGGCGCAATTATTGCGCACCAAAATGGCTCGCAAGTCTATAAATTGTACAATTTTATTGCGCCAGCTTCGACAGCTGAATCGGCGCACGGTCAGGCAGCGCGGGGCGTCCCATTGTGCCCCCAGTGTGTGTGTGTGTGTGTGTGTGTGGAAGCTTTTATTATATGTGCCACAGTTTGCATTCTAGTTTGGCAATGGCATCCAGATTACTGCCAAACTGGCAGCTGGCAAACTAAACACACACACACACACATACACGTCTTGTGTTGGCCATCTTGCGCAAAAGGCAGCCGGGCGGCCATTTTGTGCAATGTGTAATCGTGTGGCAAAAGGTGTTTATGACCCGTGTGTAGCAACATTCACAGCAGCAGCAACAGTAACATCAGAATACAACGAGCCATAATCGTTAAAATAGTTTAATCGAAGAAAAGGAAACATTTTTCTTTTACTTTTCTCTGCATTTTGTAGCCTAACTATTGAGATTTCAACTATATAATGTTAAATTAGATAATGTGTTATGGGAAATAGAATAAATCTTCAACAGAAAATCAGTTTTGCAATCGCCAAATCTTTATAAGTTTCCACAATAGTTCATAAGCAAACTTTGTGTATAAGCTTTAAAAGTTTTAGTGTTAAGAACTATAACGATTTTAAAGGCACAATAATTCTAATATTCATGACAGATATTTCTATGGGCTTAGGCAAACAATCTTTCCATCCAAAAACCATTCAATCAGCTTTTATTCCACTTAACAGCTTCAATTTTCATAAATATTTACAAAATATCAAGCACAATTAAAGTCGTGGGAAAAAAGAAACATTCAAATATATCCAAAAATATATAAATATTGTTTGTACTGCCGATTTAGCTTATTGTTTATCACACAAAACACGTGATTCAGTCTCGCACGAGGCATAAACAGAAAGCAATAAGTATGCTGTTGATAATAACAATATTAAAGTAGAAGTCAAACGAATACCAAAACTATAGGGTTTGATCTAGTAAGCAAAGCGATTTTGCACATCCAAAGTGTAAATATTTAAACAGAGACAGAGACAGAGAGAGAGAGGGAGAGGGAGAGGGAGAGAAGAAACATGTTAACTAAAGGCGGCATAGACTAGTACAAGAAGCTTGTTTTGTAAATATTTTGAATTTATTTTCGGACTATTTGATTATTTATTGTCCGCTCGGATCAACAGTTAAATAAACGAAGGGGTAGGGGAAGGGGCAAGGGGGTCTGCAGGTGGTAGGGAGAAGCTGCAACTGTTGTTCGCCGTGTTGTTGTAGGTCAGTGTGCAAAAACACAAAAATGCGCCAGCCCAGCGGCTCCAACATTGTATACAACTCGGTAATGGTTTGGGAGCGGGGGGCGGGTGCGAGTGCGAGTCTAGAGTGTTTAGAGTGTGTGTTTAATTGTTAAATGTTTATTAAACTACACAACAACTACAAGTTTAAACAATGCCTGGCCATGGCCGGCATTTGGTATTGTTTGGTATTCTTTTGCATTCGCTTGGACAGAGATGGTGCATACGTGAGAGAAAGAGATAGATAAAGAGAGAGAGAGAGAGTGCAAATGAGGTTTGAATGGATGGATGGAATGAAATAATCTTTCGTTTTGTGTACTACAAAACAACGCTTGGTTGCTTGATGCGGCCGACGCGTCGTATACATAATTTTGTTTACAAACGTACATAATAGTAAACAATTTGGCCATTTAATAACATTAACATTAAAATTAAAAGCAAAACAAAACGCCGTACAAGAAGCCCATAACAACAACAACAACACCAAGATAAAGAGAAAGATGTATTGTATATATGCTTATCTTTATTATGATTATTTGAACTTGAAAAAAAGAAAAAAAAACTGAATGATGATGACGACTTTTGTTTGGGAATTCCCTCGTCTTGTTTTGTTTTGGTTTCTCTCTCTCTCTCCCTCTCTGTCTCTCTTGTTTTGTGTGTTTAAGGAATAGATAATTCCAGTTGCAATCAGAAAACGGACCACACAACGTCAAAAATGTGAAAATGTTGGCGGAACTGTTGACCCAGTTAAAGTGACGCACATGGAACTTGTTGGCTATAAATACAAGGCAAGACCGATGTCATGTCAAAGAAAGATCTGAGCAAGCAATTGCTAATAGGGGGGAGGGGGTGCTGGGTAGGATGTATAATCGATTTTGCAAAATAAACGTTAAAAATAGAAACTATAAAATGTTTTTTTTTCTTCCCCAGAAATGCGACAGCTAAAAACATTGAAATAGTTGCCAAATTACTAAACAAGCTAAATTTGTATTTAGTTTGTATTTTTCCATCATTATATTCATTTTTTCCCATTTAACATTTGCTGTTGATTTTGTTTTTGTATTATAAATGAACATGATTAATTTGTTTGCCATTTTTCTTTGTACTTTCCTGAACCAATGTCATTTATTACCCCCTAAGAATAATTTCTTTTGAAATTTTCCACACCTGGGCAATTAATTAAACGGCGAGTTTAAATACTGTTCTGTTCGGTTTAATATCTCTCTGTGTGTTGGCCGTAGCCTGTTTAATTTATATCTCACTCGCAATAATAAATTCTGGGTATGCGCACAAGAATTCACAATAAGAAGTAATAATAATCAAACGTAAAAATAATTTATTGCCTGAACGCAGTAAAAAAAAAAAACAACTAAGTAGACTCTAGTCGATAAATCCCGACTAGATGATACCCTGAACCGTATAGTTTACGCGTACAGTCAGTGCTTGCAAGTATGTGTGAGTGTGTACGCGCCTATTTCATACTTGACTTAACTTAATGTACCATATCTCCCTTGTTTCTCAACCGATTTTAATCAAATTTGTCACAGTTTGTCATTATTTCGTCTAATGTTTTAAATGCCTTCTCCAAGTTTTCCAAATTCAAGATTTTGTTGTTATCGATTACATGTGTAAATCGGAAACTGTAAGAGTTATCGAAAATTCGAAACAAACTTGTACTGCCTAGGTATTCGGCGAGCTTAGGTTCCACATCTGGAGTCTCCAGCTCTTATAGTCTCTAAGATCGACGCGTTCATACATACGGACAGACTATATCGACTCGGCTGATGAAGCTGATCAAGAATATATATACTTTATGGGCTCGGAGATGCTTCCTTCTGCCTGTTACATACCTTTGCCCAAAACCATTATACCATTTTTACCCATTTCAATGGGTTCAGAAAATAGCTAAAGAGTTTAACATAAGAATCGAAATATATATATATATATATATATATATATGTATGTAGCTTTGTATTGTTTTTGGTACAGGCACAGATTAGCCGCAAATATTTTAAATGCTGTGCTGAAAAATGTTCAGCAATTGCTTAATTTCTTGTTGTTGCTTTGGTTGTTGTTGCTGTTGTTGTGTGGTTATTGTCTGTGGATTCTACGAAAATTCTGTGAAAATGGCGAGTGTTTCGTTAAAGTTGTCTGCCTGCGTGATATATTTGCAAAACGAAATTAAAATATCTTTGAGGCGCGCACAAAAGTCAAATCACGAAAACAAAAAAAAAAATATATATAGCTAAGGTTGTTGCTGGTGTTGTTGTTGTGTTGTTGTTGTGTTGTTGGCGTTGTTGCCAGCAGCGCCAATCGTGCCTGACGCGTTCGACAAATAGAATTCGTTTAATGTAAACAAAACTCCGCCTCCGTGTGTGTGTGTCTCTGTTTGGGGGGATTGGTATTGGGATTGAAACGTTGCCCGATCTCTTGGCAACAACAACAAAAAGTTGCGTGCAGAGAGAGCGAGAGAGAGAGAGAGAGAGTGAGCGGCCTCGTCGCGCCATCGTCGTCACGGTCGCGAGTCGGCGTGTATCGTGCTGACAGCAATGGCGGCGCTCAGCGGCAGAGCTACCCAGAGATACCCAGGTCCGTAGCTGGCGGGGACCCGACTAAATCAATTAACAGCTCGTTTCGAATGCCGCCAACAAGCAGCAATTGGGCACAAACAGAGGCTGCACAATTTCCTTTCCAATGAATACGCTAAATGTTAATTCATTCGCAGTAATTTGGGTTTCGAGATCTGGGTTCTTTGACTATTTATTAACTGTTGACTTGCGACGAACATGCTCGCAGGGGGTTGGAGAGAGAGGGGATTGGGAGATAGATCAATGCTTATGATGAGGTTTTGAGGTTGTTTTAAAGTAAGTTGAACTTCTTTGAAACACAGTAGCCTTGGAACTATTAGTTAATCGTTGGTGAACAAGAAGTTAGTTCAAAGGAACTGTTCGGTTTAATTGCGACAAGGTGAAACATTTTGATATTTTCACTTTAGAGCTATAATGTTCACACTGGTTGTAGTTTTTAATTTTATTTTTTATAAGTAATTCATTCAATTATCTCTGAAACCTATTAAACAGAACTTAAAAAACAATAACATTAACAAAGAAACATTTAAAATACTAACAATTGCACTAAATTCAACTGCCCAATAAAGGTTGCGACAATGTCAAACATTCTATTATTTTTTGGTCCTGAACAATATTTAATATTTTGTATGTCCACCGTTGGCTTCAATAACCGCTCCAAGTCGCCTTTTCATCGATTTGACGGGATTTGAGACGTATTCCAATGGAATATTTTGCCATTCGTATATGATTTAGAAAACCTTATAGCAACTATTTCTGGTTTTTGAAGGAAAAATACATATGCAATGTTATAAGAATAAGGATTATTATAAAACTGCTAGCAATAACTAATTTGTTCCTTTTCCTTTGCTTCATTTTCACAAATTAGAATTGACCCTGAAAACAAATTCTTTTTGCAACGAAGGAAACTTTAAGCAAATATGCTAAGCACTTGATATATTATGTCTTAGTGTTTTCTTTTCAATACAATTTTTGAAACTTAAGAGGGTTTTCAGCTATTCCTAACAATATTAATCCTTCAAGTTTCTCAGATTACTTGAATTATGAAGACATGTCTTTAGATATTTTTTTGCATGCCAATGACTGAAGCTCCAATGGCTCCGAATTCCAATGACTCGCAGCGTAAATGCCTAACTCTGCACATAGCAGAAACGAGAGAGAGAGAGAGAGAGAGGTTCCGAGCGAGAGAGAGAGAACGAAGCCAATTAGCTGCGAGTCAAATTGGACCAAAAAGAGAGCGATCGTAAATGAGAACAAGACTGAAAATGAGAGTGAGGCGCATTTGCGTAAACGTAGGCGAACTAAAAAAAGAACACACAGAGCTCAAGTGGATCGGCGCTCTATATAGCAGCAGCAGCAGGAGCGTTGAGATCGTCGTTGAGATCGCAGAACGTTTACAGTTAAGCGAGAATAGCGAAGCCGCACGGTTCGAACGAATAACGGAACGGAAAAATAAAACTCAAAAAAGCAAACAAAACAAACGCGTCGAATAAGCAAAGATCCGAAACCAAGGCAAAGAAATCAAATAATGATTAAAAGTGAAGAAGTTCTAACGGATTTGAACAGCCGCACCATGGTCGTTGATCAGCTGGGTGGCTTTGTGAGCGCCTCGTCGCACTATCTGCCATCGCATCATCATCATCCATCGCATCACCATCTGACCACACAGCACACACATCCGCACACCCACCCACACACGTTTACACACCATCACACGACGTCGCATTTGTATCGTGCTGCAAATCCATTGACCGCTGGCAATTTCCAACTGATGGGCGGCGACTCGCCCACAGAGATGGCGGACGAGAAGCCCCACATTGGCTACATGGAGCGCAAATACTATACGTCGGGCAATGTGACGCCCACGACCGTGACGACCAGCAGCACCGCACAGCATTACGGGTTGAGTGGTCTGCCCAGCATGGGAACGCCGCCGGCATCCTCGAGTCCCATACCGCCGTATGGTGTGCTCATGTCGACCCATTCTGTGGGTTCGGTGTCGCCCAATTCCAGCTCGAAGACACCCACCGACCAGGAGATGTATGTGAGCTCGCCGGTGGTGAAGCCAGTGCAGCTCCAGCCCATGAATCATCAATATGCCTCCACCATCAAGTACTGCTCCAACAATACCATTCTCAGTGCCAACGACTACCATCAGCTGGCCATCCACGAAGCCGAGCAGCAACAACAGCAGCAACAACAGCAGCAACAGCATCAGCAACATCAGCAACAACATCAACAGCAGAGTTCACCCAACTACCTTCCACGGATCTCTGCATCACCCACCCAGGTTATATCGAATGCCCATGGACATCCTGGCATGTCTGTGCTCAACTACTCCAGTGCCAGCTCCTCGCCAACCAAGACCGAAACGATGCCAACAAACTCTCACAATATTAACAACAATGAGAGTCCCAAGCCGAGTGTTTCCAGTGCTCAGGATAATAGCACGCCGGATACGACCAAGAAATCGGGTACTCGTCGTCCCGAGAAGCCAGCTTTAAGCTATATCAATATGATCGGGCATGCCATCAAGGAGTCACCCACGGGCAAACTGACGCTCAGCGAGATCTATGCATATCTACAAAAGAGGTGGGTACCAAAAGTAGATACACAGAGCAAAAACATCTAGTAGGTTGTACTTAAAAGTACACTTTTTGAACTTTGTCTCAGTCTTAGAAGGATTTGGCTGTAGTCAATTATGTCGATCCTAACTCAAGTCGAGCCTTACTTGATGCAAATATTATTTTCTTTTAATGTTAGGATCATTCGTACTTGATTAGAGATCAGTCAAAAGGGTTTTTTGTGGTTTTTCTTCTATAATAACACTTTTCAAACTTCATTAAGCAGTATGTTCTCTTATGTTAAGATCATTCTCACTTGATGAAAGTATTTCATAATATTTTAAAATAATTTGTTCTTAAATTACGAATGAAAAAAGATGCGATTTCGAAGTCATACAAAGTTAGTGTAGTTTTTCTCTTTGTGTAGCTTAAATCCAACTTAGCTTATTGAATCCCATTGTAATACAATTGATACGAATTGCATAAAGCACTTGAGCTTAAGGGTTCCAATCCATGAATATCCAGTTACAGTTTTTAATGACCATATGTTGAGCTTAAGAGCTTCAAAAACGTGAAAGCTGACTGCTTGCAACTCCAATTTCGATAAGAGCTTGAGAGAAAGGGCTTACCAAATTGTAAACCAATAAAAAAAATGATTAAACTCCCCAAGGATTGTTGTTGGTACTCATCTAAATACTTTGGAACATCATTTTAAGATAAGGAAATTCTTTTGTCCTAACTTTTTGAGATGCAAAACTGATCTAATTTTATTCAATAGACATTAAAAATCGATCGCAAATATTCGCCGAATTATGTTCCCTGTAAAGTCAAGCTTAGTTCGTCTAGACTCTAGACATTTGGGTTGTCAGCCCCCCCAAAAAAAGTGGCTCAATCGTAGCTCCTATCAAACATTGCATTCCCATGTCTCTCCGAGTCTCAAGTGTCGAGTGGGAACGATTACCGATATCGACACCAACCCCCGCAACCAAACACCGAGCCAACATCACAGATATATAGATACAGATACAGGCACCTTGTGTGTATGTCGCTTGGTTTTCATTTACTTGCCTCCAATTTGTATTTATTCAACACACAATATGATCAGCACTTTCCCCCCAACTCCAACCCGAACCCGAACGCGAACTCGAATCGAACAAGTCCGGCGCATCCTTTTAATTGCTCATATTTCTCAGCGCTTGGCACTTTATGTGTTTGGATATATATATATAGATGTGTATTGGCGACATTCACGATTGGCTCAAATGCGTGAGAGGATTTCATGCTGACGTCGTTTGTTTGTTTGTTGCCAAGTCTGCGGTGTCCAAAAAAAATGTTATTAATTGACTTTTTGTGTCCGACACTCAAAGCTCATTTGAATGAATGGGTGTGAGTGTTGGGTTATCGGATATTGCGTATTGTTCAGTTGAAAACTAATAATTAAGCTTGCTATATTTTTGTCTGCTTGCAGCTATGAATTCTTTCGCGGACCCTATGTCGGCTGGAAGAACTCGGTGCGTCACAATCTCAGCCTGAACGAGTGCTTCAAGAAGCTGCCCAAGGGCATGGGCGTGGGCAAGCCGGGCAAAGGCAACTACTGGACAATTGACGAGAACTCCGCACATCTGTTCGAGGATGAGGGCAGTTTGCGACGCCGACCACGTGGCTATCGCTCCAAGATCAAGGTCAAAACTTATACAGTCAGTGCGAATGGCTTCTACAGCGGCAGCTACGGTGATGCGGGCATGGTAAGCATGAATACTTTTAGACTACCCACAACGTTTGCTTATACTTGAATCCTTGCAGGATAATGCCAACTTCTATGCGACGCCGGCATATGCCAGCTATGACTATGGTGCTCCAGCCGGTCCCGGTTCTGCGGCGGCACATGGCTTCGGTGATACGTGGAATGTGCATGCTGCGCATAGTGGGTCACCGGCCGTTGGCGTTGCCACCCTGCCCCAGTACTCGAACATAACCTGCCTGACATCGGTGGGCAACAACAATCATCTCAATGGCTCTGCCACTCCACCACTGGCTCACTCCGCCCTGGGCTCCTCCAGTTCGCCTGTGGCGGCGCTTCAAAGTGATTATGCGCCAGCCGCCAGTCTCGTGGCGGCGGGCTACTCCTATGCAACAAGTGGCAGCGGCTTGGATAACGGTAAGTGGCCCCAGTCCATCCGCCTGGGTGTTCGTGTCAATCAGAGCCATCTTGTTGTGTGAGCAGTGCTGCCCATTTAGCCTTTTTCTGTAGTCGAAACTAGCTTGTTTTTGTAGGCAACGGATGGGAAAGAGTTTTTAGAGGGTGAAAGTGAAAGGAGAAAGTATATATTGATGCAGTTTTTTTATGATATAATTAGAATTCTTTTTACTTAGGTTTTAGACATTAAAAAGCTAGAAATAAATCACATTTCCGAAAATACTATCAAACAAAGATATAAGATAGTTTCAGTTCTCGCATAGTCTAGATTATCTGTATGGAACTAAGTAAATTGAAGAAGAAAATGCATAATGATTATATTGTTCAGAAAACTAGCTTTTTTCCGCTGTCAACACTGACAAAGTTCACACTGCATGTGTCTCTGTGTGTGTGTGTGTGTGCGGGCGAGAATCGTTTTGATCTCGGATTACCACCGCATAGCAACACATGGTGTTAGTGCCTGTCTGTCGGTTGCTTTATTGCTGGCACTGTGAATTTTAACGCCGGATCATAAAAAAAATACGCATTTTAATCGAGTGTTTGTTTTTACTCCTGTTTGCCGTTTCAGATCTGCGCTCCATGTCGCTGCAGCAACTGCCCGCTTTGTCCTCGATACAGACGGGGCAGTCGCACGCCCATTCGCAGTCTGCGCAACATCTTCATCATCATCACCATCATCAGCATCAGCAGCAGCAGCCGCAACAGCAGCAGCAGCATCAGCAGCATCATGGAAGCATGACGCCGCCGCCATCGCAGACGGGCAATCATGCCATAGATCGTTCGCCCATCGATTTAAAACCGGTTTACCTGAGGCCCATGACTCCGCCTCCGACATCGCTGAACGGCGAATACTATGAGACAATCAAATATTAAAATAAAACTAGAGATTTAGTAATAGCTATAGTTACACACTTATTTTACATAATTACCTCAAAGGATAATCAAATTTAAATATAGCTTTTAAGTAGTTGCAGACAAAACTAGTTGCTTAGTGCGTAAACTAAGAGGGATTCTTATTAAATAAACAACATTAATATAATAACTATAAATGGATAAGCTAGTATTTATAAAGCAAATAGTCAAGCATTATTTGTGATCAAAGTGTTTAAATTTAAATAAACAAAGCATACGAATTAAAAGTATCACACGTGTACAAAAATTATGCATCGTCTCTATTTCATGTTAAAGACCTAATGTGTGCGGCTACATTCTGTTACCTTGAAATATTTAAAAATGTGCGCCACATTGACTATTGATCATTGATTTGTGCACAGCCAACTTCAAGTGAGTAGGACAAATGCGTAGCGTGAAGCTGGCTGCGCATCGTGCAATTGTGAATTGCAAGCAGTACGCAGAGTGCATAAAACAGTGCACTGCTTACATTAACACTGCTTGAAAGCAATACGTTATTTTAAATATAATTCGAAATGTATTTTTAACAGTCTGGCAATATTGAATGACGAAATTTGAAAATGTTTTAAAAAACATTAATACCTGAGAAACATATACAAAAAAACTTTTATTTTTTGCTGCTTATAAAATTTGTGCTTATGTATGCTTAGGCATAAACTGATAGAAAATGTAAAAGTTCTGAGTATATTGAGTTTTGTTGTAGTATTGAACATTTAAAATCTCTTAATGGCGTTATTATGTTAGTTACAATCTTCCGTTACGAAGCTATATGGAAGTTTGACTGTATTTAATTAACTACTATATGCATTTATCCTACCCTCTTTAAAGCACCTTAAACAGATCTAAGGATAACAATTTGTGGTTGGTGTAAATACAAATCTAATTTATGGTAACCAGCTCCTGGACATTGTTGAAGAGATTAGCAATCCAATTATTCAGTTAATTGTCTCACCTTTATGGGCGAAATTAAAATCTCATCCAGAGTCAAATGGAACACAAAGTCCAGAGAGAAACCAACCCAAAGTTGACCATTGTGCGAGCCGAGAGAAAAGCGGCAGAAATCGCATCAAGAAGTCGTCGCCATTGATAATTATCGCTAGCCAGCCGACGGAAGACAGCAAGGATTCTCGGACAAGGGACAAGACGACTCAATCCTTGCCAAAACCGTAAAACAAACACAGAAACAGAAAGAGACAGACATAGTGAGAGTGGACGAGGTAACTTTTGAGTGAAGAAAAATTTGACAGTCAAAGGATAATCGGGATTAAATCTTCTTGAAAAGTTAATGTTTACACACGCACCTACCGTTGGCGATGCGCCGATGTCAACGGCAAAAGGCAGCAGTAAAAGCAAAACCAAAAAAAGATGCAAAAATTATGAAAATATTGTCACAAGTGCACAGGCAGGAGCAGCAGCAGCAGCGAACAGGACGCTAGCTGTGGCAGTGGCAGTGTCAGGACAATTGCAGGCGGCAATCAAAACATGCAATTGTCCTTTTCATTCCGTTACGAATCGAACCCAGAGAGTACGAGTCCGGCGTAAGAGGATTTGTGCGTCAAATAAACACACGAACACAATGCCACAAAACGAATCCTGCCCACAGGACCACAACCATGCAGCCGATAAACCCAACAGAATCGAAGATGCACCAAGCCTGCATAAATAAATAAATAAAATGATTTGAACATTTTTATTTTTTTGGCCAAAAAATAATAATACATAAAGGAGAAACTGTTCGGTTTTCCTTTGCGTTAAAGTAAACAATTTTTTAAAAATATATATTGTACCCGGTTGAGTTTTTATTTATTTTAAATTTATGCGAAATTAAAAATACTTTTTCGCAAGGATTTTCAACTGACAAAATGTTTTTATAGGCCAAACAGCACAGCAAATTGCCCGAATTCAGGAAAAATTCCATCTAACTAAATGTCCTGCGGTCTCAAATGGATTCTATAAAGAATATTCATAGACAATACAATATTCTATTGCCAATTTCATTTTACATTCGAATCGTTTACACACACACACACATACACATACAAAGTCTCGAGTATGTCGCGCGTATTTTTGCCCCATATAAATAAACAAAAGTCTTGTTGCAATAACATGGCATCAAATATTTATAAAATAAACATTAGACCAGCAGCAACAGCAGCAACAGCAACAGCAGCAACAACAACAAGAGCAACAGCTAGTTGCAAGACAAAATTACAGTTTTGAATGAAATACTTCGAGATGAAATTGGATACGAAATGTTTTTAATGAATGAATTTAGCGTTGTAATGAAAAGTGTTTTTTTTCGAGATGTAATTTTGAGATTTATCAATGAGTTGTAAATGAATCAATCATGAGTTGAGAATTGTGTTAAGAATATATGTATGAACTGTAGTTGTATGTATATAATATACAGATTTATCAATCACTTGTGAATCAATGAAGAGTTGAGATTAGTATGAAGAATATATGTGAAATATAGTTATATGTATATACTATACAGATGAATCATTGAGTTGTAAATGAATCAATGAAGAGTTGAGAATAGTATAAAGATTATATGTATGAACTATAGTTGTATGTATATATAATATATAGATTTACGAATGAGTTGTGAATGAAACAATGAAGAGTTGAGAATAGTATAAAGAATATATATGAACTATAGTTATATGTATATAATATACAGATTTATCAATAAGTTGTAAGTGAATCAATGAAGAGTTGAGAATAGTATAAAGAATATATGTATGAACTATAGTTGTATGTATATATAAGATACAGATTTATGAATGAGTTAATGAAGAGTTGAGAATAGTATGAAGAATATATATGAACTATAGTTATATGTACATAATATTCAGATTTATCAATGAGTTGAAAATGAATCAATGAAGAGTTGAGAATAGTATGATGAATATATGTATGAAATATAGTTATATGTATATACTATACAGATTTAGCAATGAGTTAATGAAGAGTTAAGAAAAGTATAAAGAATATATGTATGAACTATAGTAGTATATACAGAGTTATGAATAATTTGTAAATGAATCAATGAAGAGTTGAGAATAGTATGATGAATATATGTATGAACTATAGTTTGAAGATGTCGAGATTGTACTTAAACTAACTGTAAACAAGCGAATATTACATATTTTTAAGAGGAGAAGGTTCCCAAACCAAGTTGATTGCCTTAGAAAGGATTGCTAGTATTTTTTACATCATTTAAAGTCTCTTAAATATTTTGTTATAATGACAATCCTCTAAGAAAAAAGATTTTGAGCTATGAAAACTTCAAACTTAAGACTTTCTCCCCTAGGTAAAGTAGTTCTGCATATAATTGAATTAAAAAACTTTTCTTTAATGTTAGCTTCATCAAAACATATTAAACGAGTGCACTTTATATAACGAAAATGTTCGTGGAAAAGACAATTGAATGGAAAAACTCAAGCATCGAAGTTCATTATTTAAGCAAAAGGTACACACCTTAATGCCAAGCAAGGAAGGAAGCAGAAGCCAGAAGGAGTCAGGAACACCCACAACCAGCAGGCAATTGCCGCAAAACCGCAAATAAGCCACACAAAAACCGCAAGACACGCGCGGCATAAGCAAAAACCAGCTTCAAAACCGGAGACATCATCATCATCATTATCAGTACCAGCAGGGGGGAAAAACCGAAGTCAGGGTCCAGGTAAGTTAGCCAGGCAAACGTACATAAGTCCATGCTGGAAAAACCCAATCGAAATCGGTTCGTTTTCATTAAGAATTCCCGCGGCGCGCATTAAAGTCTAAACATGCCAACCCATGCCACGAAAGCGGGCAAAATAAAGTTTTCCCCTTTGCATGCTTAGGCATTATGATGATTAGCATCCGGTGCTGGACAGAAATGACATGGATTGTGAACGGTGGACGCAGGTAGTCCGGCGACTTAGCGCCGCCGTCTTGTCATGAATTTCCGCCTGCTTATGGCCATAAGACCGGAAGATTTTCAACATGATTATGATTGTGATTATGATTATTATTATGATTTAACTAATGGCAGTAATTTCCCAGCCAGCGGAACCCCTTCTCGTTTAAAACACACGGTCACATCCACAACCCACATTTCCTGGAACAACAAAGCCAAAAATGTTTGTTGTATCCACAACTAATCTGGTAAATTGGCTGTGCAAAATACAATAAAAACGAAACAAACTATGTGTGCATAATAAGTGCTCGAACCATATATACAAATCATAAATTTTAATAAGCGGCCAATATTGAGTGAACCACATGCCATGCCACAAGCCCCAACCCTCCGCCACCAACCCACCACAAACACACAACAACAACTCAACCCTGGGAACATTTGTCCAACGGCAGAAAGCCACCACAAAATCAGCCAAGTGCAGTTGTGCAAGCAGTGCAATTCATACGCCATTGCTGCGCTCCTGCGCTCTCTGTCTCTCTTGCTCTCACACTTGGGCTCTGTGTGTGCAGTTGAGGCCACGCCTATCATTGGCTGAGCATACTGCTTTATTGGCTCGACCCGAGCGAGCAGCGACGCTGCGTCGACGTCGCATGCATATTCATGAGAGAGCAGCGAAGCAGCGTGAGCAGAGCAGCACTTGGCGTTGGTATATGTGTGTGTGTTTGTGTGCGTGCGCATATTTCGCCTTATCAGCATTTTTAGGAGTGCGCGTTTTTCAAGCGAAAGATATTTTCCAATTTCTTTTCTTTCTTCTTTTTTGCTTGAAAATGTATTATTGTTGCAGCTTAAATCCTGTTTCTCTGTCTGTGTACGTATATGTGTGTGTGTGTGTGTGTGTGTTTGTGCCTGGTTCAAGTGCCGTTAACTGTCTGATTAGGGCACTTCGTGCACTCAGCGCTTTAAAATAAATATTATTTTTAGATTACTGCTAGTAAAAATACTAAAAATCTGCTCAAAAAAAAGGAAAGAAATTGCTAAAAATTTAATAGGCAATGAATTGCCATATGCTCTCCCCTCCCCTTCTTGACCGCTTGCACGCCCCTCACTTCAATGCCGACATGTGTTGCAAATTGTCCTCTACACTTTAAACTGTCTATCCCCCCACCCCCTTGAGTATATCTCGATGTCAACGTTCTGTTCACTGCCTCAAATTGAGCGTGCCAAATGGCGAGACGAACCAAGCCACATTTTATTTATTTTTTTTTTGGCGTCAGGCGCCACAACTTTTTTGAGGTTGTGCCACGAATATGTCACATACATAGCTAGTTCTTTTTAAGGTTTGGTTCCAGAGTCAAAATGTTTGTCACATTAATTTGTACCATATGCAAAAAGCGTGACCAATGAACTCCAATTGCGTAATCCACATTTTGCAAAGAGTATCAAGTTCATTAAACTATGATATCAAAAAGTGTATATAATAGGGAAGGCCATGCACTTATGTATCTACTAAAGGTTTTTATATATGGATTTCAGATATCGTAAATGAAAATTGATTCCATTTTAACATCATGGACCATAAATTTCGACCTAATATCGATATGACAATTCGGAGAACCGGTTTTATTCTGATTTGTAAGCTGGACCACTTTTGCAGCTAGTTTTCGCATCTGAACCAATAAAAGATTTGTTCAAAAATCGGTTTATTTCATACAGACAATACAAAAATCGATTGTGCTGTGTGGATTTAACCCTTAACATTATTTTTTTACATATTAAACCATTTTTCTTTAAGCTGGTGCAATAAACATAAATTTAAAAAAATCTCAACATATATTTTTGAAGTTTTATTTATTTTTTAACTTTTTTTTGCGAACCGAACCAACAACTTGAACACAGGTTCAAACCCCATATTCATTTCTCTCAAATACCTAAAATCGTGTTTTTTTTATATATAATATATATATACTGTTTAGAAGGAAAACGAAACATAAATAATGAAATTCGGTTCAGTACTGCATTTTAAACCATTTCTGAGAGCAAAATTCTCATTATAAATAGGAAAACATATTATATCTAATCACTTTTACTCATTTATGAAAGAAAATTCACAATTTTCTGACCACTTTAAGTCTGATTAAACTTTCACTGCAAATGAAATGAACAATTTTCTTCTTCCTTTTTTTGTTTGTTAAAACAATATTTTCATAGGTCAAATGACAGACAAAATGGAGCGGGAGAGTTTAGACGAATACGAATACGAATACGAAACTGAGAGCTTGACAAACTGAAACTGCGACTGGAATCAGAGACGCCGATTGGGACAGACGGGCAAAGGCAAATACGCAAAACAGCAAAAAAAAAAATATAATATGAACACACACAATCACACACACACATTGAGAGCTTGCAATGCCAAAAGACGAAAAATTTTTGTAAAATCAGCAGCGACGTTGGCGACGCAAAGAAAAAAAAAATCGGAAATAAGGAGCTGATACGAAGGAGCTGATATTGAAGAGGCAAAGTCGTTGTTGCAACCTCATTCGAATTTCAAATGCAGCCAAGGACTCTCGGACATGGACCTCATACGAATGAACGACATGTGTCTGAGCTTGAAAGGCTCGAAGGTCCTTTTGTTTTAACATCAGCATCCTTGCCAAATGCTGCCTTCCCTGGAATCATTCAGTTCGGCATCGCATGCGAAAAATTATGTTAAAACAATAAAAATATTTGTCAAAATAATGCGATTGCGCTAATAGAGCCAAATATTATTCTTGTATCAATTATCCAGGTTATCGAAATACGCACCCAAAACAGCTAAAGAGAGAGAGAGACAGGGAGAGGGAGAGTTGCTTGGAAAGAGATAAACATAGTTGAACAAGGATGAAAGATGAGAATATCAATTTCTAGACGCACGATTGAATACAAATGAAAATTAATTATACTTTTAAATTATCAAAATATATATGTGAGTGTTTTTACACATACACACTTGCATGTATGCAAACAGAACCGTGAAAGATCCGTCACACACACACACACACAAGTATTTACACACACACACTCACTCGCACACATTTGCCCAAATAAACATATAAAAATTTACTTTAAAGCTGACAAAGTCAATAAATATTGTTGTACAACAAAATATTGTTTCAATAAGCAAAAAAAAAAAAAGAAACAACAACAACAACAAAAAACTCTATATGTTAAATGTAGTCTGCACAAAAAAATATTGCTTGGGCTCATAACACAAAACAAACAACAACGTGTTAAGAAAAAAACACGCGTGAGAACATTGCGAAAAAGGGAGTGGGAGAGGCAGGGGGGCAAAGAGTTAGCATGAAGAAACGAGCTTTTGGTTTTTATCCCTTCAGCGAAGGGGTTGAAATACAAACAACAACAAACACGATTAGCTTGCAATCTTCAATTAAAGTAAGTTAAGGCAATAAATAAACAATTAAATATCTAATTACATTAACTTTTTTTAAATCAATTAAACTTAAAATTGTTAAAAACCATTTTAAATCACTTTTTTGCTTAAAAAATATATTTGTGCTTAAAAACATTAAAATGAAATCTTAAAAAAACCAAATTTAATGATATTTAGCTGGATTTAGTTACTGACCAAATGGCTTGAAAAGTTTTTCTTGGCTCAACTTGAAATAGAAGAACTTGCTGCCACTAATTTATGCGTCAAAACCAACTAAGAGCAGCAGTTAACACCATTACCAAAAGCCACCCACACCCATACACACACACCCACACACATACGCTTACATGTATATTTGTTTTTGGGCCTAAAACTTGTCTGCATTGTCCAGGTGGCAATGGATAATAGAGTATATTGCGCTTCCTTTCACTCCTGCTGGCACAAGCAGGTTGTGTGAGTGAGTGCGCAGCAGCTAGCTATCTTTCTCTCTCGCTCTCACTCTCGCTGTGTGTGGCTAGGCCGCATTTTAAGCATTAGTTTGAACAATATAAACAGAAGGATACCCAGGCAACTATATTCACCTCCACATCCAACACCAAAAACCGTTGTAGTAGAAAGGGAATTCCACTTTACACCGAGCGAAAGGCGGTCGTACATACATACACACAAATATTCAAGCAAAAAAAATCATGAATGGCGGCCTTCTTGTGTGGAGAGTGTAATTGTATACGTGTGTGCGTGTGCGTGTGTGTGTGTGCGTGTATAGCTGTAGGTCTTCACTTACTGACTGGGAACATGCCTGCTGCCGTCGGTGGTTGGTCACAAATACATCGCCACACACACACACATACAGAGAGAGAGATACGAAAAGAGCGCTGCTTCAGCTGGCGTCGCTGTTGCCGTCGCAGCTACTGCGACCGAGATTCGTTTGCTGCCGAGCTGTATGTTATTTCAGTTACACAGATTCAGTATCAGACGTGTTACTATCCCGAACGGTTCTTTGCCGCTGCACGTCCGCTTTTGCGTTTTGTTTCTTGTTGTTGCAACAGACACACACACACACACACACTGTTCTACAACTTGTTTAAGTAAATATTATTTGAACAAATAATAAAACGCGCAGCAACAAAAAAAAAAAAACATCTTGTGAAGTGTTGAGCAGAAAAAACAAAAGAAAGAGAGAAAAAGTCAAAGAAAAAGTTCTTGTGCCTGACTTTTGGTGTGGCGGCTTTGTCCGCAATCAAATCTATCATATATAAGTATATATATATACCATATAACTGAAAGCATAATTATGCACACGCTGTTCAGTGATCAGAATTCATTCTCGCGCCATTATGCGCAAACGGCCGCCGGCTACACATCCGCCTCGGCGGTGGCAGCTGCAAGCAGCGCTTCAGCGGCGGCAGCAGCACACTATGCCTACGATCAGTATTCGCGGTATCCGTACTCGGCCAGTGCCTATGGCCTGGGTGCACCGCATCAGAACAAGGAGATTGTGAAGCCGCCGTATTCGTACATAGCACTCATTGCCATGGCCATACAGAATGCCTCCGACAAGAAGGTCACCCTGAACGGCATCTATCAGTATATTATGGAGCGGTTTCCGTACTATCGGGATAACAAGCAGGGCTGGCAGAACTCCATACGGCACAATCTCAGTCTGAATGAGTGTTTCGTGAAGGTGGCGCGAGACGACAAGAAGCCGGGCAAGGGATCGTATTGGACACTGGATCCGGACTCGTACAACATGTTCGATAATGGCTCGTTTCTGCGGCGGCGTCGTCGCTTCAAGAAGAAGGACGTGATGCGGGAGAAGGAGGAGGCAATCAAGCGGCAGGCGATGATGAACGAGAAGCTGGCCGAGATGAAGCCACTGAAACTGATGACCAACGGCATACTAGAGGCGAAGCATATGGCTGCGCATGCAGCGCACTTCAAGAAGGAGCCACTCATGGATCTGGGTTGCTTGAGTGGCAAGGATGTCTCGCATGCGGCCATGTTGAACTCCTGCCACGATAGTCTGGCGCAAATGAATCACTTGACTGGCGGCGTGGAGCATGCCGGCTTCACCGTCGACTCCCTGATGAATGTCTATAATCCGCGCATCCATCACAGCGCCTATCCGTATCATTTGAATGATGACAATCTGACCGTGGCCAGCAGTCAGATGCATCATGTGCATCATGCGGCGGCGGCCCATCATGCCCAGCAGCTGCGGCACGTTGCACACGTTTCCCATCCCCTTACGCCCGGCCATGGCAGTGGTGGTGGTGGTGCAGGTGCCGGTGCAGGTGGTGGCGGCATACAATCCTCGGGCGCCTCACCCACAACGATCTCAACGCCACATGGACCGGCGCATGGCGGCTGGTATACGCCAGAGACGCCGCCATCCGAGCCCATCACAAATGTTGGCGGTGCAGCTGCCAATCAGAGCAATACACCCACCCATCCCAGCAACAACAACAACAACAATAGTATGCACAACAACAACCATCATAGCAACAGCAATAACAACAATGGTGTGCACACAAGCAGTCCAAGCTCAGCGCTGGGTTTCCGCGACATGATCTTCGAGCAGAATCAATCCTGCCAACTGGACACGGGCAGCCCGACCGGCTCCATACAATCGGCCAGTCCGCCGGCGTCGGCCAGCGTGGCAGCTGCCTCGGCTGCCGCAGCAGCTGCCGTGATCAACAGTCATCATCATCATCATCATCATGTGTCGCACCTGAGCGGGAATCTGGGCAATCTGGGTCAACTGAGCAATCTCAGTCACTATCGGCCCCATCATGTGGGTCACTATCAGGAGTATGGCATTAAGTATGGCGTCTAAATGGTTTCCAATGGAAAGTAGGCGTGGCCGCTGTGCTCTCTTGTATATTCCTGTAAATATATTTCCAAGCATGATTCACAGCAGCAACAGCAATAGCAACAGCAACAACAACAGCAACAACAACAAAAATGTATCTCAATGTCAATGAATTTTATTATTATTATGTTTAATTTGTTGCTTTCTCAAACACAAATTTGTTTTTGTTTCTCATTTTGGCATATTGCGTATACGAAGTGTTGGTTAAGCGAGCTTCTTTATTTTTAGTTCTTTAATTTGATATAAATGTACATCATAATAGTAGTATTAAAAGCAAAACAACCGAATAATTATTAACTACAATTAACTAACTATTAAATTGTTATCAAGTTTAGGTCCTAGTTATGTCTGGTATGCAATTTTGTGATGAGTTTTTGCAACGCGAACCGTTTTTCACTTTTCCCAACTAAAAAGCGAATAAAAAAAAAATTACCGATAAGTAAACTTAAATAACATCATATTATGTTGGTGAATCGCTTAGTAATATTATTATTATAATTAACTACTTAAGCAATAATAAATTATAAACACTATTATCAAATTAGCAATAACAATATGAACAAAAAGAAAAGTGTATTAAAAACAAAAAATTATGTTAAAATATCAAAAAAAAAAAAAAAAAAACATTTGATTACGAGTTTTTATTACCACTTTAAGCCAGAATTGAAGTTGCACTTCCATATGCCATTTATTGAAAAACAGATTTTTCAGTTGAATTCGTTTCCATATGCAAATTCCTCCACCCCAGCTACTGATATGCTCATATCGAACGATATCGTATGACAAGCAGGTAAGAAGAAGCGTTACTTAAAGCTGAATGAATGAATCAGTTGCTAGAAATATGACATTCGAATATCAGATAAACTGCACTTGATCAGTTTGCACGTGATTTATATTGCGTAAAGCTGGCCAAAAGTCCATTTGGATCGTATTGCGAATATGTGAAAAACAGCGACGGATAGCTCTGAATGATCTGAATCAGCGATGGAAACTCATTCAATTGAATTTTGATATTTGATTCGTGTTTTCTTTAAGTAAACATGCTTTTGTTTGTTGTTGCAAGATTCGAAAATCTTATTACTCATAGATTTTTTTTGGATTTATGCTTTGAGGTGGAGGAAGAATATATTAAAACTTGAATAAATAATCTTTAAAATGTACATAATCTACTCTTTAACAACTTTTTATTAATCAAAAAATTAAAAAATATGACTGATAAACCAAAAATACATCTTTTCTAGGCTTAAAATTTGTTGACAATATTTTTATACCCTGAACCCATTGAAAATGGGTAAAAAGGGTATAATGGTTTTGTGCAAAAGTATGTAACAGACAGAAGGAAGCATCTCGGACCCCATAAATAATATATTCTTGATCAGCATCAAAGGCCGAGTCGATATAGTCTGTCCGTATGTATGAACGCGCCGATGTCAGAGACTATAAGAGCTAGAGACTCCAGATGTGGAACATAAACTCGCGTAATCTCTAGGCGGTACAAGTTTGTTTCAAATTTTCGATAACTCTTCCCGTTTCCGATATACACATGTGATCGATAACAGCAAAATCTTGAATTTGGAAAACGTTTTGATGCACTTTGAAAGATTAGACTAAATAATGACAATCTGTGAAATGTTTATCGAAATCGGTTTAGAAACACCGGAGATATGGAACATTGAAGTTAAGTGGTGTATGCACTATACGCGTACACACACACACACATACTTGCACTAAGTAGGGTTCAGGGTATCTTCTAGTCGCTATTACGCGACTAGAGCCTTCTTGCTTGTTTTCTTATATCTTCCCATGTAAGCTCTGATCAACTAGAAGTGCTGTAAAGTTCCACTCAACAAGCAACAATAAAAGACTCAGAAAAAAAGAGAAGCTAAAAGCCATTTACTAAAAAATACTTAGCTTTCACTTGGACCGCTTAAACTAACCAAACAATCAACAGTAAATTATAAATCTTTAGTTAAAATAACCGCACAACTAAAAAAGGCGACGCCCCTAATTGCCAAACAATTGCAGTTAATTGGTAGAAAGTAAAACACAAAAGTGGAAATTGCAAATGCGTAACGCTAATGATGGCCAGCTTACTTATTGGCCATATTGGGCGAACCAGTTACCCAACTATAGCCAATTTAACTGATTAACTGCCAAACAGCAATTTGTAGCTGCTGTCAATAAAAATCACGGCTGCTGCTGCTGCTGCTGATGATGATGATGATGATGATGTTGATCGAAATGCGTAGATTGTTGTCAGGGTCTTTTCTAGTCTCTTATGCGTCTGTCATGTTTTC
The DNA here is from genome assembly GCA_035044485.1 of Scaptomyza reducta. Classification (NCBI taxonomy): domain Eukaryota; kingdom Metazoa; phylum Arthropoda; class Insecta; order Diptera; family Drosophilidae; genus Scaptomyza; species Scaptomyza reducta. Next base: position 367,065 of record JAWNNV010000606.1, read on the forward strand.
GGATCCATTGTCACTTGAGAAACACGCCTGGCGCCATAGCGGCATTGAAGCATTCAGATACACCGCTAGACAGACCACAATTACAACAACGATATGATATTAAGCCTAGCAGGCAGCCATTGATATGTACAATATTGATGTGGCCCAAACTATGTTCAGGTGTCGCTTCATTTTCAGCTTCAGCTGAAGCACAAACTTGTCTAAGTGCCATTGGGTCATTGTTTTCAATGGCGTACACACAAACACACACACGCAAACACACACACACACACACACATGCACGTCTTGAGCCATATGCCCAATGCCTTGCTGGGTGGGCATCGTCATTATCATCAACAACATTCATACAACAAATTTGCTCAAGTGCGAACGGAAAGTGTGCCAAATGTTGTAGGCCTAAAAGTGAGCTCAATGCAGAATACACTGTGCAACAAAAACAGTTTGATTTCTCGAGCTTTGTTATGGGTTAAAACTTTGAAATCGTCTAGGAATTTCTACATGAATGAATACTGAATAGAAAATGATTGTAGTATTGATCTGATGTTTAGATAGAGTTTGAAAAATGTTAAGAAAAGTTTGATTTGAAGCTGAAAACGCGTTTTCCAATTTAAATTTAGCTATCATATATGAATCATACGATAAAAAAGCATTTACTTTCAATATGATATGGGCCTGGCACAATACTGAGGTTTTTTTTTCGAAATGCATCTAGTTTAAAATGGGTTTTAATATCCTATCAGACTTCCGATCTTCTACTCGAGCTACAGGCTGTCTCTTTTCCCTCTCTCTTTCCCATCATGTCTCTCGTTCCCCCCTTTCTGTCCCTATAAATTTGATCTTCGTATGCAAAATCAGTCAAATTTAGTTGGTTTTCAATATTTCGGCTGTTAGCGGATGCTGCTGCAACCCGGCCTGAGTCCATTCGGTGTCAAAAGCAACAATATTAAATGCGAAAACAAAAAACGAGTAAACGAGAAAGAGAGAGAAATCGGTTGGAAACTGAAAAATATGCCCAACAGCCGCAGATTTTTGCGGGTGGTCGAAAACGGACACAAGAAAAACAGAACGCGATGGCGACAAACAGCAGAATGTTGCACTGTTTGCTTAACGATAAGGACGCACACACACACATAAGCAGATGCAGATGCCGGAGAGGACAGTGCGCCAGGACAACAATGCCACATACCGCATGTATGTGTAATTGTAATCAAATCATTGACAGAGGCAAACCCAAAAACGCCAAGCATAAATATTGACAGCTGCTGTCCGCTCTGTGTATGTGTGTGTGTGTGTGTGTTGGTCGCAGTCCTGGAGCCAGGCCCGATTTACATAAATATTATTGCAAGCCTAATTAAATGCAAGTATTAGCTGGCGTTGCAACTACACACCCCCCCAAACCCCGACAACAGCTGCACAAGGATATATATATATTGTATATATGTTTGAAATATTTCCACGCATTTGTTTGCTTCGCTCGCTGCGCAGCTCCTTTTCTAATTAACGCTGCTTATTTTTCGCGGCTATCGCTTCAACACTCCACGCCCCCCTCCACACCTACCCATCACTCCACTGGGCTGTATTACGTACATATATATTTATTTACCTGGCCAGTTGTGTTGATGACCTGTTATCATTGCGCCGCTATAACAATAAATTCCACGGACAACGATGATAACGACGATGACAACAGAAGCGAAAATTTGTTGTCCTTCTTGCTTCTCCTTGTTGTTATTGTTGTTGTTGCACGGTTTTTGCTCTTGTTTTGGCAGCTGTCGTTGCAATTAACTGGGCTATAATAGACACACACCGACAGACACGCCAGGGTCTAAAGTAAATTTATATATTGCGTATTCAATATATTGTTAAACTATTTAACACAAGAGCTTCAAAACTGTTAATACGTTTAAACTTAAAATAAGTTCATTTAGAACTTAAAGTTAAGAGCAGTTGATCTTAAAAGCAAGTTTTATAGAATGTATCTTAAATGGAAGTAAATGGAATTTTAATATGCGAAATGCTTCATTTTGAATATTGTTTTATCGTTTAATATATACACATTAATCATAAGAAAAACTTTTCTTTTGTGGAACCCGAGAAATGGTTTCAGTTTCAGGTTTGGCAAGTGTTATGGTTCGTAGTTCCCCGATTTAATATTCCCAGAAACGCAGAAAGACGAAATGCTGTATGTTTCTTAGTTTGTTGTTCTTGATAAATGTTGCTGGAGTAGCTTTAGCGACTTAATCAACTCTCAAGATCAAAGCTCTCCACAAAAAAAAATCTGTTAAACTATACAAAAAAGAAAAACCCTTGATTCCCCCCCTACTCATTGAGCGCAAAGAGTATCAAGAACAACAACAAAAGAGGGGCAGAGGCAAATAAAATTTGATATCCCAAACAGAAATGGGGGATACAGTAAACTTCCGCTTCCCTTTTGCCAGTTATAGAGTCCATAAATGGCCGAGATTTTAGTGCCAAAGATGTTGAACAACAGCAATAACAACAACAACAACAATAGCTAAACGGCAGCAACAACAACAAATGCATTTTTATGGCATTAAACAAACTTTGAGAGCGAATGTTTTCGAACACTTTTGAAGTTTTATTGAGTTATAAATACGCAAAATGGCTTTGGAGTTGCTTGCCTCGACTCGAGCTAAAGCAAAAACTAAACTCGGCAATTTTCAAATTAAATTTATGATCGATTTATGCCAAAAACAAAACACAACAACACTGCAGCGCAAAATCACGATCATGCAAAATGAAAAGAGAACAAAAAATCAGCGCCAGGCGTCGACATTTGAGTAAATTAGCCCCGACAGCTCGGCAGAACGAATGCAAGGAATGGAGGGAGGGAGGTAGGTAGGGAGGGGAGTTCCGGGAGCAGGCAATTTATTGGCCTAGGCTGACTGACGTCGGCTGGCAACAACAAAAGCAAAATGGCAAAAATGTGCAACAACAAAATTTTTGATTGACTGTTGCGCTTGAAATGCTTTGATCTGGCAACTGGCAAGAGATACAAGAGGGGGAGGTAAGGGGTAAGAGTAGGTGGATGCATCAGTGCTTGCCAACTGACGCCAGCAGATGGCGCTCAATTGGTGATTAAACGTCATCGTCGTCGTTCCCCTTTCGAAAAAGTCATCGGCGAATCATCGATCGAATGAAGCTATCGCTATGGATATAGTATATTATTTGATTATTGCCATCTGATGTGCCGTTTATTTTGCTTATCAGCTGCAAGGCTTTGATGTCACATTCAAACACACACACATACACACACTATATATACTATTAGCTCGTCAACGTGCGTTAAATGTTTATGCGTTAGTTTTTTGTTTTTTTGGCCATTTGATGCTGCCGACGAAGTTGTTGCCAACCAGTTGGTGCGACATAAGCAAATAAATAGCATGGAATTCAGCAAATTCAGCACTATCAAAGTGCCAAGCCGCCAACGACTGGTCCAAGTCAAATAATCAACAACAAAATATATTCACAACATTCAGCATACATCTTCAACTTCAACAAGAGAGAGAGAGAGAGAAAGCGAACGCACCCTGCAAATACTTTACTAAAAATCCCATTGTTTATTTTCGAATATTGTTGCGCGTAAATCACGGAAACGACTTCTTTCCAACTCATTCGGATTGTGGATTTCTTCTCCTAGTTCTGGTGCTGCCGCTGCATGGCCAGACAAATTGTCGACAATTTCCATGGAAGTGCCATAAATCAAATGAAAGCTTCATAGCATTGTGCGTAATTATGTTTACAAACGAACATATTTGCTGGAATTCAAGCAAATAAATCAAATACATAAGTTAGCATTGTTAGCGTATTGCAAAAGTTAAGTTTTTACCTATTAAAGTGTTAATCAACATACAAAAATTTGAATATAAAGCATTTTACAGAAAGTGGCTTTTAAATCAGAATTCTTTTTCTATGTTTAGAGACTTATTTTGTTAAATTTTTGAAGAATATTTAGTTTTATAGCAGTAAAAAATTAAATATTTTAAAAGTTAAAAAATTAAAATCAACTTTATTTATAAGTAGTTTTTTTTTTAATTTTTAGATATATATATTAAGTTAAAAATTAAATTTTTTTAAAAAATAAACTTAAAATTATAAATTAAAATCAAAAATAATTTTTTTTTTTTTTTTGAGAAATATTTTGATAAATTTTTGAATATTATTCAGTATAGTAGCAGTTAAAAATTAAATATTTTACGAAAATAAACTTAAAATTACAAATTAAAATCAAGTCTGCGATTTTAACTCACATCTGGAGAAAAAATCTTTATTTGTTGACCCTATTGCGTATACGTAATATATTCTATGAATTGAATAAGAACACTACTCGATTCCAATGTATGAATGAATAAAAAAAGCCATTCAACCGAAACGCAGGCATTTCGTAACAATGCATACAGGGAGAGAGAGAGGAAGGTTGGGGGTTGGGGAAAATGAAATATCTCATGTGGAGGCAACCACGTGCAACAAATCGAGCTAAAGTCGATTGTTTAAACAATTAACAATAACAATAAATGCATGCATAATTGCTGGCCAATATCGTGTGTAATTTCAAGCGTATTCAACGGAAGCCCGCACCCCACGACGCCCGCCAACGCGTCGTCCAACGCCCGACGCCAATTCCTGGTTAACAACAGGTGTGGCACTTGGCTTCAAGTGGCTTTTGGCATTGTCAAGCGATAAGGTGAGTCTATTGCATTATAATAAGTGCAACGCCAACTTTAAATATTCAACCACAACAACAAGAACAAGAACAACACTGGCGCCAAGGTGTTTATCGTCGCCTGCAAACTAAACAAACCGCAGCAGAGTCGCGGCTGGACAGGATGATTGGATGGATGGTGTGGAGGGGTGCAACGTGGAGGCTGTTTAGTGAGTTCATTGCGCCACAGGCGCACTGCAGATTTATCGCCCACGGAGGTGGTAACGCATCTTGCACGTGGCTATAAAACAGACACAACCTAAAAACTATATAGTATATACTAAACTTTTCATATAGCGCCAGCTCATGCTGTGCACACTTCACACCGACTACAGTTACTCTACGATTGCAACTTGTGGTTCGCTAGTTTGGAAAACAATGCACAGAGTGTTGCATGTGGTCAATGTTTAGTAGTTGAATCCAGTCCAGAGCAATCATCAATCTAGTTGCTGCCGCTTGCTCAAGGCCTTGTTTACGGAAGCTGCGAAAACAAGAGCAAAATACTTTTCATTGTAAATATAATAATTGGAATTGGAACAAAGCTCATTTGTAAATTGAATGGGCAGCATAAATCTTTCGGCTGCATTCGGCATTCTGGCCATATGGCAGCAATATCGAGATAGGTGCTAATTTATGCCCACGACAGCTTCCAGTGCAAGCAAACGCATCGATCGGCCCTCGCCAACTAATTGGCATTGGCAGCCGTTTAGCACACATTGAACAACATTCAGATCGATAAATATATTTATTGTTGTGTTTGTGTAACCCAAATTATAAAAAATTATAACAGCAGCAAATCTTCGATCATTGATCATCGAACTATCTGGCAACGCTGTCCGGTGTGCTTTCAGATCGATGGATATTAATTTGTTTGCAAACACATTTCATGCGCTTTGCCCAATTTGTTGTAGTCCGTCCAAAAGTGTATCTGGCAGATACAAAACATGCAGCCGTTGTAGCTGTATCTCTGGGCCTCCTCAATGTCTGCTGCTGCACTCATGCTGAGCGTCGAAAAGTCTACGATTTCCGTTCGTCGTATAAATCAAGCGTCAAAAAAACCAACAGCCAACAGCATTTCTACATTTTTATCGGTGTTGAGGCATTTTTTTTTTTTTTGTTCTCCTCTGTGCTTTATTTATTTGTGCATAATAAGTTTTTGAGCTTGTTGCACGAGGGGTAAGCAGGGGCAGGGCGGGTGGGGTAGGTGGCATAGACGCCAGCCTGGTGCGTGGGCGAAGCCATCGGGCTGAGATATTTTTTTTTTGTGTGTTGTCGATATCAAAATACCAAACAAATCGTCAGCTCGTCATTTTTCAGTCAGTTTTTTTCCCTCAAATTTGTTATGGGCCGTTAGTGTTAGAGCAGTCAACATACAGTGGGTGCCAAACAGTATTCCGACAGTTGGATAAAGTTGTTTTAAATGATGTTACTATGGACTAAGAGATACATGTTTATGTAGTACCAGCGGTAGAAATGTTTATCAAGGTAAGTTATCGGAATATCATTTAAAAACAAGTAAGAAGGGTTTAGTCGAGAAATCCCGACTAGACGATATCCTGAACCCTATACTTAGTGCGTAGATTAAGTACTGCATACTTTCCTTAATTTCAATGTTCCATATCTCCAGTGTTTCTCAACAGATTTCAATCAAAGTTTCACAGATTGTCAATATTTCGTCTAATGTTTCAAAGGTCTCAAAGTTTATAAATTGAAGATTTGGTTGCTATCGATCACATGTGTATATCGGAAACGGGAAGAGTTATCGAAAATTTGAAACAAACTTGTACTGCCGAGGAATAAGGCGAAATTCTCTATTCTCTAGCTCTTATAGTCTCTGAGATCGACGCGTTCATACATACGGACGGACAGTCAGAGAGACGGACAGACGGACATGGCTATATCGATGCTGATCACGAATATATATAATTTATGGTGTCGAAGATGCTACCTTCTGCCTGTTACATACTTTTGCACAAAACCATTATACCCTTTTTACCCACTTTCAATGGGTTTAGAGTATAAAAACACTAGCGTATTAAAAGGGCTAGAAGAGACTTTTATAACTTCCCGCAAAACCTATAAAGAAATCCTTTATAATGTATATAATTGTATTATTTGCTTTATTAAACTAACTCAATTAAAATCCAATCAGAAGCAAACATTACCTTCGTAGCTTTTGCTTTGTTGCACAGTGAGCATTAACTTTTGGTGGACAGTGTGATTTTTGTTTTGTTCCATTGCCAATTGCTCTTCTCCATATAGACATTGGGGCGCGTACATATATAGCTGCTTATTTATGTACATATGTAGACATGTTGTTGTTGTTGCTGTTGCCTGTTCGCTTGTTTGAGAAACAATTCATTAATTTCATTCATTAAAATGCTTCTAATCGATCGTTTGCACTATAATTAATGTCAGCCACAACAGCAATTCGAATGTGTGTGTGTGTTTTACGCGTTACTTGATGCATGGATGATGATGTCGAAGAACAGGAATTTGAGTGCAAGATCACCTGCTGTGACCCACTTTGACCCACACAACACCAGAGTAGCAGAAGCAAAAGGAATCCTTCTTGAAAATAGGAAGTGAAATCAATTTTTGACCATTTGTGGAATGTGGCTCCGAATCCAATTTGCAATTCTATTCCTGCTCCCATTCTTATTTGTTTTATAAATTTTTTTTTTTTTTTTTTGCTTATGGGATGTGAAACACTTGGTGCCGCGCTGTCTGCACGAGCCGCAGCAACAACAACAAGAACAAGAATAATAACTACAACAATCAGCGGCAGCAATAATTGTAACAACAACAAACACACGCGTCTAGCCACTGCATATTTATGCAAGAGGCAACAACAACAACCACCAGATGCAAATGGTAAATAACTCAAAAACAAAACAAAAAACACATGCAGCAACGGGAGGAGGCTGTGCGTTGTTTTTCCACGCCTTGCTTTTGCATGCAAAAGTGAAAAGTGTTGAGAAAAATGATTAAAACAAATGCCAAAGTCAAGCCAAAATAACAAGACACAAAACACACACCATTCAGCAGCGAAACAGAAAGAGATAGAAAGCGAACGAGAGAGAATTGTTGTAATTTTTAACCAGTTTACTGAGCAAATATTTTATCAACATATTTTCAGAGACAACAATCAAATGTTTGTCTTCAAAATATTTAAATATTTACATTGTGAAAACAACTGCAACGAACCGAAGACGAAGACGACGCTAAGCAAATGATGACGATGACAACCAAGATGCTGTCTGTCTCTCTTTAAGAAACTGCGAATAGCTTCTACATACTCTGCGTGTGTGTGTGTGTGTTTTTGTTGTTGTTTAAGGGGGCTAGACTAGATGGGGTTGCAACAGGTTAAGGCAGGTGGCAGCTGTTTTCACTAAGACTTTCGACTTGAAGTTTTTGTGATAACTTTAACAAGTTAAACACAATATGAATTAAGTTGGGGAAAGTGTGAATATGGCCAAGTTACAGTTGTAATAGCAGTTGTTAGTGTATCTAAAGTTCATTAGCTGAACAATTAGTTGGTTATATATGATACACAGCATGACAAACACAAATATCCATAACCATATCCATACACAATTAGCTGAAAAACACGTATCTTGTCAGATACCTGGCTGAAAGTAATTAATTATGCCACAAATTGAGCTGATAAGCCATGACAACAATCAAAAGAGAAAGATACACTTTATATCTCAATCCCAGCAACAAAAAGACGAAGTTATTTGAGCGTTGCAAGCGGCAGTTGCAGCTGGGAAAATGTGTCGTCGTCAATGGCGCGCGGTTAAGCAAACAAAAAATATAAAAAAAAAACAACAAAACGCACAAAAAAAAGCGGATCACAAAATAAAACTAGAGTTGCAGCCAAGGCCTTTGCGAGGGTTGCGCGGGTGAGTGAAGCACACACACACCAACACTCAAACACACACACACATGTCATCAAAGATTTCGCAGTCAATTTAACAACAACAAAAAAAGAAATACGCCCATGAAATTATTACAAGGCGCGGCGCGTGTTGTGGGAAGGACACAGACATCAGTAATAATACTCTCTAACCCTGAACCATAGCCAAAATGGAGCATATTAATTGGTAAACGTTATTTGACACACACACACACATAGGAATATCCTAACAAGGCTGAGCTACTATCATCATCTGTGTACCCTGGCTAAGTACAGTGAGTAATATCCTGCCGTTTGCTCGATTTTGATGATGCTGACAACACTGAAAATAAATTTGATACTCTGCTTCAAAAAAGGTTTAAATCATTGGAATTCTGCAGGCAATCTAAAGACAAAAGTATTTTTTAAGTATGTAATACTATTGGTCTAAATAGTGTAATTAAGGAATATTGTTTGGACATCGATTTATCATTAGGTAAATCATCAAAAAACATGAAAAACTGAATCTGGCAGTGGAATATTGGCAAGTAAGGAATATTGTTTGGACATCGATTTATCATTGATCATAAATCATCAAAAAACATAAAAAACTGCATGTGGCAGTGTTTTACGACTTCTAATGTTCAAAGTTACGTAACTCCATAGGTTCTAAGATGAGCATTCCTATAGACTTAGAGACGGACGTAGTTTTATCGCCTGTTGAAACTGAACAACATCCTTACACTTGATGGGATCAAGGAATCTTTTCATCTGCTTCTAACTTACTTTGTGAGTTTTTCCCGTTGTAAACTTTTTAAAATGTTCAAACCATTGAGTGTATATATATGTATATTCTTCTTTGGTGCATAATTTCTCTAAGTGTATAAAATGCAGACACACACTGACAATTTGTCCTAAATAAACATTTCAACACCAACAACGACAAACGACGACGACGACGACGCTGACGAGTTTGACTATGTGGCAGCCTCCACATCTCGGCGTTAAAGCGTTTCGAAAGTGGCTCGCGACGTGCATCGTAAAGGGAGACAGGGAGAGACCGATGACACAGACAGAGAGACAGAGAGAAAGAGAGAGGGAGAGTCTCTGTTAAATTGTCTGGCCAAACATACCACCGTTTAACCGCAGCCCTAACTCCTCTCTCTCTCCCTCTCTCTCTGTGTTCGTTCCTTCTGCACACTCAAACACACTTCCGCTCCCCGTTAACTGCACCCCGCTACCCGTGCCCGTGCCCGTTCCCGTTCCCGTTCCCGAGCACTTCCCAGGCAGCGAAGCGTCGCTCATTCGCCGTCGCAATATGCTAAATAAACATTGGGCCACGTCATGGCTTATTGAATTGTCACTTATGCCCGAATTTGAGTTTTTGTTGCCATCACTCCTGATGCTTCTGCTTCTGATCCTCCACCCCTCGAACCCCTCTCGCTCTACAGCCGTTTGAGCAAATGTTTGTCACATTCATAATGGCGACTATCTGACGTTTCCTTTTGCCTTCTGGGAGCTGCCAGTTGCCAGCCAAAGTGCTTCCATTTAATTAGTTTTACGCCCGAAAAATTCAATTTCAACACTTTTGCAACTTTAAAAGGCTCACATGTATGTGTGTGTGTTTGAAACACCCTTCTGCCTTAATCAATAATCGATTTATGCTGTTTACTCTAAAGCAAGTAGATATAGATGGAGGAGCCAAAGAAATGCAATTTGTGAGATGGATGTTCAGTTTTGCTTATGTGGTTTGAGTTGGAGTTCTTTATGTTATGATGATTAAGCATTCAAAATCATTTAAACTCATGCTTGCTTGAGATAGAAGTAGAATTACATCAATTAATTCAAACTACCTACAAGATTCATGCACTTGCAGGTGCTTTATCAAAAGAATCCAATCATAGTGTGATCCTACAGTTCATGTGCTATAAATAGGCGCAAAAATTAGATCGATAAGTCTTACCGTTTGCGCTGTGCGTTGATAGCAGTCAGTCAGTTAAGCCAGGCAACGACTTTTATGCGTCTACTTTGCTCCCACCAAAAAAAAACTCACATCCTGCCACACAAATCAATCGATTCTCATGTTTTGCTTTGTTAAAAACTTAATTAACTTACACGCAAAATTGATTTCAATTTAATTGAAATATTACAAATCCATGCGCCATAAAATGTTAGAACAAATCTTTCCAAAAAATCAGCAGCAACAACAACAACAATCGAAATAACAAACAACAAAATGGCAATCAAAATGTGCAAATGTTTCAAGCTTCATTTAAAATGTTATAAAAAAAAAAATAAGTATTTGCTATCCACTAGATACAAATTGATCCGGCGGATACATTTCAAATAAATAACAACAGCAATAAAAATAATAATAATAATAATAGCGAAGCGCCAAATGCAAAATGCAAAACAATAACATTGCCAAATTACAACAATTACAAATTGAAAATTTTCATTTTCATGACTTCCGTTTAATAACAAATAAATCGCATAATCCAAAGCATAATATTTTCACAATTAAAATTTCAAATACATTTTAGCAAAGCAGCTGAAATCAAAGCAATTACAACAAAAACAACAACGCACAGCAAAGAAAAAACAAAACAATAACAAAAATCACACACACACACGCACACACACACACACATGCAAATACAATAAAATAAATTAGCACAATCGTCAAAAGAGCGAGCGAGAGAGAGAGAAAGAAAATAGATATTGAAATAAACGATTATTGACACAAACACAAAGCCAATAAATGATTTGATTCACAAAAGGGGTAAGCAAAAGTGTAGCGGAGGGGGGTGGGGGTTGACAATCGATAAACAACAAAATTAGCGAAATTAAGCAAAACGATAATCGAAACAATAGGCATGTAAAAAATCAAAAATCGCTAGAAAAATAAATAAATTTTTGCGTTTCGAGCATAAAATGACATTTAATCAAAAAAACAAAAGTAAGAAATTACATAGCCAAAAGTAGGTTTAGGCTGGTGGGGGGAGGTAGGGGGTTGGTTAACTTGAGCAGCCATTTTTCGATTTGCATTTTTGTGGGTCGTTTGGCAAACTTTTTCATAATCTTCAACAAGCCACAAACACAACAAAAACACAAACAACAGCAAAAAAAACTGTAAACTTTTTTGCACCTTTTGCTGCAGCTTGCTATCTCACTCGCACATGCTGCTTATACATGCAGACTCTCTCGCTCTTGCTGCTGCTGCTCTCTCTCTCTCTCTCTTTACTCAGGCGCAGTTCACACCTTGGCTAAAACCTTAGCAAAAGTATCTATCGTGCATAAATATTTATGTATCTAACTGGGGCGTGCCGCTACAACAACAACAACAGCAATAACAACAACGGGAGAGTAACAACAAGAACGAAACAAGTTTAGCATTTAAATGAGCGCCAAAGTTTCGCCAAAAATTCTGTGTATCTGACTGGCTCCGCCCACAAAAAGAGCGCAGCAGCGCGCTGTCAACGTCAACGCAGCGCAGCGACTGCAGACCGCAGTTGTTCTACAATTGTATCTCACAGATACACACGCATGTATCTGTATCTGCTGCTAGTGGTGCTTAGAGCATTTATGAAAATAACCACCTCGACAGCGCGCAGTCGACGTTGCAGTCAACGCTAGCAGCGGGCAGCGCGTCAACAACTCGTTTCGGGCAGCAGCAGCCACAGTCACCATATCCAGTGGTTACTTCTGTTGTTGTTGTTGCTGTGGCTGTTGCTGTTGCTGTTATTATTGTTGTTGTCTTTGTGTTTTGACCAGTCGATCGCCGTTGCTGCCTGCCATTGCCATTGCCTAGTTCGCTCCCGCTCGTTTTATGGCCGCCAGCACACAGTCCGCACATAAATTACTTGCATCCATCTCTCTGTCCGTCTCTCCATCTGTCCAACTGGCTGACTGACTGGCTAGCTGCCTTACCTGTCGTCACACACACACACACACAGAGTTACATGACATCAATGTGTGGGTGATATGTGTATGGAGCTGATACTGGTCTTTCTGTTTTGCCGTCGCTTTTTTTGATTCGCTGAGGTGAGTTTGCTTTTGGGCTTAAAACTTAACGAAACATAGGGTTAAAGTCATTTGGGTAATGTTATAATAATGGATATAGATTGCGATATAAATTATATAAATATTTATGTTATATATTATATTCTATAAATATTTAAGAAGTTTCAGTTAAAATCGATTCCCAATCCGACTTGCAGGAATCTTGAACTCAGAGTTTTGTCTCGAGTTCCCAAACTCATTCTTTGAGCTTTAATATCTGATTAAAAATCTCTTGAAATAATCATAGTTCAATGTTTTATAGTTAGGTACAAGTAAGAAGGCTCTAGTCGAGAAATCCCGACTAGACTATTATTTCAATGGGTTCAGGGTATAAAGGTATTCAAAAATACTAGCTATACGATTCTTGCCTCAAATAAACACAATATTATGATCCAGCATTTCGACTTAAGATTCAGATACTTCAAAATCATAACTGCACTTTGATGCACTGCAAAAAAGTAAACCAAATAGATCACAGCTGGCGACCATTAAACCACATCAGACCACTCCGGGCAGATATTGCAATCGAGAACTGAAAACCGCGTCAAATTGAAATTTTAAACCAATTAAAACAGCTGCTGCAGTTGCCGCTCATCCTGCGTCAACTGCAACTGCAACGGCAACGCCAACGTAATGAAAAGAAAATATTAATAAATCATACGTGACCAATCAATTTCATGCAGTGGGAAAAAAGTATGCACCAGCAATGCAATATGCAAGGCAAAAGATACAAAGATACATGTGTGGATGTGTTTTTAAAGATTTGATGAGAGCCGCCAACTGGCAGGAGTTGAGCTCGCTGAGAGTCGCTAAGAACATAGCCCGAGCACACGCTACAGAATCAATATTTAATTTATAATTAACTTTACAACTTGAACAACAACAACAACAGCAATGTTGAGACCCAGTTGCACAGAGATCTATGTTGAACAGGCGCCGTCGTCACTTTATCTTTTTGGCACACAAACCGATGGGATTTGAAGGCCCATAGGTAACAAAAACGAAAAGAAGAAGCAGCAGCACTCGATGTTGCTCTCTTGACATTTTAGTTGGGACGGGGATTTGTGGCGGCTTTAAACGTTTGCCACTATGGGCAATTAACGCGCCCATACGCAAACACAGCCCTGATCCTTTAGACAAACAGTTGACGGTCTGAGGGGGAAACAAAAAAGCTGAAACGTTTTACGCAGCCGACACAGAAGTCTCGGAGCCAAAACGCAATCGAGGGTAAGTTTTACACTATGTGAGCAAAGGAGACAGAACAGACGAATGACAGAGCGAGAAGGTGCAACTTTTTTGGGGGTGCTAATTGAAAAACTCAATATTTATCTACTACGATGTGAACAACTTGCGTTTAGAGGGTGTTTTTTTTCTTTTTGTTCATGTCAGCCATTTTGTGTTGCTGTGGGAAAAGCGCACTCTACATAGCAATAATAATAATTGTGCTGATGATAATGAAGTTAGAGCTTAACGTGATCATTTAGTGAACAAATTGTCATGGTGGAAATGTGTTTTGACCTCTTGTGTGTGGAAATGGAACACAGAAAATCAGTTAAGTAAACAGGAAGACGAGCTCAGGTTGTAATTGAACTTAGGTTGCATGCAACACGGCTAAAAAGCCAAGTGTCAAGTGTCAAGGGCACTCTTCTAGCTTTGAAGTGTGGACGCCAAATCAACGAACGATAAGTTGAGAAGTCTTGTTAAAAAATATTGTAATTAGAGTTTTTGAATAGTAGAAAGGAAAGCGTAAGAAAAGTCTACATAATAAAAGTACATAATAAATTGAAAAGATACTTCTTAAATATAATTTGAAGTAAAAAACCTTAAAAAACAGATGAGAAGAATCCGAAAAAATAAACTCAAATTAATCAAAAAGTTCTGAGTTGAAAAAATCCACGAACCCCAAATCTGCACCACTTTTATAAAGTTGATAAAAAAAACCTGTATTATTTTGATCTTTAGTTCTATAAGACATCACTAAATATTTAGACACCAAATGAATGAAGAGATCTTACGAAGTTAATATGCTTCTTATTTTTATGTGGGGAAGCATTTCCGACCCCATAAAGTATATTCTTGATCGGCTTCAACAACAGAGTCGATATAAGTCTCCGTCTGATAGCATCGATCTCAGAGACTATAAGGGTAAGACACTACAGATTTAGAACATAAGCTTCTCTAATCCCTAGGCAGTACAAGTTGGTTTCAAATTTTCGATAACTTTCCCCATTTACGATATACACATGTGATCGATAACAAAAAAATCTTGAATTTGGAAAACTGGGAAATGAAGATTAAAACTATAGATGAAATAATTAAAATCTCTAAAATTTTAATTGAAATCGGTTGAGAAACACCGGAGATATGGAACATTGAAGTTAACTGATGTATGCAGTATACGTGTACACACACACATATACTTACAAGCACTGAATGTACGCGTAAAGTTTAGCGTTTAGGGTATAGTCTAGACGGGATATCTCGACTAGAGCCTTCTTACCATTTTCAATTCCTACGAATTTTGCAACTTAACTAGATGACGCCACAAAATGTCAATGGATCTGATTAACATTAAGGCTTTTAATATGTGTGTATATCTAGTGTAAATATATGTGTATATACACACACGCATACTAAAACGTTGTGGCCATAAACTGGCAACGGTTGTGCAGCCGTTTTTAATGTTCTCATTGCAGTTATGCGCTCGCCTGACTTTTATGGACCTTGCTTTGCACACCGTAGACGTTGCGTCGACAGTTTTTTCCCAGAAAAAAAAACACATGCAATCAGCCAGCCCCCTGGTCAAATGCAGATACAGAGATGCATACAGATACAGATTCACTCAGCACTTATTAGGCTTTTGATATATGTATGTGAACAAAACGACGACGACAACGACGATGAAGTTGTTGTGGGCGTATTGAAAGGGGCGAAAAAATGGGGGCATGGTCAGAATGGGCATCAGAATGTTTGTATTATTGTTGGAAATAAACTCGGATTTTATATTGTTGGCATTAATGATTTTGTTCCCCTAAATTTGTTAATTACCAGCAAACAAATTTGTGTATACAAACCACGCTTGAGTTTTTTAATGCATTTTCTATAGAATTTTTGTGTGATTGCCGCAGCAGCTAAATGTTGCATATAGAAAACGGTGAGATTGTAACATAAGAAAAGTTTATATATAGTTATAAAACCGAAAATAAACTCAAGTGTCTGAATTTGTTCATTAAAACTTTCTTTTAATTTGTGTTAAATATTTAACTTTATCTCAGAAGCTCACAAGCTTAAGCACTTGATGCGCTAATTGCACTCCAAAAGCAAAAACGATAGTGATCAGCATTAGTTTTAAAACAATACAATGTAAACAAACAACACAACACAACAACATCTGCTTAGACGGGAGTGAAGAAAAAGAGTGGGTGAGGGGAGGCCAATATATCAATTACATGTCGATGTCGAACATAATGCAAGATATAATGCAATGCAGCATGCCAATGACTACCGGAAAACCCCGAGCAACAACAAACATGGAAAAGTGCCTGCACTTAAAAAAATAATATATAAGTTTTATAGAACTCTAAAACATAAATTGATCGGAACCTTTAGTTAAAAATGGATTAAAAAGTGGACTAAGAAATTTTTCCCAAAAATATTTATGACTGTTTCCTTCACAAACAGATTTATTATATATATATTTAGGATAAGCACTGCCAAAATATTTTGTTTTTATATTTAGAAATATATTTGTAACTTAGAAATTTTTGCTGACATGATATAATATGTTCTCTATAAGATTAAAGATTCTGAAAAAAAATTTTAAAAAAAAGAAGAAAAATCTGAAAATATTTTCTTGCACTTTTAAAACGTTGGCAATTCATTTTACTGAAGCTTTAAAGAATTATTTGCATGTCAAAACTTTCTCTGACATTCATAATGTACGTACTAGTTATTTTCCTTTTGTCACTTTCAGGTCATTTTGTTTTTTTCAAGTGTATTCACCAGCGGCAGGAACTAGAAACAGATTGCGTTTGCTGTGCGCTGTCAGCTTCAAGTCAATCAAATCGTCAGTTGAGCCGCGCTGAAAAGCTACAAATGCCTTATTGTCAAAACAAACGGCAACAATTAGTTTACCAAATTACAAGAAAATATTTTTTAAATGCTCCACAAACATTATGGACAGAGCCACCGCACCGCACAACACATTTGACACATGTCTTTGCAACCGATTTTCAGCTCCTTCGACTTCTTCTTCTCTTAGTGGGTAATGCGGGTAAGGGGGTGTGGGGGTATTGCTGTCACAAATGCTCTCGATGCTTGGGATGCTTTCGATGCAGTGTGGCACAGTCAGTCAGTCCATTTGTGGCATGTCGCTAGCTGGCATCTGTGTATGGAGGAGGAGGAGCGAGAGAGATTTACATGATTTCGGAAAAATATATCGCCCCAGCACTTTGCATTGCACCCCCTTACAGCCCCCCCTGCAAATGTGTGTGCAGTGTGTTTTATTTCAAATTCACACGAATGGAGCACGCGATTGGGATTTGTTTCGTTCTCTCCGTATTTTGTATACAAAAAAAAAAAAAAAGAAAGAAGAACCATGGGGAGTATATCTCGTAAATTAACGGCGTTCCCTGCACCATTGTTTGCCACAGCCATAAAATAAAGTTTCGAGAAGCGTATAAAATTTATAGCGCCCAAAAAGAGCAAATCTGACAGCGAACACCTTACGTCTCGTGATTGACAGGACCGCAGGGGCGTCTATGTTCCCATCATGTTGGCAATGTTGCTGCTGCTGCTGCTGCTACTGTTTGTGTTGTTGGCCTAATGCAATTCGCATTTCAATGCAATTTCACAGGCAATTGCCAGCCAACTGCACAATGGCCCTAAGCAGCTCACAACTGAAATTCCCCGGCGTTGCAGCACCCTTGTGCGCACGATTAGGCCCGATGTGAGAATCGAAATTGAATAGTTACAGTTACACAGGCTGTTCAGTTATTTAAGATGCTTACATGGGTTACTCTCTCTCTGTCTCTCTCTCTGTTTCGCTCTATCTCTTTTGTTATTGTGCAACAATTTGTCTTGGTGGTGAGCTTAGCCTAGCCGCTGGCTAACACAAAATTGCGCTGTTTGCGAACAAATTCTCATTTCGAATACTATCGAGAAGTACTTCACTTTCCACAACCTGGTGGTCCTTCAACAACCCCTTTTGCCCTATCTCTATCTGTGTGTGTGTGTGTGTGTTGAGCTCACCCTTCATTCACTCCCCTCACTTAACATAACAATGGCGTTGCGACTTCTTCCGTTCGTTCGAGGGGGTTTATGGAAATTAGCCCTATACACAGCCTCCAGCCGACTGATGTCGATATCTCTCTATGAGAGAACAACGTCTGCAAATTAATTCATTTATATGCAGAAAATTCGTTTGGCATTTTGTTGTTGCGGACAATGTTACAATGTTATCAATTTGAGCCCAGCGGCCACAACTCTGTGGCTCTGGCCGCAGCTTTAAGGTGTGTGGCCCGAAGATATTCAAAGAAACAGTTAAGTTGCGGTTGCTTTTTGGGGTAGGCTGAAGCGATGGAGTTAATTGCTTGTGGGTGGCTATGAAGTTAAGGCTTAACACAGAATTTTCATTGTTAGCATATGACAAAAGGCAAGAGCTGATTATGGCCCCAACCGAGATTGTTAACTATAGAATATATGCAGTCATGCTTATGAGTTGGCTTAAATAGAAAATTTAAAGAAAATAACGTTAATATGGGAATTGTCCCAAAGTGTTGAGCTACAAGTCAAACGAGAGGTTGAATGCCAAAACAACTTTTGACAACATTTTTAACATACGTAAAACCTTAGCCATGTTTTAATGAGGAAGGATTTGGCAACGAGTTAAATACTCTATTGAGTGTTCAAAACTACACATTTGTTTGGAACTTTGTGAATAATTCAGTTTAAACAAGTAAGTAAAATCGATCAGAAACAAGTGCTTTACTTAAAGTAAAAAAATACACATTTTTCTTCATCAAATAAAACAAGTAAGAAGGCTCTAGTCGAGAAATCCCGACTAGACTATACCCTTAACCCTATAATTTACGCATACAGTCAGTGCTTGGAAGTATGTGTGAGTGTCTGTATGTATACGCGTATAGGGCATACCTTCTTAATTTCAATACTCCATATCTCCAGTGTTTCTCAACCGATTTCAATAAAATTTTCACAGATTGTCTTTATTTAGTCTAATCTTTCAAACTGCATCAAAAAGTTTTCTAAATTGAAGATTTTGTTGTTATCGATCACATGTGTATATCGGAAACGGGAAGAGTTATCGAAAATCTAAAACAAACTTGTACCGCCTAGAGATTAGGCGAGTTTATGTTCTACATCTGGAGTCTCAAGCTGTTATAGTCTCTGACATCGACGCGTTCATACATACGGACAGACTATATCGACTCGGCCTTTGATGCTGATCAAGAATATATTATTTATGGGGTCCGAGATGCTTCCTTCTGCCTGTTACATACTTTTGCACAAATCCATTATACCCTTTTTACCCATTTTCAATGGGTTAAGGGTATAAAAACATCCACTTGGGGAGAGTTCCCTGAAAACTGCAATCAGTTCAAAGTTCTGAACATATTTAAAACCTTTTCCGTTTCAACCGTAATGATAAAAACACCTATAACAGGCAGAAGATGCTCTCCCCCCCGCACTCATAGTTATTTGCCTAGAGTGAAAAGCATCACGAAAGTAACCCAAAACAAATAGTTATTCCACTTAGGATTGGGTTATGGTCAGCAGTGTCTTAAGTATTTCCGCATTTGCAGTAGACCGGGAAGACCGGAATAAGTGTAAGAAAGGAGCGACAAATTTTTTTTATATGCAGTTTCAAGTGCATATTCAAATTACTCAAAAACACACGCACTGCACCCAAAATATTTGAATGGACAGCAAATGGACCCCGTTAATGAAATATGACACGTATTTCCCTTTAAAGTGTGGATGTGGATGTTGTGCTCAACAACAAAGAGGAACGAAGTCGAGGTCCAAATCCATGGCGAGAAGGCCTCTCCCTAGTGCCAGAGCGTGCCCATCGTCTGTCCAATGTCAGTGGTAATAAATATGAGACTCATTAAGACAACCCATAAATAAATGCATCGTCAGTGGCATGACCAACAATTAAGTGCGAGCAGCGAGCAGCGAGGAGCTGACCCAAGATCGAAACCCAACGGCAAACAATGTAAGAAAGACCGGGAGGCAGGCTTGTGATCGTGCTAGATATGGATGCAGCTCGAACTCATGTAATATGAGCAAATATACACCGAAAGAAACTACTAGAACTTTAGTCATATATGAAACGAAATTTGGTTGCATTTTTGCATTCGATTTTGGGAACTTTGCCTTCATTTCAAGTCGGTAAAGAAAATCATAATCGAATATTATGAAACAAAAAAGTTTATAGAACAAGCTAAACTTGTTTCTCAGTGTACTCCGTACATGGCCGAATGATGTCTGGAAAAACTGTCGCCCGGCAGTCTGGCATGAAACTCGGTGGCTATTCAAACCACTTGAGCCAAACAGGCGACAAATTTTGTTGTGCACAGCCCAAAAATAGCATGACACTTGAATTTGGATTGGTTTAACAGTGTTCGAAACAGGTTTTATGGTTACGCATTCAATATATAGTATATAATTTACTGTATGCAGATGTTGTGCTCATGTTACGTCGCTAGGGAAGCCGGGGAATGCCTTGCTAGTACCCAAAATTCTATTGAATTTCAACAGAATTTAAAGGTTCCAAGCTAACTGCACCGAAACGGTCGAGTCTTATTCAGTCTATGTGAACTTTTGCACCTGTGCAACAGATACAAATACATATATTCGTATGAAGAGTCTATTATAAATGTGTCCCGAGGCTTGTTATGGATAAAAAACAATCAGGCACACAGAAAAAAAAACACGAACATATGCAAGCTTTTCTGCTCTCTCTCCACTTCACACTGAATATATGTACATAAATATGAGGAACCATTGATTTGCTGTCAGCCACTCTTTGATTTAACTTTAACCCAACGAACGTAAAGAGTTCCTGGAGTTGTGCTCCTCCGTCGTCGTCGTCGTCGTCGTCAATCGATTGAACAATTTTTCGCATTGTCGCGCTCACTTTGTAAGCAACCGGAGGCTACTTGGCCACGCCCTCTTTGTGTCCGAGTGGTGCCCCCAGCGTGCATATGAAATGAACACACACACATACATCCCTTGGCCAGTTGAGCAATATTTACAATCATAATATTATTCGCGCATATGGACTTGGGCTCGTAATCCATAATTGGTTTGCCTCTTATGCAATAACTGAAAGAATTATTCGCTGGATTTATTTCGTTTATAATTGCAGTTTATACAACTGAAGTTAATTGAGTGATTGCTTGAATATGGGATTATATATAATGCCGAAGAAGATTTGTGCATTAATCAAATGTGATTCAGAAGACATAAATTAAGATTTGCTTGCTTAACGCATAAATAACTCTAATCATAACACACTCTTCATCATTTGATTGAACCACAACGATACATATATCATTTGCCCTAATACACTTCAAATCAGCCCAAACTTTTAAAATGTTCAGCGGCAGTAATCCAATTCAATAATATGCATACAACTATATAGCTCCCAGTGCATCCGGAGGGTGGCATATTATGAATCATTCTGCCTAATGAATCTGTCTGTCACTCGCTGTCAACACGTTGCTTAGTTCGAAGCCCCCTTCTGATCTGTGATCATAGCACACATATGCATACATAAACGACGGACTCCCAAATATGAAATGGAGCTGCCGAAGGGGCGAACTCTTGTCTGCCTGTCTTTGGGATCACGAAATGTGCGCTATATTTAATACAGAGTGACATTAATGTCAGGCACAATTAGCGCCAATGGATAAACGGAAAACGCTACGCAAAGAAAATCAGAAGAAAAACAATCAAAAAACTATAAACGAGGCGAGCAGAACGCGCCACCAGAAATAATTTGACGTGCCCCGCCCCGCGCAAAGAAGATACATTGGGCTAGAAGATGATTATTTTGTTATTGCAGCTTTAGATTTTGATTCATTTTTTTTCAGTGCTCTTTTTTTCCCAGTGTTTTGGAACGTGTGTGAACCGCTGAACTGTGAAATCTTTTGGCCATGGCCTTTTGTCTGGCTTTGTTGCAAACTGGTAAACAAACAATTACACAACAAAGCGGCATCAAATGGCCCACAGACACAACTAGAGACACCTACCAAAATACAACACAATAGATGCACAACAAAAGTAAAAAAAAAATATATATATCTCAAGCACGGTGGCATCCCCCTATACTACGGTCCTCTAATCATCAATTGTTCACCCCTAATCCCGGCTAGCGGCAGACAACTCAATATATATACATATATATGCTTTCTTCTGTTACAGTTTCCATTGCGTTTGCGAATTTTGCCGCCGCTGCGCTTGGATTGATCTTCCTTTACAGTAAGTTTTTGTTTTTTGTGCCCAAGGGGACTTGGTTCGGTTCGGGATTGTGTGGATGTGCCTGGTGGTGCTAATTTATAAAAAACAGCGCCACAATTCTGCAAGAGGGGCCGTTTGGGAATTTTTTTTTGCATCGTTGTCGCTTTTTTTCACAGCCGGCGCGTGGTATTAAAAACCAAATCAGATAAAAGATATAGCACAACGTGTTTATATTGAGAGTAGCACAAACGATAGCAATATGCTACAGTGGTTAAAGATTGAGAGATAATTGCGTGAAACTATCTTTGTTTAGTTTATTCAACAATAATATGCAATTTTATAGAATTTTATTATTTTTTTTGTTCTTTAACATTGCGTGTAAATTATTTTGTTTCTTTTTCTTTTAAAATCAGGCATTAATAGAGTGAATTTTGTTAAACTTAATTAAAAATATGAAATAAATATTGTTGATTCTTTGTTTGTAGTATTGTTATTTTCCTTAAAAGATATCTTAACTGATACACACTTTAATAAATGGAAACATTTTTGAATTACTCAAATTGAAACATAATTAAGAATACGATAAACACTACAAGCTCTTAACGTTAATTTCAAGATCCACCCACTGTGCAGCGATATGCCTTACGCGGCCAAGTAGTAGTAGCAACCAACAGTGGCTGCCACATAAACGGCGCGGTGGCGGCACAGATCAAAGCGTGCTGCAAAACGGTTAAATCTTTTGAAATGTGCGCACTTTTTGACACCCAATTTGTTTAGAAGTGTACCAGCCCCCAATAAACACACACTAGCTAGCTATTGATGGGGGGGCGTGTTGGGGAAATGCTGAAGTGATCAGTACTCAGTTGTAGTTCATTAAAATGAGACGTAGCAAGGTGAGAGTACTTCAGTTCGGGCCACTTTTTCTGCGAATTTCATTAATAAAAATGTCGAAAGTGTGGAACGTGCAACAGCAGCCACCACCCCTCGGCACCCCAGCCCACCTATAACCACTCTAAGGTAGAACAATCAAACGAATTTCCATTTGGTCTGCTTTTTTTTTGTTGTTTTAAATAAAAATTCAAAAGATTTACAGCCCACAAGTAATTCCACTTAAAATTGCTGTAATATTAAAGAGCGAGTGCGGAACTTAGAACTTATGGGCAAAGGGGGTGAAGATAACTCATCATTTCATTCATAAAAACGTAGCAAACATGCTTAATTAAGATTCGCTTTCCACATAAAAATGCAAGAGGCAATAAGTTTATTTGGGAAAGGCCATTGCCGGATGTTTATGTCTTGGCTGCTTGGATGCTAACGGCAGCAATCCATAGCCATGGCATAAGCAATGTGTGCAGAGGATTATGCGTTACCAATCCCCCAATCCTGGCCAAGCAAGTTGCTAAGTTGGTAAGTCAATCCGTGCGTCCGTGGAATTTCCATTGCTCCTTTCCTGCCAAAAACCAAAGTCAAAACATGCGGTTTATGTTGGGAAAACAAAAAAAAAATAAAACGAAAATAAAAGACACGACCAAAACACAGAGGCTGGATTTATTTGTACAAAATGACTTTGCAAATGAGATTCCGAGCTGACCACCGAATGTGTCAATATTATCATGGGCCAGACCTATGCAAACATTACCCCGCACCCTCATCCTTACAGATATTCACAATTTGTACAATGCATACATATCTCTCACACAGCATGCTACTTGGCATCCTGCTACCTACCTGCTGTGTTCGAGGTGTGCATAGTTCTGTTAATGTCCAACACCTTCGCACTTGAATCAAGCAACGTGACCTGCGGCCCCGGGACTGGATTTTGTTTTTGGGCAGTCGAGAGAGAGAGAGTTATGAATGGATGCGTTCCAAGTACACCAAATGCCATCCGATCGCACATGCACCGATAATCGATGTGATTAGGCCGTGTCGTTAACTGCATGTAACCCCTAACTCCACCCCTCTCAGCCACAACCAGTCGAACAGCAATCAATATTTTTTAATTCCCTACTCGGTGACGTATTTAGACAAGCACTGACAGCCAAGGAGGCTCAAAACCAAATAAGAAATGAAAACTCGGCGCAACAAGTCGAAACTTAGATACTCTTTTATCTTTCCCTCGAACTGGTGTATAGAAACTTTATTCAAAACTAGTTTGGAAACCACAGTTTTTCAATTTGCAAAAGTTATAAAAATCTCCATTGATATCTTAAACGTTACAAGCCTCATTAAAACATCTATACGCTCAACAGCGAATCGTCTTAGTATTAAAAATAGCTGCATGACACGGCATTAAAAAAATAACGTTGGCTCAGGTCCCCCACCCCGCTCTCTCCAGAGCGTTAGAGAAGGAAATGAGCTGCACTTAAATGCATGCGAGATAACCACTCGATGCCAACAAGTGGATAAGAAGCCACCACCACGACACAAACGATGCCCAAACGAACTATCAATGTCAGTGAATTGGCAAAAATACAAATTTAAACTCAATTTGTATGCAGGCCAGAGTTTGAGGCAACGAGGAAACCCTTTACTTGACACACCTCAACAACGGCTGAGGCTCAAGTGGAAGCATCCACACACACATCGCATAGTCTGCCGTTGCATTAATGTCTGATGAACACCCAGTTGACCAAGCAGTGCTCCAGACGGGGCGATAAGCTGCTGAAGCATGCGTATCATCAGTGTGCTACAACAAGTCTTAATGATCGTTAAGGCTGTACGAGGCGTTGATGACGCGACCGTAGCGATGATCAGGCACATTTTGTATAACCAAACGAAAATGATGCTGAGCTCCAGTCCATTCATTGATTCCATTCATTTGAGGCAGTGCCCCGAAATGAAGTGCTTGAAATGCTTTGTGTAATGATTTTGAACTGCATTGATCTTACACGCGTTTTTTTTTTTTTTGTTCATTTTATATTTAATGTGTATTATCGTGTACCATCGCATAAATATGTATTCTATACTTTTGATGCCTTCCTCTTAAAATTAAATACATTACAAAGCGTTCGCAAATGAGTTTGGAAACGGAATTAGGATTTGCAGCTAACAAATTTTGAGAATGCGCCACTTCAATCAATATATTGCAACACAAAGTGCATAATTTATAAACATAATACATACATGTATATATATATAGATAATAAAATGTATAACTTGGTTAGAGAATAAGTATTTATAACATATGGATGCATGTGAGTGTATAAGCGCCGATTAACTGTGTGTGTGTGTGTGTAAACATGCAACTAAATAGGCAATATTTGCCATATAAGTTTTCCAACTTTCTCCTTTTTTTTTTAAGTTTAGTTGTAGTATTTAAGCCACAAATGCGTCTAAATTATGATTAGGGGCCTGCATGCGGCAACATTTGTCTTTTCACAACAATTTACTAGTTTTGGAATTTTTTTTGTTTGTGTTTTGTATAATAGATTTTGTAGATGCTGCTAGTTTGCTGGGTCCGAATGTTTAGTTCTTGAATTGAAATACAAGTATCAAAATAATGGCCAATAGCACGGCGCTCAGTAGGGCAATCAATATCAGCTTCTTCTTTCGTACTTTGTTCTGCAAAAGATTATATATTTTACAAGGTCACAATTTTGCGAAAATATGAAATGTTTACCCTGTAAGAGCTAGCCTTGCGCAAATTGTCCGTGCCCTGTGAGACGAAATTGCTTGTTTGCTCCACCTGTGATTCAATGGAGTCGATAGTTACTCCCTGCTCGTAGACCATAGCACCTAGATTCTTGTAGATTTCGTTGACACCAACAATATTGTTTTCCAGCTCGCGTATGGCACGTTCCTGTTCCTCAAGCGCTTGCAGGTCGACATCGTCTTGCATTTGCGTTTGCATTTGCTGCTGTTGATTTGATTTGCGATTAAAAAAGTTGTCCTCAAAGAAGGAGCCACTGTCATTGTTGCTGCCATTGGTGTTGCTGCTGCTGCGGGTCGAGCCGGGCGGATGTGCAATGCTGTAGTTTTGGGCGCGCGCCTGTTGCAAAGCGGAGCGCTCAATATCAGCCGTTTTGCGTTGTATAGCCTGTCAAAAAAATAACGTATTTAATAATTGACTCATTGTTTTGTTATGCTTATCGCTATGCCACGATTAACATACCTGAAAGGCGGTCAGTGCCGCAGTGAACTCATCTACCAGACGATCGGTTTGGATTTTCAAATGTCGCTTCTTGCACTTGTCCACCTCCTTTAACTGATTGTTTGTATCGGTGACCAGCTGCTTGGTATAGGTCATTAACTGATGACTTTGTGAAGGGAACATAGTTTTTAATAATTTATACACAATCTATATTTATATGTTTTGCCTTTTGACAGCAAGGCATACTTACAGTTTCTTTTTCAATTCGGGCGAGTCTTGTGGTGTGTTCAGCTGATTAACCATGCGCTGCATAGTGGACACTGTAAAAAGAAAGTCATCGGGGCACGACGATTAGTCATAGTTTAAATACACGCCCCAAAACTATTGCATACCATTTTGTTGGACTTTTTGTATGCTTGTCGCTATTATTTGTGCCAATCGCTGAAAGTCAATCTCACTGAGGCCTCCTCCGCTAGCAACACCTCCTCCGCCACCGACGCCACCTCCGCTGAGGCCATTCTCCATATGCTGTAAGTCCATGCTTTCGTATGCAGTCACCTTGACGATCTACTTTTCAATGTCTTGAGAGCCAGTTGTTTATGCTATGCTGTAGATGTCCAATAAATTGGTTTGTTCGCAATTAATTTAAACGGTTCACTTATATCATTATATGCGTTTTAACCAAATACACCTGTAATGCGACCTTATGTGTGTGTGTGTGTATATTGTTTGCTGTTTTTACTCTTCGCAGGGGGGTAGTAGGGGTAGTCTTTGTAGTACACTTCGCCTATGTGTCATAGAACCACTTACCTTTCTTGGCCTTGTCTTCCTGTTCAGCGACCTTTTGCTATCAAGACTTTAACTAGCGCATATCAATTAAATATACTTTTTTGCACAAACAAACGATTTTTCAAAACAAAAAGCTAATAAATTTTTCAAGAAATTTGTGAATGTGTAGGGATGGTAAATGTGAATCGATAAGTCAAACAATCGTATTGTTGGCGATAGGTGTGACCGCGGTAACAAAATGCTTTTGATACATGTATCGATTTATCGTATACAAATTGAAAGATGGATATAAGTGTTGAAAAGCGTATGTAGAAAATCAAATTTGAAATGCCCCAGAACCACTATTGTAATTTTCAAAATATACACGTGTTCTACTATTATAACCGATTTCAATATAAATATGTGTGTTTTTATCTCTGATAGGCAATCCAATTGATTATTATTTTAGATATATTATTTAAAATGCAGTTAAAAACTTCAAGGAAAGTTCCTTAACCCCTAAGCTTAGCGGTTTCTGGTGATCATTGCTGACTCAATCACTCAAAATCTAAATGTTAATAACAAAAACCGGCATGAATAATATGATAATAAAATATATAACGCATACATACTTATATTGCCGTCGTGTAAAATTTTAATTACTTGAACGTATTTAATACAAACCGGTTTCCCTTAAGATCACGTTTTCTACTCTTAGAACACACGAGTACATTATCAAAAAAAAAATATATATATAAAAATAAAAAAACCAGATAAGCTCATTTTTATATTTAATTCACCACATTTCTTTTAAAAGTAGTTTGAACCATTTAGTAAAGCTGTAACTTTAAAACCGGTGCAGTTGCAGCCACACATCAGAATGAAACTTATGCATATTCAATAAGCTAGTCATGCAGGTAGAACATTTGATTCATATGTATTAGTAAGATTTTGAAATCATTACGTTTACGTAACTTAACAAGACCGGTATTTTGAATCTACTGTTCGTCTTCTACATTAATATCGCTTTCGATCTTATATACTTTTATATAAATAAGCACGTAGTCTCTTCAATGGGGCTTAATCAGTTATCGAGCGCCGCGGACTTCAAAACTCTGTGGATCGGCCGCAGTCGAAAGTTAATACATTGAAAGTTCATCAAAATTCGAGAATTGCTGCAATGATGCGTGCTTTCTGGTTAGCGCTCTCAATTCAGATTGCTTTCTGCTATTGTCAGTACATTTATGGGCCAGGTGCGTGACATTTGATCAAAAGTATAAACAGTGAGAGTGTGATCGACGACAGAATTGAATGGAAATACGAAAGTTGTTAATAAACCGAAATTATAACTTTTGTTTTGTATTTTTTTTTTAAGATTCAACATGGAATGTTCGCTCTATAAATGAGATGAAGAGCAAGGATTTTTGGTTCCATGATGCCCAGCGTACACTCTTTGAGAAGCTCACCAAGCAACCCAATCAGTATCTGGCCAAGAATATTATCTTCTTCTTGGGTGATGGCATGTCCGTTCCGACTGTGACAGCAGGTCGAATATACGATGGCCAGCAAAAAGGAATAATTGGTGAACGCAATCGCCTGGAGTTCGAAAAGTTTCCCTATGTGGGATTGTCAAAGGTAACTATAACTTGGCAGGAGAAAAACATTTCAAAAAAGATATTTTCGTTAATAGGAATGGAATTAATAAGACTTAATTAACTTTTGTGTTTATTGCAGACCTACTGCGTCAACAAACAAGTATCTGACTCGGCCTGCACCGCCTCCGCCTACTTGACTGGTATCAAGGCTAATTATCAGACGATCGGTGTTTCGGCTGATGTGCAGCATAATGATTGTGCAGGCGCTAAGTTACCCCAAAATCAACTCTCTTCCATTGCATCGTGGGCGATGAGAGCACACAAGTCGGCCGGTTTGGTAACTACAACACGAGTGACTCATGCCAGTCCAGCAGGAATTTATGCCCACACCTCAAATCGAGACTTTGAAAGCGATTACGATGTTCGTACTTTCGACCAGAATCCGAACGACTGTCCTGATATTGCACAGCAACTATTAGACAATGTGGGTCAAGGTTTGAGGGTAGTACTGGGTGGAGGCACTTCAAAATTCCTGCCCAACACCATGAGGGATGTGTATGGCAACGTTGGTGAGCGTCTGGATGGACGCAATTTGATTAAAGAGTGGCAACGTAGCAAATTTGGAAATGCACGCGTTGTCTTTAATCGCACAGATCTGTTAGGAAACAATGCCCACAACACGGACTATTTGTTGGGTTTGTTTAATGCTTCGCATCTTGCATATAATTTGGATGAAAGCATTGATACGCCATCGCTTGAGGATATGACTACAGCGGCAATTGAAGTGCTAGCAACTGATCCTGCAGGCTTCTTTTTGTTTGTCGAAGGAGGTCGAATTGATCATGCCCATCATGAGACTAAAGCCAAGAAAGCTTTAGACGAAACGGTGCAATTTTCAAATGCTGTAAGAAAAGCAAGACTGTTAACAAATCCATGGGACACTCTGATTGTGGTGAGTGCCGATCATGGACATACAATGACGATTAATGGATACCCGGACATAGACAATAGCATAACCGGTCTTAGTTCAGAGCTAAGCGATCAGGATAACTTACCCTATGCTACATTATCTTATGCCAACGGTCCCGACTATAAAAGGTTCTTTAACGTAACGGCTAATAACGAAGTTGAACGCGTGGACCTCCGTTCACTTGACATCGGTGACAAGGAAGCAAGACATCCACATGGCGTGCCAATGTCTGAGGAAACTCACGGCGGTGGTGACGTTGCTGTTTATGCTAATGGTAAGTTATGGAATAGTTTAATGAAAGCTTAAATTTCACTGTAAATCTATTTTGTAGGTCCCTGGGCACATTTGTTTAGTGGAGTTTACGAGCAAAGCACAATACCTCATCTAATGGGATATGCAGCATGCATTGGCCCAGGAATAACTTATTGCGATCCTATACTTAAGAAGACTTACATGCCTTAAAGCAACCCCTTTGTATACATAGTCCTATACAAAAAATTGACTTTGGTGCAAGACTTATGCAAAATCGGAATCATAATATTCAAATTAAATATTAAATATTAATATTATTAAATATTTTAAAATATCATTTTGTGAAAATATACCCGACCTTTTATGACTAAATATGCCAATACTGTGCTGTTTAAGTAGCCGTTAGACTTTGAACAAAGGCAGTCACACTAATGCCATAAGGCAGTGCTCTAAAATGAAATACAGAAATTAGTGCTAAGTGTGGCGTTCTTGTCACAGTTTTTTAATTTATGGAACGGTCACTTTGAACATCTCCGCCATTTTAGCTGTAGCTGCAGAAAATTTTTCGCAACATAGTCGGAAAAACTGTGTTGTTAGAATGTAAATATAATATATGTGAAAAACGCATATTTGAAAAAACAAAATAAACAGTGTTACTTGACAACTACGGTCTTTACTTGCATTTGTACGTACGCCGCACGCCGGTGGCTGCTTGTTCGACTGTACGAGCGGCTTGTGTTTGTGTGCGTGTGTGTATAAAAGTGAAGAAAAAGTGTGCACGGCACCGCTTAATAAGTTGGTCGCGTGCGTTTAAAATCAATTTTTTTAGTCCAGTAAACGTTCACGCAACCATGGCCGATGGCGTGGTGCTGGACTTGTACGCCGAAGATCTGGACAAGGATTTTAGCGGGCAAGTTAAGGTAAATAAAACGACTTCCACGCTTTGTATATACAAATTTACATATGTGTGTATGTGTGTGTATGTATATATGAAGAAGTTATATTAAATAACAATGTTGGTATTAAAACGAATATCAATAAACACATACTATATTTATATAAACATTTTAAAGGATGAATTTTGCATAAAGGATGAATTTGGTGGTGACGGCGTCGATTTGTACGATGACATCGGCGGCAACGAGCCAGCTGCTGCAGGCGGCGGCTGCGGTGGTGGCACCCCAACGGGTGACAATTCTTCTGGACCCGGATCCGTCGATGGCTCGTCGAGCATGGGACCCAATGGAGTATACCATCAGGGCAGTGGTAGCCAAACTCCAACTATGAACCGACGCTACCAACTATACGTTGGAAATCTGACCTGGTGGACAACTGATCAGGACATCTCGAATGTATTGCGTGAAATTGGTGTCAACGATCTGCAGGAGGTGAAGTTCTTTGAGAATCGCGCGAATGGTCAATCCAAGGGCTTCAGCGTTATATCGCTCGGCTCGGAGTCCAGCCTTCGCACCGTACTTGATCAGTTACCCAAGAAGGAGATGCACGGCCAAACCGTGGTAGTCACCTATCCGAGCAAGCAGGCTCTTACGCAATTTGAGAGCTTGCAAAAGACACGTCCAGTGCCGCCGCCGCAGCAGCAAAACGGACCACCACGTGGTCCCGCACCACCCAATATGGGTGGGCCCATGCAACCGCATTCTGGCGTTCCGCAGGGAGCGCCGCCCGGACATGCGCCACGCATGAATCCCAACATGCAGCCTGGTCAATACCGGCCACATATGTCGCAGGTGCCTCAGGTTGGGCCCAATTCTGGACCACCAAGAATGCAGGTGAGCTTTTTGCTATTTTTTATTGGTTTTTCCCCACCCATTTTGCTTTTACGCCTTAAGTTGTAGTTTTGGTATTTGATTTTTTTTTTTTATTAAAAACGTTTTTGGGATTTTTTGGGTCGTATTAACAAAACTCCATTTACATTATTTTTATTTTGTAACTTTAACCCATTTAAAATTGTTCTGAATGCAAAATTTGAATATCACAATATAAATTATTTGAAATACATTACAAATATAAGTAAATTGGTAGATACACATATTTATTTTCATTTTTCAACAAAGTTGTAGAAGGAGGTGTACAAATATATACAGTACTCACTCGATAAAAAAAAACCTTAAATTTTTCCTATTTAATAATTATAATATTCTTGTATTGTATTTAAAATTTAGTCAAGTCAATTGAGCAACGATAAAGAGGCTTTAATATTGTATTTAGATATATTTAAAAAAAAAAAAGTATGTAAATATGACTGTTACAAAAAATTTAGATGAATAATTTTTGAATTAACGTTGACCAATAATTTGGACTGTGTTATTAAATAACTTAAGAGAACCTTGAAATAATGTTGAATATATCTTTATTGTTTTTGATCTTAAGTATACTTTTTTGGCTTGAAATTTAAATATAGTGATTTCAGAGCAATTTTTTGTATCAATCCTTATGCATAAGCCCTATACATTACCTTTGATTAAGAAACTTATGCTTTAACTTATGATTTTGTAAATGTACTGCACTTGTTTGCGATCTTTATCTATATACATATATGTACCTCTAATACTCTGTATGTACTATTTATTTATACTATATACAAATATAATAATATATTATAATGTTTATGTATTACGCTTTATATTTATATTCCATTCCATGTGTTTTATGACAACGCTTACGCACACTTCTACCCACAACAACTACATTAAATACGTAATTTATTAGCCGCCAATGCATCAACAAGGCGGCCCAATGGGCAACCAACAGCCGCCACCCAGGTATCCGCCAGCGCAAGGTCAATGGCCAGGTCAACGTCCCGGTGGACCCAGACCGGGTCCACCAAATGGACCACTGCAACGACCACCAATGGTAACAAATTCCTAACAAGCAAAAATACTATATATTTGAATAAGCAAAACAAAAAAAAAAAAAATCCCTTTATATTTCAAAAGCAAAGAAAAAACTAATTATAATACGCTAAACAAATGAAACCAAAACTAACCCAATTTAAGTTAACTTAGTAAAAGACTTTAGATGGTCTCCTTAATTGTATTCAGAACATTTAAAAGAACTGCACATGATTGTTACTTGTACACAAACACACATAATTCATGCAAATATCTACATATTCATGACGAAGCGCACACTACCCTATTTATACTACTGACCTCCAAATGGCCGGGTTAAGGACTTAACCCAGCCATCGATATCATTCAAGACTAGTTTTTGAAATTTTGTGTTTTGTGCTCTGCTCTTTGCAGTTCCAAGGACCAATGGGTATGCCTGTGCGTGGCCCGGGACCGGGTCCTGACTGGCGTCGTCCGCCAATGCATGGCGGTTTTCCGCCGCAAGGACCTCCGCAGGGTCCACCTCATATGCAGGGTCCGCCACGTCCGCAAATGGGCCCTGGACCGCCGCCCGGATCGGGCGGACCGCATGGCGCTCCCGCACCGCACGTGAATCCAGCATTCTTTAATCAACCCGGCGGCCCACCGCCGCATCCTGGTATGGGTGGACCACCACATGGTCAGCCGGGACCACAGCCGGGCATGAACATGCCACCACAGCACGGACCTCCGCCACATTTTGCACAGCAGGGTGGTCCACGGAATCCTTGGCCAGGACCTCCACAAGGCAAACCTCCCGGATCTTTCCCTGATCCGCAAATGGGACCGCAGCTAACGGAGGTTGAGCTTGAAGAGGTCATGAGCAGAAATCGCACGGTCAGCAGCTCAGCAATTGCCAGGTGAGTTCAAAATACAAATACGTAAAGTTTTTCACATTATTATAAAGTATTTTCTCACCATCATAGAGCTGTATCGGATGCTGCAGCTGGCGAGTATTCTAGCGCCATTGAGACGCTTGTGACGGCCATTTCTCTCATCAAACAATCCAAAGTGTCGCACGATGAGCGTTGTAAGATTTTGACCAGCTCATTGCAGGACACACTGCACGGCATTGAGGCCAAGAGCTACAATCGTCGCGAACGTTCGCGTTCGCGTGACCGTTCACATCGCAGCCGGCAGCGTCGGGAGCGATCAACCTCACGCTATCGAGAGCGCTCACGTGAGAGAGAGCGCGATCGTGATCGTGAGCGTGAACGGGAGCGTGATGGAGGGTAAGTAATGATGAAGTATTCACGATTAGACC
This sequence comes from Scaptomyza reducta, assembly GCA_035044485.1. Classification (NCBI taxonomy): domain Eukaryota; kingdom Metazoa; phylum Arthropoda; class Insecta; order Diptera; family Drosophilidae; genus Scaptomyza; species Scaptomyza reducta. The sequence goes on from JAWNNV010000606.1 coordinate 401,061, forward strand.
TTATTTAATATATACAACACTTATGTGAACACCAGCAGCTATCGGGAACGTTCGCGCAGTCGTGAACGCGAGCGTCAGGCGCCGGATCACTACAGAGATGACAGGTAGTTGGTATTTAACTTTAATAATTTGAAAACTTTTAGCTAATAAAAAAAATATTCAATCTATGATGTAGCAGCAGCCGCTCCGCACGTCCACGAAAATCGCCAGAGCCAGTGGTTGCAGAAGCCGCCGAAGCGCCGTCTTCTAAACGTTATTATGAGGAACGCGAACGTTATCGCTCATCGGATCGGGAGCGTCGTGATCGGGATCGGGATCGTGAGCGTGAGCGCGAACGTGATCGGGATAGGCGTGAAGAACATCGTTCAAGGCATTGACTGCTACACAAGCAAAAGCATAATTATTAAAAGCAACAACAACAACAAGAACAACATACACACACCCCACATACACACCTCGTAGACACACTATTTAACAAATTATAATGCAGCAAGCTAAATGCCTGATTTCTGATTTATATCTAATATTACCAATACGTAGGATATGAATAATGGCATAACATAGTTTCTCCTAGACGTAGTAAAGTAAGCCGAAAAGTTGACAAGCATCGACAACACTACACACTCAAAAACAATCAATCAATTAAACGAAGGACTGCCACATATAAGCAATTGAACGTATTGATCCTGCACTTTCTTTACGCATCCCACATAAAGTCGGCAGCGCGGGACAGGACGGTGGCAGAAGGATATCAGCTGCAAACATAACGCACTTCAATCAACAACAACGTCGTCTTCACCGCAGAATTTCAATATTATTGTACTTTAATATTTCGGTTTATTTAATAAAACATATATCTATGAAAAACCAACCTAAAAAAAAAATCCAAATATTGTTCCATAAACTATAATGCCCAAACTGTCTTGCGTTGCGTGTCTTTTTGTACCTTATAATAACAAAAATATATACATAGCTTACGAATTGATATATATATATATTAAAATTGTACAACTACAAGGCATTTATGCTTAAAAATATTGTTATATTAACATTTGCATTTTTTGCAATTTGCAAAGCATTTGCCAAATGAGGCCAAGATTCGTTATAAGCGCAATTGTATTGAAAGACCTTTCTTTTTTTGTAAATCTTGATTCAAGCATTTATTTAAAGTTGACCTCATTTTTATACACTTAAGCGAGCTTATTGTGCGCGTGTGTCGGAGTGAATCATAGTTTTAAATATTGACTGATCTTACCAAATGGATAAGTAATATAAAGTGATAATATTTATTAATATTATGTAAATAAGCGGTATGAATGCGATTTTTTGTATGCATGCGACGATAATTAGACAAAAAAGCTCTAATTATAAATGTAAAAAAGGTTCTTACAGCATTTATCGTAGAATTTTATACGCGATCATGCTTTTATGTAGTTGCTATGTAACATCTTTCTTTTATTTTTATTCTTTTAACTATATTTTTATTTGTACAATGTACACAAAACATTTGTAAATGATATTCTCAATTTTTAACGATTGCTACACTAATCCCAATGATATTTATGTAAATTATAGTTGTCGGCATATAGTACCTGTAACAATCTTAGGACTGATCTAACACGAAGTATTACGAGCTTAACGGCCGGCTACTAGTACTTATAATCAAACAAAAATCTTGTCTTGTACAATCTTAACTGTGATTTCTAGAGTAACTGAACAAACATACTATTTTCTGTAAATCATGCACAATACAGGTAAAGTTTTATATATGTATACGACATTCTAGTCAATAAGCGCGCGTCTTTTTTACTTTTAAAAATAACAAGAAAAAATTTATATTTATGTCATCCATATATAAGACAAATCGTCATTTTTAAAATTTATATTTTTGATTATTATTTACAAATATATACGCACATTCGTATTCGATTGATCCTTATATACTATTTAGAACCTAATCTTTTGACCCAAATAACCCAAAATAAAATATACAAATCAATTATTTAGTAAGCGGATTTCGTTATAGTTTAAGTCGTATGATCCTTTCACCAAAACATTTTGTTTGACAGCCCTTTTGGGCATTTGAAAATGCGCGCCGATAACGAGTTTGGTTGTGGAGCAAATGATGATGAAATGATTATCTGTACAACAACTGGTCACCCTATCATCTGGAAAGTTCGCACAAATAAGTCGTTAGCCAACACTAAAATGCAATAGACATAAATATAAGTGAAATCCAGAAACGAAAAAAGATTATCGTAGTAGTCAACTTCGTACCATAATCAGTCAGTCTAATAAACAAGCTCAGTAATTTTCAGTTCACATTCAGAACTCCTCCGTTTGATAAAAAGTAAATCTTCTCGAAACATTGAGAGCCAGGTAACATTATGGCGGATACTGCACAGTTTCTAAACGACCGTTTCCAACGTTTTACGAGTGGTCTGAGCCAGCGCTAGTAAGTATATTTATTCAAATGTATATGTATGCATAATAGCAAATACGATTTCGGGTCACGGGTGCCGACGCAAGATAGAGAAGCCACTTATACTCTTTGTCAATTAGTACTACCTGTACACATTTTAGAGAGCACCTATCCTACGTCACTCTGAGACTGACGTGTTGTTTTGGTGTTTGTCCACATCAACAGTTGGTCGCAATCAAAATCAATAGTCCTTGAAATCAAATTGTACACGTACACTGTCAGCTCGAACTCATGTCCATTCTTATTCTTACAGTGAGCCGTACGTGCGCCAGCATCTGGCCAAGGTGTACATGGTGCTGGCAAGCACCACAGCTGCTACGGCAGTGGGTTCACTTTCCCAGATGCGTGGAATTTTGGATTTGGGCATGCTAGCGGCGATTGCATCGCTGGTGCTAGTGCTGGGACTGCATTTCTATAAGGATGATGGCAAGAACTATTACACACGTCTTGGAATGCTCTACGGATTTGGATTTTGCTCGGGACAAACTCTGGGTCCCCTGTTGGGCTACATTTGCAGCATCAATCCATCAATTATACTTACTGCATTAACTGGAACCTTTATAACTTTTGGTTCGTTATCGCTGGCCGCTTTGCTAGCTGAACAGGGAAAGTACTTGTATCTGGGCGGAATTTTGGTTAGCGTCATTAACTCCATGGCCTTGCTCAGTCTGTTCAACATGATCTTTAGATCGTACTTTGTTCAGATGGTACGTATTCAATTAATAATGTATAATAGTGCTTCATCTAATTGTTTTTATTCTCCCGCAGACTCAATTGTATGTCGGCGTCTTTGTCATGGCCGCTTTTATTGTCTATGACACCCAAAACATTGTGGAGAAATGTCGCATGGGCAATCGCGATGTTGTCCAACATGCATTGGACCTGTTCTTCGACGTTTTGAGCATGTTCCGCCGGCTGTTGATTATTTTAACACAAAAGGTGCGTTATCAAAAACTAATTCAGTTTTTTCAGTATTATGGTGCTTGTTTGTTCTTATATGCTCAAATTTGTGCCCTATCCTTCAGCTCAAGAGTTTCATGGTTTGATAACTTGCAAATCAGTTGTATAATCTTACAAACATTGACTAACCTTGACCTATCTGCATAAAGAAAACAATTTTATAGATAAGAGATTAACCTATCGAACGGTACGCCGCTTTAGCCAATTTTCGTACATCCAAGGCAATAAGTATACTTTCACAAAAGTCTCCAGTATACAATTTGCTTAAATTGTATCGGTAGATTATATACTATATACTGGCTTAAGTGCGATCTATGCTTTGTTAGCAGCATATTTATTTCCAGGCCTACGAAAAATATAATTAATAATTTCATATGTTTTTACTCCTTTTTTTCTTTTTGTGAAACTATATTTATAACCTTTGGATTTTTTTGATTAACATAATCTTATACTTTATTTCACTTTCAGGAGGAGCAAAAACAGGCCGATCGTCGCAAGAGGAAGTAATATGGAACATAAACTTGTGACACGCTACAAATTAATTATGTTAAAACGTATTTCAAATTTCAAAAATCAAAGCCTTGTTATTCCTTTTGGCTTTATCTCACACAATATTTGGTACACATAAAAACCATGCAAATCCCAACCTTAAAGGCATACAATAAAATTCATATCCCATCCGACTATATACATAAATGTCGTGTTAAATCGTATACTTTATATATATATAACCCTTTAATGTTCTGCAAAAGGAACATTTTTATGAATATATATATTTGTAAACCTAATGATTCACATGATGTAATATTTATTTCGGGTCAATATTTAAACATTTATTGTGTAGAGTACATAAACAAAATTGAAGATGATTCAATAAACACAAATATTCCTTCACATAAACTCTTTGCCATTAATAAAAAAAAAGGACAACACACACATTCAGATTGTTTGCGTTGATTGTATCGATTAGCGGAACGATTATATCAACTAATAAACCAGTTTAATTAGGCAAAGTGGTAACCAGAAACTCATAATGCTACAATAATATTATACACCATTTGTGTTTGTTCCGGCCAAAGCGAAACATGACCCAGTCGATGCATTTGGTAAAGCCGTTGCTGCTCCAATTCCAGCAGCTGTTTTTTGTATCCAAATTGTTTGGCGTGTTGCCGCAGGATTTGAACAAATTTCGGCAAAAGAATGTACTGGAGAAGTCGCGGAATGGCATGTTTTATATGCTTGGTGTTTTGATCTTTTATGTGGTGCTATATAATTTGTTGATTTACTCGTTTGGGGAAGAGGATCGCAACCTTAAGGCATCTCAGAGTAAGCATAAACAATAATAATAATCAATTTTACTTAAGATAATAATGCAATTTTGTAAATGCTATTCTTAAGGTACATTGACGTTTGTTATTGGCCTATTTTTGACCTATATTGGTGTCATTATGATGATAACCGATCAGCTAACGGCTCTCTTCAATCAAGGACAACTAGGAGAACTCTATGAACGCATACGGGCTGTGGACGAACGGCTCTATCGGGAACAATGCGTTTTAAATAATAGCTGCATAGCAAAGCGGATTCGTATAATGCTCGCGATGACATGTTTTTTTGAGCTTTTCATACTGCTGACAACGTATGTAAAACTGGTGGATTATTCGCAATGGCTATCGTTGCTCTGGATAGTCTCGGTAGTGCCGACATTCATTAATACTCTGGATAAGATTTGGTTTGCAGTATCGTTGTACGCACTAAAGCAACGCTTCGAGGCAATAAATACCTCTCTAGAGGAGCTTGTGGCCGAGCACGAAAAACACCAAGCTTTTTTAACGCAAGATGGTAATGTTAATGTGACTGAAAATCTTACAGCAGATAGTTCCCAATCGCAGCCGCCGCATTATGACGCAAATCTAGAGTATTTGTACAAGGAGCTCGGCGGCATTGATATGGGTTCGCTGAGAGGGTCGGGCAGCAAAAACAAAAACAGGGTGGCTCCTAGTAAGTAGTTCAACTTATGTATACTTATTCCCTTCATGATATTCAATTATTATTAGTTGCTCATTCGTTAAACTCCTTTGGCGAGTCCATTCCACGCAAGCCGCATCAGACTATTCCCAGCAATATGATGAATATGGTACACGAAAGTGAATTGAGCAATGCTACCAAGGTGGAGGAGAAACTGAACAATCTGTGTCAAGTGCACGACGAGATCTGCGAGATAGGGAAAGCAATAAATGGCCTCTGGAGTTTTCCGATTCTTTCGCTTATGGCTCACGGTTTCTTGATATTTACGGCTCAACTGTATTTTCTATATTGTGCCACGCAAGCTCAACCAATACCTTCATTGTTCCGGTCGGCAAAGAATCCGTTTATTACGGTTATCGTCCTGGTTTACACTTCGGGAAAATGCATTTATTTAATCTACTTGAGCTGGAAAACCTCGTTGGCCTCAAAGCGCACTGGGATTAGTTTGCACAAGTGCGGCGTGGTGGCTGATGATAATTTGCTATACGAAATTGTTAATCATTTGTCGCTGAAGTTACTCAATCATTCGGTGGACTTCTCTGCCTGCGGTTTCTTCACACTGGACATGGAGACGTTGTACGGTGTTAGTGGTGGCATCACAAGCTATCTCATTATCCTCATTCAATTTAATTTGGCGGCACAGCAAGCCAAAGATGCGATACAGTCATTTAACAGCTTCAATGACACAGCTGGATTGGTGGGTGCCGCAACCGAGTTTGAAAATTACAGCTCCACAATGTACAATTTGGTTACCACAATGATGACGCCGTTAAATTAGTAAAACGTATATATCCTAGATACTATTTACATTTATTTACAATTTTAATCACCTTGCACTTTTTCATGCTTGAATATTTGATTCTAAAAAAACATTAAATTAAAATCACACAGCAGTCAATGATTTGTATTGAATGCGCGCCTCCTCCAGCTCTTTCAGCAGTTGCTTAAACGTTTCATTGGCGCCATCGTAGTCTAAAATGGCCACACAGGAGATCTGGGCACGCTTATGTAGTGCATAAGACAATTCCCGACGCATTAGCGAGAAGCAGTAGGGCACATTTTGCTGCTGGCAAACAGACTTTAACTCGTCTATCGTAGCATCCAGACCGCCTACATACAAGAAAGTTAAAAACTTACAAGAGTTGCTGGTGTTGTGCTAATTACCTGGGCCTGGACACTGCTCACAGTCAGGTGCCAGAAGCAATAGTTTCACTTTATTAATACGCAGCCTGGACAATGATTCTCGAAAGCCCACAACCAACCGCAGATGTGCGCGCGCTTTGATTTCGTTGTGGGCATAGGCTCGCTTCTGAAAACGATCCAAATCATTCAGCAGTAGTGTTGAGATCTCTTTGAGGCGTGCTGTCGTGCAGTTGTCACAATAGCTATATATATATATGCAAACATGTTAGACAGTTAGAGATCAAGATCAACATCAATTATATGCAAACCTTCGAAACCGCCGGGAATGTATAGAATGAGCTGACGTCGTTGGTTTCACTGACTCTTCATTTATTGCAAGTTTCTCCAATTCGGTGATTACTTCAAATGTGTTTTGTTCAGCATTGGGCAGGCACAAACTCTGATCCTGATCTAATGGAATGCTAATTGCGCTGGTCTCAATTGTCGCTTCTGCGTCAACGGTCATGCAATTAAATGCCTGTTGCAGTGGCTCTACGCAATTTGTGTACTCATTTATAGTCTGCTTCAATTGGCGATAGTTCTTGATAGTGCGTTTTAGACGTGCGACACGACGTTTTGGATGCAATCGCGTTTTGCCCTTGCGCTTGCTTGGCAAAGCAAGCAACTTTCTCGCAATGGTCAAATGCGGGCGTCGTAGTTTGTTTACCTGTTTTTGTTTCTCGCGAGGTACAATTAAAAAGTCGAAAAGCGTACATTGTTGTGTGTTTTTGTGCTTATTTTTATACTTGGCACTGCGTAGAAGCTTTGGCTGTGTGTTTTCGCTGCCTTTTTTTATATTTTCGTACGTTTTCTGATCTATAATATTAATTTTTTCCGAACTTCGTGCCATTTCAACTAAATGTTATACCACATTTGAACTATTTTCTTGCTAGATACATGCACGAATAAAACTATATCGATAGTTTTTACTATTTTCAACCCTTTATGCAAATCGAATTTGGGCACACTTATTAACGACTGATAAAATGAATCGGAATACCTTTTCTACCGCCTTCTAATTATAAATGTCATACAAACAAATTAATTAGTGTTTCAATTAAATATTTACTATTTACTTAATACTTTACTTATTAGCTATTTACAGTTAAACTAGTTTTGGCTTAAAAATTTTAGTAATGCGAGTTTCTTTTCTTTAAAAACATACCCAATACTTATTTGCTAAGTAAGATCAATGGTCACGTTTTTAGTTCAAGTAAGATTCTAGCACATTGAACTATCTTGAAGAATCATAACTTTATGCTACTCTCGATGGCTACGTGCATTTGATGAAACTGCCTGAGATGTGACAAGATAAGATCGCGCTCCTTAACAAATATCTCCCAGTATTTCAAGTATTGGCTAACGTGCTGCATCACCAGCTTGCCAGCAAAGTCCAAGCAGCTGCGCGCATGCCGCATGCGTCGCCGACAGCTGGTCAAAACCAAGCGTAATTGCTGTTCCGGCTCCAACTGTGCAAGGATGAAGGACATTATATTTGCGGTGTTCGCTCGCACATCAATGGGAAACAACACCGATTCGGTGGGTCGAGATTGCGGAAACACAAGCAGAGCTGGTGTCTCTGACATGGTTAGTTCCCATGGCAAATCATTTGCCTGGCTATCGAACCGAATAAAATGCAGTTCGGGGCTGTGCAATAAAGCTGCCACCTGCATCAGCTCCTGTGACATGACGGCGGAGAGTGCGCAATCCGGTCGCTGGATTAGCACCACATTGGTTGCATTTGTTCGCTGAAGTGCCGTCAGCAGCAATTGACGATTTAATGTGTGTATGTAGGTGCTGTGCTGGGTGGGAACGGTAGTCAAATAAGTGTTCTTTTGCAGCCGGGGAAGTTGTCCGGCATAGAATTGCTTAATAAACTCCTTTAGTGCCAGGTAGGAAAACGACTGATGCTGCGGCATGACGTGCAACGCCTCAGATGCAGCATCCAATATGAAAGCCTGTACAGCAGTTGCATCTCTCTTGCGTTGTTGTTGCTGATCGATGCCCAATTGCTGAAGAAAGTCGCGGTATTTTGTGGCATCGAAGAGGACCACGGCGAGGGATCGATTTTGCGATAATTGATCTGGCGAATGCTGCCACATTAACTGGCCATATTTGGTGACCAGCTTGGCTATACCAATCTTCAGCGCAGGTGTTCCTTGCTTCGCGTGGGTATGAGCCAAGCAGCGATTACGTGTGTGTAGCGCCAATAACTGTCGTGCCTCAAACTCCAAGTAATTTTCGTATGTGTGCTGTGACCACAGATAACTTAGATAGCCATTGACGTTGTAGTAGTTGACCAGCGTGGCTGCATTGAGTTGTAATAGGGGATAACTATGATTGGTTAGCTGTTCACCTCTATAAAGTTCTTTAGGCATTTGCAGTAGGGTCCATTTCCGCATATGACGTGAGTCCTGCAGTTCCTGCAGCCAGTACTGCTCGCAGTCGCCGTTTTCCTTTCGCGTCAGCTCCTCGCTAACGACTAGCGATTGCTGATGTAGCCGTACTCCTAGGGCCAACACGGGCATGTGACGGGCCTTGATCGCAATCTTTATAGGAGTACCATAACCGGCTGTCTGTAGAGGATTGACTTTAGGTCGCACCCAATGCAGTATCTCCATGGGCTGCCAGTCACTTACATTTGTTTGGTTGTAGCTGTGCAGGCCGTGATGGTTATCTATGACCACTAATTGGGGCAGCGTTAATTGCTCCACTTTAAGCATTTGTTTAGCGCTCTGACCAAATGTGACTGCATAGCGTACATTACGCTCCGGATCGTATTCCAGCCAATGCAAAGCGGTAGCTATAAAACGTCTGTACGCTAGGCTGTCTGCGGAGTCCAGCAGAGCTAGAACGACTCCATCAGAGACCTTCCACAGAGCGCCCAGTTCGGCTGTGCTATGTACACGATCGATGGGCTTTATAAGATTGTTCATAAATCGCGTCAGATCCTCAAAATGCCATGCGCCCTGGTACTGCAGCCTCACATGTCGTCCATACTTCACTATCAGCGTCGGCCACTTATCCGGATATCCACCATTAACTGCCATCCCGGGCACTTGTCGGTGGGTGCGACTGCAATTGCACTGCATATGCCAGCAATCGATTGCTCCGAAGGAAGCGTAATCCTTGTAGTAATGCGCCACGCCATCGTATACCAAACGTGCCTGTCTGGCATCGCTCGACCACGACACGTAGTAAAACATTAAACTCATTTCGCCGGCTGCTTCGACTGCTTTGCGCACTTGTGGGACGCTGCTTGTAGGGCACTCATTTATTGCTGATTGAGTAAACGGCAGCAGGCCGATGCCGCTCAAAATGTAAAACAGTAAAATCATTATGATAATATAGCCGGTGGATGATGCCTAATCTAATATTGAATTCAACAACAACACACACAGAACACAGCTGATATGACAAAGTGACCGTATTTGCATTTAAAATCTAAACTTTATGCTTACACGTTTTCCAACACTGTACAAATCGTTTCGCGCTTAGGTCGCGACTTTTATCTCTGTAAATCTTTTAGTAAACAAATTATTTTTTATTTTGAAAAGTACTCTTTATTGGTAAAAATTGTATAAATGTGTAAATACAAATGTATATAGTTCTAAAAGATATTTTTGTTTAAATTGCGCAAAATATGTTTTTGTATATAATATACTATTACTGTTACCAAAAGGGTATACGTTCATTAGAAAAAATCTTACAGTACTAAAAGACACTTGGACGGCAAATATTTCTAATTGAGATTTCTCATTTTTGAAGGCACGGATATTTTTCTTTTGATATGGAATGATATAAAAGTCAATTGACAAATAATTATAACTAAATGTTAAAGGCACTTTGTACTGCATATTGAAAAAAAAAGTGCAACTTTAGCAGACACAGTTACACAGTTGTTTGGTGCCAGTGAAAGAGTTAGTGGAAGATAAAATATGAGCTTATGTATAATATGGTTAGTTTATATGGATGTGTATAAAAAGCATTTGGAAAATTATATATTTGAAATGGCGGTACGAATCAAGCATAACTTATCTCATGCTCGTAGGTCTTCTCCCGCATATCATCATTGTCAGGCAGAGCATGATGACGCAGCCCGCAAAGGCGCGGACCCCAGCGAAGCATGACAATAATGACCCCTATAACGAAGAGCGCTACAGCAGCAACGGCGGGGTATAGAAAGTATAGGGCCATGGCTTCTTAAATATCGCTCTCCCGCTTCTGAAGCTCAACGTATTCTTCGCGCTGGCGTTGTTGATGCAATGTCCGACCCTCTGGACGCGGTGGACGCTGATGATGCGGCTGATGTACACGCTCTAAATCGTCAACAGATATGACGACGTCGTCAGGAAACACTTGTTGATGTGTTGTTGGCTTCAAATAATACAAATGTAGTCTTGTGAACAAAGAATAGCATAGAAGGTTAACTTACATGGAAACGATCGAAATAGGAGGCGTCCTTAAGCTCAGTAAAGTCTAGAGGTGGTTGCTTGTGCGGCGTCGAAGACCAAATGGAAACTATCCAGCGATTGCCTGTGTGTCTGTCCTGCCAGTACTTGCGATGCTTGGAGCAGCAGCCCAAGATGATATTTAAAATAATTATAGAGCCGAGTACAACGGTGCAAATCGCAATAGTCACATAAAACGGCTTATAGCTTCCGAAGATGTGACCAGTGAAATATGGATTATTTATGTACGCTTTACGCTCCTCTTCGATTGTTGACATAGTCTGGACAGAGTTTGGGCTCTATTTGCTTATGAACGTGTTTTTATTTTAAAGTCGTCAATGACTAATAAAGTCGCTGACCCTTTTCGTTAATATCCGCAAGATTTTCTTTACGCGATGTCGTATTGTCTGCAAAACAATCAAAATGTTGACGACTACGTTAAATTCAACCCCCAATTAGTTTAGTTTACATTTAATCCGTCATATTGGGCGTGGCATCTGGTGCCGCGTTGCCTTGCCTAACGCAATATTCTTAATCAATTTCATGCACTTACCATTTGCGCTCAATAGGTTGTAACTGTGAAACAAATTTGAGGCACTTTAATTCAACTTTTAAGCGATTCATATGCGCTTCTTATTAAAAGATTAATTATTTTTCGTCAGTGACAATAAAAACAACGCCCAAGCCTGGCTCACAAACAAGTTAAACAATCGATTCTTTAATTTCTTTACTGTCTGCCATCGATAACTGTCTAAATATCGGTAAATATTAATCGTGACTAATATTTTGCTGGAGTACTGATTTAAATTAAGATAAATTTTTTCATTTTTAATAATGCTATACCAAGCCGTTATTTCAATGTATTTTCAAAATTTTCCATAACTTAAATATAATTCACAAAGAACTTCATAATTGAGAATACATTTTTAATCAACGAATCCCATTTGCAAGCTATTCAATAGCCAATTTGCAGAGTTCCTCACAGTTCGTATACTAGAAAATTGCCATTTTGCGTAAATTGACGCGCTAGATCACGTCCATCATCTGTTGGCGAGCTAAATGCAATGCGATCACGAGATATTTCAACTCCCAACACCGTGTGAGATTGAACAGCGCGTAGCAATTTACTGGCAATCCTTCGACGTCGATGCAAAGGGGAGACCCATAGTCGCGACACCCCACAGCTGCATGAAAAATAAAAAGGAAAGTTATTCCACCAATATATAAAACTTGCATGCAAAGCTTACCTGGCATCGAAAGTATCGTCGCTAAAGTAGTCTATTCCATCGATTTGAATGAAGCGATGCGCACGTTCCAGTGGATGGACAAGGCACAATCCAACGATTTGTTGCTTGCTCACGGCAAAGTAGGCGACAAACGTCTTTGGCACAGTATACGTGGAAAAGCCTAACTCCTTATCCACAACTCCGATCAGCTCCGTGAGCCGATGCAAGCGTGCAGCTGGCGCTTGTTCGTTTAGCCGTATAATGCGTCCATCCGGCGACCAGTCCGGATAGACGGCCACAATGTCCTCATCTATCCAGCCTTTAAATCGGAGTACATTCACAGAATTGTGATAGTCCCGATGCAATTGCTCTTCTTCGGGCTCATGTACGGTATAGATCAATCCACACTGTTGACACTGCCTGGCACCAAAGGCCTTTTGCCCCGCATCGATTTGAAATTGATTCGAACCACAGGCGCTAGCCATTAGACGTGCCGTTGTATTCAATTTCCGTCGAGACGACGGCTTTTGCAGCGGCTGCAATCGCTGGGTGAAAATGGGAAATAATGCGGCCGGTGCTGGATCTGCGATTGTTGCTTGTTCCATGGCTGGTGTGTCTTTTGCGGACGGTGCTGGCTCTGCGACAGGTTCGGTGTCTATGGCTGGTTCTATTGTGGTCGGTGCTGCCTCTGTGACCAGTGCTGGCCCTGCGATCGATGTCGAATCTGCAACCAGTGCTGGTTCAGATGGTGCATCCATATTGATTATTGCGTTGTCGCACTCAGGTACCTCCAGCTCTTGCTGTTCCGCATTGACCACCATATACAGATTATCAATAATTCGCGTGGCCTCTTCTTGGTGATTATCTGGATCGGTTATGAATACTTTAAAGTTCTCGTCAGTGCAGATGTTGTTGCTAATTAAGAATTCAAGCAATACTGTTTGCTGTTCGATTAGCTCGGGATCGCTTGTTTGGTATGGCAATTGTTGGTGATACTTTGCATAAGGATCTGGGTGCAATATCTCATGCTCCACATCTATATCAGGCACTGCTTGTGATGGTGGCGATACAGCTGGCGCAGATTCAACAATCTCATCTACGACAGTAACATCCATATTACGTAGTATTGCATCAACGGTAGCCTGCTCCGCTGAGAATATTGTTGACGATTTGACGCGCACTTTTCGCTGCTTCTTTAGCGGGGCCTCTACTAGAGAAATCTTTCCCTGATTGACACTGGCGCGTATGTTGTCTGTTATTCGGACTTCCATACAGGTGCTGCTGCGGCGTCCTGACTTGAAAAACTTGCGTTTACTCAAGTCTATCGTTTCCGTATTTGGTGATGTTTCTGCATAACGAATTAACGGTATAACTGGCTCTAGTTCCATGGCTTTGGGCGCAGGCCTTGATTCATCCAATTCTTCTTCATCGCTGAGATCGGAAAAGCCGTTTGCAACGGGCGACATTGATACGGCATCCTTGACATAATTGTTATTGTTGTTTGCGTCGTCTATGGTCATAGATCTCAATGGCTTTGCCATTTTAATTGGATCCTTGGCGCTGCGCATTGTTTCGTGAACCTCTTCTACCTTTGCACGTTCCTCTCTCTTGCTGGTAATCAGCAGGCGCAACTTCTCATTTCGTAGTGATCCCAAAATGTCATCAAAATTTGTAGCTCCACCCCAAGGACGCTGCGGTTTGCGAATCTTGTGATGCACGCCCTTATTGATACCCAGCCTTGGACGAGATGGGGGCGATACATTCTTAGGCTTGACGACTCGATCTTGTTGCTCCTGTTTCTTGCGTGATGATAGGCTTTGCGAAGCACCCGAGAGTCGCAGAGACGAGCGAGAGGTAGCATGCGAATAAAACGCAACTGCTGGTATACATTGCTTTTGCAACTTACGCTGCTTGCTTGGCGGTGAGTCTGGTGAGGACTCGACTGGTATGGCATCTGCTAATTTGTTTCGTCGTTTAGCTGCTTGACGAGAAGTAGTTGACTCATCTGAGTCCGAGTCCACGATGTATATTTTCGTTTTAGGCGTACGTGGACTGGAGCTCTGACTTGTGGCTGTGCTGCTAGTGCTGTTAATTCGCATTGTTGTGCTAAACAAATGCGGTAAGTGCTCCTCGGTGCCCGCGGATACACCGCAGCCACGTGTCTTCGAAGCTCCTTTGTTTTCCTTATTGGTCTCGGGTGAACTGCTGGTGCTGCTCCGCAGCAGCCGCATTCTGTAACTCTTTTTATCAGCATTATTTTCATGCAGGTTATGCAAATTAGTTGTACTTTCGCCGTCTCTTGTAGCCTTACGTTGGTGCATTGATTTCAGAGGAGTTATGCCCAACAGTGGATCCTCAACATCGGCGTCGACATCTATTTGATCTAGCATACTGCTACGGCTACGAAATAATTGTTTTTTGCGCTCCGAAAGACGCGGTGTGGCAGTGCGTGTAGGCCGTATAGGCCGTCCTGTTGGTGTTTCCATAGTTCCGCCAGTTTAATAATAATATAATAATATTTCCCGCTTTTTTAATAAGAGCGCTAATTCAGAATGCCAGTGTTGTCGTGGAAAGGCAATTACGCATCCCTGAAATATGTTACACCGATAGGTGTTCCCATTCTTATCGAAACAATTCGTAGCAAAATAATTTCATGATATATCGTGATAATAGTCACAATCGATAATATTGCTTACATCCCTAGCAAATACACCCAAAGTCATTTGGCTGCTGTAAAGTTGTTGAAAAATTAGATTGTTGTTTTGAAAAGAAAAAAATTACCTAATCCATATTTTTGTGTATATACAAGCTCACAGGTAAGAAGTCTTAAAATATTTAAATAAATATACAACAATTGAAGCCGTCCTGCCGCTACTTCTACCACGGGTTCGCCTAGTCTCCGTCGCTGTCGCCGCCATCTTGTTTTTTACATTGTGTGCATGTGTATAGATTTTACTATTAAAATGGAACGCGTTCTTACCTTTGTTTATTTTTATCTGCTTCGATATAATTGCTCTACTGCCCCACTCAGAATCAAAATGAACAATTGCCATGCTTCTTCTTTTTTCACTTTGAGGTCGCGATCGCCGTCGTCGTTGTCTCGTCGCTCTCCTCGAAGCTGCGCTGAGTCAAAAACGCGAAAAATAAAAACACGTACAACAACCGCGTACGTTCGTAACGAACACAAGCTTCCCTACGATATTTATATAACGCTAGAACCGTGGACGACGCCGTAGCCGAAACCGCCGCCGTGATGCCCGGAGCCGGCACGTTCAAGTTGTTCATCGGTAATCTCGATGAAAAGACGCAGGCAACCGAATTGCGTGCGTTGTTCGAAAAGTACGGTACTGTCGTCGAATGCGATGTGGTGAAAAACTATGGCTTCGTTCATATGGAAACCGAACAGCAGGGTCGCGATGCCATTCAGAACTTGAACGGTTACGTTTTGAACGACAATGCCATCAAGGTGGAGGCCGCCAAAAGTCGACGCGCCCCAAATACGCCAACAACGAAAATCTTCGTTGGGAATTTAACCGACAAAACGCGGGCGCCGGAGGTGCGTGAACTGTTTCAGAAATATGGCACTGTCGTCGAGTGCGACATTGTACGGAACTACGGATTCGTCCATTTGGATTGTGTCGGTGATGTTCAGGATGCTATTAAGGAATTGAACGGTCGCGTTGTCGATGGCCAGCCGCTCAAGGTGCAGGTCTCCACCAGTCGTGTGCGCCCCAAGCCGGGCATGGGCGATCCGGAGCAGTGTTATCGTTGCGGCCGTTCCGGTCATTGGTCAAAAGAATGTCCACGTTGGACAGGCACCGGGGGACGCGAGCCACCACCGCCGCTAAGCGCTGGCGGTTACAGGGATCGCATGTATAGTCGTGACCCGTATCCGCCACCGCCGCCTCCATTCCTGCGTGATCGTATTATGGACGGCTTTAGGGTAAATGCGAACAACAAAGCACAATATAGCTTATTTCGACAGGTCGCTTAAAAGAGTTAACTTCTAAAAGAAAACAATATAAGATGATTTAATATAAAGTTTTTTAAAATTGAAAATTATACAATAACTAACTTATTTGACTTCAATTCATAAAAGTGTTCTAGCTTAAAGTGATTTGTGCTCATAATGTGGCCAGGGAAAAAAAGCTAAAACGAATACGATTAGCCTAAGCTTTCAAAGAATTTTAGCTTAAAAAACCACCGCGATTGCCCTTAAAGCATGTGTCAACATAAACCAGTTATTGTGCTAAAAACTATTTACCTGTCATTTTCTAATTGCCTTTCTTTGTACAACTACAGGATTACGATTACTATGACCGTCGTTTTGAGGATTCACGTGATCTGTACGAGCGTCGCTATCAGTCATCCCGTATGCGAGACTTCCCACCGCCGCCGATTTCGCGCCGCGAGCCTATGCCGCTTCCCCCACCGCTGAGCGGTAGTCTGCGCTCTTGCAGTGTCTCCCGTGGCTACGATAGCATGTTCAGTCGGCGTTCACCACCGCCGCCACGCAGCAGCAATGGCATGAGTCGTTATGGGTAACAACATTTGTATTTTACCTTATGAGCTGCTAATTCTGATTCTTTTTCTTTTTGAAATTACCCAGTTCACCGACTCCACATGGCTACGAGGACTTTAGTCGCGACTCTTTTGATGAGCGTATGATTTCATCCCGCGGCATGCGGGGTCCATCACCTCCAGGGCGCCGGTATGCGCCTTACTGAGATGAATTTTATTATTACAATGGCAGCAGCTGAGTCCCAGAAGCTGCTTTGGTCGGTGCATTTGTAACAACTGCACCACCGTTTCAACCCATTTATAACAATAACGTTTCCCATGTTCAACCATATTGGATTCTATATTGGCCGCCAGCGCATTACCCTATAATCACCATATGCAGCGGTTGCTGTTTGTTGCTACTGCCGTCTTGATAGCGAGGCGCAGAGATAATCGATAATAGATAGTCTATCAAGGCATCCTTACCATGTAATTCATATATATATAATCTTGCATTTCTGACTGATAGTAATGTTAACAATGTAACGTGTCTAGCTGTGGCAACGATTGCCCTGCACATTGTAATTTTTTTCATCACTATTTCATTAAAAAAAAAGTTCATTCTTAAAGGAATAATACTACAATATATTGGAATTTTTACATTAAGAATAGTCCATTAAATCTTATTAAGCACCATTATTTGTTTGTGGTTTGTGGCAAATATCAATAAATCTGTATGTTTGATAAATATACGCAAACAAAACATATTGCATATAAAAGTCAATAGCAAAAATATATATATTTGTATGAACTTGTAATTTTTAAATTACGATCTAAAAAAATTCATATAGAATGTGTAGCTTAAAGGCAGTCATCTAGTAGTTAACACATAAAGTTACTATGCCTGGGAAGAGGTGGGTTGGATTTTTATCGTCTTGGACTTGGACAGAAGCTCATCCGCTTCTTCGTCAATAGGCGCAACGGACTCAGTACCATATTGGTTCTTATTTAGTTCCTGCATCGCAACTGGCGGCGGTGGCTTCTCAATTTTGGGCGGTATAAGTAGGCGACTGAGAAGATTCCAACGAAGATGATAAAAAGATCAAATTTAAATATTAAATATAAACTTACTTGGTGCACAGTAGCCAGATCATAGAGATTAGCATCATAATCGATGTAAAACCAAATGTCCAATACGTGCCCAGCCGTGTGTAAATAGAGCCAACGAAAAGAGGACCCATAACGCGGGACAAGCAGCCTGCGCCGGTCATCATGCCCATCCAAACGCCTTGTGGCCGCGGACCAAGCACCTTGGAAAATATTGTCTGTATCAGTGTAACGCCAATGGGATAACCCACCGATGTCAATGCAAATCCAATGATGAATTGTGATAATGTTAGCGCTGGCAGATCCGGGCACCAATCCTGACTTGGTGGACAACCCAAATATATGGGATCATTGCTTGTGAGATTGGCACTAGCATTAAACGCCACAGCCAGCTTGGGCGGATCTGGTCCCCACGGTATGTATAGCAGACGTCCCACAACCATCAAGGAGAAGCCACCCCAGATAAGCACATAGCGCTCCGCAAAGAGTTTGCACATTGGCTCAATAAGCACAAATGTGACCAACGAAATGATAGCTGCAATTGCCATAAATAATCCCATGTAGTAGAGGGCTTCATCATTGGTCCACGCAAACATGTCCATGGTGAGTGAGGTGCCCAAGCTACAACAAAATAATGTTTCAATTAAGATTTCGATGGTTAAAACAAAACTTACGTTTCCAGCAGCACAAAGTTGAATACGAGCACAAAGAATGCCACAATTAGCGTCCAGGCAGAATAGTAGTTCGGCTTGATGGCCTTCCACGTATCGCGCTCCGAAGTGCCGCCCTGCATTACCATTACCTCTCGAGCGGCGATTTTATGTTCCTAAAAGAAAAGCCATTAAAGTGACAACAAAGATAAGCGACTCCAATTTGGAATTCACCTGGAATATGCCCGGCAAAAACATCACGAAATTGGACATGCTCATAACCACATTGATCCATCCGGAGGCGGTGTACATGTTGACGTGCATGTTGCCACCAAACCATGCAACACCCTCGCGGCCCAGTGGCGTCACCAGTGCCTGCAATCCGGGACCAATGATAAAGCCCAGCACCTGGGCCAGCGACACCATGGAGACGGCGTGAGTGCGCTCGCTGAGACGCGTCGCTGCCGACAGATAGGAACGGCATAAGGCAATATTGGCCGAACTGACACCGATGAAGAAGCGCGAGGCAAGCATCCAGTACTTGACATCATCGACTAGCTCCAGTGAGGAATACACAGCGCTGGCCAGGGTAAATAGGCCCAGCGAGAGGAGCAGTGGGAGGCGTATGGTGCCCAGCTTGTTGCCCCACCAACCAAAGATGGGACTGAATATCATTTGGCCGAATGGATTGGCTGCCACAATCAGACCCATAAACTCTTTGCCCGCACTGGGATCTAGCTACAGAAATGCTTGTGTTATAAACCGATAATTCATATATATATATATATATATTAATCACGCACCTCGCTCAGGAATGGCCAGATGCCCGTCAATATAATGCTGAAACCCAGCGCCATGAGGAACATGGTAAAGTAAATGATTCGCACCGAACGCCAGCGTTGTGTGTACTCCTCCACCGTCTCGAGACCATCGTCAAGATCGGCGGGCAACTTTGTGGTTTCCATGCGTGCGCGTAACTTGCGCCACGCCTCCATGATCGGTCTGTGGATGCAATTGAAGTGTTTGTATTTCCTTAACGTTAGCGTTCCTGGAACATGCTGTGAAAAGTTAAGAGTTGGTTGTTGTCTGTTCATGATGATAAGTTCTTGGTACTAGTTGGTAAGATATGAGTTCAAATGTGTTTCGATACATAATTTTCAAATAATATCTGGCTTGCTTGTGCGCCTAGTGATTATATACAGCAACAGGTGTTCAATTTAATTATATTGTTTATTTAAATTCTCTTTACAGATTGTAATACCACTATAAAAACTATACTTTGTATGTATACTTAATCAGCTGATATTCAAATTTAGTTCACAATTTTGTCACTCTTTTATTTTATTATTTTTAGAACGTGCATAATTGCCGTAAGTTTGTCCATTTATAAACAAGCACAGAGTATACATTTGTTTACTACCGAAATACGAGTGAAATAACCAGTTTGTACCGTTTGTATTTACAATTCATACAAATACATTCAACCATCCTCTTTCCCTCCTGTTCATAATCACTGCAGACTCATCGCTTGCAGATTAACAAGCGCCAAATGCTCAGCTGTTTTCTTCTTTTAGTTTTATCACCGAATTAATTGAGCTGCTTATCGTTACGTACCAGCAGCTGTATTGGTTAATATGTACGAATGTGTTAGTGTACGCGCCTTAGTGACTTTTCGTTGTATTTGTTATCTTTTATCGCTGAACCGAGATACTTTAGTGGCATGCTTAGCAGTAAAGTCTGGGCACTATCGGTTTTATTACAAGGCGCTTTATTATGCGAAAGTATTGACGCAATGCAATTGTGAATTTAAAAATGTTGTTCGACGAATTAGCTTCAAGTAGGTGCGAAATGAATTTCACTAATATGCATAATACGTATTATGTATGTACATGTGTAAGTATATGCATATGTACGAATAGATCGTATATTTTACTTGTCACATGCATCGATTTCAGCCTTAATTGACCAACAATTAACTCTTTTATAGGGGGAGGCAGATGCGCTCCTCCAGTTTGTTTTCGCTATTAATAGTATATCGAAGCCTAGCTGGTTCTCTATTGAGTTCAACGAGCTCACGAATTGCTGGCATGAGTACGCAGCAAGATTTACATAGCACTGATTATATCTTTCGCTTGTTTCGTTATACAAAGCGTAGAGAAACGTATATATATTTACTTCATTGTTTTTATTTTTGTTACTGCATATATACACACACACACACGCACTCTTTACGACGACACAAACATACTTATTGTCATCTTCGGTTGGTGCCGAACACCACCAAAGCAAGTGAGGCTAACATAGAGCGCTACATCTATGTGCCTGTTTCTTTTATGAACTTTGGTTGCACTTTGTAACGTTACAAACACAAACACACACATACACACAACATTAAGAAGGAAAGCAAAATGCTCTCTCTTTGCGTTGCATTGCTTTTGTTTCGTAGATGATGATTCTTGTTTTGTTTGCTTTTATTTCGCTTTTTACCAAATTGTTAACTACCTGTTGAAACGCTGTTTAATCGATCTATGTGGAGCAACAGCTGAACGCGCACTGCTCAGCTCAAGTGATCAACTCAACTGAAAACCGTTGGCGTGTGTTGCCAACATTTTAAGCGAGAAATCTTTCTCTCATTTTCGATGTTGTTTTCTTTATAATATTTTTTTAGGTGAGGAATATTATGTTAGTGCCAAATGATATGCAAAACTTGACAGACCCAATGACTTTCATTTCGGTTTTCTTAGCATTTTAAAGATAAAGCCTAAAAATATGCTAGAGTTGTGAGTAACGAAAGATTTTCCAAGATACTTACAGTTATACTAAAATACTTGCATACTTTGTGGTGGGAAAAAAATATTCTTTTCGCTCGCAAATGAGTCAAATTGACGATAATTACGGTAAAAAAGATAAAATCTATAAGAACTTAAAAAAAAAACTAGTTTTAAATTTGGAATATAATTGAATAAGAAATCTAATAAGCAGACACTTTTAACATCTACGTTAACATTGATAATCTATTAGCCAAAATTTTGTTTGACATTTTTAATTTGGCAATTTAATTTATTCGTTCCGTTAAAAAGGATAACCGAAAGGAGAGATAAACAACAGAGGAAAACGATCTCTATTTCTAAGTCATAAATATTACACACATAAATATTCATACATGCATCCTTAAAAATACAAAATGTTAAATAAGCCCACACAAGTTGACGGACAGTTCCATTTATTGTTGTCCACGCAAACGCTTTAAACGTTGTTCACGTTGCTGACGTAGCCAGTCAAGAAGAGGGCGTGGTTCGGGAGGAGCCTGAGGCAAGGCAATAGGAGCAACTGTAACGGGACTAGGCTTTGGTGCAACTTCGTCCTTCCGCTTGTTATCCCTAAGGCGGCGTCGGGTCATTCGCTCTTGATGCCTGCGCTTAACTTTCCTCGGCAGGACATCATTCATAATGTTTAAACTAAAGATATCGCTATTGGTTTCATCGGCGGACAAGTGAGTGACCGTATCCTGAAGCACGCGAGGAATACGCTTAACTACCTGGAGTGCTTCACGAAGATGCTTGGACGATTCTTTTTCGGCCTCCTCGTCTTCAATTGAAACTGGACGTATTTTGCGACTTTTCTTTGGTTTCGTGGAGCTTTGATTATCTTCAATTGGCTGATAACGCTTGAACAGCGGCGCCGGACGGTTCAGTAGTGGAGCGGTTTGCTCCAAGAACCAGGGCTCCCGATGCGGCTTTTGTATTAGATCGGCGGCCTGACGCTTAACTGCGGCCTCAGGCTGCTTTTGGCGCGTACCCAATGGCGATGGTCGAACCAGCGAGCTGGCGAAATCGTTAAACCACTCCAGATGATCAACCGAACGCTTATGACGTCCAAGCTCGGATTTCTTTGCCTTCGTCAGTGGTGCATCCAAAGCGTTTATGGAAGCAGCAGCTTGTTTTCCACTCGATCTTGCCGCCGATGGTTTGTAGATGGTTATGGTGGAACGACGAGCACGTATTGTTTTAGTGTCATCGACGCTTCCGGTTACCAATTCCCGCATTTGCTCGAATTGCTTTGCGTTGCGCACAAAACGATTGCTACTCGGTCCCTGGATGAGGATCTCGAAGGGTGTGTTCAGCGTGCGCGCATTCACCTGCATGGTGTGAATGCATTCCGTATCCGAATCTTCGTTGTTGCACTCACATATACACTCCTCTCCGCAATAGAATCCCAGGCAACCGCAATGCTCACAGAGCGCCTTACAGTTACGTTCGTTCTTGTGCTCCACAAGCGGATTATCATAGTTGGATGTCGTCGTGGGTGCTGCTGTTGATGTCTCAGCTGGCACACCATATGTGCAAACAGTGAGTTGGGCAACCAGCACCAACACCATTAATAGAATGGCGTTGGTGGAGTAATTAATATTGTGTTGATCCAGTTGCATTATGTGTCGAACTCCGCCCCGATGTCTTAACAGCTCGTTTGTGGCTAAGCATTGGCGACACGCTTTGGGTTTTATACGCTGACAGGGTGAAATTGTAGACGTTATTTTTGTTTTTCATGTAGCTACCGCATCGTGACTGTCAGTCGAATTTTGATTTTGATTTGTTTTGCTTTGCTGTTCGCCGGAATTTTGTGCTGACACCGTGTGATCTTGAGACATTTTCAATTGAGCACATATATGCGCAATTATTATTAACATAAATGTTCAAGCTGTTTTTATTTTTAGGGTCAGCTTAGACATGCGTACTTAATATATGTACATATTCCTATATACTTTCATTCGAACAAGGTCGAATTCACGCACTTGAACTTTCTACATAAGATATTTTGTTAAAGAATTTATTACAAGAAAACCAACTAAACGAGTGTCATAAAAGAGTCTTTTGTGTCGTTTCAACGACGTTTTCCCTTGTTCTTTTTGCCACCGCCAGAAGCTGCAGCTCCACTCGTTTGTGCCTGTGGTTGCTGCTCGTTCGGTTTGTTCTGTCGCGTTTTTAGCTGAGGTATTTTGCCAGCCACATGCTTCATGATTGACTCGCGCGTGGAGAAGTCGTTGTTGCACAGTGTCCCATCTGCGTGACGTAGTTGGACGCGTACACGGCCCCGGAATTGCAGCTCCCTACTCTTTTCGCGGCAGTACTGTTTGTTTTCCACAACAAAATGCATGTTGGAAACCGAGAGAACATCGCGAATTTCTACATAGGTTGGATTTTCAACGCAGTTCTCTTTGGGCAATCGGCGACCCTCCTGGCGGGTTTTTTTGCTGTTGATATAGGCAGGATATATGCAAATCCATCTGTGGAACAATATTGCAGGTGTTATTGTTGTTCCATATTGAGTTCATACTCCTTTTACCGTTCTACGTCACTATGTTTCATATTGGGGTGCCAGTTCATGCGCACGGGCGGTGAGGCAGCCATTGTTTATTTGTTTTTACTCACAAACAAATCTTTAAGAGTTAAGGAAAGTCTACTTATTTTCCACGCAGGCACCTTGCCTTATTATTATTTTATTAATCGTTATCGATACGTCTGTGGTTTTTAGTGTTGCACAATGTTTGCAAACAGTCTGTCTTGTGGGAGACATTAAGGGTATTCTTCAAAGACAAACAAACAAGTAAGGTTATTTATTAATTAATTTTCAACAACCTCCGTTCCAAAGAAAAATATATAAATACTTTTAAATTGCCTCGAACTCCCACTCGATTTAACAAAAAATATCATTCCTGGAAAATTATCACGATACTATCGTCTGAGAACATTTTGAGACGGAATCGATATACATACATCGATGAGATATCAACAATATTCGTCAGTCTGTTTATAATAGGTCCAACTGTTGTGCTGTGCGCTGAGTCTGTCTGCCACTGACTGTTTAAAAGTTAACTACGTAGTGCGGTCAAACACGCGTATTGGGAGAGTCGGCAACACTCCACCACCCACTGTCGTGGACTATCAACAAATACAAAGTAAACGCAAAAGCAAACACAACACGCGCCACACAATGGACGAACTTCATGGCATACTGCAAAAAACCAAAGATAAATCAACGCAAAAGGAGCAGGATGAGGTAGCAAACCCATTCCAAAAAACAGATCCCGTAACCAGTTAACTGTTAACCAGCAACCGCAACGATGTCACTTGAACTTTGACATTTTTAAGTTGTCGCCCGTCTGGGTTACTGGCCAAAAAGCCCAAACCAGCACTAACCTTCTGCGTTTACTTCTCTTCTTTTTTTTTTTTGGTTTTATATTTTGTGGCTTATTTACATGCTGTCGACATCGCCCACGCACGCGGACACACAAACAGATTCTGCTGCAGCCCTTTACATACATACAACAAATACCTGGCAAACAGTTTCGCTCCGAGCTGGCCTTGGCCTTCAATCACTGGTTGCTCATACCGGCCGAAAAGTTAACGCAGATTGGCGAGATTGTACAAATGCTTCATAATTCCAGTTTGCTGTAAGTGAACAATTTTATTATCAACTTTCATATTTCATTTTGACTTTTACCAATTTGCATCTTTTTTATTGACATTTTCTATTACTTATCTTATCCATATTACAATTTGACTAATCAGTTGACCTTTGCCTGATTTGAGTTTAAAATGCTTGACCCGCGACTACCTTCACCTCGACATCATCATCAACAACACTGCATGTTTCATGTTTTATCTCGTTTCACACTTTGTATTGTTATTTACATATTGTTGTTGGTGTTGTGCTCGCCTTTTGTTGCTTTGTTTACATACGATTTTAGTTCAAAATTTATTAGCGCGTGAAACTAACAAAAAAAGAGGAATAAACTGAAATTAGTTTCCTGTTTAAGCGAGAAAAGTACTTAGGTATTCAGAAAACTAAACTAAAACTAAGCAAAATTGTTTGGAACTGGAAAAAGAATCTAGAAAAATGTGTTCCACAGAAATAGTAAATGTTTGTGAAGTTGAAATCGTTAATTTTAATACCTTAGACGCCTAAAATGTATTTTAGGAACATTATTTTTCGTTGCTGTTATTATATATAGACTTGTTGGAAACCGCATGAATGTGGCAATCAATAACTGCAAATAATATTCCTGTACAGTGAACACTTGCTAGCGCAGCTGTTATCAGGCAGCTGCTACTAGTTCAGACTAAAAGATACTGAATATCGTATCATATGCATATTTGTACATATTTCATATTTTCGTTTTGCATTATCATCATTGTTTGGGCACTTAGCTAAGCGAATTTGTATAGAACTTTCGTAGATGACTCACATTGTAAACACACACACTCACACACACATGCACACTTGCCACAGGCGTTGGGTGTTGATGTGTGTGTGCATATTTTCAGTGTTTGCTTCAGAAATCAATTCCATAATATTAACAAAAGCCCGCAGCGTATTGTTTATGATAAATTCACAATTGAGTTCGTTTGCAAATTGTGGCTATAAATTCACTGAAATGGAATTGCATTAAATATTTAGATTTTTCATTGTTGAGTAGCTCGAATGAAATATATATATACGGACTCATACAATGTATTATAGATAGAGTAGAAAAGAGGCACAACAGTTAAGCTTTGAACTCCATCAATTAAAGTGTCTTGCAAAACCATCAAGCGATTCAATTGTAATAAAGAGTATTGCAATATAGAGAATTCTTTGGTTCAGTTTCTGCCTGGACCCACAGTCACAAACTATGTTGCTTTGTTTCTTTGTTTGTTGTTATCAGTTGCTTTGTTTGGCTCTTTGCTTTTAACTTGTCATACCCTTGTAATGGATGTTCAAACTTTGTCACGAAGTGTGTAACGCGTTCAAGAAGGCCTTGAAAAGCCCATTAAGTATGTACATAGGCGAATCAGCACTGAAGTCGGTTGTGTCATGTCCGTTAAAAGTTAGCTCTTCTAGATTTTACATATTCGAATAACATGTTCGAATATTGCTCAAAAGAGCATTCAATATTCAACAAACCCAAAGAAAAGTCTCGTAATTCTTCATTTCTGTTTTTTCACTTCAATCATGCAAGCTAATCCCCGTCTCTTTTGGCCACCTGTCGCTCTGCCCATCCCCCTCCCTGCGCTGCGTTCGTTATTCAAATGCAAATGTGCTGAAATGTCCTTAATGCTTCTTAATATCCTGCATTGTTCGCTGGCGCCAGTTGTGCGCTGATGTTGGTTGCTGCTGGGCTGACAGTTGAGAGCTGTTATCGCTGCCCGCCTTCCCGTACCTTCTCTCCTGTGCCCACTTACCGGCTTATAAATGGCCTCCTTCACAAGTCTTTCCCTTTTTATCTCTTGTGTGTGTGTGTTCTTTTCTTTTTTGTTCAAATGCATTTTCATATCGACAAAAACTTGGTTTTTTTTTTTTTTTTGTTACAACTATGCCCAGCACTCAGTGGAGAAGAACGGCTTCAAAGGCGACAGCGGCGTCATCGTCATCATCATCGTCGACAGCTCTCCCCATTGTCATTAAGTCAGCTTGTCGACAGCCATTGTCACAATGTTAAAACTCTGGCAATGCAACATTCGTTTCACTCCCAGCCACCCCTCAACTGACACACACTTTCGCACTACCCCTCCACCCTGCACCCACCCATGTAGCTGTCGGCTCGCTTGAACGCTCACGCCTCCTCAATTCGCTTCCAATGTTTGCAGCCTTTCGCGCGCGCGCTTGCAAACATTTTTTAATTACGCAAAATGTTGGCTGCCCAGTTTTGCCAGCGGGCGTGTTATTCAAGTGATATGGGCCTTAAAGTAAGTTGAAATTAATGTGTACTACATTTGTTCACATGTGTTTGTTTGATGCCAGTGTTTAGCACATTGCGAGGGTTGCTTCAACTAGTTATGGTTCAATATGTAACCAAACTATACTCTTTTCGGGTCAATTAGATAACAGATTATCAAACAATATGTGATAAACATATTGATCCATTTACGTGAAAACTAACACAAGGAGTTTCTGTTTAGTTTTACTACTTTGGATTTGTGTAGTTTAAGATTTAGTTTAGATCTTAGCTTAAATTAAATTCTTAAATTCTTAAATTCGACCACTTTTATCGCTATCTATGTTATACGTTATTTGATTCATCTCGATGTGTCGTTATGTATGCTATGGCTGTAAAATCTACTAGAAATAAGAACCCAAAAGAATAATCTTCATATTTTAATGTTTTGTTATCAAGTAATCTCACTGTAACCTATATAATACTAGATTGAAACACCAAAAATAACAGATAACATAAAGTAGATACAACAAATTAACTGAGTGCTACATATGTATATGTGTTTTTAACACTAACTTACAGCATTGATGATATTGAAGACAATTCGATACTTCGCAGAGGTGTGCCCGTAGCCCATTCTATTTATGGCGTTGCCAGCACAATCAATGCGGCCAATTATACACTGTTCCTGGCATTAGAGAAGGTGCAGCAATTGGGACATCCAGAGGCAAGGGGCAACAATTGATCAATAAATCAATAACTTGTTGGTTAATTGTAAATTTTATGTATTGCGTACAGGCGACCAAGGTGTATACGGAACAGCTGTTGGAACTACATCGCGGCCAGGGCATGGAGATATATTGGCGTGATAGTTATGTGTGTCCCTCCGAATCTGATTACAAACTGATGACGATACGTAAGACGGGAGGATTGTTTATGCTGGCTATACGCCTGATGCAACTGTTTAGTGCCAACAAGGAGGATTACACGAAGTTAACAGCCATTTTGGGCCTATACTTTCAAATACGCGACGATTACTGCAACTTGAGTTTAAAGGAAGTAAGTCTGATCTACAAATATGCAGCTACAAATCATTGCTATAATACATATATCTTTGCAGTACACGGAGAACAAGAGTTTCGCTGAGGATCTAACTGAGGGCAAGTTCGGATTTCCCGTCATACATGCAGTGCGCACGCAGAAGCAAGACAAACAGGTTTTGCGTAAGTCCTTGAACTAACCTCGCTACGTGTGTTTTAAGTGCTCATTAAGCTCATTGTTCTTCTCATTGCGTAGATATTTTGAGACAGCGCACGCATGATATTGAGGTCAAGAAGTACTGCATCAGCTTGCTGGAGAAACTGGGCAGTTTTCAATATACACGCAAAGTGCTCGAATCACTTGATGCAGAGGCACGCGCCGAGGTGATTACTTCAAATCATGTTCCTTATTGTTATCCTTGGCAATCGAGCTAATGTACGTTTTCTTTGCTCGTTTAGTTGGCTCGTCTTGGTGGTAATCCGTATTTGGATAGGCTGCTCAATAAACTTCTGTCCTGGCAGACGAGTGATAGCAACAGCATAACACAGTCGAACCAAATCAATCACAACAATGTCACACGCAGCCCCAACCAGAACACGCTCAATTGTAATTAACAGCCAAAGAGGCAGAAGAGGGAGCAGTTGTGAATTGCAAACGGCAATGCCAATGCCCGTGCCCATGCCCGAGCCCGAGTCGCCTCCTCTTTTGCTGCTATTCCAAAAGCAATACAACAGCCACAGCAACAGCAACACCAGCAGCAGCAGCAGCAGCTACAACAGCAAGCAGCCTGCGTTGCACACTTGTTCCGATTTTTGCGTAAATTGAAAATCTTTTAAGGTCCACTGTTTATTTTACCTCCCAAAAGCTGCTACAGAGCAAACCGTTTGATCTATTAGTTATTTATGATTACAATTATGGTTTTGTATTTAAATACAAAATATAAAAATGATGATTGAAATTATTTTATAATTAGTAAACTTACACAAGCAGCAGCCTTACAAACAAAATTGTTAAGCCAAAAGTTAATTGATAAGCCAAGCATATGAAAAAGCTATCAAAAAGCCATAGCACAGCTTCCCATGAATTTGTTTATGTTTTTTTTTGTATATTAAGTTGAATATATGATAGGTTTTAAGTTGGTACTAGTATGTAATTATATAAGATGTTCCTTCATTTTGACTGTTGTATTTCTAAATGTATTTTATATGCAAGCGAATTTTTTTCAAATTTCTAAATGTATTATTCACTTTGTATCGAAACATATTCGAAACTAAATGTGCACTTCCTTTATCGACGTTGTTCCATTTTACATTTGTTATTAACGTTCAGCTATTATACAAGAATACAACAGAATATATACATATATGTATTTACTAACAAATTGTTAACGTTTTAAGCAACAACAAAGAATCTTTGAAACCATATTTAAAATGATAAAAAAAACAAACAAAAAAATGTTAAAATATTTGCACTGCACAGCAGTAATTTTTTGCACTATATATATATATATATATATATACATATACATAAATATATTTTTATTGTATACATGGCACGTAAAAAGAAAATACAAATGCTGAAGAACACGAGATTTATTGTGTAAGAATGAAGAAAAGTGGAGAATTTATTGTGCACGCCAAAAATGCACCTAGTAAAACCTATTGTGCAAATAATACAGTAAATACATATATATATATTGTAATACACGAAAGTATCTTTGAAATATTTAAATAAATATTGTATTTATGCATGTTGTATTTCATTTAAATTTATTTGTCCACCTTATCTCAATACACACAAATTTTACGAATCCTGCTCAATCATGTCCATTAGCTGTAGAAATTCCTGGGATGTGGCGTCCACTTCGGCCACTTCATCATATTCGGCTTCAGCATCATCCTAACGAATATAGAAGTATGTTAATTCAAAAATCTACATAACAATATGACAAAAGATGTGTACACACCTCGAATCCAAAGCAATTGGTGGCATTGATCTTGGGCTCACGTTTCACCACAACTTCATTATCATCGTTGACAAGCTGCACAATGAACTGCTCGCCGTCACCACTCTGCAGTTCCACGGTAAATTCGTTGGCATCTGGCTCCTCCTTGATGCGAAATGTGCCGCCTTGATTTTTTATTTCGCGCTTCAGGCGAGGTACTTTCAGTTGACGGTTTATAATGACAGGCTTACTGGACGAGCGCTCCTCGCGTTCTGCTTTGCTGATCGGTTTCTTAACGTTTCTCGTTTTCAGCTGGGGCGGTGGACTAGCAAAAACGACTTCATTTGCCACTTCCTCGTCCCCTTCCAATTCCTCTACCTCTTCTAATTCCTGAATCTCCGTTAGCTCATATTGGTCATCGATGTCTATGGAAATGACATCGCCCTTGTCCAGCAAATCAATATTGTGTTCATTATCTAAAGTCAAAATGCTACCGTCCGGCTGTAAGCGCACACTGCGCCCTAATTTCAGCTTTATTTTCTCCTCGCGCGCATTTAGCGTATCATCGTGTGTCTCCATGTGACGCATCAGGTTACCCTTGTGGGTAAAAACACGATCGCAGCTGGGGCAGGAGTGCACTTTTTCACGCGGTTCCGGCGGCTTATAGTCCTCGTTGTGAACGAGATTCACATGACGACGAAGCAGCTGACGTTGCCGGAACGCCTGAGAGCATAGCTCACACTTGTAGGGCTTACTGTCCGTGTGTATCAGCATATGCGAGTCGAGATGGCGTTGAGATACTGACGCATAGCTGCACAGACTGCAACGATAACATTTCTCGCCTTCGTGCGACTTAATGTGCAGCTTATACTGATACCGGTCGGGCAGCTCCTGGCCGCAACGCTTGCAGATGAGCGGCTTCTCTGAGGTATGCATGTTAGCCATGTGGGTGCGCAGGTCTGCCTTGCGGCCGCATGTGGTGGGGCACAGGGTGCACTGAAAGACGGGCTTATCTACCACGCTGTGGATCAGTTTGTGCGCCTTTAGGGAGTTGGATTGAGTAAAGCGCGACTTGCAAATATCGCATTGGTATTTCTTCTCGCCCGTATGTATGACCAGGTGACGCTTCAGCTTAAACATATCCTGCGACGCATACGTGCAGTGCGGACACTGATACGGACGCTCGCCCGTATGGCAGGTCATGTGACGCCGGAGCTTGGTTAGTTCAACGCTGGCATAGCTGCACTCAGTGCACTTGTGAGGTTTCTCCTTGGTGTGCTTGTAGCGTGTGTGGCGCACTAGTTCGCCACTGGTGGTAAAGGCGCTCTCGCAGAGCTTGCACTTATGTGGTTTGTTGCCCATGTGTGTGTTTAGATGATTGACCAGCCCCATATTGGACTTGAAACCGCGCTCACAGATCGAACACTTGAACGAGAGTTCGGCGTCGTGGGAGCGCACATGGCGTGAGATAAGAAACTTCTTGTTTGTCGTATAGCTGCAATGGGAGCAGGCATATTTCTGGGCTGCAGCTGCATTGGCTGGCTTCAGTTTGTACTGCCTGCCGGTGAGCACAAAATCCACATCTGGTTGACTGGATACGTTGGCGGCATTGTCTTCAAATTCGTACACCTCATTGTCGGAGGTATCCTTGTTGGTGTTTTGATCGATTGTTGTCTCCGATAGATCAATGGAAACTGAGCTTACATTGCCCACACTCGGTTCGTCCAGAAGCTCGATATCTTCAACTTTCTCTATCACAACTTTATCTATTAACTCGGTCTCTGGCTTTTTGACTTTGTTTTTCGCTGAACGTAAGTAAGCGCGGGGCGAGCTTGCTTCTGATAATGTTGATTTCATGGACGTCCTTCTTGTTGAAGCCGGGCGTATATTAATTGCTTTGGGTGTTCTTTGCGGTGACGGTTCCGGTTTAACCTTGGCTGGACGTAGGTTAATAGCTGGTCGAATGCAAAACATCATTAGCAACGGAGCATAAGAATTTATATTACTTATATACTACCTTTGCCAGTCGCACGGTTAGCGCTGCGTATTGAAATTGGTGTTCCTGATGTTTCTGGTGCTGGAGACGCGAGCGGCGTTGTTTGTGGCTTTAGTTTGCTTTTCAGCTGTTGTTGTTTCTTAGGAGTGGTCTTAATATAACAGTTGCCTTCGTCGTCAATAAAGTACTTGTCCTCATCGTCGTCTTCGTCACCTTCATCGTCGTCCTCGTCTTTTAGGTGTATTTCCTTACCATCGCCATATGCCTTGGCATCGTTAACATCATTGCCCTCCTCAATTTCCTTGTGAAAATTAGCTAAAAAGGATTGCAAATCCTCTGAATCGGAGTCGCGCGTGCGTTTTGACATCCTGGCTGCAATCACAAATATTTTTTTTATGAATTTTAGCGCCAAAAAAACACGGCGTTCTGGTGGCGACCTACAGCGGACATTAAGCGTCCAGCGACCCCAAGCGGCTATTGATTTCTCACAGCCCGAAGCCACAGCAGATATTGCAAGCAACGCAAATCAGTGGCATAGCTGCTTAACTTACCTTTTTCTAATTGTTACTTATAATTTTCCCACGCTTATACAGAAGTGTCTTTGCGACAGTTGTATCAATAATATAGTTAACTTCTAGTGCGAAGAATTTCCGTCAGAGGCGAAACAACAGCAGCTGCGCAAAAGATGGCGGAACTGTACGACGTTGCCACCTCCCTGCGATAGTTGTTAACATTGCCATTTTGAGTTTAACATTGTATTTGCTTAATTTGTTGGCGCGTAATATGCAGCCAAAGGAAACTTAAAATGTGATTAACCCCAAATTAATGGTCACTAATTGGAAAATATATTTCGCATGGTGATAATTGCAACTATCTCTCCCTAGGTAGAATTAATATTAAATACAAATAATATTTATAAAATACGCATTTGTGGATGTTTTTGGAATTAAAATTTTAATCTCGATATTTATTAACTATATATTTTACTTATGATAGGTGATGATCAATGGTTGACGTACATCTAGATGAGTGATTGTTTACCGAGTCCAGCATGAGTTTTTCTGTTGTTTATAATGACCCACCCTAGATCAGGGTCCATCCAGTGAATCAATAAAATTATTTAGTTTTCCCAAACTGTTTTTTTGGTGTCGAAACCCAAAAACATATTTTATTTGGCATTATAATAAGTTACAATTGTGAAGTTTTTACAAATCGGCTTATATCCAATATTGGTATTAATAATAAAGGTATGTTATGTTTAAAAAGGAAAAATTATTGTTATTAAGTTGTTTGAATAAATCTTACCCACGTATATGTTAATGAGTCCCACAAAACTGATGGCCCTTAGCCCCATGCCGTGCAATTTTACTTTTTTTAAAACTTTATTCCCATACAAAAAATCAACGTCACTTTAAATGCTGTCAAAAGAAACAACGTTAAAAGAGCCACCCAGTAACTTTTAAAGATACATTTATTTGTTTTGAGAAATAGATGTTGACCAAATACTCACATACGAAGCCAGTTTGGTTTAGCCCGCAGCATTTCTGTGTACGTTAGGCATAATATAACTTTAGTTTGAGAAAGAAATTAAGTCAAATATGCAATTTTTGTTTTGTTATAAGTTGCTACATATGAATATATATGTATGGAAACTTTTGTTGTTGTTGATTTGTTGTTGTTGTTTTTGTTGTGAAATACGTACGTTAAATGTGCTCATCGAACCCCTACAATCCTTTTACAGCTGCAGCTTGACGCATACGTACCAAACATTTTTGTTCCTAAGTTTGTTAACATTTTTCTAACGATATTTAACAATATACGCATACATACCCAAAACAACACATACACAATCCCAATGATTCATAATCGGGCTTAGCGGCTTAGATGATGAATACGTACCAAATAGCTATATCGAGTATGTCTATCACATATGTATATTTATATGGTCTGTAATTGGCGAGATCCCTAAACACTTTTTAAAAAAACCATTAAGGTTGGACGTTTTAGTTTTTGTTTTGTTTGTTTGTTTGTTTTTTGTTTTTAATTTGCACTTAATACGTACCCAGCGTTACGGCTGCAAAGTGACTTCAAGTAGAAAACGCTTAAAGGTTACAATTTACAATTTTTTATGTAAGAGAGAGAGATAGTAGAGTGAGAATACGCTTACCCTAACAGGGCCAACAACATACAGTCCAAATACGCACCACAGCTGGAGCAGCGCTGACAGAAATTATAAAGCTCAATTTGGATGTTTTTGCATTTTAAGATTGTAAATAAAGTCGCAACTCTACGTACCATACACATTTACAATGAAACTTGCCGGGGGCTGTTGTTGGAAACTATTCAATTATTTGCAGCATTTTACATATTAGTTTAAAGAGTTTCAGCTAAAAGTAATGTAGTGTTCATAAATATTTCTGTTTACACGGATGAAAATCAAAGATTAGGATTAATGATTATTTTTACAAAAATATTTTGAGTATATCTGAATCTATGGTGTGTATTTAAAGTCATTTATTAATTTTATAATAATGCAATTAGTTACTTTTTGTCTTTCTGATCTATTGCTTGTTGTTGTTGTTTTTTTGTTTTTTTTAGTTGTTGTTTTGTGTTTCTATTGTGTTCTTTTATTATTGCTACGTACGTGTGCGGGACACTCTGCCGTGTGTGGAACTGGATTCCGCGTCTGTTTCGTCCTTCCATATGTTAGTTCTTAGCGACGATAGCGTTCGCGGGAGAAGGAGCGTCGTCGATTGCCAAAATTGTTGTTATTGTTGTTGTAGTTGTTGTTGCGGCGATCGTTGCGTGGCGAACGATCTCTCGAGCGGGAGCGGCGTCTGTCATTGCGACGATCTGAACCACCACCTCGGTTGCCACCATCTCCACCACCTCTACTGCCGCCATCACCGCCACCACCGCCGAATCGTCCTCTCTCATTGCGCATGTTGCGATCCCTGTCACGACGATCATCTCGTCCCCTATCGCGATGGTCACGGGAACTACCACGGTCGCAGCCACGCTCATCGTTGTTGCGGTCACGCTCATCATTGTTGCGGTCGCGTGGCTGGGGTGCACTACGTTCACCTTCAGGGTCTCGGGTACTGCTGCCCCTTTCGGCGTCCCTTTCATTGGATCTGTCTGACTTATCAGCATCTCGCTGCCGCTGACGCTCCCTGGAACGGGAGCGATGAACGCGCGAACGTCGATCTAGTTCACGTCCACCTACAAAGTAGCGACTACGGCCACGGTTATCGTCTTCGCGTTCTGGCATCTTACCCGAGCGCTTCAGTTCGGCCTTGCGCGGCGCTGCTGTCTTCTCCAGTTCGATGAGCTTTTCGCGGATAGTGAGAAAGCCAAGATGCAACTTACCACCAAAGTGGTCCGCAAGACGTATGTCGTTGTCGTGTATCCCCAAATAGGCGGAGCACACCTCGCAGACGCGCAGTTTTTGCTGCTGGTAGGTTGAGGCTGGCATTGAGGTTCTGTATTCATGCTCGGCTTTGATCTTCTTGCCGCGCAGCTCGTCTATCTCCTTCATCAGCTCCATGCTGTCCTCCACTTCGCCAGCTTCACCCAGGGCCTCAGCTTTCGCCAGTTTTTTGCCAATCTCTTCCGCCAGCGAGTGAACGGCGTTCGCCTTCTCAGCCACCTCGGCTGTTAGCTCCTCCTGCGTCTCCTTAAGTCGTTGCTTGGCGGAGTCTGTGCGACGGTCACAGTCAGCGATAAAGGCTTGCAGGTGCTCCATGGCCTCAATATCATAGTAGTAGTCACGCGACTTGTTCGCACTCTCGTAATCTGCACGAAAAGCCAGGTCATGCACTTTGGGACACTCACCAAGATCCATTCGCGTGGATGCCAGTATGTCGTGTGGGCAGCAGTCCAGCAAAAATGATTTGCAGACGCGGGCATCTGAAAATTTTAGGCCACGACCGTCATCACCGTTACGTGTAGTGCCCATCAGTTGGTCCAACATGGCCCGCATCTGATCCGTTGCGGACATTTTATTGCTTGGCGCGCTCATTATGCAGGCCAATTAAGAATATTTGCTTTTGCTTTATTTTTTAACTTGATTTTTAGTCAGTGAAAAAATATTAGAAGAGTCGTGTGAAAAGCGTTCTATTGAACGACTCACTATTCTGAACGAACGAACTAAGCTCCTGCTCATCGTTCACCTAGTTCGTAATAACTGTTTGCCACATTGTCACTGTTTACAAAATGTTAAATTTTGCCACAAGAAAAGATATGTGTTCAAAACTTTAATTAAAATGACTACTTTTGCCAATAATTAACAAACATGTATTAATTCATGATTAAGTGTGAAATGTTGTATGTTACGATTTACTAACAAAGAACCAGCCGGTAAATTAATCCTTCTTTAACAGCTGTTAATTGGCTTTCTCTTTAACATAGTCACTGGTTCTTGACGATGTCACGTTTTCACTGGCGAAAAGTATCGCTGATTCATTATCATGCCTGTACATTTTGCGACTGCGTTATCGATATATCGATGCGATAAACGTTTGCAGTGGCTTTTTGTTATTTATTTCGTTGGCGTAATTTTTATTTTAAAAATTAATTATCTTGGATTAAAATAGAGAATGTCCGATGATGACGATATCCAGTACGTTAAGCGGCAGCGTACGCTCCACTACGGTTCACTCGAAGAGACGGAACGCAAGCGTCAAAATTCGGGAGCAACGGCGTCCAATGCCGGCACAACGCCGGCAACAGCAGCGGCTGGCTCAGCAACAACAACAACAACCACACCAGCGAATGTCGCCAGTCTGGAGGATACTGATTCCGATGAAGACGCATATGAGGAACCTAACAAAAAACCCAACAGCAATACAAAAGGTTCTATGCCACCGCCCACAGCTGCATCGTTAGCGAATAAAATAAAGGATGACTACTTTGATCTGGAGACGGAAATGGAGCGCGACAAGGTTGCGCTCCTGGAGGAGTTCGAGCGCAAAAAGCGAGCGCGACAAATAAATGTGTCCACTGACGATTCGGAGATCAAGAACAATCTCCGGCAGCTGAACGAGCCCATTTGCTTCTTTGGCGAGGGTCCAGCGGAACGACGGCGCAGGCTTAAGGAACTGCTTGCCAATCTCGGTGAGAATGCCATCAAACAGAAGCAAACGGAGGAGGAGGAGCGCAAACTGCAGCAGCGCGAACAAGAGGCCACGTGGTACCACGAGGGACCGGAAACGCTGCGTGTGGCGCGTCTCTGGCTGGCGGATTACTCGCTGCCACGTGCTCGAGATCGTTTGGAACGCGCGAAAGACGCACAAGAGGTGCCCAGTGCTACGCGAGCGGGTCGCATGGTCGAGATGCAAAAGAAGCTACAATCACTGGCGCCACTCTGCTCCCAGGTAGGCGACACGAGACCGGTGAGCAGTGCTGCCTTCAATGAGGATTCTTCCCTGCTGATGACCGCCTCGTGGTCGGGCTTGTGTAAGCTCTGGAGCGTGCCCAACTGCGAGTTGAAGCAAACACTGCGTGGTCATGCCAGCTATGTGGGTGGCGTTGCTCTTCGACCGGGTGTCAAGCTGGATGAACAGAATGTGGTGGCCATGGCGTCAGGTGGGCACGACGGTGCCGTCAAATTATGGGGCTTTGGCAATGAGGAATCGATTGCAGACATAACCGGACACATGCCGCATCGCGTGTCGAAGGTGGCGTTTCATCCATCGGGTCGCTTTCTGGCCACCGCTTGCTACGACTCCTCGTGGCGTCTGTGGGATCTGGAGCAGAAGACTGAGGTGCTGCATCAGGAGGGGCATGCCAAACCGGTGCACTGCCTCAGCTATCAGTCGGATGGCAGTGTTTTAGTCACCGGCGGATTGGATGCCTTTGGACGCGTTTGGGATCTGCGCACCGGTCGCTGCATTATGTTCCTCGAGGGTCACTTGGGCGCCATATTCGGAGCGGATTTCTCGCCAAATGGATTTCACATAGCAACCGGTTCGCAGGACAACACCTGCAAGATCTGGGATCTGCGCCGCCGGCAGCCCGTCTACACAATTCCAGCGCACACAAATCTCATTTCGGATGTGAAGTACCAGCAGGACGGTGGCAGCTTCTTAGTCACCTGCTCCTACGATTCGACCACTAAGATCTGGTCCAACAAGACGTGGCAGCCGCTCAAGACGCTCCAGGGCCATGATAATAAAGTCATCGCCGTCGATGTCTCGCCCAATTCGCAGTATATAGCGACGACATCGTTCGATCGCACCTTCAAGCTGTGGTCGCCGGATAGTTGATTTTACACACACACACACATATATATATATATATATATAGTTGGCATCGGCTGCTTATAGCCCCCAATTTGTTATAAGCTCAATTTGTATTTACTATTAACTGTTTTTCGTTGACTCACAACAGACAATAGCCCAAAACTCTTTATACATTTTGTAACCATCTTTCAGTTTTCTAACACAATTTGTTATTATTTAATTAGGCAAAAACAAATGCATTTCGTACATCTAAGAATGTTTGTATAGAAATTGTTAATAAACAAAAGAACAACTTTTTGATACAAACTCAAAAAACCAAACTTGTTCAATATATATGTGTATCAGGAAGTCAGAAAGACAAATAACACATTCGCACGTAGAGAGGAAGAGGAGCTGGAACGTGTGCGCGAAATGCTCAAGGAATACGCGAATAGGAGCAGATCGAAGGCAAAATGCATTTTTTGCAAAGCAGTGCAAAAAGTAAAAGTGCCGTTTGAAAAAAAAAACAACGAAAAGTAGCAGAAATAGGAGCAGAACGGACGCAAAATGGAGGCAGATGTTGCACTGTTTAACTGCAAAGCAGTGTATTAAATCTGCTTGATTTTTAGCTAAGCAGTGCAAAAGTTACGTTGCTCATTTTTTTGGGTTTTTTTTTTATATACATTTGACGCATTCCCATTATTTTTCTGGTAGGCCCACCACACCGCCTGAAGAAAAAAGTACATGGCCATAGGCTGATTGATGCTGATCAAGAATATATTATATAGCTTTATGGGGTCGGGATGCCTACTTCTTCTTTCTGCCTCCACTTTCAGGGAAATTAAGAAACTTCCCGCTTTACAGATGTGGTCAGCTCTCAACAGTGGGAAGGCACTTTCTTAAAATACTGAGAGCACTTACCAGTAGTCAAGTTACAAGCCCAGCGAATTGGGTTGGATTACCCTAGCGGCCAATTAGTGGCATTTCGTGTCAAACTGTACCCAGTATTATTATGTAAATTCAATAGATGGCGCCACGACATGAAGGATGTTGCCGTATCTGTGAAAAATGATCCCTTGCAAATGAAACGGCTATTTTCAATTCAAAAACCAAACTTACTGCGGCTTAGTTAGTTAGACCTTTTGAGATTTCTCCAGTGATATTAGATAAACCGATTTGGCTAAACAAAGCAAACTAGATCATTAAAAAAAGAAAAAATAAACGATTAGCATTTGATTATCGAACCGGTTTCGCTTAATCTAATGCAGACAAAAGGCGCTTCGCATCTGAATTAAATAAACGATTATGTTATGAAGTTGATTTCGTTGTTTTAGGATTGAATGACAATCGCAATTGTTTGCTTTCCATAGTTGTCGATGCTTAGCCCGATAATTGAATAAGTAAATTGTTTACAGACATTTGCAATACTATTTTTTGTTATTGTTTTTGAACACATCTTAAATGCAAATCAGACAAAAAGATGTTGGAACAAGTTTAAGCTCGCATTGCCAACGGCTTTGGTTGGCCTAAAACTGAATTGGCTTAATGTTTGAGCTGAGTTTTTATTATGTATTTATTTGCACCTTTTGAAGTCAAGCAACAGGTGCACTTAATGCAGTCAAAACTGTCTTAAGCGCATTTTGTTAAGAGTGACACGGTCAATAGGTGTGCCTGTGTGTGTGTGTGTTTTTTGTACCTACAATACTTTAAATATATAAATAAAATAAAGCGTGTGAAATAAGTGCTCAGTAACCAATTGAATGCGAGGCCAGTGGCTCGGGCTATTAACCAGATTACATGACATGGCTCAGAAAGCGGCGCTGAAAGCCGTTTAAGCCCGACAACATCCACGATAACAGCGCCAAACGGAAAGTGCAATGAGACATGCTGCACGGGGGGATGGGAGGGTTGGGTTGGGAGAAGGGCATGGCTGACAACAGCAGCAATAACAAATAGCAGTGTTCCCGCACAGGTATGAGCCTTAAAGCTACCCTGTAAACTTGATGACTTTGTCTTTTTGTTCTTGACACGTTTGGTTTAAGTGTTTTGCGTGACTTGTTTTTAATAATTTAGTTGAAATTTTGGTTGTCATAACTTGTTTGGTAGTTATTCGAATCGATCGAAGGAAACTAATTTAATTATACAGGCAGAAGTTTTCAATTATTTACAGGGTATCACGAACAGACAGAATGCGCTGGCGTGCGACCATCAAAGAGCGACTGGAAGAGGGGGCGGGGGATTAGAGGCAGCAACACATTCGATGCCCGGCCAATAGGCACCAGTTGGTCGCCGTTGTTGGTTGGCTTGAATAAACAATTGGCAGGCGACAAACAAAAGCAAGCGCAAAAAAAAGGACTCAAAGATGACACTGCACATTGCAACAAGCACAAACAACGCTTTAACATAAAGTTTCGCCTGATAACACACACAGACACACACACACATGCATGCATGCAAACGTTGCATTGGCCGGCAATATTACGCATTCGACACGTGTGATGGCAACGCTGCTGCTGCTGCTGCTGCCGGCGCCAGCATCGACGTCGACGTCATTTGCATACTTAGTCACAGTGTCGCTCTCTCTCTCTCTCTCTCTCCCATTTAGACACCCGTCGGCATCAACAACTTGTATGAATGTGGCGCTGGGTCCAGCCACCCTTAGCTATTCGTATCAACTGCTTTTCAAATTATTCATAGAATTTTAGATAAAGCAAAGGTTCAGTTAATATGTTTCTTCTATAGAGATAAATAGTTTCGATTCAGGTGTTGCGACTTATGCTCAGTTTTATTACTATGAATATTTCAATAGCTGTGCGATCCCAACAAAGGAGCATTAGTTTTTTTAATAGCTCCCTCCAACACACACACACACGCACACACACGCACTTTATCCCCCCCATAATGCGTATGTTATTTAGCTTATGTTATCTGAGGCGGAAGTGGTTGGTTTCCTGCGAATTTTAAGCAAGCTAAAGAAATAATCCTGCAAAATAACTATTTTTATTAATCCACAAACTATAATTTACAAATGACACACATTTATTTTCACACAGTTTCATAAAACACACAAAATCAGCCGCTAAATAAAAAGCCTCCAAGCCGCAAACATTT
The DNA here is from genome assembly GCA_035044485.1 of Scaptomyza reducta. Taxonomy (NCBI): domain Eukaryota; kingdom Metazoa; phylum Arthropoda; class Insecta; order Diptera; family Drosophilidae; genus Scaptomyza; species Scaptomyza reducta. The sequence goes on from JAWNNV010000606.1 coordinate 442,656, forward strand.
AGCGTCAACTCCGACGTCGACAGCGACGTCAGCGTCGCAGTTGTTGTGCTGTGCGGCGCTGGCTCTTCAGTCTCAGTCTGTTTTGTGACGTTCAGCTGGTCGCTTCGTAGGCGGACACACGCGAAATTGAAACTGTGCCCAACGGTTCGTATTTTTTGTGTTTCTGGTGTTCCTTTGTCCCTCGTTCCGTTTCTCAAAGTGCAGCTTAATGTTTCAATTTCATTTTCGTTTGCAATAGTTGCAGTAGTGCATGTGTGCGTGGGTGTGTGTGTGTGTGTTTGTGTTTAATTTGGCCGGCTGTTGCTGATTATATGCAGTTTTGTCCGTTCTTGTGTTGTTTTTGCGTTTGTGCATTCATTGCAATTCTTCCTTCCTCTGTCAATTGTCGCATCTTTGTTTTTGATATGAACGGACGTCTGTCAGCAGCTTTTGTCTTATACAAAAAAAATAAATAAAACGCAAAATACATAAATTGTTTTTGCGACGTTTCAATGCCAATGTCATATCCATGGACTGTGCTTCCATTGTGGCTAAAACATTGATCACAATGTGTGTGAGTGTGTGTGTGTGAATATATACCAAGGTTTTTTGCTAACCAAAAAAGTATTGAATTAACTATTTTTGCAGCAGAGTCTGCCATGTGAAAAGTGCAAATACAAATACAAATACATAAAGAAAAGTTAACAAAGAAAAAAAAGAAAAAAATAAGAAGCAGATAGTGTCAAAGTCAACCGCATCCGTGCATCCGTGTTATCATCAACTCCAAGACGGCTGACAGCGGAGTCGGAGTCGGAAACTGTTGCCCAAAACTATGCAGCATTAGAATCAGCGACACAAACAACGAAAGATTGCGAGATATCCACAAGTAGCCGCCGCACACAAACAAACAAACATATCTACTGTACATAGAGATATCAGAACTGAGGTAAGCTAAACACACACACAGAGAGATCGGAAGACTATTTTCATAAATTACCAAATCTTTGGTCACGTAATTCGTTTAGCGTTGTTAATGGATAAAAGCACTTGAAGTCAGTTACCGTAAAAACAAAAATTGATTGGTTTGGGTGGCTTTTAAAGACATTTGTTTGGATATTTACCCAACCAAATACAATGCGCTAATTTTATTTTCATAACTTATGCAAATTTCGTTTACATGTTTGTGTATCTGTACAAATAGTCGTCGCAGCAGCAGCTGCATCTTTTGCTGATTTCGCACGCTGCTATCAATTCATTCATTCATTCATTCCGCAAAGCAAAAGACAAACAAAATACACAAACTTACTACGAAAGAGAGAGGGAGAGAGAGAGAGAGAGGGAGGGAGAGAGCGGTGAGGAAACGGCGACAACCAGTAGCAAATAAATTATAAATATTTGCGCTTCTTATTTAACAGTACATTTATATTTGCATTTCAAAAACAACAACAACTTACAATACAACTCGACTATGAATACCCTGCATTCCTGTACTTTACTTTGTATATTTTATTAAGCATTTCGTTTAATTTATTGTTTGTGATAATAAATATTTTCGATTTTTGAAAGCTTTTGACTAAGGAATGTTTGAAAACTCATAAATAATGTCATTATATTTTGCATTTAGTAAGCAATCGTTGTTCCTTCCATATTTTTACGGTATAGTAAAATTGTTTTTTTCTTTTGAAATACTTTGCAGCATTTCCTATATAATAAAAAGACACGAACCATGCCTTTACTGGTCATAAATCATTATCGCTGATTGTTTGACAAGTGTCTTCAATAATAATTGCATATATAGCTACATAATCAGGCATGCCTTATATATATGCATGCTTATAGGGTATCGCGTATCGGAAGCAAAGCCCCGACGGATGCTCGTAACTGTGATTTTACGAAATCTAAAACGATTTACTATGCCCATATACATATTTACATAAATAGATAAAAGATATTAACATGTGTGTTTGCCTGACGAAGTCAAATTTGTTGTACAATCTGAAAGTGTTGTTGTGTTTCGAGATATTTTTAAGTTGTTTTTCTTGTGCCAATGTGATTTTGTTATTTCAGATCAGTATCTGCAGTTAATAACCTGTTATTAACACGGCTTAAGTACCTTGCAGCAATATTGATCCAACATAATTGCTTCAATTCGCGTCAGTTCAGTTTAGTTTTCGAATATTAATTACGACTTGATTAACATTTGTGTCTCTCCTGGGTCTTGAGGGTTCAGTGGAACATACTTGTGACTCTTGTGCCACATGCAACACGTCATTTGGGGTCATTGTTGCAGCCAGCAGCATGGAATAATAAAACAAATGTACTTTGATGTAAGAACTGTACAAAAAGTCACCAAAACACAAAAGCAACAAAGCAACAACGACTAAAATTCGTTGGAAGTTGGTTTCAGACATTCCCCCAGGGTTATATAGAAACATATATATGCATGCAGCAAACCAAAAACCGGCAACTTCTACAAAAATAAACTGTGTTTGTGCCAATTCGCAAATGAAGGGCTGCCGCGATCCCCCCCAACCCTTTAAATGTGCTCTACGTGCCTTGATGATAACAAAAATATTAATCAACCAGAAAGTGAGAGAGAGAGGGGGGTACGAAGATAAAGAACTAGATGCTGTTCGTAATAACCGCATTTAGAACTTGACAGCATTTATGACTCAGAGAACATGAACTGAGGCTCGTTGAAAGCGAAAATATACAATTAAAATTACATTCAAATTGGCGCGATCTGTTTTCTTCTTGTTGTTGTTGACACTTGGCTAAATGCTGTCACGCCCCGTGGGGGTAAGGGCCGGGGAGAGGGTGACTCAGCTGAAAGTGACGACAAGAGAATACAACAGAAATTAGCAATGTTGTAAGAGACAAATGGCACACGGCGTGCGGCCAGAATTCAACAATAACAACAAGCTACCAATTGGGTCACATCTGCATGTAGGTAGGGGAAGGGGGAAGGGAGAACTGAGTTATATTCAAATTAGAAACATGCTTAGCAAATTGGACAACTTGTTGCTTGACGCATTCACAATTTGAATTGACTTAAAACACACAAACTCTCCCGCCTCCCCGAACACAGCTCCCCCCTCTCGCTCTCTCCCTCTCTCTCTATGTTAATGCAATCAATATGCACAGCCATAAACATAAGCAAAATAACTGCTGAGCCTGCAGCCAAATGGCTACTGCACAAAGATAGCAAATAATACGAGCCCCAAAGTGCAGCATAGTGAACAGGTTTTGGCTTTTTGGGTGAATCAAGCATTGAACCATTCAGTTGTCCACCGCAGATCATTGTTTACATGTATAGCTAATATAAACATTATGCGCATAACTCTTGTGAAGAGATTTTTCAGTTATATCTCATCGAACTTAAGCGTGGAGTCAGTTTGGCATGTTTTGTGGGCGTATTAGCATTAACTATAATCTGCATATTATAGTTTTTGATTCCCACGATTAGGTGGGCGATAATAATGTGCTAAGAAAACTGTTTTTAACTAACTTAGTTGGTAGATGAACAGCAATAAACCTTTTTCAACAAGGTTTTGTTACGAAATAAGAAACATTAACCACATCGAGAGGTCATTGATTTTGATTTAGATAATACTGAACTCATTGTAAGCATAAATTTTGAATCTGGAAATGCGTTTTCAACTTCAAATGTTGGGACTACTGAAAAGTTCAAAACATATTATTATACGTATTAAAGTTTTGAAGCTTTAGTTAATGTGTTTCAATATTTATTTCTATGCAATATTAAGGTTGCATCATGTTTTTATTCTTAGATGCTTTGCTTTGAATAAATTTGATTTCCCACTAACCGCTAATTGCAAAAAGCCACGTACTAAGAAATATGCCTACGCTTCCAATGTATACTTTTTTCAATATGAAACAACTTAAATTTCGATATGGCATGCCATCACAAGCTGACCTTCACATTTCATTCCTTTCCTAGTTGCCTGGGCATTTAAGAACGAAACAATTTACAGTACGTAAGTAAGTTTGAATGAACAGAGAACCGAACTTAATCGAATTTGAATGTTGTTCATGCTCTTGTCCATGGGGAATTGCTCCCCGTCAGCCTACGCAGTGTTTTGTTCGTTGCTTTTCGAACAATGGGCATTGTTTAAGGATGTGGGAACGAGGAATGTTTATGGCTACAAATAAAACAAAAGCAAAGTGAAAACAATGCTTGTAAATAATATTGTTGCGTTCCTTAAACTCATATACTCAATTCGCAAATCGTTTTGAATACCCTATTTTGAATTGCTTGAAACAAATACCTGGAACTGTTTACAAAACTCTTAATAATAGTTGGCTAATTTATGCATGACGTTTAGTGCAGGCGCCGTCGACTTGACACGCCCACAAACATAAGTGCGACAAAGTAATTTAATTTAGTTATTATTGAAATAGCTTTGAGCGCTAGTTAGTCTCGAAGACCTGTTTAATATATAGATATTTTGGGAACGCTTATCTCTCCACTCGAATCGATTGCCTGACAATTAGCCAAATGACTTGGCAACGTTTTGGACCGGCTTTAAGCTCAAGCACTCGTGCCAAAACCTAATTAATTGTCATGCATTGTGAGTGTTTGTGTCTGGCGCCCATTTGATTTGGCGGCATTCCAACTTGGCACACAGATCAACAACAAACGATTCGAGCGCGATTTGATGGCGATTGATAAAAACGAAAACGTTGTGTAAACTCAGTAGCGAGTGCTCGCTTTTTAAATATATATAGACACATAGCTCTTTTGTGTCATAAATCTTTTTTTTTTTTTTTTGTTAAATGTTGCAACGAACGAAGTAGATGTGAACCCAACAACGATTCAGCTGCCGGCGATTGTGGTTGTCCTCCAGCTGTTTATGATTTTAACTAACAAACTATGAAGCAGCTATGCAGTCAGCCTGCGCAATTTATGCGAGTTATGCAAACGCATTTATTGGACATCCATTTGGCATAATTGGTATTAGTAGTAGTAGTAGTAGTTGCAGCATACATAACCATATATAATTTGCGGACTAGACTGTATTTACATTGTCAGCGAAGTCATTAAATTCTAGTTATCAAAGTCATAAAATGGCGAATGAATCACTTTGCCACAACCGAGTGAAAATTATGATGTTGTTGGCTATATTAGTGAACATTGTGACAGTGTTTGCCAATATGCAAATGCAATGGAACAGATTAACAATATAACTAAAGAATAAAAAAGGTTTTTATGGGTCTAAGAGCTAAAGGCTTAGATGAGCATGAAACTCTAAAAAATGTCTCTAAAGAATGTCGCAAGCTTTCTCATGTGGCTGTCAATGCGAATGTTTACATATTTTTAGAATTTATATGTACATATATATATATATGTATGCGTTTGATGAGTTGTCGTCAGATCTGAAGATTTGACCGCAGTAATATGCATAAAAATAGCTCGACGGCATGCCTTTGGAAATTGTAAAATTATTCAGTTTAATATTCCCGTTTGATGCGAAACTCTTACATAACATACTATATATATACACATATATATATAAATATATTTATACACCGGGTTCTGCAGACATATTTGCTGCCTGGGGAAGCTTTTAAGTGCCATGACGCCACTTGCTTGTGCTTATCACATAAATTACCAAAGATGCGTATACTTGTTGTGCACATGTGTAACAAATTAAATGCGTATAATATAAAAATAATCTATGAATACCATTAAATCATTTTTGTTGTAATCTACTCATTTTTCGTCATATATTATGGCATGTAATGTTTGAGAATAGACTTCGACTTTGCTTGTGACAATGAACTAAATACGAAAAAAAAAACATTACTCAGACACATTTTTCACGTATGTACATATTTGTTAAAGAACATCATTATCTCGGCACACGTCATTTTGCCACACTTGTTGCAGTGTGTGTGTGTGTGTCTAGAGCAACATTCGTGCTTTGATTTCAATTAAGCTAGAAAACCCTTGACTAACTTATTGGCTCGCTGGCATAATGTGTTCCACTCGAAATGTGTATGTGACTTATCGTCACCCATCGTGAAATACCTTCCGTTTCCTGCTCGACGCAGCACTCCCCACCTCCCTCCCTCTTCTTGCCACTCTCTCACTCTTTCTCGCTTTCTTTGTAGTGGCAAATTTTGTCGCACATGAATGGGCGCTGTAGGCAGTCAAGTGCCACTCCGTCAACTAGGTGCTTGACCCTTGAAGCAGGACTCGCACATCCCCTACCGCACTCTTAACGATAATGTCCCTCCAGGCTGCTGTGCTTTATTTCTGTGCGAGCAATCAGATTCATCTGCCAAATGAGTATTAACTTCCGTAGCCAGCTAATAGAATATTTCGTGCTTATTGGCTTGGCCAGTTCAACATCGATGACAGCCATAGATTGCCAATCAACTTCAGTCAAATGAGTTTCCCCCCGCCATCTATTTTGGTTGTATTTCGATTACGTTTCATTCAACCTCGAAGCCGTCTTCTGCGCGCAGCTGCAACAACATGGCCCAAAACAACCTCAGCGAGTCGTACATGGCCAGTGGCATCTGGCTATTAGACAAACTTACGCATTCACCCACGCCTAGTAGATTAGACTGCGTTTAAATAATCATATATTGGCAAAGTATATATATGATTTGGTAGTTCGAGAGAATATCTAAATTATTAAGTTGCAAGTATTTTAATATTCTTTCTGAAGCTTGTTCCAAATTGGTTTGGCTTTAACGAATCCGGTTCCATTAAACTTGCAAACCCATGAAATTCAATATTTATGCAATAAAGGCGAATGACAGCTTGCAATAAGTATAATTGTTCTTGTGCACTTCTCTAAAGAATCAAATAATTCGACTCTTAATAATTTTTAAGAGCTTATTAAAACCGGCTAGTCGATTGAATTGTCGCCAGATTAATAATATATCTGCATTAATTGGGGGCGCATTCATTTGCTTTTCATACATTTTATGCATTTTGGAATTCGGAATTCGCCGCCTACGAATAAATAATATTTGGAGATTTCAGCGGCAGCAAAAGTGAATTTTTGGTCGCCAGCATTTAATGAACTTTTGCCCCATTTCAAGTCACAATTAGCTTGGCTGACTGCCAGACTACCACGTTGCGACTACTTGCTTGCTTCTGTCTTATGTCTATATCAGCCATAAGAGAGAGCATGCACGCAACATCTAACAGCTGAAAAGGGCCAACTTTTAACAAGGTTAACCTTGAAGTTTCAGTTTGTTCCAAGTCAATGCACTCTCCGGGATTAAGTTCAGCTGCCCAAATTGGAATATATGTGCCTGATCGGTAAACAAAGTAGGAACGAAAAGATGCAATTGGCAACAACGAACAAAGGCCATAAATAAAAAGCAAACAGCACGCCACCTTATAATGACAGCAATAAAGAACATGATGATGACTCGGCACACACCCCATTTATCATACACATCGATGCGGGATATATATTAATCCCCGAATACAGCGAACTCAATCCTTTGCCTGATCATTGATTGAACTTCTTGCAAAACTGTTCGCTGCTGGTTGCGACAACGTGTTGCACATGGCCAGCCCATAGCACTAAGTGCAATATGAGTAGCGCTCGTCGCTTCTTCATCGCCAACCGGCAACAGGCGGCAGACGACAACGAATTCTGTTCTGGTTTTGCGGCAGCTGTTGCGTATACCAAAAAAAAAAAGAAAGGGAAAACATGCACTTGGCTGCTTCTGTAGCGGGAGCTGTTGCCACTGCTGCTGTTGTTGTTGTTGTTGTTGGTATGCGGCTAATTACTGAAACATAGCTAGATATAGAAATTGTCTGGAGCTGGATCTCTGTGTGCCATTTTCTTTCTTTTGGTTGTGTTTATAGCTTGATTTTGTTGTCCGGCAGCCGTTTCTGTGTCGTTCACTGTTTTTTATATTGCTTTGCCTAATAAACTGACGTCTTATTTAGTTTTTATGCCGCTGCAAACAAAAATTTGGGTCGTCATTGCCCAAAAGGCAGCAACTAACAAAATGTGCAAAAGTCAATCCAAGAACTTTGAAATAAAGTCAATAAACGTACGTTTGCATACACTCCTCGAACACACACAAACACACACACACATACACACACCCCATTAAATCAATATACGAAAATATACTTAGGCGGTATTGCAAAATAAACAAAAGATTATAAATTGGCCAAATGCAGCAATAACAATTGTTATTTTAATCGCTTTTTAGTGGCACTCAAAATAATTCTATGAGCAATGCGTGGGTTATAAATTGTGCTCAATTAGTTTCGGGTATTGGCAAAATTTTGAATGTGTTTTTTTATTTACTATATTCGAATTCAACCGAATTTGAAAACTGTAAAAATTGCACGTTTTTCGTTTTTATACCCTGAACTTATTTAAAATGGGAAAAAAGGGTATAATGGTTTGGTGCAAAAGTATGTAATAGGCAAAAGGTAGCATCTCCGACCCCATAAAGTATATATATTCTTGATCAGCAGCAACAGCCGAGTTGATATAGTCATGTATGTATGTATGAACGCGTCGATCTCAGGGACTATAAGACCTAGAGACTCCAGATTTTGTACATAAGCTCGCCTAATCCCTAGGCAGTACAAGTTTGTTTTAGATTTTCGATAACTCTTCCCGTTTACGATATACACATGTGATCGATAGCAAGAAAATCTTGGATTTGGAAAAGTTTGTAATGCAATCTGAAATATTAGACGAAATAATGACAATCTGTGAAATTTTTATTGAAATCGGTTGAATAACACCGGAGATATGGACCTTTAAAGTTAAGGGAAGTATGCAGTTTACACACACACACACACATACTTGCAAGCACTGACTGTACGCGTAAAGTATAGGGTTCAGGGTATACTCTAGTCGGGATTCCTTCTTACTTGCTATAATTTACGGTTATGATTATTTATTAGCACACTCCTCAAGCCATCAAGCTCTTCGTTTTATTTGGGGCCATAAGATGCTCCTAAAAGGCACAAATTGTGTACAGATATCAAGTTACTTGTTGTTGGCTTTTGGCGTGGCTTTTATCGTTATGCAGATTGACATAGTGCAAGTTTATGGTTGCGTGCAACAGTTGGAGACACACACACACACGCACACTGAGCTTGAACCTGGCTCGGTTGCACATGCGGGTTGATGCTCTGGGATTGGGATGTTGCAATTGGCAAACGGCAACCGGCAACCGGCAACCGGCTTAAGCCGCCGCTTGATTTATGCAAAGCTCTTTGGAAAATATATTTTCACCTTGAATTGGTGGCACTTAAATTGTTAACATGCAAAACAGGCCGAAAAGCATGTGCCAAGTGTCAAACTTGTTGATGTGTGTGTGTGCGTGAGTGTGTGTTTCGTAGACAACAGAAAAAAAAACAAAAGCGAAAACAAATAAAGTCAAATTTGGCATGCAAATCCTTTAAATCAAACAAAACGAATTGCGGCTCGGGTCGCCAACAACAACAACAAAGAAGGGGCAATAAACGTTAACAAAAGCGACGAACGAAATGACAGCGCATGTTTTGGCGCTACCCCCAACCTATCGCTATGTGCCAGCCCCAACCCCGCTGCACGAACAGCTGTTGCGTGGCACAACAAATTGGAAAATATAAAATCAACAGAGCTAATAGTTCACTTAGGGGCAACAACTCATCGCGCAGCAGTGTGTTGGCAAGGGGTTGCTCTTGCTGCCGCTTGGCTTGACATACTGGCACACATTAGCCTCCCCACCCCTTCCCACACGCACACACACACTCGCACACACACGCGTTGCTCTTTTTCGTTGGCCCGCAGTCATATTGAGCCGATTTACTATTGAAAATAAATTTTTATTCGATTTTCCTTTTGCTCTCGCCACGTCTTCTTTTTACCATTCATTTTTGGGTCTTCTTCTTCTTGCTTGTGGTTGCTTGCGACGCTCTGACGACTTTTCAATTTGATGTGAAAGTGCGTTGGATTTTTTACGACTTTCAGTTTCCGATATATTGGAAATCATCTATTCTGAAAGATACGAAGAAACAGTTGTTAAATTTGATTTGAAATCCAAATTTTTTCGCTTTGATTAATCGCATATGGTATGGGCATAAATCAGGAATCTAAACGGCTACGGAAAATCGTAATGACTCATAAATGTTTCGAGTGTTTTCCGCTGGGCAACAACACAAACTAACGCGTATTTTTAATAACACACACACACACACATGAACAATATGTCTTTTGGCCACGCCCACTCAGCCGACGCCGCTGCCATTTGTAGGTTAGGCCCTACTAATCGGCGTTACGTGCGATCCATCCCAAAAAAACATTTTCCACACTTCACAAACTCAGTTCTTTGGGCGCCTCAGGCATGTCGCCAGACGAACAGACGAACAGAGAGACGACATATGCATGCCTGGGCGGGTTGTGTCTGTGTACTGCATAAATGTTGCCTCATTATGTGCCAAATAATCCAAGTTTAAGTTCTGTAAGCGCTGATGCTTGTTTGCTAACAGACTTATACAAATGCCGCTTTAAATTCATAAACTGTTTGGCTTCCAAGTGTCAAATGTACTCGAATTGCCTTTCATTTGTTTTGCGCTTAAGAAACTTGAAGATCTGTTTAAGTTTAAATTATATTAGGTTTGTTTCAACTTAAAAGACAACTGATAGTTCAACATGAATCGAGTTTGCTTGCTTTAACAATACAAATAATAATTGAACCTTACTTTTTCACAATTCTTTCGCCTTTCCTTACTTCAAAATAAGATGTTCGTCGTCTTGACATCTTGTTTTGAGTGTTAATTAAACAAATTTCACAATTTCGGAACATAATTCACTTTCAACACATTTGAATTTGAGGGTGAACATTCCAAGAATTGGCATCATCAAAATGTTATCAAATAAATGTGTGCTTAATTAATAGAATAAAACACTTTTACTTCACGCCACACACACACAACCGAAAGCCCTATGCAAATGGCTTCAGCCAGACACAATATGCGTGAAAGTGAAGAGCCCCCTCGCACCCGCTCCATCCCCCTCAATCCAACACTCTTTGTGTTATTCATGCGTCGTGTATGACATAGTATTCATATGGTGCTTATGTCTTGCCTCCGTTCTCGTCATGTAAACTTGATAAATATTAATTGTTTGCCTGAATCCACAGACAATTTGAGGTCAGCAACAAACTTCTCGTATGTGTGTGTGTGAACTGGCGTCCATTAGCTTGTATTAGATTATGAGCCCCGAATTAAGCAAGCGGCAGCGAAAGCATTTAGAATTTAAACATATGCGGCCGGAATGTATAATTACCCAAAATGGGCCTAGCCCTAAAATTATAATGATTTATTGAGTGGCTCCAAGTATACTGTTGACAAATTTTGTTTATAGACAATTAGTTGCTTGATCCCATTGACATTTTATTTCTTTTCCGTGAACTCTATCATCTGGGTGTGTCTTCGAAGAAACTCGTTTGCTTATCTTAACTCAAGGTTTAAGGAAAATCTAACAAATCTGGCGTTCAGCACCACTTCTAATTGTCATTAATCTAGACATAGGCTTGACTGCCAGGCATTGTCTCGTCAGACGTATACAACTTGCATTGTGCCGCATATGCAACAGTGACGCATTGACGTTTTTTGTTTTTCGCTTTTGGTCTCCCACAATTTGCAAAACGACCACAAAATTGTTTGGCTTCTAGCTTGCTTCCTGCGGTTCCAAGGGGGGTAAGGGGTCTAAGGCTACAATGCAGGTGTGCTTGACAATGAGGCAACGAATCCACCCACAATTCCTAATTGCAAGTGCAGTCTGCAGGCGCTTGCAGACCTGCAGGCAGCTGAGCAAATGACTCTCCATGGGGGGGCGGTTCTTTCGGGAACTCGTATTACCTATGATTGCGGCTAGTAGATGAAGTGTCTGTGGTTTCTTAAATAACGTTGCACTTTAACAGGAACACAGTTTAGGCTGCACACAACAGACGAAGCGTGTGATAATTTATAATACTGTTTGACTGTTTTTAATCAATTTAATCTCTCTTTCTCTTTGCAGTATTCCAACCGATTACAATGCGTTCAATTCTGTTCATCGTTTGGCTGGTTTTGCCCTATGCAGCTTCGGTTTTTGGTTCCATTGAACTAATGGGCCAAAATATCAAAGGTAAATATTAATCCGAGAATTACCGGCGAACGTTTTATACCAATAGCTAGCAACACAAAAGAAATTTGAACAAAAAGTTGTTGCATGCTTTTAGGCAGTTATTAAAAATACACCTCCAGAGCTTTTGTCACAGCATACTCTTAAGCCTAATTCATAAATATTCCAAATATTCTTCGCAGATGCACTCGGTGAATATATGCTGACGGACATAATGAACAGCAATCAGTACACTGGCGTTGACTTTGAGGAGGCGGATGATGGTTTTCCATCCTTCAAGTTTCTCTCGATAGCAGATGTTAAATCACCGTATCAAGTGGTGCTACCAGAAAAGCTTAACGATTTTGCCATATTCATCACCTACCGACAGAGTTCCCTGAAGGGTGGCTATCTGTTTAGTGTGGTGAATCCACTGGACACTGTGGTGCAGTTGGGCGTCCACCTCTCACCGGTGGTTAAGAACATGTACAATGTGACGCTTGTCTATGCACAGCCCGACCAGAGTGCTGGTCGCAAACTGGCCAGCTTTGCAGTTACTCATGTGCCAGACAAATGGAGTTCGATTGCATTTCAGGTGTACAGCGACAAAGTAGTCTTCTATTATGACTGCGAGGTGCGCAACACAACGTCGATTGTGCGAGATCCCTTCGAGCTAAATTTTGCTTCCGCCTCGGTGTTGTATATTGGACAGGCTGGTTCCATAATTGGTGGCCACTTTGAGGTAAGTTTGTGCGGCGGCCAATTTGACGCATTCTACGTTTTTATAATAATTATTGTAACAAAAGCAGAAAAGCAGCACACATGTTTTCAATATTGTGGGTCGAAGTTCAATTGATTTGTATTTTTGGGAACTTTTAAAGAGCGGCACATCAAAGGGCAACTGACCATATGCCTGCCGCACTTAAATTTGTACTCGAACTCTTGGGCAAACTCGTAAAAGTACTCGTACGTACAGCAATCGTCTACTTGAACAATTCAACTACTAACGGCTGTGTTGAAATATCAACTTCAAGAGCTTTTCAACACACCTAAAGCATTTCACCACGGCAGCCTTATAAGGCGCCACTTTAGCACGTAGCGGACATATTTGGCAGCTAGAGCTCGCAACTCATTTCGTTTTTACTCAGTTGTCTCCGTTTGGCTCAACCGGCAAGTACTCAAGGGTGAGTTCGATTCCACTCAAGGCTTCCACACTTATGCTCTTGCTGTGCTCTCTGTCTGTGCTGTATTCAGCGCTGGTAAAGGACGAAGCTGTTTTGTGTTGTCTGAGGCGACACGACAGTTCAGCAGTGTTGGTGCTGTGTGAGATTGTGTGTTCAGTGCTGTGGCTGTGATTTGGCTAACGGCTTTGGGCCTGGCCGAGACGAGTGCGTTTACCTTTTCAGTCGCGTTCGGTGCCGCAAACAGTTAACATGTGCGTACGGCAGTGTCGACGCTATTGCATTTTTTTCCTACTGCCACAACCAAGCTGAAGTCGCGCTCCAACTCGGGCGTCCTGACGTCCTCGCGTACCAAACTCTCGTTCTTCATCGTCGTTGTTGTACCGTGTACGCGGCATAGCAGCTATAGCGGCTATATGGCGTAAATGAAGCCATTGTGCGAGTTTAGCCGCAAACAAAAAAACTCGAAAGTGATTTATGCCATTTTGTTTGCATAATGTACAAGTGAACTGTGAACCGTAAAGACTCCCCATCCCCCTCAATAACAAGCAAAAACCCCAAACACAACGTGGAGTCAATTAAAATTCAATTATGCGATCTAAGATGAAGGCAAGATGGCGCAAACGTTTGAAATTGCGACCGTACACTTAGGTACTACCAATACAATTGGTAGTTCGACAGCGACAGCGACCGCGACCGCTGTCCTCCCGACCATATCAATCTGAACATATCGCATATCAAAGAACAACAACAATATTCGTGCCGGTGATTTGTTGTTGCGCGCGCGTGTCCTTGCTGCATATCGCGTGCAGTTGACCGAACTAAACTGCCAGGCAGAACAGAGATTTTGTGCAAAAATTAATAAACGTAATGGTCGAGTATTACCTTTAGGCCAAGCAAACTACAAACAAAATCCGCAAAAAACCCCACCACCCCTCGCCCAGCTTGGGTAAATAAAAGGAGAGCGCCGCGAGAAAAAAAGAAACACAAAAGAAAAAACAGGAAAAAAAAATCAACAGAGAACACAAATTTGTTTGCACGCTGAGCAAATATTTACAATTAGTTTTGGCAGGCTCGCGGCTTTACGCCTGTTCTGTTTGGTGTTTGTTGTTGCCGCTGTTGCAATTGCTGTTGTACTGTTGCTATATACATATATTATATTGTTGTTGTGCTTCTTGTCGTGTCGTGTTCGCGTCTGCCATATCAAGCGTATTAAGTTTGAACATTCGTCAACATCGCCTTCGCCGTCGCCGGTCTTTGTGAAAAACCTTTACGAATCGAAATACAATTCAAGTTAAAGATACAAAACAACCAAAAAAAAAGAAGAAGAAGAAAGGAACGCACAACTGATGCCTGGCGAGAAAATCTACGGTGAATTTGTTCAAATGAAAATCAATCAATTGCACAACGCAACAACAGCAAAAATTCCATGTGTGAACGAGAAAATTAATTGCGCTCAGCGGGAGAGCCAAGTTAACAAACGGCAGTTGGCCGCAACTGTTGAACACAGATACACAGCATACGTTGTTTGGTTGTTCTTCGCATCGATAAAAAACAAATTAAATCCGCTGTCATTTGTAATTACAAATGGGTTTAACAAAAGAAAAGTGCATAACTTCAACGACAATTAAGTAAAATAATAATACAAAAAAAAAAAATAATAATAATAATAAAATTAAATTATCTGTGATTTTGTCAACATATTCAATATTAACTACACATATTACATACAAATACGTATCGACTATCCATATCGTGTCACTCTAAGGTAAATGGCAGGGCATAAATACTATATCTACTATATAGTATATATATAGTTAGCACTCAGCTGGCATTAAGAGTACAATGGGGCAAACAACTCGCACACAAATGGTTTGAATGTCGCAGGCTGTTGCCTATCAAATTGAGCATTGGCTGCGCATAAATTATGACAAGGCATGGGGCATGAGGCACGGGGCACGAGTCACGAGGCAGTGCCATATGCTTGTAGGCAGCGGGCTTCCTGGATGGCTTAAGCCTTATTCGCATTGGCCCAAATCAAAGGCAAACTCATTAAGGCAAAGCGTAATGCTGCTGCAGCAGCAGCAACAACAACAGTCACTCACACACACACACCCATTCATCCACGCATATGCATATGAAAGCAGCTATATGCTGCTTATGTTTGCGTATACGTAATATTGTGAATACGTTAAGTTGAGTGTTTTTTTCTTTCTTCTTTTTTGCATGCTCGCTTGCTCCGCTTTTGTCTTAACTTTTTTTTGGCCGCCAGGCAAACGAATATATTACTTATTAAATGTATGCAATGAAACAAAGGATTCAACTTACTCTGACCTCTGGCAGCACATATAGACAGAGCTTTATATTGATGACATCACGTCTATCTAGCGCAAGTTAAATATTAACTACAACGTGACTAAATAATGCCTCGACCATGTGCCTGTCACTTGCTCGGCTTTAACACACACACACACACTCATGTCCTTACCGTTCGATGCCCGAACAAAAGCCAGTTGAAATTTTGGTAAATTTTCAGCTTTTGGTGTGCAATCAGTGCGTGCATTTAATGAAATGGTATTACCCATATCACATACAATAACAACCACTTCGGGACTTTAAATAGTTGATATATATATGCATGTATGTATTTTGTGTTAGTTGAGTTGAGAAGCTTCGTGTTGAAGACTAGCAACAAGCATGAATAAATACATAAATGTACATATGTTTGTTTAGTCATAAATATTCTCATAGCTGAATACTGCGTGCCACCAATTGTGTGCGTGTGCGTATGTGTGTGTGTGTTCATTTAAATATCACAATTTGATTGTATATTTTGTTATTGTTCGTGTTGTTCTAGTTAACAAGATTCGCCCCTCAAACCCCAAAAAGTATGCTTCACTTTTGTAGTAATATGTAATTTTGATTTGGCAAATTTGATCAATTTAGCTTCGTAATACAATATTTTGACCCCCATTATGTTGACACAATTTAAAATGCAATTTCAAATCTTTATTTACATATTCGAGCCAAATTGCCATCAGTCGTTTTGTTGTTTTGCTTGTTTTAACCGTGATGCAATTAGAATTTTACTTGACCTATTGTGAATATTAAATATTACACAAAATTCTGTATTTGTGTGACGTGACTGAAAGACTGTTCAACATACTATTATCTTTTAATGCTAGGCAAATAAACTTTTGTAGTTAAAGTTCAGAGTTTAAGTGAATCTACAAAACTTTCATTAGGGAATTTAAGTTTATGTAAAGTTCAAAATGAAGTTATTTCTTAACGTCATTTAATATAATTGCAACGATAATAAACTGTTCAACGCAATTCTCGGAGCTAGTTATACAAACTGACATAATATAACTTTTATATACTTTTTAATTGATGCATGAAATTAATATTTGTCATAAACTTTTTTTTTTTTTTTTTTAAGTTTTTACAGTTTGCATGTTTGCTTATCGAGCACAATAAACAAGCATATGGTACGTTCTTGCTTTATATGGATTTATAGAATTTTAAGAGCTAATAAAGATGAAGCACATTAAATTAAAATCAAATTTTTGGCTGTGTGAATTGTTAGGGAAAATTTGTGAAACCAATCAAAATTTGGGAGAAGCAAAAAACAAAACTATTTTATGATTTTATAGCTGGCTCAGTTGTGGTCCTTAGGCAAGGAACGCAACAATAAAGATAAGTTATGCAAACGTTGTCCTTTAATTATACGACTTGTAAAGCGGCTAACGCCCCAATCACCCCCGTTGCCACAATCGCCCACTTGTTATATAGCCAGGCAAATGCGCTCCATTAGTTGGCTTCTTATTAATTTAACCGGCTTTTTATGTGCCCGCTGGTACGCCCACTCACACACACACACACACACACATAGAGAGTGTCGCATTCAGTCATATGTGGCATGGTTGAGTGTGTGGGGGGTTGGGGGTAATTGTTAAACAGGAGCCAAAGGAACAGCTATCGATCAAACTTGGGCATGTCTGTAGGGCGATAGGGAGACATTCCTTCTGGTGACATTTTATTGTTACTTGATTCTTATTAAGGATGAATGTGTGACACATGTTTGGGCCATCGCTGCCCCAACCCTTCACCCCTTTGCTCAGATTGTCAGCTAGACATTGTTACTTGTGCTGTTTGAAAATCTGACACACATACAGACACATAAAAGCATGTCAAACGAAATTATCTAAAGCGGAAGTTTCTCTCCCTCTCTCTCTCTCACTTTCTCTCACTGTGTGCGTTGCTTATTAAAAATAACATGTCAAAGAATACCGCACAGCGGATGAGTAGGCTCACACTCACACACATACACACGCACACCTATACAGTATCCTGCCTGAATAAGTGGGGTTAGCACTGTTTTCCTTTTTTTAAACATGTCGCCCCATTATCTTCATTAGGCGCTAACGTTTTGGGGCAACGAACCGGCACACAAAAAAGGTCCTGCAGCTTAAATCCTGCCCGCCTGTCTGTGCAGTATTAATATTATTGTTTTTGGTCACATTTTTTGCATTCCAACGGCTTACAGTTCGGCCTGCCATGACAACTTCAAAAGTCATTACTCATTTTGGCTTACTTAATTTGGCAAGAAGATATGAAATTTTCTTATCGCCTTCATTGCGCCCACGGCCAATTTCTGGTATTCTTTTCGCTTTTATTTTCAAGTTTGCCTCTTTTCATTACGCGGCCAAAAACGCAGTCGGCAAAAAAAAAAAACATAAAAACGTCCAAGTAGGTAATTTCATTAGGAAACTTGAGCCGTGTCAAACTTTAGGCTTAAACTGCTCCTGCTCCCGTTACCTTTCACGTTCCCGTTCCCGTTCCCGCAACCATAGAATTTTAATGCTGCGTGAAGAGCGCCACTAGCTGCAAAAGGCAATAGCAAAGTCAGTTCGAGACGAGGGCGCATAAAAAAGTTTCCTTTTGGCTTTACTCTTTCGGTTTATTTTTGCTTCTTTTTCTTTTTTTTTTGGGGGGCATACAAAAAAGTTTGTTTTACACCACTGACTCAACCGTTGACTCAATAACTGGCTGCCATTTCAGAGTTGTGTGTGTGTGTGTGTGTGTTTACTGTGGTGTGTGTGGGTGTGTGTGCTTTGGTGGGTGTCAGGTGAGCGAGTCTGTTTGCTTGGACTGCTGGTAGACAGACGCGATTATCGTAATTATGCGCTGGCTGTAGCATACTTTTGTGAGCGGAAAGCTTTTCGCTTAACTGCTCGCTGGATGCGCTTATATATGTTTATGTGTATGTGTATGTGTGTGTGTGTGTGTTATGCGGCAGCTTTTACCGCAATTATGTAGGTTGAAAAGTTGGCGCATGGTTTTTTTATTTCATTTTCTGTTGCTTGCTCAAGGACACGCGAGCAACAGCAACCCATCCACCCCAAGCAAACATTCAGCTTATGCCTTTATGCGCTCCAAATAAAAGGAGACCGAAACATCTTTAGCATGTGCCCAAAATCTAGGCAACGCATTTTTCCCGTTCATACTTTAACGCCTTTGCTTATACGCTATGCCGCCATGCCGTGGCTATAATTCAATATTTTTTGAGCAAATAAACTTGTTGGCAGCTTAACTTTTCATAAAGTTTTCTTTTCTTTTCGTCTTCGCCTTTTTCCTTATGTATGTTTTTTGTTTTGACTTTCTTGTGTTTGGCTTTTATTTTCAAGCCGCCTCTTTTGCGGCTCAAATCGGTAAGAAAATGCTGACAAGCAGAGAACAAGAAAAAAGCGAACAAAAATTAAATAAAACGTGTTACATTTGTAGTAGGAGTGTTGCCTCGAGTTGTGGCAGATATGGGCAGTTTGAGAGACGCGTGTGGCACAAAAACGCTTTGGCAAGGTAAATACTACGTGCCCCAAAAGCCATTAGGCAGCCGCCCAAGGGTCAAACACATGCAAACAAACCATTTGTGTGTGTGTGTGTGTGTGGGTGTTGGTCCTCAAGACTTAACAACCACATTCAATTAATATGCCAATTCATAAATTTGTGCCTTTGTTTTTTACAGGACTTGTTTTCATATGCTTTAATCGTTGTGTTAACCGTATTACAATCGTGCGTGTGCGTGTGTGTGTGCGTGTGTGTGTTGAGCGAAAATCGAAAACATGGCAATGGTCATATCAACGCGCGCGAAACTCGTGATAACCGCATTAATATTGTTCTTCCTGCTCGGCATCGTGCTCGTGACGGGCTCGACAAAGGGCTGGTTCAACCCCAATCGCTTCAACGGCGAGCGTGTGGCAGCCAGGATACAGGTAACTACAACCAACAAAACGACACCCAAAACGCAACAAGTTTTGTTTTTACAAAAAAGAAAAACAAAAAAAAACACTTGCAAATTAATTATAATTACGAGTATCACAAACACAAATAAACAAAACCTGTGCGGCTGCAAAAGTAAAATAAAAAATTGTATGTGTTTACTTTTAGTTGCAACTGTAACTCATAGTCATAGTTTTAGTTAAGGCTAGCCGCTAAACTGTATAATTTGTAATATGTGTAATGGGTAATTTGTAATTTGTAATCTTAATGCTTTTATTTCCTGCTTCAAATGCAAACAAAAATATCTTCACAGTGACGGAAAGGGGGTTGGAGTGTAGGGGTGGTTCGTGGTTTATGCGCCAACAACACGCAGCAAGAACAAACATGTTAAGACTTTGCTTTTTAAATACAATACGCAGCCCAAGCGCTTGGCAAATAAACAACGAGAAATGAAGCCAAATAAACAAAATTCCTACACTACACGAATAGCAAATAAAGTTTATTGTGACAAATGTTTCATGACAGCCAACCATTTAGCCTGCTGTCCTCATGTGTCATATGTCTGCTGCGAGCTTGTCTATCTGTCTGTGTGTGTTAGTGTGTGTGTGTGGCTTGACCAGGTGAATTATGGCCATGTCTCTTTGTCTGTCTGTGTGTTTGAAATGCATATATTAAAAAAGGAAACCATTGTAATTATCAGAAAACATTAGAAGAGTTTGTCGTGAGTGCCACAAGATAAATTGACAACAAGAACCCCAATGCCCAAGGATTGTACCTCATCCTCCTGTCCCCGAAGCAAACTCATTAAAGAGCTTTAATGAGACGTTCATTAAAGTTGTAAACATATTTAAAACTTTTCAATATATTGCTGATATATATTATAACTTTGTTTCATTGGACGTCGAAGCAAAAATAAATAAGAAAAGTTCTTTTTATCTCAAGGACTTAACTTGTCAAATATATTAAAATGGCTGACTGGCTCGCAAGTTGTAAGTGAAATGGATTTATTTATAATTGACTTCGCCTGACGCAGCTGTAATGGAAAAATAATGTTACATTTTATTGGAACCGAACGAAAAGAAATGCCGAAGCTCTCTATATATACTCATTAGGCCGCTGGGAGCATAATGCATGGACTACTTGTAAATGTTGTCGGGTTAAGTTTTGGGCACGGGTCGAATGCGTAATATAACCTTTCAAATGTTTTGCGGCCACTGATTACTATCTCTGTCTCGCTCTTTTTTGGTCCATATATGTGTGCGGGTGTGTGTGTGTGTGTGTAGATTAACAGGTGGGCTAATGTTACGCACAGAAGACCACTCAAGTGGTATTTTTAATGGTCTCACATCAGTGCGTAATGTGAGCGAGTATGTAATACAAACTGTGTATGTGTATGTGCATGTGTCTGTGCATGTGTGTGTGTGTGTTTGGTAAACTCTTGTCAGACATATTCGAAACTGGATACTAGTAAAGGGGAATTTATGTTTTTCTTAAGGGTTGCAATTAAAATTCGTTGAATATGTTGTAGCAAATTTGAAGAAATGAAATTTGATAATCTGATGACTCGATGACAGATCCTTTTACACTTTAATTGAATGTTGAATGAAAGATGTGCAGGATAAGCAAATTGTTTTCAAACTTGTACATATATTCATTGCTTGCATGCGTATACTTAATATACTGTGAACGCCTCTCCAATGCTAACACCTTGCTGGGCGTGCAATCAACGCCATTCTCTAATACCTGCATAATTGTTGTGCTAATTTTCGCCCAGCACGCCCCGTTAATGTTTCTATTGACACTCAACTGGAAGCGGGTGCGGTTAAGACCGGACCGCACCGGACCGGACCGTTCATTTAGGTAGTTACCGTAAACTACTGCTACAGTGTGCACTGCTTTGACATTGTTTACGCTTACTTATGGGCTTGGCTCGGCCATCAGCTGCCAGCACCAATGTCGTCTGCATAGTGATTAAACTAATTTAATGCAGCTACAAACCACAAAACACCGTCAACAACAACAACAAGGATAGGGTGGCAATAAAAAGGCATTTAAAACATTCAAAGTGTCGCATGAGAAAGGACATCGAAGTCAGAGCTCCAGAACACATATATATACATACCTTGAATCGATTCACTTTTTAGCTTAGCAGGAAAAGTAGGAAAGAAAAAACAAAACGAACTTTAGCAATAAAAATCTAAATAACAATAACAACAACAACAACACGGCAACGACGCGGCAACTGCTAATAAAGTCATTTTTGCATGCTGCTGACCTCCCCCCACCCCCTTCCCCTCTTGGCCTGCCCCCCATTTGGCACGCTAACAGCAAGTTCATTAGCAGCTGGCAGGCAGGCAGGCAGCTAGGTAACATTACAGTTCTTCTTCGTTTTGTTGCCGTTGTTGTTCTTATTGTTATTGCTGCCTTCCTAGTTTTTCGCACACGCACACACACACTTACACGCTGCGCACTGTGTGTTAATTATGACTGAAACCCAAGGCGAACGCGTCTCTCTGAGTTGGGAGTGGGGCAGGCGGATGTTAGGTTTCGTTTGGTTGGAAATTAATAAAAGTTACACGTAGATTGACAGGCAATTTGTTATTGTATAACATTCAGGTGGTTAAAACCCTATTGACTACTGGGTGTAAATTGTATTAGGTGTGTCTGTGTGTGTGTGTGTGTGGTTTAGGTGTGTGGTTGAGAAACAGCAACAATGGAAACCACTGTTACAAAACCGAAACGTATTCATTAGTGCCTAATTAACCAAAATCGTATTTTGCCCAAAAAGGCAATTATTGTAAGTACAATGAATTACAATCGATGGTTGGTTGATACGCTCTCTCTCTCTCTTTCACTATTTCCCTCTCTCTCTTTCTGTCTGTTTTCGTTATCATTCATGCGACAGGTGTTGCACGTCCGAAATCCAAACATGCCACAACTCATACGCAGCTGGTGGACTGTTCGATACACTGTTATGTGTTTTCGCCTCTGGCCATATCTTATCGGTTGCGTGTTCCGCCAAAGTGGACATTGTCACGCAACCGTCTGATGTACTTAAATCACTTCGTATCGGGAACATGACCATAATCAACTAAGCAGCACTGCACACAGACGGAAATGGCTGCAACTAGGAAAACAAAGTTGGAGAATTTTCAAATTAAAAGTGTTGTTTGCCCAGTCAAAAGTGTAGGAAATAAGTCAATCAAAGTGAACGTAACGATTTATCAGCGATTTGGCAATGTTAAATCACAGATAAATATATACATTCTTTACATATTCAACTTTGTACCGGAACTGTGTCAAATAACAAGTAATGTCCTTGTGATAAGTAACAACTGGGAGCTGTGGGTATTGTAACAAAGTATACAAGCGTTACAAATGTAACAGTACTGTATATTAGTATGTTGCGCAATCTTCTCATCGCTCTCTCTCTCTCACTCTTTTACGTAACTGCCACACACACACACACACAGATACAGATACAGACACACAGACAGACATTCCCTTACACTCTCAGCTGAGCAATAAAAAACTCAAGAAAAAACACATTCCATTTAGATTTGCAAACGGCATTCGCTAGTCATATATTTATGTATGTCTGTATGTATGTATGTAGTCGCAATTCGTTGGCTACTCCCGCAGCTGGCAATAAATAATGAAAGTATGAAAATGTGTGTGCGCTTCTAAAAACAACACAAGGCCAGGAAGCGAAGGCGTTTGCGCCGGGGTTGGGTAAATGCAAAGAGTTGGCCCCAGAAGTAAACAGAGAAGTAGCAAAGTAACTTTGGCATGTTGCAAGTAGCAAGCAGCAAGTTGTAGTAGTTGTAGTTATAGCTGAGCGGCAACATTTCAACTTCTGAACGCACACACACACACACATTATAAATAAACATATGAAAAACTATCTTCCGTTACGTTTATGATAATATTTTATTAAAGCAAAAGAGGGATACGTTTCACTCCCGACGCGTATACGCAATGTGTACGACCTACGACTATACTTACTAGCTAGTCGACACGCCTCGCCGAGCATTCATCTATTATACATTTGTTGTGGCACGAACCAAGCTGACGTGCCTGCCCCCTATCTGAGAGTCTACCCTTGTCTGACGTGCCCCGCGGTCACAGATGTTGCTGCCCCCTTATTCCCATTAAAGCCACTCTCGATGTCTCAGATAGCGTAACTTTTGCAACGGCAGCAACAGCAGCAGCATCGAAGGAAGTCAAAGAAGATGCGCTGACTTTTGTGGCTTTTGGCATTGATAGGCACAACAAAGTTTTGTCAGCTCCTCTTCCTTGTCCCCTCGCCTCGAGCGTGTCGTTCGAACTGAACTTGTTGCATTGACAGGCAAAACTTTGAGTGCAAGTTGCGTTGTCGATTTGCTGCACACCGTTCACTGCTGCATGTCAAAGATAACACTGATGGAATGAGAGCTCAACTGAACTTTTAAGAGTCTAGCAAGGGGGTCGGGGGGGTATTTCTACAAATTGGATCTAAAACGATGCATGCTGACAAGCTTCAGCTACCACGCACATTTACAATGTTACCCCAAGTCAACCTGGCCACAATATAAATAGCACTGATTTGAGCACACAAATGCAAGCGTGGTGGAGTCAGCCACACACACACACATATGTACATATATGGTTTGGAGTGCGACTTGTTCAACCAACCATACAACACATTCGTTTATTATGAATATACAGGTGGCAAGTGGAAGCTACACTCCAAAAAATTATGCTCCACAAGTTAGAAATTGAACAAGGATTGATTGGCATCCGCACAGCAGATCGACTCCTTTTTGCTGAGTGTAGTTGCTTTCGATGTGTGCTTTTGTTCTGCCCACAAAAACCTTAAACTGATGACATACTTCCTCGTGGACGTTTTTTTTTTTTTTGCGCTTCTGGCTCTTTAGCTCCATTGCTGCTGTTTTGGAGCTGCATTTCCGCCTGAATGGCGCCTGTGCTCAAAGCAACTGGCTGCCTGGCATGGAGTGTTGAACAGCACAAGTATGTCACCAGAGAGAGATAGAGATAGAGAGCGAGGGAAAGAGAGAGATCCGACTTGTCGTACTTAACGTTTTCAAACTGTTCTCTGTACATGGCACACTATATTGACTTTGAAGTATAAAAAGCTTTTCTGGATACTCCTAATACACAAAGGGTGGGAATCTTTATTACAGCCAACTGAAATAAAGCCCTTAGTGTGTGTGTGTGTGTTGTGAGCTGTTTTGTATCAAATACGGTATAAAAGAATAAAAGGTTTCAAACATTCAAGACATGTTCCTAAACGGATATTTTGTTAGTTGTTCTGGCGACAGCAACAGCTTCAATAACGGATTTTATTCTGATTCAAATGCGATTGTACTTTGAATAAAGCTCAAGAGTTTTCAGTCAAACTCTTGTGATCCTGAATGAAGCTCAAAGGGTTTTTAAGGATCATCGAGACTAAAAATTTGATCACGTTGTGGTCCAATTGTTTTTTCTCCTTATAATCTTAGGCAAAGCTCGGATACTAGGCATCTCTATAGGGGATATTGAACTCTGCGCAAAAGCTCTGTTATATCTTGTGGTACTCATCATAAGTAGGCTCTTTGAAATGCGACAATTTACAGTTGTTTAATTGCGTATACGCAACGTTTGACCGAGTATATATGTATTTAAACTAGGATTTTATCAACCAAACTCTAATACACAGTTAACGTGTTGGTTTATGCAAAATGCAATGCAAAGTGTGTGTATGTGTGTGTGTGTGGGTGTGTGCTTGCTTTAAACTAATTGTTGCTGGCGCTTTTGCCAAATGCACGACGCCATTGTTGCATTTCCGTTTGCTGTTTCTGCTGCTCCTCTCATTTCCGTTATGTTTTTTTTTTGTCTAGCACGTACTCAGGCGTCTATGTGTGTGTTGGTGTGTGTGTGTGTGTGTGTTTATGCATTGTTTGTGTTTCAGCCACAAAATAAAAAATTGTCGGTATGAACATAGAGACGTGAAGAGGCGGAGAAGCTAGTGACACTTCTGCCTGGGCTGTCGGGCCTGTCGAGCAGTGTCCCACAGTGGGTACACTATGGGCGAGAGGGGCGGGGCGCAAGCAAATATGTTGGCTTTCGAGATTTGTGTCAGCTCGTTTGAGAATTAGTCGTAGGTTTTAGCAAAATTAAAAAAAAAAAAAAATCTGTCACTTTTTTTTGTGTTTGGCATTTGCTGTCTCATTGTTTTGCCTTTGCGTCTGCAGCCACAATTATGCATATAGGCACAGTGCCACAGACACACACACCCATACACACACACACCCAAACAAATGTGTGAAGTTTGTTTTGGGGTTCTTCTTCTTTTGGTTGTTTGGGGGGAGATCTTCAATTATTTATGTGCCACAAAATGTGCAAAGTAATTTATTCAGATTATTCAGAAGCAATGAAAAGAAGAAGAAAAAAAGAAATGAATGGCAACTTCAAATAAAATGAAAATGAAGCCCTTTTCAAACGGCCGCCAAGTGTCCAAAGTCAAGTGCAAAAAATTAAGCTCTGCACCTGCCGGATGCTGCTGTTGCTGCTGCCACAATTTGGTCGTAAAATTTTATGTTGCTATAATTTAGCTTTAAAATCACACAACACACAACACCCCCCTGACAGGGGATGTTGCTCTTGGCACACGCACTTAAACGGAAATAAAATAAAATTACAAAAAGTGGGCAACTTTTTTTTTGACGTACAGATTGTTATCCTTGCTGCTGCTGCTGCTGCTCCTGTAAACGGCTGACAGAAAGTGATTTAGAAACTATGCCAATGGCTGCCACAGTTACCCTCGTTGAAGCACTGTGTGGACGGACGGACATTTGTTTTGTCGAGTCGTTTGGCAGCCATAAAGGTGAATTTAAATTTGATATTGTTCGCTCCTTCTCGTTTTCATTTGTACCATTTAGAAATTTGCAATTGAAATTCAAATTGAAATGTTAAACGACTTCAGCATAGCTTTTGACTTGACTTGTTAATAAAAACATTTAAAAGGCAATGCCATAATGCAATTAAAAACGAACGTAACTGAAACCCGATACGATTGCACAACACAACACAACACAACTCAACACATAAGGTCTCACACTCCACGGCTTTCGATGCTTGCGTGAATATGCTAAAAATGTGAGAAATGTCGTTTACATATTTAATGCGCTCTAACTGGCTTAATCAGCATTACAAAGTAATTAGACTTAATTCCTTTGTACTTGAATGCGTGTCACATATATATACATATACATACATATATAACATTTCTTTCACCATCGCGAAACATGGCCATGCCACGCGATGACGCTGAGAATATTTGTAAACTGTTGCTTGGCAATTTGCATGGTTAATTATCTATTAACCTGCGCATAACTTTTATACAAACGGATGGCATGGAAGGAAGGAGGGGGGGTAAGACAGGTGAATGCTGCTGCTGCTACTTGCGAGATATAAACACAAGCACACATACACTGAAAGGCAAACCAGACAACACAATATATGTGTATATCCGGTTCCGCCTGCTGTCTCATTGTCGCTTTCGCTATCGTTGTCTCCTTTCATTCTTATTATATAAGCCGAAAGCGCACCGCACAACCAACAACAACAACAACGACAACAATTGGTGATGATGAGTGAGTGGGTGGGGGGTGGGGGGGATGAGCAGCAGAGCGGTTATAAAAACAAGTTATGCTAATCTTAATGCGACGCCGTTTCACAATTTAAAGCAGTCCTTTGTTCGCGCTGCTGCCGCTGCACGCCGTAAATTATGCTTATTAAATATTTGTGCTTAATTAAAATTTCATTTCGACTACATAACACAGCTGCCAGCCTCCTGTTTGCCTGCCAGCCAGCAACATTTAGCTGACAGTTGACAAAGTGAGGTCGAGTGAAGGATTTCAGAAAAAGAACAAATTTATTATTATTATTATTTTTACGTTTACAAACTATCAATCTCATTAAAATTTAAAGCTGTCATCAATTTAGATATACAAAAACTATTTGAATTTTAGATACTTGCAGCATTAAGCAAAGCATTGTCTTGAGCACTCCAAGGACAGCTTATCTCAATCTTTATTTCGCTTTTAAGTAATACAGTTGATTCGTAATTATTTAAACAGAAACTAGGTCATAAGCTTGATCGTCGAGAATCAGTGATAAGAAACAGAAATAAAACACTTAACCCGCCTCACATTTGCTGCATGTCGTATACTTGATAAATCTCTCTGCGTATTCTCTATTTAAATTTAGTTATTTGGTCATCGGGTTATTTAATATAGTTCTTGGGAAGCCGGCCGACAAGCAAACAAACAAAGCACGTCAAAGGTCCATCTAATTGAACCATTTTGGGCATTCTTATAATCAATTTGAACCCTTTTTGCTTAATTTTAAAGGGTTGCCGCAATCGTCGTCAATCGATCTACATTATTGACACCTTTTTTGACAAATTGCCCGGCTGCATGGATGCTGTTTTGCGGCCAGTGTCCTTTTCTCTGTTTTTATTTTGCTTTATTTTTATATGCGAAACGTGTTTGGCATCCTAGAAACGAAACGAAAAGTAATGAAACCGAACTACTTACCCAAAAGGTTGTGCATGCTACTTTCTCCCAGCTCTCCGAAGCAGGTCAACATTGTAGGTTTTATTTGTTTGTTTTACTCTCGAATGCGAACCCTTGTCAAGTGCAACCCCTGCCCCTGCCCCTGCCTTGTCGCAATGCTGACATGCAATTCTGACTGCTCCTCCTGGCATGTCCTTGCTCTGCTTTAGCGCCTCCACACACACACACCTAATTATGTGTGCTACGGCCCAAGACAAAATCAAATGCACACGCCACTCACATGACTCTCACAGGGCAAACACACACACACACACATACACACAGCTTGCCGCTCTCTGCGTCCTAAGTTTTAGGCCTAGTTAATTGCTCATGGCGCCACTTGACCGAGCTGCTACTACTGCTACTGCTGCAGTTCAGTCGGCTGACAGCCTAAAACTGTCTCACCTACGACATTATGAAGGGACAGGAAGGGGCAGCCAAGGACCGTACAGTAGTAGAGTAGACAAAACTTTACTTCTGGCTGCCTGTGGGCCACTTTTGATTATTTAAAGAGAGAGAGAGAGAGAGAGAGAGAGACTCAGCAACCATTGTCTGTGCTTGACCCTCTGCTCTACTTCCTCTCCCTCTCTCTCGCTCTTTCTGTATCCGTTTCGGGTTCTGCTTTCTTATTTATTAGCCCACACCATTATTTTGTTTATGCCCATGTCTTTGTCTGCCTCGTTGCTCGCTGCTTGCTGTCAGGCCCAATCTTTTAAAGATGTCGCTTTGATGTCCTCCTATCAGCAGTTCATCGCTCTTCTCACTCATGTACTCGTGCACAAGACGACACACTGCTCAGACTATGGACCCCTCTAGAAAAGGGTTCAAATTGCGAGTACTCGTAAACTTGTTGTTAGTGTTGCTGCTCTTTGCTTTCTCTTATGTGTTGTTGTTGAGTTTGAATCGCATTCCCAGTCGACAAGTGAGATGCCAAAGTACTGTCATATTAACTTGGCTAACAACTGTGTCTGAGTAGCTCTACCAATTACTTAAAACAATAATATAATTTTCCAAATGTAAGGACAGGACTTTTATCTATTTAATCAACAATAGACATAATTTAAGACTGAGTTCTGGAGATCACTTCAGGCGTTTTAAGTTGCATTAAGCATTTCTTTTTTATACCCTGAACCCATTGAAAATGTGTAAAAAGGGTATAATGGTTTTCTGGCAAAGTATGTAACAGGCAGAAGGAAGCATATATATTATATATATATATATATTCTTGATCAGCATCAACAGCCGAGTCGATATAGCCATGTCCGTCTGTCCGTCCGTCCGTCTGTCCGTCCGTCCGTCTGTCCGTCCGTCCGTATGTATGAACGCGTCGATCTCAGAGACTATAAGAGCTAGAGAGCTCGCCTAATCCCTAGGCAGTACAAGTTTGTTTCAAAATTTCGATTACTCTTTCCTTTTCCGATATACACATGTGATCGATAACAACATAATCTTGAATTTGGAAAAATTTGTGATGCAGTTTGAAACATTCGACGAAATAATGATAATCTGTGAAAATTTTATTGAAATCGGCTGAGAAACACCGTAGATATGGAGCACTGAAGTTAAGAAAGTTTGCAATATACGCGTACACCCACACACACACACAGAGTTGCAAGCAGTAACTGTACGCGTAAAGTATAGGGTTCAGGGTATAGTCTAGTCGGGATTTCTCGACTAGAGCCTTCTTACTTGTTTCGTCCTGCGAATCTTTAAAATTTTATTGAATTTTGACAACTATTTCAAGGCTTTCCCTCTTCAAATACTTTTCTGGCATATGTTCAAACGAAAGCGAAGATTTAAAGAATGCTTTGTCAAACAAATTCTTTGACTGCTGGCAATACTTGTCCATTGATAGAAAATGCCTGTGGTCAGCACGCATCGGGGTGAATGTCATGCAACAGCAGGGAGCGGAAGGGGCAAGACGGAACTAACGTTTTCAAAATGCCACATTCAGCCACTTAATTTCCGTTTCTAGTGAATTTCTTTGCCGGCTAATTTTGTTGCACAAACACATTCAACCACACACAGAGAAGGAGAGAGAGAGAGAGAGAAGGAAAAGAAAGAATGGCATATGCTTAAAACCAAAACTGGGCCAAATACACAAATACATAAGCATCTTGTATGTACGATTGTTGTACGTGCACGGGTATAAGAATATTTTCTCCTTTCTGATTTCGCTGGCATGGCAAATGGCATTTACTTAAAGCCCAAACAAAGCAAAGCATAACAAGAAAGCATAATTGAATCGAGTGTGATCGACTTTGAGATATTCTTGAAGCTGATTAACTTCTTTACTTGTTTGATAAAGCATTAAGTACATCATGTTTGTGTGATCGTAAAGTGTTTTGCGAAGTGAAATGGGGATACTATATAATACCCTTGCCACCTGCCACAAACGAAGAGATCAGACCTTAATGTTCGCACTCACGGCTTAAAAAGAGGAACAAGAAGCTAAAGTGGAAGCTTGAAACGTAACAAAACGAAATGCAACAGAGCCGAGCGCTCACTCAATGTTTATTGGCGGCCATTTATAGCACAGTACATGTCTGATACCGCAGTTGTCCTTCTGCTCTTCTGCTCCTTGACTATTCTGCCTGCGACTGTTGAGCATATTAAGCCATTTCGAATGCCGGTTGCATGCTTTTAACCCGAATCTCAACGGCTTGGCGTCTCAGACAGAACTTTGAGCACGGCATGCATAAAAGGCACCATAGCCATTACTATCAGTTACAGTCAGTCAGTGTGCCACAACAACAACAACAACAACAAGAACAACAACAATGACTGCTGGCTGCATTGTGTTTGGTACTGGTACTCTACTGGCGATAGAGCCTTGTGAGTGTTTGCTGCCATTTTTATTTGAAAGAACCGGGAAACAGGGCTTATGGCAAATGTGCATTCATTTGGCCTCTCTATCTCACCCCCCCACCCCTCTCTTTCTCTTGCGATATTGGTCTCTTTCTGAACTGTTTGTTGTCTGCTTGTCTATGCAACAGCATTGCCATTGTCCATGGTCCATTGTCTCGTTGAGCTAGGTCCTTTAACGTCTGCGGTTAGCATTTCTACAGGCTACCGATACTGTGCCCCCATATCTCCTCAGCCTTGTGCAGGTAATGCGAATATGTGTATGCAACTGTGTGTGTGTGTGTGTGTGTGTTTGCACATTATGTACTTATGTGTAATGGCTGAAACCCTTTTCCTTCGCCGTGTCATGCAGACATCCAATTTCCTCCTTATGAGTAAGAGGAGAGCATATTTGTTTGAGTTGGGTGGCAAGTGTGTAAGTGGCAAGTGGCAAGTGGCAAGTGCTATTGGAAATTAACATCAATAATTAATTTCGATTTACTGCAATTACAATTGCGTTGCAACTGAGAGACCGCCCAGCGCTGCATTAGCAAAACCGATTTATGTTTGCATTTATTCCAATTCTGCACAAATTGATTGATTTATTATACATATTTATTGATGCATTAGCACTAGTTACATCGGGATAAACTTACTATAGAGGAAATGTGGGTGTGCTGTACGTTAACTGCTTTGCCATTGATAAATGTTACATTAATTATTATAAACGCATTATTATTTATATGCATTTTGGAAATGCTTTGTACAATTCGAATGTATTCCCCATGTACACAACAACAACAACAACAACAACAGGGCTATTTAGCTAAAATCTATGTTTATGGCAATCCGGATGCCATATCAATAGAATGCATGACGCCCCCAAAACCAACGGCAGCCGTGCCAACGGTAAGTTTAACAATAGCCCAGCCTCAAAATCATTAAAATGTTTTCAATTCAATTTTAATTATCAAGCAGCTGTAAAGGTTATTAATGCTTCAATATGTTTACACCCGTTAAGCATGAATAACAAAACAGCTCTTCATTTACTATACCAGCGATATAACAAAATTAGAAAAACAATGTTATAGGAAAATTTCATTGTTGATGCAGATATGTATAAATTTAAGTGTACTTATCAATTTGTAATCGAAGATCGAAAATAATGTATTTAGTATCTAACATACTCGATGAATAACTTGAAGTGAACTATCGATACTTTCTGGTTATTATCGAGAGCTAGAAAGCAACTCTATCAGTTTGAACTCAGGCCTTATCGAAGATCACAATAATGTATTTAGTATCTATCTAATACTCGATGTATTTAATAGCGTGAAATGAACTATCGATACTTTTTGTTATTATCGAAAGCTAGAAAGAAACTACAGTTTGAACTAAGAGCGAATGGACCCACCTCTGAAATTTATGATTTAAATCTAAGCAAATTTTGTTAATCTTATAATAAAAAAATTATATTATACATATATATATATATATATACATATACATTGATGCGGACAAATAAATAAAGTGTTCAAGCCGGTCATTCGAGCCGGATAATATATAATTGTGTAATTTTTTATATTTTAATTTGTATTGCTAATTTAAAGGATTCGGTGAATGAAATCCCAACCGAGTCGGACCAAGATATTTTGGCATCTGATCAAGAAATGGTATGGCTTTTATTATTTTATAGTTTTGTACGTTTGTGTTTTTTGATTATGTTTTTTTTGTTCGTTTGTTTTGTTGTGGCATTTAGAATTCCCCACCCGATGAGCCAGCTATCGATGAGGATGATATGACAAATGACAGTTGGTGGGCCTCTGCAAATCCTGAGGTTTGTTTTGCGTTGAGCCAATAAGTTAAATAAACACAATGCAATATCGATTAAGTTAAGAATTAATCAATTAAGCATAAGTAAAGATTATGATCAGAGTTTATTGCAGCCGCAGGTTGAGCAATATTTGATAAACATGCCAACACCAGGCCAATTGAACTTTACCATCTTTTTAATGAGTTTTTAATATGCAAAATCAGCAAGGACTAATGCATATCTTAACCGTTCCGCCCGCAGGCAACTGACATTTTCGACGACAGTGGTATGCAGGTCCCCGGACAGACACAGCTTACGCACGAAAGACGTAAGTTGCAACCCGAAGCTACCGGACAGCCCGGACTTGCCTGTCGCTTGTCTGGCTTTCCAATTAGACACGCTTGCCTAATGGAATGGCGTTTCCCATAAACACTGTTAATATATGTATTTTGTATCCTTCGGCAGCAATGCGCGGCATCAAGGGCGAGAAGGGCGATCGGGGACCCAAGGGCGATAGTATACGCGGCCCGCCCGGGCCGCCAGGTCCGCCGGGCCCCAAAGGTGAAACGCCATCGTATCCGCCTTTCATCGAGACACCAAGTGCGGGGGCTGTAAGTATTTAAATCGATTTCGCACTCATTTCGAAACTTGGAAACTTAAATATTTGCCAGCCTAACATTAATATTGGCCGGAATGCAAAAGCAGTTCTAGTCAGAATATTGGCAAATGTAAATATATTCAGAAAAAAAACGTTTCTCCTTGGCCATGGGCTACTCTTTTGTTCAAGGAGCAAAAGTTTTTTTTTCGCTCAAATTTTATCTGAGTGTAAAATGAAATAATTTTGTTCATAACTATTAAATGGGTTCGCTTTCAATTGCAGAAATACACTGGCGAATGTACATGTAATGCGTCTGATATCCTGGATGCCTTCAAGGACAATGAAACGATTCGGGAACAGTTGCGCGGTCCGCCTGGTGCGTCCGGCAGGGATGGCAAAACTGGTGCCCCCGGCCTTACCGTAAGTAATGCATATTGTACACAGTTTACATACGTCCAAGGGGGGGTTCGGTGGGTGCGGACACAATGTGGGCCAAAAAAAAGGCTATATTTGACATGGATCTAACGCATTTTCAATTTCATTACACACATCGTCTAATCTCTAAAGAGGCAATAGAGAGAGAAATAGACAGAAAAAGAAGAAGAATTGTAATAGGAGTGCGATGGTTATCGCCTGCCGGTTACACACACACACACGCACACACGCACGCACTTGAAAGCTTGCTGCTGTGTGTTATTCCAAGTCAAACATCATAATTTGCAGTATGTGTGTGTGTACGTGTAACCGGAAACGAGGAAAAAAACGTTAACGTGCAAAGAGGAAACGAAAAATTTCTTTATAAGGCTGGCAGCAACTCAGGCTTAAACACTTATCCACTTTGGGAGCGGGCGTTACTGGCACTCGTTATATTATCTCATCAAATGGCAACGTCTTGCCCAAGCCATTCGAGTTGTATTCACGACACAAAGAGATGATTCTCTCTCTCTCCCTCTATGTGCTGTGTTAGTTTGCCATCTCATTCAAAGTGCTCCTTGGATGTGTGGATGTTTGGATGTGTGTGTGTGTGTGGGTCAAAGGCTAAATCCACAATGCTACAACGAGATGTTGGCCTCAACATCCACTCGACCCGAAAGTGCCTGTCACGTGGCAAAGCCAAAGACGACTCGCTTACTTTTATGGGGCTAGTCCAAAAATATATATAGATATCTGCACATATACACATACTACATAAAGTCAAGTTGTAGCTCTCGCTTAACCAAATGCAACGAAAAACTCTTACTTATTGACAATGTGCTTAGCAACCTGTGGAACGCAGCCTCTCCAGAACGTTGCAATATATCAAAAGAAAAGCGGTATGCAAAAATGTCCCAGAAAAATGAAATGAACCAAAACATTCTGCGGCTAACAACAAAACAGCTATGAAAATATGCCTGCCCCAAATTGTACAATGGCTCCAAATATGTGCCCACTGGGATGTCTAGGCCAATCCTTGCTGACCCTTCTGTCGCAGTCCTTGCTTGCAGCTATATCCAAATCCCCAGTCAGTCCAACCCAAATGCTTGAGTAAAATATGGCGAACTGGGTGCGCATACCGGAAATTCCTGCGACAATTTTGCTGCTCGACTGCTAATCCCTTAACTAATAGCAATTAATTTAAAAGACGACGATAAGCAACAGAACATTATAACAACAACACCAGCAACAACAGCTGCAAAATAACAAAGGACAAGAGAAACACGAACAATCCGACGAACGGCGAACATAACACGCAAATGGCGCACAGCGTGACCATTTTGCATAAGATTAAGGACATTGGAAGACACATTTTTTTCTTTTTCGGAGTGTGTGCACCACCACCAGCAGCACCACCCAAAATACAAAAACGCAGCCTACCTAAAACTCAAACCTCAACCTTGTGGCACTTGGGCCTGGGCAGCTGGGTTCGCGTAGATTAATGAGCTCGGGCTAAAACGCAACGATTATGTAAATCGACCACAGCCAGTTAAACCTAAAAGCAGCCAACAGAAACCCCACACCCACACCCCACACCTCCCGACAAATAGTTTAACACACTCTCTCCGCTTCAGTAGACACAGACGTAGACGTAACTGTAAATGTAAATGTAGTCGACGCAGACGTAGATATAGTCGTACATTTTACTATATACACGCCCACTAATCTGATTTATTTCTTTGTCGCCGGCGGCGTCGTTTTTCTTCCTTCTTTCGTTCTGCTCTGCTCGTAATACAGGGTGCCACTGGCGTCACAGGCGTTCGCGGCCCGGAGGGTCCGCAGGGCGAGAAGGGCGAGCCAGGCGTTGACGGCATGCCCGGCGTCATGGGTCCACCAGGACCAGCGGGCCCGCCTGGCTTGCCAGAGAGCTACGATGTAAGTACACATTTAATTCAATCTATTTCAACTATTTATAAGTTTATCACTACAACAATTGATTCTATTAGTTATTTTTGAGTTGAAGAAATCATTAATTTTTATGAAAAAAACTCTTTAAAATCATACACAATCATTCATAGTCATGCATAAATAATATTCATACCATAACTGATTGATCTCAATGTAAAATAACTACGTCTTTCAATATTAAAAACACATTTAACATGCGATAACTTTTATCGTTAATTATATCCTGTACCAAAAGAGATAACACCTAAGATAGTTGAGTAAAATGTTTTATAAACAAGAGTTAAGTCCGTTATCTATTTAACTTAACTCAGATACTATATCAATTGGAAATAAAATTATTTTTAGCTCATTTTCCCAAACTAAAAACGTGGGAAACTTCTTGGTACAGGGTACCATCAAGTCGTTCCTCTACGGCTTGTACTAGCTTATGTTTAGCATTAACTTACAAATCCATGTTCTTGTATTCAAGATGAGTGCCTGAATAATTATTTCAAGCCTCAAACGGAATAAGCAAGAGTATTAAGACTTCGGCATGCCGAGGATACGAGTTCGTTCTATGCCTTTTTATTTTGATTATTTTGAATTTGGCGTAAGATTGCAACTTTTACTGTACAAAAAAGTCGCTCGTCCGTTTATCTATATATCCGTCGGATGCCTCCAATCACGCACGTTTTCCTTTATTCGCATGTTTCTTTTGCGGTAAACATCGGTCATGTTTTGCTAGCCACACAATTTGCCTAAACCAATTTCCTTTTAACCTGCGACGACTGCACCTGCACTGTGAAAAATTGCTGGCCAGATTTTTGGGCATGTCAGGCAGGCGCATGTTGTTTGTCGCAAATGGGTTATCTACGCTAATAATCTTAAAACCACAAAGGTACAACAACAACAACAACAACAACAAGAACGCCTCGAACAACATGAACATCTCGCAGAAATGCCGAAACGTAAGTGTCCTGAACACGCAAACCGAAACAATCCAACCCAAGGCCACCCAGTTCGCCCAGTCCACCCTCCAAGTGGGAGCCGCTGCCTGCGGGCTTAGTGATTCGGGTCCTTTTGGAGTGGCTGGCATGCCAGCTTGTGGCAATTACTGTTATCAGCGCATGGCGCGCAGTTCACGCGGTTAAACGCGCCAACACGCATACTGAGATACTGTCTCACACACACACACACACACACACATATTTGTCTTTGAACCCTTTCTCTGGCTCTGCTAAGCGAAAGATTTTATTTAATTTTTTTTTTTGCTCCGGTTTTATCAACGCTTTTCAACGCCGTATGTTGCCTGCTTGCGCGTATCTCTCCTGCGTGTGTACGGGTATGTGTGTGTGTGTGCGGTTGTGGTCGTAATCATTATCGTGCTGTTACGGTTATGAGAGTGTCAAGCTACTTATATAGCTAACGCGCCAGTTAAATCAGGCGCTGGCTCAGCTTCAGCCTCCCTATTGTTTTATGCGCTCGTCGGGGGTTTATTAACCATATCCCAGCATGACGTTTCGTGGAGCAAGGTGTGGGGGGAGAGGAGGCGAAGCTTTCAATTGCCGTGTTATTGTTGTTGTCAAACATGTTGACCTTGTCGACGTAGGACAAAAATGCTTTTAAGTTTATTAGAATGACTTTTGATTGCTGACACGGCAGGCAATTTTTACAAAACGTTTTTGTCGACATGCGGCGCGGAATTTACATATTTGCATACGTATTATATATGTTTGAATGTCTGTCTGTCTGCCTGTGGGTGAGGCGCTCGAATTTGTTTGAGTAAAAGTTGCAATTATTTTATGGCATATAAAAGTTTTGTTTTAACCTTGAATTGAAATCATATAATAATACGCTTTAATTTCACGTCCATTGTTCTATATATTGTAATAACAACAAAAATCAAATCGTACCACAAAATATGTATTCTTGTAACAATCAACACATAAATAACAGATAAATTGGAATCCTACCAGGACTTTCAAGGTATAAACATTTAACAATTTCATTTTATGTTCCTACTACTACTACTACAACTAAACAAAAAACCAAAACAAAAACAAATTTACTTTCGGGTAAGCAATGGCCGCACAAAACCTAATGGACTAGAACCCCGTCGGCGTCATTAGTCCCAAAACATTAAGGGCCGCAAACACTAACAAAGACACACACACACACACATACATACACAAATACTCTTATACAAAAAGGGGCGCTCTTGATCATTAATCAAATTTCCGTAGAAGTATATGTGTGACTACGTGTATCCTTGTTGCGGGCCATCAAAGGACGCCTGCTGCTTACAAAAAAAAAAATATCCTGCCATGCTCCTTCGCCGCAAAAATACATTCATGTATCGAAAAACGAAATTGTACAACAAGCAAATATTTAACAAATTACTATGCTTACATTCCACACCACACACACACACACACGCACAAACAAACACAGGAATCCTTAATGGGCAACTCGATGACCGGCCTGCGCAGCTCCACCTCAGCACAGGCAGGAGCCAAGGGAGCATCAGGCGATAAAGGTGAAGCCGGACGTCCCGGAGATCGCGGTGAAAAGGTAAGCCAAAGTTCAAACGTACTGTTAAGTGTTTGTATACTTGTTTTCCCTCCTCCCTCCTTATATGCATTATAAGGCGTGCGTGCAACCAACTACAACATTGTTGTGTCATAATAACTTCTGCTCTATTGATTACTCAATTGGTTTTTGGGCATTCGCTTTTGGGCAAAAGCAATCAAAATCCATTCGAAAAACTCTAAGGTTTTTTTTTATGTAATGTCTTTTTGATTATGATCCACATTCAAATACGAATGTATCACTGCAACAAATGATTTATTACTTAATCTCGTATGCCATCTTTTATTAGCAGCCATGCGAAATATACAGATATTCCCTGTCCTTTTTTTGTTGTGACTCGTCATACTGTTTGTGTACTTCAATCCCTCGAAATTGCCATCATTTGGCTACAATTTTCGAAGATTTATTGCAGTGCATTCATTTGCGTAGTCGGAAGTCCATAATTTGAGCGCATAAATTTCTATCAGCCACTCAAATCTCCTCCTGCCATACCAAAAATAAAGAGGATGTCGCCACATGTGTTGGCCGGAGCAATTTTGTGAGCATTTATAGCTCATTTGGTTGCCAGTCGATATGATTGAGGTGCTTTCGCCAGTTTATTAGATATCGTTTAGGGGAGAAGTTGCTTACCCCAAAACGGTCTGTCTGGCTATCTTCCTGTGCGTCTAGTACAACTTATATGCTGTATTATTTTTATAATAAGTTTTGGCCATTTCTGCAGCTCATCCTGCTTAGGTTGCGCTTACTTCCCTCCCATTACGCTTCATGCTATTTAGCAGCTTAGAATCCCTGCTTCCGAATCGAGCATTGAGGGTGTTTGTGTGCGTGTGTGTGTGTGTGTGTGTGTGTTGAGTTGTTGCAAATGCTGGACCCCTCGTTAGCGAGGGTCGGCGAGCCGGAAAGAAAGGAAAAAAGTAGCGCGCATATTTCTTTTACTTTGTGCAACCTCAAAAACTTTAAGCTGCCAGCACATACAACTCGCACATATATAATATGTCTGTAGGTTGGTTGGAGGAGTGTCGCACTTGGTCTGGACATGGACCGTGACGGTAGGGGGGCGCCTGGAACTAGGAACTTGGGAGTGGGCGTTTTGTGGATTGTCAGGCAACTTCCGGTGAATGCTGCTACACTTACTTATCCTGCTGTAACACCTCCACTCTCTCCATGTATGTGTGTGTGAGTGTGCATGTGTGTCAAGATTTATTTGACCTTTGATATATTACTTACGTACACTGAGAACAAACTATGTCGTGAAACTTAAACATACAGCATAACTCTAATAAAAGTGAAGTACTTTAGAAATATGTTTCTTACATAGTCTGAGCATTGTTGATTGGAAATTGTATGTGTAGTTTTTTGTTCAGTGTATAAACATGCATGTCTTTTTGTCCGTGGCAAAGTTTGTGAGTAGTTGCCAGGCCGTCTTGCGACACGCCTCCTCCTCTGCTTGACTCTCTCCCTCAAGAATCGCATTTAATCGGGCGTGAAATAAAAAGAAATTATGCAAAAAGCTGTAAGCTGTTCTTGCCACAACAAAAAATGAAATCGATTTCGTTTTTCTGATGAATTCACGCCCAATTTACGAATTCACACACACAAACACATGCACACACACACACGCATATATATAACAACACCCATGGCTCTTACATGCCAAGCAAGCCAAAAAAATATTTGGTGATTGGATTTGAAATTTGGAAACTAATATGGAAATTAGCATTTTAAACGTATAAATACACGCACAATTAGGTACATTTCATTAAACTCAAAAGACATTTACCCGCGCCTCCCCCAACCACACCCACATTAAGCGCATTCCGCGCATTAGTCTTTCATTCAAGACAGCCACGAAAGCAGTCGCGCGTACTATGTAATGTCATGTGCATGTGTGTGTGTGTGTGTGTGTTCTCGTACTTGTGGATGTGGGTATATTTTGAGGCGTATGTGGAATGCTTATTAATTATTCATTAGTTAGCATCAAGACGAAGCATGAAGGCCCTGCAGCAATCACCACATACAGGGTCAGGTCAATTTAAACCAGTCGCACACACACACACTAACACACACACACATATACAAAACCCCAAAACCGTAAGAGCCCCCAACCCAAATACTGTGAGTAGGCGCTCGCAAATTTATGGCAAACCATTTAAGGCGCTGATGATGTGGAAGACGACACAGGGGAGAGCACTTGGTTAGAGCGAGGCAGAGACTTGGATTTGTGGGTGGCAACCCTGGCCGTTTAACACAACTTCGACAAAGCAAAGTCCCCACAGCAACAACCAAAAAAAAAAAGAAAACAGAAAGGAGACATGGGTACAACACATAAGCAACAAGATACTTGAACGACAGACTTAAAAGAACTCGACTAAGAGATACCTGTACTTAAAATGCTTTGAGCAGAAAAGAAATCTTAATTAATTTAGTTCATTACTTTTCATTATATTTAAGTTTTTTGCCTATATAGCTTATTGCTGGTCGTTTTGAAAATGGTCAAAAGCCAAAGACTTTAAAAATGTATAGCAAAAATATCGTCAATTTGTTCAAGCGCATATCAAGTGTTGGATACATTTTCATTTTTCGAAAGCAAAACAGAAATCGGCGCATAATATATATCGTTTGATATGTGTGTCGTTTTTTTGGCTCGGGTACGAACAAGCAACTCAAGCGACAATCGTCTGTTTCGGCAATGGTTTTGTGTTTTCGAGCTTGTCACCAGCATTGCATACATTCAGGCGCATAAATTTATATACGGTTCATGCGTGCATGTGTGTGTTAGTGTGTGTGGGTGTTGTGTAAGTTGGTTTGATTGTGGGGATTGTGGATTTTAGAATTGATTTGATTTCAAAATGAGTTTGAATTGAATTTTTGGCCAACGACAAAACGTTTGAAATTGAGTTTTACGGCCAAATTAGGCGTGAGTTGGTCCCCTCGAGGGCATGTACCGTATATTTAGTAGCGTAAATCTTTTTACACACTCCAACTCTGCTCTTCTCTCTTCTAACTGAATAGGGTCACAAAGGTGCACATGGACCCGCCGGTCCCAAGGGTGAGCCCGGAGCACCAGGCCTACCCGGCTTGGCTGGCCAGCCGGGCGACGGAAACGGCACCAAAGGCGAACGGGGCGAAAAGGGTGAAAAGGGTATGCGTGGACGGCGCGGTGGCACTGGCGGCACAGGACCAATTGGACCGCCTGGCAAACCAGGACCCATGGGTGATATTGGACACTCGGTAAGGCACTCCAAACTTTGGCATCCATATTCATGAGACGAACTTTCATGTTTGTTGTTGCGCGCGAAAATCTGCGAACTAAACACAAAATCCAAAGACGAATCCGCATTTAAATCGGCGCACATAAAGAAAAGAGAAAGCCGAAGAATGCGCAATTTGGCTACGAAATAAACTCAAACGTAAAAGTATTTTAAGTGCATTTCCATCATGGCATTCAAGGACGCGAGCGGCAGCAGCGCACTATTCCAATTGCAGTAGTAGTAGTTATCCTAGAATTTCAGTTTCCAGCCATTATACTGCAATAACGGCAGCAGCAGCTAAAGCTACAGCGAAAGAAACAACAACAACTAGAACTATTGCAATTGACGTCTCTCTTTACAAAGGGAAAAGTTTGCTTTTGGTTGTCTGCGCGCTTTTGCCAAAAACTGACATCGTTTACCGCCTCTCAAAATCAAAGTCAAGCAACGTATTTACATGAATTGCCGCACCGAAATGAAGCCAAAAACGAAACTTTCACTGAATTCCTGGCACACACGAGTAGCACCAACAACAACAACAACTACAAGAACAACTGCTATAAAGCGATACTACTACCAAAATAGTTGCACTCTCTAAACTGCAAAAGTTTTACCATTTTTATTTTTTTTTTCGATTGTTTAACTTGGTTTTATTCCAGCGTTAGTATCGATTTTTGACAGCCGTTAGTACTTTGTTGCCATTTCGCTTAGCCAGCAATTTAAGCAAATCCTTTACTTATGCTTTTCTGGCATATTATTTTTAAGGGTCGTCCGGGCATGATCGGACCTAAGGGTGAAACAGGCGCTAAAGGTGTCAAAGGAGATTCGGGTGGACGTGAAGGAGTAAGTTTTCAATACATAGTTTTTGAGATACAAATAAGTTTACTTTACGACCCTCAATCGCAGACCAAAGGTGACAAGGGTGATCGAGGCAGTGATGGACGTGATGGATTGCCGGGACCTCCGGGTCTGCCTGCCACAACTGGTGGCGGCGATGTTGAAAGCGGTGGCGTACAATATGTACCAATGCCGGGACCACCAGGAGTACCTGGACCACCTGGCATGCCGGGACTCTCGATAACTGGACCCAAGGGTGAGCCGGGCATGGAAGCGCGCAGCAGCTTCTTTGGCGATGCATCGTACTACGGGCGACCAGGTGAGTCAAGAGTCAGAGAGTTTATGTGCCCAAACAAATATGTATATATATACACAACATACTCCTACATATTTACCAGATGTATAGTTAGGTGGCCGTACCATAAATTACAACTGTACATATAAACACAATGATTAACACACAAAACCAACACACACACACACATAACTAGCATTGTTCCCGAATCAATTCCAAATCATTTTGTATTGTACTCATAATCCAAGGTGCGCGCTCATCTTTAGACGAACTTAAAGCACTGCGAGAGCTGCAAGATCTGCGTGATAGACCCACAGATGGCACAGCTGGTAAACCATCAAAATCAAATCAAATCAATCCACACACTTTTTGCTGTAGTCCAATCTTTATCTAACGCATGTCGCATGACATCCTCAACTAATAGTATATATTTTCATACATATTCTTTATAGTAGTAGAATTTTCACGCCCATTCAACTTGGCATGCCATAACATGCATATTGAATTGTTGTACCCATTATTTGCACATCATCATCATCTCATTTGACCGTTAATGAAGTACATGTAAGCATTTTGCCAACGTCATGTTTTCACTTGCCCAAAAAAAAAGCCGAAAAAACAAAAGTAAATGAAAACACTGAAACATACGAATCATGAGTAAATACTCCAAAGTGAGCTGTTGAGCTTATACCTTTGTGAGTTGCTTATGCT
This sequence comes from Scaptomyza reducta, assembly GCA_035044485.1. Classification (NCBI taxonomy): domain Eukaryota; kingdom Metazoa; phylum Arthropoda; class Insecta; order Diptera; family Drosophilidae; genus Scaptomyza; species Scaptomyza reducta. The sequence continues at coordinate 486,101 of JAWNNV010000606.1, forward strand.
TCACCAAACGATACCCTGCAAGAATATTTTATAGCTACTTAAGTTTCATAACTAACGTTTGGCATACTTATTTAAGTTCAAAATGATTGTTGTGCAACTTTTTAAGTTTAAGTTTAAGTAAAGATAAGTTAAGTTTTGAAAAGTGTTTAGATTATAGTTTGCAGTTTATTAGCTTCGTAGCACAGATTCAAATTGCAGATGCAAACATGTCGATAAACTCTAAATCGATGTTTAACACGCATCTCTCTCGAAATCATCATTTGCAGAGCCACCGCGACAGACGGCGCATTCGCATAAGCACGAGGAGTCTTCGCTGGGCTTGGGCCTCGGTTTGGGTGATGGCGAGGAGTTGCCATACTTTTCCGCATCATCATCGAACATGAACATGAGAATCGTGCCAGGTGCAATCACCTTTCAGAACGTAGATGAAATGACAAAGGTGCGTTGCCCTCTTTAACACACACACACACACATAAAAGCATGAAGTATTTTTGGAGTATATATTAATTTAACAGCCCATATTTTATTTTTAAACTCGTTTAAATTTGACACACAGAAATCGGCGTTGAGTCCACCCGGCACCCTGGCCTACATTACCGAGGAGGAGGCGCTGCTCGTGCGCGTCAACAAAGGCTGGCAGTACATAGCGGTAAGTGGAGCTCTGTGTGTAAGATCTGGGATCTGCAATCGAATTGGGATTGGTTTGGTCTTGGTCTTGTGGCACAAAGCAAAGAACATTTTGTTCGTGCTTTTCTCAAATGCCAGATATGGCAAACAAAAAGTCGCTGGCGGACGCCATTATTTTATGGAATCCGCCCAACCGTTCGAGTGTTTTTCCATATGCCATATTATGAAAATATGGCTTAGCAAAACACAACAAGACACGGCAAAGCAAAACAACAAATAAAATGCAATAAAAGTTGAATTCAGTAACAAAAAAACAAAAAAAAAATAGGGAAGGAGAACGTTTCAGGCTCAAGTGAAGTACATATGTTTGTTTATTTTGGCCTCTTGTTTTTTTTTGGCCATAAAATAGGGTTTTTGTGTGGCATTGTCCTTGTCTTGGCTGGCTGCTTCAGGGTTTTTTATTTGCACATTAAATGTTGCAGACTTGCTGACTGATTGCCAATGGATCGAAGGAAGTGTGTGTCCCGTTATTCAATTAGATTGACTCGCGCCTGCTTCTTTACTCAAGCGAGTTAACGATACAACAAAACCAACAAAAACAAAAGAAAGCATGTTGGGTGACTTAAAGACGACAGGCCCAAACAGATGTCAGCCCGAAAGGCAATTCGAGTCAACCTACTTGCTAAAAGACATTTACTCAGTCAGCCTGTCAGCCAGGCAGTCACATAGCTCCGAAACTTTTATTGACACACAGAATAAAACATGCATATGGGCTGCGCACCAACACAACCCTATAAATAAATATGTACATACATGTGGCTGGGCAATAAAACGTAACAGGAGATTAAAAATAATATTGAACGGAAATGGAATATTTTATTTTGGCTGTAGCTGACTTCAGCAATTTGTGCTTCAATTTCTGAACGGTGCATTACTCAACACTGCCAATTAATCTTGCCATGTCGACTCCAAGCTGGCATTTTGCCCTGGTCAGCAAACTTGCTTGTGCTGCACCAGCATCAAAAACGAGCTCTAAAAATAGAAAAGGCAGCTTGAAGCGCCCACAAATTACACGCAAAATTGAACCATTTTGCAATAGCTTGTTACACATTAAAGTGGCCACAATTTGTGAGCCACAATTTCAATTCTTATGCTTTTAGCCAAGCCAATGCTTTATTAAAAAAGTATTGCATGATTTTTCGTCAAGAGGGCATGTGTAGGGGGGTAGGGGGAGCGCCTGATTGTGCTAAAAGTGTACAATACATATTCCCCAAAAACTGTTCAAGATTCGATTTCCGCTTCCGTTGTTGCAAGCACAAAGCCAACAGCACAGCAAGAGCCAGTGTGACCAACCAAACAAAAAGCCACCCCACCCCACCCCATACCACCCATCGACTGTTGCTAACTGTGCCTGACATGTTCTGTGTATGTCCACACAAAGAGGGCAGCAAAAGGGAAATGAAAATGTATTCGTTTATGCTCCGTGCAGAGGGAGCAGATATGAAGCTCAAATCTCATGCCTTTGACGGCAACATTTAAATACTTTTGGCAACAAAACGTGCACACTCTCCCTTCCTCCCCCACCTGAATAGTTGGGGTTAATCAAGCAAAAGCTCATTGGCATCAGTGCAGTGGAGACAGAGTTGCCATCTTTTTCATACACTGGCAGCTGACTGTCTAAGCCACTTGCAGCATCAGTGGTGACATTCTCCTCCTAATTAGATTTCAGTACACGAGTCGACTACTTAAAGTTCAAAAATAGTAATTAAAACTTTTGTCAGGCGGCGAGTCGCACAGTGTCGCTGTATTCATTAAAAATTTAATTTTGAAATGTTTAAATTTGACACTGCGAGCGAAATTTATTTGATGTGATTAAATATACATAAAAGTGGACTTCTGATATTTGAAAGTTCGTTGAACATTTTTATTTTTATTTTGTTGAACATTCTGTCAGAGTTGTTTGCTAATAACCTTATGGCTTTGGCATACTTCATGTCAATTGTTCAAATATTAAGTACTTAAAACTTATCCGGTCGATTGGGGCTGTAGCTTAAAACCTGGCAGCAAACAGATTTGCGCATAGGTTGTGAATTATTGATTAGACAGAGCAGTCGGCCAAATGTTTGCTCCATGCTTTCACTTTAAATCAGAACTTTTGGCTAAATCCTCATATCCCTTTCTCTTTGACAGCTGGGCACTTTGGTGCCAATTCCGACCCCAGCACCGCCCACCACAGTGGCGCCATCTTTGCGCTTTGATTTACAATCGAAAAACTTGGTCAACAGTCCACCTCCCTTGCTCAACACACCGACGGTAAGTGCTCTTTAAAACTGTTTCCATACTCCAAACTAACATCCATCCACATACTACTTAATATATCTCTAACATTGTGAGTACAGTTTTTATGCAGTTCAACAAAAATCAGCTTATTAATTAAATTGGTAACTAATTTTGGTTAGTCAAGAAGCAATCCGAACTGCATAAGAGCTGCTATCATATTTCTCATACTGTGAAGAGCCTTGTGGGCACTTTAATAGCTATAATCGGCAATTACACTCGAATTATATTTGTGAATAATATTAAGCGAGCCAAAATTAAGCAATTCAGTTAATAAACACTACTAAAAACCATTTATTATTAATTGTTATTAAATGCAGTTTACAACCGCGCCCGAATACGAAACGGTAATTTAATAAAATATTACACACTGAATGCACACACACACAAAGAGAGAGAGTACACAAAACAAAACAAAAAAATACTAAATCGTATTAACGCATTTCTTGCACACACACACACACGCTCTCTCTCTCTTTACACACACACACATACATACGTATATTAATATATAATCTGATTTTGGTTTGGTTTCTTTTGGTCAATGAAAACGTTTCTAATTAGCGCAAATTGCATTTTCAGTTCACTTCTGTAACGTCGTAACAAATATTATACTAGTTTTGGTTAATCTTGCCGAGTTTTCGATACAATTATCAATTGGCTATTTATTTTATATGTGTGTTTATGTTAGATACAAATCTGCTTATATTTCATTAAGTTTATATGTGTAGTTAGTGTTTTAAGGACTCAACTTCAACTTGACACAAACATATTAAGACTATACAGCAAGGAGTTGAGCGTTTCCTTTGTATCCCTTTTGTTTTTCTGTGTTCTGACTCTTGAATATGAAAACAAATTTTAAAAACTTAAATATTTATATACTATTCATGCGCTCGCGTCGTCACAAATCAAAATTATTGGATGAACAATATAAAATGTTATATATTGCGTATACGCAATTAACAGTGGTATCCACGTATGGTGAGTTTTCTTCAACTACTAATGGCCCCCTTAGTAACATGTATCCTTTTTAGTTTGCCCACTATATAGGTTGTGTTTGTTTTCCACTTAATGTTCAACATTGAGATATCTTTTCAAATGTTTAGCTATCTATTACACTCTTTTATCATTTGAACATGCCCCAAAACAAGTTGAATATTTTTGCCTCATCCTCACGTAGGCTAAGCAAACAGTTCGCAGCCATTAAATTCTATATTAATTAGATTTCAAAATGCTTGACATAAATACCAAATTAATTTTGTGCCTTATTTTTTATACTTTCCCCCGCTTCTGCTACGTGTTCTCGTTCTTCAAACAATATAGCTTCGCGTGGCGGCACTCAATGAGCCCTATAGCGGCGACTTGCAGGGCATTCGAGGAGCGGACTTTGCCTGCTATCGCCAAGGCCGACGCGCTGGCCTTCTGGGCACATTTAAGGCGTTCCTCACCTCCAGGTAAGATCCAGCTATAAGTGATGACTGTGTGTGTGTGTGGGTTGGGGCGGTTGGGGTGTGTCTTATCTGTTCTTAGATTTTTTACGCGTATTAGGCAGGTTTTTTTGACTGTTTAGTTTGCGGCACTCTCCTTGACTTGACGCGAGCTGGCATTGCTCATACGCAGCGTTGAATTCACCGCCTTTTTGTCGTTTTCGTGAACTCATTAACTGGAATTTAATCTTGATATTTGGAGCGAAAAGAAATATGAAAACAAAAGCCGCTGCTAAACAAACTCGCGCAATTTATTTACACAGCGTCAGGCGCACAAAAGCTAAATTGAATGGATGCCACAAATGACTGAAAGAAGAACATAAATAAACAAAGCCATATATTGCTTATACGTACATACAATTATGGCTTAAAGATTTTGCTCCAGCCTCAACATACCTGTCTGCTTTGGGGTGGCTTAAGACCCACTCAAATCCCTCTTAGATGGAATTTTGTTTACTCGCATTTAATTTGTCGAAACACTTCAGGTTATAACCTCAACTTGAATGCTTTTGTTTTGTATTTAGGGTGCAGAATCTGGACTCAATAGTGCGCGCAGCCGACTGGGAGCTACCAGTTGTGAATACGCGAGGCGATGTGCTCTTCAATTCCTGGAAAGGTGTCTTCAATGGCCAGGGCGGCTTCTATTCGCAGGCGCCGCGCATTTATAGCTTTAGCGGCAAGAACGTACTCACGGATCCATTGTGGTAAGTTCAAAAGTTCAATAATCACTTGACGAAGCCCCTCAATTTTCACTACTCATCTTATAGGCCACTGAAGCTTGTCTGGCATGGCTCGCTGCCGAATGGAGAACGCTCCATGGACACCTATTGCGATGCCTGGCACTCGAGCACACACGAGAAGTTTGGTTATGCCAGCAATTTGCTGGGCAACAAGCTGCTCGATCAGGAACGCCAGCCCTGCGATGGCAAGCTGATTGTGCTCTGTGTGGAGGCACTGTCGCAGGATCGGCGGAAAAAACGTGACGTCAGCCGTATCAGCAGGTAAGTGTGTGTCGGTCTGTGTGGTGAAACATGAGAATGAAATGCGTTTTGTATTGATTTGGCATTAACATTTTTATGGGAACGAAACTCGAACTTTGCTCATTACAGTCGCAGTCGCAGTAGCATTGGACAGGATGGGCTGGAGGAGTTCCGCACGGCCGACGAGTATGCCGAGCATTTAGACAATTTACGGCTGTAAGACGCCCCACCTGCCAACAGTGGTTTGGGTAAGGGAGAGAACGGTAACTGTAACTGTAATGAGAATAATATAAATACCAATAGGAAACAATACAATACAAAAATGTGAACACCATTCAACATTACACCAATGTCATGCTCATAAAACACACACACACAAATAAACACTCACACATACAAACACACTCACACACACATTGAATGTAAGCGTAAATCATGGCCATGCATATAATCAGCGAATTCCAAACTGAAACCAAAAAATACTCAAGTAAGCGAATGGATTAACAATTGCATAGTAAAATAAATTACATTATGAACTAACTTACATACATACATACTTAGGGATACATACATCATACATACACACACATATATATATATAGTTATATACTTACTATAATTTGTAATATCTTATGTTTGTGACAAGGCAACAAGCATTTTTTGTAACTTAAACTAATCTAAGGATTTTTGTAATTAAGTCACAGCGAAGGCAAAATGCATGCATATGTATGTATGTGTATTACTGTATTACTGCCATATATAGATTAGTCAACCGACTTGAGCTGGTCATACCCTATCAATCTATATATATGTATATGTGAGACCAAGCACAACGTTCTCGATCGCAAACGAAATAAAATACTTACTGGCCAAATTAGTCTCCTATCCTACAGCAACAGCAAAAAGTGAAAAATGAGATGAAGCAGATACATTTCACATGGCTGTATACGTGTATAAATGTATTTTGTCAAAGACTTCTAAGTGTGTAAATGTTTAAGATACGCAACGCAAAAATGAAAACGAAAACATAATCAGAGTAAATCATTCAAATTTTTAAAAGCAACAAAATTTTTAACTATTTACCGCATGCATTGGAATCCAAATGTGCATTATGTTTTATGCCAATCCCGTTTTCTATTCAACTTACTCTTAATGTAGTCAGATTTTCTACATTGAAATACTCGTTATTATTAAATAAATAAATATGAAACGAAACTGAGCCCATTTTTTTATACATACGATATGAGAATGCAATAGAATAATTGCAATAATCTTATATAAATGTAATAAATAAATACCAATTAATGTTATTTATTGTAATTCTAGAACGAATAAACTCTAAAATAATTTGTATCAATACATATACATATATATATATATATATATAGTTAGTTCTATAACTTCATTTGCATTTAACTAATGCATTTCCAGCTACAATTTTTGTAATGTAATTAATTGTAATTGTAAACGATTAAGCATATTATTTTTACTCCAAACAACAACGTCTCAAATCGAACCCAAGAAGTTACTGAGTACACAAAATCCATTCGAATGATGCAAATACCAACATTTAGTGAAATCAAAAATAAATACTACTTAAATGCCCTCTAGTCGTAAGCCTAATAACTTTCTATGCATATAGAAAAATGCATAACAAATAATTATAATACAATTACCTATGATAAATATAAATAATATAGAATAAAAATTAAATTATCAAAGCCAACAAAAAGAAAACTTTTTTGATTTCATTATGCTGACAAACCTTAGGGCAATTTGAACAAACGTTTGTTGCAAATATATTCCATTCCTTAGTGAGCCGTAAAATAAGGCAACTGAAACATCCAAGGCAAAATATTCTCCAAGAAATTGCTTTGATCCATATTTTCCATTTATTTTGAAATCAATTTTGATTTCCATTTTATATTTCTAACTACTCGTTGTAGTGGACAGACAGAAGGACAATCACTAAGAAAAGCAAAGCAAATTATCTTTTGTCTACTCCGCCATCCGGAGTAAGAAAAAACCAAAACCAAAAAAAAAAGAAAGGAACTCTGCCCGGCACGTTTGATTACCAATTTAAATAATTTTTCACTTGAATTAAAGCAAATGATTTCAAACAGAAGAGCACCATAAAATAGCAGAGCAGACGCCTCCCGACGCCCACTCCAGGCGAAAGTTCGTCACTTCCACTCCGGGGTCATTGATGCTTTATGAATTTCAATGGCAAGCAACATAGTTTCGGCTGCGGCGGATACGATGTGGTCGACAGTGATGGAGATACAGATACGGACACAGATACTCGAAGCAGATACAGATACAATAAAACAAATGTAGATACAGATGGAGATACAAAGCGGCCGTAAGGTAGCCAAAAGGGAGTCTAACAATCGGCAACAAACAAATAAACACACAGGCCAAAGGAAAGCCAACAATTGCGATAACGATTGCGATTGGGTCTCACGAAGTGAGGGGGTGAGTGGGGGACGACTGGTGGGATTTAAATTGAGGTTTTGCAGTCAGCTTTTAGGCACTTAGACGCAAAGCAATCAAACCAGATGAGCAGAATGAAATTTTAATTTAATGAATGAATACGAAATATTTTTTGTTTTTTTTGTTCATTTATTTGATTAGTTGATTAGCTGTGAAGAGCCAGTCGGCCATTGCTCCTTTCGACGCAGACCTCAAAAGGTGGAATCGAAAGGAGCTTTACAAAATGATTGTCCTTTGTAGTCTATTGCATTTTCACTTTTCAATTATAAGGATTCCCAGCACCTTGGAGCAAACTTTTTAAATTCAAACTGTGCGCCTGGCAATGTCATTCATCATAACACGTTTAGCCGGGAGCTTATTAGATTCCACTTTTGTAGTCAGGAGCGTTTACAAGTTTCTCTGCTTGTATCTTTGGATTTGCTTTGTTGCTTTGTTTTCGGTTGCTGTCTTTTTGATATGGAGTAAAACACAATTTTGCTGCTTGTGAAACCACACACAACTTACGCATTTGGCATCCCTAAAGGAGTGGCTCGATGGCGCTGTGTGTGTGTGTGTGGCACGTTTCTTATTTGCACAACACACACATACACATGTGCATATGTCACGAATAAAAACCATTTATCATTTAGCTTATCAAGCGAGGCCTAACGTCCATTATTTTGCGGACGCTATGCGCAGAATTGTTTTTTGATGATAGCCATAGTCCCCAGCGATACGGCCAGACAGAGGCCGTTCAGCCGGACACCCGGAATGTATGTTTGGTTGGGGAGGGGAGGGGGGGCAAGTAAAAGCAGTGCAATATGTAAATAGCAATGAGGAATGCAAAAGAAATGATTATTGTTCTTGTGCTTCAAAGAGGTGTGAGTGTGTGTTCTGTGATTTTGATTAAAATACACGGCATTGTTCCTGGCTTTGTGCTCAAAAGTCAAATATTGAAATGCCTTTGCAACTATGTCGACAACGTACGTGTGTGTGTGTGCCTCCAGTCGTTCTCTAATAACCGACTGTTGCGACTTTGTGCGGCCTGACCTGAACGTGTAACTAAAAACCAACAATTTTGCATGCCAAACCGCAAAAACCGATGCAACGGTGGCAGCGACGGTGGCAGCGTGCAACTGCAACTCTAGTTGCAAAGGTAATGGCAATGGTTGCAGCGTCATTGGCGACGTCAACAGCGACAGCCACATCAGAATTTACATAACTTTGTATGATTTTTCAACAGCACAACGCCACAAAATCATTCAAACATGCACTCAGCAAACTTGGCGGCAAGAGTAATGAGTTCCAAATACCCTGTAAAACAAATGAATTATATTTTAGTAGAAGTAGAAGTAGAAGTAGAAGTAGAAGTAGAAGTAGAAGTAGAAGTAGAAGTAGAAGTAGAAGTAGAAGTAGAAGTAGAAGTAGAAGTAGAAGTAGAAGTAGAAGTAGAAGTAGAAGTAGAAGTAGAAGTAGAAGTAGAAGTAGAAGTAGAAGTAGAAGTAGAAGTAGAAGTAGAAGTAGAAGTAGAAGTAGAAGTAGAAGTAGAAGTAGAAGTAGAAGTAGAAGTAGAAGTAGAAGTAGAAGTAGAAGTAGAAGTAGAAGTAGAAGTAGAAGTAGAAGTAGAAGTAGAAGTAGAAGTAGAAGTAGAAGTAGAAGTAGAAGTAGAAGTAGAAGTAGAAGTAGAAGTAGAAGTAGAAGTAGAAGTAGAAGTAGAAGTAGAAGTAGAAGTAGAAGTAGAAGTAGAAGTAGAAGTAGAAGTAGAAGTAGAAGTAGAAGTAGAAGTAGAAGTAGAAGTAGAAGTAGAAGTAGAAGTAGAAGTAGAAGTAGAAGTAGAAGTAGAAGTAGAAGTAGAAGTAGAAGTAGAAGTAGAAGTAGAAGTAGAAGTAGAAGTAGAAGTAGAAGTAGAAGTAGAAGTAGAAGTAGAAGTAGAAGTAGAAGTAGAAGTAGAAGTAGAAGTAGAAGTAGAAGTAGAAGTAGAAGTAGAAGTAGAAGTAGAAGTAGAAGTAGAAGTAGAAGTAGAAGTAGAAGTAGAAGTAGAAGTAGAAGTAGAAGTAGAAGTAGAAGTAGAATTCTTTTCTTCCAGCATCTGCTTTTGCATTGACCATCACAGACTGGATGATACAAGGCATATACCCTTTATATTAAAGGGTAAAAACGCAGCTATCCGCTCAAATACACACACACACACACACAAACATGTATAGTGTCAGTGAGCCGTCAACATTTCAACTTGTCAAGCGAGCAGACACATTTACCCACACATACATATGACTGCACACAAAAAACATACATATGGTGGCAAAGGCGAAGACGTTGCAATATTACCGCTGGCCTACCTTCAATTTGTCGGGCTTCAGCGGGCATTCGATATAATGGCTTTTGTTGCATACTTTTGCAGCGACAACAACAACATCGAACGACGACAGTAACGTATTATTTCAGTTACGTTTTGCGGAAATGCAACTGAAAACTTGCAATTTGTTTGACGTTTTGGTATTTTCGTATGAATTTATAATGCTTTGGACTTCAACACCTGCCTTCGGCATTACCATTCTGCTTGTTTTGCTCTGTTCTGTTTTGTTATGTTTGTTACAACGTTTTATGTTCTTGTCGTCGCTTTCAACGGTTGGACACACAATGCGAATGTTGGCCGTGTCCGATCCAATGCTGAGTTGGGTTGGGTTACGCTCAACTAAGCTATTTACCATGTGGCTTATTGGTATTTTAATACATACACACATACGAACATGCATCATGTAGCAAGCTACTCACATGCGTATTTATGTTATACCGCCGCAATAGCACACAACAAAGGTTGCAACTTTTAATTGAAAAACTTGAGCACTTACAACTTGCCGGCAGCGGATAGAACTTGCGAGTGTGGTGGGATGAAATATATATTGTATTTCCGCGCTACACACTAGGTGTGTACACCTACACACACACACACACGCCCTCTATTAGCGATTGTGAGGAATAACAGTTAACAGGGGAGGCAAGGGTGAAGTGGGGCGAAAGTTGGTGGCAAGGCGCGTTGTCGCCGGCATTACTCAAGTTGTTAGCAATGTTTACAAACACAATAAGCAAATACGCTGACGATAGCGCCAACAACAAGTTGAATCTCAAAGAGCAGCAGCAGAAGGAACGACAACTGTAAGCGACTCCTCTCAAACCCTACGCAGGTGTTGTCGACTTAAAGATGTTGCTGTTTCTGTTTACACACAAAGTTTTTTATCTGTTGTTGTTGTTGTTGCGCGTGGGCTGTCGTTGACTTAGGCGTGTGTAGGCAAATAGTTAGTAGTTGGCACTGTCAGCAGTGCAGCTAAAGTAAAGTCTGCCAGCGAACGAAACGTGCGGATAAGTTTTTCCATTTTGTTGCCAGCACCGCCTAGACAAATATTTATCAATTTCATTCCAAAACGCAACCCAAAACTTGCAATTTTAAGCGAGTTTATTGTTGCAAATCAATAAATTGTGAAAGTATTTTATGAATTTGATTTTCAGTCATTTCTTGGCTTATTTTCAATTTTCTACCTTTTCGGTTGATGAATTTGCAGATTTAAATAAATTGAAAGCAAAAATACACTCTCCAATCATAACAATCCGATAATAAATTCAAAATTATGCAAACATAATATTTTCTTTGCATAAATGTTTTGAGCAGCGGTTAAATGTTGAAATGTTTGTAATTACACCAAGTGCATTGAGTATCAAATCAAAACTGTAAAGCTCTTAACTATCAGTCATTAGCTGAAATGGCACACACACATACATACATTTGTGTGTGTGTGTGTGTGTGTGTTTGTGTGTGTGTGTGTACTATAAGCCAATCAAACGAAATATTCACAGCTGCATAATTTTAATTATGATTTGGCTCTCGTCGACTAAATCTATTTTGAGGGAGGTGTAATTGGCTTTCGCTTAATGCCACACATTCATATGTATGTATGTCCAAATGTTCAACCAATAACAACAACAACAACAACAGCGATAACGTCACACATGCAAATTTCACCTCGCTCGCACAACGACAACCGCACTGATTATCGACTGTCGACAATAATGCAGTCAGCAACAAAAACCAATACCATCAACACCAGCTAATACCCAAAGCCACAAGGCTCCGGCTCCGGCGCCGGCACCAGCTATAGCTCCAGCTCTTTAGTATATCATATAAACCATAAGCCTATTAATAGCCCCTGTCTGCGATCAGACAAACAATTAAAATTGACGACACTTTTAAGCGTTCAGCCAGTTTCCGTTCCCTTCTGGCGAACTTGCCCCAAACTACAAACACACACACCACTCAATGTTCAATTGGGCGTAAATGTGCTGTTGCTGTTGTTGTTGTTGTTGTCGTTGCTGTTGCACAGCACGCGCCGTCCCTATTTTAGCCATTGGTCTAACCGGACCGCGATTTACCAACTCCCTGGGCAGAGCAATTAGTTTTGGCCATGCGGTCGCTTTTGGCCAGCACATATGCTTTGTTATTTGTTGTGGGAGTGTGAAAGATTTCTGGGCAGCGATTAAAAGCTTATTGTATGCAATTTCTTTCAACTTAAAGACACTTAATTTGATCAATAATAGCTAAGAAATTTTCTTGAATATTTTATTTAATTCAGTTTTCAGACAGTTTGTATATACTTTACTATATGCTCACCAGGTTACAAGAAAAGCTCTTTCGCCCATTTCAAACACTTCATATTTGAACCTTGAAAAAAGCTTTTAAGGCTGTTTCCGGTTTGTGTACGCGTAAGAGCTTTTCGAAGCTTTTGAAGTGTGTTTGACAGGAAGTTTTCACAACAAAGGCTAAGAGCTTTTCGAAGCTTTTGAAGAGCTTTTGACAGGAAGTCTTCACAACAACCCTTAAGACAAACCCAAAGCTTTAGTCAAGTTGACTAACCGGAAAGCTCCTTTTGGTAAAAGCTTTCAACTCACACCATTTCTCAAATTATCATATTAAATATATTCAAATGTACGTGTTAGTTCTGAAATTTTATTTAATCATAATTAAAAATGCAAATCCAAAGCATTAGAATGTAAATTTAGTAAGAATTTAAATATTCAGCCCGTTGGCCATAGTTATTAAAGTTGTTGTTATTAAATAAATTAGCCCCAAGTCCCATTCATGAAAATTGTAAATATTTGCACTTCTTGGAATAATGCGATTATCGCGTCGAAATTGTTTAATAACTTTATGTTAACGCCATTTGGATCAGTTATAAGTATGTATATATAAGTATTAGGTATATAAGTATTGTTATGTATATGTTGTGTATATAGTAATATATAATGTTAATTTGGTCTTTGTTTCATATGTTCGAATTGTTTGAATTCCTTTACTCAATAATACTTTTAAGTTGAATTTGTTTTTAAAGTTAAACTCGCGAAAATTGTTGCTGTTGCTTAGGTTAAATTGAAACTCGAATTTAGCCCACATAAATTCGGTTTAACGCTATATGTATGTATATGTATGTACTATGTATATGTATATATTATTTATGTATGTTTTTGAATGTGTATAATATATATGTATATACTCATATGTTATCATTGTATATGTTAAGATTTTAGCATAGATTAGCTTGGAATACCATTTTTACTGTATGTTTTGGTTTCTCGGTGTACAAGTTTTACAATAGAGTTGGACCAGAGTTTTGGTTTGTTCGTTTGTTGATTTTATTTCGGTGTTTTCTTTTATTTTTATTTTTTGTCTGATATGCAAGTTTAGAGAGAGGCTTTTGTTTGTTTGGGTTCGTATAAGGGTTGTGCGTGCGTCTGAACAGAACATAGTGATAAGATCAACAACAATCAACAATAACAATTAAATGAACTACCATTTCATTTCCATTTGCAATTTAACTTTAAACCGAATCGATTAACAAATACCAGTTCCAAGTACTTCCTAACATTATTGTCGCCTGCAAGTATTTTATTTGTGCGTCATTTTAAAGAAGTAAATGTGTGCCATTAAAAAAAGTTAACAATTCAATTCGTATTTGTTGAACAGTAGTAAATGAGTTTTTGGTCTGTTTTACGTTAGTATTTAGTTGGGGGCTGCAAACTGGGTGGGAAAACTGTGTTTGCTTATGCCTAAAACGTTTTGGATATTTAAATTGTTTGCTTTGCTTATTAGTTAAATAACAATGTGAAAAATGCAAAATGCATAATATTTATGTATAATATAATTTTTCTTCTTCTTTTTTTTGCCTAGCTCACATACACTTTAATGTACCCTTAGTTTTTGTTAATGTATAAGTATGTGTTCAAATATTTACATTACGTAACAAAATCACACAAATGCTGCGTTTAAAATTAAGATCTCTCCCTCTATCGATTACTCCTGACCTGCACACTACTATCACAAGTATCTCGCTCTCTCTCTCTCTCTCGCTTCACATGAGAGCGCAGCGATTCCAGCGAGAGGTATTCCTCACGCCCTCGCCACCCTCGTTCAGAGCCATCGTCTTGGAGCGCATCAGATTGAGATCGGTGCGAATGCTGGGCCGTCGCGCATTGGGCGTGACAACGCCGCAAGCATCACTGAAGCGTCGCTTGATGGACAACGCATTCTTCTTGGTGCCACCGGAGCCAACGGCGCCATGTGGTGGCAGTGGCGATGGTGCCCCAAAGACAGACACAAGACGTCGATGTTGATTGGGCGTCATCTCCAAAGGCAGATTGGATACCGTGAAGAGTGCGTGAAACAGATCATCGATGCGATAATTCTGTTTGGCTGAGCATTCCACAAAAGTGCAGCAATTATCCTGGCCAGCTATATAGCCCATAACCTCATCCACCTGCACGGTTCTGTTAAAATATATTAACTGTTATCAAAGGATTCAAATAAATCTTAAAGTTACTCTCACTTGAAATCACGATCACATTTATTGCCTGCTAAAATCATGGGTATTTTTGGCAAACATTTCTTCTTGAAACCCGAGCCTGGATTGAGCGCTGCCCATTTGGTCTCCAGTATATTTTCTCGCAGTCGCACCACCTCCTCAAAGGATTCGCGAGAATCCATGCTAAACACCAATATAAAGAGATCGCCTGCAAATACAAATCAGAGCCAGTCGAATGATATATATTTAACAATACTTGATTAATGTAATGTTAATTTATTGCTTTGTTATTGGATTCTTTTACACACACACACACACACATACATATAAAGCTCCCTGTATGAGTGTGTGTGTGAGTAGAAATAACTGACTGCCGGAGAGCGTGCAGCTGTGCCTGATTCTGATGATAATTTATTGCACATTAAATAGCGCCAGACTCTCGGTAGCTTAAGTGTGGAAACGTGCATTTGATATGATTGCGGCGATTGACACACACACACACAAACACACACACACAGACATATGTGGAGACCTACCCGTTAGAAATGATAAGCGACGCATTGCGGGAAACGGATGATAGCCAGAAGTATCCAAAATATCCAATTGAAAGACCTCATTTCGTATGCGATACAATTTACGATGAAACTCCTCAATAGTTGGTGTATATGCCTCCTCGAACCGATTGCCAAGGAAACGTGCCACAATCGATGATTTGCCGGCGCGTGATGAGCTACGAAAATTGGACAAAGTAAGCATTATTATGATGAACATTATACAAATTGCGATGATGAAAAAAGAACAAATTTGTGCAAAAGCATTCATATGCTGCAAAAAATGCTGCATACTTTTAGGAGCACAAAGAAAAAGTTTCTGACATTGGAAGCGAATCTGTAAGAATGCTTCCTAGAATCATTTAATCAAAGCAAATTAAAATTGTTGTTGTTTGCTGCTTCCGAGAACTACTTACCCCAGCATTACAAGTCTATAGCAGTTTTTTGCCGATGGCAGGCTATCATCGCATAGCGACAGTCCCGCTCCAGGACCATAAATAAAATCATCGGCCTGCTCGATAGCATCCAGATTGGAGTGATGCTCCAGCATGTGTGCCTGTTGCAGTTCAGCGGTGGTAACAATACGACTACTGGTTACGCCACCATTGTGGCTACTGCCACCGGACGCATCCTCCAGAAAGGTAACCACATGAGCTGCCTGCGGTGGTTCATCGGTGGGCGTTGATCGGGTCGCGTTTGCCAGCTGATTGCTATTAGCTTTGTTGCGTGCTCTATTGATGCTATTGCTGTTGTTATTGCTGTTGTTGTTGCTGTTAGGTGGTGGCGTTAACGTTGGTGTCGATGTGACTCCGGACTCGTTTAGTGCAACATCAACGTAGTTGTTGTTGTTGCTGCGGGCACAAAACCAATTTTTGCAGCGATACATTGCGTCTGTGTCATTTCCGCCACTTTAATGGCTAATTGCCTTTCCTCACACTTTACCTGCTCCTCCTGTCCACTACACACGCAAACTCTTATTAAGCATACGCAGCGTATGCAACACGAACTACGGCGAGTCAATTGCTGCGTCCTGCGTGCACTTGATTACTTATTTTGCGACCACCAAATTCGTTTTTGCTCGCTTCCGTGCGTCCGTCCGTTGCGTTGGCTCCCTTTATAGTTTTCTAGTTTCTGTATGCCATTTGCATTTGCAATCTCTCAACTTTGTCGTCGTTTGTCGACATTTGCATAAAAAGGCTGTGATTTCGATTACAGGACCTTCTATTAATGGAACTTTTGCTGCCAGCCTGAAGCTTATGTTGTTACTCCGCCTTATCCTTGCTTAGCTGCAAAGAGAAAGAAGTCAACTCGTAAACAGTCCAAGCCAGAGAGCACAAGTAGCGTTTGATCGACTAGAAGATACTGTGGATACTGGGTGAAATCGTAAGAAACGCGAAGCTTGTAACACAAGAAAGTAGTTGTGTAATACACTTTTCACACAATCATTCAATGGTTGCAGGGTATAAAAGCTTTACGCGAATTGCATAAAAAATAACCCGGAGTTTATTTGGACTATGGACTGTAGCTGACAGCCAAGCCATCAGACTAATAGCAAGGACAGGGGCCATTCCGAGCGAATAAGCCACATAAAAATGGCGCATACAAATTTCAAATTGACTGACTGCACTGCGCTGTCGTCCATTAAAACTGCTCTCAGCCAAGGACCATTTGGCTCCAATAATGACCGTCTAGCTGCAAATCTAATTAACTTTGTTTTAGCTTGCTACGTGTTTGGGATACAACACAAGTAGCGACACCCTGCCACGTTTCCGCCGCTCTGCTGATACATTGAAAATGCAGGCAGTGAACGGTATCAAAACGGATGCTGTTCAACCCGTAATCGAGTGCAGCAAGTGCTCAGCTCAAGTTTCGTCATTTGAGCAATTTTAAATGCTAGCCAGCCAGCGATGGCTGTTGAGATGAATTCGTTTGGAAAATATGCAAGCAACAGCACAAAAATGTTGCCACACAATAAGTAAAGGATTGTCGTAAGTGGTAGTTGGCCAAACGACCTTGCACCATTTGCCAACAAAGAACCATATCAAGAAACCACTACTTAAAATAATATCATAATTGAATTTCAGTTCTTTTTAGTTCCCCCATGGGCATGCTCGTGTGTGTTTTGATAAGGAAAACACGCAAATTACTTTGACTAACCGAAAAGTAGCGAAAATGCCTCAAGACAATGGTGGCATTTGTAAGCGAACACACAAAAGCCAATGTGTGGGAGGAAAACACAAATAAACAAAGAACTTAAAACATTACAGGAACAGTAAAATACCTAGGATATTGTTTAAGCTTACACATACTATGAATGAACAGTTCAAAATAGTCGGAAAAACATAGTTGAAGGAAATTTCTTATACTTTTATCAACGAATTTCTTACACTCAAAGCTTGTTCCCATGTTATTTACGCACTTTATTTACTTAAGTTCGAAATTAAAATGAGAATTTTGTACGACATTTCGAATTCGATTTGGCACATGAGATATCCAACAATTTGTTTTTCGTTTCTTTTGCAGGGCATAAAAGAAAGCAATCAACTAAATGACTGTGCACATTTAGCTTTTGCACCTGGCCCGAGGCTGGTAAGAAGGCTTTTCCAGGAAAGTCTTCCAAACAACGAAAACTTAAATGAGAATCAAGTAAAAGCCATGAAAAATGCACAGTATATATGAGTATGTAAATGAATACATATGAGCATAGATCCAATGCATCAGTATCCCAAATAACGATTGATGTCCTGTTAGTGCACACAAATTATTCAAAGTTGCCAATGGCACTAAGTGGCATGATTCGTTTTCGTTCTAGCTCTCTGGCTTCAATTGTTGCCAACGCCCATGACGTCATGCCACATGGCACATGCTCGAAAATGTGCTCAACAATTTCTCATATTCGCTTACGGTACGTGCATATTAATGCACAAGGTGTTACAGCCACATAATAGGACGAGTCGAGCTTGCATTAGACTCCGTTTCCGACCTGCCACAAGTTGTCGAACTATATAAGAAATGCAATCGACACTTAATCTGGCGCGTACATCTGCTTTTTATGTGCTCGTACGTGGTGAAATAAATATATATGAATATACACAAACGTATAAAAATATATGTGAAAAACATGTGTGCGGCTTTAAAGCTGAGTAGATAAGACCTTAGCTGGTGAGCTACAAAAAATATCTACGCTCTGAGACCGCAAACAGGCAGCCGACATCAATACAAGACCAAACAAACAAGTAAGAAGACTCTAGTCGAGAAATCCCGACTAGACTATACCCTGAACCCTATACTTAACGCGAACAGTCAGTGCTTGCAAGTATGTGTATAGTGCATACTTTCTTAACTTCAATGATTCATATCTCCGGTGTTATTCAACTGATTTCAATAAAATTTCCACATGTTCTCAATATTTCAACTAATGTCTCAAACTGCATCACAAAGTTTTCCAAATTCAAGATTTTGTTGTTATCGATCACATGTGTATATCGGAAACGGGAAGAGTTATCGAAATTTTGCAATAAACTCGTACTGCCTAGGGATTGGGCGAGCTTATGTTCCAAAGCTGGAGTCTCTAGCTGTTATAGACTCTGAGATCGACGCGTTTATACTTACGGACAGACGGACATGGCTATATCGACTCGCCTGTTGATGCTGATCAATAATAAATATATTTTATAGGGTTGGAGATGCTTCCTTCTGCATGTTACATACTTTTACACAAAGTCATTATACCCGTTTTACCCATTTTCAATGCGTTCAGGGTATAAAAAGCAATGTCGAGGGCGAGAAACTCATGAGAGATAATCGATCGATGCAGAGAGATGAGCTAAGTGTGTTCTAGTATTTGAATACAATTGCAGGGGTTATCGGCGAGTAACAGTCTAACACTTACAAAAAATATTGTTTACTATAATTATTCAAGTTGTTCAAAAATCGGTTGTATGTGTTGGAATCAAACTTTCCACTGCATAAGCATGAGCTTGTTAGAGGAAACTTACATAAGATCTAGTTCAAGCTTTCCACCCAACACACTCAACCATTTCCCTCAATGTACTAACGATAGTACCTGAGCATTTGTTGGCGACATAAAAGGGCCGTCAATTCAGTTGAGCGCTGACAAGCGTGGAATTAGAACACCAATTTTATTGAGTCCTCTGAGCAAAGAGCAAGCACAGTGTGCCAAAATGTCAACGACACCGATAAACAGTGTTGCTTCCTACATTGAGGTGGAGCTATCGGCAAACAGCCAACAACAACAACAACAGCAACAAACTCGACCAAAATATGGAAAGTTTCGTATTCGAAAGGTGCTGAGCACAGCTGGAATTTGTGTGGCGCTTTTGCTTATCATTGCGGCCATTTACATGCACGTAGTGCAAAAACATCATCTCGGGCGACTGCACATCGATCTGGCGGATGGTAAGGTGCACAATGCCAGCGAGGTGACACTTCCCTTCGTTGTGGTCACTGCACCGGCCGTGGGTAAGAATAACCGAATAACAAAATGCACTGTTACATTAGTTTAACATTGAATCGCATGTGATTTAAACGCGCTTGACTAGATAAAAATGCATCCAGATAATGACACAATCGTTCGTTACAGCTGCGCTGGGTAGACTGCTGCTCAGCGATGATTGTCTGGGGTGCATTGCAGCGACGGCGACAGCCAACAAACCGGCAATGTGTGGGTCACATCCGTGCAGCATCTATCGCATTTCCCGGCCGTATTGGCAGGATGCAATGCGAACAGCAGAGGAGCCGAGCGAGAGCAGAGAGGGTAATATGAGCTTATTGACAAACTGCCAGTGTGTGATTGCAGCTGGCTTCGTTTGACCCACAAATGCTAACCCGACTTAACATCATTGCAGATTATGAGAGCTGCGTATCGGATCCGGATTGTGCGTCAGAGACTGTGCGTGGCTTTATCATGTCCTTTGCGAGGGATTGCGATGGTGATGGGGAGATAGGGTGTCGGGATCACGTAATGCTGCACCAATTGGGACCGACTGGCTGCCGGCAAAAGCCACTGCCGGCTATATTGCAAACACGATTGTCCGAATGTCTGCGATTGAAAGAGCTTGAATAGATACTGAGCAAGAAAAAGAGTCAAAAGTGGGACGAAACTCTCCCCGTATGTGAAACATGGCTTTTATTGATTGTCGCTACGGGTGGGTCGCCAGTAAAACGTTAGCATAAGCAAGGCCAGAAAATCGTGAAACAATAGCAACGCGGCCAACTTGTCATCAGTCAAACTGGTGCGCTCTTCTCCATTCCCAAGGATAGCCTGCACATGATACACGAAGATCTGCATGTGGCAAATGGAGCAAATGTGCAAGTGAGGTTGTGGCATGTTTGTAATAGTTGTTGTTGTGTGTGTGTGTGTGTGTGTGTGTGTGACATGTTAAAGACTATGGTCATCAGTAGGCAAGTTTTAAAAATAAGCAAGTCAGCCTTACGGGCAGCACCATAATGACGATGACAACAGCGTACAAGAAATAGGGCCAACTCAGCTTAAGGATTATGTGAAAGCTGACAACATAGATGCTAAACACAAACATGAACAATTCCCACAGATACAGCTTGTTCACATGCTTGGTGATGTCATGCTGCAAGCAAAGGGTTTGTCACTTTCAAAAATGTATTTTATAGCTGCACTTACATTCAAAAAGAAAGCTGTTAACGAGGCTAGGACCATGAGTATTGTAACGACAAGATAACTAATCATGAGGCGAGCCCAATTAGTCCTGGCAGCCAGTAAGGCCATTGCAGCTATCAGACTCTCCAGAATAATCAGCGTTACGATCCAATTTATGCAGGGTAAAATGCGCAGTTGATTGCTTACAGCAAAGACTAAATGGAACAGCAAACTTATGACAAACAACAGCAAGAATGATGATTCATGACTGCGAATCGGACTGTCCTTCATGGATCTATCGAATTTTGTGAAACATAATTTGCAATCAGAGAACATTACAAGATTATAGATTACCGCGGATGCAAAGCAGCCAGTAAAATCCATTGCACCAATGCCACCAGCTGAAAGATTAGAAACTGGCTAAAAGTGCGAAAAACAAAACGTCTTCGCTCTTGGGCCCGCTCAAATCTGAAGGACATAAGTCGCAGAGTCGATTTAAACATTTTAACTAAAAATTTATACACTCTGTATTTTAGGTGACTTGAAAGTTGAAACTATATACAATGGCTACGTGATATTAAAGACGCAGATCTAGCTGTTAGTTAATTTAAATCAAGAAGCAGTTTATGTGTATTGTATGTGACTTTCAAACTTAATTGAACCTAAGAAACTTTTTAATCTTGCAACATCGCGCACAAATTGAACGTCGCAAGTGTGTAATAATTAAAAGTTTACGCAGCACTTACAGCATTTAGTCGCCACACACCAAGCCACGACCCAACCACATAAATATATATATATATATATATATATAGAGAGAGAGAGAGAGAGAGAGCAGCACACGTTCGAGGAATTGGACAGCAAACATTGTATACGATTTGGCTTTGATTCAATTGTTAACTCCTTAAATACACATGTTATTTGGACTTTGGTAAAAGTTTTTGACGCAAACAACTTAAATTAATGTTTTCAAGTGTGTTTTTGTTTATTTCTTTTTATTGAAGTTGTTGCTAATGAATCAAGGAAGATAAAAAATATTTATTATTTTTTTGTTGAAATTACTTTAAAGAGATTCAAAAGTGTTAGCCGCATGCGGTTGCCTTTATGTGCATATTTATGTTCGTTCAGTGGCTTTGCGTACTCATGTGAGAGTTTTATTTATGATGCCGCAGTGCGTATGCGTTATATTAACAGCCATACGCAACAGCGATATTCCATTTGCTGTTTTTAACGACGAGTTGTCTCTAAAAAGCAATCATTGCCGTGGTTTTTGTTGCAATCAATTTGCATAAAATATCCTGTTTTGCATTCAACTGTTTTGATTGCCGTAAGCGTAATCAATCAAATGCTAAAGTTCAGTACATTAATAATGGTAATGGTCGTTTTGTCTTAATGAATACTCAGGAATTAACTAATTGCAGATGTTTATCGAATTTTTTCCAAAAGATAAATTCAAGTATTGCTTGATTGTTTGACTGCTTGATTGATTAATGGTCATCTGATGTGCCGGTCAAGGACAAAGAATTGCGTTTAAAAGCAATTAAGAACGTGGTCTAAACTCTTGCCACGAAACGAAACGTTGGCGCCGAATGTGCTCTTTTTCGTTGGTGTTGGTTTTAATTTCAAGAGGTCCTTGTCAAAGGTGTTGGTCTGCATCAAATCCCGCAGATTGACGTTTGGGCCAGCACGCACGCGACTCAAATTGATTGCTTTATAGGAGCCGTGGTGTAAAATAACTGGAATGGCTGGCCAACTTGCTGGCAAGTACTTTTTCGTTTCTTTTCACCAGCTGCGCTCGCTCAATTTCGAGCTCACTTTTTTCTGTGTGTATGTGTGTGTGTGTGTGTGTGTTCATGGCAAAGTTGCAGTTGCTGGGAACTTTTACTGAATTTGACTGCATTTTGCATGTATTCGCCGGCTCCGTGGGTACTTCGGCCACACCCCGTGAGTCCATCGCTTTGCTCATGCATTTTTAGCGTTTTGCTTTTTGGCAATTTGTTTGCCGAGCGTGTGAGAGTGTGGTGGAAGCAAAGAGTCGGGGCAATGAAATTGTAAAAAATGTATAATACTTTTTGCCTTGCATATAAACTGGATTTGTTATATGAATTTTACATGGAATACGTTGTACACAAAGAGTGCAAAGGGTATGCGACAAAGGCATTAAGATGCAAGAAACTAACATTTGTCGCAAGTCAAGCTCTTGACTAAAAAATGCCTGCATTCATCATTAGCTTTGTGATGTATTGCAAACTATTACACCTGAACATATTTTATATTTATATACGTTGAAGACAATTGCAGTTCAAAGCATTAATTTTAAAAATATTTTAGACTTTATAGATATTATTTTGCTGTCTTCTTTAGTTTTTTAAAATAGCAACAAAAACTTTGTTAAAATGAAAATTAAAAAGTTGTTTGGTTGCTGTATTGGCTGAATTGCCTTGAAGTAAAAAAAAATAAAAAATGTGTAGCATTCTTTTAGGAGCGCATTAAAAAAGTTTCAAACTCGGCAACGTTTTTACAATTTGCAAAGAATTTCGTTTAATAATGAACCAAGGCTAGACTTTTTCAGTATGTTCAAAAACACTTTAAATACAAAATAAATGTACCCTATTTGAGGGTAAGTGTATACAAAGGGTTGACCACCCAGTGGCTATCATAGATCGTCGGCAATCAGAAAGCTTGCCACTTAATTATGTGTACATCAGAGATTAGCCACAAAATGAGGTTGGGATGCGCCTAAAACTCTGGTCACCCGCTGTCGGCCGCAGGGAATTAATCCTTACTAGCGTCCCCGTAGCTTTTATGCGCATATTTAAATACGCATTGGCAATGAAACAGCAGAAACCATGACTATGTCAAACGACAGAGCGGAGGACTTTAATGTCTCTGTTGTGGAAATAGCCTGCAGCTGACTGCTAAGAGCAAAGGCGCTTCATTAATTTTGTAGTCACTACGAGAGAGAGAGAGAGAGAAAGAGTAAATGAGAGTTGAAGAGAGAGCTGTGAAATTTGAGGTCTGCGAGAGTGCCTTTTTTGCGGTTTTTTTTAGTTGTCTGTTTTGGGTTGTGCTTTGAAGTTGCTTAAGCCCAAAAGTTTTGATTGTCTAGCCACGCACTACTACACACACACACATCAGACCAGAGAACACACATGCCACACATGCCTCACATTCACATGTGCATGAGTGTTCGCTGGTGTGTTTGCTGCCAACTCGAGTGGTTAAACGTGAAACTTTTTTAATTAGAGTTGTGGTGGGCAGCGCATTCTGTAAACAATTTTCTTAATCTTGGGCGCATAGTTTGATGGGGCGTCTCATCCTGTCTGCTCCCTGAGCTTCTCCTGCTGTGTTTGAGCCTTCTTTCTGACTGCTTCCCGTTTGCTGTTGGCTTGCTGTCACGGTATTTGCCTTCTTCATGATGCAGCCAAGGCCAAGACAAAAATCCGACATAAATGCTCATCAAATTGGCAACAGTATCCGCCCCTTCCTCCCATACTAACTTCCATCCCACCCACAACTCTGCCATTTTCGTGCTAAATAAAATTCATGAGCCTTTGTAATAAAAACGTCAGAGCGTCGCAGCGACGGTCACAAAAGACTCACAAGCACAACCAGAACAACCAGAGCAACCAGAACAACCACAGCAAAAACAAGAACAAGAACAACGGGCCCAGAATGGAGCAGCTGTCACCACTTGGCAATGACAATGGCACCCGAGAGAAAAAAGCGTAGAGCATAAATTCGAGACATCTTTTGTGCAGTGCCATACCAAATTTCACAACAGTTTGCATTCATTTAATTTCGCTATTATCAAAAGTAAAAAGGCTTTGCGCTTGATTGAAGTTTTGTTGGCATGCCTTTAGCGGCCAGCGCGGCTCAATGTGGCGCAAAATTATGCAAAACGAAGAATAAGCGACAGCCCAACAATGCCCGATACGGCAGATACCCTATTCCAAAGGGCAAAAAGCCAACGAGCGTAAAACTTCAATCAAATAAAAGACATTGACTCCCAATCAACAGAACAAATAATGAACAAAAATGTAATCTAGTTCGCTTTTGAGATGTAAGTTGGACGATAAAGAGGAATATAACCATGTTAATATTACTCAATCGAAGTTTTCACAAATTGGAACAAATGGGGAAAGTGTAATCAAACTTAATTGAAAATTGTTCACATAACGATTTCATTTTCGAATTTAAGTTATTGCAAGGATACGTGCAGAAGCAGCTGCTGTATGTGTGTGTGTGTGTATTACTCAATTATCAGACATCTGTGAGCTGCTGCAAATATCCGCAGGATGCGTCGGCTGTCAATGCGATTATGTCAACGCAATCAGCGAATGGCGCCTCTGTTACCCACAAAAAAAAACACACACACACAAACATTTTCCTGTTGATATTTTTCCTGCTGGTATTGCAGACATCGTTTACAAAACACAGTGTATACGCCATTTCAGGATAATGAATATATGTATATGTATATTTAGAAAAGAGCAAAAGCCATATCGTTACAAATCGCATGCTTGTTTGCGTATCAATGAAGAAATAGCCTTTATTGCATGCTTGCTCAAGTGAGTATTACGCACACATACACATAATGAGATACACACACACACACAGAGAGAAAGCAACAAAAATGCGATGACAAACAATTTCCGTAGCTCCCGTCTTCTAGCTTCCGTTGTTCTTTATGGGCTTGTCCACGTTTTTCGAGTTTTTTTTTGTATTTTGGTCAGGTCACATTTATGTTTATATTGTAGGAGAGTGTATACATTAATTATGGGCTATTTACTTGCCCCGCTGCCCCAGCCAATTATGTGCACGAAACGCCATATTATTGGTCCATATAAACAAACATATATATATATATATATAAACATGCGTACATTTAGATATGAGGGTCGCGTCGCAATATCAGCACGCCAAATGGCCCTCAAAAGGCCACTTTCAGTTGGCCCAATATAAAAACAACAACAAACCATTTTGGTAAACAAAAAATAGACCATGTTTGCACAGCAAAAGAACAGCCATAACATTTGTTCCTGTCATCCCTCTATATATAAATATATACTAGCATAACTACTACTACTACTGCTATTTGTCCCCGCATGATGGATGTGATTATAATGTGCCGAGCCTCAACTCTAAACTTAACCCACAAATCTACCAGTTCGTCTGCCCACCCGGAAGAGTTGCATTCAGACTTTGGTTAACCACAAAACGAGAGAGTTCGTTAAGCACTTTTTTGTAAGCTGCTTAAAAATTGAAAGCAATTTAATATAAATTTCACACACAAGAAAAAACCCACAGCATTACCGCAAAAAATATATTTTTATTTTGCTTGCGTCTCAACTAAAAATGCTTTCAGTTGGTTATTACACTAATTGCTGCCCGACTCGACAAGAACTTATATATATGTATGTTAAAATAATGGTTAATTTACTTGCTGTTCTCTTTTGTGCAGCTGCCAAGCATCGTTTATTTTGTGTGGCTGATGTTGAATAGACGCTAAGGATATTTTAAGAATCCTATAATTTAACTCTAGGCATGTTCGTCTTTGTTATGACTTGAATGAATTAACTCTTAGAAAAGCCTTGCAGGATAAATATGCTGTTAAGATGCAGCACATTTATTATGTAATAAAAATATTTTCTTTTATTTTCTTTATCTCCTTTTCATCTGCGCGTTCATATTACAATCTTTATCCCTCTAGCTGTTGAAGTCTAGACTTTTGTTTTTAGTTTCACATTCCAAGCACACAAAATATTGCTTAAACTTGAGCATACTTGAGCTTGAAAGAACAATCAGATCAACTGTCACCTGCTTCTTATTCACCTGCTCCAAACAAATTAAATTTACGATTTTGCAGCCTCTGCTCCCAGAGGTAAGCAAAACATTTGTGGCAACGTCTTAATCGGGTGCAAAGAGATGCAAAACCGAATCACAAAACTCACTTAATGGCCAAAAGCAAACCGCAGAACAACCGCTCAAAACGGTTAATGGCATTTTAAAGCTTTACCTTTTTGTGGTTTAAGCTAGCAAATATGCAACGCAATATGTAATCAATGGAATTGCTACGCAAATTCATAACAATATATCCATGTACACACGTAATACATCTTTACAACATATCGCACCCAACAAACTTATTCTTACAACTTTTGTGTTGTGCCCAAAAATATCCAATGCTTGACGGCGGCAACACATGTTAACAAATCACAACAGTCAGCTACATAAGCAGAAGAAAAAGCAAAAATGGTGCTTGGTGTAATGATGGACAGCTTAGTTATCCTGTTCCTGTAAGGTTTATTATTCGGCAACATATTTTTTACTTAAGCAGTCAACATTCGGAAAAACAAAACGACTTTTGTTTAAATGAAACCTGTGCAAAAAGTATGAGAAACATTGCTGTCAATCTGTTAAATGCTGTGACACATAATGATTTATGGCACACACACACACACAGTGTTCCCCCAGTTAGCTCTTAAGTACAGGGTATAAAGAAGGAGCGACAGCTGCAAGACAACCGCCGCAATGGACCCTAAAATCATTTTGGAGAATTGTTGAAAAGATTTAGGCACAACGAACAAAAGCATATAAACAAGTAGACAACACACGCCCACACCAGAGGCGTGTATATCGATGTTAGGCTATCTACCCTCCACTCCACTCCTCTCCTCTCTCGCCACTCAAACGCAACCGTAACTCAACCAAAACTCGCTAAAAGATGTGTGTGAAAGGCGGTGAAAAGGCGTCGCCATCGCGTTGGTGCCAAACAAAAGGATTGCGCTGGCGTTAAAGGCTAAGCTGAGTATGAAATTACTTCGGGCGAATGCACAGCAGCTGTGTCGTTGATATTTTCTCAGATGTGGCAGAGTGGGAGGCTTGGCATTTTGATTTGGTGTGGTCTCAAAATCAAAAGGGTTCCTCTTACAAGCTCTCTCGTCCATACATATTATTCAATTAGGCGGCAGTCTGCAAATGCAAAATGCTCGCTAATTTATTAATGTCAAAAAATTTTTTTTAGCTGCCTTCAGACCACATTCAAAAATTGTCCATAAGTGAGTGGGTCTAAGTGGGTGGTTATGGTGTGCTTAATGGCTCGAGTACAACAACAAGTGGAAACTGTGTGGCATAAAACAATTTAGATAAGCAATGTGTGCAAGCTTGACACACACACACACACTCACACACACCCATAGGACGCATCTAATGCTCAAGCAACAAAATTTACATACGAAAAATCTTTTACGAGTTTTTCTTTTAGTACTCACACATGTGTGTGCGTGTGTGTGTGTGTATACTTTTTAGGCTGATTCTGCACAGTATGCTAAATTTTTTTGCTTTTTGAGCAACTTAATCAGTTTAAGATTGTCACGTTGACAAACACTACGCCAATCGCTTGGCTTCTGCGGGTAGAGAGAGGTAAGCACCCAAGTGCCACGATTAAAGTTGAACTATTAAAGTGGGTAAACGTTGGGAACAAAGGACGCAGCGTTCTGCACTCCAGAGTTGGCCCATAAAAAAAAAATTTAGTGTTCAAGTAGGGTAACCCAATGCTTCCGGGTATTTTTATGGGCCAAGTGGACGAGGACTGGTCACGACATTCAACACGAGAACAAAAACAAACAATTCATATATATATATATATATATATATATTTGGTCATGTTCAAATGCGGGTGGATAGGTAGAGAGAGAGAGAGGGGGCGGAAGGGTGGGAGAGGTAGAGTGTTTGACCGGTGCTTGAGGCGGCCAACAAATCAAATAATAAATACAATATAATAAAACAGAATAGTACCAAATTGCATTAGCAGCCAGCGAATGGAATGGAATAATGGCGCCTATCTGTCGATAACAATATATTCCATTATGTGAAGCACACACACAAATTGTCGCTCACCTGGCGGGTGGACATCCAACAGCAGCAACAATAACAATATTGCTGGTGCCTGTGCAATTATAATGAGTTTCTTCTATTGCTGACACTTTATACTACATCACTAATTCGCACACACACACGCACACCACACACACATATTTGCAAGCCATCAACATTTAGAGAAGTCGTTGTCCTGTGGCTCGCCGGTTGAGTGAACAAGTTTGTTTTGCTTTCGCGTAATACGCCTTTAAGTATGCCGTCGATTCCGATTTAAATAGCCGTCAATGGGCGCTGGATGTGTTGTTAACAGTAGCCCGACTTAACGTTATCTGAAACGTATTGCAGCCATCGCACGGAAATTACTATGAAATTCAATTGAGGAAGGTTTCACGCAGGCGCATCACATTAACAGCGACAAAGAGAGAGCGACTGTTAAGGACATGTTTGAGTTCGTGTTCGAGTTGGCTGGTTATAACATTTGCTATATGTTCCCAAAGTCTGCAGCTTTGACATAAAGTTAAATAAACAAAACAAATGTCAAGCTGCTTTTCCTTCAAACTCACAAACATACTATATAACGATGTGAAAGTTGTTGCCAGCGACAACGAGCGACTTGTTCGCTTCTTTCAACTTAAAGTCATAAAAATGTCACAAAAAAACACACACACACACACACACACATAAAATAGACAATCCCACACACCCATACTCATATGTACACATAATTAAGAAATGCTGCTCGCAGGCGCCATTTGAATTTCTGTTGATTTAAAAATCATTTTCTATGATTATCAAATCATTTGTTGCCGCCATGAATCTCAATTTGTTAATCTTGCTCGACGACAAGCTTAGAGTTCCCAAGGGGGCCCCTAAGATGTTGACAATTATGAAAACACAGCTCCAACAGTTAAGTCTTAATGCTAATGCCCACATACTTTTGCTCCTGGCAGCCTTTGACTGCCGCTTCTCTCTCTCACTGTTGTCACAGCTCGCTATGGTTTCACTCAATTGCCACAAATCCCAGACAGCGGTGAAGATATTAAAAGGCTGTTGTCAGAAAAGTAATCAGTAAACAAGGGCGACCCCCCAAACAGCTTTTCCTTAGGCATGAATGGGTTACTTGGCTTTCAATTAAAAATCAAGAGTTACACTTGACCTTTGAATCACAACATGGAATATAATCAAATGCTCACTTAAGGTTGGCAGGAATACTTAAAGTAAAGTTTCTTATCTTATTCAATGCTGTTTCGAGTTTCATATTTAAACTGTAATCTTGAAAATATTGATAAGCGCTATCTGTTAAAGATACTTCAGTTAAAGTTCCTATTCAACTAAAACTATAACTTATTTCTTCAATACAACATCAAATAACTAAATTCAATGCACAGCTTAGAAAACTTAATTGAAAAAAAACATTCAACAGCTATTTTATGCACTATTCAAGAGGCACTATTGGCGTAAAACCATTTGGCTCTTAAGTAAGTTTACACAGCACCTGTTAAGAAATGGATTTCCTTAGATAGGGCTTGTAATGGGCGGAATGGGAGTTGATTCTTTGAGCTGTGGTACACTTGGTTGCACATGCACAAGTAGAAGATATCGCAAACTTGCATAAAAGCAAAGAGAAGCAGAGAAAAGATAATCAGATTTCATATCAATAACCAATATCCATTCGAAATGCCATCAATATCAATAACTGATGAGGGGGTGACATTCTTCGTACTTGTGCGTATGTGTGTGTGTGTGTGTGTGTGTTTGTTTGTTTGTTAGCGTTCAAACAATGCTGTACTGGAATTCGCTAAAAAAGCAAACAAACAGGATCTATCAATGCCATGCTGTGCATTGTTCGAACATTGAAAAGGTGGTGGAGAAGGATAATAGCACAAAGACAGTCAATGAACTGAACGGCAAACCATGATGAATGCAACTGTTTGCAATGAAAGCGTGTTTGAATGGCACTCCAGTTACATACAGTATACGTACCGTGTACCTGTAGAGCAATCCAATTGTCCTGCCTGCATAGTAGAAGCCAATAGCACGCAGGCAAAATCAAACAGAGCAAACAGGATAATGGCCAGGCAACAAGCTTGACTTGATAGCATCACTTGACAACTGAAATGAAAGCAAAAGACAACACACATACGAGAAGCCAATGTAACGCCTTTCATGTTAAATCCCCATCTCTCCATATATTGACATACTGACGGGAATGCCTGGCATTCCCATTATAACTAACACGTATACCACTTAAGACCACTCTCTTATCGGGAAGATCTTATTAGCGAAAGAGTGCGGATTTAAAACGTTTTATAAACCAATTAATTACCTCGCTGGAGATGCTTCCAAGTATTGATAATCCCCCACAGTTTCTCATTTATTTAAAGCGAATAAATAATGTAAAAACTATCAAGAACGGCAGCAAGAAGAGCCAACCCAGCCCGGGACAGGAAGTGAGCAGGACAGGTAAGCAGGGCAGGCGCCCACTTGATTATTAACTCCAACGATGCGTGGGTTGATTGGCAAGTACTGAAAACTAATAAAAATAACAGTTTATGCCAAGATAACAAACTAATATCAGTCAATTTGCCAGGCAGTCAGACAGAATGAAAGTACTTATGCTCATAAAGTTATATTTTATTTTATGCCACAACAGATTTTCCCTCATCTAGAGTTTCACTTTAAGTTAAAAAATGGTTTTAGGTTTCACGGCCACATCTTTAAGCCAAGTGTAGGCAGTACATTAGGCTAAATGCAATTAGGTTTAATTAATTGTCGCCACAGCGGTACTTGATCTACAACACACTTTCGCATTTTGCCGCTGGTGGTGCGGATTGAGATAGATTGGTAGAGATCAGATTTAATGGAAGCTGGTGCTGTCAACTTAATGGCCGGCCCGCCTGCAGGCTGTGTGCTGAATGCCAGACAAGTTATGGCAAAACTGACAAGCCCAAAAAGGACATCAAATATTTACATATAAGTACATGTATGTGTTAAGGCACCCAACAACTGTTGGCGTCTCCTGCTACCACATATCGATTAGACTGGTTTGGCTTAGTAGAAAAGTTAGCTGACCAATACAACAGTACAATTTAAGGACATTATTAGCCCAGCTGCAAAAGAGCATTTAAATACCGACCCTTACATACATATATATATATATATATATATATATATGTGTGTGACTGGTCTATATAAAGGGGGAGAAATATGTATAAAACTTGACAAAAGTTGCAGCAGGAACTTCCCCCAAAACCGGGTAAAGAGGGTGGTGCCGCCTCCGGGCGTGTGTGTGTGTGTGAACCACAACATGTGTCGCCGGGCGTGAACAAAAGTGCTACGAAAATCACATTACCAATACGCCAACGACCCAAACTTTGGATGTGGCAACAGCATTAGCATCTCAGCATTTGAATCAGGATACGGCCCCCTCTCTCGCTCTCGCTCTCACTCTCACTCTCGCCCTTGTGCCTAGCGGGCTAATGCCTTAATGCGCTTGAACTTGCTTTTAACTAATTTGCAACGTCGAGCCTTGAGCCAATCCAAGCCAGGTGTAATCCAAGCAATCGACATTAAGTGGCCCTTAGAATCGGACCGTAAGTAAATTTTAAATTGAAACCACACATTCACGTCAAGAATTTTAATGGGAATATTTTTCATATTTTAAGTATACGTGCATGCTGGCGAATTCTCGAGTGCCACATGCAAACCATGCCACAAGCAACAAGAATCACAAATAATGAGACAAACTTATATGAAGTAAGTACAAAAAAGTACTTTACCCTTAACATACATATACAACGATTATATATGTGCATACGGAATGTGCTTTGTGGCAAAAAGCGCGCCAATATTTATATATCGCACAGCGGGTAAATGCAATTTGTGTGTGAAATTCTCATTGTACTTCCATGCAGACACAAACACACCCTAACAACAATAGAGCTATGAAATGTAGCCGAAAACAGGACGTAGCGAACAGCTTATCAAACATGAATATTTACGTACTCCATTAACATACGAAAAAAAAACACTAAACACGAGCGGCGTCACACGACAGCCCCGAACAGCTAACGGAAGTAAACTGAATGAACGATGAGCGCCATGTTGTTGTGTCCATTGAAATGGCGCGATTCCTGAGCGCTGTTAAACTTAACAGCCAGCTGTTAAGCGGCTGTTGTGTTGCACTGCACTGCCATTAACGAAGTTGTGTGTGAAAATAAACGTTAGAGCTCCATTGTGCACTTAATATGGAAAGTGTGCCGGCGACAACAAAGCTAAAAAGAGTGCAGGATATCTTAACTGCAGCTGTCGATGTATTTTTTAATGCTAAGAGCGCTTGATTAAATTTAAAATAAGCATTTAGAAATAGCAGCAATCGAACACAATCAGCGTGTAATTGATTTCCGTTATGCTAACCCATAAAAAAATAGCAATAAATTATGCTCACTGAGCTCCAGGATGAAGCTGCGAGTGTTATTGAATTTTATCGCCTGCCAAATGCATTTTTTATATCGTCAAGCTTCTGCTATATACACTCGTATATTCTGAAGTTGTTAAATAAAAACCGATGACAAACGCAATGACTCTCACGGAATTGGGAACGTGTCGATTGGACGACATCTTCCTCTACAGTGCAGGTCGCGCTACTCACATGTTTTCGGACACTACAACACCAACAAACAGTTCACAAGTTGAATTTTTTAATGGAGCAACGACGACGACGTTAGTGCTTGGACCTGTGTCCATTACTATGTGTGACTGTTTGTGTGTGTGTTGGTGTCGGTTCTTGGCTATTGATTTTTACTTTAAAATAAATTGGTTTCGTTTGTCTGCGCTGCTATTTTGCTGTCGACACTTACCGCCTGACCCCACCGCCCGACCCTCTGCACGACGGTTTTTACGACCGGCCAAAAAGTTTTCTATAGCAATTATTGCTTGAGATTATTTTTCATTTGGTCGCCCTGTCATCGCCTCCAGCAACCAACTATTGTTATTAATATAGTTCAGTGGACAACTTGAAGGAATTGCAGTCCCCATCCACACCAAATGAAAAGTGATGTTGTAAGAACCGAATGGGATATTTCGTTAAGGCTCAAACCCAACATTCTGAATGAGCGTTTCGGAATTGTTCAGCTTAAATGAAATGCTAAAGATTACGGTCGGTGTAGCCTATATATATACACAATAATAACTTCCCCAAAACACTTTGCCCCACCAACCACTTTAAGCTTAATTGAAATCCTCGTTTTTTTTTTGACTACTAATTTTGTTTTTGTTTTTTTTTTTTTGTGTTTTGTGCTGTGGCAGCTACTTTCGAGTAGTGTTTCTTTGGCCGTGTCATTTTCGCATATTTTACCAGCTACGTGACACATGCCTTTGCCATAACCGTTTCCTCACCCCCCACTTCCTACCATTTGCATTTGCACCCCAAAAAAAAAAGAAACGGAACAGAATCCATCCAAAACCGACAAAACAAAGCTGCTTTTTTCTTTTATGAACATTTTTGGCTCAATGTAGGCAAATACAAATGTTTGTCACATCAGGGAGGAAGAGTTGAAGAGAGAGAGAGGGGCGGTGAGAGACCTGTTTGCATTTCAACAGTCACAAAAAGCTTCAAGCCCTTCTATCTCTATCTCTATTTGAATCCTTTTTGTCTCGCTCCAGTTATCATAGGTGATGAAAGGTTGGAAAAGTGTGCGTGAGAGGGCAAAGAACAACAGAAAGTTACAATTGGTAATAAAAAACACATTTTGTTATACCTAAAAATAACAGTTAACTGCCATTGAGCTGGCATATTAGTCTGAGTATACAAAAGATTTAATCTAATAGAATTAGGCTTGCATAACTTTTAATCCTCAATAGAAAGTAGATTTAGTACGGAACTAAGGTTTATTCATGGCTCTAGTTTTTAGAAAATAAATAAAATTGTATTGATGATTTTATTTGATTTTAAAAATTCGAATAATTTTATAAAAATCAACGAACCGAATGAAAATAAATATTGTTTTGACAACTGTGCATAAATCTACATACATACATATATATGTGAAGAACAAATCACTCACAGCAACGCATCTATGTTAAAATGTATAAACATCCTGTGACTCGTATCAGATCCTTAACAACACACACACACAGAGACACACACACGCTTTTGTTTAGCCCAGCATATCCCATTTGGAACGTTTTTGTCGCCCAGATATGGCCCACATTTCCACAACGCATTTATCATCAAGTTGAAAATAAAATGTTAAATGAAGAAGTTTTTGATTACACAGCAAGCAGCCGAGCTTTGTTTTTCCCACCGAGTCAAACGAGAGGCGAAGCATCAGCAGTCAAGTGCGTGGACCGGTTAGGTGTAGGGCATGAGGGTGGCAGGGAGGGAGGTAGTGAAGCATCGCTAGCGAACGAAACATTTAAAGAGCGATTGTGTTTACCTTTCGCTTTTTGTCAGTTCGCTCAACGTCAATTTACATAAATGTTGGCAAACGCAAAAAATATTTTATGCAAAAACGAAGCGAATATTTGGAACAATCATATATGTGTGTGTACACGTGTGTGCGTGTTTATTTGTACGAATTTATGCTAACACAATTGTAACGGACTCCCTCGCACACACACACACAGTATATGTAGATATATTTAATTTCCGCATGTGCACTAATCTTTTTAATTAACTACTCATATCCGCCACAGAGCATATCTAATTGATATGGGGGGTTGACTCAGTCCCCAACTATTGCCACACTTCGTTGCGTGCGTTGTCTATGCCAGTGTGACAGTATGTGTATGTGTGTTGCGTGTGTGTGAGTGAATGTTCGTTTGCTAATGCTTGTGGATGTAGTTAGATTCTAATGAATTTCCATTTAAACAAAGAAGCTGTAGGAATTGTTGAGTATGTTATCTTCTACTACAAACAGTGGTGTATACAGATAACGAAAGGAAAAGCGGAAAAACAGTGTATGCAAAGTGTTCCAAATGATTTCGCATTTCCAACTTTGCATTAGATGCTGAAATCTGATAAAAATGCTTTAGATTATAAGGATCGTACTACTTTTGACATTGTTATGAATGTTTAAAAGTTCACAAGGAGATCTTTAGATGATTTCAAGCCCACAATTACACCTTCCAACATGAAATGTAGTACAGTTTGATAGCTTTGTCCCACTGTGCGCAAGGTAAAGCACTCATCGTTGAGACGCACAAGTAGAGTCTTTGTTTATGGCATAGATGAAGGTTGCTGTTGGCGTTTCGGTGGTTACTCAACTGTTATTAGCACACTAATTAAGTTCTGCACAATTGGCACAATTAGTAAGGAATTGGCCGGAAATCACTTCAATTGGCAATGTCTAATCGATAAACTTTAAGATTGTATGCAATAGTATATTTGTACTAGACGTTTGAAAGGAGTTTGGGTGTTGGAATGGTATAACTTAAGACATATCAGCTTAGCTCTAAGGTAGATGATGATAGGCTTAAATCTGCTGGGCGCGCACCAAACGATCCTGTTGTTCCTCGGGCGTGGGATGCTGTTGAATGTACTCGATGGCACGCAGAATTTCCTGTGGGATTGGTGGTGGTGTTGGCAGCAAATCAGATTGCGGCTGGAAACCATTCTCATCGGCCACATAGCTCAATTGAACCGGAATTCCCTCAGGTGAAATGTACTGATATGAGCCGGCAGCATAAACGCCGCCCTGTCCCTTCTCGCTAACTTCACTGCCATCGGTTTTGGCCACATCATACGAATAGGTTCCGTCCGTTTCAGCCTGCGAGCTGAATCTCGTAATCTGAACTTCAGGATCCCTTCCGTGCTGAGGAGCAGCTGTGGCGCAAGCCAAAAGGGCAGCAAGCAGGAACTGTTAAAAAAAAAACCCAAAAACAAATATTGAAAAGGGATTAAGGCGATTTCACAAGTGAACTTACAATTTTGTACATGATGTTGGCTTTGGTGTGTGAGTATCAATGTGAACTCTCTGTCAGTGACCTACAGTATTTATAGTCTTCCAAATATCAGAGATATTATTTATTATTCAACATTAGCAATGAATACTCAACATGCAAATCAAACATGCTGAGCAACCTAGTTAAACGACCCATTTAGCAACTGATGTAAACTTGAACTGGGGCGTTCGACTTGTGAATACGCTCTCCAAAAAAGCAAGCATTAAAATATTTATTGATTAACTTTATCTTAAACATATTTAAGTTATTTCAATATCAATTACTCTCGTTGATCTTAACAGATACCTTTGTCAGACTATCTTTCAACAGCTTTTGATATCCACAACATCATAGATACTCTACCTTAAACAAACATGTGGCCGATGACCCAATCTGAAACGCAGCCTACCATCAAAATCAAATGTTGCCTCAAACAAAACAAACACTCCCAAAACACTCAACACACCATCACAATAAGTATGTTAATTCAATCGAGTCGAGTCGAGGCATCAGATGCAGTGTTGCAACATTTAAACGAGTCAATCCACTCAAAGACAGCTTCAATGCAAATTAGCAACCACAACAATGGCAAAGGAATTTATAATTTAATTTTACAAAATGCAGATGGAGAGAGATATGCTCTTAAATGCCACAATGCTGATACCATGTACTTGGGCATGAGAAAGATCCTTGTACAGGCGCAATTTATGAGGCAGCTGCTATTGTTGGGTGGGTTGGGTTGGGTTCGGTTTGGGTGGTTGTGTGCTGGCCATATGGTGTTGGGCAAAAGCAATGCCAGTTGTACATAGTATAAACAAGAATATTAAATTGTATTTTTTGTTTTATTACATTATTATTATCTCTGGCAATAAATGTCAACGTCAGTGAGAGCCGACAAAGGGACGCACACAGCGCCCAGGAGCGGATGTGGGTGTTTATATATATATTAAGTATGTATGTACAATACGTATGTGTGTGTGAGAGACATGTGCAACATCTCTCGGAAACCGGTTCCAACTACAAGTACAACTACAACTACAACTACAGCTTCAGCTGGAGATCCAGAGTCAAAGTTGTTCGTGTTGATTGTTTGCTCATGTTTGTTGCTTCGGTCATGCAATAAACATATGCAAAGACACACAACACAAGAAAGTGAGAGAGAAAAAGTGTGCGGGGCGGACTTAAACTACAAGATGAACATGCTGGAGGCAGCGGAGGCGGAGGATGCATCAATTTAAATCTTCTTTTCATATGGTAGACCCGCTACAGGCGCCTGCAGATATTGATTGCTCTGTTCGGCAAAGGAGCTGCCACCATGTGAACCATGTCCACCATGTCCACCATGTCCGGCATGTCCGCCATGTCCGCCATGTCCGCCATGGTTGTACTCTTCGGTCTCCTCCTCGGGATGTGCACGATTCCATTCCAATGACTTGATAATCGCCTCCGGAATGGGATGTGGTGTTGGCAAATGCTCACCCTGTGCCTGGAATCCGTTCTCATCGGCCGTGTATGTCAATTGAATGAGCTGACCTTCTGGCGTGTAATACTGCGATGAGCCACTTGCATAATAACCACCGACTCCCTGCTCCTGCTGTGCAATGCCATTGCTCGTCTCAAACTGATACTTGTAGCTGTTATCATCCTGTTTCAGCTCATTCACAAAACTGCGAATCTCGGCATGCGCATCCTCAGAATCCGATGGCGCCGACTGTGTGCTGCCCAGGAAGACAACAGCAGCAAGTATAACAAGTTGCTGCAAATCGAGAAAGTTAAGTATCCAGTTAAGCAAGAAAATCCTTTTATTAGAACTTACGATTTTGACCATTTTTGCCTGGCTTGGGTTTTTTTGGTTTTTTGTTGTTGTTAAAAGCCTAAGAGCTAAACTATGTTTGATGACTGTCTTTGGCTCGACCTCGGGCTTATATACCTCCGAAAAGATTGTAATATCCACGAAAGTTTGGAAAGGTGAGTGAGTGTGCATCACCATTAAGCAATGATGATGATGGTGTTGATTATGATTATGATTATGGGCTTTGGGCGCCCATATCCAAACGGTTGCAGTTCCAATTATGACAGCTCCATGGCGTTAGGGCTTAAACTCTAAACAACACAATCATATTCATTTTCAACACTCATGCTTTCTCACTCGACCTCATGAAAATGAAACTCAAGCAGAAATCGAAACCTTACCAAAAAAAAAATAACAACAACAACACTTTGGCCGGCAGCACACTTTGTTGTTGTTGTTGTTGTTTTTTGTTCGTGGTTCAAGAAACTCCGCAAGGTACACTCTCTGCGCTTTGTTGTCGGCTATTAAAGTAATTAAGTGTTGGTGTTTATTCATTAATTACAGTTTCTACATGCATGTGTATTCACGCTGGCTACGAAATGAAAGCAGCTCCCCTGTTCCCCCCTTTCACGCTTCAAAGCTGACTAAATGTATCTTATACCCAATTTGTTACTCTAACTCCATTTGGCTCGCATGTCGGTTGGGAGCTGCTCTATTTGATTAAATCTATAATTGGTCGTTTTGTATGTAGTTGATCGAGGGGTTTTGTAGTGTGCAGATTATTAAATATTTACATAATACATATATATGGGTTAAGTGGCATGTGTTTCCCTACGCAAACTGTATAAAATTGTAGGTTTATTGTTTTTCATTTCAAGTTAGTTACATTGATTTTATCATTTTTAATGAAACAGCAATTTCAGTTGGCATTAGCTTTGTTTCGCTTACAACTTTTATTGCTTTGCCCATGAGATGCACTAATATTACAATCGCCTTCCTTTTGGGCAAACACAAATCAAAATTTGTAAGGTTCGATTTGGTTTTAGACATGAGCGGTTCAGAGCTATAGAGGGTTGGGCCTTTTCAAAAAAAACAGTATGACATCAAATAAATTAGTTACTCTTTTACCACAATAACAAAAACCCAAACGCACGTGAATGTAAATCTTAAACGTTTGTTTACTGTTTTCATAATAGCTTGATTCCCATTGACAAATTTGATCCAAACTCTTATGTGTGTCTCTCCCAAAAAAAAAACCTGTTTTCCAAAGAAAAGACAAATGCGAAAGGTGCGACTTTGTAATTGTGTAAATAATTAACTGCAATTATTGCCAATTTTTTCAGGTTTTGTCTTTCATACGAAGGTCAGCGTTAGAATGCCTGTTTTTTGAAAGTAGTTGACATTGTGGCCCTTATAAGCCACACATAATCTAA
Organism: Scaptomyza reducta; assembly: GCA_035044485.1. Classification (NCBI taxonomy): domain Eukaryota; kingdom Metazoa; phylum Arthropoda; class Insecta; order Diptera; family Drosophilidae; genus Scaptomyza; species Scaptomyza reducta. The sequence continues at coordinate 526,088 of JAWNNV010000606.1, forward strand.
TGCCCATGTGTAAAAGCTGACAACAACAATGAACGTAGGATTATGTTAACTCTGCGGATATCGATTGGCAGCTGCATGTCCAAAACCATAATGAAACCAAAATGGCTAATGAATAGCTATAAATTGAGTCTTAGGGATGCAAGCGGCCGACCAAATGTGGAGCAAAAAATACAAAATAAATTTAAATTATTCAAATGGCAAGTTTATGGCTGTTGGCTTAGACTTTTACGATGATCAAGCGAGACGAGAGAATTGAAAGTACGAACACGCGAGTTCACATTAAGTGAAATACAAAATTGATATCGCTTGTTGTAACCATGACCTTGAGACTTAAGGCTTGAGACTTGTCGCAAATCACAATATTTAGGTCAATTATTTTTGGCTGACAACAACTGAACAAACCGTACAGCAAGTGCTCCTTTTTCATACCCTTAAAATTGGTAAAAAGGGTATAATGGTTTTGTGCAAAAGTATGTAACAGACACAAGGAAGCATCTGCTATCCTTTAAAGTATATATATCAGCATCAACAGCCGAGTCGATATAGCCATGTCCGTCTTGCAAGCAGTGACTGTACGCGTTAAGTATAGGGTTCAGGGTATAGTTTAGTCGGGATTTATCGACTAGAGCCTTCTTACTTGCTTTTATATGACTTTAATGCGGCAGCCCAACAAAAAAAGTCGGATTGATGGCTCCTACGAAATACGAAATACAGGCTGGAGCGGAAGCCACTTAGGCAGCAGGCAGCAGCCAGCATACAGCAGGCAACGTCTTTGAGGCAAGGAAGTGCCTGAGAATCGTAACAAGTTTTGCTTCTTTCATTTAAGCTCAGCCAAGCGGCAGACGGCACCCGACCAATTCGGCCCGAACAGCCGGTTCCGTCAAAACAAAAAGGGACCAGAAAAAAAAAGAAACAATAAGAAAGAAAAATAAGATTATGTTGCCGCCAAAGCCAACTCTGTCCGAAGCGTCACTTGGTCTTGACTCACTCTCTCCCCCTCTCTCTCTCTCTCTCCTTTTCGCGTCCATTTGCGAATACGAGTACTTACAAAAAAGCATTCACAAATCTTATAAATGGAACAGCATGTAGCTGCAGCTTATTTCGTTGAGTCCCTTTTAGCGTATTTTTCGCACTAGAGATGCACCGCTTAATCACGCCAAAGTTGGCATATTGCACACAGTTAGAGCTATATTGTAAAGAGCTTGATATGAGAAATATACTTTAAATAATTTTAAAGCTTTAACAAAATGCCACACGAAAATCTTTATAGTTTAAACTCCCATAACAACCCAATAATTAAATGAATATTATTGATGTCTTAAAGCTTATAAAGTAAACCAATTAATACCCGAATTCAATTAAAAATCGAATGAGAAGCTTGATATTCAATTAGCTCATCCTGATTCTGATTGGATTAACCAATATTTCTAGAGCAAAAGACTTCGTGACTAAGCACGAAAACACTTTGCACAGCTCTGGAATTGTAACAACATTAATAAGCGTATTATCACTCAAAAGATAACAGAAACTTTCAGCTGACCATCGCTGTCATATGCGTATTATTTCTGACCAGTACAGAAGAGGAGACATGTTGCTGTGGCAAGGTCGTGGCCAAAATGCCCAGGCTCTGACATGGCTGGACTTTTGGGTTTTTATTTTCAGTGGTTTTGTAATAAATTAATGCGTACAGTTTTTAATCGACTTTTTAAGATACTTTTATAATGAACTTTTGCATATGATTTATAATATAATTTTTCGACTGCATCAACATAATTACATTATTGTATATGCAGCTAACCGAAGGAGTCATTTTGTAGCTAGTTCCGTAAACTATTTGCAACATTGTGGTATAAAGTTTGGATGGGGGAATGTGCTAAATGAATAATTAAGCAAAGAAGCAAAGCAAAAGTTGAATTTGAGAGACAGAACTTGAACTTTTAGCCGGCAAAACTAAAACAAAAGCCGCATGAGCATACAATTTATACAATTTATGGGCGCACTTCCCAAAAATTAACCAACATTTATGTATGTGTGATATTCGCAGCAGGGCTCAGCGATGACTGTCTTGGCTTGGTTTCAGGTTCAATGCTAAGCACCATAAAAAATATAAAAATAAAAATAAAAACCACGTTGTCGCTGGCTTGGCAATTGCCAAAAAGCTGACTATAAATGGACTGGTACTTCATTTTAGGAGCATTCATTCTCACATCGACTGCAAACAGACAAGCACCATGAAATTCGTAAGTTAATGCTCCAAACGGAAGGAACTCGATTTTAATGGGACATAAATCTCTCAATTAACTCCATAGTTCATCCTGACCGTTGCACTGATCGCTGTTGCCCAGGCCCGTCCCGACGCCTTCGATGCCAATGCCGAGGTGCGTGAGTTCAAGAGCGATCTGCAGGAGGATGGCAGCTATTCCTATCAGTATCAGACCTCCAATGGCATTGCGCAACAGGAACAGGGCGTCGGAGGACACTATGCGAGTGGCTCATCCGCCTACTACGATCCCAGTGGTCAGCTGATTCAGTTGACATACACCGCCGATGAGAACGGTTTCCATCCCCAGGGCGCTCATCTGCCCACTCCACCACCAATTCCCGCTGCTATTCTGAGATCCTTGGAGTACATTCGCACTCATCCGCAGCAGGAGACACGACAGGGACAGGGTCGCTTCTAAGTTGTTTTTTTTTATAATTTTTATTACTTATACATTCTGAAATGGGATGAAAATATATTGTAAAAGCTTATTTTTGAGCTGCTGGGAAATAAACAACTATTTCCATTAAAATCGAAACAAAGTCGTTTATTATATATTTCAGCTTATTTCCATAACGAATTCGTATTATGAATATAAACTATTGTTTGTTGACAACATAATCTCTAATTGATTTAAATAGCATGCCAAATTTCGATAAGTTGTAAAACAGAATTATGTGATTGGAGATGATTTTCTTCACAACAATAAAATGTATGAGGTAAGTGTTAATTGAGGAAGCCAAACTAGTTTCATCATTCTGTCCGTGAAAGATATATTTATGAATGTGGCGTATCCTACACAAAGTATTTGAATACATATTTCAAGGAGCTATTAGGCTTCTTGTGTTATAAAGTTGTAAAACAGAATTATGTGATTTGAGATGATTTTCTTCACAACAATAAAATGTATGAGGTAAGTGTTAATTGAGGAAGCCAAACTAGTTTCATCATTCTGTCCGTGAAAGATATATTTATGAATGTGGCGTATCCTACACAAAGTATTTGAATACATATTCCAAGGAATATTAGGCTTCTTGTGTTATAAAATCGAATATAACTTCCTTAAGCTCTGCTCCAATACTATGAAAATCGAGTAATATTGATGCGTTAATATACATAAATCAAAAGATTTGTGAAAAATCTACAAATTTATATGTTAGTGTAGTCCAAGATCGTGTTATCTAAGCTGTTTGTTTGCTTTGTTTTCGCTCGAAAATTCAGAACCATAATCAAAATCTGTGTGAACTCTGACAGCTATGCATTTTAATAAACCGAATATTAAAATTCAGTCAAACCAAAAACAAAAATTAAGCCACTTTATCATAAACTCGTTTGCAAGCTTATGAAACATTTGCATAAGTTGAACATTATATATATGCTTTGTTTGTGGCTCTTTTAGCTGATTGACAATAGGTAATATCAATATAATAATAATTCGTCGGGCATATTAATCAATGCGTATTAATGTAATTAATGAAGTTTTTGTGTGTCAGCCCTAAATAAATATATTTAATGAATAGATTGCCTATATGGATAGATACTTTAAAAATTTCTAACAAGAATTAAATTAGATGTGCGATAAAAAATTGCCAACTGGGTCACAAATCAAGTTAGTTAATCCGTAAATTAATCAAATACTGCAACACTTTAATTCATTTTAACTAGTTTGCGATGGATATAGATTGATTTTGAGACTTTACGCACGTGAGTAAATCCTGTTTTGTGCCCAATAAATTAACTCCAATGTTATGAACCAATTTGTTAAGCGTCACTCCATACCACCATAAACAAAAAAAAAACCTGACAATGAAAATCGAAATGAAAAAAACTGTAGCATGCGCGTAGCAAAAAACTGAAACCATAAACTATGCTAAATATTTATAGCGATACACATACATACTACAAATATATATGTGTGTGTGTACATTTAATTTGGTCAAATTTCAGTTTTGGGTGTGTCGCTCGTCTACAGGGGGGGGTGGCCAAAAGGGCGGGACTAAACTCGACATTGACACTGCTGCATGCGGCGATGCTTTTACTAGTTTTAGCTCTTTGACTTGACTTGTACTCTTAGCCCACTCACAGCGTTGACGTCCAAGCGGCTGCTGTTGTGGACGATGCGTCTACACATTCGCCGGTTTGGCCAAATCGGGCTATTGATTTGCTTTTTTATTGCTATGATTATTTAGATTAATTTCCTGAGCAGTCGAACGTACATACTAAAAGCATTTGATCAGGTTTTTTTTTTGAGAATTGTGATTTTTGTATAAATTCGTTTGCAAACTTCAACAAAGTCAGCAATTCAATTTGTCTACCAGTTGAAGACACACAAATCACAAGATGTTCCGCTTCGTAAGTATTCGTGAGCCCAACGCAGAAGAACTTCAGATCCAAACTTAATATTTGTGTACTCCGTTCAGCTCCTTGTTGCCTCCGCATTTATTGCCTGCGCCTATGGTGCTACTTTGAACGACGATGTTCATGCTACCGGCCGTAGCGACAGCCACATTGATCCCAGTGGCGACTACAAATACTCATACGATACTTCCAATGGTATCGCTGGCCAGGAGCAAGGAGTCGGTGGCCATTCTGTGAACGGTGCATACTCTTACTACTCGCCCGAGGGTGAACACGTCCAGATCTCCTATGTTGCCGATGAGAACGGTTATCAAGCGCAGGGCTCCCATGTGCCAACACCACCACCAATTCCAGCTGCCATCCTCAAGTCGTTGGAGTACATCCGCTCTCACCCACAATACGAAGAGGCGGCGCCCCAGCGTCAATTCCACGCTGCCAGCCGTACCCAGAAGTTTGGTCGCCTGGTTGGTTAGGATTTGAAAACGCCTTACCCCTTCTGAAGCTTTGTTAATTTGTATGTTTTTAAATAGATTGATTGATGTGGATTGCAAAAAAAAAATTGCCTTGTGTATTTATGGTTTATAGATCCAGGGTGCAAGTGGGACAAGGGTGCAAGTGGGGCAGAAGGGGCCGGTTCCATTCTTTTTTTGTTTTTCTTGCACTACATTCTCGTGGTGCTAACTACTATTAATACATAAATCGCATGCGTACCATAACAATACGATTAAATAGTGTGGAACGGGTGGGGGATACGAAGGATATGACACTCCATGATTGTCGTTTGGCTGCGCTGGACCGATGTTGTTGCCACAGCTGTTGCCGACCCTACCATGATCATCATAATCCGTCATAACCTTTATGTGATTATCCCTAACCTTTTAAATCATACTTCTTCGATTACGCCGCTGCATAACTGCCAAAAAAAAAAATAAACTTAGAGATTAATTTTCAAAAAGTTATAATATTTCAATTTATTTATAATAAGCATGTACATGTAATATATTTAACAACAGCAATTGATAAAAAAAATTATTATTTATAAAAAGTAGTTATTTTCACAAAGTTTTTTTTTCCTTTTTTTTATTGACTTCCTATCAGTACTTAAGGTGATATAATTTCTTTTAGGTAATTTCTAATATAGTATATTTCATTCACAATTCAATTCAATTAAAAAAAAAGATTGTCGAAATTTTCAATTTATCTTTATATTTTTATTTATATTTATATTTTTGGTTTTTTAAATATAATAATATATTTTAGCTGAGGAAATGTTACGTTAACCTCAAATGATAGCTAAATTTGAAAGGCCAAATGAGGTTTCAATTCGTTTTTCCTAGCATTTTAAAGTATGCTAGCCTTTGGCTAAATTGGCATGCCAATATCATCGAAATTGCTGGGGTCAAATTAATAATAATATCTATAAGGAGGGTGTGCCCATTGTTGTAGAACTTTAAAATACAAAAACCAAAACAAAAAGGTATAAAAAATGCTTTCAAATTACAAAAAAGGGAAATAAGTGTAGCATGTTACGTTGAGGAACGAGTGGCTGTTATTGTGTACTACAAGAAGGGGTGCACGTGCTGGCTCCGGCTGTATTATCGGTAGAAGGGGCAGGTTACCAAAATTCTTTTTCTTGCACTACAGTCTCGCGATGCTCACAATAATTAATTTAAAAAAATCGCGTGCGTACCATAGTAATTCGACTAAATAGTGGGGAACGGGTGAGGAAAAGGAAGGAGAAGGTTCGCGATATTTCTCATATCAGGCGCGGGAGGCGACACTCCTCGTTTGCCGTTTGGCTGCGCTGGACCGATGTAGTTGTCACAGCTGTTGCCCACCCTACCATGATCATCATAATCCTACATTAAAATTTACGAGATGATCCCTAAACCAAACGACCTACTAAATCATACTACTTCTAGTAGTCCGCTGCATGACTCCCGAAAAAATAATAAAATTATTGATTCATTTTAACAAGCGATATATAATTCAAATTTCTTATTAATAAACATGTTTTACTTAGTTATAGCGAGTGAGTACCAAAAGAATTGTTATTTACAAAAAAAAGGCTATTTTTACAAGGTTGAGAATTCTTATCAGTAAATTTATTTATTTAATTTTATAATAATATATATTTAAACCTTTTAATCAAAAATTAAATTTATCAATTAAATTCCTATTTTATTTTTATAATTATCTTTTGTCCAAACTTCATTCAAATTCAAAAAAAATTTAAAACAAATTATTCTTCACGATTTTTAACTTTCTTCATTATGGATATATATTAATTAATTATAAAATGTAGCGGTATTCACTAAATTTTGCTCTTCATGGGTTTCTACTACTAATTAAGGTAATATCATTTTATTCATTTTATGTTCTTATATAATACTTTTACACATATATTTTCTTCGAAGCAAAATTAAAGTTCTATTAAATATGTTAAGGTATCGGCTATTCATTATTCAATTCAAATGAAACTCAATTCACCAAGAAAGATAATATTAAGGAACAATTTTCTTCAGCGATTTTCCATTTAGTTATTCAAAGATATTTTATGCATTGTTAGTTATTTCCAATATTAATTCATTTATTGAAATATTAATATTATATAATAATATATAAAAACAACGTTGTCGCTGGCTTGGCAATTGCCACAAAGCTGACTATAAATGGACTGGTACTTCATTTTAGGAGCATTCATTCTCACATCGACTGCAAACAGACAAGCACCATGAAATTCGTAAGTTAATGCTCCAAACGGAAGGAACTCGATTTTAATGGGACATAAATCTCTCAATTACCTCCATAGTTCATCCTGACCGTTGCAGTGATCGCTGTTGCCCAGGCCCGTCCCGACGCCTTCGATGCCAATGCCGAGGTGCGTGAGTTCAAGAGCGATCTGCAGGAGGATGGCAGCTATTCCTATCAGTATCAGACCTCCAATGGCATTGCGCAACAGGAACAGGGCGTCGGAGGACACTATGCGAGTGGCTCATCCGCCTACTACGATCCCAGTGGTCAGCTGATTCAGTTGACATACACCGCCGATGAGAACGGTTTCCATCCCCAGGGCGCTCATCTGCCCACTCCACCACCAATTCCCGCTGCTATTCTGAGATCCTTGGAGTACATTCGCACTCATCCGCAGCAGGAGACACGACAGGGACAGGGTCGCTTCTAAGTTGTTTTTTTTTTATAATTTTTATTACTTATACATTCTGAAATGGGATGAAAATATATTGTAAAAGCTTATTTTTGAGCTGCTGGGAAATAAACAACTATTTCCATTAAAATCGAAACAAAGTCGTTTATTATATATTTCAGCTTATTTCCATAACGAATTCGTATTATGAATATAAACTATTGTTTGTTGACAACATAATCTCTAATTGATTTAAATAGCATGCCAAATTTCGATAAGTTGTAAAACAGAATTATGTGATTTGAGATGATTTTCTTCACAACAATAAAATGTATGAGGTAAGTGTTAATTGAGGAAGCCAAACTAGTTTCATCATTCTGTCCGTGAAAGATATATTTATGAATGTGGCGTATCCTACACAAAGTATTTGAATACATATTTCAAGGAGCTATTAGGCTTCTTGTGTTATAAAGTTGTAAAACAGAATTATGTGATTTGAGATGATTTTCTTCACAACAATAAAATGTATGAGGTAAGTGTTAATTGAGGAAGCCAAACTAGTTTCATCATTCTGTCCGTGAAAGATATATTTATGAATGTGGCGTATCCTACACAAAGTATTTGAATACATATTCCAAGGAATATTAGGCTTCTTGTGTTATAAAATCGAATATAACTTCCTTAAGCTCTGCTCCAATACTATGAAAATCGAGTAATATTGATGCGTTAATATACATAAATCAAAAGATTTGTGAAAAATCTACAAATTTATATGTTAGTGTAGTCCAAGCTCGTGTTATCTAAGCTGTTTGTTTGTTTGCTTTTCGCTCGCAAATTCTTTTCGCTCAGAACCATAATCAAAATCTGTGTGAACTCTGACTTTAATAAACCGAATATTAAAATTCAGTCAAACCAAAAACAAAAATTAAGCCACTTTATCATAAACTCGTTTGCAAGCTTATGAAACATTTGCATAAGTTGAACATTATATATATGCTTTGTCTGTGGCTCTTTTAGCTGATTGACAATAAGTAATATCAATATAATAATAATTCGTTGGACATATTAATCAATGCGTATTAATGTTATTAATGAAGTTTTTGTGTGTCAGCCCTAAATAAATATATTTAATGAATAGATTGCCTATATGGATAGATACTTTAAAAATTTCTAACAAGAATTAAATTAGATGTGCGATAAAAAATTGCCAACTGGGTCACAAATCAAGTTAGTTAATCCGTAAATTAATCAAATACTGCAACACTTTAATTCATTTTAACTAGTTTGCGATGGATATAGATTGATTTTGAGACTTTACGCACGTGAGTAAATCCTGTTTTGTGCCCAATAAATTAACTCCAGTGTTATGAACCAATTTGTTAAGAAATCCCGACTAGACTATACCCTTAACCCTATAATTTACGCATACAGTCAGTGCTTGGAAGTATGTGTGAGTGTCTGTATGTATACGCGTATAGGGCATACCTTCTTAATTTCAATACTCCATATCTCCAGTGTTTCTCAGCCGATTTCAATAAAATTTTCACATGTTGTCTTTATTTAGTCTAATCTTTCAAACTGCATCAAAAAGTATTCTAAATTGAAGATTTTGTTGTTATCGATTACATGTGTATCGAAAATCTAAAACAAACTTGTACTGCCTAGGGATTAGGCGAGCTTATATACCAAATCTGGAGTCTCTAGCTCTTATAGTCTCTGAGATCGACGCGTTCATTCATACGGACGGACAGACGGACAGACGGACAGACGGACGGACGGACGGACGGACAGACGGACATGGCTATATCGACTCGGCTGTTGATGCTGATCAAGAATATATATACTTTATGGGGTCGGAGATGCTTCCTTCTGCCTGTTACATACTTTTGCACAAATCCATTATACCCTTTTTACCCATTTTCAATGGGTTAAGGGTATAAAAAAAACCTGACAATGAAAATCGAAATGAAAAAAACTGTAGCATGCGCGTAGCAAAAAACTGAAACCATAAACTATGCTAAATATTTATAGCGATACACATACATACTACAAATATATATGTGTGTGTGTACATTTAATTTGGTCAAATTTCAGTTTTGGGTGTGTCGCTCGTCTACAGGGGGGGTGGCCAAAAGGGCGGGACTAAACTCGACATTGACACTGCTGCATGCGGCGATGCTTTTACTAGTTTTAGCTCTTTGACTTGACTTGTACTCTTAGCCCACTCACAGCGTTGACGTCCAAGCGGCTGCTGTTGTGGACGATGCGTCTACACATTCGCCGGTTTGGCCAAATCGGGCTATTGATTTGCTTTTTTATTGCTATGATTATTTAGATTAATTTCCTGAGCAGTCGAACGTACATACTAAAAGCATTTGATCAGGTTTTTTTTTTGAGAATTGTGATTTTTGTATAAATTCGTTTGCAAACTTCAACAAAGTCAGCAATTCAATTTGTCTACCAGTTGAAGACACACAAATCACAAGATGTTCCGCTTCGTAAGTATTCGTGAGCCCAACGCAGAAGAACTTCAGATCCAAACTTAATATTTGTGTACTCCGTTCAGCTCCTTGTTGCCTCCGCATTTATTGCCTGCGCCTATGGTGCTACTTTGAACGACGATGTTCATGCTACCGGCCGTAGCGACAGCCACATTGATCCCAGTGGCGACTACAAATACTCATACGATACTTCCAATGGTATCGCTGGCCAGGAGCAAGGAGTCGGTGGCCATTCTGTGAACGGTGCATACTCTTACTACTCGCCCGAGGGTGAACACGTCCAGATCTCCTATGTTGCCGATGAGAACGGTTATCAAGCGCAGGGCTCCCATGTGCCAACACCACCACCAATTCCAGCTGCCATCCTCAAGTCGTTGGAGTACATCCGCTCTCACCCACAATACGAAGAGGCGGCGCCCCAGCGTCAATTCCACGCTGCCAGCCGTACCCAGAAGTTTGGTCGCCTGGTTGGTTAGGATTTGAAAACGCCTTACCCCTTCTGAAGCTTTGTTAATTTGTATGTTTTTAAATAGATTGATTGATGTGGATTGCAAAAAAAAAATTGCCTTGTGTATTTATGGTTTATAGATCCAGGGTGCAAGTGGGACAAGGGTGCAAGTGGGGCAGAAGGGGCCGGTTCCATTCTTTTTTTGTTTTTCTTGCACTACATTCTCGTGGTGCTAACTACTATTAATACATAAATCGCATGCGTACCATAACAATACGATTAAATAGTGTGGAACGGGTGGGGGATACGAAGGATATGACACTCCATGGTTGTCGTTTGGCTGCGCTGGACCGATGTTGTTGCCACAGCTGTTGCCCACCCTACCATGATCATCATAATCCGTCATAACCTTTATGTGATGATCCCTAACCTTTTAAATCATACTTCTTCTATTACGCCGCTGCATAACAACCAAAAAAAAATTCATCTTCAAAAAGTTATAATATTTCAATTTATTTTTAATAAGCATGTTCATGTATCATAAATTTAACAACAGCAATTGATAAAAAAATTTTATTATTTATAAAAAATAGTTATTTTCACAAAGTTTTTTTTTCCTTTTTTTTTGTTGACTTCCTATCAGTACTTAAGGTGATATAATTTTTTTTAGATAATTTCTAATTAAAAAAATATTGTCGCAATTTTCAATTTATCTAATCATGGATACATGTATTTTTACATGTTGTTGAATTTTAAATAAATTTGGTTTTTTAAATATAATAATATATTTTAGCTGAGGAAATGTTACGTTAACCTCAAATGATAGCAAAATTTGAATTTGGCCAAATGAGGTTTCAATTCGTTTTTCCTAGCATTTTAAAGATAGAGCCTAAAAGTATGCTAGCCTTTGGCTAAATTGGCAAGCCAATATCATCGAAATTGCTGGGGTCAAATTAATAATAATATCTATAAGGAGAGTGTGCCCATTGTTGTAGAACTTTAAAATACAAAAAGCTAAAAAAAGGTATAAAAAATTCTTGAAAATTACAATAAGTGGGAAACGGCAGCTTTTCATAGAATTTGTTTTCATAAAAATCATTGCATATGGCATAGGCGTTATATTAAAGTCAATTTGGGCAGAAATTTGAGTTCTGAATTAATTAAAGTCATTCATCATATTCAATCCAATTGAATAATAAATCAATATAATGTAAATATTTATATGGTTTTCTTTTTCTCTACAACCCTTTATTGGAAATTCGTTTTAATGGGACAACAGCCAACGTTTATTTTACTTTCCAATCCTTACAAATTACTTTACAAAAGTTCCTAGAATTATCCACATTCTTACAACTTTATCAAAATAAAGTCCTTTAAATTGTTAAGCACGGCTGCCTCCCTAAATTTATTTCACACCTTAATCTAGACCAGTTTTTCAAAAGTACTTAACCAATTTGCATCGCTTTGATTAAGGAAATACGTTAACCCTGTGTTCGGCCATAAGTTTGCGTTAGCATCGGCTGCTCGTGATAAAATTGTCGAGACACTCAAATATTTAGCGCCATCAAGTCTTTTTTTGTCAGCATCCAAGCTAAATAAAGTAGAGCGCTTGCTTTTGCATTTCATTAACATCAAAACTGGTAATAGCCGAATGGCGTCTGGCCAAAACACAATGGCCAACAGCAGGTGATGTCTGTTTCCAATGCTGGCAGCTCTTATCTGACATCTCTCATGTACTAGTCGTTGTAAAAGTAATGTTGTTAAATTTAATTATAGCTCATAGTCCCGAATGGGCGCTACGCACTAGTTAACCTCTTTTTATGGCCAGCTCCCTTCACTCTCGTTAAAAGTAAAAGTTTGTAGGGTATTTTCCGGTCGGGCACCCTCCACTTCCACGGCAGAAATGAAAACAAAACAAATTTTAAAAAATTAATTAACATTTACTATCTTAATCTTAATATTTGTATGCTAGGTGAAACAATCTTATTTTTTGATTTGAATTCTTGAAAACGGATGTGCGTCAATGTAAGCCAATCCCCTCAGAATGTAATCCGGAATTGGGGGAGGTGTGGGCAAATGATCACCTCTCGGCTGATAGCCATTCTCATCGGCTGTGTACTGCAGGAGAATGGGTTGACCATCGGGTGCTGTGTACTGAAAGGATCCTGTAGCATAGGCACTTCCCACACCAGATTCTGCTGCCTGGATATTGTTTGATGTGCCATATTCGTAGCTGTAACTGCCATCCTCGTTAATCTCACTCTTATACTTGGTTATTACGGCATCGGATTCATCAGCCGCAAAGCAGCTGGCGATCAGGCATATTACAGCAAAGATAAAAGTCTGAAAAAAAGACAAAAGCTATATTTCCAGTCTCTTATTATAGAACTGTACACTTACTATTTTGATCATTTTTATTGTATATTTAGCTCAAGCCGAATATCACAGATTGATGTTGAAGATGAGACTGATGGCGAAATCGGAGAAGACGTGACTTTTATAACAAACTTAGCTGGAACATTTGACCTACACCTACTACAACGCCAGACCTCAAAATATAGTAAATATGCATATTAAAATATTTTTGACAACAAATTAATAATTTACGCATCTCAAATATGAATCTGACCGCGTTTTACGATCGTTTTCAACTGCAGTCAAAAATATGCGATTCGTGTTAAATACGTATTAGTTGAGTTTGCTTTTGTCTTACGCACATAAAAAGATGCATATTTAGTCCATTTAGTAAATATCGTAACTCTTTGATAAATGCATTGGCTATTATACAGAGCAGCCCTATTCATCAATACAAATGATAATACATAATGATAATGCCCATTATATCGATATGGTAGTTAATACCACATTTGAATATGGAAATTGCTGTTTCCTATAACCCTAATTCTTTGATTAATAGCTTTTGTCATTATATTTACATCGAATTTATAAGTAAATTAACATTTGAATATACATAACAATATTGTGACGATTTTTACAGTTTTAAAATTTAAGTGAGAGTACTTTTTTGAAAATGGCATAAGCAGCTAATTTCTTGGTATTCCTATTAAAGCGTTGAAACAACTTATTTAAATGTTTACCAACGTTAGATAAAAAAAAACAAGTTGGCATCTCTTCATTGCGCATTTGCGCTCAAATTATAGGCTTAACTTTCCTCGTTTAACAGCACTAAGATCGCATCAGAATTGCTAGCAGCCGACCGATAACAGCTGAAAACTGAGAAGAAATAAGGATCACATTACTCACATAAAAACTTAAAAATATCAAAAATCAGCTAAACAAAAATACACACTCTCTTGTGGAGCACAAATGCGAATTCAAATATCGATTACAAAATGCGACATTGAATGCTTTGCAGTTCTGCTGAGCAACCCTGAATATCAGGTCTGATATCGCAATAAAAGAATAAAGAAGTAAAACGTAAGAATTGCACTACTTCCATAATTAATTTAAACGCAAACCAAATAAAGAAAAACTTATGCACAATGTGAAAAAGAAAAGTGAAATATGTAATGCACAAGTATTGTATGAAATATAATGTGTAAACGTTGTTTTTTAAAGCTTTTGCGAACCAATAATTTTCCTACAAGCGCGCCATTTTGTTTTTGGACTTTCTACTTCTCGCCGTGTTTTCTTTTGTGCAAAATAATAAGACCTCCCCCTTAAACTACGAAAGAATCAAAAACATTGCTAACTGCTCGATTTATAGCGAATAAATATGTAGTTAAAAACAATTATATTAAAAACGCGCGACGTGTGAACATTTATATGTATGCATGTGTGTACATACCTAAATAAAGGCTGCTGAAAATGTCAATACGATGAATAAACGAAGCAGCGATTAGTACGACGACGACGGTCGTGGTCGTGCCTAGCGGCAGAGGCAGAGGGTCAGACGCGCTAATTACGTCATAACAATCAAAGAAAATTCAAGGTCTCCCTAGCGCTCATCAGAGATATGAAGCCTATGTATTAGATTTCGTTACGTTTTTATTAAAAATAAAACTTAAGGCAAACCAAAGGAAAAAAACAGTACACAGACTTTCTGCTACATTTTCGTGCATCTGTCCGTATATGTTTATGTATAAGTGTTTACGTTCGTGTGTATGTATATGCTATTCGCGACTGTATAATTACACACATATATACTTACCTACGTACGTATTTTGTTGTTGGTTGGCACTGCTGTTTATTGTTGTTGTAAGCAGCAGCCTGAGCGAGCGCATACAGAAAGAATGAGCGAAAGAGTGCGCGCGTAGACAAGAAGAGATAACTTCACTCCAAACGGAAAACAAGAAGAAGAAGACAAAATAGTTAAACCAAACAAATTGTATTATTGTTCTTATCAAATATATATATATATGCAAACTTAGTGAGTAAATACTTATAACATTTGAATCGCATTCCCATTTCAGCAGCACATGAGATGTGTGCATCTGTGTATGTGTACATCGGTGCGGCATAGAAACCGCCGCCAAACGGCAAAAGTTCATACCTACATATGAACGTATGTGTACGTGCAATACATACAGACGGACAACGACGAGACCAGCAACAAAAACAAAAATATCACTTGAAGGCGCCCCCGAAAATAATATTGTACATAAAATTTAATTAAGCAAAAAACAAAAAACGGCTACAACAAAAAGGAAGCGAAAAGTAAAAAAAAACAGTAATCAATAGGCGATAAAAAAAGTGTTGTTATCAGCGTGTTTTCGTCATTACGTTTTGGAATTGACAACGCTGTTGTTGGGTTTCTTTGCTTAGTTGCTATTTCTAATACATTGTTGTTGCTGCCGCGAGACAAAGTACGCGGCAGCGGCAGCAGCAGCATCGCGCTTTGTTGTAGACAAAGCGGACAATGTCTGTGCAGCAGTTCTGCCTGCGCTGGAACAATCACCAGCCCAACTTCATATCGGTTTGCTCATCCCTGCTGCACAATGGAACGCTAGTGGATGTCACACTCGCCGCGGAGGGCCGCCAGCTGCAGGCCCACAAAATTGTGCTCTCCGCGTGCAGCTCCTATTTTCAGGTGAGTTAAGTTACATTACTAAGTGAATCCGTATCTAAACTTTCGCATCTTTGTGATAGGCGCTCTTTACAACGAATCCGTGCCAGCATCCGATTGTCATACTGAAGGACGTGCAGTACGATGATCTCAAGACGATGGTGGATTTCATGTACTACGGCGAGGTGAATGTGTCACAGGAGCAGTTGCCACACATTCTCAAAACGGCCGAAATGCTCAAGATCAAGGGTCTTGCCGAAATGCCTACAGATCCGGCCAACCTCACCAAGTCCGACAGCAAATCCTCCAGCGAGGCGACCGAGTTACTCGGCCAAGCTGGCGGTAATGTTACCGGCACTAATGCTGGTGCTGCCGCGTCCAGTCTTGGTGCTGCTAGTGGCAGCAGCAGTGCTGGTGATTCACTCTGGAGCAGCAGCGAAGCTCAGCAAT
Organism: Scaptomyza reducta; assembly: GCA_035044485.1. Classification (NCBI taxonomy): domain Eukaryota; kingdom Metazoa; phylum Arthropoda; class Insecta; order Diptera; family Drosophilidae; genus Scaptomyza; species Scaptomyza reducta. Next base: position 542,276 of record JAWNNV010000606.1, read on the forward strand.
TTCAGCAGCATCATCAGCAACAGCTGCAGCAACAACTGCAGCAGCAACAGCAAGCGCAACAGCAACAACAACAGCAGCAGGCGCAACAGCAACAACAGCAGCAGCAGCAACAACAGCAGCAGCAACAACAACAGCAGCAGCAACAGCATCATCATCACCATCATCATCACCAAGCACAACAACAACAGCAGCAACAGGCAGGTAGCCAAGCGCAGAGTTCACAGACGCATCACCATCAGCTTAGGAGAACTCCATCGCCGCTAAGTGCTGGCACCTCGCCTGCCACGCGTCGCAAGCGTTTGCGTAAATCCTCGAATAACGGTGAGTGTGAGTTGGGTAAAGAATCGTGCATAGAGTAAAGTTAGTTTGTAAACATGTTACTCATTTAATATGTTTGGGTATTGAACAGGTTCTGGTGATCGCAACAACTCCGAGGAGCAGCACAGCAGCTCCCTGGATGCAGCTGGCGCCGCTGGCAGCGCTGCTGGGCTAAGTCTGGCACAGATGAGTCAAATGTCGTTTGGTGGCGGATCAAGTAATAATGCCTCTGCGGCACTGGGCAGTCTCTCGGGACACTCTATGCACGCCGCAAAACTGCTGAAGGAGTCGGCGAGCACTGAGCTAGAACAACAGCCACAGGATTCGGATTTGGACGATGCGCACGGACACATACATATGCAAATTGTAATGAAATTGGTCACGTTAATCTTTTATCAAAGCTTGAGCCTTTTACTGAACTTCATTTCTTTCATCCTATTTATTGATCGCCGTACAGAAGCCCGAAGTGGACATCGGCAGTGTGAACCAATCGATGCCTCTGGACATTTCTGGCACAACGACACCATCGGAACACGACGCGCCCAATTCACAATCTTCGCACTCCGGTAAGTCGTTAAATATTTGTACACTGTTCTTGCTAAAAATGAATCGCAATTCACAATAGCAATTGAAATAAATGAAAATTTGTGTTACAAAAAAAAATAAATTGAGACAAACAAATTCATTGTGCGATTCATTTTTAATGTGCTTAAGAACTGATTGAGGTTCAGAATATTGCTGCGCTGAGAAACGAAAAAACACTAACATAAATATCAATTCATACGCCAAGATCGATCATGCTTCATTAAGGGGTTGTACTTACTATATTGGCAACAGGCTGCCGATGCGGGAGACGAGTCAAGGGTGTGCTCTATTTGGTCCCTAAGTTTTTGTGTTATTTCTTATTGATTTTGCTATCATTATCATTATTTCATACTTAAGAATTTGCTGAGATGTAGCTACTTTTTCTGTTGTTACTCTGCTATCGCTCATTCAAATGTCATGCATTCCATATACATATATACGCACACACAAACAAACAAACACACACACACACACACACACAACTTGAAACACTTACGTTCAAAGAATTTAAGTGCCGATGCAAAGCGCTTGGAGAAATGAATGCTAAAGCTAAATATATAAACAAAAAAATTATTAAAATAACAAAAAAAAAATATAAAGACTACCGTTTTACCGATTAAGTGCGATTAAATTAATTATGTTACATGAAATTATTTCATTTGTATGTACATGTGTATTTAATTAACTACTATTGTGTATTCTATTCAAAAACGAAATCCTACCTGAACTTGGGAATGGGAGAGAGCTAGCACAGAGTCCAAAAACTAAATAACTGTATTTTACTGATTTGAAAAATTTCCACATATATATATTTTTTTGTCGATTTTATTACTAAACTCTTTTGTTTGTCAATTTATTATTTTTGTTTTATTTTTGAGTTTTTTTTATTCCTTTTTTTTTTTGTTTTTTTTTTTTTTTTTGCGGGGAAGCATTATGCAGAGCGGTTTTCGAATGATAATGATTTAGCATTAGCAATCTTTCTACTACTCGATACCGATACCAAATACCATTCTACTATTGTAAACTACTTACTATACTCTATGCCTGTTGTCCAATGTTTTGCCCCTATATATTTTCAAAACTCAGATCTTGGCCAATTGAAGAGCCCCGTCCCTTAAACAAAAACATAAATTGAGAGTAAATTTTTTATATAGAGAGTAATTTTTTCAATTTCAAACCCGTACTAAAGACAAAACCAAATCTTACGCCTGTCTCTCTCTCTCCCCTTCCCAGGTCTGCAATGGACAGTTGTTGATTCAAACTATTCGCGCTTCTCGATGCCCGCCTGTCAGTCCAACTTGATTGGCAATGGCAACGGTAACGGCAATCAAAACAGCGGTGCGAATAGCAGTGCCGGCGTCGGTACCGCCGGCACCACTGACCAGCGTCAACAGCAGCAGCAGCACGAAGCGCAGCAGCAGGCCACGCAACAGCAGCAACAACAGCATCTGCAGCAGCTGCATTATCAGCAGCAGCAGCAGCAGCAACAACAACAGGGCACAACAACTGGTCAGGCGTACTCGTCGCAAATTATAACCGTGAATAATCTTGTCAGTGGTTATGCAACGGCCGCGCAAAATCTATCGCCCACTTCGCCCAACGAATCCAATATGGTGCAGTCCGTCTACAGTCAGGGTCCGACGCCCACCCAGTCACCTGTCCACTCGGGCGTTGGTGGAGGTGGTGGTAGTAGCGCGGGTGGAAGTGCGGGCAGTGCTGGTGGCGGTGGCAATAGCAGCAGTGGCGGTGCTAGCAGTCAAGTTGTTAAACGCAAGCGATCTGTAAATCCACAAGGCGATGAAAATTTTATCAGAGCCCTGGAAGCAGTGCGTACTGGCGGGATCGGATTCTGCAAGGCAGCTCGACTGTACGGTGTGAACAATCGTACGCTGTGGCTAGAGTATAAGAAACGCGGCTATCCGGTGTCAAGACCAAGCATTAAGGCGCGCGTGGTGAAACAGGAGCCCAATCTATCGCCCTCGCCAACACCATCCACAAATCCCGGCGACGATACGACCAACGAAACATATGATCATCTAACTGCTGCAGCTGTTGCCGCGGCTCAAACGGCTGCGCTCAACATGCAGATACCGCCACAGACGGAGACGCCGACACCATCGCTAATGTGTACACCCCATCATGCGGGCACAGCGACAACCACCACAACCGGTGCTAGCAACACGCATCCAACCATCGGCGTTATGAGTCTCTTCGATGCTCGATACATGGACTCACCGGCCAGTGTGCATACCATGTCGCGGCAGCGGTATATCGATGCGACTGGCGGCGGTGGAGCTGCCGCTGCGTCGGGAGCGGGCACAATCAATGTGAATCCGGCAGCTGCTATGAATCTACAGAGTATTAACTTCAACTCAATATAGAATACGGTTTCCATTCACATGGGCGCTGTTGCCGCCGCCGCCGAAGTTGCTGGTGTAATGCCAACCGACCAACTGAGCAGAAGCGGCGGCGAGTCTGCGCACGGCCCGGGGCCAGGCCGGTTGCCGCAAAATTCCGCTGTGATGGCTGCCAGCGACCCACAACCAATGAGCATATCAGCCGCGCCCGTATCGGTCCCAGCAATGGGCACTGCGCATAGCGCAGCGGCTACCGCGTTTCTTTTCAATAATTTTGTAACTGTTGCGGCTCCAACACATTCTTCGTCGTCGTCGTCGCAACCACCGCCATTGGTTGCCAGAACGAAAACGGCGCTGGTTAACACTGGCCTGCAATACTTAGATAAATCCTAAGAACCTTTACTCCCCAACACACCCCCGAAACCAAGGCGCAGCTGTGCAAAGTATAACTCTCGATACAGGTATTAGGGCAACGGCAGCTGCTAAATGTGAAGTACAAAAATTTTAGGCATCGCATTGATATGGTTATGGAGAATACGAAACAGATAAGAATCCACTGGGACATGGTGTGTCCTTAAAGTAGAGCAGATGCGCCGATAACACACCACACACACACACAAGCATATGTATGTAATAATTTATAAAACTTTATTCCTTAGTTCCTTGTTGAACTATAAGGAATCGGTAGTACAGTAATTGTATATGTAACCACAAACAATTTGTATTTGTACATAAATTTATATACAATTTATATTAGTGTTAAATCATCGAAGGAAAGCAATTGATTTATGATGTATGGACTTAGCTAGTATGTATATATTACTTTAAAATATATATAAACCACTCAAAAAACGGCCTAATTATTTTTATCAATGTAAAATCTCCTCTGTTTTTCTCCCATTTGAATCCCGGCACTCGTGTTACAAAAGCAAACCTTTACACCGTTTACATTTTAACTCGCATGATTTAATATATAAAATATATATATATACCCTCAAGATAAATACTTGTGTACAGTTAAAGGTCAAACAGTTTTAGTTGAAATTGATATTTGTATCTAGTTTTGGGGGTAAAATAAATCTGTCGTGGGACAGATAGTGTTATAATCCGCATAATAAAATAATTATTTAAGTCAACTCAATAATGTATGATATATGTGTATGTACCAATATACTTTATTTTAAATGTATGAATTCATTTTGTATTTTCGATTTTGGGATGGTAGTTTATATTTTGGAATCACATGGAAGCAACAATTGAACCCCAGACATTTACACCATTCCACTTATAGTTTCTGTTGAACAAAATTATTTGTTTGTTATAATTTTATCGAGTGCAATTTAACACATACTAGACATATCTTGACGGGTTTCTTGATTTTATCGTTTGTGGGATTCAGTTATTGTACATATTTTATGTACATTCTATATATATATATATACTATATAATTATGGAGGGCCATACGCATACGATAAAGAAAAATAAATAGGACTAAATGGGAAAGCCATATACGCAATATACAAAACTAAGATAACTCGTAACCACCCAAAATCCTAAATGGAGACTGCAGAATCTAATGGAAACAAAATAAAAATAAAAAAACGAATATGAATAGTGTGTGTTTTTAATACAATACAATAAAATCAAATAATTATAAATATGTATGTAATTAAATAGTGAACTTTTTATATTGTATGTCGGAAGGCAAACTAAATACTAAGCGTGATTTGTTAGAAGTCATTTGTATTGTAATTGTGAACGTAAAAACTTTTTGGTAATGCATTTTAATTCCTACATCTAGATGCATAGATATATTATATACACACACACACACGCCAACAACAAACGAATACGAATTCATCAAAAACAACGCAAAAAACAAAACAAAAGAAAACAAAATAAATAAAATAGAATAAACAATAATTACGACTAACTCTGTTTCCTATACAATTGCGTGTTTAACATATACAGTTATATATATATTTAATTATTTACAATTAATGTACTATTAGTCAGCGGTAGTAAACAAACAAAACGACTGTAAAATAAGTTACGAAAAATTTATGTACGATATAATGTAACTAACAAAACGAACCTTTAAGATTTCTAGGCTTCTTCAATGTGCAAGAAACGAATAAAATTAAAAAAAAATAATAATATTAATACTTATCATTCATATAGACATTTTTCATTGTTAACTATTACTACTCTTACCAACAAAATCACATTTTAAATTGGTTTTATTTGTTTTTCCTTAGAACCCAGTCCGGCGCATATCACTCAGCATCATCCAACGTTGGCCATCATGCACAGTCAGGGCACCAGCAGCAGTAGCGGCAGCTTCGAGCGCACACCAAGCGAAACGGAGCAGGCCACAGATCTGCAGACAACACAATCGACAGCTCCGATGGGCTCAAAGAGAAATCGTGTGTTAACGCGACAGCCAAGAGTGAAACGGGACAGCGACAGCTTCTCGTCGCCTAATCAGATTTCGCCGGACACGGCTGCCACAACGCTGGATTTTGATCCGTTCAACGCGGCGGGCACGACAGCAGCCATAGCCAGGGATTACTCGACGCATCATCATCATCATCATCAGGCGCAGGTTCAGCAGCAGCAGCAGCAGCAGCAGCAGCAGCAGTTGCAGTCGCATCATCCGCATCATCATCATAATCCGCATCATCCTCATTTGTTGACCGTACCACCTCGAATTGAGCGGCACGCGTCCGAGCCTGCGCCCAGTCTGGCATCACCCCCGACCCCGCATCTGTTAAGCGTGCCGTCCAGCACTCCATATCTTATAAAGCAGCATTCGGATCCGCTGTTGCCGCGCCAGCACTCGCTGCACTCCACCGGCAGCATTACAGGCACAAATCCATTTGCACCATTGCATCGGCAATACTCGCATCCGCTGTCGGGAACCAATGCGGGGTATGTGCCGCCAGCACCGTTGCACCATCCACATCATATCTCGCTGCCGGAAGCAATCTATGCCTCTGGTTCGCCGCCGCCTGCCGGCTCCTCGCAGTACCTGGTCCCCACACGCCTCGTTACCTCGTCGAGTGAGACAGCGGCCACGCCCACAAATTCGGGAGGCACACCAGTCTCGGTGGTCACATCGCCACCGGCTGGCAGCAGTCGCCAGTCCTTCTCGCCCACATATGGCGGCAGCACGGAGCCGTCTCCCATTCCGGAACGTCACTCGCCGCACTCACCGCTCTCGCACATTGTGGAGCGCAGCAGCGCAAAGATTGAGCGCGAGAATGGTGGTGGCAACAAGCTGCGTAGCTCCAAGTCAACTGGCAGCAGCAGCAGCAGCAGCAACATTCATCTGCATCCCAGTCAAACAACGACGAGTAGTTCATTTGAGCATTTGCCCACGCTGCGCGTGAAGAACGAGGAACTGCAGCGTTCGGTGTCTTCACCTCAGGTATGAACCATAAGTTATTTGAATTGAACGATTTATGTTAACTGAAATGTTTTGCAGACCCAACGTGAAATCATTACCTTGGAGAATCCACGTTCTAGTCATTGCCCGGTCATACGACCCGGTCCAGCCCTGGGCTGCAATTTCTGTTGGAATACCATTGATGGACATGGTCGCATTTTGCGACGCAAAACGAAATACCATTGTCCCGAGTGTCAAACGAATTTATGCATTGTGCCCTGCTTTCAGGAGTACCACGAACGGCTTAACAATGAGGCTGCCGCCGCCGCCACGAGTAGCAACAGTAGCGACAGCCATGCGATAACCAGCAGCACTAGCAAAGGCACATCCTCCTATGCGTCCGTGGGCGGTGGTGGTAGTGGTGGCGGCGGCGGTACAGCTGCTCGGCTTTACACTAAAACCGAATCGATATAAGCCGCACCGTGGTATCGAGTGCTTTGGCTTTAAACACATGCACACACACACACACATTTGTATTTTGTGGCACGACGAAACATTTCCGTCTGTCGAAATTTGTTGTTTGTCGCCAGGTAGAGTGTAGCTGTGGCCTGCAACATTGAGCACGGCCAGCAGCAGCAGCAGCGCACTTTTCATCCTGCATCGAAAATTTTTCATTTGTCGCAGTCCCACTGTCCTGGACGGATTAAGGGCCGCCAGCACAAGGACTGTTTAAGCTCGCTTGAAGTGTAGCTAAATTTGTTTTGTACCTGCGCCAAAATTGGAGCGCAGTGATATATAAATACATACGCATGAGTATGTACGTCCTGGCACATTTTAAACTAATCGCAAACTTAGTGTTACGTACATTGTATGTATATATTCTTGTACAATTTGGAGAAGTATAAATACATAAAAACCAAAACAAAAAAAACGAACAAGGAGTAAACCATCAGCGGTGCAGCTAAATAGTTTCTGCAACTAATCAAGCTCGAATCAACAATTAAATATACAACTACAAAAAATCAACTTTTACAATATATTTGTATAAACAGTGATCGCTAGATAATATATATATAAAGCTTTGTAATCGCAAATAATTGTAAATCGACCTAATATTTGATTCGATCACTGTGAAAATAGTACTACTACATACTTATATTAACTTCCCGCCAAACAACTAGGATTGAAGGAGAAGCCAGGCACCGCTGCGCAGGCGCACGATATTTTTTCAATAGGATGACCTGGTAAACTGAATTTTTGTGTTTATAACTGTTTTGTAAGTGTATTAATAACGATAACAAGCAAACAAAGAAAATATTTAATAAAAACCCATACATATATGCATGTATCGTGGTCCATAAATGCATTAATCAAAGCACATGTGTGTAAACTTGAATGTTAAATAAGTATTTTTAAAAGCGAAAAAAAATCTAAAGAAAAAATCAACTAAGATTCATTTCACTGTTAACTATATTAAGCTTGGTTATAAAACACATAAAGAGTACAAAATGAGGTTTGAGGAAATATGGCAAACTTAAAAAAAGAAATACCAACTAAACCAAGTTAAGATTTTAATGAATTCAATTCTAGATGGAAATTTATGCGATTACAAAAATTGATGTTGTAATTCAATATATATATATATATATCTATGTATATGTTTATATGTATGTGGATACTTTTTAACCAGCTCATGAGAATTTAAGATTATCATGTAAAACTCAAAACATGAATCAAAAACCCCCAAAATTGGCTTATATTTCTAAATTGCAACAAGCATATTTTATAGAACTTGAAATTGTCTATTTTCTTACTATTAGAACCGGACCCCCGAAGCCTTACTGAAGGATTTCACTTTGCGGCCGTTATCAATAAATCATTGTTTATAAATTTACAATTTCTACATATCGTTTTTATTGATGTATTCATCTAGTAATTACCATTGAACAAACTGCGAAGGATTGAGTTGCGGTTTGCTTACTTCTTTGCTGGCGCCACCACCTCGGCTGGTGGGTTTGCATTGCGGAAATTGGGGAACTGCTCCCAGGGTGCCGACAGATCAAACTTTCTAAACTCCTGTGCCAGCTCCAAAGGTTCGCAGACGACTCGTTTCTTCTCGTCGTCATAGCGGAGCTCAACATATCCGGACAACGGGAAGTCGCGTCGCTGTGGATGTCCCTCAAACCCATAATCGGTGAGAATGCGTCGCAAATCGGGATGATTGGCAAAGAAAACACCATACATGTCCCAAATCTCACGCTCATACCAATTGGCTGCCTTGTGCACCTCACAGGCCGAGTCCAGTGGGGTCAGCTCGTCTGTGTAGGTCTTGACACGGATGCGAGCATTAAAGCGAAGCGACAGCAAGTTGTAAATAACCTCAAATCGATGCTTACGGCAAGGCACATCCATGCCGGCAATGTCAATTAAATTGGTAAACTGCGCCTGATGATGATCCTTCAGAAACTGGAGCACTGGCACAACGCCCTCGGGAGCAATGAGCACTTCCAGCTCATCTCCTGAAGTCAATTGCACTTTTTGCACATACTTGGGCAAGCACTCAGATACATAGCGACCAAAGTCGGAAAGTGATGTGCGAGCAGCTGCGTCCGGCTTGCGTACAGTGGCTATCAAAACAGATAAAATAGCGTTACACATTTTTATGTTTCTTTTGCAATACTTACGTTTCTCTGGAGCCTTGGCATCAACGGCCGCTGTACTGGACAAACGGAGGGCAGCTGTTCCAGCGGGCACCACTATGTGTACAGAATATGTAATAGTTTGAATTGATATTATACATGTGCAAAGCATTGATTAGTTACCATGCTTGGCCGTCAAAGCGGCAGAAGCAAGTCTGGCCCCCAGACTTCTAATTAAGGCGGCCATACGCTCGATTTAGTCAAATATTAGATTATAATCCCAAGAATCTGCACAATATTTGACAGTTTATGTAATAACAAAACGTCAAGGAGCCAGTGTTGAATAAGCTTGTTTTGTTAGTGAACTAGTTCGTTTTTCTTATGTGAAACCGTACAATTAAAATTTTGTTAATATTATTTTTATATTATATTTATTTTTATTTTTTATTTACCTTAAAATTATATTACTTGTAGGGAAAAATGACAAAACACAGAAAGCAAGTTTAGTTTGTGGCCCAACAGCAGCTGTGGAAAAACCAAACACAAATTCGCGCTTTAGAGTTGCCATTAATTGTAAAGTATTTTAATACATAACAGCTTAAGAGTAATTTTATTTTGCTAGATAATTTAAAGAATGAACAAGTGTATTTTCGTTTAGTGCTTAACACATTTTTAATTGCAAATAAATTTGTATATATTAAGATCGCAACAGCATCCCACTTCAAAACACGTTCGACAACCCTGACGCTCTTCATTTTCGTCGCGTTTCGCTTCGTGCGCTGGAATAGAATAGAAACAGATTTTTGGAAAATAAAACACAACAAACGAAAATGGTAATGGTTTTTGGAACAAATGCAAAAAACAAACATCAACACTAGTTTGTTTACATCTGTGTCGTGATAATCTTTTTACAGAATCACCTAAAATGGATGGGTCACGCGTCCACAATAATGGATATTCAGCGCGTTCTGCTTCACCAGCAGAGCAACAATCAAAGCTGCGAGGTTCTTCTAGTTGCCAAAGATGGAATCAGTGTACGTGCCCATCTTTTTGTGCTGAGCACGTGCAGCGATCTGATGCGCAATCTTCTGGTCGATTTACCTCCAGGCCAAGAGGCAACTGTCATCCTACCCGATATTCGCGGTGAGCTGTTGGAGAGCATGTTGTCTTTCATATATATGGGTGAAACGAGTTTGCCATCTGCCCTGCTCACCGAATTTCTCGCAGCTATCAACTTGCTGGGCATAAAGTCTGCCATAAGTTTTGAAACAAATCCCACAGCAATGACCACCACAAATGTCCTTAGCAGCGCTATGGCCGTGGAAGCAGCAAAGTCCATTAGTGGCTTGCAAATTGCAAATGCGTCTCTAATGGAAGAGGAGGAAGAAGATGCTAACTCTGTGGTTGGTAAGTTGGAGATGGATACAACTGTGCTCGCGAATACGCAGCAACATCAACAGCATCACGAGCAGCAGCAGGAGCGAACGTTGGAATTCCTTGACGTTTACAGCGATCAGCCCAAAATTACGTATTCAATTGAGCACATGGGCGGCAACAGCAGTGGCAATCAGTATATACTAACAGAAAACACTGGTACGTTTACCATAACACAATCAGCATCTTCTGTAACTAAGTTAGGAGGAGCAGTGAACGCAGCAGTGATGGATGCAGCAGCGCACAGTGGCCAAATGGTGGACGATGAGGTGGACGCAGACGTCAATGATGATCACGATGAATCGGAGTCACAGCTTATAGAGGAGGAGTACGGAACTGCAGGCGATCCCCTAATAGAGATAAGTGCAGATGCAGATATGTCTGAAGATGTAATGCAAGAAGTGGATGCCGGCGAAGAGGAAGATGATGAAGAACTTCTTGATGTAAAACCACGCAAATCCCACCTAGATATTAAAATGTTAAAAACTAAGATACGCCAGCGTGCCTCGCCAGTAAAAGTCTCATCGAAGAAAGCGATAACGAAACAACACCATCATCAAGTAGCACTTAAAAAGGAGATCAAGGATGATATTAATGATGCTCTTGATTTGGCAGCTGATGCTGTCCTTCACGAAGGACTGAGTCTGCAAAAAGCTGCGGATCGTTATGACATATCAAAAACCGTTTTATGGCGACGAGTACGATCTAATCCTGCATACATGAGAATCAAGCGCGAGAAGCCATCGCTATCGGAGGCCTATCAGCGTCTGAAAAAGGGCGATTCATTAAAAAGCATAAGCCAGGATCTGCACATACCAATGTCGACGCTTCACAGGCACAAGGTGCGTCTGGCGTCGCAGGGTTGCCTGCCCGATTTTGTGGCCTGTCGGCGACGGGATAGCACCCCGAGAGACGAGCTCCGCGACAAACTTGCAAAGGCAGTGCATGCCTGCATAACCGGTGGCATGTCCCAAAACCATGCTGCGAATCTCTTCGAGATACCCAAGAGTACGCTCTGGCGCCATTTGCAGCGTCACGTTAACGAACGGGAAAGGAAAGTCAAGGAGGAGCAGGAAGACGAGGAGGAGGAAGATGGTCTCAACTAAATACAAGCAAAACATTCATAACATTCATGTACATTATCAATTAATCGTAGTTTCATCTTGTAGCCCTTTTAGACATAATTTACCTCTAAGCTAAATATGTCATTAAAAATGTTTACATATTAATCTAAGCTGCTTAATAAGAACGGCTTTGGTACGGCTTTGGTAAGAAAAATGGCTAGTGCTGCACACGAGCACGAAATTCGCACATCTCTATCGATACTCACGCAGTTTTATCGATACCACAATGTCTGCCGGCTTGTTAAGCAGATTCGAAATCGTGATATACTTTTCTGTATATATTGTCTATATTGTTATTGGGCTATACAAAATCTATGCATTACGCGATCGCATCCTCCACTCGACACAGTTACAGTTCGCGGAAGGCTGGCTCCTGCTCCAAGGTGACGACGTTGTGCGTTTGCGCGATGACAGCAATGACGAATTGGAGAATTTCGCTGATTTTATCGCAACATTTTGGCCCTATTACCTGTTGCACGGCATTGTAACCGGAGTTTCCGCCTGGAAGTGGTCCCACTTGCGTCGCCATGGACACATTGCAGTCTGCGCATTGGCACTGGCTTTAAATATGCACTGGACATCACAAATCCTTCTTGCCACACTGCTATTTAGCTATTTCTTGAATGCAAGAACACGGTCAAAGCGTTTAACGTGGCTGCTGACCGGCGTCTGGATTTTGGCCATTAATGTGGCCAAGAATAGTATATGGTGGCTGGACAAGGTTGGTTATGCTGAATATGCCATTTTGATAGTTACCGCTTCCTGGAGTTTATTGCGCGGCTGCAGTTACTCCTTGAGTGGAGCTGGTAGCGATGGTAAACTTATTGATTACCTGGCATATACCATGTACTTTCCCTGCCTGACATACGGACCTTTTATCAGCTATGAGCGTTTCAAGCAGAAGGAAAATTCCGCTCCCCAACTGCAATGGCGGAGATTCTTCGTAGCCCTGTTGCGCGTTGGATTCTGGTGGTTGATGATGATGTGGTCTCTGCATTACTTCTTTATCCACTATATGGCTCGTGATGTGCGCGTTGTCGCGATGATGGAGTCCGTCTTCTGGCAGCATGCCGCTGGCTACTTCATGGGACAATTCTTTTTTGTCTACTACGTGATTACCTATGGTCTGGGGATTGCGTTTGCCGAGCATGATGGAATTGCTGCACCGAGGAGGCCACGTTGCATCGGACGCATACACTTTTACTCTGATATGTGGAAGTACTTTGATGAGGGCCTATATGAGTTCCTCTTCAGACACATCTATGCGGAGTTGTGCGGAAAGAAATCCTCTCCCGGAGCCAAGCTATGCGCCACTGCATTAACCTTTGGATTTGTATTCGTTTGGCATGGCTGCTACACATATGTGCTCATTTGGAGTGTTCTTAATTTTGTGTGTCTGGCGGCGGAGAAGATCTACAAGACTTTTGTTTCGAGACCTGCTTTTCAGAGATGGTCTCTGCAGCTCCTTGGCTCCGCCGGCGCTCAACGTTTCCATGCACTGCTCGCCACACAGCTTTTTATACCCGCCGCCTTCTCCAATGTATACTTTATTGCCGGCCAGGACATTGGCAGTTTTCTAATGCGAGGCGCCTACTTGAGCGGCGTGGGCAACTATTTGGCGCTTTCCTTTTGTAGCTATTGCTTCTTTCAATGTTCCGAGCTACTGCTGTTAAAGATTGGGAAGGAGAAAACTAACTAAGTTGACAACAAACCTGTACATAAATAATATATAGACTGCACATAGATCGCCTTAGTCACAGGCTTGCCTAATACAAGTTAAGTGTAATTACTATATCATATATAATAAAATATTTAAACAATAAAGACTTCATAAATTACAACACCTATATTTAAATGCGGCATATATCTAAAAGCCTTCACAACATAGTTAAAAGTCTTTTAAGTTTCAAACAATATACATTTAGAAGTAAATAGTTCTAGTTTGGAGTTTCTTATAATTAATCCATCCACATGGTTTGCGTACAAGTCGATTGAAAGTTTTCCAACTCCAGCAACTCGTCAAGCATTTCAGCGCAAGTTTGAGTATGCTGCGTATTGTAGAGACCATCCTCATCGTCGTCGGGCCAACGTGTTTGGGTTTGTATGTGGGAAAGGCCAAGCTCCTCGAACAGTTCGTCGCAGGTCTGGGTGTGCATGTGTGCCGAAGTTTGTGGGCCAAACATTGGCTCTGCCTCCTGGTATGCCCCGTAGACGCATTCCGGATCGAGATCAAGATCCGTCATTGTGCCTTGGTCCAGCCTGTAGTCGAGCGTTTGAGTTTGTATGTCACGCAGCAATGGAGCCTCTGCATGGTTCATGTCTATTTCATTGAGATCTACATCATCCGTTTGCGTTTCGATGTCGTGCAAAATTCGCTCCACTTCCTCAACGGTGAAATTGGTCAGTGGTAGCTCGCTCTCTTGTCTAGCACGCTCTGCCAGGGCAACGTTTATAGCTTGTTGTATAGCCTCATCCATCTCGATGAAGTTTCCGGTTTGGGATGCGTTTTGCAAAACAACTGGAATCTCTATGTTTGGCAAACAGTAGAATGTTGGTTGCATGGGCGACTCTTCTGGCGGTATCTGTGCCTCGATAGGTATACCCAAATCGACAACTGGTTCCGCTGATCGTAGTGGCGAGTCTGCTATTGGTATCTCCTCCTCAATATGAGCATCTAAATCGGCAACTGGCTCCGTTATGACTTTGGCAGAGGTTATCGTACATGAAGTTGTTTTCTTCTTTTTCTGGCTTGACTCTGGGGACGAAACGGTTGAAGATGGTGTCTGCTTTTCGACAGGAGCGTTTAAATTGGAAGCTTGCTTCGGGTTGATTTTGGAATAGTTTTTTTGCTCCTTTCTCCATTCATCGATAGAGGGAATAAGTACTTTAGTTGTTGGCAGCTCATTGCGATCCTGATGATTCTTGCGACGCATATGTGTTGCAAGGCTGGCCTTGCTTGAATAGACTAGTCCACAGACAGTGCATGTAAAAGCTGTGCAACACAGATGCGTTTCTAGATGACGGGCAAGGAGAAATGATGAGTTGCATTCACCACATTTGAAATCCTTGACCATATGACTCTTTTGGTAGTGTTGGCGCAGAAAGCGGATGTTGCCAAAGCTGCGACCTTCATTTCGCTCGGCATGGTAAATACAGTTGGATACAGGACAAAAATATTCTGTGATGTTCACCAGGTTGTTGACGGCTACCAAATTGTGACGTCGCCGTAGATGCAGTTGATAGTGGCTTTGGTTTCCAAACACCTGATCACTGCAGTACTCGCAGCGATATTCGCGCACTGGCAGCAGCTCAGTGATATCAGGTGTATATTTACATGTCATGGACACAACAATTGGTTGTAGTTCTCGATGAAAATTTGCAATAACAGAAACAAACGTTCAGGGTTGCCAAGGAAGCATTATTTTAAATTTAAATCGAATCGATAGCTTTTTGTATTTGCAGTACTGAGCTATTTATATCGATAGCTCGATGTCTTAGACAAAAATGGCATATTTGCATCTCTAGTTATTTTGTTGCCGTTGTCGTGTTGTTGTGCAAAAGTCTGCTCGGTTAAACATTTCGAGGTAATTCCAAATAAAAAATTGCGTACGAACAAAATTTGTATATATTTTCCATACATGAGGGCATTTTGTATTGATATATGTATAAAGGTCGTGAGTGATTGATATTGTTGAAGTAGTCCAAAACCAATAGAATTGCAAAAGAATTGCATACACAAGCATATTATATACGCACACATGTTTGTTGTGCAAACATGTATAGTATAAGAAAACGTCGTTTTTATTTAAAGTTTAATGCTGGACTTTTAAGCAAAAAAATACGCATGGCGTCTGGTTTAATTGCTATTTCGGGCTTCTTTTACTAAGAAATTCGTTCCGCGATTTACAACTGTGTCGAATTCAATTTTCGTCTCGCAATAAAAATGTGAGCGGTACCAATACATTAACACTGTACATTTGTGTAGAATGTGCATGTAATTAAAAGTACTCGCTTCAATTCAGCGAAAAGTGAAGAGCTTTTGAAAGAAAATTTGAGTTATAAATTTGTTCATAAAAATTTATGATTTGTGGACAATTGTGTTCCTACATAATTTTGTATACACCTGTTTGAGTATGCATATATATATATAATGCTAAAAATATGTTTGCTGCAAAACAACACTATCCAGCATAAACACACCTAAATTCATGACTTGTGTCTGCTCTCAGCCTTTTCTCTCCAAATTTATCATGACGACGTCATCGTCGATACAATCGTCGAAACATCTGTCTAAATCCAGCGTGATCTGCTATAACTGTATTGTTATTTCTAAAGACAATAATGAATATTGGTTAGCTTAATTAATTAATTAGTGAACACAGCTTTGCAACGTGTTTTTTTGACTTAGTCAGAGGTCGTTAGCTTATAATTATTGTAGCTTAAATACTCAACATTTTATATATATACCGAACGCCCACTTTTTATGGCACAATTAAACGCAAAGACTAAAAATGTGTTTATCAGTGCTCTTCGGGTTAGCTAGGTTAATTAGACAGCAAAAAAAAATTTCAATAGCTTTTTAAACATACATACATACAACGTGTATTTAGATGTACATGTGTATTTGCGTACTTGATGGCTTTTTGACCTAATGACATCACCGATCTAAAATGAGAGCGATATCACGTTGCTAAATTCTGTTTGTGCCCTTTGGGGCACTAGCTTAACTAGCTTAACAAACCAGCAAAAAAAAAATTTCAATAGCTTTTTAAACATACATACATACATACAACGTGTATTTACATGTACATGTGTATTTGCGTACTTGTTGTCTTTTTGACCTAATGACATCACAGATCTAAAATGAGAGCGAAATCACGTTGCTAAATTCTGTTTGTTGTATGTGTGATTAAAGCGACTTTTGACGACACTTCCGGTTACGCTTACTTCAATGTTTCGCTGTCTCTCCCCCTCTCTCCCACCCTCCGTGCACATGCCTCGTGTCTGCTGATTGGATGGGGAAAGTTGTGGTTTTCCACAGTTAAGCTTAGCAATGGCTTGATTGTTGTTATTAGATTGTGGCCTTGCTTTTTGCTCGCTGAAAAGAGTTCATATGTATTTTTCTAATTATTAATATAGTAGAAGTACGTTTGTTGTTCTCAATTGTCTTTTCGTGTGTACTTCTTATCAGCCAAAGCTTGACGACGCAGCTAATTGATGTAGCCGCGAGACAGCAGAACAAACAAATAAATAAACCAAAGTACATGCGTATGCAGTGTCTGAATGTTAATTTCCATTGTGTGCCATCAATGTGAAATTCAATTCAGTTTGTCACTTGAAGCTCCTTAAGCCGGACAAATTTCAAATAACATACAGTGAGCGCTCAATATATAGTGAAATTTGAATTAATAAAAGTTTTCGTTTCAAGTGTGCTATCTTCTCCATCTGTTTTCCATGGTTTCATTAATTTTTTCGAATGTATCAAGGGTGAATCGTTTGTTATATACTCAGAGAAAATCTTTCGAAATACAACGGAGAGTAAAGAACTATATTGGCCTTGCTCTCTGTTGATGTTTCTGTAATATTTTGTGTATTTTGAAATGCGGACCCATAAATTGCTCTCATTTTTCTCTGGCTGGTTGAGTCATCGACATTGGCATGTTCTATTTATAACTAATCTCTTGTCATTTTGGGATTTTCATTCTTTGCGCTTCTGTAATTGTTGATTATAAAATTTATGTGCTCTCTTTGCAGGTATCTATTAAGCACGTGCATTTCCATAAACCACCACAAGAGGAAACATGAGCAAATCAACGAGCGATGCACCACCGTTCACATACGTTCCGCCGCCATCGGCGCCTCCATCCTATTTGGAGTCAATGGGCGGTGTGAAGCCAGTGGGACCATATACGCCAGTTGCTGCACCAGCCACCGTGGGCACAACTATTTTGACCACAGTGGTGCCCATTGGGCGCTCCTCGACACACATGATATGCCCCTCATGCCACGCAGAGATTGAGTCAACGACACGCACGGAGCCCGGCATGATTGCCTATCTGTCCGGTTTTGTAATTGCATTGCTTGGGTAAGCGCCAGTGGCGCCAGTTAATAATTTACTTGCTCAGTCTGACATATGCCTTTGTTAATTGCAGTTGCTGGCTGGGGTGTTGCTTGATACCTTGTTGCATTGATGACTGCATGGACGTGCACCACACGTGCCCCAGCTGCAAGGCGTATTTGGGCCGCCATCGTCGATAAATAACTGCCACTGCTGTCATGTACAAGTACATTACGTGACGCAGCTATACATATGATTGGAGAAGGGAGTAGGAGGAAGCAAGTGGGGAGGAAAGAAGAGTTAAATTTAAGCAAATGTTTTGCCTTTTTTTATTTAATTGTAATAATATCACTTGAATTCCATAGCAAATGGAAGTGCAAGCGCTTAACTCTAATCTAATGCTAATCCTTGTTGATTTGATCAAGATCCATGCACATTTTTGGATAATGTAATTGTTTAATATTCCGAACCACAAAACATTTAAGCAAATAAAATTGTTTATATTAATATTTATGTAAATACTTACAGACATTTGTCCAACGAATGTGTCTGTTGTTTATACAATAATTTAATTCGAGTTCAAAATTGTCTTAAAAATTGACTAGCTAAATACAAATCGAAATATATAAATTTATTTTAAAATGCTGCAAAAACACACAATTTAGTAATGTAATACTAAGACATGAATTATACAAATATTTATATAATGTACTACTTGCGAATGTCTTCATGCATATATATTCATATCGGGCGTATATTCTACATAAATGATAATATCAATTGATCAATAATGTCAATGTCAAACTATGTCTTCTAATTTTTTAATAATAAAATCTACACATTAATATAATAATTTATATGCAGAACTTCTTAAACAAATGCATTATCGTTGAATGCAACTGAAAACTGTTAATCTGTGACTATATGACACGTCCTTCAAATATCCGCAAGGATATGCCCAACTTGTTTTTTGTAGTTGCCTGAGTGCCCCTACGCGTATGCAACACTTAAGGCGAGTTTAGCCACTACAGTAACCGAATTTGTAGCCAGGGTGCATGTACATGCTAAAAATTTTCCCACGTATAAATATCCCAAGCTGACAACAGCACAAAAATAAGTTTCGTGTCTTGGCTATTTGCATGTTATTGTTTTTAACCATTTATTTAAAAAAAGGGTATAATGGTTTTGTCCAAAAGTATGTAACAGGCGGAAGGAAGCATCTCCCCCCAGCAGTCAAATTTATTTTCCTCGTTCGGGCTATTTTAACTTGCATTCGCCAAGTGAAATACCAGGCGAACAGAAGCCATCAGCAGGCAACTCTTTAAACTCACGTACAGAGCTCAAGGTGAAATATTTAAGCCGCTCATCGCTGTTACTCTCCACAGCTCAGCTGTGTTAGTTAACATCTGAATTTACAGATCAGCCTGTTGCTCAATGAGAATGTAATACAGTATTACATTCTCATTGCCTGTTGTTGAATTCTGTTCGCCTGGTAGTTCGACAGAAAGAACTACATATATCGAGAAAATTTACTTTGATCATCTGAAAAATACTAAAAAATACCAAAAATACTAGATATTACGAAAAACTCGTAAAATCATGCTGGAATATAAAAAAAAACATAAAAACAATACTAGATCTTGCGAAAAACTCGTAAAATCATTCTGAAATTCCATTTTTCCCATTTAATAAGAGAAACGCAAAGATGTTCATTTTTTCTATTTATAAATTGTATTCTTTGTATAATTGTAGTTCGTTAGTTTCGCATAACACTTGTCAAATTCTTTATATCGATTTAATATGTTCAGATAACATTGTACACCACAACATGCACATACACTTAAATTTCAATTATATAGTAAAGTATAATATGTTAATAAACATATTTTATTTATATTTGTTTTTTACTGTTCTCTGTGGTGTACTTTATTTATTATTTGTATTTTTAACATGCCTTACACATACATTAAATATATTGCATGGAATTTTCCCTTTTCAATTTGTATTTTTCATTTTTTATAATAAACTCTGCAAAATCGGAAAACATACATGCTCGTCTTGTTTGCCATTTGTAAAAACTTAAATATACAAAAACTAAATGCTATAACTAATCATATATTTATAGTATATACTTTATATATATATATATGTTTGCTTTACATGAATGCGTGTATTTGTATAAACAGTTTCAGTTATTATTATAGTATGGTTTTATTCATTCATTTGTAATGCATTTGAATTGTTAACATTGTTCACCACGTTTTGTATATGTATATGTATTTGTATGTTTTCAATTTTTCATCTTCTCTAATCTGTGTATGTATATAGATTTATGTTATATATATATATATATTTGTTTTTTTATGAATGCGTAACGCCTTAAGGTAATATTTTTAGTTGCTTCTCTTGATAGGTTGATTTTTAAAACATGTCCGCACATAAAATCAAATACGTAAAAACCAAAATAAAAGGTAAGCACTTAGACAGTTTCAGTATTTAGGGTATATAGTATATATTTTTTAAGCTGCTGTGATTATTGGCCATGTTTAAGTCTAGTTTTAAGCACAATGGTAAATACTTGGCTATATACAGGGTATGGCCCGACTTGGCTTAAACAATGGGCGCACAAGTCGAGTTGCTTGCTGTCGCCTTGGGTTGCTTCACCAAGCACGACTGCGAGCTATTGCCCATGCTGGAGCCATCCAGGCTATCAAGATCGAGCGCCGTATCAATCATTGTCGTATCATGAAGCATTCTCAGCCGATCCGCCGACTTTGCCTGCTCGGCGCCATCAGCAGCCGACTTGCGGTGATGAAATGAGGCGCTCACCGGATCGTCCAGATCGAGATCGTCACTGAGCAGCGTCGATGAGAGCACGGCTTGCTGCTCATTGTGCTGTTGCTGTCGTCGTTGCTGCTGCTGCTGCTGATGCTGAGCCTGCTGTTCATCGATTATGTTCGAGTAGACATGCAGGTTAGCATCTGTGGCTGTTACTTGCGGCACATTGCTGTACATATTCTCAGGCTGCGATACAGACTTAATTAGCGTATGCTGCTCACCACTGATGGCAGCTGCAAGCAATGCGGCGCCCGCAGAGGCTTTGTGGTGCAGATCGCCCGTCATGGGCGCATTGACTACTGCCGAGTCAAAGTCGACATCAAAAAGGTTGCTGTAGCTGCCGCTGCGGTTGCGGTTGCGGTTGCGCATTTCCCGAGCCTTACACGACGCCGCAATGGCGGAGACAGCAGCTACAACTTCGGTGCCGGCAACCACAACGACATCGGCCGTGTCCAGCTCGTCCTCGCTGCTGGCAGCGGCAGCCAATTGGTTTTCATATGCCAAATCTGTAATGGCCGAACCGCCATTGGAGAGCTGTCGCTGCTTGTGATGGCGGAACTGACGAGTTTGTGTGGCCGTTTGTTGCGTATACGCCGGCATGTCCAGTTGGGCTAGTGGAATCTCATTATCGACAAGCTGGGCTAGACTATTGGAATTACCTGTATAGAAGTAGAAGAGATGGTTGAAATGTTAGTTGAAACTAATTATGGAACTGTTCATTATTGGTTTCGTTTTTTTCGAATTGCATACATAATTACTGTGACACATTTATAATAAATGGTTAAAGAACTCTCATTACAACAAATTTGACAACTAATTAAAAATTCATATTATTCAATTTTAGGAGTATTTTTTTTTGGTTGTTTGTTTTGTTTTATTTACGCTAGTGTGTTCCCTGTGGGCGTGGTTGGTGGTTTTTTGATTTTTGATTTTTTTTTTAGCTGCTATTTATATATGCAAACAATTGAAAATTCTGAAAAAGGCGGCAAATTAAAAATGTAAAATATATAAAATGTATGTATGTATGTAATAAAATCCAATGCACAAAACAACAACTCAAACAAATATGTGTGTGTGTGTGTGTGTGTGTGTGGTAAATTATAGTTCAGTCCGCTTTGGGCCAGAGTTGAGTATAAACATAATTAAAAATACATAATGTAATTTTTTGATAATCACTTAAATCAATATACAGCCAATGGTTATAATTTAATTATATATGTTCATGATTAATGATTACTGTTTGATTTTTGATTGTAATATCGTTTTATTTCTTGTTTTTGTTGTGTGTGGAAAGCTAAATGAATTTTCTATGCGGTGCCAATTGAAATAAACGCAACAATTCAATGCATGCTTCAACAATTTTGTGTGTAATATCAATTAGCCAATATTTCAAAAGTACAATATTTATAAAAATCAAACAATTCTAATAATGTACAATGATAGTTCGTTGATAAAGAGGTTTGTGAGTGTGTGCGTGTGTGTACGATATGTGGTTTTAATGTTGGGTTTTGGTTATGTTCTTTGTATATTCAAAGTAAATTATAAGCAATTCTCGTGAATTGGGTATTATTATTGTTATTTTATTTTTATTTTTGTAAAAACAAGGCTAAGCAACTAAAGGCGTCTTAGGAAAAATTATACTAAAGTACAGGATTCACGAACGTATTTTTTTTATTACAAGATATCTTTGGCTAATTTCGCTATATAGTTTAAAAATGAAAAAAGCAAAGTATGTGGCATATATCGGATTGGTATTTTGTATAGATATATTTATATAGTAGATAGCAATCTTTGCTTGGAAAATAAATGTCGGAAGCGTTGTTTAAATACTTGAATTTCAATTTACCATTATAAAAAGTACAACAACAAAAATGTATATTGGTTTTCAATTAATTTACTTTGTTGATTGAGTTGATTGTGAAAGGCAAAACTCACCCAATTGAGGCATATTGTATGAGGCATTTATGTTTTACTCTATGTATTAAGCGGCCCTCGAAAGCTTTCACTCAATTGCATTTAGTTATAAGTTGCAATTTTGTTCGTTTTTTTTTTTTTTTTTATAATATCAAGACACAAAATGTTTATGGTTTATTTGTTGTGGGTTGTTTGATTATTATTATTTTTTTTTTGGTTTGTTCCACAGTCACAAGTTGTATTGAAAGATATAAAAAAGAGTTTGGCATTAGTGTATGAGTGTGTGTACGTGCAATAACCAAGAGAAAAATCAATCATGTATTCGCAAACTAGTATTGCGTGGTTTTTTATTGAGATGGGGAGGGGGTGTAGTATATATTCAAAGGGTAGATCTGGGTTTGTGTGGGCGCGCCTGAAGTTCCTTTGAATGTGGAATGTATGCGAAATAATATCACGCAAAATGGAAACTCAAATATGGTGGCGATTTTTTTTTTTTTGTATCAGCTTTTGTAGGAAATAGAAAAAGCGCGTTAAACTTTTATAGAATGGCTTCCATTTTGTAATTATTGTACACAGATTTCTGAACACTGTGTGTGTGTGTGTATGGATGTCTGTGTGTGTTTATTTGTGTTGATTTTCACCACAGCAGAAGTTTAGGCTTGGTTCCTGCAAACATTTTAATCTAACGCGATTTGATTCTATAAGAATTATATACCCGGAAAAATGTTTGTTTTATAACAATATTAAGACACATTTTTTTTGCGTCTTGACACAATTTTCTTATAAAAACAAAGTACAATCAGCAGCAAACTTTCGTTCGCTAAGACATGTCTAACTTTAGAGCTGAAAGATTTCTTCGTCATTGTCTGCGTTCCTGCTGAACAATTTACGGAAAAAGGTTTACAGGAATCTCTGCATTTTTTGCATACAATATCTAATTTATATTTGTGATTTGTTGTTCATTAACATTACATTTTCTTTATTGCCCAACATTTAAGTATAATTATTATAATTATTATGTGTTTGTATGTGTGTTATGTGTATGTGAATGTGTGTCAGTGTCCTTTACATGCATAAGCACATATGTATGTTATGTTTTACATATATATATATATATTCTGATCATATTCAACATACAGTATGTATACAATTTTATTTATAACTCTTCCATGGCTAAAAGGAACTCATTTATGTGTGTGTGTATATATATATATAATATATATTTATGTATATGTATTGTTAATGCATAACATTAATAGCCTTAAAGACTGCGGCACAAGCTGCTAATGCGCCCATTTTACAGTAAGCTGACTTCTTGTTCAATTTTCACTTAAAATCAAAAGCCAACCTCTGGCCCAGAACATCAGATTGTTTTGTTTTGTTTCGCCAGAGGAATTTGCTTTGTTGTAACATTTACAAAACTACTTATGGCTATGTATAAATATTTTTTGTTGTCTCTCAGTTTTGTAACATACACATATATATTATTGTATATATGTTTGTTTGTTTGTTTTATGACAATATTTGCAGTCACTTGGCAAGTTGTTAACCCTAATAAATATCCAATATTCCATTGCATTGCATTAACTAGATTTTTGTTTTAGTATAAATTACAGATCTTTTAAAATTGTTATACAACACTACACATATCAAATGCTTATTGAATTTCGAAAGTTTTTGTAA
The DNA here is from genome assembly GCA_035044485.1 of Scaptomyza reducta. NCBI lineage: Eukaryota > Metazoa > Arthropoda > Insecta > Diptera > Drosophilidae > Scaptomyza > Scaptomyza reducta. The sequence goes on from JAWNNV010000606.1 coordinate 566,615, forward strand.
AAAACAAATTAATATACTAACAACAAAATGCGTTATATATATATTACTTTTTCTTGTCTTGTTTTTTTTTTTCGATAAATGGCAGTTGTTTGGCTATATTGAATTATTGCTTTGCTAAGTTTACTTTTCGACTTCATTGAATTGAAACCTTACAAAATAAATTTTCAACTAAATTGCACAAGTGACTGCCACAATTCAAGGGCTCTCATTCCTTATATATATATATATATTGTTTATAAATATTAGGTATGTATATATATATATATATATATATAGTAAACAAAATTAAAATTTCAACCGACTACAAACTGAGTTTCAAACATGCAAGTGTCTTCAAAATGCATTGCTTTTCATTTTTGGTTGAGTTATTTTTTGGTTTTCGTTATAATTTGGTTTAAGTTAAGTTAGTATTTACTATTTTTTGGAGGTGGCGGCGTCGGGATATGGACTTTATACATTATATAGTGTGTTAAGTGTTATTTTTGTTTTTTCGTTGTAAATTGCTGTGACAACTGAAAAAAAATATATATGGCCACACTGGCGCTCCGCTGCAACAGCGATGCGTCAGCGTTAGCCTTTGCCTATGATATATAGGTGCTACATAAACGCAAAAGTTTGTATGAACCAAGTTGTATTTTAGGGTCGAAGTTTGCTACGAGTAAGTACTGGGGCGAGGGAGTGGTGGGGTTGGCTTGGTTTGTTGCAGGGTGTCCAAAATTTTTAGGTTCAACAAATTAAAAGTCAATCAAGTCGCGACATCATTGCTGCAAAACTACGCGTGCAAAATCATAAACAGTTTCAACTAGCTCTACACAAAATTCTACGATCCTAAAAACAAAGCGCGCGCGTCACGGTAGCCAATTTAAGAGTATTGAGCTAGTGTTGGGTAGTAACCAAATAAAAAGATATTAAATACACATATATTATACGTATGTGTGTATAAGTCATCAGACTATAGCAAATTTATGACGAATTTCAAAATACAGTCGAACTTTTCCAACACTTTTATAAGCTGAATTTTCTAATAAGTTTTTTTTTTTATTTTTTCAATGGTTTATTTTTGTTAAATTTGAATAAAAATCATTTCTTTTTCTTAAATTTTGTTGAATTTTCTTTTAAGAAAAGTTCGACTGCATTATATGGAGTAAAATCCGTGCGTTACGACCTAACTATTGCCTGCACAGCATACTAAAAGTATAGATGTACGTTATTAGCAGGTGGTGCCCGGCAGCAATAGGAATCGGAGGCATGCTGCCAGGACGCCAGCAGCATGGAGCGTGGTCGATCCCTTAATAGAAGAGCGTACAGCTTTATTAAACAACCAATCAATGTAGTCACAGTTAGAGGCGGCAGTGTTTGCTTGATAGTAGTTAGAGTAGTAGCTGTCATTAGCTGCGTACTAGGACGAATCGCTGCCCGCGGCATCCTCAATAATCGAATTGAGATCAATGTTGAACGAGTACTCATAGAGATTTGAGTAACGATCGCGCTCCTTCCATGGCGATCGATGATTCATATAAAGATTTCGTTTACTAACACGAAAGATCTGGCTATCCTTGATCGACTGATCGTCGTCACAGGGTTCGCCGCCACCGCCAAAGTCGCACTCACGAATCGTCAACCGATTCGTCGGTGATTTCAGTTCGAACATGACCTCCTGATGTTTGTAGGGCTTGCGCATCGGCAGCGGATGATAGCCGGCAATGTTGACCTTTTGCGAGTCCACCGATTGCGTCGATTGGCGCCGCATGCTGCGCGCCTGCTTCGGGAATGGATAGTTGGTGGTGCGTTGCGGGGAATAGTATTTAAAATCCGTTGGCGCCGGCGCCTGTGGTGCAGCGGTTTGTATGCTCACATTCGAGGCGGAGCCCATCAGCTGCAGTGTTGAGGGTCGGCGTGGTGCCAGCGCCGGTGCCAACGATGTGGATGTGGGTCCAGTCGTTGTCGTTGTTGATGATGTTGAGCCACCACCTGCACCAGCTCCTGCAGCAGCAGCACCAGCAGCTGCTGCTGCTGCTGTGCCACCCGTTGCCGTGACGCTGCCAATGGCTGTGGTCTGCTGTGCATGCACATGATGATGCAGCAGGGGCAGCGGCGAGTTCCTGGCATCGTAGGAGGGCGTCAAAGGCAGATGCAGCGAACGCTTAAGATTTAGACGGTATGAAGAGGAGTTGGCTGGCGAACGTTGCACCGAAGGTGGCGTCACTAGACCGGAGGCAAGTGCCTCTTGTTGCAAATGCAGCTGCAGTTCGGCAGCCAAAAGCAGTTGCTTTTGTTGCGGCTGTGACTGATGTTGTTGTTGTTGTTGTTGGTGTGTTTGTTGGTGTTTGAGTTGTTTGTGTTTGTTGGCTTTGAACTGTTGCTGTGCACTGGCTGGCAGCAATGTTTGCAGGGAGCAGCGTTGATGCTGCTGCCGACGTGACTTGGACTTACCGTTCTGCAGCATATCATAGCTGGGTGGACGATCGAAGCCATGATGTCCATGGCCGTTAACAGCTGCACCCGCAGCAGCCGGAGCAGCGGCCGGACCGTTGCTTTCCATTGTCGAGGAGGAGGGATTCGACTGAGTGTTGTAGTTGTTGTTGTTGTTGTTGTGTGTTGATGTGGTTGATTGATGGCGATTGTTGCATATGTTTGTGTGTATATATATATAGTATATTTATAGATATATATCGAATTGTTACCAAAATGAATAATGAGCAAAGAAAAAATATACAAAAATAAGACATAAAAAACAAAAGGAAGAAATCGAAATAGAGCGTCAAAATGTGGTGCACATAAGTTCATCGAGTTAGTTAGTTAAATAGAGAGAGAGAGAGCGAGAATGAGATAAAGAGAAAGAGAGAGAGAGAGAGAGAGTTATACAGAGAGATTTGAGAGATAAGCAAGCACAGGTGCTGAGACATTTAGATTGAGTTTTAGTTTGGAATTGGTGCTTGAATTTGCTTGTTAAATGCCTCTCTTCTCTCTCTGAAACGATTCGCTTACCTCATCGTAGAAGCGTGGCTTAAGCTCGGGAACAATGCCACCGCCAATGCTGACACCACCGCCGGCACCACCAATGCCCGACATGCCACCCAGCATTGGCTGCGCTGTGGTCACTATTTGGGAGGCACTGATGACATCGCTCAAAGCGTGCCGCGGACTGGAATGATGCATCTGTTGTATGTACTCATCGGTGGCAATGCCGCGTCTGTGTGTGCGTGTGTGTGTGTACAAAAAATGTTGCAAATGTTGCATATCATGCACTCAGTGAACAGCTCATCAACTTACCTGTCGATCAGCGAGGGCGTCATGGGTCCGCACAGAATGTGGCAACAGTTGAGACAAATGTTGCTACGCGAATACGGATTCTGGGTGCGCGGTCCGCCCTTCGATGAAAATGAACCCTTGAGCTGTATTAAAGAGTGAAATGAGTTAATATATATATATATATATATATGTCAAAGTTGAGTCATGCTCACATCCTCATTGGTTGTCTGATCGCTTGTGGTCAGATATGTGTGAAATCCAGCCAGTCCAATCACTGACCAAATCGAGAAGAAACAAATGAACACAACAACCACAGTGAACGGTGCCTTCTTTATAACTTCGAAAACCTCCTGTTCCGTTTTCATCACTAAACATATAATAAAATTGATCATTTTAATATATTTTTCATTATGTTTGGCAAAGATACTCACATAAAACTAAATGCGTCACAGAGCACGAGAATATAAATACGGCTAAAAATGCCAATGAGACTAGAAACAAATAAAAGAACCGATAATTTCGCTTGCCCACGCAATTGCCCACCTGCAAAGAGATAGATTTGTAAAATTTAATGAAATAAAACGAAAAAAATACTTTCTCTTTGTTCGTTTTCTAACAATCTGCATAATGCTCATTATGCCCAGGCATCACACACACACACACACATAATAAGGTTAATTGCCCTTTCATGGCCCGCGCCCCGTACGTAATGGGCCGTGCAATATAATTGGCGCCAAAATGAAATTACGCGTCGTGCACCACCCACAAAAAAACAGAAAGAGAGAGAGACAGAAAAACGCCTACATTTTTTTTGTAAATCCCAAAAGGCACACGAGGCAAAAACGCGAGGCGACCTTCACAGCGCTGACAAGCAGTTCCAACCAGCTCATAATCAAGCCGGCGGTTGGGCAATTGGGGTTGGAGGTTTAGAGGGTCGGTTTCGGGCGAACGAAACGCTTTCGCCACAGCGCAAGAAGCAAATGAAAAATTCAAAGCCCACTTTTCAATGCGGGTTGGCCGTCAGTGAAAGTAGCAAAGATATGAGAGAGAATCCTCAAACGCTGCTTGACTTTAAGATATCCTGTATTTCGTTTTTTCATATCATTTTTGAAACAATTAAATCCAAAAAAGAAATATGAAATGAATAGTGAATTGAATGACACTAAACATTTCTAATCGTCGTCATGCTGTCTAACTTTTTGCGCTTTATCCCTGTTATCAATCTACCTGTCAACTGTATGACATAGGAAACTTTGAATGGAAAAATAATTGCCACCTTTTTCCGCTCGACTTATTTGCTTATTGTAAGACAAAAGAACACTAATCAAATGAGTTGATACAAGTGAATAAATAGATTAATTATGCTTATAATGAACAAAGAATGTTCTCATAATATGATCAAAAGATAATAATCTCATAATTTATGCGAGAGGGTATTTAAGTAACCCAGACAATGTTGCCGCAAAAGCGCGTTACACTTAATGCAACACACTAGCCTCACTCACAAACACACACACACACACACTCATACACACAATGAAATCAGTGTGTGGCTACTTAAGTATGAGTATGATAGTATGTGTGTGAGTGTGCATTGTGTGCAGCGGTTTGTTTGTTTGTTTGGAACACCACCCGCCTGCCGTTTCTTGTTGCATCTTTTAGGCGCTTGAAGGGAAAGTTAAAAAAAAAAAAACATAAATTGGAAAGTGCGCGACGGGGCGCCTGGTTGAGTGGGTGGCTCGGCTCTGCGGTCGGGCAGCAGCAGCAGCCTTTTATTTTGCTTTGTATGCTGAAATTATTTTTGCACAGCAGTTGGCGCCGAAATTGGGTTAAAGTCAGCGACGCCGCCGGGCAAATGAAAAGCGAAAGTTTTTGTTTTCGGTACGTGTGTGTGTGTGGCACACATTTGCGGCAATGTCAACCCACACACAAGAATGAGATGCTATGTTTATGTACTTACCCAGGGACAGTGGTGATCGAAGCGATCCACACAATTATCGCACAGGCTGCAGTGCGAGGCGCGTGGCGGCCTAAAGATCTTGCAGGTGAAACAATACTTCAGTTTGACCGTCTGCCCCTTGACGAGCACCTCCTTGGTGCGTGGCGGCGGTCGGTATGTGGGACTGTTCAGCGAGTTTGGCACTTCTGCGAAGAAACAAAACAAAATTAAAAGCAAACAGGTAAGCGGGAAATGCGCGCATTGTGATAGCAACGGAAATGCAGCATCAGACATCAGCAGCGACACCGACAAAAGTTGTTGTTGTTGACATGCAAAAAGAAAGAAAGAGAGGGAATGGAATGGAAGGGAAGGTTAGGGCAGGGAGGAAGATAGAGAGAGAGCAAAAGTTTTCTCATTTTAAATATTTACAACAGCAACAAGCCAGAACTCATTAGGGTAAAGGCAGAGACCGGGCTGCCTGGCACAGCATTTGCTTTGATGATTTTTATACATATTTTTGCAGCTTTTCTATGTCAGGACACGCTCATTACTTTTTATGTGAGCCCACACACACACACAGACAAACACACTCACCAACTTAATGAAGTGAAAACAAATATATACAAATGTATAAATGAATGTGTGTGTCTGCGGGTGTGGCAAGTACTGTGCTTATTCAACAGGCAACCAACGACCTTGTCCACATTCATTTTTTGAGTGGACACAAGCGTGAGCAGAGTGGAACTGTGGTTAATGGGGGAGTACTTACCAATCTGCTTTTCAATATAGGCAGCCTCATCATTGGAGGCACGCGGTATGACGCCCGGATCCGTGAAGGTTGTGCGCAGCAGCGAGCTCATCGTGAAGAAATATAAAACGGCACCCACAATCGGTATAACTGGATTAATCCGCGTCGCCAGGAACGGGCAGCTATAAAACGAAAAGGGAACAGCGATAGAGAGACAGATTAAAAGATAGATAATTGGAAAAACTCAATCTGAGTAAAAGTTAAACTCTATTGACTTTTACAAACTGCAATTTAAGGACCAAAATGGGTTTAAGCCAATTCATTTAAGCGGATATAAGAGTTGAGTGCTTTAGAGATGATTAAAGCCAACCAACCAGAATCTTTAAACTCTTATAGGGATAAATCATCTAAGGACACGTCTTAAAGTGCTATGTGGCATAAAAGTGTGGAGCTTTTTTGCTCAAAGATGCATGCAAATTGTCTCTAGAGAGATTTTTTTTTGTTGGCCGTGTCCCAAATGCACAAATTCGCCCGCACAAATATGCAACAAGGGACTTTCGTTAAGCGTCGTCCAGGCGCCACAAAAACGGTGTATGTGTGTGTGTGTGTGGCATGAAGCATGTTGCAGAAAACCAGCAAGGGAATTACGCCACAATGATGATGATGCTCTAGCCTTCTTGCCTGCCGCATGCTGCTCCTGTTGCCCAGCATTGTCACATTATGCTGTCCATGCGTGCCACCGATTTGTGAATAGCAATAGGACACACACATACACATTATCCCGCTGACAGTGGCCCAAAGGACCCGAGCATAATGAAAATAATGTGTGACAAGCCCCAGAGCTCAGGTCTTTTGAATTGAAGCTCCAGCTCCAGCTGCAGCTGCTGCTCCTGCGTGCATTTTGGGGCCAGAGTCGAATGTGCGAGCGACAGCAGAACTATCCAAAAAATAGTTAAATACATTTGTCATGACAATGGCTAACAGCAGCATCCTTCCCTATCCCCATACATCCACACACACACGGTAAAGCATTTTTAGTCGCATTCAGCTGGCAAATCGCTGACAATACCAAACATATAAAAGGAAGCACAGGTAACGCTTTTGTGTGCTACCTTTTAGCGATTTGCATTGCGGATTGCGCGCGTTGAACAGAATACAATTTGGCCATAGATCCACAGGCCATATATGTACTTGCCATTGTAGTTGTAGTTGTAGTTGCAGGTGGCAGCCGCAGCAACAACAAAGAACTGAAGCACTTAAAAGGATAGGAGAGATATTGTAATGCTTATAGGTTGCCATCATCATCATTGTTGTTAGACAGTTGTTGTTATTCTTGTTGTTGCTGTTGTTGTTGTTACCTGCTCGACTGTGCGCTAATATAAAAGGCAAGCAATGAAAATAAAAATCGCGTTGAGGCTCCAAACAAAAAAGGAAAATGCAAAAAGAAAAAGGAAGAGACAGCATTTAGAACACACCAAAGATAGCATACTCTTACTTTTATAGATATATAGTTTAGTTTCGTTATATTCGTCGGACATATTAGCTTAGAAACTTCTTCACTGCTTTACAAAGTGCATACCCCAGTCATAATACCCTTAGCAAGGGTAAGCCATGCCGTCGGCGCTTTTTACATTGCAGCTGCCGTCGTCATTGTTGTTGTTAGTTTTTTTGGCGGCGCATAAATTTGGATTGTGAGTTTAAGGCGGCGTCGGCGGCGGCAACAACAACAATAGCTGCGAGTTGTTGTTGCATGTGTGTGTGTGTGTGTGTTTGTGTGTTTACACTTACACACATGCAATTTCCTTGGGCGCACTGTTAAAACGAATTCGTGCAGAAAATGTTAAGCATAATTTTTTCTAATCGCCCACTGTTGGAAATCGCATCATTATTCTTTCCCTCCGACCCGTGAATAGAAAATAACTGCATGCTTCACCTACAGCAACAGCAACAGCAACAACAACAACTACTCCTAGACACTGTTCCATGTTAGTATTTGTATTTGTGCTACGTGACGTATACGTTATTTGCTTGGTTAACGCTGTGTAGGCATTCCACATACGACGTGTAAACCCAAATATATATATATTTGTACATTTATGCACAGAGTATTCGTGCTGAGAGCATGTGGTACAAACAGCAATGTATTTATTTAGTAACTAGTATTTATTTGGCTGCAACAAGGTGTGGTACGTGCTAACAATTTCCGGGAAATGTCCAAGCATATGCTTGAGCATAACTGATTTAATAGAATAACACGAGAAAGCACATCAAGCTAACACAATTTTAAAGACATGTTATTAACAATGAGAATGTAATACATTACATTCTCTCTGGTTATTAACGTTATGTAAGAATCGAACATCAGTTGAATAGTTGATTCTGTTGAGTTCTAATTTGTAATTCGATATTTGAAGAGAGAAAGAAACTAAACCTATTTGCAATTTGTGTGAATGGAAATGGTCGGTGAATAACTCATTGTTGCAAAAACAGGCTGCGTTTAATCCTTCCCTTTCTTTCTCTTGTTGAGCCAGAGAACAGACTTTGCCATCTGGCCAAGCATAACGCATACGCTACGTTGCACAGCAATAATTACATGCCATTGGATAGGTATGGCAGACAGTCGGACAAACAGATTCAGTGACCATTAATGTGGGCGTAATTGGTAACCAAGGGAAGCCAAACCATCTCTGGATGAGAACAGGGCTGGTGATGACAGGCGGATTAGAGCGGGTGGTTAAGGGAGTGGAAGGCGTGGCACTGCTTAATTAGGAACGTTTTCATTTTGCAAACAATGCAACCACAGTGAATTCTATGGCGAATGCAATACACTTAGAGAAATGTGAATTAAAACTTGATGTAAGGAAACTTAAGGCATTAAGTTTCTGAAGAGTGCAAAGAAGACTTATTATATAGTTTCTGTTCTAGGATTTTCAGTGTAAACTCAACTACCGGTTTTGCTTAGTGTATGAAATACTCACTCGAAGGCAAAGAAGAGTGCACTGGTGCCAGTAATCAGGATGCACGTCAAGTAGAAGACGCCCGTGTGCGGTGCCGACATTAGCAATCCATCGCAGTAGAATTTATTGCGTCCGGCGAACAGTTCCCATTTGCGTGTGATGCGTTGGTTTGGTGCCATGTTACTGCAACAACAGCAGCACAGTAGATTCATCGGATCGTTGCTGCAACTGTTGCTAGTTATGCTATGCTATGGTATGGGGGGAGTTCAATGGGAGATGCCTGCTGCTGGTTAATACAAGAAGGATTCTACGTATAGGTATGTGTGTGTGTGTGTGTCTGTGAGTTTATGCTTCAGTTGTCGCAGTGACAACTGCTGCCTGACTATGACGAGCTGGTTGCTGTTGTGGCTTCTTCTTGATGACGGTGTTTTGGTTGGGTTTAGCTTGGTTTTGGGTGGTGATGATGGTGGGTTTGGGAGTGGTGGGGTTGATGATGCAGATGGTCCGAAGCCAATTCGTCGCTTGGGTCTGCCACGTTGCGTACGCTGACGCCTTTTGCTGCTACAGTTGGATGCCGAGTGTGTTTGTGCTCCTCTCGCTCTCACTATCCTATCTCGGCAGCTCGTCTTCTCCAGAGCGGCTTGTTCATGTGTAGCTCTTGATAGCTGGCGACTCCTCTTTGGAATGCCTGAAGGCATGCAAAAGTGACTGCCTCGTTTGTGGCTAAGTCAGGCGTTAAATTTAACAGCCTCTGAATATTTTGGTCCTCTTCACTTTCTGTTTGTTTGTTTCTTTGTTGTTTTTTTTGGCTAATTTCTCAACTGCTGCGTTGTGCGAAATGGTAAATGTAATTCAAAAAAGGAAATGTCGAGCTTCGTGCTGTTGAATGTCTTATTTCTGGCTGTCTATGTGTTTATATATGCGTTATATCCGGTAAACGCAGCTCGTTTCGTTTCAAAAGCAATTTCGTCCACTTTGTTCTGTTGTTCACAGTCCGCGGCGTCAGCCACATTGCGTTTCCAATTTCCTCTCTTCAAACACACTTTCTTCCGTTCTCTCACTCTCTCTCTCTCTGTCTGTCTCTCTCGCACTGTAGGCACCGCCTCCACGCGCCTCCTCCGCGCGCGCAAACTTTAATTAAAGCAGCGCGGCTGTCATTTCTTAGCCTGCTGCCCAGCAATCCGAATGCTGCCTTCGTCGTCCACGTCGTCCTGCGAAAATTATTCGCTTGGCTTTGTTAACATTGCCCGCTGACGAGAACTTGGCTCCGATTTGTCTGTCTACAATCCTTTTATGATTCAATTATCCGCTGCGCTTTTGCCACTGCGGCGCCTGTGTTCGTGTTCCTGTAAGGATAGAGGCAAGAGTGTGCACGAAATTAGAAGACTGAACAAATATAATCATTAAATTATTTTGATTAAGCACAAAACTTTCGGACCAAGTGCCAAAAAGAGTCTGCAACAAGATAGCGAAGAAAAACTTTGACAAAAGCTTCGCTTGCAAATGATTTTTTAATGTTTCTTTTGTGTTTGCTTTTCATCACGATTGAATGCATAAAACGCATCTTAATGGAGTTATTTAATTTACTTATTAGCCGTGTGAGAGCCAGGCTATTAAATAACAGATAATAGCATATCTCCTAATTGTTTCGCGTTACGAACATAAACAGTCCATAAATTAAGCAACCGAAGTATATATAATGCGCTTATTTGCTGCATCCTTGCCGCATTTTCCTCTCTCACAGCTAATTTGCACTAATAAACTCAAACATACGCACCGTTGTACAGCTATGAATTAAACTCTTCCAACGTCACTCCCTAACTTTAACCATGCCAAATGTTATCTTTAAGCAAACAGTGACAGGCGAGAGCTATAAGCTAGCACACATGCAAACGAACACAACAGCAATTTGAATGCGAGAGGACAACTACGTTAGAGTGTGTGACGAATATTGAATACCCTTGCGTGCAAGAAAGAAACTTATGATGTAGATCGAGTGAAGATTATAGGGTTTAAACTTGATTGATTAGGATATGATCTAGGCACATTCTACAAGATTTTATGCGCAATGGGTTCTCTGAGACCCAGCTGCATAATAAAGCTAAGCTTTCCTTTGCGAAAGAGTATAATGAGAAAACAGCAAATGGTAAAACAGAGTGAGAGAGAGAGGGCGAGAGTCGAGAGAAGTACAAGAGGAACGACATTGCCATTGGTGTTGTACGTTAATTAGGCGCACGTCGTCCATTAAAATGAGCCACAAGGAAGCCATGGCTATGGCCATGTTCATCCAGAGCAGCGAGATCCTTCGTGTTGTTGCTGTTGCCGCGACAGCAAGTTTATGCAAATTGAGCTGCAATTAAAGCCGCGCGCCAATTGCTGCCGCACTGTACTTGCTGGCAATGGTAATAGTTAGATAAACAGTTCAGCTTGCATTAAATATACAATCCTTAACGAGCAGAAGTGCCAATTAGAGGCAGGCAGCGTTAAGCTAAACGCCAAACGCAGTTTTCATGCGCAAGTTTCTTTTTGTTTTTGTAGTTTGTTTTTACTTTTGTTGCACAACAACTCTCGATAAACTCATAAATTGCACTAACAACACAACAAAAGCGAAAAGTGTGGCACAATAATAACAATAAAATAACAACAACAACAACAACATTTGAAGAGCACTTGGCACAAGCGGCTGCGGCTGCGGCGGCTCAACGCAAATATGTAAATAAATGGCCACTTACGGCAATTCAATTCGAAAAAAACCAAAACTGAGACTATGCCTGTGTGTGTGTGTGTGCGTGTGTGCGTGTGTGCTTGTTTGTTTGTGTGGTGTACACACATGCAAACAATATGCCAATTTAATGTTTATTAATGTAATAAAACAAAAGACAACAGCGGGTCGTGCACATGTTTGCATTATTCAATAACAACAAACAAGCATCAACAAAAAGATACGCAGATTGCCACAAAGAGAGAGAGTGAGTGAAGAAGACAAAAAAAAAGAGAGAGAGAGAGGGATATAGTCACGCTTTAGTTTCACTCACTCACTTGGCATTGTAATTGCAGCTGTGGTTACGTTTACACAGTAAGAAATATATTACAGATATTAAGTATACGCAGCATAAGTGAGAACGTTTAAGTAGAGAAGTGTGGAAAAAACAATAAGATCGAAAATAATCCTTTTTAGGTATTTATTTTGATCAATCTCCCGAAATATATTGCAGATATTAAATATACGCAGCATAAGTGAGAACGTTTAAGGTGAGAAGTGTGGAAAACACAATAACATCCAACGAAAATAATCCTTTTTGGGTATTTAATTTGATCAATCCCCTGAAATATATTACAGATATTAAGTATACGCAGCATAAGTGAGAACGTTTAAGTAGAGAAGTGTGGAAAAAAAAATAACATCCAACGAAAATAATCCTTTTTAGGTATTTAATTTGATCAATCCCCTGAATATTTATTTAAGTTGCTTTATTTTGTCATAATTTATTGAACTAAACTAAATTTAAGATCTTTGTTAACAGTTTACACTACCAAATTTCTCCATGTTTAGTTTTCTTTGTCTGTATGCGTTGGATATATTTTGTAATACATCAAATACTTGAACACCACAGTGCAGCACTTGAAGTTACCCGCATACACACTCTCACACACACACACACACACAAACGCACACACAACGATAAGCGTTACTCATACGCATGCATGGCGAGTGTACACTCAACTTTGTGGCGGCATTCACACTCACTCATGCTCACCCACACTCACACTTACACGCACACACACACACACACACGCACACACAAGTGCACTCATGCCGCGTCGTCCAACTCTGACTCTGAGCTTATGCTCGACTGGGCTTATTCATTTACGCAAAGCCCATTTGCACGCCCCCTACTTACTACACACACACACACAGTCAAACAAACAGACAGACACAATACTAAATATAAGTGTGTGTGTGTGTGTGTTTTAATGCTTTGGCCGGGTCTGGCCTGCAAATGAATAGTGAGTGAGTTGTGAATGAGTGAATAAGTGTGTATGAGAAGTGTGTTTGTGTGTGTGTAAGTGTGTACGGCAGTTCAAGTTGCTGTTGCTGGCAAGTGTTGCAAGCTTTTCACCACCCCCCCCCCCCCCCACTCCAACCCGAGTGTGTGTGTGTCTGTGCTAAACAATTGCCCAGTAGTTTTGCAATCAACACAACAGCTGTAACCACGCTTTGGATAATGATACACGTCCCCCTTCCCACCTTTCTACTCCTTCGTTAAATCGAGCATACGCCTTGTGGCTCAGAATACGCAATCAGACAGGCACGCATTTAATGTCGATTATTGTGTGTGTGTGTGTGGTTTGCACAATATCATAGTCGGATTATGGATTATGGCTAGCTACTATATAAATATGCAATTTGGTTAGTTATTTAGGCTAGAAAAACAAATTTTAATTAATTTTAATCGCCTTACAAGCAATTATCTTTTTATTTATAAGCTTTAAGCAAAATACTTGAGCACCAAAATTGTATAAAATTTCTCTTAATTTTTCCATTATTTTGTTTCCATTTGGTCTGCTTCAAACGCAGAATTGAATAAAACTAATAACTAAAATGTTTAATTATAATAAATAATTGAGTTTTCATTTAGTTGCACAACCTTTTCAACGCTTGCAGCTGACTCTGACATAATGACTGAACTGTTTATGTGGCTGCACCACAACAAAACACAAACAAACACACACATGCAGAGAGAGAGAGAGGGGGAGAGAGAGACCATGAGGGCAAATCAGAGAACTGCTTAAATATGAAAACATATTTAGAACAATTCCGTTGAAACAACAGCACAAACATTTCCTCGCATCCGACATGGCGTTCAATTCCGTTAATGCAACAAAACGTCACACACATACACACACACTCACACACACTCACAGCGACATACATACTTAGATTGCTTTTGTTGTTTTGACGTTGTTGTTGGCCATTGTTGCTGACGCCGCCAACGTCGCCGCCGACAATTTCCTCGGCATTGCCATGGTCATCGCCATCGTCGCCAATGTTGGCCATCAGCAAAACAGCGTTTGGACCACGTTCAGTCGCATATTTTATTTCACATGGAAACTAACAAACAAACAAAGACAAAGCAGGCAAAACTAAGCAGCAGCAGAATGTGATTGACTTGCAGTTACTCTCTAATGAAGACTTATTGCGTAAATTAAATATTGAACAATTAGTAATATTAATAACTTAAAGGAGATCTTTCATCGTTTTGTTCTTTTACTAATATTAAAAATCAAAATCAACAACTTTGTCACATCATACACACAGGGTACAGGGAAAAGAAAAACTATCGCTGTCCATTGTCGTAAAATAGCGAACTTTATAGGTTGGCTTTTGTCGCATCTCTCTGAGAGTGTGTGTTAGTATCTGTTGTTAATCTTTGGTCAGTGTTTTGCTTTAATTTCGATATTCCCGTCCATTTGGCAGATGGCAAACTTTTGTTTGTCTATTTGCCATTTGCCATCGGTTTTAGTTTCAGATTCGTGTGCTAGCAAAACTAATCAACTATTTCTGTTGATGAACTGTTGTGTGGCATTCCGTTTTGGCTTCATTTTATTTTTGCGGATGCTTTCTATGTCTGCTTCACTTAATCGTTTATTGAGGCGCATTAAATTAATTGACGTTTGCTTTTGCCATCTGCAAACTTTGCATAATTGTTGTTCAATTTCCTTTTATTGTTGACATTTAGTTAACATGACCAAAAGCCGTTAGCGTTGAATCCGCAGTCCTTGATTGAAATAATCTGATACATTGCATTGTTTAAGTTATCAAATAGCTGAACTTAAAGCTGTGATTAACTCTGGTTAAGTCCATATGGTTTGCATTGACATAGATAAAGAGAAAACATGGCTATTTGTGGTTGACCCAAAGGGACTTGAAAATTCAAACATTAAAGGATTCCATTTCGATGCTATCATATTCAGTAATGTTAAATAATATGCTGTTGTGGCACATTTACTCTAAATCAGCTGCTAACGCCCTTCAAAAATACTTTCGATTTACTTTCTATACAAAAGTACAATAAAATATCCCTAATCCACACACACACACAAACACAACCTATTACATTATGGCTATATCTATTATGTGCAAAATGTTTATTCAGCTGCCGGCTGTTTGCTTATCTCTGCACGCGCCCAATTCTTTGTTGCCACATTGTCACGCCCCCACGCTGCCCAGCCCCATCTCATCGTTGAGGCGCGTCTTTAGAGAGAGATAGAATTTTTACAAACGACTTGTTTGGGCTGCTATACTTTGGATTATTACTTATAAGAAGCTTTTATTTACCATCGATTTGGCATCGCATCTACTTCGAATTCTTCTACTATTGCTTTGCCCAATGGCTATTTTCCTTTTATGCTCGAATGCCTTACTTTCAATTTCACACTGGCACAATCTCATGATGCATTTAGGATATACGGGATTTAAATATTTGAATTATGATTCAATTAAATTTCAATCAAAAATCAATGAATTGCCAATTTTACACAGGCACACACACACAAAGTATATATATGTGCATTAGTGTGTGCGTTTTTTTTGCCGCATGTGGCACAGTTTTCGTGCCGTAATCAACTTTGTTTTACATGCATTGCAGCAGCGGCCCCAAAAAGTATGCTATGGCAAAATTGCAAAAATCAAAATTGCAAAAGCTATGTAATTTGTGTGTGTGTGTGTGTGTAAGTGCGAGTGTTAGTATGAGTGTGACACAAATTGAGCACGACACGAAAAACTGCCAAACATTTCAATAAAGTTGCGCAGCAGCGACGCCAGCAGAGAGCTGCGACTGCGACTTAGATTGCCAAACGCAGATTGTTTAGAAATTTAGCTTTATGAGCATTGCTCTTCTGCCGCTGATGTACAGTTAGTGTGAGAGAAAGAAAGAACTGACAGAAACATGTGTCTGGCTATGACTTTGCTGCTGCTGCGCCACCAGCTGCGGCAGCATTATGAGCAAAAGCAGCAGCACCATTTGTCAACTGTCTTTCATATAGATTTTGTTCGCTTGTTTGTCTGCTGCTGTTGCTGCTGCTGCTGTTGTTGTTGCTGCTTTAGCCTGTTTGCTTGCCAGCTTGCTAGTTTTGGGTAGTCTGTATTAGTATTAGTTAGTAGCTGGCTCATATTCAGCTGCTGCTGCTGCACAATGGAGCCACTGCTCTTTTGTTCCCTCGACAACATGTTGTTCTTGTTGCAGTTGTTGCTGTTGACAGGCATTGTTTGAGTTTTGAGTGCAACTGCAAGTTTTCAGCAATTTGAGTTGCTAACAAGACAACAAACAGTGTGACAAAAGCAGCAGTTAATCATCCAGTCGAGCAGTCAGCCAACCACCCAACCACCCAACCAACCCAACCACCCACCCACAAATGCTTATCGCCTGTTTAAACAAAACTTCAAAAGTTGTTGTCCCTTGTCGCTTGATGATGGCGTCGTTATTCACATCACCCAACACGCTCAGCCATTTTGCCTAAACGTTTAGCCAATTTTGGCACGCGCCGCAGATCTTCAAACCACGCACAACGAGCACAAAAACAACAACAGCAATAGCAGCTGCCCCCACAAACAAAAATTGCTTAAATGTGCGCAACAAACGAAGCACACAAAAACAAACACAAACGCACACACACACAAATACACGAGCAACGCAAAAAAGGCAACTCTTTGAAGCCGCTACTCACTTTTTATAGCAGCTGTTGCTGTTGTTGTTGCTGTTGCTGTTGCTGTTGTAGTTGGGATTCGGCCGTTTTTGTCGACGCGCTGTTGCTGTGAAAATTTGCGCAATAAAATTGTAAAACAAAGTGCCAACACTCAAAAATCTATTGTCTCCACAAAAAAAAGGATAGGCAAGACCCAAATGGGCAAAGGCAGCAACAACAACACCAGGAGCAGCAGCAGCAGCAAAGAGACGCGAGCTCAACATTGCGCGTTAATATGTGTTTTGGCTTTGCTGTGTAAGCTTCAAAGAATACATCATCAAAATAAGCGACATGAATACCGAAAAGGCGCCCAGATATATGTGAGTGTGCGAGTGTGTGTGTGAGTAGGAAAAGTTTGGCATATAAGGCAGTGTGCCACACAACAATAGTAAAGGAAGTTTGTATGGTTAATTAATAGTATCTGACTATATTTAGTGCATACGTATTTTTTATTTATTTCAAGTTTCCTAATAACAATTAAATTATCTTGAAATAAAACTGAAAATATATTCTTCGTTCGTTAGAAAACATACTATCCAGAGACAAGTTAATTAGAGTAGCAAAGTTTGTTTAAAAAGTGGCAAATCGAGTTAAAATAAGTTCTTATTAAAACTTTTAGCAATTTGTGTGTATGTTCAGGACACTAAAGCAACTAAAAATAATAATAAGATATTGCCAACAGCGTAGTGGGTATATTGTAGTCATCTTTTCTCTTTATTGCCACTCTGTTTCTATGTTGGTTTTGATTGCAGTTGCTGCTAAGACGTCTTGATACTTGTGTGTCTTGGAGCTTGTGACGGGGCAACCAACCACTTCGTTAGGTTCATGAAAATCATTTAGCGGGAGAGCTTCGCTTCTCGTCGTGCAAGTGAAAAGTGAAAAGTGAGTGACGACCAGATGGAAAACTGCTGCTGTTGTTGCTGCCGGCTGCCGACATTGACGCGGTGGCAATAAAGGTGCACATTGCAAAAAAAGGAACAGGTTGCGCGACTTTAGCAGAGCTCAAAGAGCAAATTGATTTAGCGCGTGCAAGCGAAAACAGCGCCATGGAGAAAGTGGTGGTGGCAGGGTAATGGTTATGAAAGAAACTTTTGTGGCTTCATGCACAGATTTACAGCTTGAGATCTCGGTTAGCTCTTAGATCCCTTAAAAGGGTTAGCCGCGTGGGTTGAAAGGCAATGAAATGAGATTAATGCAAAACAGCGCGCACACAGATGCCATAAAAATGAGCAAAGTACGGGGCACGAAGCACGTGGCAACTATATATATGTAGCAACTTCAAGTTGAGAATCGTATTTCCTTTTGCGTTTCCACAAAACAAACCGAACTGCGGCGGGGGGAGTGACGAGTAGAAAATTCGAATCACTGGCATGGAAAATGCAATTTATTATGCAAAATGAAAAACACTCGAATGGGAGTCACATCGAGATATAGACAGTAAGGGACAGAGAAAGACAGAGAGAGAGAGAGAGAGAGAGAGAGAGATAGCGATAGGGATTGCATACAATGCTCGTTATTATGGTGCCAAACAATAATATCAACTGGCTGGATATAAACATAATTCAATTTTTATTTAATTTCGTACAACAAACACAATAAATTCAGCACGACTGAAGGATTGTTGAGAGTTCGCGTCCGTGGTCCATAGTCCTTATTGCCAAGCAGCAGACACTTTTAGCAGCTTTGTTGCCATTGGAGTCTAGCCAAGCAGTCGCGTCCGCATCGCGCGTCGCACTGAAAGCCAATCGGGCAGGCGTTTGACACCACCACCACCCTGCCCCTTTTAGGAAGCATTGCAACAACACCAATGTTCGACAAAAAGGAAAAATATGAAAGAGGCAACTCAAGAGCTTGGCCGCCAGGCACACGGCAAATGTTGGTGGCCACAAACTGTTGACTCATTTGAGTGAGTGTGTTGGCGCGGCCAAAAAGCGGGTTTGCTCAAAACGAAAAAAAAAAAGGGAAGAAACCAATGCGGGCGGGTAAAAAGCGCACACTACTCCGGTTGTGTGTGTGTGTGTGTGTGTGTGTGTTACAGCAGTCACTAACATGAGACAGCTGTACAGGTCAAAAGTGGCTCCGACCAACTTTTATGTGAAGTCAGAACGTGACATTTTGGCACTAGCACAGACAAACTTGGGTTAAAGGTTACACTGTGGAGTGTGCTGACCAAAAAATTGTTAGAGGTGGGATAAGTGAGTTGACCTTAAGAGCTTACCTTGGCTAATACGAGTACTACCGTTCTTTAAGGACACGTATAGTAATGTTTGTGCGTTAAAATACTTTAGTAGGATTATTAAAGTGACATTTAGAAACATTATACTAAAGAAAGTTTCTCATCTAGCTTTACAACTGTGTTAACACATACGTTTATCAGTTCCCATTACTGAGAATTAAGTATATTTATAAATTTAAACATCGATAACAAACCCATTTTAGCTATTCTGGCTTGTGGTTTTTGTTTATATCCCGTAGCTTAGCGAAAAGTCAGCATAAGCCTTTAAGTCAACAGGATTTTTGAGAGTTTTCCCGAGAGCCATGCCATAAGCATTGAATACATATTATTAATAAACCCTTCAGTGAATAGGCACGCCTCACAAACAACCACAAAAAAAAAGAAGGAATTCCAAGAAAAAGGACGACAAAAAGTCGAGAGCCTTCGCTAATTGCGAACCCAAATCAGTGGGTGTCCGTCCCGCCCCGTTTTGGGGAATAAATTTAAATAAAATATTTACACGCCAAGTGTCACAAGGCTTTCAACTAAATGTACCAAATACACGCAAATGGCAAAAGAAAGCTAAGAAGAACAAGCACAACAATGGGGGCGAAAAAAGCGACACAAAATTGTTTATTTTTAGCACATTTATAAGGCCATCACAAAAGGTTAAGTCAGCACGTGGGAGAGTTTTGGCACCCAACCACCCAAAAAAGTCCTTTCATTATGAGAGGTCATTTCTGCTGTTGGATTAGGTCACACTTTGCATAATTAACTGAGGGGCTCTCCGTTTGAATGACGAACTAAAGAAGAGAAAGCTATAGCAGGAAGCGAGGATCATTTAATATTAAACACATGATAATCAAATATCAACAAAATCGAATAAACACATTTTTGAACGCTTAAGTCTGCCACAATGTGGCCAAAGGACCTTCGCAATACACTGTTTAATGTGGTAGCCCAAACACAAATACCAAGTTCAAAGGCACAACCCATAGAGTTATTTATGCGTAAACACGCGCCTTTGAAATAGCTGACATTTTGGAAAACCGGCCAAAGTCGAATGTCAACAAAAACGCGACTCTGTGTGTTGACAAAATTAAATATTTGTCACATTGGTGAGGCGATGCTGCAATACCAAATGCCCAGAGACTATATAAATTGGTGTCATTTGAAAAATTTCCCAAAGGTGGCATGTTTAACTTTGTGGGGCACTAACCAAAGAAGGGTTCGCCTGCTTGGTTAGCTTGAGCTGAAAATCAAACCATTTGTTAGCAGGCGACAGACATGACAACGTTGCATGTATTACACAAACACAAACATACACGCACACGCACACACACACACACACATAAGAGACGAGGACAATGTGTGTGTGTGTGTGTGTGACGCATGGCTGCAATTTAACTTGTGCCGGCCGATCTCCTCGAGCTGCGCACTTTAACCGCAATGTCGTTGAGAGTGTAATATTTCAAGCATGATTTCTTATACGGCTTTTCAGGCTTCCGCCTACCGAGTTGCATGCCCCCGCCGGCCGCCACATTGACCCTCAAATGTGCAGGCGCAGTGCCACGGCTCTGGGTCAAAGCGAAAGTGGCACATTTTGGGTTGAAATTTGTGCATCTATCTAGGTTACTGTGACAGTCCTCCCTCGAGTTGGTGTTTTGTGCTGTTCGTACTATTGTTGTTCTTGTTCTTGTTGTTGTTGTTGTAGCATGGCCTACACACACACACACAGAGAGAGATATACGCAAACTTTCGCTCACATACGAAAACGGAGACCCAAATAAACATTTTCTGGCCCTCGGACTCACGTGCCACGTGCCACGTGCCACGTGGTTGAACTTGTGCGCCATTTTTATTGCTGCTGCTTGCAACCATTGTTTTTTCAGTCCCGTCTGCTCACTCTCTATCTCGCTTTCATCTTGCTCTTTGGTTTTTGTTCCTGGCTGGTTGTTGATGTTTTTGCTTTCACAAGATTTCGCTTTATCTGTTTACTTGCCGTCGGTCGACTGCTGCAGTTTCTCCAGCCGCTTGCGTTTTGCTTACCCTCTTTGGAATGCAAGGTTTTTGTTTATCCAAGTGCTTAAAACTCTTTGCGCACTTTGAGGCTAACAGGGGCTGCAAGAACTTTAAAATAAACTTGGGAAAACTTCTTAAACCAATTAATTGCAATTTCATGCGAAATTAATTTGAGCTGTATAACGTGTTTGGCAAGTTTAAGTTTTCAAAAAGGGTGAAATGAAATGTAAAAAAAAGAAATGAAGATAATAACAAGAGCACTTATTAAGTGCATAACAACAACAGCGCTGTTTGTGAGCTGAGAAAACTTTGGCACTTGTAAGTATGCTATAAAAAATAATCGTAAGTTATAAGCTGAAAATAGCCCATTTAAACTTGACTTTGTTGACTGTAATTACGTGACAATCATAAAACCCGAACTTATCAGTGTTATTGGGGCGTTTCCTTGCCACACGCTGATTACAGGCCAAATCCTTTAAGCTGTCATTCATCCACCTTCGTTTACGAACGTACAATGTCACAATCGACTCATTAAAAAGCGAAAGCGAGCCGAGTGTCAGCTATCCACATGCAATCTTGTTCAAGTCGAGTCCTTGCTGACCGGAATGCGGCTCATAAATTGGGTCATTTGCCAATAGCAAGCAAGTATGCCACTTGCACTTTCAAAATAGCAAGCCGAGTGGCACGTAAAGCCAGCCGAATGCGAACGTTGTCGCCCAGTTGTTCGTTCACAGTGGAGAGGCCTCCATTATAGTATTAACCTTATAAATTGGGCGGGCCACAGCGTTGGTTGAAAATAGTTTTGAGCAAACTTGCGTGCGACCAGAAAGAGACAGGCAAATGACACCAGCAGACGAACGGACGGACGCCCGCACATCCGTAGTCGACCAGCCGGATGTCCTAAAGACTCCTCCTCTTCGTTGCTTGCAGCACAAGATCGAAAGAGGATGGAGCAAAACTGACAAAGTAGCAGCCCAGTCACTTCCTATTGTTTAAGCTGCCTGACAATGGCCATCGTTTGCGGCAAGTGCTGGAATAATGGTGCTCTCACATCCTTCGACATATACTTGTGCACACGATTTGCAAACGTATATGTATTTCGGTCATAGTAAGCATATTGAATATGCACCGGCCGAGACCCCATATTCCAATTTCTCTAACCCCCCTTTGTCCGCAATACGGTTATAAATTGACCGCGTGATTGTGCTCAATTTAACTCGAGTTTCTTTGTGAGTGTGTGTGGCAAAGTTTTTAACTTAATATCTCATAAGTGCTGAATGTGCATATTGAATGCAAGCCCCGACCCCCTCGCTCACCCACGCCTATTCACTCACATTTCCGCTAACCGCTTCGAGCTATACAAATTAACAGACTGTCCCACCCTGTCTGTGTGTGAGTGTTTGTCCGTTTTTGCCATTTACCGTTCACATTTCGGATTTTCGCTTTCGTTTGGCATAATTTTTTTTATTGGGTCACGTTATGGCGGCCATTGCAGTGACAGCGACGCAAGCAGCGACGCCGGCAGCGCTGTCAGGCACTCTCACTCTCATTTAGCGGCAGACTGCTGCTGCATCATGCATACTTTTATAGATAGACCCTTAAAAATTGTATGCATTCCGCAAAAAAAAGGGGAAAATTTGTTCATTATATAATTTTAATAGCCCAAAAGAATTTAATTGCATTTATGGCTTACAGAAAGCAATTAAATAAATAACTTGTTTTTTGTGATTTCAGCTAATGGAACATGCACCGTTGGTGTAATGGGTTTGCCGATGAAATATTGAAACTCAAGATTTAAACTAATAGATAAAAGCTCGATAAACGAAGTTTACCACAAGAGATTAAATTTTGACATGAATTTCAATGTAAGACTACTATTCTAGCTTAAAATGCAGCATTAATCTGGGAATTCAATGATATTAAATTTCTGGTTATCCGAAATCAAATGAGCTTTGGCAAAATTTCGTCGGAAATTCCTTTTCAAATTCAAAGGAATATCAAATTTCAAATTTTCCTTTCTGGTCAAGGCTTTGTAATTGAAATTATCTAGGCATCAAAGTTCCATTCATTAAGGAAAATAATATTGCTGCAAAATGCTTGTCGAAATCTTTACTCGTTCATATAAATTGAATCATTTGTTCATATCAAATTCAACAACTTAATCAATAAGTTTATTGTTTTGGACAATAGGTAAGGGGTAAGAATTTTGGGAATTTATTAAATTAATGGTCCTTGTTCATATTGATGCTTAAATTTCAAAGACCGACACAACAAAGTCGCATAATTATATTTCGAGCGCACTTCATTTGCGAACGAAAGCCAAGACCGAAACTCATTAAAATGGAATGTGCGCCGTGCCGCGTAGACAGCGGAATCTTAAAAAAAAAAGAAGAAAAAAAATTGTAATTTGGTACACTTCAGTTTTGCCCATTAATATGGAAGCAGCAGCAGGAAGTGGGCCAGGGGCAAGCAGCACCCAACATAAAACCCCAAGCGAGATGCGATGCGACCTAACTAAACATTAAATGAATTTAGGAGGTCAGTCAAGTGGGAGAGAGAGATTGCGAGAGAGAGACAAGGGGTACTCAAGTGTCTCTGCGCTGAGAGCTGGGCAGGTTGAGAGGAATCAATGCTAGCTGTCTACCTGGTGCTCAGAGCCTGTGGCTCGCAGCGAAGCTGTTTCCGCTGCTGTTGCTGTCACTCCTTTGTTTATTTACCCAATCTGCCAGCTTTGGTTTGGCTTAAATAAAAGTCCGAGTGTCACGTTGCAAACTTGATACACGCTACCCTCTAACAAAAGGTTGAGAAAAGGGTAGCTTAAGTTCGAAAAGATGCTAAAATTACTGTGTTTTTTCACAAGGTATATTTGTAAGCAAAACATTTTTCGAATTTAGCAAACGCTTTTTACTTTTACTTTTTGTTGCTGCCAACAACAGAAGTTTGAGTCTTTGCCAACATGCAACGCGCCGCGGTCAGTGGAAAATAAAGTTGAGAGCAACTAATGCTTGGAGATAGCTGAGCCAGCTAAACTGCAAGCTTCAAGTAGTAGTACTAGAAGTAGTAATAAAAAGAGAAGGAACACAAAGGACAGCAGGAACAAGCGGGCAGGCAGCGACCGCACAATGCAAATATGTACTCTTGTAATATAACTAACTCTCGTATGCAGCTATTTTTCATATTTTTGCCTTTGTTGGCCGGATAATGAAATTGCGAGAAGCTGAAGTGTAGTGAAAAGTTTTTAATATTATTTGGAGTTAAATAAAGTGGCAGCCTGAGTTGGTAGTTGTTAAGGTCGAACTTTGTTGCACTTATTTAGATCCAACCAACCGCTGCTATTGCTCTAAGCTGCGTTGCGTATACGCACTGTGTGTGTTTGTCTGTGTCTGTTTGTTTATATAGTAAAAGTTAAAACTTTGACCTACATCCTGCATAGATGCATGCATATTTCTAGCTTGTCATATGGAATTCAAAGTAGGCACTTGAAAGGCAGATCCTTTTGCTGCATCTCGTTGTAAATAAGTTGAAAAATGGAATTTCCTAAAGCAATTTTAAGAGCAACTGCAGCTGCTGTTGCGGCTTGTTCTGGACACCACACACAATACTACAAATCAACTTTAGCTCAACAAACGAACAGACATCGATAACGCTTTTCTTGCTTAGATATACATATAACACGGTTTACTCCTCTAACTTCCTGCCTCTGTCCCTGTCCCTGTCCCTGTCCCTGTCAGCGCCGTTGTCAGTGTGGGAACAAACTTTCAACTTATCTGCTAAGCCGCATAACTTTGCATAAATATGAAGCTATTCAACAAAACTACCAACCACAAAAAGCTCCAGTAAAACGAGAGACGAACCCAGCATAAAAATATTACAAAACTGCCCTTAGAGCCAGGCCAATGGTTTTCATGTCAACAGAATCAGCAACAGCACCGACAACAAAACAACAAGAAAACAACAAAACTATTGTCTGCTGTTCAGGGTTTTGGGGTGAATCTCTGGGATCTTATTATATTTATATTTATTATATTTAAAACAACAACGCAAACACAGAACATCAAAAAAAAAAAAAATCAAGTAAAACTAGTCAAAGACTGCGGCATTAACTTTTCCGATGACGGCACTACTTTAAGAGATTTGCATAAATTTTCCGCAGCAGAAGCAAAATTAAGGTTTGAGGATGCCCACATACACAATGGATCTGTAACTATTCCCAACCCTCCCACATCCTCTCGATTGCGACACCGAATCCGCCCTCTGACCAAAAGTCATTCATTTAACTGTCAATGGCGTTGTTATGTGGCAGCAAAAAATGGTAAAATTCATAGCGATCTTATGTGAAACTTTGTAAATATATATTATACATGTGTACTTAAAACATGACAGAAACAAGTTTGTTTGAGTTTGCCAAAGATTAAATACTCTTTCAGACAGATTCGGATATAACAACATTGTATTGTTTATTTATGATAATATAACTTTCGTTAACTATTTAGCTATAAAATTGTTATTTATATTTATGATGACAAAGTTCAAAACTATTTTTCGTGTTCATAAAAATCAAATACCCGGCGGCGGCAAGTGTATTAAACTGTATACAATTTAATATATGATTATTACTGATGGCTGACTCTACCCGCTGGGGGGTTGAAGCTCATGAATTTATGCGCCATTGTTTTTTGCACCCGCGACAACCGCAACGACGACGCCAACAACGACGAGTTATCGATAAGTTTACAACGCAGACATAAACAATATTGTTGTCGTTGTTGTTGTTGTTGTTGTTATTAAAGCAGCTGCCGCTGATGTTGCTGCTGCAGCTGCTGTTTGAAAAGAAATTTTGTTTTTCCGCATGTTCCCAAACCAAATACTTCATTTTATCTGAACTCGCGAAGTGGGTGGATAAGTTGGGTGGACGAGTTAAACTGAGTTGAGTTGAGTGGAGCTGAGTGGTTGTCAGTGAACTAGGACAGTCAATCTATCATACCCATTCATACCCCATCTTTCTTCGCCTCACTCTGTCCCATTCCGTCCGATTCGTCGGCCTGCGGTTGACATGAGAACGAACCAAGCGCTGTTGTCTGTCTATCCGTCTATTTGTCTGTCTAACGTTTAGAAGGGGTCGGTGTTTGGGGGTGGCTGTTGGGGGTTATTGCCCCGCCAAAGCGTGGCGACGCGTCGTTTCTCCACATCACATGTCATAGGTCAAACACAATGTGTTTGTTGATGTTGTTGACGCTTGGTTATGGATTTATGACACTTTTGGTCATTGCGGTTGTCAGTTTTCGTTTAAAAAGTTTCACGTTTTTTGCCCAGTTTGACCCAGTGGCTTATGGTCGTCTGATCAGAAATCTGAGCCAACATTATGGCCGGCCTAATCAGGCATTATGGGGCTATAGATGTTTGCTGCGCGATAAGTTAAGCTTATCAAACTTAACAAAGCGAAGAACTGAGGAAATAAGTTGCGAAACATGACTCCTAAATCGTTCAAGTATATATATACTAATCGATATCATGGTAAGTAGATTCTAAGATTTTCATCTTCGCCACATTTTATTATTATATTATAGTTATATGTACCTTTTTTAGTTTTTGGCGCTTGCTCGTTGAACTGCAAATAGAGACAAGGAAAAATCATATAATTAATAGTCAGAACGTGACACACAGACACAAACACAAATACATGCACACGCACATGGCGGCATCATTTATCAAAATGCGAAAATTGTCAACAGAACTTTGCGCGTATTTCCGTTGAATTGTTGGCTATTAATTTACTGGGCCATAAACGGAAACGCCACATTTCGTTGATATTAATAATGCAACAGACTGTTCTACAATAGTAGTACATAACTCCCGCCCTGTCAATATTAACAAAAACTAATTATTTGCCAATTGTGAATCTATTAAATTACGTATACGACTCATGGGAAGCTCCAGGGAGATCGTGCTACTGCAAATGCAATTAAATCAAATTTAAGTACATACATTTATGAGCATTGTGCAATCAAGCACACACAGACACACACACAAACACAAATACACTCGCACACTAACGTAATTGCGATTTTGACTGTTGGGTAGCAGCATAAATTTGTTGCTACAAATGTTTTTTGTTGATGCAATTTTCATATGCATGAAAGCAAACAGAAAGGGAAAAAATCAGCGCAAATTCAATGAACTCGAAATGGAATCGAAAGCTCGCCAAACAGAATCAAATGAATGAATGACGAACCGAATGACCGACTGCAATACACTGAATGCGCAATGTGGCTGCAGAGTGCTGTTCCCAATGTCCTTCAGCTGCGGCTGCTGTTGTTGGTGGTTGTTGGTTGGGGGGAAGTGCCCTGCCACGCCCGATACGCCCCAACGCCTTTGGGGGTTACGTCGCGTGTTTACAACGAAAATATTTACACTGCAGGCATAAAAACTGCATAAATGTGATTATATTTTCATTGGCTCTTATGGTAAACGGGGCAGAAAGGCAACGGAGTCGGAAACCGCCTAGCCAGTCATGTAATTCGATTGCGATTTCAATTAGCGTAAAATGCACAGAAAATTCAAACGAGATGAGAATCGAGAAAACTTGAATGGAGCTAATGGATGTTAGCTATAATGAATTCGAGGCTGGAAAAAACCAGAAAAGCAGCAAGCGAATATAGCTTTCAATTGAGAAGAGTTGGCAACCTTATTAAAAATTGTTAAACTAATATTATTAATTATGAAAATTGTTTGCCTTTCACTTAAAGCATTAAAAAAACTATACACACACTGTATTTCATCTCATGTTGAGTGTTAATTGCTAGCTTATATTTAATTATTAACGTTAATTGCGATAAGCCGAACAGTATACAGCAATAAGCTAGCTAATTGCCATTTTATTGACTGCTTCAAACAATTAAAAAAACATTTGCCTCAGCCAAACAGAAGTCAAACACAAAAGGACAATACGAGCGCAAGCACTTATAGGATCATTACAAATTGATGCTTCCTGCCGAGCGAGTCAGACGCCTCGAGACGACAGTTGTGATGGCAATTGTGCAGCATCCAAAAGATAGAGATACGGTTGAGTGTAAGAGGGGGTGGGCAAGGGCGGGGGCGCTTAGCTGAACAACGCTTGCGGCACTTTGGTGCGCTCTGTGTCGTCAGCATCGTTAGAATGCCATCTTCGACGCTCGCTTCACTGCAAATCCACTATCGTAAATGTTATCTCTGCAAACATTTGACAATCAGAAATGCTCAAGCCATTGTTTAAAGTAAAAATCGAGCAGCAGCACCGACAGCAACCAACAAACAATGTCCGCAATGAACAGTGGGTGAATAACTTTAAAAAAATATACAAAGTAAACAATAGAACTATCAGTAGCTATGTTCTGTTTTTGGTTTTTAATAATCATGCCGAATATTACGTCATCAAACAGAGATATAGAACCCATACTTGCTGGTTTTGCTTCTCTTAAAATCCATTTTTAGCCCATTGTGCTGGCTGATGAAGTAAACGATGGCAGGCATGAGTAGTAAATGGAAGCACAACTCACAAAAATGCACAAATACACAGAAAAAGAAACAGACAACAATTGGCGCAACGTCGACTCGTTGACGGCTCAGCCGGGGTTAAGTTGACAGGGGAGAGACTAAGATTGGATTCTGGCGACACTGCCTGAGTTCAATTCATTTCCACTTGAGCAAATGCACGTCTTAAAGACGAGCACACCCACCCACAGCCATTAAACTCATGCCCACCCACCCAGCCGACACAGCTGCCACTGCAGCAGCAGCAGCGTGTCACATAAAAGTAGCTGCAAAATGTTATCCCACCGAGAGTCGAATGAGGATGCTGAGATGTCGCCTTGAAAACACTCATGCTGCAGTTTGTGTTTGTTTTTCGAATTTCCTTTTTCGTTTTTTTTTGGTGGGTGGCGTTGCAGCATCATCAAATTGAAACTGCAGCGACACAGCCTTGTCTTGGTTGCAGCATGCTGCCTGCAACTACAACTGCTGCTGCTGGCTAACACTGTTGATACTTCGACGTAATGAAAATGATTATTGTCAAGGGTCGCCAACGAACGAACGAACGAACAAACAAGCAAACAAATATTTATTTGTATTTGGCAAGGGCCAAGTGTTTAAGAGATAAACGTTTGAGTTCTAAGAGGTAAAAACAAGAACAAGAAAGTATTCGTTAGGACCACGAATTAAAAATTACGAATCCTTTCACACTAATGACACACAAAGCATTTGGCAGGTGCACAAATTTTGCCAGCAGCAGATATACGAAGAAAAAAATATGTGGTCTTAAGAAAAATGTGAGTTTTTAAGGCTTAAGGTTTATTGTATAAACTTTTATGCTCTCTGTTAAAAAAGTAACAGTTAACATTTCAGGACAACTGCCAAGTAACAATAAGACATTTTGACATATTATAATGAAAACGAATGTCAAAGGAAATCAATAAGGTACGAACTATCAAATTCAGTTTTAGATAAGAAATTGCTTTGCTTTTTCATAGCTAATAAATATTTGTTCAATAGGTAAAACTATTTTCTTTAAGTGCATAGGCTGTCGACTCTCGTTTGAACGATACTTTGTCTTCTTTCGACATTTCTGCTTCAACTGGCACGCAGCGCCGTCAACGTTGCTGCCTCCTGCCCAGCGCCTACCTCCCCGCCCTCTGACACTACCTCTGCTGCTGTCGCAGTAGTCGCTGCTGTCGGTGCCAAAAACGTAGAAGCTAAAATTTAGGTTAATTGATAATTGATAAAAGCGCTGCAAGTGACTTTTCTCTCTCTCTCTCGCTCACTGTCTCTCTCTGTCGGTCATGCCTCTGGCTGTTGCACTGCCTACGAGTGCCTTTGCTGTAAATGTGCGGTTCACTTTAACTTTTGCCCCATGAATATTTAAGGCTGAATTACCACAGTTTTGTGGGCGTGGCACTTGCACACGTCAAATGCAATGAATATCCAAAAACCACTGCAAAATACATACATACACAGAAGTACATTGTCTGAAGTATGCAACAGCTATGCCCGCCACACATCCACAATCCTCTACACTTAATCAAAATGCGGTTGAGGGAGGCAAGTCCACCACGAATGAGGTCGCATCAATTTGACCCATAAGCCTCACACACACACAGAGAGACGCCTCGAGTGCCTATAAGACAGCTAATGAACATCCACTCACGAACACAAATCATTTTTAATGCACACAACACACGACAACTGACAATGACTGGTGGAAATAATTGATGCATCTATTTTAGGGACACAGCTCACGAACTGCAGCTGGGAGTCGCAGAATGCAAACGTAAATGGGGAATTCAATTACAAATTCAGTTACGACTTACACTAAATGCCATTAACCATCAATCGACAGAAGGCGTAGCACTCAAGTCAGAATGCCTGTGGCACACACACGTAGCGATAGCGAAGGACAGAGAGTGAGGTAGACAAGAATGTGCAACATAGATTGGTTTGGCATCTGGCTTAAATATGCTTGTGTTTAAGTCTTAGATTTGCATCCATAATCATATGATAGCAAAATATATTTGGGTTTCTGTTTTGAGATGAATTTTATACAGTTCTAAAATATTTCTTTCACAAATAATTTTAAAGTACTTTCAACTTTTAATCGAAACTTAACCAAGCTTCACTGCACAATTGAAAAGTTCTGATAATGGCCAATGCTAAATTTGTTTACAACTTAACGGACGAGGGATCAGGGATCAATTTTAGTAGGAATAGTCTTTAAGCTGAACACAAAAACTGCATTAAACGGCAACAATGGAGCGGAAAACGTTCGTTTTTGAAGCAGGGAAGCCAATAGAAAAAGCTTAAATACTTCATGAGCAGCAGCAACAAACTAAACTGTGTATGTGATTAGAGACATATGTGTGTATGTGTGAGTGTGTGTGTTTGTTGAGAGTTGTTGCAAACTTGGCTTTTTAAAACAATCGAGTGGCGACATGGAAAATTAGTTTACGCAAGCATTGCCAAGTGTCGCTTGCCAGCCAGCCAGCCAGCCAGCCAGCCAGGATGCCAGGATGCCAGGACAGCAGGATGCGATGCATCCTTCAAAGCAAGCAAGGAAGCTGTGCTAAGTCAACTCAATGCAAGTCAATCAGGCGGAAGTCGAAGAGCAACTAGAAACGAGTGCAAGACGGCAAGGGTCCAAAAACTTTGCCATCTCACGTAGTTAGTTGGATTGGAATGGGTGGTGCGAGGGGTGATGCGAGGGGTGATGCGAGGGGTGATGCGAGGGGTGGTGTCTGTGCCCAAGCTTGTGACGTGGCAGCTGGCTGCAATTGTTGGCACTAACTTGCCGTTCAAGTGGATTTGCTGCTTGCTTCATTTTTTTCCCCTCTCCTTCTCCAAGCAGCAGCAGCAGCAGCAACAAAATTGTTTTTTCGTTCTGCTGCTGATGCTGCTTTTTGCTGCCTTAAGCTACACGCATTGCAAAAGCCCCATTCTGCCCACTCGTCCCGCGCTGCTGCCGCAACACACTTAATTGAGTGCAAAGCTGTAGCGCTTGCGGAACGCGGATTTAACTTTGGACAAGTTGAATTGATTCAAAAGTTTCATTGTTGGCATAGCGCACAAAAGAACGAGGAAAGAGTAAAAGAAAGCAATTGTGGGGGATTTGGCAGCAATAAGTTGCTTGCTTGGCCATCTGATTGATGTATGCAGAACGTGAAAATCATGAACAGGCGTGAACGTTGGTTGTGTCTGGTCTGTTAATTAACAATCAAAGCAGCTTATTTTGCTCGATTGGCATCACCACATCATGTATACGCCACGAGGGCCAGAGAGTAGTGGTAAGCTTTGCATGCCAGAAACAAAGTAGAACCATATTTCAGGCTGACAAATGCAAGAGGCAAGATAGACAATTTATTGCTGCACACACAGCAATTACAATGTGCAGATATATATGTGTGTGTCTTTAGTTTAGCTGCGTTTCCTGACAACTAAGAAAATATATCGATGCACAAATTAAACTGCAAGTGGCACAGCAAATGGCCGAAGCGAAAGCAGCTTTCACACAAGCAGAAGAGAGTATAAAAACGGATATAAAAATCGTGTTAAAACTGTAACCGGATGGCGAACGAAAGCGTGAGCGGAAGCTGTGTTGCGGGTGGAAGCCATGTGAGCTATTTAATTTTATGTTGTAAATTTCAGCAGCAAAAACCAAATAAAGAAGTTTGGACTAAATGAACAACTAGAGAAGCATTTGTGGTTAGCACGAGTGGCTTAAATGACGGCGAGTGGCAACGACATTTGGCAAATTGGCTTTTCGATATTTGTTGGGGTGCGATATTGGCTATTGAAATTGGCAAGCAATGTGCTCAAAATCAATTTATTGCCACAAGCAATTTCCACTTCCATTACATATATAGGGCTTCGGATTTCCATCTGGGCAATGAGAGGCTTGATTCAATAATTTCATTAATAGTACCTACAGCACGCACGCACTCACACACACAACATTCAAGGATACACACATCAGAGGTCATTGCCAATGGCCTTATATCACATAAATAAGTCAACAATAAAAACAAATATGGGCGAAAAGTGACCAACAGCAGGAGCAAAAAAGGATGTTCGCAGAAAAACTGAACACAGCAAACAATAAATAACGAAATAATTTTTTAACAAGCGTAGCAAGTATTTGTAGCCAAAGGACACGAGCTGCTGCTTGTAGTAAGCAGGAAGCAAAGAGCAAAACTTCTTTTAAAAACATGGCTGGGCATTACTACCACCACCAAACACTATACACCCTTGTAATTGTGGCCTTCGAAGTGCACAACAACAACAACAACAACTGACAACAGCAACAGCTTTTGCTCGAAAGGAGCAATGAAAAATGTGTTTTTGTTTGAACTAAACATAAGGATATCCCTTGATAGAAGCAACACTATTTCAGTGTTGGAATCGAAATACAATATTCTTAAGATATTACAAAACTTACATTTAAAAATTGTCAAAAAGAACAAAAATATTAACAATGTCACAATTTCTGACATCTTTGTTATCAATAAAACAATAAGCTTTTTTATGCCCACTTCTGGCAGAAATATTATAAGCTGAAAAATGGTCTTGACGTCGTAAACACACACACACAGGCACACAGGCACACGGACACAGACATATGTACAAGCAAATATAAATGTCCTTGCTGCGGTTCTGACGGTTTTTGGCTCACGTTACAACAGGGCGCCCACTTGCTGGCATGGCAAGCAATGGAGCAATGCAGGCATAGCTGTAAATCACAGTGGACATTGCAGCAGGAACAACAACAACAACAACAACAGGAAAGGTGGCCAGTGGGGTGAAGATAGTGAGCACATTGCAGCAAATATTAAATTTATAAATTATTATGGCAGGAGCTGAGAGAGAGCCTGCCTGGCTTGGCACGTTGCACGAACAAAAAAAAAACAAATAGCTTTATTATTAGCCTAGCGAAATATAAATTGGGAACAACAAAATGCGTTAATAAATATCGCAAGCATGTCAAATTCAGCCACGTGCCTAACGAACTCAAATCCCCTACCACACTGTGTGTTCTGTAAGCTGTCTGGGGATAATGTTTAAACATTGTCGCGGTTTATCAGAGGAGGTTAACAACACGCCTAGGGGCTATCAAATTCTTCTTTGTCTTCTGTTTTCTGCGTTGGCAGATCAAGTTTGCCAAAGTATCTTAAAGTTGCATGTTAACTCGTTTGCCCACACTTCCCCGCTGCGTGTTGGCAAACTTTTCCAGGCGAAATTGAGCAATAAACCTTGCAACACATTTGCACAGCAGCAGCAGCAGTATCAGTGGCAGTGGCAGTGCCAGTGGCGTACTCAGAGATTGGGCGACAGATGCGAAATATGCAAATATTGCGGTTTAATTAACTCGACTGTGTGCCAAAAAGTAATCGCTTGACTCGCTTTTAATTGCCTCGGCGTGTCACACATGGCGTATGAGTGATGCCGTCTGATTAACATTGCGCATACGCTGAGTGTCATTAGAATACATATATATATATATCTACAACGACAATAAATTATTCAGAATGCAAACGAAAACAAACAAAAAATAAAACACTTAAGGCGGTAAACAACAACAAAACACTCAAAGATGGGAAAGTGGCTGCGCTTTTGAATGAATGATGGTACTTAGCCAGAATGCACAACACAATTTTCACTTAAGTAAAAAGGCAAAAAGTGTCAGCTGTCCCCACTCCCACTACCACTCCCCAACCGTTCCAAAAGAAAGCCAGATGACAGCGCAAAGGAAGCGAGGAAAGAGCCAAGAGAGGAAACTCAACAGATGATGAAAATTGCATTGCCCGCCCGCCAGTGTTGTATAACCGCACAAATAACGTAAATACCAAGCCGCTAAGTATGCGTGAAACGCCAACAGCATGGACTGGGGAAATTAAATAGAAAGCGAAGACAAAACGCGCTACAAGTTGTAAAGGCCGTCGTCGCACCGAGCCACAAGCCAAAAGTACCGGAATTAAAAATGGAGCAGTCAAGAAAAAAACAAAACGACCCAACAGGAAATTAAGTTTATGCCAACGCGTTGCGTCCGCCTTCCTTGCGGGCGGGGGTCGCACAGGATATGCAATACAAGCGAAAGAAAATATGCTAAATAAATGCCGCAGAAACTGCAGCAGCAGCAAGTAAGGCGGCCAACTTAATGCTAAATGGAGTTGTGCACTTTGTGCAACCTCTCTCTCTCTCTCTCCCCCACAGTCTCTTATACCCTGTCTCCCTTCTGGTTTAGCAAATCCGTGTGTTTAAGGCAACACGTGAAGTGAAATGAAACGAGACGAGACGAAACGAAACAAGTGCATTATTTGCATTAAATTATGCATGCGACGTTTGGCAGGCGGCGAAGCGTCCACAAATGCAAAGAAAAAGAGTTCAAGGGTATGTAGAGTACGTTAACTAAGTGATGGACCATAGCAAGTGCACAATGCATAAATAAGTTAGTATGCAGTTAAAGCTTTAAGTTATGGATTTTCATCGTACTTCGCATGTAAACATTGACCTTGCCGCCAAACAAATAAACCCGTTTGGCCATTTAACATACAGGGTATATACGACAAAGTGTCAGCAGCCGCGTGAATTCACACGCCGCCAACGAACACTGGCGTCCGCAGAGAGGCGGCAATGGGAGCCCACAAACAAAGCGCAAAACAAAGAGCGGATCGTGTGAAAAGGTACCCAGACCTGAGAACTGAGAGCTGAGCAGAGCCGAGGCTGAAGGCAAAGGGCCTGCCTCGAGGGGATTTCGGCTGCCACATGCAGAGTTGGCGGCGTTTTTTTTTTTGATGTTGTCTTTTTTTTTGTTTTGTGGCGCAGAATTTGTACAATTTATATTGAAGTGCTGCCGCTGCTGTTGGTCAAAAGAAAGCGAGGGAACTTCACGCTTATAACAATGATGATGACACAGAGACTGACTATGTCATGTCAAGGTTGCTGGAACAGTTATCATTTTCCATGTGACTGGCTAAAGCTCGGAGTCGACACAACCTTCAACAGTGTGGCAAACGGCAGAGCTTTAAACAGAAAAGATAAGACTATATTTAAAGTAAGTCAAACTAAATCTCAAGTTATAAATTATTCATCAAGCTCTTTTTTGCATACCCAGCTGCTGGACACAATCTTCAGCCGCTGTCTTGAGCTAAATAACTTCGAAAATTTGCTTACAAATGAACTCGTAACTGACAGCTGCAACAAATTTACTTTGTGTTAGCTGCTGCTATGTCAGTAAATAGTTTGTCAATCGTTTTAGATGATGACTCCATTTGTGTGATAAACGGCATGTCATTTATAACGTTTCAATATTTCTACAACTCTTCAGCTTGTTGCACACACCTTCTTTCCTTTGTGTGTCCAGCATATGCTTCCGCCGCAGTCAACGGTGGCAAACTGTTAGCATATTGCACAACAACAAAAGGAGACAAACCCTTACTGACGAGTGAGCCGGCGACCACTTGGCGACCACTGACGACTAATGGTGGTGACATTTACCCCTCGGGAATCCCTGGTATTCAATTCAAAGTTGGGGAGAAACGCTTAGAAGTTGCCCACAATAATGGCTGACAAGCACTAGCCATAAAATGCAATGCCGTAAGCAACAAATGCACAACTACCACCAGCGCAAAGCCACACCCCCTCACCCCACCACACTCCTGGCTACTTTGCATAGTCAACAGATTTTGATGGCATTTTCGCACAGCTTAAAACAATTTGCCATAACGCTTTTACGGCACTGATGTCAGAAGATGTGATACGATAAAGTTGAACAGTTTGGAGGGGGGCACTCTAGTGTTGGTGAAGGGGATGATGCTGACCCTTAACTGTGAGCAAATTGAAACAGCTATATATATATATATATATATATATATGTATGTGTAGCTGTGTGAAAATGTAGAGGGCAGCAGAGCAACAAATGTTCATAAAACTCGAAATTGAAATTGCTTTCTCTTGCTTTCTTGACGGCCAGTGAAAATGCATTTCCGCCACATGTGCGAGTGTGTGTGTGTGTGTGAGTGTTTGTGTGAGGGCGTAACCGTTGCAAACATGCAACTGTTAAAAGCCATGGACGTGCTGCACGCAATGCAATGCCGCGTTTGAAATCTGAATCGGACGCTACTTTTGTTTAAAAGTTGCAGTCAAAAGTTGAAAAGTTGAGGGGCGCGCCCAAAAGCGTGCTATAGAAAATCTCACATTAAATAAGCACAGAAATAATAAAAAGAGAAGAAAAATAATAATAATAATAGTAACAGTAATAACGAGGCTCCGGCAGTTTGCTACTTTCGAAAAGTTTGCTTGTTTGCCCCGTTTGGGTTCGAGACTTTCAGTAACTTTTGCCACCGAGTGCGAGGCAATTCTATTGGGGATACCGCCGTAGGACCTGCCACCTGCCTTGCCACGTTGCACGCTGCACGCTGCATAAAGTTATAAGCAGCTCAGCAGGTGCAGCATCAGGTGAGGATTACAAAATGCTTTTTGCCTCGAAAACTATTAAAGCTTCGAGGCCTTCTTCACTGTCGTTCACTTCAAAAAACACACACAAAATAATTTCCTGTCAGCAGTGCATTATTAAATAAAGTTGATTTTTGAGCCGGCCGTGTTTTCGATTCGGGAGTCGTTAACAAGAGTTCATCAACTTCATTATTCAAACTATGTATATCCTATGGCTGGGTGCCACGCCCTGTTTGTGGTCTCAAATCTCGACCGAGCCTAGCAGCGAGTGTCTGCGCACGAATCACTAAAATGTTCACAAAAGTTAAACTTCCGTTTCCTGCAGCCGCTGCCAGCGGAAGTAAGTAAAGCTTTTCAACATTAAAAAGATGTAAAGCAGCGCGACCAAAAAAGCAGAGAAACATGCAAGAAGTAAGATACATTTCAAGTGAAGCAGGCAAAACTTTAATACTCTATTGCAAATTTAGCTAATTTAGCTAAGAAATATTACACAGCTTGAGATGGCGAGTAACTTTATAGAACAAAAAAGGAGTTTACTCTACTTAAACCAATTACATATTTATAATAAAAAAAACACATAAGTTTTGTTATTTGTAAAAGCTTTTACTTACGAGCAACTGCTGTAAACTTTGTGCATTAAAAGAAAGCATGTATTATGCAGATTTTCACATTTCTATTTAATGCAAACAATGTCACAAAGTTGTAATACCCATTGTTAAGTGTTTTAAAATTTGCAAAGCAGCAGCAGCAGCCGCAGCGGAAAACTACTGACACACACACATACACAAACATATGGACACATATGCATATATGCAAAGATACTCACACGCATATGTGTGTGTGTGTATTGTATATACGAGGGCTAACAGGAGGCGCAACCTGACAGTAGGAAGTATGTAGATAAGCTGCGTCAACCTGCTCGAAATGCCACCAAATAAAAAAAAATCCCATACAAAGTGCTAGGCGTAGAGATATCCTTACAGAGTAAAGAATCTATCGATTTGACTATAGTTTATGCAGACAATATATTGGTGAAATATTTGAGTTTGTTCAACATAAATCTCGCTTTTATACTCGCACAACTTGCACTTACCCCAATCAGGTTTCTCTTCGTGGTTACAGGGTATATTAAAACACACACTGTATGACCTGCAAGACAGCGAAATATTGCGGGAATATTCAAAACATGCGCTTAAAAGTATTTTGCAGCACATGACACAAGAGTGAGAGAAGAGTATGCAGGAACCAAAACAAAAAAAAAAAAACCCCAACTGGCTAAAAAGAGCGGAACTGTTGAGGCTAAAGTTGGCCGTTAAAATATGCAGCACACTTAGTGGGGCAGGTGGAGAGGAAAGCGAGCGACACGTGCCGCCACCTGGCGACCGGCTTTTGTCTTTTAGAAAGTGACCCGCAAGGTTGACATAACTTTTTTTCTCTTCATTGTGCCAGGATGTGGCTTTTAGGTCGTTTCAGTATTTGCTTATGATTAGTGCGAGATAACGCCACAGTTGAACAAAGGACTATGATACTGATTTGATAATCAATCAAATGTAAGCGAGACCAAAGCGAAGCAACTTAGCCAAGGATTAGGCGCACAAATTGAGGCAAGAACAAATCGCAGAAAAGCGAAAAAAAACCTTTATACATATATATATATATATATATATAGGAAAACAGCGAAGGAAAAGTTAAGTAAAAGTAAGGCAACAAAAAGCTGCAAACGTGACAAAATTAGTGAACAATGGACGGCGGAAGAACCCTATGAACTCTCTCGAGAATGTGATCCCTAAGCCCCAGTTAGACAATGAGAAACCAAGCCCCAAACGCAACTAAATGTGGTCAGCCATTGCGGCGAACAAAAGACTCGGACAATGACTGCGACGACGACAAACAGGACGATGAGGTAGTCGAGGTGGAAGACCATATTAAAAAGGCATAAAGCCCAGACCCCAACTGCCGCAAGAGACAGACAAAAGCGGGCAGCCTGGGAAATGGCCACATAATGGCAAACGACACACAAGCACACACACACACACACACACGCCCATACACACAGTAATACACACACATGTGACTAAGTTGTAGTAGCTGAGAGACAGCTGTCCTCCAAAGCCGCCCAGTGGCCCATGGGAAATTGGCGTCATAGCAAATTGAAAGCGAAAACGCAACGACGAAAAGGAAACAAGCAAAGGAAACTGAAAATCAAACGTTTGACCTCTGATGAATCAATCCGTAAAACACATACGTACAAGCTTTTAAGCGTGTTTTGGACCTTCAGTTTGGCCCAAAAACAAACTTAAAGGTACACAAAAATCTCTGCAAAAAAAACACGCAGAGAAAAAAGCTATTTTTTGCGTTTATTTAAAACAGAAAAGCAATTGCTTATTTGTACTGCTTTTTAAGAAAGACAAGCACAATCTTTGCCCAAATAATGGAGCATAACTTTTTTTTCCCCAAGTGCAGCAGTTTGCGAGCTGAATTCCGGCTTGGCAGCTGTAACCAAAATGTTTGTCAGCGCAAGTTTGCTAAAAAAAAAGCCACAAAAAACGCAGGAAAAAATTGTAAAAATTGTTGGCATAGAGCAATACGAAATAAAAAATTGCACAGGCCCGGCGAAAATGCACTGCACTAGATAAATAGTTGGTACAAACTTTTCAACAAGCATTTCAGAGGCGAGAGTTAAGGTAACAAAAAAAAAAAAAAGAAGAAGAAAATGTCAAACATTATGCTGTTGTGGGTGGAGAAAAAGTATCAACGTTGGTCGCAAGGTGGCATGAAAAGTATTTCAGGCACGCGCGCTCTTAAAATATACATTAGAAAAATGTTCTAAAAAAAAAATTGAATCAAGCAAAGCAGCGGCAATGGCAGTCAATCTTAAGATTCAACTAAGCTACGAAGAACATATATATATATCGGCACGACCGAAAGTCCTGGCGCCCCAAAGCTGACTTGGCAATATTTCTAAACGTAGCATGTTTTATATGACATGTGCATGTGTGTTATTAGGCTGTGCCATAAAGCTTTATAGATTTTATAACTCACATTTGTCTTGCTTATCACACACACACAAACATGGATGTGGCGACGTAATCAGTCATCTTTTGTGGCATATAAATGATAAGATAAGTGCGGCATGTATTCCCAACGATGCTTCTGCTCCTGCAACTGGGAGTTCGTCTCGTCAATTTTGGCATAATTTGTTTGCCAAATGAGCTTAATGAGCCCTTTAATGGCTGCTAATAGATAATAGTCAAGCTAACACATCTGGTTTCTTTTTTTCTGGCTTATTGCCGGAACATGTTTCAGGGCCATAACTGGCTTCTGTGCTGGTTCGCCTAGCAAAGGCACTTCGACAATTTGCTTAATGAGTCACGAAATTTGTTAAATGTTTTTAGTTGATAGAGAGGATTCTAGTTTCTGTCAAAAGTTGAACAGCTTTGAAAATTGGGAGGTTATTTATGGGGAACTCAAAAGAGTTTAAACGCAGTAAGTTTTTTTCGGTTATAATCGCAAATATAACTATCTCAATAAACTAGTATTTTTAATGAAAACTTTACAATGCTTTTAAAACAAATCGCAAAAACGAAACCGATTTTTATGGTTTTCTAACTACATAAAAAAAAACTTTAGCACAAAAGTTTTGCAATGTTCTAAAACTTTGCAGTGAGTGCTCAACGCTTAATTCGAGTGGAAATGTTTTTTGTTTGGTTCTCTACACATTTTGATAAGATCAAAGCGCAAGCAATTAAAAAGTTTGTGAAATGAGTAAGTTCACAAATTAATTTATATGCGTAATCATCAGTCATTTTATCACTTTGTATGCAATGTCAGCTGAGTTTGCTTAACTTTCAGATTAGCTTATGACGCCAACGTAGGGTTGTAATAAAACAAACACAATAACTGACTATATGCGATAAAAGTGTGTGGGTTTTGTGCCTGATTTCGTAGAAGCGCTCTTAGGTTAAACAAGCAAGCAAATTAAATAAATTGCAGGGCAAAGGGGCAATAATTGCTGGTTAACCAACGTGAGCACAGTATGCAACAGAGTTGGCCAACAACAAGAATGCATTCAATTACAAAATAAGAGCACAAAGTTTACATTTTCAAAAGTATTTTAATGAAAAATCTGCAAAATGAGCAAGTTAAGGCTAAAACAACTTTTTTTTCCCCCCATCGATACGAGTTTGCTGCAAGAGAGGGAGAGAGGGAGCAGCAGGAAAGCTAAAAATCTAATCAGTAAATTGTTTAAATAGCTGCAACAACAAGAGAGAGAGAGAGCAAAGCAGACAGCGATGCGGGGCGGAGCGGGGTAATTATGAGCAAATGTTGTTTGATAGCAACAAAACACAGAGAAAGAGAGAGTATCGCAAATCGTGTATGTTTGAGTGTGTGTTGCTGATAAGCCGCGTACATGCCTTGAGATATGTTTGTAGATATAGTAAAACACAAAACAACAACACAAAGCTGACTAACGCTTATCAACGCAAAGCACTCAAAAAGGTAGAACGCATATTCTATTCGGGTACGATAAGGTAAGGGGAATGATTTTGGTCGTGAAAATATATGCTAAGCTGGTGCGAGACACTAGCCAGACTCTATTTACATGGGTTAGCAGGCTATAATCAATTGCCAAATGGCAAATGGATGTTCGTCAGTTGTCAGCTGTTGGCATAATGTTTGCAACACTTTAGTAAGGGGTGCAACAGTCAAAAGGTGTGATTGGCCTAAAGATACTCTGTAACTAAAGGGTTAGCTGCTTTTAAGATTCTTCAAACTAACTGAATTTATCATTGCAAGAAATAACTTATAACTAACCTTAACTATCTAGTCTGATGTACTTCAGTTATAAAAGTTACAGGGTATATGCACATAACGGGCACTTGATGGCGCCGTTTGATAGTTATGCAAAAATATGCAAGCGAATTGGCAACAAGCGCAACTTTGCAACGACAGACTGCCACATGGAAATACAGACACTTTACGAGTTACACGACGATAGACAGGGATACAGATGGAGAGGGAGAGCGAGAGCGAGATAGACTGTCAGGCAGATAGGCAGACGGACAATCCGACAAGCTAGAAATCAATCTCACAATCACACTGAACGATGCAGCGGCAGCAGCAAAAGCAACCAACAGCAATCGGCATGTGCGTTGTTGTTTTTGTGTGTGTGTGTGTGAGTGTGTGTGCAAATTGAAACACGGCCACGATACGTGCAGGCAAATAAAATGGCGGTAGGGGCCAGCAACTGACAATTCAAACAAAAGGCAAGGCAAACAAATCTGTTACTGGCAAACACGCAGTGTGCCCAGCACGCCATAAAGTATGCAGCAAAGCCAAAGCTAAAACGGATCAAACTGACCCATGCAGTCCGCCTCCTCCTGCCACCAACACGTGCTTGGTGCATAGCGAAAACACAAGGTATAGAAGTATAATCAAATATTATTAATTTTTAATCCTAAGTACTTTTTATCTTATGCCTAGAAATGT
Source organism: Scaptomyza reducta (assembly GCA_035044485.1). Taxonomy (NCBI): domain Eukaryota; kingdom Metazoa; phylum Arthropoda; class Insecta; order Diptera; family Drosophilidae; genus Scaptomyza; species Scaptomyza reducta. The sequence continues at coordinate 608,956 of JAWNNV010000606.1, forward strand.
TAAAAACATATATATATTCTGCGCTTGACAATTGTGCAACTGAATAGATTTTCTTTGAGTGTACGCGAAACTGCAAGCAGTGCACTCTTTTCTTTCGTTGTGTGATTGATGTGTGTGTGCGTCGGCATTGTTGTGAACCCCCCTCTTCTTTCCACTAAAATTCTACCAACAGGCCTCTCTATCTCTCTCTCTCTCTCTCTTAAGCTTGTGATTCATTCATTACAACTAGCCGTTGGTCATTCGTTCCGTCTATCCATCCGTCCATCCGTCCGTCCGCCTGTCTGACTGTCTGTCAGTGCTGTCGCAGCGCTCAGACCGCATTGGCATGGCCATGCATCACGAGTGGCAGCCAACCAATTTGAGTCAAGTGGTGCGCACGTAAAAAATAAAACCCGAAAAGCACACTACAAATTTTATTTTTTGTATTTTTTTTGGTATTTTTGTTGCTGAGTAGATGCAGGAGAGGGTAAAAATAACAACCAATTTATTTGGCCATACTGCAAATTGTTAGTCAGCTTACATTCGATCAACTTCATCATCATCATCAGCATCGGCATCAGCATCGTCGTTCTCATGGTTCTCCTGGCCTGACCAGTCAGTCAGTCAGCCTCAGCTCGTCCTTGTCGAGCGTCGTCATCATCAAAAATCGTTGATTGCAACAAAACAAATTGCATTTTAAGGAGATTACTCGGTTGTGCTCCCATTCGTTAGGTTACTTTGCATTGACCCCCATTGAGATGAGTGTAGTTTGTGTGCTTGTGTGTGTGTGTGTGTGTGTGTGTGTGTGTTTGTGTGCTATTAATAAATCATGGCGCATTTATATGGTATGCACACTCTTTCCCGCTCTTTGGACGCACAGAGTGAAACCGAATTCCATTAGCACCTTGCCATAACTATGTTATTATAAATGGTTTTTCAACTGAAGCCAATTGCTCAAAAGTCAATAAGCCGACACGACAGAAAAATACCAAAAATTTGGCATAAAGGGGATTTAATATATATATATATATATATATACTATCGTAAAGCTTTCAGTCTGGGTAATTGATGGGTTTAATAAAGGTAAAAGCAGGCAAAGAGCGCACAGTTCTTATTTAATACGATTTATTGGCTGGATGAATAAATGAAAATTGAGTTCTCGCTAAAGGGATTTTAATTTTGTTAGGTTAAGCAAAAAAATTTGCCAGTGAATTGAATTCAGTTACACTTAAATTTAGCAATAAAATATATATTAAAACATTCACATACTTCTTTATTGCTTATGTTACACTAACAAAGTTGTGATTTGTGTTCATAATTTTTTTATGTGGATCGTTATTGTTCCCTTGACAGCAGCCAGACCACACACACACACAATACATATGCATATACGTAAAGGAGTTCAGATCAGTTTTGACAAACGTTGTCCCAACCGAGCCGTTAAAACATTTGCCATGATATTTGTGCTCCTAAACTGTGTGCAAGCCTCGCTCGGACCGACGACATAAAAAAACAAACAAACCAAACAAACAGGAGCACCAGCACGCACTAAGGACACATGCAAACGACCAATAAAAACGCAAGAAATTATAAAAAATTCATAATGCAAAAGCAGCACTCAAACAGCGAAACGGCAGCTGAGTCAAATGTGAGGGCAGGAGGGGCGTGGCAGGACAAATCCATGAGTCACGGAGCGCTAGTGCTGACTGGCAGGCGGGCCGGTCTGGCTGGCTGAATGGCAGCTCGGAAACGCGAATAAAATTGCAGCCAAAACAAAACAAGTAAGAAGACTCTAGTCGAGAAATGCCGACTAGAAGATACCCTGAAAGCTATACTTAGCGCGCACAGTCAGTGCGTGCAAGTATGTGTCTGTGTGTGTGTTTAGGTATATACTACATCCGTGTTTCTCAACCGATTTCCATAAAAATTTCACAGATTGTCATTATTTTGTCTAATGTTTCAAACGCTGTCTCAAAGTTTTCCAAATTCAAGATTTGATTGTTATCGATCACATGTGTATAGCGGAAAGGGGAATGGTTATCGAAAACTTGAAACAAACATGTACTGACTAGGAATTGGGCAAGCTTATGTTCCAAATCTGGAGTGTCTAGCTCTTATAGTCTCTGAGATCGACGAGTTCATACATACCGACGGACTCGACTGGACTCGGACTTGAATCTGATCAAGAATATATATACTTTATGGGGTCGAAGATGCTTTCTTCGGCCTGCTACATAATTTTGCACAAAATGCTAATACCCTTTTCAATGGGTTCAGGGTATAAAAAGGATAACCGCATAAACATTGTGCAAAAGTTTTAAACATATAACCAGCATTAAGACGTATACGAATGAGGAGGGTTCGGGTACGGGTTCGGGCTCAGTGGAATGGGTTCGAGTACGCTCGGAATAATATAAGAATGTATAAAATTATACTAAAAGCAGAGTGCAGGAGCCACTCATTAGCCGCGGGAACTGAGACCCGGGAAGCTGGGACGCTTGGACCAAGCGTAAAGTGGTAAATAAATGCAAACAAATTGCACAATGAAATGTTTTTGCGCACAACGTGGCGTATTAGCAATGTAATTTGATTTGATGTTTATGTGTGCACAGCGAGGGTGAAGTGGGCCAAAGTGGGCGGGGCTAAAAGGACAGCTGAATAAATGCGTTAAGCGCGAAAATACACGAAATTATTGCAGTTGCATTGCTAATTGGAGCAAGTGATTAAATTTAATTGCAACAGATAACAAGCCCAAAATGCTGTAGGCCAATTCTGCTCGACCAATAGTTATCCCTCAGCCCGTAGAACATTTCCGTTTGTGCATGTCATGTTCTAGTTGTTAGTTTTAGCCCGACAAGTTGAATAATAAACAAAACATGACTTGGAGCTACTTGAAGTATGACAAAAGAAAACACGTGTAAATAAATTAAATATATTTATTTAACGAAACGTTTACAAATATTTAAGCAATGAGTGTGTAAGTTTGTAAAGTAAATGAATCTTTTGACTATTTTTATTTATTTAAATGCTAAGCAGTGGTTAGTAATACTTAGTGTGAAGTTTTATTTTCGAACTCTTGTGGTAAGTGATTGGAATCAGAGCTGCGTGACAAATAACATTGATTAAGCTAGTCAAATCCTATAAATAAACCAAGAAAAACACTCTAACAAAATATCAACTCTACAATATTCAACATATTGATACGTAATACATCAATTGAACAGGAAATAGTATTTTTTATTTCGATTCAATATTCTGTGAATCATGAATAGAAATTCAAAAAAAAAAAATATATGCATATTTGCTAACAGCAAGGGGCACTTGCAACGAAACCGCTTTGTGATGCAAAATTTATGGCGGGGTCAGGTGCATAGGTTGCATAGGTTGGTGGGGCAGCAGGTGTAGGGGGGCGTGTCAGAGAGTTCAAAACTCAGGCAATTTGCAAAAGCACAAAATATTAAACGGCAGAGTGCACAAAAGCTATTGCAAAAATATTCAATATGACTGACAAAATATTTGTTCTGTATATATATATCAATTTTTTATTGTGTGTTTAGAGTTTTGTTGGCTATTTTTCGCCTTTTCAGTTTATTATTTTGGGCAAAATGTTTATATTCAAAATTTATTTTGTTGCAATTTCCTTTATTGACATGAAAGTTTAACTCAAATAAAACTAAAATTTCAACTCAAATAAAATTCAATTTTTATTTGATTCATATACTTTTTATTCAGCACAAACATAAATATTTATATATCCGAATGGGAAATTGTCTAATTGCTTTCATAACGAATACTAATTAAATCTCAATAATTAATATGTACACAATCGTTGTTATGTTGCTCCTTTATAAATAAATAAAAGTCCGAATTGAATGAGATAGCTATTTATTGCGGTTTCAAATATCAGTTGCATTCATTTCGAGTTAATTGCATTTGTAACTGAACTAAATTAATCAAAGCTGTCACAATTTCAACAACAACAACAAAACAACAAAGTGCATTGCCATTTGAGCGCTTTATTACGTGTTAATTAATGTCAATTAATTACTTTTTAATGTATATACTGAATTTCGGGTTGTTGGGTATTTTTTTCTCAATAGAGTAATCAAAATACCAAAACACTCTTGATCTCTTTGCTGCGTGAGAGAATCTCAGGGCTGCATTGAATATCTAATGCGATCTAGCTGTGTGCAGCCCTAGGAATTCTGATTGCTTTTGTTGCATCAGCTGTTTTTATGGGCTATTTATGTGCTTACATGATGAAAGATAAAGAACCAATTTGGTATGCTTAAGCGTGTGAATGGCAAATTAACAAAAAAAAACAATAACAACGCGACTTACCAAAGATGTTTTTTTAGTCTAGCAGCAGTCGCAAACAAATATAAAACAGCATTGACCCCGAAACACTTTTATTTGATTTGTTTTTATTGATGCGGTATTGGAATTTGAAATTTATGTGGGTTTTTGTGGGTGATAAATAAATGCGTTAATTTAATTCGACTTGCACGAAACTTTAATTTTGTTAATATTTGTAAAACATTGCACTTTTTGGTTTTAATCGCCGTTTTGCACACGTTTCGCTGGAAATATTTTCAATTAAAAGAGATATTAAATGCAGGCGCATCAAATGAAAATTCCCGACGTGTGAAATGAGGTAATTGTTATTTAAAACGCGCAAGCAACTAACTAATTGTTTTTAGTTGGGACAAACAGGTTTTTTTTTATTTGTAATATTAAAGCTTAGATAAATATGGATGACAACCAAAAGCTAACCCGAAACCGGAATATATATGTTTGGTTCACAAATTACATTGCATTCAAAATTCACAAATCGTAAATATAAAAGCAGCAAAACAAAAGCACAACAATTAATATCACAGTTTATTGCGCGCTCGCTCGCACACTGGTGCAAAGGCAAAAGCAAAAAGAAAAGAAACTAAAAAAACGTAAAGACAACAGACAACAATAAAAACGCAGTCACAGCGAACGACACACAAAATAAAAGAAAAGAGTTGACGTTGACGTTACGCCGAACGGAGGGAGGTATAGCGACCACGCGATGTCAAATGTCGGCGCAAATCTAATTAAAATAAGTTGAACCCATTTGATTTAAACAAAATAGATTCATTTCATTTGTCTGTTTGAGGGCAGTTTGAAATAATCTGTTTCTTAACTTTTGGCGTCATCGCTGCTGCCGCATTGACACAGTTCGCGCTCTCTCGCTCTCGCTCTCATTCTTGATGTTTTTGATTTTTGCCTTTGTTTTTCTTTTTTATGACTTTGCACTCCACGTTGCTTGGCTGCTGTTATGTTTTGTACTGTTGTTGTTGTTATTATTGCTTCAGTTGTACAATTGTAACAATTGACGTACAGAATCAATTTTTAACTGAGTTCATTTTGTGTCAGAAATTACGTATATGATAAGAGTAATAAAATAATAAAAAAAATAACAAAAACACGTTGGCAAACACAAACAAGAGACAACACACACACACACACTGACACTATTTTAGATTAGTTGTGCGAGGCAGCCAGGCAACAACAGCAACAACAACAATACAACAACAGCGGGCGCTCGATGTCTATGATTCACAATTAAGCCAATGCGAGTGTTGCTTTTATATAAACAAATGAACAATGCGTGGAATTTAAACAAAACATAACACATGCATTAAAAAATATGAACAGAACAATTACAATTAGCGGCGACGGCTGCTCAAACGAAACAAATTTTAATTGAACTCTGAACTTTTTTAATTAAAAATTATATTTGTATGTTACTGTTTTTATTGTCGGTGTCGGGGACGTGTTGTCAAATTTGTCGTAAATATTATTGAACTCTTGTTTTCGAATTTAAGCGCAAATTTAGCGACGAAACAAAAATTCATCCGCGCCTAGAATTCACGACGGCCAAATGTAGCAGACTGACTGTTATTAACAGCAAGCAGATTCCAGGAAAAGGCAAATCGTCATTAGAGATGTGAGAATCGAAGCGGCTAACGAAATGATGAATTTACTTATATCTGTATCGATGATTTTTAAAACAATTCTTCAGTTATTTTAAATATTAAAAATGAATCTCAAAATCCTTTTGCGTTGAAAGATATTGGGGAATGCCATGCATCGCATCCTGCGTTTAGATCAGCAAAGTAATGTATGTAGTTATTTTAATCGATATTTTGTTTAAAGATTTTTCGCCGCAAAACATATGTTCGCAATTCGCCTTAGGTGTCCGCCACACTAATTCGATCAAACACCAAACGGCATTTGCATATTTTTCTTGTACGCTTAAAATTTGCTAAAAATGCTGTCCTTTTAATATATGTATAACTTCGTAAAAATCCTAATAAAGTAATCATGGAGGTGCTCTTAAACGAGGTAAGAGTGTTATGAGTTTAAAACAGCTATTTAAGCTACCTTTCACAATGTGTTTGTTGTTGTTTAGGTAAAAACAAATGTACAACAAAAATTTAGCGAAATACGCGCTGCGCTGCAGATGCGTGAAAAGTTGTTGCTACGGCAACTAGAGGTTATTGCAAACACACACCAACAACAATCAGCACCTGTTTACATCGAATACGAGGCAAACAAAGAGAAGGAAAAATTCGAAAAGTGCGAAATTCGATTCGTCACAGGCGATAAAAATGAAGAAGAAATACTGCTCACAGCGATAAGAAGCTTTGGTCAGTTTCAGTTGGACAGCAATATGCAGCTGGCTCTGCACCGAGCGCAGGACAATCGAAATGCGGGACTGCGCAATGAGGATTACATAGAGCCCATGGACGACCACGAGACGATGTACAAATGTCTGGAGGCTAGGGAAAGGGATACCTACTTCGATTTGAATGATGAAGTGCAGCCTGAGGCGATTGTGGTGGACTTCTCGCGTAACAAGGCGCTGCTGGAGGACAATGCTAAGCGTTCGATTATAAACATTACGCTGCAGGAGGCCAAAGATCTCATACGCAGGGCAAAGATTAAACGGGAGACTTATGTGCCACCATTGAATCTGGAGGAGCTGGATGACGAGCTGGAATCGTCCATAGCCGATGCTGTCTCCAGTCTAGGACGCAGCCCAGTCTGTACAGAACAGGCCGCAGGCAAACCAAAGCCAAAGTCACGCAAACCACGCTACAAACCAAAGATCACCATTAATAATTGCAATGGAACCATTAATTTGCGCAACATTGCCAGCTTGACCATCAATTGTGCCAGCGAGGAGGCAGTCAATGCGGATCTGCCACTAGCTGATGCTCCAGCCACCGCTGCAGCCGCTCAATCTGCTGACTCCAGCACCACCACCACCGATCCTTCCAGCTGCACGCCCAGCAGCTCCAACTATTCCAGCAATGCCAGCTCCCGTTCGCAATCAAAGAAGCAGAAGGAGTCTGCGAAGGCAAAGAGCATTGAATCGACGCCCACAACTGACACACACGAAGCTACCTGTGACTTTTACAATCGCCTCTTAAATGAAATCAAAAAGAGCCTCAAGCAAAAACCACCAGCAACAGCGGCCGGAGCGGGCACCGCAGGATTAGGAGGAGGAACAACAACCGCAACAACAACTGCTACTGTCACCAGCAGCGATGAAGCAGTTCAGGTGCAGGCAGATCCTGACTCCAGCTGCGATGCTGGCGACGGCCCGATTCACGTCTCCAGCACTGAATCAGCGTTCTCATCGTCACAAATCCAAACGGGCAAACGTTTAGTGTTGAAAAACTTTGAGAACTTGAAGATTATCCTGGAGGCAAACAGCGGCGATGAGGATGCATTTCATCCGGTGCAAATTGAACAGTGGCTGGCCGAGATTATATCCGAAACGGACTTGGAACCGATGCAAAATACGGATATACTCGAGCACAGCAAAATCAACAATAGCGAAAGCAACTAAAAACAATGAGTTTCACAACAAACATACCACAAAGAGTTGAACAATTTATCACAGTATTTCTTAATTAGATATTGTAGTTATAGTAGTTATAGTTTCCATACCATTACAATAACTTGAGTCGTTGGGAAAGAATGGCAATTACTATGTTAATTCCTCGGTATTGTAATGGTTTACTTATTCAGATATCCTTAAAGTTCTGTTATTTTAGATATCTCACTTTATTACACAGCTTTTGTGGTCCAAGTCTTTGCATTTAAGATTCACAAAAATAAGAAACATAATACTTGTACTTAAAATAAGTATTCAATGTACTTAAATGCACTTTATTTTGTGAGTTTACAATCACATTCCAAGACTTAATACTTGCCCCACATTTATTACCACCATTTAAGGTTTTAGCACTTAAGATTTAGGCCAATTTCATTGTCACCATATATGCAAACCAAAAAAAAAAAACCAATAACAATTTGTATATTTAATTAAAGTGCAAACATTGAACTGCTAAACTGCTAAATTAATGTGCTGAAAACAGATTCAACAACCGGTTGGAACAAGTAGAAACATATAGTATAAAGCATTATACAGTGGTTGCTTCTAAATAAGAACGCTTTGAATTTGGATATGATTTTTGGTATAATCTACTTTAGTCACGTCTTTATTCAGTTGATAAAAAGTTGTATCAAAAATAGCTTGTAAATTACATCTTATATTCTTATATCCAAAAGTTCTTATTTCCGGATTGCCCACAATGTTAATAAATATGCTAAGAGTTTCTAAAATTCCACCAAATTGTCATGCTGATTGTGCGCAATTTGCCTTGGTGAAACTTGAAAACGTTTTGTGACGCAATATGGGACGGGGTTGGAATTGGTTGGGGGGGTGAACATTTGACTTCCAAATACGTTTTCGTGCTGATAAGCATATTGTCTGACAACGGAATACAACTGCAAATGCGACTATATAAAGATTAATGAATGAGTTTGCTTTAACAATATTGATGATTGGCTATTACAATAATTGAATTACAATGATAAAATTGTATAAAATCAAAAAATTAACTATTTCTAATATTTGCACGCTTTTCGACTTATTAACTAGTTAAGCTTTTCCCGAGCAACGTTTAAGTACACTTTTGAACACAAAGAGAGAGCAACTTTTGGGTGCTGTTTACGCCGATTTGTCAATAATGTCCAGTAGATAGGGCGTAAAGTAGGTTATAATGCAATCGGCACCGGCACGCTTGAAGCCCTTCATGGATTCCAGGACGGCTTCGCGTAGTGGAAAGGCGCCGGCCTGGGAGGCGTGATACAACATGGCATACTCGCCGGAAACCTGATAAACGTACAGAGTGTGATATGGATAGGTGTCCTTGGTCTGTCGCAGAATGTCCAGATAGGGCATGCCCGGCTTGACCATCAGCATATCGGCGCCCTCACTGACATCTCGCTGCACTGCTCGCATGGCGAGATTGCGGGAACCACTGGGCAGCTGATAGCAACGTCGATCTCCGAAAGCGGGCTTGGATTGAGCTGCCTCCCGGAAGGGGCCATAGAAGTTGGAGGCAAACTTGGCCGAGTAAGCCAGCAGCGAAACACTATTCAGCTTGGCATCAATCAGAGCTTGTTTGATCGCCCGCACCCGGTTGTCCATCATGTCCGAGGGAGCGACAACATGAGCACCAGCTTTGCCATAAGCAACAGCTATGTCCGCAATCCGTTTAATGCTTGGCGCATTGTCCAGGCCATTATCGGCGAGCAATCCACAATGGCCGTGGGATGCATACGGGCAGATGCATACGTCACAGGCGATCAGAAGATCGGGAAACCATTCGCGTAGCTTGGGCAATGCCAGTACCACCGGATTCAGCTTTGAATCGGCATGCGTTGCAATCTCATCCTTTAGTTCACTATCCACCACACCAAAGAGTAGTACAGACGCCAATCCCTTGGCCACAAGCGGTTTCAAGTGCTCGCGTAATCGATTCACGCCGAAACGCGAGATTCCCGGCATGCTTGCAATGGGTTGTTCCTCATCGTCGTTGCTGATAATAAATACTGGATACATCAGGTTGTGCGGCAGGATTTCACAGCCAGATTCTTGCAGCAGACGCAGCGTTGGATGATGTATTCCACTGTGCAATTTTCGATCCATTTTTCTTTGATTAAATTTCTTTTCTTCCGCTGCCTCGGGCACTCGTTTCGCGAATGAAATTTCGCTTTCTATTTAACGTTGTAAATCGATTGCGCGTGTATCGATTGCAGAACTTTGTACTTGTATTTATCGATGCTTCTGCAATTTCTGTCGGGCGCAAAACGTAATTGTGTGTTAGGCGCCAAATTCAAAAGGTTATTCAATTTGGAAACAAGAAAACATTTAAATATTCTGCGAACGACATTTTATTTATAGTTTTCAAACGTATCAAGTGACAACAGCTATAAGCTACACTTCCTAACACTCTCAATTTCGCATACACACGATCTCATTTTTCGAGTGAAAATTAAATAACTATATAATCATATATGTTTAAGTATGTGTGTACGTAAGTATATAATATTTGTTTATGCGTATAATAGACGTAAAATACAATTTTTAAATTAGTACAAATAAGTACATAACATATCCATTTTGCTCCTGATCCTGACTTTCTTTTCGATTTATGTAAAATCAACGAACATAAAAAAACACAACTAAATATTCTAACTTAAATTATATCAACTCGACTTTTTTTTGTTTGTTTAAATATTTGGTTTGGTTATCAGATGCTAGTTATAGCCCTTGGAAGTGTATGTGTTTATATATTTTGGTGAGTTGTTATTGTTGTTTTTGGTGATGTTCCACTGTCTATATTTTGGTCACAAATATTATTTGTTTCGTCAAAGCCTCCACTAGGAAACCAGGGCATGATGATGATAGTGCACGCGTCTCTGACCACGACGCTTCTGTTGATGTGGCTTAAGGCTCTGTGGATTCTGTGGAAGCTGTGGCTTAGCAGTATGCAATATCACTGTGTAGCTGTGCAGTAGCAGCGGCTCCTTGGTGTCATCTTGTGTTGCGGGTATGAGAACATGTTCTGTGCTTGGTGTTGCCTTTTTTTGGAGACTCGATGTGGTTGTTGTTGCTTTTGTTGTTATTAAGTTCGTACTACACGCTAAGTAAATATGTGGTGCTTGTAGTCGTCGCGTATCTGTTTCCTCCTCTTGAGCTGGTCAAGCAAAAGTCACTTGATAGAAGAGCCATTCTTCCATGAAGGATGGCACAAAAGCTTTCGAAGTGGTAAACTTTACCTTTGGTTCGAGCAAACGCAACTGATCTTCAAACAATTGCAATGATTCCAAACAGCTGGTGCCATTGCCATGGGTCAAGTATTTGCCGTCGGGCTTGAGCAATTGGAATGAGTGTTCAAAAATGGTGCGTATAAAATCCCAGCATTCACCGATAGGTACATCCGATATGGGTATATCAGTTAGATCGCCAAACACATAATCAAACTTGCGTCCCTCCGCAATGAACTTTTTCATATAGTCCACACAATCACCGACAATTATCTCATACTTTTCGGTCTTGCGCTTCTCCAAAACATCGCCACAAATGGTGTTCAAATACTTGTTGCACGCCTGCATAACAAGCTCATCAATTTCCAGCATAACCACATGCTTTGGATTCTCTTTGAGCAGTTCATAGAGTAGAGCTCCATCACCTCCACCAAGAATGCAAATCTCCTTGCCTTCGTAGTTTTCAATGCCACGACCCATTAGGGTCTCTGTGTAGATCAAATCGGATTCAGCAATGTCTGCAAAAAATGTAAACGTTAGTTTCGTTTATAATTGATTTTTAAAAACGTCAGAGGTGCACATCTCTCGTCGGCCTTGGCCTTAATTTTGTGTTTACAACCCTTTGATTAGGGGTTGCAAATTCACGTGCATTTACTTACTTTGCAGCTCGTCCAAAATTAGCATATTGCCCAGGGTTTTGGAGTGCATGATTTGAATCTTTTGGAACGGCGAACGGGCCTCATAGACAAGGGTATCAATGTCGTACTCAATAATGCGCTCATCTGCGAAACAAGTACAAGTACAATAAGTATATAACGTTTTTTTTTTTCAAGTGTAAGCACTTATTTACAAACGCAATTCTAATTAAATATTGTAGATCTGTTCAGTATTAAAACGACATGCTTGTAGATAAGATACATTTACGAAGTTATTCAAAAAGTAAACAACAAAAGCAATATCGGAAAACTAAAATTTTAAAGTATGTATGCAAACGTGCTCTGTGCTTTCATTATGTGTAAAAAAAAAAATTGTACGCAGTGCTTAAAGTTTGGCTCAATACTATAGTTATGAACATTATGATATATTGCAGTAGCTTTAGTTTTTTTCATTATGATAATATAGTACGATATACGTTACCTGCGGATGGATAATACCTAGCGACATCGCCTCGCTTCAATGTTGGTATCTTTTGACCCGAACGGGCATTCAATTTTCTGGCTATGGCATTTTCCACACGTCTGCCAGTCTGTGTTGTTGTTGTTGTCGTGGTTGTTGTTGTTGTTGTAGGTACCATGAAAGAGCGAGCGAGCGAACGAACGACCGAGCGGAGGGGCAGGTGACGGTGAGACATGTGCATAGTAGGGCGTACGTACAATTTAATTTGGTTTACATATTTTTTGTTTCGATAGGTTTAATAATTTTGTTCATGTTCGTTGTTGTTGTTGTTGATGATGATAACGATCACAATGATAATGATGATGACGATAAACAACCATAGACATCAGTGTGTAGGTTTGTGTATTCATGGTGATATGAAAGTAAAAAATAAATAATAAAAAAAGTTTATAAAATAAATCAAAAATCATAGGAAATCCGTTCAAAAATTATAATAAAAACTATACACTGTTTTGATAAAAGAGTATCTAGCACGACGGTACAAGCATGCAAGAACTGTCGGAATTAGGAAGGCAATTTTCTAAAAGGAAACCTCGTTTTTTATAGTGTATATTACAATGGATATATGAAAGACTACGGACGCTCTTTAGTGTGTAGTGAAAAGCCGATTTGCGAATTTATATAGAGCCATTTGTATATTGTGGCTAAGGGCCCGTGCAACCAAATAGTTAATGGATATATGAATTACGCCGAATCAAAAATTCGTATAAATAGTGAATGATTCATTTTTGTTGCACTGCTTGTGATACAAGTTTTGGCAATAGATTTTAGAAAAGAGAGAGAGAGAGAGTTTGGCATAGGTAAAGATATAGTACGAGTAGATACAAAGGATTGTATAACTCTTGATTTATACTGCATTTGTATGTTGCACATATATGTATATATTATGAAATATAGCAAAGAACTAAACTTATTTTGGTTTAAAGTAGATTTATTTTGACCAACCTGAGCTAGTCATGTATATGTCTATATATCCACCACGTTTTATCGGCGGTAAATACTTGGATCGATCGGAATTTAATTTTTCTCGTAGTATAAGCTCCATTGTTCGCATATTCTGCAATTGTAATTATCTAATTTATTTAAAGCTTATGCCCAAAAATATAATCCTATTAAAATTGCAAATGTTAATGGAATGAAACATTAAATATAATTCAAAGAAAGAACAAATGGTAAAACGAAAATCATAACACTTGTGCAAAACTTTTCAAGCTTCTCATGTTTTGTGACAAACAAATATAGCCAGACCCCGCCAAACAACTATTTATAGTTTCCGATTGTAGATTCTGACGAAAATGGAAAGTATTTCCCAAGTGTCGTTGCACGTACATATGTTTTTGCATCTGAGTACGTTTTGTAGAAATTTAAATCTGATACACTCATACCATTTATCATTTAAGGTATACTTAAACAGCTGTTTAACTTAACTGTAAATCGATAGGGGAAATGCCGGCAAGCACAGATGACGATAGACGATAGAAAAATACATCTGTTCGTACACATGTGTAATGAATGCATGTTTTTACAGTAATTCACGAAAAACATAAACAATAGCTAACATTACTCAGAATCGCAGCTGTTTACGAGACTCGAATTGCGAATGCAGTACTCATTTCTAACAATCAATACAACAAATACTCAAAACTTGCACCCACGTGCTTCTATTACAAAGAGAAAGCAGAGAGCGAGAAAAAAAACGCCGGCATGTCAACGTATGAGTACCCTTTCTTAAAACTTATACATATTGTTAAACAGATTTAAAAAACATTTACAAATTATTAAAATAAATTTTAGTAAGTTAGTTAAAACTTATTTCTTGTTTATAGGGTGGAGCTTTGAATTATTATTTTTTTAATTTTTCCATGGTAGAATAAGACAAGCACTCTTCATAGCGAAACCAAAATAATACTCGTGAGAAAGGGTATTGGGTGGCCCTGATATGATATAATGTGCGCACCGAAAGTGAGCACACATACATACAAAGCGGCATAGATTACTTTTAAGGTCTTGGCCATTGGGTTGCCAGCTTGTAAGGTTTGAGTGAGAAGGAAACAAAAATTCACCCACTCTAACGAAAATGCAATAAAACTGCAAGCGACGCTAACGGAATCAAAAAGAAATAAACGGTCAAGTGCATGTCGACCCACCCCCACCGGGGGCCAAGGCAAACACACACACATACACATATGTACATAGGCAGGCGAAAAATCAATTTTACTTGATGTTTGCGACAGCAATAGAAATCAAAACCCTTTTGGGCCCCCACACTCACAGGCCGACATTTCAGTGTCTGTGTGTGTATGTGCAAACTTTCACACTTATGTAGGCGAGAAATATAAAAATGTGTTTGAAAATGTGAAGAAAAAAAAATTGAGCTCACACAAAATATGTGCACTTCGTACATACATCAAAGGACATAATGGGCTCCTTGCCGTCAGCCAGATAGTATTCCACATTGATGGTTAACAAACCCTGTGGAAAGATGCGGCAGCTGATGATGGTCTCCTTGTTCTCGTGCCAAACCGAAAAGTATCCATTGTCTACAGACTCCATGCAGTAAGCAAGCTCCAGTTGTGAAAACACATGTTCCAGCTCGTTAAGAACAATGCGCGCGACCTCATGGCGTTGCATTGCTGTTGCTGTTTTACCAGCATCCAGTGTAAAATCAAAGAGTATTGTCTGGGCAGCCATAGCGCGATATTCAGTTTACGTGCAGCCCGCCGAATGTGCAAAATACGAATGCCGATATTCACTAATGTCTGTGCCTTATATCGAATATGAGCTTAACATTGGGCGAAAAGTGGGCACTGGAAGAACTATACGGCCACACAGTGGTCAGCTGTTGATGTTCTGCTTAGAATTTCAAAACATCAATTAAAACATGCACAATGCTAAGTGAATAAATGTAGAAAATGTCAATAATTACACATTTTCCTTAAATGCCAAGCACGGACGTTAAATGCAATGAATTTATCTATTTAATTATTGTCATGTGTATAACATATGTTGCTTATTTAACAGTGCTCTGTTAATAAACAATCTAAGAAAACGATAACATATCGCACTAGCAAGTATCTATCAATGAATCGAGTAGCTGTGGTGAGGTGTATCGAGTCTGTTAGGCGAATAAACAATACTTAGTTTGTGTTCGCGGGCCATAGCACACGAGAAAGCATAAAATGCGCTAAAGAGGTACAAGGTCGCCATAAAAGTGTCAATATTGTTGCAACTGTGCCTGAACCTGAACTTGAATTTAGTTTTGTCACAAAATGTGTGTTGCGTGCTGCTGCGGTCATTGTTGCTGTTCTTGGTGTCTTAATGTGCTCGAGACTCCGCCAGATGTCTCATAGACATTCAAGGCAACAAAAAAAGAAAGAAAAAAAAAACATTAGCGTACGTTTCGCGGCAACAAAAGGCTGCTAATTATAAATCCCAGCATAAGAGCGCACCGGCGCACAAATCAAGTGATGTCGCCAACGTTTTCTTTTCTTTTATTCATTTCTATTTATTTTTTTCTGTGCTTTTTGTGCGTGGGTGGACGTCACAACAGCCGCCGCATCGGCATGCTTAACAGATAGATGCCAATTTCGTTACGTCGCCGTTATATACTCGTTGTTGTTGTTGTTGTTCTTGTATTTTGCTGTTTTATTCCTGTGGTCCCCTTTGTGTTGGCGTCCAATGATTGCTGTCTGGGCAACGCGGGGGAGGGTGGATTTGAAAGTACTGCTTGGGCATTTTTTTTTATTACTACTATTTGTGCTCATATTGATTTTTTTTTTCCTTTTTGCACCCACAGCTCAGTTGGTCCTGGACTTTTCCTAATACCCACGCACAACAAGACAAGGTAAGTAGCGTGAGTTAAATGTCCATTAAAATTATTTTATTAATGTCTGAATCATTGCAGTTACAACGAAATAACATTTTATAGCTTAATATGGGCTGAGCAGAATAGTGGAAAGACTTCATACATGCGTCATCAAGGAAACATTTTGCGAGTCCTTCCAGATTTGATAAATCAGCGCACAAATTAGACTAGAACTATGCTCAAAACCTTTAAAGAATCAAAAACACAAATTGAAAAACATGTGATAACAACAAAGTATTACATTGAACGGCTGGAAGTATATTGAAAATGCACCAATAATGCTAAAGAAGCATTAAATCTCCATTTTTTCGAACCTTGCCAGTTTTACTCTCAATTTGTGCAACATGCAGCATAGTGCTGCTCCAGGAAGTGAGGAGCGGATTACAAGCAGTCCGCGATCTGCCCAAAAAACGGGCAGCACACTCTTCGGTCTGTTGACCAAGCGTCCCAGCCGGGTGGAGCCGCATCCCGTCACACCCGATTCCCCAATAGTCAATCAGCGTAGACCCACATCGGCATGCGGACAATACGATGTGAGTTTTGCCAAGTGTTCCGCGGAATCCGCAAGTAATCACAAAAGTCAAACGTTGCCCAATAACTCACATGCGGTGGGCAATGCTTCATCTCAGCCGCTGGACAAATCGCACAGTGGGCTTATAAGCTTCCATAGACGCGGAAATCCCACGTCTAAAAGCAAAGCGCATACACATCGCTATAGCAGTGATGCGGGATCGCAAAGTGATGGCGGTGCGGATGTGATAATACGCCGAAAGTCACCCAAGAAGCGTTCGCCAAATCACAATCGGTTAAGCCATCAGTTCAGTCTGTGCTGCAAGGCCGAGAAGCGACAACTAACGCCACCCGTTTCTGTGCGCTACAATTCGATACCCGATGCCGTTCTTGGAGCTGGAGCTGGAGCCGTGCTGCGTCGCGACAATTTGTCACAAAGCTGGAGCATGATGGATAACTCGGGCTCATTGCATTCGCATTCAAGTGAGGGTGCCACTTCCTGTCAAATGCCGACCACACAGCGTCCACGACCGTCCAGCGAATGCGCCAGTGCGCCCGAATCTCCCGTGGCTAATAAAACATTTTTTCCGCAGTGTGACGCAAGTGCATCTGGATCTATACACCATTCGCACTACTCGCCTACGAATTCGACACACAGAAGTGAGACGCTGCAAAGGGCGCCAATACGTCCCATAGCTGTCTCTGCTTGCCGTTCCCGATTGCGCCTCAAGCTGTTTCCGCCGGGTCAAGAGCTGCCGCCATTGACTGCAGGTGAGAGCACGGAAAATCTGAAGCGCGCCACAACGCCGCAGCACATGTCATCTCCAAACATTACCACGCAGCCGGATCAATTGGATGCGGCCAACCCAGAGATACCTGGCATGCGCTTCATGTCGCACGAAAACATGACGCTGCATCGTCAGGGCTCCAGTTCCAATTTGGCTCGTCAGGTTTTGATGGCGGCACAGGCATTGAATCTTATACCGGCGGACAAGGCACGCGAACGCAGCTATCTTCATGGGCGCCTCGGCTCATCCTCGCTGCTGGGGCCGAGCGAACTAAGTCGTGTGCTGCCCCAAAAGGAGGTCACCATTTTCGTGGGCACCTGGAACATGAATGGCCACAGTCCGCCCAAGTGAGTATTTCTTCTTACCTTTGTTCAATAAACTTATTTACTTTGTCTCCGCTTCCAACAGACAAATGAATGATTTTGTGTTACCACCGAATGTGGAACATGTGCCCGACTTGGTTGTCATGGGCACACAAGAGTCTAGTCCAGATCGTTTTGATTGGGAGGTGACGATACAGGAGACGCTGGGACCTTCGCATGTCCTGTTTCACTCGACGACACTTGGCACACTCCATCTGGCTGTCTATATGCGTCGTGATCTCATTTGGTACTGTTCGGCCCCAGAGGATGCCTCGATGTCAGTGCGCACGGGGTCAGCGTTTCGCACCAAGGGTGCTGTGGCCATTTCCTTTTGCCTCTTTGGCACATCCATGCTATTTGTTACATCCCATTTGACCGCTCATCAGCAGAAGGTGAAAGAGCGCGTATCGGATGTGAAGCGCATTATAAACGCATTGGATTTGCCCAAGAATCTGCCCAACTTGCGGCATAAGAATAAGGATGTTACGCAGAATTTCGATAATGTTTTCTGGTGCGGCGATTTGAATTTTCGGCTAGGCGAACCACGTGAGAAACTACTCGATTGGATACAAAACACAAAATTTCCGCTACCCTCGCATTTGCCACATGGCTACATGCACACGGATCAGTTGTCCTCGGTGCTGGCCGATGGCGCCGCTTTTCGTGGCTTCATGGAGGCAAACATTACGTTTCCACCCACATATAAAGTGAGTGTTCGATTGAGTTCGTTGTTATAATTTTAATACTTATTGATCTCGTTTCTTGTCAGTACGATCCTGGAAGCCAAAACTTTGATACGTCCTCCAAGCAACGTGCGCCTGCATATACGGATCGCATTCTCTACAAGTATCGTCAAGGGCAGGGTCTTGTCCTTCGACGACAGAGCACAGTGCCGAATGTATCGACGCCCACGCAGCCTTATATACAGTGCCTGCTATATGACTCGGTGCCATCGATAACCACATCCGATCACAAGCCAGTCTGGGCATTGTTTCGTACGTTTATTAGAGCGGGCACCGACGCGTAAGTAGATAATGAACTTACTGTTCAATTAATGCACATTAAAAAACTTTAATCTAATTTGTAGCATACCTTTGGCCGCTGGTCTGTTCAGTCGAGATATCTACTTGGAGGGCATGCGTCGTCGTCTAAATAATCAATATACTGACGCCTCGGCTGTGTGTGCCATACAATGAAAGAAACTATGCTTAATATGAATATGCAGTGCAATGAACTGTGTTCAACTGTAGTTATATTAGTTAAAGCGCAAGCTACGCGTAACTGTCTAGCTTATAACTAACGATACATACTATTTATTCTCAAATCCATCAGTCACAATGATGCTACAAACTGTCTTTACAAACAAGCTAGTCATGTTGAACTATATATGTATAAACAGATTATACCAAAGCGGCTTCTAAACTGTCCCAAAATGCTTTACCACGGTTGTGTGTGGCCTTTCTAGCTTTTAGTTAGTTAATCTCAGCTGTTGTCGAATACGAAGAAATAGTTTTAAATGTTAGTCGTTGCCTTTCTTGCCTTGGGGCCTTACATAATAAAACGTTCCTAACGAATTTGAGGAGCGGACAGAATATTAATAAAAATCTTATAAATTATATTAGCTAAATCAATTAGTTCATAGTTTAGTGCAAATATATATACTTATGAACGAAGTCAATACTCGAATGTAAAATAGCAGCAAACATATATATACATATATAAATATACATACAATTACAAATATATATTCTATATTTTAAAGTGTTGTGCAAACAAAACATTAAGAAAACGCAGTTGTTAATTGTTATACTAGCTACGAATTTATTTTATTATCCTATTTTTACGCTTGTTAAACTAATTTTTAGTTTCTATCAAAATGTGAATGATCAAATCTATTATTTGTTATTATAATTTTAATTATTTTTTTGTAAAATTAAATCAAGACTTTTGCTTATTTATGGTATATACCCTTAGCAATGGCAATGCGGAAAAGGACAGCTGGCGTCGCCACTCGACAAAAGCGAAACTCATAAATGGAAGCCGGCCACACGAGTGCCAAATCGACCATGATGTGCCAGCGGATAGCACTTGAATGTGCAGCAACTCGTTTATTTATCCAAAAATGCGCCAAAATGGCCAACAACAGAAGGATGTCAGCCCCACACACTTGTTCAATTGCAACCCAAAAAGACCTCTCCGCACACACGCAAATATGTTAAACTTTTGACCAATTTCAACTCGAGTTGGATGCCGCTGGCAGGCGGTGCTCTGGACAGAAGCAGTACAGCAATTTATTGCCATGGCAATTGCCATCGGCATCGGGCAATCGGGTAAGGATAACCCGTGCTGCACTGCCCTACCCCATCCATAAGTGGCCTCGCGGATGAGTTCGCTTGCGGTTATGTGTGCGTGTGCGTGTCCGTATCCGTGTCCGTGTCCGTGTGTACTCCCTACTTTTGTCAGCTGCCCCGCTTGTGCAATGTCATCCGATTGACCAAAAATCATTGAAGGGCTGCTGCCCAGCACCACATTGCCTGCAGCCACATTCGAGGGGTTGGGTCAAGTGGACCTTTGTATTGGCCAATGTGTCTGCGTTTGTCTCTCCGCAACAGAAAACGGAGAAAAAAAGAACGACTAAAGCGAGCAACATTTTCGCATCCGTTTTGTTTATTGCAATTTCAGCGCTGCGGTCAGCAGCCAGTTTTCTGTTTTCAGTTTTCAGTTTTGCTACTGGCGAAATTCATAAAGTTTGTTCCTACTTTTAATAGTAGTAGTAGTAGGTTCTTGTTTGGGGGGGAAAGTAGCGTGCTTGAAATTAGTTTTCGCAATGCAAAATGCAACTCGTATAAATAAATGCTGCAAAATGCTCGGCCCCAGAATATTTGAAACTCATTTCCGTTTCCTCATTGCACGTACGAAAAAAAATTAACCGCAATATTTGAAATTATATTAACATTGAAGTCAGGCAACTTGGCGCATAAAAACTGTGTCCCTACATCCTTTGAGAAATGTGTGAGTGTGTGTGTGTGTGTGCTGCACATTAATATCCTGTGCGCACTCGTACGTGTTAATATGACTTTATGACTTCATATGTGTCCATATTTTTTGTCGTCTCTTTTGACGCTTCTCACTAAAAACTTTTATTGTTAGTTACGTTATATTCTGCTTCTGCTGCTGCTGTTGCTGTTGCTGCCTGCCACCATCAAAGCAACAATTTTTATTCAAAGTGTTGGAAGTTGCTGAAATTATTAAAATTTGCCATTCGTTTCTCACCCCTCCAGCGAAACCTCTGCAGCTGCATGCAATGCATATATCAGTAGCTCGCATCGTTAGACAGTGAAATTCCTCATATGTAACTGCGCGTTGGGTAAGAATAAGGATGTGCATTATTATAGATGAACGCGTTAACTGTGGAACAAAACAGCAAAAATCGGCGAAGAAGCGATTAAGAATTGCTTTTTGTAAAGGGAATTAAGTCAAAATATGTCTGAATTAAACTTTAAATTGAAGGAAAAATCATTTTATTGTAAAAGTACGTTAATAATAGAACCATTATTTTACTACTCTACTCTTTTCTCAATTTAATTCTTAAACATCTTAGAAAAACTTGGAGTTTGTTTTGCTTTTGATAACTTTTGTGTTTCCTTCCGTTTTAACATAATTTTATACTTTTCAATCTATGTCTTACTTTTGATAACTTTTGTCTTTCCTTCTGTTTTAACATAATTTTATACTTTTCAATCTCAGTATATACCTTCTCAAATAGAATACGTATATTTCTTTAAAATCTTTTTCCTTCCTCTCGATTTATTCATTGATTTTCTGAGTACCAATTTTTCAGATATTGCCCATTGCTTAAAGCACAGATCGTTAACAATAAGGACGCCAGCAGTTAAGCAGCACTTGATGCTGCTTTCGTTCCCATTTCTCTATATCTATATATGTGTGTGTGTGTGTGGGGATCCCCATACTTGCAACCAGTTTTGGGTAGTCGCCGAAGCCACTTGAAAAGCTTATTGTACATTTCAAACAACTCTATTACGAATATTTTTCATATTTTGCTGCGCAACAGCGGAACAAAAAAAGAAAAAAAAAAAGTTAACATTAAACGTGGCACGAAAGGCCGAAAAGGCAGCATGAGAAACCGAATCGGTGGCACAGCCAATGCCAGTGGCAGATAGTAGGGAAGGGGCACAACAGAAGCAAGTAATTCGCATGCGGCACGTTACATTCTCGCAATAAAAAATGAAAACCGTTTTGCATGCATGTGCCGGCTCGTCTCCTCAACGAGAGCAAAAAAGTAATAAATGTACGTGCCGTACTAAAAGCAACAACAACAACAACAATAACAACAGTCAGTTACAGTGAACACTATACACGAACTCACACTAACGCATACGTGTAAATTTAGAGTCGAAAAAAGATGGCGTTTCCGTTTCCGCTTTCACTCAGTCCCACTCGCACATGTCAAGCTGGTAAATGCAAAATGCAAATGCACGCATGCCAGTTAAGAGGGCGACGCTGGAGTCGAGCAATAAATGCAATAAAAATAAACTACAATATTCTGTGACTCCTTGCACTAGTTATGCTGAAAAGGACGTACCACCAACCAGCCGCCCACCCACACATCCCTTAACTCCCAATATTCATGCCCTCAACCTTATAGCACAGCTACACATTACTTTCTATTATGCGCATTCTTTTCCTTTTGCGATTTTTTTCTCTCTCTCTCTCTTCTTTTCCGCGCTGTTTTGGGAGTGCGTGCTGGTCCAGTGGGGGTTGGGTGTTGGGGGGGGGGGGGGCATCGCACGATTTCGCGTTTGAAGTAGCTTTGGATTGTATAAAAGTAACCATAGCTACCATAATTTAATGAAAACATAATCTGCATGCATAAAAAACACAGAGAGTCATACTGAAGCCGCCAACAAGCCCTCCACGGGGGCATCGTGAGCAAGAACAAAGGGGGATTGGGTACCAAAGAGGAACACATTTTTATTAAATGCGAGCTGGAGTCGTATTTTTTACTGAGATTCCAACGTTTTGTATAAAATGCACAATGACGTTTCTTTTTTCCACTTGATTGCAATGACGAATTGGCGCTTGGGAGAAAGAAGAATTTCTTATTAAATAGGAATAAAATGATCCATCGGAAATTATCCTAAGTGTTTCACATATAAAAGTTGTAAACTAATCGAGAAACAATTTCGTTATATAGTTCGTTTATCTACACTCTGATTCCCAACTCGTTCGTTCCTCATTTTAACATCTAGTAAAATGAAATTTTCCTATTTTTTTTTCTTAAACTCAACTACTCAAGACAAGCTGGCAATGCCAAGTATCTGGTTACGTTTCATGCCACCACCTTCTTTTTTTTTTCAATTCTCATTCCTATTTGAATTTTTTTTTTTTAATTTTTCCGCGTGGCGTTTTTTTTTTTATTTTAGCATTTTAGAGCCAATTCGCGCTGCTTGGGCACGACAACAATAACTTAAGCAGCGACTTGAGTAGCTCGCAGAAAAGTTTCCAAGACAACTCCTTTAGTGGCGCAGTATCATCACAGAAAGGACGTAAAGGAGCAGGAGCAAAAAAAATATATATCGTCGAAGGACTACTTGCTAAATATCCTTTAGCCTTTGCGAAATCAGTAAAGCGCAAAGGACCACTTGTGAATACGCTTTGATGCGCGCGGCTTTGAGTGCGAGTGTGACTGCAAGAAAGGGGTTGGGCGGAGGGGGGGTGGGGTGATGCAGGCTGAGATGGCTCGCTTCTTTTAGCCCTGCTTGATATTTATTTTGAGTTGGCTTACAGTGCTTGCTTCTGGCTGCTTGCTGGCTGGCTGGCTGGCTTGTTGCCTTTGTTGTTGCGGCTGTGTTGGCATCAAGTATTTCGTGAGTAGCGCAAAAAACGCGAGCGCGAAATGTAATAAAAACATTTTTTGCCAAGCAGCAGCAGCAACAACAGCAACAACAACAACGACGACGACAACGTTGGCAGTTGGACAGCCAACGTCTTATTTTTTTCCATGCCTTCTTCGCTCAACTAAAGCCGATTTCTAGCTCCTATAAAGCCCCCAGCTTCGGCATCAGCAGACCAGTTGCTGTCGGTTCAAAAGTATCTACAAGATATTTTTTAATACATGCACGCGACTCTGAATTCACTTGCATATATATATATATTTACATATATACAGCTGTTATCCATTTGATGTAAGCGTTTATTTTTCCTTCTTGTTGTTGCTTTAATGAAAAACATTCCATTTATTGTAACGTATACTTAGAAAAATGTACAAAACGCATTTCGAGCATCGTATATACTACTTCAGACTTTCTGTGTAGGTATCGGAATGCGCTTAAACATTTATAGACGAAAAATTTGCATAAGATATCATAAGGCTCATTTGCATTTGAGGTTGGCTCAAAAGTCAATCAGAGCTACTTTCATTATCGTGAACTACGCCTCCTTGATGTCCTGTCATGTTCAACTGGTTTTTCGATATGCAAAAGGATACGCTTCTCAGCGTTCAAGTGTGTCAGGATAACTTCATAAAAGATTTTGCAATTCAAATTACCTGCAGGGCGTTGGGGTTGAGGTCAACAGCTGACAGCAAGTTGTACCAATAGTTGGAAGGGTGTTTGTGTGTGCAACATCTGTGGCACTGTGGCTTGCAGTCCGTTTTTCTCATTACGTATCGAGGATAGCTCCACTTATTGGCCACTTTTAGGCCTATTGGAAACTCATTAGTTTACGGACAAGTTTTAAACTAATAATGTGCCGCACCAAGGCTGATGCCACAATTGAAAAATTTCAATTCATGTTTGGCAGACAAGTGGCGAGAGCTTGCAACCAATTACAGCTACTACTACGGGCGGCAAAAGCAATCTCAATCTGTATCGTAGCATCAAGTAGACAAATATAGACTATACACTGACTATACTTTCTCAACTGTAGTGTGTGGGTGTAGTCTCCATTTGGTATTCAAAAACTGTGCGTCTGTGTGATTTGACGCATATTTGCCAAGCCCACACACACACAGACACACACAGAATCGACTCGGTTGGGCAGACATGAACTACAAATGTTAGCTGCGAGAATACGTTTTGAGGCTTTTGAGGCAGCCTGTGTGCTTTTCAAAACTAGAAAATACGAACACACACAATTGCTTCATTTTGCAGAATGGCTTTTATTAAACCAGAAACGAAGTCAAGCCCCAGCAAAGCTAAAAGCTTTAACCATCACAAAACCTTTTGCCGATAAAGACGACCACACTGAAAGAAATCTCTCAAGCATATTCCGATGTTTAACTTATTTTACTCTTGAATTTATTAAGAACAATTCTGACAGTATGCATATAATACTCAAATCAAAGAGTAAAGCTGAAGTATGTTTAAAAGTTTATCCTTAGTTTATTCTATTCATCCATATGGCGGAGGTATATCCATAGTTCCTTAACAAAGTATTTCTTTTCTCCTAAGCTTTAGCATTTAAACACACATGATCTAAACCGGGAACTCAACTCGTATTATCTATGGTTGTCTTAAGAATTTTGTGTTTTATTTAGAGGAAAACTGGAATCTTGCTATATTCGTTGCTATATCAAGTTTCTTACTTAAACTGCGTATACTTAATGCGGTGTAATTCTCGCAATGTATAGCCCCAAAAGGATAGGGGAATGGGTTAGAGGGGAGGACTTCTTGCAACGGTAGCGTTTGTGGCAGCCACTGCGGCTGTTGCTAGCATTGAGGCAGCTGTCAGGCAGGCAATCGAAGTGTAACTACATACATACAAATGAGTATGTGTGTGCGTGTGTTTGCTGCTACCTCAATACGTGTGCGTGCCTAGTTATGGTAAATATTCATATTTGTAACGTATGCGCAATGTGTTGAAATTAGCATTTATGAATTTTGTGCCAAATACCGAAATGGAACTGAAACAGACGTCGCCAGAAGGGAATTCTCCTTTGTACTTACTTATGTACCACCACAAATACAAAAGTGAGTACACTTTAACACACACACACACACAACTACATCAAATGAGTTGGGGACTGCTCATTTAGCGTCTCCCCTTACTTTAGGTTGGCTGCATTATGCGCCAGATTCTTGGTTATGGGTTTTGTGGCTCTTTTTGGGCCAAAGCCATTTGCATTTAGATTGCTACAGCAAAACTTACAGTTTGCCAGCCGAACCTGTCCGGCGTCGAAAACTGTGAGTGACATCTGTGCCTTATGTTTCAAGTTGTTGCCAGACAAGTTGTAGGCCTAAACAACCGAAGGGACCTTAGCTTAACATAATTATGAGCGGCAAAGTTCAACTTTGTCATTGAGGTAACTTTGACACAAGCAGCTCATGCAACAATTTTCTTCAACGTTAACAACAAATTAAATAAACTAAGTTGTTGCTACAATGTTTTAAAGATAAGCAAAAAGAACCACATAAAATTTAGATATAATGCAATTGCTTTTATTTAGAGCACTAACTGAAAAAAACAACATGGCTTATCTAATCATCAGTCGAGCACAATAATAACATACTAAACAGAGATGCAAACAAATGATCATAATATTTAAAATACAGCACTTTAAGCCATTAGCAATGGCCTGATTCTCTCCCTTTAGGCATTGAAGCTCAGCCAGTTAGCCGGATTGGTGACCGTCATTTGCTCAACCTGATCGAGAGTTACACCGCGCTGGAACATTCTTGGCAATATATTCATGTGTATGTGATGATAGCCGTGTCCACCATATGATGTCTAAGTTGAGAGAAAAAATAATTACTATATGCTACTTTTTACAATGTATATAATGACTTACCAATCGATGCTTTGTGTGTATATCATGGGACATTAGCAGCCTGTCTACGAGTCCTTCATTGATTAGCTTGATGATATTATCGATTCGCTGGCCATCTGACATCATGTCCACAGCTGAGTTCAGTTGATAGTAGGAGCACTCTGTGCCAAAGAGATCATATTGAAGATAACAGCCCATCTTGGCAAACTCCAGTAGCTCATCCATGTCAAAGATGGTGCCTGGAATAAGAATGCTTTGTTCGCAAATGTTAAGTTTAACCAAAAAAGTCAATGCTTACGATCCAAATGAGACATGACACACTTGTCAGCACGGCCACCCGCCTCCAGATAGAGACGCAGGATCTCAAATGGTGCCTTGGCCACACGATGTGGATGCAATGAGACGCCACAGCCGAGTACCTCCTGAATTTCACCAGCAGCAAGAAGTGAATGTTTTTCGAACTCTATACAAAAGAATATGGGTAAAAAGATGATTCTTAAAGTTGGATGAGAAGCTAAAGTTCACCTTGAACGGGATAAACGCTGGCCACCTCGCCAATGAAACCGCTCTTCACCATCTGACCGTTGACTTCGATGCCAGTCAGGATGTCTTTGGTGTAGAGATCTGTCATCTGTTCAACTGACATATTCGTATGCGAAGCATCCTGGGTGGCGTGTATATAATGTCCTGTGCCGGCAATGAAATGCACACCAGTTGTCTTCGCCAGATCCACAATGAACTCCAAATTGCGTTTGAGGCCATAGCTGCTGTTCTCCACAATGGCACCGCCACCATGTTTCTTATAGAGCAGCACATCCTTTCTGGAAGCTTCCAGTGCCTCCTCGTCGTAGAAACGTACGTTCTCCTTGCTGGAATATGGATATAGGCGCACATAGCCAAGCGTTGCCATGCTTATCTTTTGCTCCAGCTCACTCTGGAAATCCGCCGGGGGTGCCTTATAAAAATGCTCAAAGTCCAGAGCGACATGCTCGTGGGTGAGTGTCCGACCCAACAGATTGGGCGTAATGCTACCAAGAACTATGGAGCATCCAGTGCAAGACGATAACCACATCAATTCAAATATATAATGGAAAAGTTACTTCAGATGTTTGTGTATTGAATAAAATCCAGATAAGCAGCGCTTTCTTTCACTTTCTTTTGTTTGCTTTCTCTCTTTGCCGGTTTTTACTCACCAGTTTGTATCTTTGACATGTTCACGTTCTTCTTGTTTGTTTCTTTTAATCTTTAAGTTAATTTTGTCTTGTGGACGCTGCTGCTGCTTGCAATCAGTTTGAGTGCTGAAAGACAACTGATCGTCGTTGCAAAACACTCAACGCTGGTAACTTGATTATAGAGCTATGCTCTCTGGATCTACTTAATGTCAACAAAGATTATAAAAATAAACAACCATATACATATGCAGTTGCGGTCTCAAAATGTAAATAAACTCGAGGTAGGTTGACATATTTCGGCTTCGCCCGGGCCCACAGTTTACTAAGTTGCAAAGAAAGTTAAGAAAAAATCTTTTAAGCACAAATGTGATCATGTTTCGGGACTTTCTTACTATAATCCTGATCTTACCAATAACAAATCTAACTTTGCCCTATATCGACTTCCAATAATTAACTTAACCAGGCTTTTATATAAAGTACTTATATAGCCCAAGTCAAAGTATATCATTTCGCTTCATCGTATTTCCCAGGCTGCAATACTATTAAAATAATATTTTTGCACACAACCACAAGTATTGTCATCTTTTGAGCCGCGATACAAATAATAAAACAATGACAGTCGTTGGCTCCGCTTTGTTTTTACAGCAAATAGCGTAAACATTTTCCTCTCCCTCTGACTTTTATGTGCATTGCTTTTACCGAGTTGTTTTTATTGTAAATATTCGATTGATTTTTGATTTTTATTGTTCTCATAACGGCGTTCGAATGAATCGAAATAAAGATGTTGTGATGTGAAAATGTTGAAAAAAATTGAATTTTTGTCAACCATTTGCAATGCTGATGTGCTTTTGAAAGCCTTTACTTTGTTGACTTGCTCATAAAAATCAAATTGCTCTGTAGTACATTTTGCAGTCACTAAATGTTTGTTGAATTTGCATAATGTTCAGATAACCGACTTGCCAAACGGTTATTACTGCCTATGGAAAGAATAGAGCCTGGCCAATAGGTTCGTTTGTATGCTGTTTTGATTCAGAGCTTAAGATGCGTTTAAAACGATATTGCTTTTCGAAATCGGTTTAACTTTGATAAAGTTATGTCTCTTAAAAGTTGAACCTTTTAATTTTAACTTACTTTGTGCAAACACTTTAACGTTGTCGCAGCGAGCGGTTTTAATGCCCATTTAAATGCTTTAATCGCTCTCCGATAAAGCGGTAATTAATTACGTAATTTGTCCATTTAAATGCGTGACATGGTCCTTGAAACAAAAACAAAAAAAGTAAGCGGTCAACTCTTGCCACTCGTTTGTACTACATGCAAGTACATATGGTAAAGAAGTGAGTACAGCAAAAGGACTGATGAAAGATGGTAAAAAGGACTGTATGTCAAGACACTTTTCCCAGTCATTTGCATTGCGTTCTCTTACACATGCACTTGTTTAATGGTCTTGCGAGCATTTGATTAATGATGTGGGCTGGCGGAACGATTTCGAGTTTCAGTTTCACGCTGATGCGCATTTTAAAAAGTGTGCAAGAGAAAATACTTATGTGCTTGTCCTGCGTTAAAGATTCAACGGTGGTTAGTCTGAGTGGTGGTGGTGGTGTGGCCTGTCCCCTTTGTTTAACTACTTTTACTACTCAGCCTTTGGGTTTCGCAATTGGGGTATAATCTGGTTAGCGGCACAAATGACGATGACGAGCGCTGAGGGAAACGGGGACGACTACGACGAGGACAACATTTAAGCACAATTGCTGTGGCTAATGTGACACATATTGTGACAAATTGCATGAACCTGGACGAGGGGTGCAGGGAGGCTGAGGTACGACAAAGTAAACACGTGCATTACCCCCTTTGACAAACTGAATGAAAGGGCAGCAAGTTGTTTTTGAAATTCGTGCAAGCTAATCAAGTTTGTAGTATGCAGGAGTAGATTCGCTGAATCAAACTCTAAACTAACACTATCACACTACCGTTGAAAACATGTTTTATTTGCTAATGTTGAGCAAAGGATATTTTCATTTCGCATTTCAATCCTTGCTTTTGTATTTCTTCACTTTCTTTATTTTTTACGACTACAATGATATTCGAACTTTAAAATCATACAAAAATATATATGTATACCAATTTTTATAGAAATTTACACCAAACAAATATTACTTTTAAGATAATTTTAGTAAATATTTTTGGAGATAGTCTATTTAAAGGAGATTTAATCAATCTACTTAGGACCCGCCCCTTCAAACTGGCCGCATGCCAATGCTGATTGTGCCCCGTTCACATGCCACAGATACATATTCATCGCAGTTGCCACCGCGTTCCAGCCGAAATGGGGTCGCTTGACTTGGCAACTCGGCGCTGTCAACAGGGTCGCCCCGAAGTGAACGAACAATGCATGACGAATCGGTATTTTACGCCCATTTTTGGGCAATGAGCCCATCTCGGGGTTGGTTGTCGCTGCTGCTGTTAAATGCTCTTTGTTCTTGTCAACTGAGCGAAACGAATTTCAAGGCCTGCACCTGCAGCAGGACACAACCAAAAGTCTCGCAACCTTGCGTTGGGTGGTTGCATTTGATTTTTGGGTGGGTTGGAATCTGTTTTGTCCTCTCCTGCACGTGCTATTGCACCACTATGTATGTCGTATTCGAGTTTCTAGCACATTAACATTTTTTGTTTATTTTACAAGTTCTAGTTTTGATTTTGGCTTAAAATTGTGTGTGTGTTGTGTGTGAATAAGACTAGTGATCCATGGGCTCCTTGCCGCCACATTCACCGTAGGCACCCAGCTCCTCGGGCCGAAAGTAGGAGCTCTGCATGCTGTAGAGCCGATCGATCGGATTGATCATTGGTGTTTGCGTAAATGGACCCATCAGTTGCTGAAAGGTCGCATAGCTCAAGCCCAGAAAGGTGTTCAGTATGGGTTCACTGTTCTTGTTGCAGTTTTCTAAATAGCGGAGAAATTTTCGTTTAGTGACAATACTCTATGTTTTTTTTTCATTTCTGTCTTTTTACCTTTGTTCGTTTCCATGCAGCTTAAAGTGCCCTGCTCCTGTTCGTCCTTGATGTTGCAACGCAGCCTTGTCAGTCCATCGGAGGTTGCAGAGAATGGCGACTCTTGTTGCGATTCGCTATCACTTTGCGCTTCATCTTTGATTTTCGTCGTCAAGCTGCTGTCCTGCGATTCCTGAGAATCCTGGGAATGTGTATCGCTAACGCCCTTGGCCGGTGGCTCCTGTTTGGCCTTTTTCTGTATTTTCTTGACTTTGGCCCGTTGGTTTTGAAACCAGACCTATGGGTATAAGGGATTTTCTAGTAGCTCTACTGTCATATTACAAAAATGTTTGCCATCCTTACCTGCACAATCCGCAGACTCAGTCCCGTATCCTTAGCCAGATTCTCTCTCACTTTGCGACAGGGTTTCGGCGAGACCTCAAAAGACGCTTTAAAGGCACGTCGCTGCTGGGTGTTGAGTATGGTGCGTGGTCGCTTGGGTCCACGACGACCATCCATCTTAGGTGGAAACAGATCATCGCCATAAAAGTCTGCAAAGATATCATATTAGACACGAATATGATGCGCTTAAGTTCCACCTTCAACTCACCATAGCCCTGCAGCATCTCCACCTCCTTCTCATAGTCAAAGCGACAGAAGAGCTGACCCTGTTTGACCACATATTGCTCGCCCTTCTTCAGCAGTGCTCCACAAACGACGCAGGCAAAGCACTTGAGATGAAAGATATTCTCCTGGGAGCGCATCACAAGCTCATCTGCAGCAATTTTATGTCCACAGCCGAGGCAACGATTACGCATGTAAAGTCTGTTGATTGGCAAACACGTTACTCCTTCCGTGTTAGTCACAAAACCCGCAGCCCCTACACCTACCTCTCGTAGTCCATGCGACAGTAAAGTTTCCCATCTCGAGCATAACACGTGTGCACCAGATGCTGTGCACAGGCGGTGCACTTCAAGCAGCCCTCGTGAAAGGAGTTGTCCACCACTCGCATGATGTAACGATCACAAATTGGCAGGCAGCAGTAGGCGCAATGATTGCTTATGCCCAGACCAACTGCATCACCCATTATACCCATGCCCATTAGGTTGTGTGGTGTGTGGCATGGTTGTTGATGTGGTGGTGGTGGTGCTGCTGCTGTTGTCGGTGTAAAGCCATCCAGTTCATTGAGACTGCATTCGCCTAAGGTGATGCGATGATTGCTCAGCTGCATTGGTGGACCAGGACCTGGACCCATACTCGCTCCTGTTCTATTTATTGTCATTGTCATTGCTTCTTGTTGTTGCTGTTGTGTGTTGCCCATGCTGCTGTTGCTGTTGCTGCTGTGGTTGATACAACTTCCGTTGACATTTCGGCTGGCTGACGCCATTTTGTCATTGTTGGAGCTGGCTACAGCGAGTGTGTCCACTCCTCCTACCATTCCTGCTCCTGCTCCTGTTGCTGTCTTGCTGGCTGTTGGTTGACAGCTCAAAGTGTTTGTTGTTGTTGTTGCTGTTGCTGGTGTTGTTAACATGCGCTCATTTCCGTGCAACATCAGTTGATTGTGCCCCATTGCAATAGGTCCTGAATGTCCTGTCCCTGCGCCTGAAACATGCTGTTGCTGTTGTTGGTGTTGGTGTTGGTGCGGATGCTGCTGCTGCTGCTGTTGCTGTTGACATTTGATGTCCATTGGAACTATTTTGGTTTTTGCGGTTGTGTCGTGGATCCCATGGTACATGGAAAGCATGGAGAAAACATTTAAGTTATTTTTATTTTCACGTTTGGCATGCAAATTGCGGCCGCTTCACAAATTTACAACTGGGCAAAAACTATGTCCCAAACAGGATTTTGCATTTGTGGTTTCAACCTATCTGCATTTTTGGCTATTACTGCTGCTGACCCCGTACTG
The DNA here is from genome assembly GCA_035044485.1 of Scaptomyza reducta. Lineage (NCBI taxonomy): Eukaryota > Metazoa > Arthropoda > Insecta > Diptera > Drosophilidae > Scaptomyza > Scaptomyza reducta. The sequence continues at coordinate 641,650 of JAWNNV010000606.1, forward strand.
TAACTGTAACAGTAACTGTAACTCGGAGTACAACTGTAGTTGTGAGTGTGACCATTTGGCAAACCGACCAACCAACCATTTCGAGTTGTAGTAAATTTGTGGTTTTGCAATTATTGAAATGACTTTTGTTGCGAAATATGTGCGTGACCATCCATCCATTCCTCTTCACATGCATTTCACCCGCTACCCTCTCTTGCTCACTCTCTCTCTCGCTTTTTGTTCGCTGTGGAAATTCCACGCACTTGGCTTTTTGTACGAGCACTACGCTGCGTATACGTATTGTATTGTATTTTGTGCGAATGCGGTTATTTCGAGTTGTTGGTGGCAAAAAACGACTGTACATTTGTGGCATTTGTTGCTGTTGATGTTGCTTTTACTGGCTGGCTGGCTGGCTGACTGCCTTTTTGTTGCTTGTTGTCTCAATTTATGGCAAATTGTTGAAATTGTACGGTAATTTGTTGTGTGTCCTTGTAACTGTGTGTGTGTGTGTCGTTTATCTTGTTTCGCTACGCGCTTTTTCAGTTGTTATTGTTTTGCCTTTATCCGCAGCTTTCCCCTTTTTATTCCCATACATACTTTTCGTGTGTGTGTGTGCGTGAATAGGACTTCACATTCTGCGTTTGTCATTTTGTATTTAAATGATTTTGCATGTGCGTAATTTCATTTAATTTTCACAAAAATTTCCTCTGGCATGCAAAATTTATGCCAGAAATATGTGCAGCATTTTTAAGTAATTTACGTTATCAATTTGTATTGTATTTGCGGTCTTACGTGTAAGAAAAACAATTTCTGTTATGTGCAGACAAAAAAATGACAACTAAATGGCATTTAAAATATAACTATTTAAGCACCTTGAGGATTTAAATCATGCACAAATATATGAAGCATTATGAAAAGCATTTAAATGCAGATCCTTGCTTTTCAAAATTTAGCGCAATAAATTGAATAAGTAAGTGCTGAAATTGAATAAGTTAGGTATTTAGTTTTCGATTAATGTGTTTGCCATGAAGATGACTTGGACCTCATATTGGTTTGATGTTAATTTCAAATATCTATTTACCTATTCTAACATTTATCCCATCTATATTGAAGTATACGCTTATAAACCATTTTCGATAACATTCGATCTATCTTATGGAAACACAACTTTCATCAAAACTTTGAAGGATTTTAGCTCCTTTTGATTGTGAATATTCGGAGTGAGTCCTCGCATTAATTGTCAAGGGCAACTGCTGCAGCATTCGATCAAATACCATATGCTTATCATATCATATGTGCTCGCTTTTGTTTGATACATTTAACTTTGGACACCTCGTACAACAATGAGAGCTACACTTAATCCGCTCAGCTGTCGCACCTGTTACACTTTTAGTTTCTCCTTTCTTTGAGCTGTCCTGTGGCAGTCGATGCAGGATGCCAACATGTTGGCTGGACATGTCAGCGCGTAAGAGTAGCGGATTTGCGAGAAGACAAGTGCAAAAGCCGACATTGATAGCTCGAGATGCTGCTGCGCTTTCGCCGCACTAATTAGATTCTAATGTGCAGCAGGAAATAAGCCAAGGGGAAGCTAACCACCCAAACTACCCTCTGTTTCAACTTATGCACTGCGCTTATAACTAAATTATAATAGAATTTACGAGTAGTAGTGTGCGTGAGCTCGCTAAGCGAGGGCATATTTGAATGAATCAAAAACCAAAAGAGATTCAACCCCTCAACGCACAACTCTCTCACCCCCCGCCACATACAGCTCGGGCTTAAATTATGCGCTATGACAGGGCGCGGGGGTTAGAGGAACGGGGATTCATTATGTTGGTTACGGCTGCTGGCGGCATATGTTGGCAGTCTTCGGCAGCAGGAAACCCTTGCCAGGATGCTGTGTGCAGCCGCTGCTGCCGTTTGCTGCCGTTGCCGCTGTTGTTGTCAGTCGCTCCAGAGAGTTCTTGCCGTCGACTGGCGTTTAATTTAATCGGATTTGGGCGGACAAAGAAATTATGGTGTCCCGTTTTGTTGTTGTTGTTGTTTTTTTGCTAGCGATACCCACTCACAACATAAATGCTTTGTTTTCTCTTAATCTTTGACAGAAGTCAGCATTTGTTTTGCCCACTATAAAATGTGTCCAGATTTGTTGTTTGGCTCTCTGCCAGTTTAACTTAAGCACACTCAAGCTCAAGGGCCAAGTGCTGCAAGTGGTTCTTAGTATTCCAACCAGTTTGTACTTAAACAACAACTACAATTATTTGGATAAATAAGTTATATGAATATGTGGATTTTCCCAAGAACTGTGATAAATTTATAGTTTTACTTTAAATATGAATATATAAAAGTAAAGTACGTATGTGTGAAAGTAAATGCTTGTTTATATTTTTGTTGAATTATTAACTTTCGAGGGTTTTACAATCCTTTGAAATTTATAAAATAATTTAAGGAACTTTTTGTTATCATAAAACTTTGTTTACAACATCTTATTGAATATTAAGTAGAGTGTAAAAATTAAGATTTGTCCTACTTAAAAGACGAGAATGTCAAGTTCAGTAGTGTTTTAATTGATTTAAGAAGAGTTTAACTTAATTCAAGATCTTATATTCTTTAATTCTGATTATCTGATTATCACTATTTAGCTATTTTACATGCTTTTTATTTGAACGTATTTATCTAAAGAAAGAATTTTAAGAATATTCCTTATTCAAGGTCATCGAAATGAACTTAATAATCAAATAAAAAGTATGCTCGAAATATCAACAATCAAAAAAGTTAAGTTTCATGAATTTTATAATATTTTTAATACATCCAATTTAAAGTCTTAATTTTTATAGATTTCTGTTACGACTTTTCAAACTTAAGCTTACTGTTGCAATGAATAAATCACGAATAAGAAACGCATCAAAAAAGCCGCCGGTAGTATGGAAAATAAGATAAAATTCCGACGGCATTTTGCACAAAGCCTTACAAATCCGATACACACAGAGTTAACACACACAAGATACTTACACAGGCCAATTTGCATTGGATGCTGTTCGTCGATCATTTTGTCGATTTGATGCAGTACTCAAGTTCTTACATGTACGAATAGTTAGTTGGTCTAGTTTTGAACCGACTTTGAAAATTATATTATATTATTTGCTATTTTATCTAAGTTTTCACACGAGTACTGCGGCTATTTTAACGACACTTGTGACACAGTCTTATGGCTTAAAGTCGCGATAGGTAAGTGCAGGTGCAAATATGCAACGAGAGTCGTTAGAATTGAGATTGAGTGGCCAGCGTGAAAGCTTTTGTCGTGGAGGCCAGTTACGAAACGCGATGCTTGAATGATTACGGACCTCTGATGTTAATGAAATTTGTTAAAAATCATTTGCTCAGCTCAGCCCAACATAGCATTCAACGGCAGCTGAGGCTAGGACATTTTCTCAAAATGGAGGAGAAATGACTGCGCTCTGTGTGTGCGTTCGTGTGTGTGTGTGTTCGTGTGTGAGGTTGGGTTCGACCCCCAAAACGGGCCAACGCCATTTTATCCGGCGTTTGTAACGACATTTCCTTTTGCGCCCATTCAATACCCAACTCCATGCCATTTTTATGCTCTGGCAGAGCTTCCCCGCTTCGTGAGATTCGCCAATTGAGGCGCATGCGCTGCTGCAGGATTCGTTCTCGTTTTTGTCCTCTTCCTCGTTCTGCTCGTTTTTGGCTCTGGGCTTGCAGTTTTTGGGGGCGCTTGTTACGATTTTTGCTTTTGTTTTTGCACTTTTGACTTTTGTCTTTGTTGCCATTCTCTGTGCTCTATAGTTGTTGTTGTTGCTGTTGTTGGCGTTGCTATTGTCGTCGTGTGCTTTTATTTGATTAGTTGTACGTATTTTTGTATTGACAAAGGATGTTTGGCTCGGCGATTTTGTGCAGCAAACAACAACCACACGAACAACATCCCCAAAGAGTATTTTCTCTAGCCATCGAGTAGTATCTATGGCAAGGACCATGTTTTCTTTCCACTTCTTTTTTTTTGTTTTAATGTGCTTTTTCTTTCTTTTGTCATATAATGTTTTAAATTTATTGATTTTTGATGCGAGCTAGTAAATTAAAGTCGCTGCTTTAATTGTACGCCCGACTGACTGCCGCCCACATCCACATCCACATCCTTGTTGGCCATTTTATGTAGTTGGCCGTGTTAATGACTGATAAATGTCGGCGCGCGCTGCCGACACTTTAAACTTTTGCCAGATGAATTTGGTCTATTAAACGAGCTTGGCTGGCTGACTGGCTGGCTGGCCAAACTTTAATGTCTAAGCTGGAATGGTTGTCTCGTCTGGCTTGGTCTAGCCAGTCGACTGGATGCCTGCTTGCCTAGCTGCTTGACTGCCTGCATGTTTTCCGTGGAGGGTGTTGGGGAAATTCTCTTAAAGTTGTTAACGTGAACGTGTTACTCACAATTAGTGCAGGCGGGGCACAGAGCCACTTAGTCGCAAGGCATATTCTTAGCCTTGTTTGGCGGATAATCACCATAATTATGTGTTGGTTACTTTTTTATGATTCGTTATCATTGGCGCGGCTGGGATACCTGGTAGTTTTGGTTATTTCCCTCACTTATAACAGTGGTTTCTAATTTTTTTAAATCTTTTTTGAATCTGTTGATGAATAGAGAATCTTCTTTAGAAACTTTATGCTTTTGTACTATTTGATGGTTGAAGTACGATTTTTACGTTGATTTCACGTCCTTATACAAGTTTCTTTCCAAAAGTAAATTGTTTAGAAAACAAAGTTTGGTACTCGAATATATTTAATAGGTATCAAATATTATTAAAAATTAAAATAATATTTTTGCGTGATCATCTTTTTTTTCGAGTGTATAAAATTTTCGTTATCAGTCTGAATACGATGGCAAACAAATACTCTTAGGTAAACATACGTTTGTAAGAGAGCCATAGAGATCTACTTATATTCAAACATACGGCATGCGAATTGTGCCGACTCATATAAACAAAGCATATCGTTACTTTGGCATTCACTGTGACGAAGCATTTTTAAAATTGCTTCGCAAAGCCGCAGCGAAATTTTGCCTATAATGATTTCGCACCGATCGCTCACTATCAGAACTCTCTTGACTGCTTATAAACGAACTGAATGCGCTCAAATTGATTCAGTTTGAGCTGCGCGCTGATTGTATTAAAAATGGCCTTAATTAAAGCACCGCTAATTGCGAGACAAATTGCCGTATATGGCGCCAGATCAGCACACGCTTCAGCTGCTCTAAATGTAAGCTGAAAATGACTATAGAAGATTGTCATTGATTCAAATATTTAATGCATATTTTTTAGCCGTCTGATAATGTTGCTGCTGGGACTGAAATGGTGCGTCCGTTTAGTAAACTACCGCGTCCGGGAAAACTGCGATTCTTGCGCAGCTTTATGCCGGGCGGAGAGTTTCAGGATGCTTCCGTATTCGAATTTTCGACGGCAATGAGAAAGCGTTATGGCGATATCTTTATAATGCCAGGTTCTTTTGGACGCAAAGATATTGTGATCACATTTAGTACAAAGGATATCGAGACTGTGTTTCGCAATGAAGGCATTTGGCCACATCGTGAGGGATTAGATTCCCTGGTATATTTTCGAGAACACGTCCGGCCAGACGTGTATGGATCTGTAATGGGACTGATAGCCACGTGAGTAGTTAGCTGAATAACTCAAGTGTAAACTTTTTCTAATGTTTTTCTCCTAGGCAAAAGGAGGATTGGGCCAAATTACGTACGGCTATGAATCCTATATTTATGCAGCCCAAAGGTCTGAATGTGTATTACAAACCACTGTCAAACATAAACAATGAATTCATTAAGCGGTAAGTTTATCAACAAAATAATTGTTGTCAATTTTATACCATGAATGGGTAAAAAGGGTATAATGGTTTTGTGCAAAAGTATGTAACAGGCAGAAGAAAGCATCTCCGACGCCATAAAGTATATATATTCTTGATCAGCATCAACAGTCGAGTCGATAAAGCTATGCCCGTCTGTATGTATGAACGCGTCGATCTCAGTGACTATAAAAGCTAGAGACAGATTTGGGACATAAGCTCGCCTAATCCCTAGGCAGTACAAGTTTGTTTCAAATTTTCGATACATGTGATCGATAACAAAGGAATTGAAGCTAAGTGAAGTATGCAGTATACGCGATCACACACATACACACACACACATATATTTGCAAGCACTGACTGTTCAGCGTATCTTCTAGTCGGATTTTCTCGACTAGAAACTTCTTACTTGTTAATCTCATTTATATGTTTGTATCGCTCCAACAGCATTAAAGAAATACGTGATCCAAAGACTTTGGAGGTGCCTGCAGATTTTGAGGAGGAAATCCGACGCTTGTTTCTTGAGTCGATTGCATTGGTTGCCTTTGATCGTGAAATGGGCCTCATACGCAAACGTCGTGATAATCCCGATGCCCTGAAACTATTAGAAGCAACGCGAGAAATATTTAAGTACAGCTTTAAGCTGGATGTGCAGCCCTCCATTTGGAAGTTAGTATCCACACCAACGTATCGCAAAATGGTTCGAGTGCTCAACGATAGTGTAGATACTTCTCAGCGATTTATTGAAGAGAGTCGCTTGGAACGGGAGCGTAAACGTAAGGCTGGGGAGATCATCAACAACAGCATGATGGAGCGACTGTTGGAAATCGATCCGAAAATGGCAATAGTCACGGGTTTGGATACCCTGTTTGCCGGTGTTGATGGAAGCACCGTTTTATTGTCTGCCTGTTGTAACGTGCACGACAGTGTTGTCTAGGCTATTCGCTGTCTACTATTCGGTTCCGGCCGTGCTCAGGGAAATTGGGGTGGGGTCTTCGAAATAGCCATTCATTTAGACACGCTTCACAAAAATAAAAGTCGTAGACAGTGCGGGAATTGCGGGGACCAAAGTCAAAGAGGCTAAAGATATGTAGAGTTTGAAGAACTTGGTGAGGCTGTTCTTCTTCTATACCCTCCCTACCTGTAGAATTTAAGGAATCTGTGTAATTCTACCCTCTAAATGTTAGTGCATGTGATCAATCAGGTGCCCGATTTATAAGAGTTTAATTTATGGTTTAAACATTTTCTTTAATTTAAACAAGTTCGCCTTCATGGCTTAATATTAACTTCATGTTTTTGTTCTTATTACTCTATTTACGTTATTTCTAATTATAATTTTTAATCACTAACATTAACAACTTTAGTTAGTGGAGATTTATTCTATTATGCGCGTTTGGTGTGTCTTAGTTTTTTCTGATTCTTTCTTTGTTTTATTTATTTAATGGTTTACTAGTGTTGGGGATACCTTCGTTAATTTTCGGCTGGGCCGTACTCACGCTTGTTCCATCGATGTCAGCAGGCCTGATGACGACGAGGGGTATAGCTGTATGTGTAGGTGTATATGTAGGTGGGGTGTGTATTGAGGTGTGTGTAAAACAAAGAAACACCAAAACGAACATAGCTTAAAAAGATAAAGTACATAAAAATTATAAGTAGGAATTAACACAATTGATTCCAAATACAAAATCTCAAACTTATCACTTCGATACAAAATTGCAAGAAATCGCAGGGAGCATCGCTTAGATCATTTTGCTCTGGTCGGTCACGCCTCTGTAGAGAGTTGGTGGAGGGTATGCGTGGCTTAATGCTTCTGACCTCCTCCAGCAGCTAAGGGAGTAGTCTTTGCCCTCAGTTAGGCTCTATCAATCCTCCCGCGGCTTATTGGGTAGGCTTTGGCCTCTTTAGGCCTCATCCATCCTCCAACGGCTTTATCCCGCCTCTCTAATGGAGAACTTATCACCGCCTTATGGGTAGGGTGCCGCGGAAGACGCGGGCGGCGTGGGTGGTGGAGACGGTGGCTTTAGCCAAAGCTAAACGTGCGTCTGCATCGCCTATTTGGCACAATATAGGCCGCGGCAAGCTTTGTTCGGCCGCCGGTGCAGATGATCAAGTTAATTTTAACTTAGAGGCACGTGGGAGCCCGATGCTCGCAGATTAAATTTTTAACACACGTCTTTTGGCCAATACCTTTTACAGCGTAATAATCCGGAAATCGTTAAGTTGCCGGTGCATCGCTTTACAGCGCAGCCGTGCAGACTTGCATTCTAATCAGCTGATCGTCAGGGGCTGCCAGACTTACAGGCGGATCAGCTGACGGTTGGGGTTGCCAGACTTTTACTATGGGCGCTCAAATCGCCGACGAAAACCGTTAGGGTTTGAATTTGAACTTAACTAAATTTAAAAGTTATATTAAAGCGATTCTAATCGAACCCTCACATCACAGGTTTGATCTTTACCCACTGGGTGGAGATCAAAGCTGAAAAAAAATTAAAGGGTGACAATGGAATCGATTACCATATGTCCTTTGCATGGAATCTTCCCAACTCTTTTCCCTTTAAATCTTCGAGTAAATAAATCGATTGACCGAGCTTTGTTTCTTTGAACTGAATCAAGCTCGTCTTTGTTTGAAATTTCTTCCTTGGTGCTAGTTATTTCATTCACAACATATGTAGATTGGATTGAAATGCCAAAGGCTTTCCAAAAATCCATTCCACATATAACATTTTGTTTGATAGTAGGTACAATCAAAAATTCAAAATCTATTTTTAACGAATTGAACGTTACAGGTATATTCACTAAACCAACCACCCCCTTTAATTTCTCAACTTTTATCTGCTCTGAGATAAGGTGTTTAGCCAAGTCTGCACCAATTACGCTCTTATTGGCACCGCTGTCCAAAAGTGCTAAATATTGTTTCCCAAACACTTCTATTTCAGTAAAGGGTCTAATATCATGAGGTTTATTTATAATTGAAGATATTGTGTAGTTATTAAGGCGAAGTTTATTATGCCAAAAGTTCCTCAAGCGCAAGGTAGAACGAGTCTTTTGCACTTTAACAGCATCCACATTTAAGATGACTGCTCTGCGCTCTCTATACTCTCGCAAACGTACATGATACGGTTTAAAAATCGGGGATTGATCTAGTATTTCAGATAATTTAATAGGTACGTCCGGTAAATAAGATTTGTCTGGTAACGATAAATGTAAGTCTGGTAAGATTGTTTTATTATCCAAGGCTAATGTCGGATGTTCGCTTTCGGAACTCGATGAACATCCTTCAATGAGTTTTCCGATCTCGATTTGCAATGACCACAATTCGGTTTATACATGTCTATTTGTCCACATCCATAGCAAAAAACTCGCCGTGGTTTCAGACAGTCATGGTATCTGTGACCTTGCTCATCACAGTTCCAACATTTAAGTTTATCGTTTAAGCGAAGTGCACATATTTCATCGGCATTGATGTCAGTGTCAGTCAACTTTTCAGTCTCTTCTTCAATCACCACTTCATTGACATAACGCTTCGGCACGTTTGTACGAACTACAGGCTTGGATCGTAAATCACAAAAGAATTCTTCATGCCGATGGCACTCCTTGCGAAGAGTTGCAAGATTTGGAGTTTCAACATGAAGAAGTTCATGAATTAATTCCGGGTTTAAGTTATGCCTAACTTCTATAATTAAGTCAGTCTCTGACATGGGTTCTCGAAGAGAATCAGCTATTGCTAGCATCGCGTCAAGAAACTCATCAAACTTTTCATTTACGCCTTGCTTGCGACATCGCATGACATTTTTGATGTCTCGGTCCGTTCGTTGGTCTTGATATCTTTCTCTTAGGCTGTGGCACAACTCATGCCATCCCATATGACCCACAGTTCTATGTACCCGCCAATAGAATGAAAGAGCTGGGCCTTTAAAAAGTAAATTCCCGAACTGGTACAACAACTCGAAATTGTTATCAAAATATTGAGCGGTAAGACAATTGACTCGATAAATAAAGTCTTCAATGGGGATGTCATTCGCAGCACCTGAAAATTGTATTTTCCAGTTCGATATGACGTTAGAAATTCTATCTGGACGATCTATTGAATAATAACTGTTGTTATTATTCTCGCGAGATGGACCACGCCTATCTCTCGAAAGGTTTCCCTGCTCGAAACTCATACGCCGGCCATTGAGTTGGATGTCATTTTCCCATTCTAACTGCGGCTCGTCTCGATTCTCTCTAGCGGAGGGAGACAAATTTAAGTTTCGAAGTGCGGCACTGATTTGATCAGCCACAGATGAAGCAATACTATTACGAAAACCTTCCAAGGAACTCGTAATAATCTGCTGAATACGATTTTCTGAAAGTTCTACATTTTCCACTGCACTATTGCTTGCATTACCTCCTAACTGCGAAGGGACCTGTTGACGCAAATTTGTATTGTTACGATTAACAGCTCTCGTAACTGGTCTACGTGTAGCAGAACCTGATTGATTGTTGACTGCGGCAGCACGACCTCTACCTCTTGTGCTACCGGAATTAGTTCTCGGTCGAGCAGTGATATTTTCTAAACTCTGCGATACAGTGAACGGCTGCTTACACTTTGGGCAGTCGTTGTGATTACGTAACCATTGAGACAAACATAGTTTATGAAAACGATGTTTACAACTGGTTTCCGTAAATACCGTTTCGGCACTAGTGTCATTGCAGATGACACATGGTAGCGCCTCGTTAGCGTTACCAACTAATGCTACTAAATCTTCAGCGCTACGGACCACCGCCATTACTACTGAGTTTAGCTACTAAACAAAATACGAACTAAGCGATACGATATAAGCGATACGATATAAGCGATACGATATAAGCGATAAGATATAAGCGATACGATATAAATTTAACTCTTGTGGGACTTATCCATACTCTTTCACATGCAGTAACATTTATTTTCTACATATCTTAACGGGTCTAATTTAAAACTGGGTATGAATATCAAATTCAAAATTAAAGAGGAACATGCCGAATTTATCCAGCATGAGCGATCTCGATTTAATTAAGAAAGATTAATTTATTTTAACTATATAGCCTGTGTAATTAAAGAGGAACATGCCGAATTTCCAACATGAGCAATCTCGATTTAATTACGACAGGTTAATTTATTTTAAACATATAGCCTGGAATAGAATCGACTTAATCAAGACTAATAATCCGAGGAATATATTTAAAATAGCAACAATAACGTAAAAAAAATTCACGTATTATTAATATATATTATCTGTTGGTCTAGCTCCGAAAATATCCAGACTGCCAGCAATTCCTACACAGATAATAAATATTTTCTGAAACTATTTAAAATTTTGGGTCATCATTGATTTGTATGGGAAAGGATTCGGAAAGGTGTGGTGGTAACCTCGGTATTCTATTTCTGGATGTTATTTTATTATATACTTCGGCCCCACGTTGGGCGCCATTTTATTATTTATGTAACGTGCACGACAGTGTTGTCTAGGCTATTCGCTGTCTACTATTCGGTTCCGGCCGTGCTCAGGGAAATTGGGGTGGGGTCTTCGAAATAGCCATTCATTTAGACACGCTTCACAAAAATAAAAGTCGTAGACAGTGCGGGAATTGCGGGGACCAAAGTCAAAGAGGCTAAAGATATGTAGAGTTTGAAGAACTTGGTGAGGCTGTTCTTCTTCTATACCCTCCCTACCTGTAGAATTTAAGGAATCTGTGTAATTCTACCCTCTAAATGTTAGTGCATGTGATCAATCAGGTGCCCGATTTATAAGAGTTTAATTTATGGTTTAAACATTTTCTTTAATTTAAACAAGTTCGCCTTCATGGCTTAATATTAACTTCATGTTTTTGTTCTTATTACTCTATTTACGTTATTTCTAATTATAATTTTTAATCACTAACATTAACAACTTTAGTTAGTGGAGATTTATTCTATTATGCGCGTTTGGTGTGTCTTAGTTTTTTCTGATTCTTTCTTTGTTTTATTTATTTAATGGTTTACTAGTGTTGGGGATACCTTCGTTAATTTTCGGCTGGGCCGTACTCACGCTTGTTCCATCGATGTCAGCAGGCCTGATGACGACGAGGGGTATAGCTGTATGTGTAGGTGTATATGTAGGTGGGGTGTGTATTGAGGTGTGTGTAAAACAAAGAAACACCAAAACGAACATAGCTTAAAAAGATAAAGTACATAAAAATTATAAGTAGGAATTAACACAATTGATTCCAAATACAAAATCTCAAACTTATCACTTCGATACAAAATTGCAAGAAATCGCAGGGAGCATCGCTTAGATCATTTTGCTCTGGTCGGTCACGCCTCTGTAGAGAGTTGGTGGAGGGTATGCGTGGCTTAATGCTTCTGACCTCCTCCAGCAGCTAAGGGAGTAGTCTTTGCCCTCAGTTAGGCTCTATCAATCCTCCCGCGGCTTATTGGGTAGGCTTTGGCCTCTTTAGGCCTCATCCATCCTCCAACGGCTTTATCCCGCCTCTCTAATGGAGAACTTATCACCGCCTTATGGGTAGGGTGCCGCGGAAGACGCGGGCGGCGTGGGTGGTGGAGACGGTGGCTTTAGCCAAAGCTAAACGTGCGTCTGCATCGCCTATTTGGCACAATATAGGCCGCGGCAAGCTTTGTTCGGCCGCCGGTGCAGATGATCAAGTTAATTTTAACTTAGAGGCACGTGGGAGCCCGATGCTCGCAGATTAAATTTTTAACACACGTCTTTTGGCCAATACCTTTTACAGCGTAATAATCCGGAAATCGTTAAGTTGCCGGTGCATCGCTTTACAGCGCAGCCGTGCAGACTTGCATTCTAATCAGCTGATCGTCAGGGGCTGCCAGACTTACAGGCGGATCAGCTGACGGTTGGGGTTGCCAGACTTTTACTATGGGCGCTCAAATCGCCGACGAAAACCGTTAGGGTTTGAATTTGAACTTAACTAAATTTAAAAGTTATATTAAAGCGATTCTAATCGAACCCTCACACTGTCTCCTGTGTCTCAGCAAAAATCAGGATAAGCAGCGCAAGCTACGTGAAGAACTGATGAGGGTGATGCCAACCAAGGAAACACTCTTAAACGAGGAGACAATGAAGGATATGCCATATTTGCGTGCAGTTATTAAGGAGGCCTTGCGTTACTATCCCAATGGTTTTGGCCAATTCCGGCAGTGCGCGCAGGATGTCACTCTATCCAATTACAATATACCCAAAGGAACACAGATTTTGGTAGCTTCCATTTCGATGGGAAAGGACGAAGCTTACTTTCCACGTGCGAATGAGTTCCTGCCGGAGCGTTGGTTGCGCGATCCCGAGACGAAAAAGAAGACGCAGATGACTCCATTCACCTTCCTTCCTTTTGGATTTGGACCACGGCAGTGTATTGGTAAGCGTATTGTGGATCTGGAAATGGAGACATCGGTGGCCAAAATTATACGCAACTTCCATGTGGAATTCGACTATGATGCATCAAAGCCTTACAAGTCCTTCTTCCTCATGGAGCCAATTATTCCTTTCCGCTTTAAGTTTACCGATGTGGAAAATTAATGCTTAAAAAACAAACCAAAGTGTGCTCAAACTTTTGTATATATAGTTTTTAGACTTGAGTGAAAACCAATCCTACTCTTAGTAAATGTTATAAAAACAAGTAAGAAGGTTCTAGTCGAGAAATACCGACTAGAAGATACCATTCAACCCTATACTTCGTTTTAGAGTCCCATATCCAGCATTATGCCGAGTTGCAAGTATGTGGGTGTGTACGCTTATACTGTATGCTTTACTTAATTTGAATGTTCTATATCTCCGGTGTTTCTCAACCGATTTCAATAAAAATTACACAGATTGCCAATATTTCGTTAAATATTTTGATTTTAGTGTTATCGCTCACACGTGTATATCGGAAAAAATGTATCGACAATTTGAACACACTTGTACTGCCTAGGGATTAGACGAGCTTATGTCCCAAACCTGTTTGTAGCTTTAATAGTCTCTGAGATCGACGCGTTCATACATACAATCGGACACGCTTTATCGACTCGGCTGTTGATGCTGATCAAGAATATTAATATATTAATTATGGGATCGGAGATGCTTCCTTCTGCTTTTTGCACAAAACCATTATATCCTTTTTACCCATTTTCAATGGGATCAGGGTATAAAAATACTGAACTAGGATAGCTCCCGTTATCGAGGAATCCGAAGGTAAGAAACTTTAGATAAATCGTTTTAGCGAAAACATTCGATTTCTTCTTAAGTTTAATTGAATGACTTTTCTTTAATATTCTCTTCTGGCTATATTTCCAAAACCGTTAATTTTGCTGTTGCTGTGTGTGTTAAAGTCGACTGACAAACACACTTCTTAGCCGTGTTTGCTAGTTTTTTATAATTAATTATCATTGCCGCGGCTGTGATGCTTGGTATTTTTGTTTATTTCTCTTATTCATAACTGTGGTTACTAATTTCTTAAACTTTTTTTGAGTCTATGGATGAACAGAGAATTTTCTTTAGAAACTTTATGCTTTTGTACTATTCGATGGTTGAAGTAGGATTTTTACGTTGATTTTACGTCTTTATACAAGTTTATTTCCAAATGTAAATTGTTTAGAAAACGAAGTTTGGTACTCGAATATATTTAATAGATTTAAAATATTATTAAAAATGAAAAAAATACTTTTGCGCTATCAGCTATTTTTCGAGTGTAAAAAACTTTCGTTATCACTCTTAATATTCTTAGGCAAACACACGTTTGTAAGAGAGCCATAGAGATATAGTTTTATTTAAACATACGGCCTGATAATTGTGCCGACTAATATAAACAATGAATATCGCTAGTTTGGCATTCACTGTGACGAAGCGTTTTTTAATTGCTTTGCAATGCCGCAGCGAATATTTTGCTTGTTAGGGAATTTGAATAATATTGTTGATAAGCTTGTTAGGAGTATTCAAGTGATTTGATAATGACCGAGTCAGTTAAACTAACTGATTTTATGTAATTAAAGTTTGCTTCTCGACTTTTAATATCAGTCAGCTGTTTTCTTTGAACATTTTATACATTCGGTTTTTATTTTGTCGTACAAACATATCGAGAAGCCATTAAAACTATTGATCGGAAGTAGTATTTTGTATGAAACCTAAGAATTTATAGAAAGATTGTCTTTATATCTAATAAATACTTGTGTTAATAGCAAGGGTATTTCTTCATCAGCAATAGTATTAAAATATCAGCAGTTCGTAGATAGCAGTTCTTGCTTGACTTGTTTTGTTTTGATTTCTCACCGATCGCTCATTATCAGAACTCACTTGACCGATTATAAACAACCTTACTGCACTCAAATGTATTCAGTTTGAGCTGCGCGCTGGTTGAGAACAGTCGTAGTTAATAAAAAGAAAAAAGGAATATTAAAAATGGCCATAACTAAAGCACCGCTAATTGCGAGACAAATTGCCGTAATAGGTGTCAGGTCAGCACACGCTTCAGCTGCTCTAAATGTAAGCTGCAACTGATAATGACTAAATAAGATTGTCATTGATTCAAATATTTAATGCATATTTTTTAGCCGTCTGATAATGTTGCTGCTGGGACTGAAATGGTGCGTCCGTTTAGTAAACTAACGCGTCCGGGAAAACTGCGATTCTTGCGCAGCTTTATGCCGGGCGGAGAGTTTCAGGATGCTTCCGTATTCGAATTTTCGACGGCAATGAGAAAGCGTTATGGCGATATCTTTATAATGCCAGGTTCTTTTGGACGCAAAGATATTGTGATCACATTTAGTACAAAGGATATCGAGACTGTGTTTCGCAATGAAGGCATTTGGCCACATCGTGAGGGATTAGATTCCCTGGTATATTTTCGAGAACACGTCCGGCCAGACGTGTATGGATATGTAATGGGACTGATAGCCACGTGAGTAGTTAGCTGAATAACTCAAGTGTAAACTTTTTCTAATGTTTTTCTCCTAGGCAAAAGGAGGATTGGGCCAAATTACGTACGGCTATCCTATATTTATGCAGCCCAAAGGTCTGAATGTGTATTACAAACCACTGTCAAACATAAACAATGAATTCATTAAGCGGTAAGTTTATCAACAAAATAATTGTTGTCAATTTTATACCATGAATGGGTAAAAAGGGTATAATGGTTTTGTGCAAAAGTATGTAACAGGCAGAAGAAAGCATCTCCGACCCCATAAAGTATATATATTCTTGATCAGCATCAACAGTCGAGTCGATAAAGCTATGCCCGTCTGTATGTATGAACGCGTCGATCTCAGTGACTAGAAAAGCTAGAGACAGATTTGGGACATAAGCTCGTCTAATCCCTAGGCAGTACAAGTTTGTTTTGAAATTTTCGATACATGTGATCGATAACAAAGGAATTGAAGTTAAGTGAAGTATGCAGTATACGCGATCACACACATACACACACACACATACTTGCAAGCACTGACTGTTCAGGGTATCTTCTAGTCGGATTTTCTCGACTAGAACCTTCTTACTTGTTAATCTCATTTATATGTTTGTATCGCTCCAACAGCATTAAAGAAATACGTGATCCAAAGACTTTGGAGGTGCCTGCAGATTTTGAGGAGGAAATCCGACGCTTGTTTCTTGAGTCGATTGCATTGGTTGCCTTTGATCGTGAAATGGGCCTCATACGCAAACGTCGTGATAATCCCGATGCCCTGAAACTATTAGAAGCAACGCGAGAAATATTTAAGTACAGCTTTAAGCTGGATGTGCAGCCCTCCATTTGGAAGTTAGTATCCACACCAACGTATCGCAAAATGGTTCGAGTGCTCAACGACAGTGTAGATACTTCTCAGCGATTTATTGAAGAGAGTCGCTTGGAACGGGAGCGTAAACGTAAGGCTGGGGAGATCATCAACAACAGCATGATGGAGCGACTGTTGGAAATCGATCCGAAAATGGCAATAGTCATGGGTTTGGATACCCTGTTTGCCGGTGTTGATGGAAGCACCGTTTTATTGTCTGCCTGTCTCCTGTGTCTCAGCAAAAATCAGGATAAGCAGCGCAAGCTACGTGAAGAACTGATGAGGGTGATGCCAACCAAGGAAACACTCTTAAACGAGGAGACAATGAAGGATATGCCATATTTGCGTGCAGTTATTAAGGAGGCCTTGCGTTACTATCCCAATGGTTTTGGCCAATTCCGGCAGTATATATATATTTTTTTAGACTTGAGTGAAAACCAAAATTACTTTTAGTAGATATTATAAAATAGCGAGGTATCTGAAGGTGAGATACTTTATATAAAACGTTTTAGCAAAAATATACAATTATATATATATGGATATGTCCAAAACCTCCAATTAATACTTTATTTATCAAATGTTATGAAGATGTTTGTCTACACTTTGTAAAATTGTGGATGATGAAAATGGATTATTTCTGAAAAATTCAATATTTTGGATTTAATAAAATAATCTTCCGTTTGAAATTATATTAGTTACCCCAGGGTTCCTAGCACGCGCTCGATGAAGAAACTTTAATTTTTCACGCCTTGAATTGTGAAGGGACGACAACAGTGACTGTCATCAGTATGCTCACTCTTCTTCACAACATAGCAACAAAACTTTTGCCACTTTTGCCGTCGCCATAGACAGTCCCTTGACTGGGTCCCTTATGCTGTTGCTGTGCGTGTCTGTCAGTCGACTCCAAAACACACACACACACTCTTGAACAAGTTCCGCTAATGACTAAGATTAATTTGGGTCAGTGTGCTCCCTGCTTGCACCCCTACCATCATTCAGCTTCACTTTGCTACTGTTGCGTTTGAAAAGTGGGTCTGAGCTCGTGTAGGTTCAAGCGAATGCACGCAATTGCGTTTATGCCATGAACAATATGTCAATGTGGATATATAAAATATATACATATATAAAATATCTCTAGTACAATAAATGATGATACAAGCTCATATGCTACAGATCAATCAGTATAAAAAGTAAATCGTGAACTCCATTGCATAAACGTTGAATAGTCGACATGTGTGTGTGTGTGTGTGTAGGTGCACTTGTGTGTGTGTTGGTGTTGGTGTCAGGCAGCCAAGAGCTGAAATTGTTTGGGGTTAATTAAGCGCGACATGTGTGGCATTGCATGCATTTGTGCAGCAACAGTGGCTGCGACTGCAACTGCAACTGCGAGTGTGACTCTGCCCACCCCTGACACGACTCGTGTGTGGCACACGCCCACAAGTGTGAATAGGCTCCAACAGCATTAGCAGCAGCTGGAAGTGGTGTTGGTTGACTGTTGTTGGGGTGCCGCTAAACAATGCCCCGAACATAATAGACAAATTACCCGGCCGCGTCGGTTCATTATGTTGCAATTGCGAGCGTTGATGCATTTATGGAGCTGCAAATGCTACACTTACCCCAAAAAGTGTGCGCCTCCACATAATGATAGTTATTTGATTTATGAGCAACAAACTGTTTGCCAGCCTGCTTGGGAACCTGTTGAGCTAATCGGAAGCAACAAACAATGCCAAATAAATACACACACACTTGATGACAGAAAAAACGTACTGAAATCGCTGAATAAATAAAATATTTGGCATTACAAATTGTAGCGATTTATATATTTTTTTTGCTGTATCCACCCACACGAAATCCAAACGGGATTCCAAACGCTGTGCAGGCGAGACTAACAGGAATAACGCAGAATTATGCGCTGTTGACCAACGGAAATAGCGTCCTTGGTGTTATTTTAGCTTAGGCCTAAAAAATAAACAAAATCATTCACCTTAAGGCGTAATAAAAGTTTATGGTTGACAAAATACATATGTACACAAGCAGAACGCCACTGCTTGGGTGTTTTGGGAAAATCCCTGTATGCCAACGCTTAACGCTATTAACGGATTTGCCCTTAAGGGATCTACATGTATGTATGTTTGTAAGCGTAAATATTTGCCGCCAGTTGCCTGGCTGGCTGGATGGCTACGTTTCCAATAACCATTAAGGAGTTGCGAAAAATTTGCGCACAGCTTTGCACAGCGGGCAAAAACAAATAGTTTCTTACTGCACTACAAATACAAGACTTCCTTGGCACCGTTCCCATTTTGGGGTTGGGTGCAAACAGCAATCGAATAGTCATATCAGAGCCTCCCGATGTGTCTTTCTCTGCCCTGTCGCTCAGCGTGTGACTTTCATTGCCTGCCATTTACAAGATTTTAAGGCCCGTTCGGATTTGGCCTGATGCCCATTTGTTGTTGTTCTCTGTATGTTCAGTTTGCAGTCTTTTAAATCCTTCAGACTTATGTGAAATCCCCTCTTAAAGGATTTTTGCATCAGCGCCGAGCAGTTCCATTCTTTTCAGTTAACAAGTTTTTTTTTTGTTGCAGCAAACTGACTCGCGGCTCTTCAAAACTTTTTATGTGGCTTGACTGAATGCTCTTTCCAAGTTGAAGACTTTTTTAAAGTTTGTAATATAACTTTTGGATGGAATAATATTTTGAAGACAATGAAAAATAATTATCTGCTTTAAGATTTTCAATACTTAAATCACAGCTGAATAGAAAAATATTCAATAAGTATATTTTTTCATTTTCAGCATCGGACTTTAAAGCTTTAGAAGCAACAATAATGCTGAGTTGCTGCTGTTTGCAAATGGATCAAGGATATTTACCGGAGGCACTAGCTAGATATTCCTGAGATAAGTAAACAGCACTGAATGCAAACAGTTCATATCAAATAAAACACACAAAAACGCTGTAAAAAAGCAATGCACAAACACACACACACACACCCGCCCACACAGACACAGAGACGATGTGTGTACATGAAGATATATACTTACATACACTCAGGCAAAAGATTCAGCAAACAAGCGTTAGGAACACAAAATGAGCAAGCGACTAACCTAAGGACAACAGAATAAACATTTTGAACTCGACTGCGAATGCGAAAGCGAACGCCCCAAGTGTCCTTGGGGCGCCACCGCCTGTCGTCTGACTGCTGTTATTCTGACGGGCAGCGCCAGCTTTGCCTTTTCCCCCCAATCCATCCTCTGCAAACTCTAAAGGCTAAGCGCAAATATTACAAGCATTATATGAATGTCTATGCTTATGTTAGTGTATGTGTGTGGGTGTGTGTGTGTCCATGTATTTAGAAGCCAGCAACATGCTGAGCCAACGCCAACAACAACAACAGCGGCAACAGCAGCAACATCAGCACTGGGTGCTGCCAACAAAAGTGTAGAAAATCCGACCAAGCACAAAAACCGACTCAGCACATTTCGGTACAACCAAACACGCATTAAACCCCAACATCAGCCCACACAGCAGCAGCAGCAGCTACAACAACAACAACAACAACAAAAACAGCAAACAGCAATGGCTCTGGCTCAGCAAGTCATCAGCACATAAAGCTCGAAAGATTATGTAGCCCACGGCGGTGGCAAAGTCCACCAAGCCACCAAACACAGCGGCTGCGGAAGTGATGCATGGCCTCTGAATGGGGGTTATGTCGGTTTTGGGGGAGGCTGTGGTATTAGACGACAATAGAGCTTTTGAGCGGTTGGTCGGATGCGAGGTGAGGTGGAGGTGTGGGTAGGTTATTTTCTGGCTTGTGCCTTTTTGTGCCTTGTGACGTTTGACGCCATGTTTGATGGATGAAAAAGCCATTCATGTTACCAGCTGGGGCGCAGAGGTTGCCTGTCGCTCAATGTGTATGTGTATGTGTGTCCTCTGGTGTGTGTGTGGGTGTGTGTATGTATGCAAAGATGGCGCAATAGACGTGAAGTAACCACCGCCTGTGGCGCAACTAAATCCTTTTGGATTTTACACAACCAAGCGCTGTATGGTTTAATGCGCATTTTATGAGTGTGTAGGTAAAATGCTAAGCTTGCCTTAAAGCGCATGCAAAAAACGCTTGTTAAAGTTGTTGTTTTGCATTTTGTTTTTTATTTTTTTTTGGCACTGCCAACTGTCAACCTGTCAACTGCATGCGAACCAAAAGTCAACACGGAGAGCAACTACGATGACCCCAACTGATCCCTATTCCTAAAACAAAAAAACCCCAAAACTTCGAGTTTGACATTTGGCAAATTTCGTTGCATAAAACGCAGGTGGCCGTGCAACGCCCAACGCCTGGCTCCTGCTGCCTGGCATTAGCATAATTTTGCATAGCAGCAGCTACGTTGAGACGGTCAAAGGGAATGCAGGGAGAGAGCAGCGACACTTAAAACTCAAAATGAAGTCACTCCTGCTGTTGGCTTTAGTTCCGTTTTCTCGTGAAAAATGCGCGTATTAATAAATGTTTGTGTGTGTAGATGAGCCACAACGCGAACCCACCAGCACCAGCCATCAGCACCACCCAGTCATTTGATACTTTTTATTTGCGACTGCTTAGCACAGCAATTTACATTTCAAATTAGCGACTTCATTGCTGGGAAATTGTGGAATTACTTTTCATTTTCATTATATTTGCCTGCTCTTCAAAAAAAAAAAAAAACCGACAAAAAAAACGTTCAGCCTGTTCTGGAATTGTCCGCGTTTTTGGACTTTGCTGCGCTTTTGCTATGCTAATAAATTAATATAAATTCAAATTTGTTTGCCAACTGCTGGCGAAACGCGGCTGCCAAAGTGTTATGTTTGTGTGTCCGAAAAAAGAGGCCAACATTTTTCTAAATGGCTGCCAAAGTTTCCATAAAAATCACAAATGAAACAGTATCCTAAGTAAAATGCCACAACTACAGGCATTTCCCCCTCCTCCCTCCACCACCTATCCAGAGCCAGACACAAGTGTTGGCTGCTTGAATATTCAATGGATATTTCCGCACTTTGACTCAAGCCCTACTTTGAAGCCGCTAAAACGCTTGAGCGGTAAGTAAAGTGTTTTAATAAGGAAAAGACTTGGTGGGGGGATTGCCTTTACTTATGCAAGAGCGATAAAAACAGTTACGACTCAATAGTCAAAACTTTATTGAATACAAAAATATTCAGAAAAATACAGAATTATATATTTGCTATCATGAACAATAAAATTGTACAAAAATAGTTGGTTTTGGTAACACCATTTGCTTGTTTCGAAGACCATAAGTTCACGAGTTTGCTGCACTTATAAATTTTAGAAAAACTGAAGCTTCTAACAGACTGTAACAATTACAGATATGATAACTTAATGATGACTTCCGAGTCTTTACAAACAAACTTATCAAAACTTACTTAAAGAGTTTTTAACCGCAAGATTATTACCCTTAGCGAGACATAAAAGCCTAACAACTTAACATTTGTGCTACAGGATATTTAAATGAGGAAAAAATAAGGCAAATCAAAGGGCTGCTGGCGGCGACGTCGCTGCCGCTGCCTGCGTAAGCAGCTAAGTCAACGCACATAGGGATAAAAATGTACGCGCATTGCTTAAGTATGCGAAGAATTCGATGATGCCGGCACACATGAGAGGCATGAGGGTCTGTCCTGCCAAACCAGGCGTACATACCCTTAGCATCATTTCCAGCAGTTACCGCACCCCCTTGTTCCCCCTCTAAGCTAACAGACGATGACGAGCAACCCTTGCGAACGGGGCATTAGCCACGCGCATTTAGCCAGCAATCATTTAACAATTTACAAATCGATGTTTAAACGGCGCTCCGTTGAGACCAACTTACACTGCATCTGCATTAAAAGTTTGGCTTTAACGTTAATGTCCTGTCGAAAAGCACACAAAGCTGTGCGTGTCGGCATTTAGAGGTCGTATCCTTCGACCAAACAGACGGCGGTTGGGAGAGGTGTTTGGCCGTAACCATTAATGCCCGCCCGACTGTCATAACAATAACGGCATTTTTAGCACCTCATTAAAAAAGAGTTCATATCCGAACATTTTGACTGAGTTGCCTGTTGTTTGACTGACAGTAATTTCCTTTCCCTCCGGCTCTCCGTAAAAGATCTGAGGTTAAACCGTAAGGTCGTTCCTGGTTCCTTTCAGCCCTTGCAACTTGATGTGGTTATCAATTTTTACAACAATATTTATTCGTATATTTGAGTTGAGCCATTTCCATTGTAATGTGAGCATTAAATTTAACCCAGTAATGGCCAGAGCATTGACTTTGGCATGAAATCCGTAAGTGTGGTCGAACTTAAACGATTTATAGCTAAGGGAGATCTGAGCTCAAGGGAACGTTTCCTACAAGATATGGACAACAGTTGTGTTAACAGCTTAAGATAAAAATTTTGATACTTAAAACTTAGAAACTGAAAATTAAAAACGCATTAAACCGTTAAAATAATTTGTTTCTATATATAGAGGATTTTTTTAGAAACTTTTTGATAGTATAAGTACCTCTTACACTTATTGCAATAAGACTTTTAATATCTCAAAATTAAAGAACATAAGAAGACTAAAGCACACTTTGAGAATCCCTTTCTTTAATTTTGCCTGCGATTATTCCAGAGCATAATCAGAAAACAAATCTTTTGTTTGGAATCTGCATAGCAAACTTTACACAATCAAGAATGAATGGGTCTGCCAGTCTTTATCTCGTTCCCCTTTAGGATTTTCCAACGGTCTGTCCGACCATTTAGGCAACATGAAACGTTCTGGACGGCATAAACAAAGAACAGAACTGTGCTGTGCTGGAGCTTTTGCTGTCTTTAAGTTTGACTTTATTGTGACAGTTAAAAGCGAAAATAATAGCAGTTAAAATCCCATAAAATGCGTCTTAATCATAAAAATGCGATTATAAAAATGGACGAGCCAAGGCAGCGCAAAAGGCAACACAGACGATGCGATGTTCAGAACTCTTTTTGCCCGCTCTGCCGGCAGCATCATTGAGCTCCATTTGGCTGTTGTTGTTGTTGCTGGTTTGTTGCCTTTTGGCTTTTATGAGCTGTGCGCTTATGGCTGCTTCGGCTTTATTGCAGTTTAGCTCGGCATGATAGTCCCAGCGCTGGATGTGACATTTGTAATTGTTTATCATGGCGAGCGGTCAGTTTGGCCAATGCTTTAAACAGAGAACCGCCCCCACTGCCCCAACATCCGGTATGTGTCAACCCCAAAGCAATTTTTGTGTTGTTTTTATTAATTGTGCGCGATTTTGTTTCACACCAAAAACCTTTGCAACTGTTGTGCACAAATCGTATAAATTTTTTACTACTTATTTACGCTGCTAAGGCACATTTAGCCATGTCAAGCAATCGTAAAAGCAGAACACAATACACAGCCCACCACCCACCATCCACCACCACATCCAACCACCCACAATTCGACATCGACAGCAAATGCCGGCCGTTGTCACTGGGTATCGCTGGCTGGCTGGGATTTGAAGGTTTCGAGGGTGAGCACTTTTATTTTTGTGAAATTTCATCACGTTTTTATGTTGTGACCACGTGACGCCAGTGACGCCGTGACTCCTCTGACTCTAGTGCGCCCCAATCTCAACCGAGTCCTTATGCTCGCTCCTTGGTCCTTGGAAATAGCCAAGGAAAATGGACGCAAACGGACACACGAACACACAAACAAACAACTAAGCAAGCCGAGTACCTGCACCTGCTGGCATCCCAGCAGTTGGTCGGGGCACGTAGAAAATAGAAATGACGATGGAGAGCCAGGTTGAAAAGGGAACGGAGAAATGGTCGATGGAAATGGAGCAAATATCCGCTGGTGGCGCCAGTCAAAGTGTCAGTGTGTAAGCTAGTAGCATTTACCTAGATTGTGCCTGTAAACGGATTTGCAGAAACTTCAAACACACACACACACACACAGAAAACATTAATAGGATGCCATTTAAGCTGAGAAAAGGCTTCCACAATTCGTTTCGTTTGATTATTTCGCACGTATTTCACATCCTATCTCTAATACCCTTTCATAGATTGTGGTCAAGTAGTAAATCTTTATTTTAGTGACACTTTTTTGGGCTTTCGTTTGGTTTATGCATTAGAAATTCCATTATTCGTAAATGCTTTTCACTAATTCAATATTTTTTATTTAAAATTCAACAAATACTCATTTTACATGTTGTGGGTGGCAAAAACAGAGCCAGTTCCCCATTTTTCAAACAATTGAATAAGAAGAAAATTGGAACTAAGCAGCCAATGCTTGTTACAATATTTTGGGGGGTGCAACCCAGGCAGGAACTGCGGATGCGTCCCTTCAATATGTTTTCATCGAACTCCGGCAAGACAACAGCTGTTGCGCGAGAACAATCCAAAAAAAAAAAAAAACGGAAAAGAAAACCAAAGAGAATACGCCTTGGGACAGTTGTTGTACGCTTAAATTGCCGGAGCTTATGTGCAGAATGTCAAAGCTTTTGAAAATTTTTCTATAGCAAGGCGTTCGCTATTTTCCAGGAATTAGATTCTACAGAGACAAAAATGAGACCTTGACCAGACAAAATGGGGATGTAAAACTAAAGGTGAGCAGGAAGGTAAATGGACTCTGCCGTAAAGATCCCAACCCCGATTCAGCGTTGTCCTGACTACCGACAAACGTCCCGTTGTTTGTGTGAAGCGGGAGCTCTGGCCACATCGATGTTCGTCGGCAGCAGTGCCATTGGCACTTATAACAACATTCTTCTATTTGACCACACAACGTGCAATTGGCAGCAGCTACAGCACCATTGATGTATTTTATGCACTTCCATTTCATGGTCAGTTGCCGTTATGGTTTTGGGTCGACATGTGTGCGCGATGACAATGCCGATGCCATTGGAACATGTCCGCAACCAGAGCCAAGGGATGAGAACATTTTATTTGTCTGCGCTTAAAGAGACAAGGACAGCCGGCTGATCTTTGTTAAAAGGATGCAAGTAACAAAATTTGAATGATTTTTTTTTTGGGGGGGTGCAGCATTTTAGATGCTTATAAATATATATACATATATTTAAGCTCAATGTCTGATCGTTTCGCGTAAATTCCCCGTGCTCGTAAACAATTTATTCGCCGGCTTTTGCAAATATTTGCTGTTTGTTATTTGCTATTTGCTAGCAACGTACGTCAACAAAAAAGGCACGCGACTTTGTTCTATAAGCGCTGAAAGTATGCAGACTATTTGCAAACATCCAGCACACAGATACACCCAATACACACACACACACACACACACGCATGGTAGATAAATCTATAGAACATGTAAAAACTAATTTTCCATCAGGGAAAATAAAATGCCAGAGAGAAAACAATAACAACAACAACAACAACAACGGAGCTCTGCCTGCCAAAAGCCAACGATAATTTTAGCGCGTTTTTTGCCCGCTGCATTCAATGGCTTTTGTAAATGCGCAAATTTTGTAACAAACAATATGTGCACAACATATAAATATATGTGTATCGATACATTGATACATGCGTTCAGCCAACAAATACATATATACGTACAAACGTGGCTGACTGAAAGCGGTCTGTTAGCCGTAGGAGGCGGGACGCGCTCTTTTATAAAACACATATTTGAGTCTATTAAAAATGCGTTTAAAATGCTTTCTGTGGTTTTATGGTTAAATTGTAGAATTCAAATAAAATTGATTTTTGCCACGTTAACTCCCATCAATGGGGCTACACTATGGGCAGATGTGCCTGTTTACATTGATGCAGCTCTTCAATTGGGCAACGCAATTGGTTTTAAACTTAACACTATCCAAATCAAGTCGATTTTGAAATGGAATACCTTTTTAGATTAAGTTTGCGTTATGTACTTAGACTTCCTTAGCTAAACATAAACGAATTGTAGCCGAAAAAAAAACTTCAAAATGGTTTCAAATTTTCTCAATACTCAAAGTCTTGATAGATTATTGCCTGAAAACCTATTTGATCTCCAACTAGTCAAACTTATCTAAGTATGTATATCGTATGTATTTCCTTAGCAGCAGCCCATTTCTTAAGTTTCGCCATGTCAGAGTGCTGACAGCAAAGCCAGTGGCAAAGAGCAAAAGTCGAAGACGATTGCTGAACAGAAGGGCGGTGGTCGGGTGGTGCACCCGAATGAAACATGCAACGTAATTTCCATGTGGGTAACCAGCAATTTCTGGCATGTAACATTTTTCAACATCAACAACTCCAACAATATGGCGGCGCTACTTCAACCATACACAAACACACACAGAAAGAATTCTACAACCTTTGCCCTTGCAACAAGCAAGAGTTGGAGGTGGTGATGGAGTGGGTGGCGCAGTCAAGCGCAAGGACTACAAGAAAAATTGTAAGTGAAGCGAATAAAATATTATTTTCTAACGCTTGCACACATACAAAGCTGACGAGCGGCAGTTAAGCAAGCAAAATGGTTGAAAATGGTTGCTAAAGAAATCAAGAAAAATTGTTTAGTGCAGCTGCAGAAAGAAACTGTCTGCTGCTGTTTCTTTTCGCGGGCTACTTGGGCTTAATCTTAATCCATCTTAGTCTAGTCAGCGAGGACTGCTTCTTGGCAACGAGTGGGACGACTTTGAAATGTTGCCAAGTAAGCGAGAGAGAGAGAGAGAGAGGAGAAATGTAAACAAAAAACCAAATTATTGTGCCGCATTTGTTCTTTTGCTTTTTGTTTAAGGCGCTTCCAATATTCTTTCATTCTTTTTGTGTGTGTGTGTATGCTTATGGGAAAAGCGCCTTAAGTTATGCTGCCATTTTTTCATTACTTCTATTTCGTACAATATTCTTTGTAATAATGTTGCCTTGCAGCCAGAGCTCACTGCAAAATGAAATGAATTGTGAAAAATGTGCTTGAGCCCGGGTTTTTGGGCGCTGCTGTTGGCACGTGGTTCTGGTGGTTCTGATGGTTCTGGTGGCTCTGGTGGCTCTGGTGGCTCTCGGTGACTTCTGGACTCTTGGCCGCTTTTGAACTCAATTACATAAACGCAGCGTTTGGCAGTTTGTAATTTTCAGCAAATGGCAAGTCACATTGCCACACTGTGTGTGTGTGTGTGTGTGTCTACGTTGGTTTGAGTCACGACCCCGCTGCTCCAAAATCACGTAAAATGTCAAATTGGTGAACGTCAAGAAAATGGCGCGTTTGTTTTGTCATTCCTACTTTTTTTTCTTACCATTTCGCTTTATCTACTATTTTAAAGCACAAATATTTTTTTATACCCTGTAGTCCATACAATTAGTGAAGGGTAGTAACGTATAGAGTTGTGCAAAAGTGCGAAAGATGGAAATTTATTTAAGTTGGGCTTAGATTAGGAAACGTATACTATTTATTTTCCCACTACTTTCCACTCTTAAGCACATTAGGCCAAAGTTGTTGTATGTTTTTGTAGTGATCGAAACTAATAAAAACCCAGAAGTATATTTGATGATTACTGATAGTGGGGTATCTGCCAGTCGGCTGATTTTATGCACTCAAAGCTTACTTGCTTTCTTCTCTTCCAATGGATTTTCGTCCCGTTCCGCCATGTCTTTCGTTCCGCTTTCAGCATTCAAAGCACACAGCAAAAATGCCAACAATCCAAAGTTGAGTTTTCTTTGGAATTTGTTGGCGTTTTCTTTTTTCCGTTTTATATATATTTTTTCTCGTTTCGTTTCGTTTCTTTTTTTTTGACATCTCTGCTGGGGAAGCAACATGCGCGCGCCACATTGACAATTGCTTATTTGTGTCTATGGGTGTGTGGGTGGGTGTGTGCTGGTGTGTGTTGGTGTGTGTGTGTGTGTGTGTGTGGGTGGTTGCTTGTACGTGGGGGTGGCACGGCCACAGTTAACATGTAACTTCAACGTCAAGTCAAACTGATGTTGTCGTCGTCGTCGTCGCCATTTTGTTTTTAGCTGCCTCCTTTACTTTTTTCATGGCTGCTGCTTGTGCCGTTAGCTTTTGGCCGTCTTTGTTTGAGCGTTCTTTTGGCTCCTGGGTGTGCTGTCTCTTGTCTCTCTGGCCGTTTTGTATGTTTGTTAAGTTGCGCAGCGCTACGCATTCCGTTGGTATTTCACCATTAATACTTGTCTACTTAACGGTAAATTACAGACATTAAATGCACGCACACACAGCCAAGACAAATGCGTGAGCACACACACACACAAACACATATCTTTCAGTGTATTGTACGTTTGTCAAGCATCCTTAACTATATGTATGTGTGTGTGTGTGTGTGTGCTTATTTGTTGTCAGTACGCGTCAAACATTTGAAAACATTTATTTTTGTGCCCTTCTATATAAGGTTACATTTCTCGTACACTTGTCGCACCCACTGACAGCTAGCTTCATTCTGCTCTGTTGCCAGTTTACGAGTTCTTTTTTTTATCTTGTCCCTATCCGTAGTTTTCTTTCTGTTGCTGGGTATTGTCTTGATGTTTGAGCATTAAAGATAAATTAGAGCACAGTCGTCACTAAGTCGACTAAAAGTTTCATTCAGTGGGAATGACCTATTTTTAAGCAGGGTTTTCTTATTTTAATGATGACTTACAACTTTGTACGAAATCGATTGTTGTTTTGTATCAATATTTCTATTTCTAATATTTTCAAAGCTTACAGAATCCCATAAACTTCTAAAGAACATTGTAAACTATCTGAAAACTTAAACGAAAAGTATACAGTTCACATATAAAAAATGGGGCCATTGTCTTGGTATTTAATTTCTATTTGAACAAAAGTAAAACAATACCAAAAAAATCAAACACACAAAGCAAGTGAAAGGTGATGCAGGTTAAGCTAAATGGGGCGGGCCGAAGGCGAGACCCGAGAGTAGAAGGCGGCGCGGGGGTTGGTTAGGTTGGGGCGCACAACTTGCGAAATACTTTTGTGTAACTTTGGCTGAAAACTTTATTTTGTGTATTATATATCCTGTTAACAATATACTTCAGTTTTTCTAGCGTTGCTGCCACCGCTTCAAAGGCAGCCGGAGCCAGAATAACAAAAGCCAAGAGTCACTTAGCAGCTCGTATATGTGTAGGTGTGTTTTCTATGTACGTGTGTGTGAGTGTGTGTGTGTGTGATGTGGACAAGTATTGGTATGTGTGGGAGTGTGTAAGTGCGGTTTCCGTTAGCCAACAGTCTTAGTATGGTTTGTCTCATGCTGAGCACTCGAGTTGAGCAGCTCGAGCTTTTCTTTTGTTTAAATTTTGGTTTTGTGTCAGCAACCACATGAACGTACGCACACACACACATACACAACCATTTGGCCCGCATACAAAGCCAAATTGTTTTAAAAGAAAGTCAAAAGTCTTCCACACACACAAACACACAGCAAGGCAAACAAACAGTGGGCTTTGTGGCAATGAAATAGGCAAACGGGCTTCTCGGGACACAAAAAGTTGTTCAAACTAAACAAGTCGTGCACATTTTTAATTCCCTAAACACATGGGGTATATGCATTACAGCAATGGGTATATAGATGAAGTTAGATTTGGTTGAAATCCTAATATGCTGAACTCGAGTTTTTTTTTTGAAAGAGGGTATTGAAAACGAGAGTATGCCTTTCATCATCCCAATATACGTTTGGGATGTTCTATGTGGCATAGTGTATATGCTCCACACATCCGTTTCCGCCAAAGCAGATCACACATACATAACACAAACAGATACAAACGCACCATACACACACATACATATATCTAAGCATTTACTCAAAAACAATTTGCATTCGTGTGATATGCTGCTGCTGCTCCTGGCTCTGTTTTGTGTCACGCTCTTGTCATTTACAAGTTTCCTGAGGAAATTTGCATTACAGCAAGAGACGAGATGCGTCTCCATGAATAAATTTGTAAACTTATAAGGTGTAAATAAGTTAAGGGAGTCAGTTGACTCGTTTTAGGAGCTGCACAAATCACTGGCTTGGCAGGCCATAAATACGAAATTGACACTATTACACGGATTCAGACACCACGCCCACCTGGGCGACAGATATAACTATATATCTTTTATGGGCTGCGAGGCGCGTGTCCGCCTTTAATGGACACCTTTCAGATTAATTGCTGGCGGCGCTGGCAACGTTGGCGGCCACATGAACCGCAAAAAGAACAAAGCATTAAAGCAGGACTTGGTCCTGGTGGGTGGGTGGTTAGGTTTGCTAGGTAGGCTTGGTCCTGGTTGTCCTGGTGTTTAACCAGACGAAGTCACGTGTCAAATAAAATGTCAACAAAACAATTGAGTTATTTATTTGGCAATGGTGCAGAAGAAGCGAGCCTGGTGAGGCATCTAATATGAGCAGCAGCAGGAGAAGGAGCGTGTGCCGAGTATTTAAAAATCCATTGGCGGTCACTCGGCTAATGCCAGGGAGTTACTTTGTCAGTCAACGCCGTCATCGGCTCAAGTGTTGAGTTCATTGCAATGCAAGACGTACGCAGCATAACAATCCATATACTAAACTATACAATCCCACCCCGACCACATATCCGCTTCGGGGGCACAAACAACAGACACGTGCACCATACTTTGTGCGTCGTCCTTGCTGTGTGTGGGCTGCCCTGGCAACTAGAAAATCATTTAGCGGCAGCATCGGGATTAGCCGATGACACGCGTGTCGTAGGTTAGCGCCCAGCACACAGGCAAAGGCACTGAGCTGCTCAATTGAAATGAAAATGATATTTGCACAGGCCTAGCCGCTGGCAAAGTCGCAGAGTCGTGTTTGGTGCGGGGGGTGTGTGTGTGTATTTTTGGGCTTGGGGGGACATCAGACGGTGGGCTATGTGCGCATCCTTTTTGGCTTTCGCTGCTAAGCAAACACAAATAAAGACCTTTGATGTGAATTTATTGGCAATGGCCAGAAACTACAAGCCAACAGCGGGAAGCGTTCGGTTGGCAGTCAAAATGGAAGAGGCGTTCCGGCAAAAGGAGGCGTGAGAAAGGTCTTTGTGGAAAATTTGCACAACAAATGTGTGTATGAATTTTTGGTTTTGCTGCATAAATACATAAATAAAGCAGGAGTGTGTGTGTGAAAATGGACATTGAATATGAAATGAATTATGCATTTATATATGCGCATAATAAATAAATGTTAAGTATATAAATAAATTGATATATCATCTTGTATATGTATGGAGCGAAAGATTTAAAGTATTTTTAATAAACGTTTCGAACACGAAAATTTTACTTTTAAGATCGATATCTTATACAAAACTTAGGATTATAGCTTATGTATAGTTAATGGCAAGAATTTTTAGAATAGTTGCAGTGCTTTTAAGGTTTTTTGGTAACAAACATGATATACATAATTCGGATTCAATATCAGCTTAAAAGTTCCTTTTTCTCAGTGTATTTGTGTGTAGCTTTAGAATTTAAATGTGCTATTGTAATGATTCTCATTTGAAATACATTTATACTTACTGGAGCTGTTGCCTAGCGTCGTCGTCAACGCCATAAAAACCTCAATGTCACTCGCCTGCCTGCCACGTGGAAATTATGAAAAGTAGCAGCAGCAGTCGACAATGTCAGACGATGTCATAAAATGAAATGTGGAAAACACAAATGAAATTGGCTGCAAGAGTCCAAGAGATGGCGGTTTGCCAACGTAGTTCATCTCTATCCATAACAACGCCAGCAAAGGGCATAAATTATGTAAATGCAATGCCCTTTGTGCCCGTCTCAGTAGCTATAAGTTTAGCTTGCTGCATAGTGTATACACTGCACATAAGAGTTTGGGTTTTGAGCTTTGGCCCATTAGGCCCACTGCACGCTGGAGAAATTTTCAACAGCATGTTGCGGGCCAGCAACTAAGACCTTACACCATAACCCCAACCTTGCCTCGAGAGGGGGAAAAAAGGTCAACATTTTACGGTTGATTAAAGTACGCTGTGTTTCTGTGGCTCCGGTCTTGGTATTGGCGCTATCGGGTCAGTCAGTTTGCCTGGCGCCCAAATTGTTTAAATATTTAATGAAGTGCATAAAAATAATTTACAAAAATATTTCATGCATTTTCGGTCTGAACAAAAAATAGCTGAAACACGCATTTTGTTTTTTTATTACTGTCCCTTTCTCTCGCTAACACACACATACATACATATATATATATATATATATGTATTGCATGTGTATTGCGTGTTTGTTTAAGTATTTTTGTCAAAATATTTTTTTGTACAATTTATTTGTGAAAACCGCCAAAAGGCAATTTGTGCATATTTGTTAATGGAAATTGTTAAAATGGCTTAAAGCATTTGCCCAAATGGACTGCCGGCCTTTCTACCAGCGTTGTATCTGGCCAAAAAGTCTGCCTAATTGAGTGAGTTGGGGAATACGCACACGAAAACCAACCAAAAACAAAAAAAAAGGACACTGACCAAAATCCATGCAAGTTGCTTCTTCTTTACTGTTTTTGTTGTTGTTATATATATTTTTATATACAGATATTTACAGTGTGACCTCCGACATTACGACGCCTTTTTTAGTCTGGGTCCGTTTTAATAAAACAAAAAATATTTCAATTATTTTTTGGCTAAGCCTCCTCGGACCCAAGGTGTTAATTTGGCTAATTTCATTGCGGGCACAAATATTTGAGATTATTTCATATAAAACAATTTGCGGCCAACAAAAGCATTGGCCCAAATAACCACCCCCAACGAACTGTTGCCCAAATCTGACCCGGAACGTTACATAATCTTACATGAGCGTGTGACAGATTGTTTCAACCTCCCTCGGGCTTTTGGGCCAACTGAGGGCTGCTATTCGGTAAAAAGCGTAGCGAAAGCAAGCAGGACACATAAATGACAAGCCTGTTTGGTCGCGGATGCAGGGGGGCGGTTAGTGCTACTGCTGCAACAAGGTGGCAGAACAAGTGGCAACCTTGTTTCATTCTCCCTTTTTGCGTTTTTTTTTGTTTCTACTTTGTTCTTTGACTGATTTTATGGCGCAGAAAATTGAATGATTGATCGCATAAATAGGCGCAACTAATTAATTTAGGTCTGTGACAAACTGGGCGTTGATGTGGGCGTGGCCAAAGAACCGGCCACCTGCAACAGGGCAGACGTTGCACGTGCACGTTCCATGCCACACAGCTCCTATATTTCCCTCCATTTGCATATTTTGCAACTTAATTTTAATGCTTTCAACGTTTTCACACGTGTGCGGCAATTATTATTCTTTCCTTTTCTGTTGAGTTTTGCGGTTCAAGCTCAATAACCGCACGCACTTCCACATTTTGCGGTTCACTTCATTTTTGTCATTAAGCAGCACACCGCTGAAAACTTTTCAGAATAGTAGTAGAAATGGGCGTTACTCTCAACCCTGTTGGAAAACGCCCATTAAGCATCGCAGCTTTGGCATTGCCATTAACTTTTGTAGTTTTTAGCTCTTGTGGCACAAAGTCAACTAATTTATTCATGACATCATCATTAGGATGTCGGCGTCGTGGTGTGGCACAACAAACCTTTGATCCCAAAATGCTGTTCATCCTTTTCCCACCTTTCACTGAGCTTGCCAGTTTCTTTGCATTTACATTTGCCAGTTTTGCTGTTATTTATGTTTATTTTGCGTCGAGCCAAGACATTTACTTTGTTTATGTTGGCGCCTTTGAGGCGTCTCTCATTTCTTTGCCACTGCCAGCCTTAAAGGGATGAGTGAGCAGCCTAGCGGCTGTGCTTTAATTGGCTTACTCGTACACAGCAAGTTCCATTGACTGAGGTTCAGCTTCGCGATTCAACATCTCATGAATTTTAAGGAGCGTCTTAACATTTCATACTGCGTTTGGTTTGTCTTAAAGTTTAATGTTGGATTTAAGTCAATCCCATTGATTTTTAAAGAGACAATACTGGATAAATATATGGAATATGTGATAACAGATAAAAGAAAGAGATATAAAAACCTTTAACTGGTTCTTAAATTTTCAGTTTTGTTTTTCATACGAGTTAATAATTGACCTTACAATACTTTGCAGTTGCCGTTGCAGTTGCAACACTTACATGAAAAAGGTTCTTTTGTAAATATGTCTTATGATGCTTGCTGCAGCGGTCAAACATCAACAAAAGGTCCACAAACACACACACAAATGGAGCAAACGACATGCATGCAACATGCACTTCAACTTCATTACAAAAGTCACGGCACATACACAACAGCATTGACATAAGCTCGAAACGAGTCAAAGGACCAAAAGCATGTAACGAGGCGCAAATTTACATTTACATTGACTGAATGATTTCCCCGGAAGCAGTAAGCTGCACTTGTGGACAGTGATGCTGATTGATTTCGATTGCATGTATGCGTGTGTTGATGCATGTGTGTGTGTGTGTTGGTGTGTATGGACATTGTCCAGACGGATGCTGCCTGGAAGCGAGTATTGCGAAAAAACCACGAAACATATTTGGTTTGTCAGTGGATGCAGTTAAGCGCACGCTCAATGGATCTATGTGGCTGGATGAGGGGTGAGTAAGTGTGTGTGTGTGGTGCAGTGGTGACAGACGCTCATGCGGTAGCTGGGGCCAGCCGTTGGAGCGCCAAAAAGTGGCCTCATTGACATTAAGCACACGCAAGCTTCACTGCTTCAGTTCAATGTTTCTTTGCATGTTCCTGTGGGCTTCAATTGGTCGTACTGCGACACAAACAAACAAACACACACTCGCACGCACACACACTCATACATATGCGTGTGGACAACCGCCCGTTTAACTGTTTTGCACAGGCTGTCATGTTGATTTTTTACTCGGAAACACTTTGTTTTCTGTCTTTTTGCTCTTTTCCTCTTGCCTGCTGTGTGTGTGCGGTGCGGTTGCATGAGTTTATACACATAAACATATGTATGTGTATGTATGCGTGTGTGTGTGTGTGTGTGTTGCAATGTGTGTACTCTCATATCCTTGTGTGCATGCATGTGGTGAGTGGTGCAATGTCCTTGTGCAAACTTCCCGCACTTTGTCGTTGCTGTCGATTTTATCGTTGGCATTGCCTGTTTGCTGCTTTTATCGTTTCCTTGTCCGCCTGCCTGCCTGCCTGCCCCAAAACTATATTTCCATTCTCGCTTGCCTGCTGGCTTGTTGTTGGTCGCCAGGTTCCTGGTAGTCACTTTGTTAGTTGTTGCTGCTGCATATTGTTGTTGTCGTCCGTAGTAGTTTGCTTGCTGCTTGCCTTTCAGCCACTTTTTGTCCATTTTTAATAAGTTGCTCGTACATTTGGCATACGCCATGTTGTCCAAACCCAGCTTCATTGTTTTTTTCTTGTTTTCGATGCTGCCTTGCGATTTCGTGCGGTTGCCCAAGGATCGTGGCTTACATAAACTACATAAACCATATGTATAAGCTTTTTACAGATTTATTTTCGGCAAAAGAAAAGATCGTGAAAAGGGAAAACTTTTCATTTCTGTTCAGCAGTTAAGTACTTAAGCATATAATTACAAGATCATCTCCAAGTGTTTTGCATTTGCATTCACACGTACTCAATAGCACTTGTCCTTTGTTACTTGAGCTCAAAATTAGCTCCTTACATACATGTTGTATATATTTACATCATTGATGTGATCAAGTGGTCGTTTCTTTCCTCTGCTCAATTGTGCTCAAGTGGCGCGTATCTGTAAGCGATATCTGTCAATAATATAAAAAAGACCCCAGGGCACACACACATGCACACTCGAAGCGTGGCAGCGCGTGTCGCTACTTAATTGTTAAACATTTTGTAACATTTCGCGTAGATTAGCATCGCAAAAAAACGTGAACTCAGTTAAGGGTGGTGCAAATCAAACAGGTCGTTGGACCGGACCGTATACTATACGCGACGGGTAGTTTGTTTGTTGCTGTTGTTTTGATTGTGATGCGCGGATAATCCTCGTTGCTGGCACGTGAGCGCTGTTTATTTGTTTGTTTGCCTATTGGCTCGTTCGCGTTCTCCAGAAAGGTGTAATGCGTTAAAGGCAACAAACTAAGGGACTATGGGACACAGCATTTATTCAATAGCAATAGCAAGCAGCGCATGCAGCGAACACGCGCCATAGATTTTTCACATGGATAAGCTTTTTGGCTTGGCAACATCGAGCCGGGCGGTTTTCTTTCCCAAAACCGGCGAATGAAAAACTTTGCACGGCTTTGAAATTGTAACCAAGAACTGTGTGTGTATGTGTGGTATGCGTGTGTGTGACTCTTGGCCACAGTTGTTGGTCGCCATTTCGTTAAACGTTTTGGCATGTCCGCTCGGGCCATTACTCGATATGGTAGTTGTAGTTGCGTGTGTGTGTGTAACATTTTTTCTAATATTTTTGGCGACTGCTGACGCTTTTTGCGCAACCATTTTGTTTCGACCCCCCGGTCCCGTCCCGCAGACAAAGTGAAGGGGAGCTACCCAATTGAACGGGCCAGTCGCAATCGCATTTTTCGCTGGTTTCGCCTTTCTTTTGTCTCGCTTTTTGGCACTATCCTCAGCTATCCTTGGCTGCTGCTGCCAAAAACCATATCCTGTGCGCTATTTGCTTTTGCCCGATTTCTATTTGCCCTGGTCGCCAGCTTCCCCAGTACGTATGTGTGTGTGTTTGTGTGTACGTGAGTGTGTGTATTTCTAAGTATGCCGAGCATGTAGCTTTTGGTATTTATGACTATTGTCGGAAAGCAAATATTTGTCTGCAGCGCATAAAAACAACAGTTAAACGAACGGGCTACGTAAACGGAATATGTATGAGATAACCTCGCACTCTCTCTCTCTCTCTCTCTCTCTCTCTCTCTCTCGCTCCCTCTCTTTCTTTCTCCATCTCTCTTTTTTTTCTGTGTGTGTATATTGGAGCATTTGTTGTTGTACTTTTGTTGCTTTGTCGCCAGGCCATAGTAGTAGGCAATAAAAACAACTGCGACTACAACAAAAACATAAAAGCTACGCAACCAACAAACTACTGCCAAAAAAATATGTGTTTGCTTTCTTCTTTTTTTTTATTCACTCTTAGCCAGTATTTTAGATGCTGCTATGGTTTTTATGCTGTACCCAAAAGATGGTTTTTGGTTTTTATGACGCCGCACCATTGACCATTGACCATTGACTCTCCTCTGTATCTGTTTGTTTGTGGATTTACAAGTGCATATTTATATTGCTTGGTCAACGTAAAAAGTCAAATGAAACCGTAGTAAAAAAATAGGAAATTATTAAGTTTAGTTTGTGTTAAGCAATTTCTGAATAGTTGATACAAAATTACTATTATTCCTATTTAATAATCCTACAAATATATATATATATATATATTCAAAAAATATTGTCTCAGGTTGTTACATAGTTATCAAGTTGACAGAGCGATTAACAAACTTCAACATCCCTGATGGGAATCACATCGAACATACCTCAGAACTGTGCCCATGGGCTTCAGCACACATCAAATGCCTCGTAATGACAATTGTTCGGGAAGGGGTCACAGTTTTGGGCCATTGAAGTACGGTCGAAATTGCGATTTGTGTTCGGTTCACAAGCAATTTGTGTAAATATTGAAACTTTCGGGCGAGTCAGGACCAACGCATCAGCATCAGCATCACAAAATCAAAGATTGTGTGGCTGATTGGAGCTGAAAGAGTGAGGGGAGAGCGGATAGAGAGGGCTGAGAACTAAGCAGGAGGGTTGTTTGCTTTCGTATCTCTGTCGATCTGAGAGTCGTTTCTTTCGTTTCAATATTTGATGGTTGCCCCGTTGTGGGCCATCCAGCTAGTTTGCACAAATAAATAATATCTGAGTTGACTCGCAATAGATTTTTCCCATTGATATCTCTCATTGATGAGTTCGCACCAAATTTGCTGGCAAAGGAATGGGATTGGGCGCCGGAGCCGGTCAAGTGAACCAAGAAATGAGCAAAATTCAAATATTTTTCAAATTAAACTTAAACACACTTGGCTTTTTTTTGGCTAAGCGGCGCGTATAGATAGCCAAAAACGGTTTTTACACTTGACTTCAAATCGCTCAAAGGCAATGCGTTTTGGGCCAAAATAAAAAGGAGACTCTAGCAGTGAGGGAGTGTGATGGAGGGGGGAGGTATGTTAGCTTTTCACGAGAATTGGCGGGTTACGCATCAAAAGCCCTATGAAAAATGACCAAAGCTCGCAGTTCGCCAAATTGAAAGCAAGAAAAAATATGGCTGAAATGTTGCTTTTTCAAACGCCAGCAAGCCCATTCCCCTCCCCGCAGGCAGGTCATGGCAATGACGATGATGATGACTGCGCTTGGATGGCGCCTACCTCCCCCAAGCGCCACCGCCATCAATGATGAATGCGCCCGGGCCCCCGAAAAGAGGAACATTCCGCGTTCGCAGAGAAACAGAGCGAGCGCGAGCTCGCAAATGAAATTTGAAAATGTGCTGGCAAGCGAAAAGAAAATATGAGCAGTCGGTCCACAGACGGATGATGATGGCCTTCCCAAAATGGCTAGCAAAATGAAAAATAGTCAAGCGGCAGCCGTGAGCAGCAACGTGAACAATTTGAGCGGCCATCGATACCGATGGCGACTGTTTGAAAAATTATTTTTATGCGTTTATGGTTTATGAGCGCAGACCTCAAAGCTCAAAAGCGCGCATATGAATAACGATGCCAAATATCCCAGGCCCAGACCCCAACCTCTCCCTCCACAAGCACACACCTCGCTCTCTCTGCGGGTTTTGGTGGCGCCCACAAGCAATTTATTGACGCTTCGTTGCACGAGCATGGTGGTGCAACTATTTGATTTTGGTCTCCAGCGTATTGCCAATATTTGTATTTCGCATTTGTGTTTGCATTCGACGTTGGCAAAAACAATACCAAAACAAACACACCACAACGCAACTCAAAACTCAAAAAGTATCGTTTTCAATTTGACACTCATTCAACTTATTTGATTTGAAAGGACACGCTGTTGACTAAAAAGTTCACACCATTAAAAAATTGTTTACAATACTGCTGCACTATTGTGTATAAACATTTTTGCTGGCGTGCAGACAAGTCATTCCATAAAGCTAATCATAAACAAAAGCTAAGTTGATATTTCGAAAGACAAATAAACCATATATGCGAATGCGACAATAATAAACAGCCAACAATGCAGCTCAGCGTGTACTAGGTCCTAAACACTTTGGGACACCAAACAAGCTCCGAGCTGAAATCCCAAACAATGCGCTTCAAAGACTACAGTGGCCGCTAGCTTAATAGAATACTAATCTCAAGAGAATGTATAACAACTGTGCTTTATTTCTTCTTAAAGTTTCACATTTCAAAGTAATTAATATCTAAATTATGCTCATCGTAGTTCAAGTAGAGATATGCCTTGCTTAATATTAAGTAATTTACATACCTTATGTAATTTGTACCTTTGTTTAAACTCAATTAAAGATTACTCTTTACTAAAAACTTCATCAGAACAATAAGAAAGTTCATTTCTTGCATATCTTTTTGTTAGTTCTTCTAAATAACATTCACTTGGCAGCAAACACTATAATATTTGCGAGATGAGCAATCGCAGCTAAACACTGTAGCTGAGAGGGATGTTGGGGGGATAAGAGGGTTGCACTAAAGTTGACATTAAACAAACAGTGGAAGCGTATTATTGAAAGCGTATTCAATAAAGGGCAAAAGGAGAAGAACGATTGATGCCCAAAAGTGAATTGTGCACACGCTGAGGCACTTCATTCTACACAAAGACTAAAGAGAGCTCATTGGGCTGTCTGTCGAGCAGACAGCGTGTCTATCAACTGCAACTGCTGGGCACATGGATTCAAATTGCTGTTGACACAAGTCCATACACACACACACACGCAGACACGAACACACCGGGGCAGGAACTAATTTGGCCGAAGTCGAGTGAGATTTTGGAAACTGAAATCTAAACATCTGCAAAATTACGCGCATAAATCCTTTAACACTTTTGTTTTTACGGGTCGAAGGCGGCTGGACTTTGGGGGTTGTTGCAACGTTTGTTGCCACGCAGGGGCTCGTCAAATTAGCCCACTTCAGGCTGTGGCATGCAGCGTGCTCATAGCGGGTGCAACTCCAGCCAAATAGCTCCTTATTTCCTCAGCCTTTGTTTACACACTTCAAATTGCCCTGGCAGTGTCCTTTTTTGCTTCTTGTTCTATTTGTATTTTTGTAATTTCTTTTACCCAGCACTCAGAACGCGTGTTCTACTCCCACACTGTCTCTCTCTCTCTACCTCCCTCTCTCTCTCTCTTCTTGCTGCAGCTGCATTGTTGTTGGTGTTGCCGCAGTTGTTATTGTTGCCAAGACGCTATAGTACAAATATAAAAATAACTTGGCCTATGCCCAAGGAGTGGGTCATGCGTCTTGGCAAAACAAACAAAGCAAATGACACCCACCACACCGAAGCCACAACTACGCTCCTTGCCTCGTTCCTCCTTTCTTCTACTTGACTGCTCATCATCAATGGGCAAATGCGAAACGTGAATGAATTCTACGTATACGTACGTTCATTGCCAGCCCCTAATGACCCCTATCCCTACATCGATGAGTCTCGGGCTCGGCTCTGTTTGCTGCTTGATTTCACACACAAATGCCACAAGGTGGTCTGATTTACACTCAGCGAAAAACACTCATTTTTCAAAAATCTTTCTCTGAATAGCGTAAATATATGTTTTTGAGAAGTGAAAGTTTTCTAAAGATATATATAGTTATACTTATAATTCGCAGTTTACAGAAAAGACTTTGAAAATAGTTTTTTTGCAGTGTAAACTCTATACTCGTAGACATTTTTGAAGCAGTCTTGTGTGGCTTGCCAGTGGCTGTGGTTTCTGAGTTTTTTTCTTCTTCTGTTTTTACCACTTTCCACTTTCGAACTTCTGGGCTTGGCTGTGTTTACTTGTTCTTTATGCCTCTTTAGCGCTTATCATGCTCAAATGATTATTGAAGTGCCACACAAAAACTATTTATCCTTGGGCTGTCGAGCGTACTCTTCTGGTTGTTGCTGTTGCGGTTATTCAATATTACTCAGTTCACAATAAAACCACACACACACACAAACAAACACACACAGATACACAAACAATGCGTGCAGTGAAGCTCGTGCTACCCTTTCCCGTTCCTTTTTTGTTTTTAGATGTTTTATTAAATTTGTTTCTAGTACCCAAACAGTTGGGTTAGGCTCAATCCTGTTCCGGACGCGTTCTGTGACATTTTCCACTCTTTAACCATTGTCAACTTGATTTCATTACTTCGGCAATTGTTGTTGTTGTTATTTTTGTTGATGTTGTCATCATTTTTGCCTATTTATAAGTGGTTGACGCAGAGATTCAGCAAAACGTTACGTTTGATTAGCCTGGATATCAATCGACTGTTGCCAAGGCTAATTGAAT
Organism: Scaptomyza reducta; assembly: GCA_035044485.1. Taxonomy (NCBI): domain Eukaryota; kingdom Metazoa; phylum Arthropoda; class Insecta; order Diptera; family Drosophilidae; genus Scaptomyza; species Scaptomyza reducta. The sequence goes on from JAWNNV010000606.1 coordinate 683,565, forward strand.
TGTCGCTGATTCGTATCTCTTGCAGATATGGGACATCGAAATAAATATATAAATGTATATGAGTCAGATAATCTTTATGGCTGGACCGTAAATAATAATTTGCAGCTTTTGTTACGGCCACGGTTAATGCATGGTTTTAGACGTGACAAAGGCCGCCCTTAGGCCAAGTTAGCTTAATTATATACACGCCTCCGAAATGGTAGTAATTATGGTCCATAAAACTTCAACATTTTGTGGTGGACTTCGAGCAGATTACTATATAATATCATCTGCGTAAATAAAAGCCAAATTGTGCACAACAATTGATTAATTGAATAGTGAGAAAAACATTTTCCGAATAAAATACTCTATCATTTCTGTGTATCTAAGTAAATATGTTGTGCTTATTTTGAAAATCAAAAATAGATTATATACTTTGACTTAAAATAAGCCACATTAAAGTGAAATGTTTTTCATGATGTAGAAAACTCTTCAGCAACTTTTGCAAGCTCTCGCTGTCTTTTTGAGCACGCCGTCAAACTGTGCGAATTCCTTACACAATGGGCAAACTGGTAAAGACCATGTTTAGCCGTAAACGGCAGCAGGAATCATTGGCATCAACAGTTTCTTGGAACACACACGCACACACACACACACAGCAGTTACAACAAGTTAAGTTAAGTTTTGTGCAAAATCGCCGTAAAGCTAAAGCCCCAGTCTTAAGCCAAAAGCCAACTAGAAGTTGCCAAAAGCACAAGACAAAAGACGAAAGCCAGAAAACAGCATTCAACCAAAGCCAAAGCCCAAGCTAAAGGCAGGGAGCTCAAGCAAAAGCAAAAGAAACTGAAGTAGCGCCAAACTTTTATGCACAGCGCCATGTTTGGTTTGTCTTGCCAGCTTCCGTCTTCCCCTTTTTTGTTGCACGGCTTTCTTTAACTGTGTGCTTAGGTCTTTGTGTTAGTGTGTGCGTGTGTGTGTGTGTGTAAGTGGGTGAGCGAGTGCGACAGTAAGAAGGCGAATCTAGTTGACTGCTCGACTTGGTTGCATTTTTACAGCATATACAGGGTGCCAGTGCCCAATGTCACCGAGCTGTAACTAGACCGGGTTGCATGTGCAACACCCGGTAGCAGCAGCTGCTGCTGTTGTCCAACTTATGCGGCACCATCAGCAACAACAAAAAAAGCCAGCGATTGCAAAAAAAGACAAGGCCGCTGCTAGCAGCATGTATTTTTTTGGTCCACTCAAAGGCAGCAACAACCGCAACAGCTAAAGGGAACAGAACAAAAAAACAGCCCATAAGAAATGGCCACTGCAGCATGCAACAAACACACACCAAACTTGCCGCCACACTCAGTATGTCTTTGTATGTGCACCACCAAACCACCCGAACTTTGCCTCAAATTTATGCCAAGACGATGGCTACAAAACAAAACCAAAAAAAAATAAAAATAAAAAATTCAAGAATAGCAAAGAAATAAAAGTTCAAGTCAAGTCCAATTCCCCTGAAAAGGGCTTTTTCGGCATGCGCATCAGGCAAAAAAATGGTTGCCGGGGAAGCTGTCGACCAATCACAGCGTCGCTGAGGTGTGGCCTCTGTGAGAGGAGGGAAATTTGCGCATGAGTAAATTTCCCTTTGCGCTGCTAATAATCACTTGAGACATGCGCTGTCCTCTACAGGGCTAGAGGGGCAGCACAGGGTTTGGGGGTTGGACATTGCCGCTTTTTGTTGCATGCAACCCTCTAACGCTTGCAATGGGAAATTCTCACACAGCTATTGTTGTTGATGTTGATGTTGTTGTTGCCGTTGCTTTTGTAAACATGCGCAGGCGCACTGCATACATATTTTCACAAGGGTGTGAGAGCGTATGCGTGTGTGTGTGCGTGGGTACATTTAATGTTGGGACTTTTTGGGCAGGCGACAGTCGACAGTCGACAAAGAGCAGCAGGCAAAGTGAAATGCTTTGATTTCGCTGATTGTTCGATCATACGCAAACTGACAGCGGACTCAGCTGGTTGTCAGCGCGCTTGAAATCAAATATTAAATATATATAGCATATACTTTAAACGTAAAGAAGCAAAAACTCGTACAAAGTGTTTGCAGTTCACTTAAATTGTGTTGATACGTGTGTGTGAAGCGAACTTGAATCGAAGTTAGTTAGTGAGCCCGCGATTTTATTTTGTGTCAATACAATGTTGGAGTTTTATCCAATGCCCACAAATCTGAATCAGGTTGGTGGCAGTCTATATTCGCTGCAACAGAATCATGGCGGTGCACGGTTCCTGGACAGTCCGAGTGTAAACAGCAACATGACAGCTGCCTGTTTGCCTAACAACAACAATAACAATAATGTACATAACAACAACAACAATTTGGGAGCAAACATTTCCGTCAGCAACAGCAACCAGCATTCGACAGCAACAGCTTCATTAACGGCAACTGTAATTTCCTCACAACAACAACAACAACAACAATCATCGCCAATTAACAGCTGCCCAACGCCTACAGGTCACAGTCCCAGCAGCAGCAGCAACAACAACAACAACAATAACAATAATAATAACAACAAGAACCAAAACTCCTCCTGCAACACATTAACAGCTGCTGCTGCTGCCCCAATAACAGCAACAACAGCAGGAACAGCAACAGCAACTGGAGCCGGCACAACAACAACATCGGCAGCAATAGTCGCAGCAGCAGCAACAGCAGCAGCCACGGCGACGGCAGCGACTGCGTCGACGTTGACGCTGGCGTCAGCTTCGAAATTGTCTGCTGATTGCAGTGGACGCACAGGTATGTTCCAAAAGTATTTTGCACCGGCAGTTGAGGCATTTACCGGGCTGGTTCCGCTTACGCTTTAACTGTGCAGCGAGAGGGATGGGAGGGGGACCAATGGGGAGCTTTCACGTTTTTCGTTTTTGGCATAGTTGTGTGTGCGTCTGGCGTGTGGGTCTGTCTCTCAGCCAGGACTTGGCACAGTACGCACAAGGGGAGTGCGGTGCGGTGCGTTGAGGTGAGGTCTGTTGCGGAGCTGATATGCGTCCGGTGTTTAACTTACGGCTAGTTTGTATCGCTGCTGTTGCTGCTTTAGCTGTTGCCCCCTCAAAGTTGGCCAAAATTATTTTCGCAATTTGCGTGTGATATTCTAGGTTTTGGGGCCGGTCTTCTCATTTGCTGCCTGCCGCTGATGTGGCAAGGAGCTTAAGGCTTGCAGCTTTAATTCACTTTCCACGAGCGATTGTTAAGTTCATCAAATGATTTTTGAGTTTAATCTCGCAGCATATTAAGATTCTTATGTTTATATTTGAGGTTGTGAAACTTAATAAGCCTCCAAAAATAAACTAAAGTCGCAGAAAAAATCGATATAAATATTTGTATATCTGCTGAACAGATACATAGTATCCTTTCCTTATTATCCTTCCTTTAAAGTAAAATAGAATAACCATATCAAATATTTACACTTAATATTGCGTGTAATTTAATTTTTTAATTTATTCAAACTGATTTTTTTGTCCATGTTTAATCTGTCCATGTTTAAGCGCTCTTTTTCTGAATACCCAAAAAGTTAACTAATAAATATTGACATGAACCTGTTGGTTTTTATATTGTTTGCATATTTGCTCGATTAAATAATTTGTTGAATCATAATTGTAAATTCTCTCTCTCAAAATAATGACAAATTGGTTTATGAAGCAATTGCAAATAAAAACCCACAAAAGCCAAACTTGTGGCCAGAAAATAGCCAAAATAACATTTAATTGATATGCGCAACGAATGTACGCATTATAAATCATAGAGAAATGAAAATTTCAATATTCCGGAGTGGGTTTCAGGGGTCCGACGGCAGAAGTATGGCCAAAAGTATGAACACAAGTTGACCACAAAATAATTTTGACAATGAAGCTGACTGACGCACGATATACTCGATATATGCGTGTGGACATACATACAACGAAATGCAAGCAATAAAAGGCGATTAAGGCATGCAACAGACTCTCTTACACTTGAGCACACATCCACACTCACACTTATTGCAGGCGCCTCAAAGTAGGCAGCACTTTTTAGCTGCTTGCATGAACGAAAGTGTTGCTGGCAAACTTTTGCGAAATTCTGGCCAAAATGCAAAGTGTGCAAACAATGTGTGTGATGCATATGCGAACCCGGACCCCAACTGGGCGAAGCTTTGTCAAGCACGCAAATATTTCGCCACACACACACACATACACTAACACCAACCCACCATACATTTGTGCTTTATGCTCGTATTTGCATATGAAATGTCTATTAATGCTTGGGTTTTAGCCATTGCCAAAATGGCAGCAAATAGTTTCCGTTTGCCAATCACTTTACTGCCAGCAGACTTGAAAGCATATTGCTCATCTATGAATTTGAATTTGAATTTGAATTTGACGCCGACAACCCCAAAACCCAAAACCCAAAAGCCAAAACCAACTGCAGTCAGCATCAAGCAGCAGCTTCAAATGGGGCAAATAAGGTATTTCAAGGCATATGTGGCTGCCTCAGCACACAGACCTGTAGTTTGGCGACCCGACCTCGGAAATGAACACACTCAACACCCTATCCTAACTAACCCCCCGCAACAATCCCAACAGACGTTGTGTCAGTTATGCAACGTGTGTCTCAGCATATCTGGTTTCTGCGGTGCCAACAGTTTGCCCTCTCCCTCTCCCTCGCTATCTGTATGTAAAGAAGGAGTAGTAATTGTGTTAAATGCGAAGCTAGTACAGTGATAACTCGTTAATGAGAGTGCTCAGGCTTACTTGATTAAGGTTGGTTCATTCAACAAAATCAAGTTACAGTTCACTTGAAATACTTTTCCTCATCCAAACTAACACTTATCGAGCTAAATAAAAAGTAATCGTTGCCGCTAGAATAATGCCATTCGGCCTTACGCCAAATGTGAGCATCAACAATGCTAAAGATTACAAAAGTTAAAAGCCAAAGGTTGAATGCACAGGCTTCTAAGGATCTTTCGGTAGTTCGCAGAAGCCTAAGGGTAAAATAAGATTGGTAATAATACTATGAAATTGGCAATGAAGGAATTTCAATTCCGCAAAAAACTTTCACATTGACACTGCTAACACTGCATACTGTACCACACACACTTATACATCCTGTGCATGGTTCGTTGATGTAATTAAAGCCTTTGGATATCTAGAAGCTGTCACACTGGCTGTCTGGCAAAAATCTCCATGCCACGTGAACTAAGTATGTTTGGGCCTTAAATTTATGCCAGACATATTTTTTTTTGTTTTTCGGCTGCCCGTCAATTTATCATCATAGACCTGCGCTTGCCTGTCAATGTGTCAATAAATGCGCCATAAAACGTGGGAGGGTGGGCTGAGGCAGAGCTGCCCCTAATCAGAGACGCCGTGCGTTGATAAACCAGCGTTGATAACGATGATAACAAACATTGGGTGCTGTTGTCTATTAACTGTTTGTAGTTTTTTTTAGAACTAGTATGCGCGTTTATCAACGTAGTTGATTTTGGAATTATCTGCTGTTTAATCGCCACAATTTGACATGAATGTGCCGCACTTGTTTCAGCTATGTTTGTGTTTGCATTTTTTGTGTTCTTGTTCGACTTTTTTTTTTTGTTTTCGACAAGTTAATCGATCAGGGCGAACGCTTAATTAATCAGCAGCAAAGCTTCCGTAGCGAACAACGCATTTACATAACACATTCCAAATGTTATAGTACCATATATCAACAATACAATTTATCTATCACATTTTAGCTATTGCGTCAAATTGTCCTTTGGCTGCAACAATAGCAATAGCAAAAAAAAGAACATGCACAGAACGTCGTCTCTTCATAAAACTGCAACAAAGGCCATAAATTCCGATTAGATTACACAAAGCCAAATGTCAATGGATAGCAGGCGCTAACACGAAAAAAAATTGAACAGAAAAGAAGGCTACCACAATATCGCATTCACAATGGACGTGGCGGAGTGTTGCCAATTCAAAACAAGGACTTATCAAATGATCCTTTTGCCAACCTCAAACCAGTCTAAAACTGCCACAAAGCAATATTTTTCGCGTTATCCCGAATGCGATTTGATATGCACACACTGCAGTTGTTTTTTATAGCATACTTTTTTGGGCTATGCGAAGTTAAATGCTCGCATTCATCGTCAACACTACTGCCACTATATCTGCTTTCCTGCTTCCTGCTTCCTTTCTCTCTCTCTCTCCTACACTTTCTGGATGGGGTTTAAGCTGTTTTGCTTGTTCGCTTAGCTTCTGCACATAAATACCCATACAGCTACATAGATCAAGCGGAGGGGCTGTTTTGTGCCATTGTGCCAACCATAAATCATGCACACTTTGCTGCCAGTGCGCCACAGTCATATAATATGCGAGTTGCCTTCATTTTTCAGCTTAGCTTCCAACACAATTCGCATGGCCGCTCATCATACACACACATACATACGTGTATATATTTTTTCATGTTTAGCTTTCGTTGGAGGGTTTTTTTTTACTTTGGCCATACTTTTTATGACTGGTTTACAGTTTGAAGTGTGCGTGTGCATAGAAGCAGATTAGTCAAGTCCCTCGAATACAAAACATATGTACATATATTTAATGGCTACTAAAGCAGTCTACGCGAAATCTCGTACTTAATTTTTTGACATTTTTGCATAAGTTGAATAGGCCAAATTACGTGAACGATAATTCCAACCTTTAAAATTTCCTGATTTAAACACAATATAATAATAAACATGGTTTAATCTAGTACTTAGTTTGCTAAACGATTTTTGTTTCAATAACTTTGTTTATGTGTAATCGATACAGACATTATTTTATTATTATCTTAAGAACCATCAACGATTTGGTTGCAAGCATCAACTCGTAGTATATGAATTGAATTGAAACTGCGCTTTGTCGTTGTCGTATTTGGAGTCATCAATATCAGACTGGCAAAAATGTTGTTGCCAACTTTACGTTTCAATTACGCATCAAGGAGCTATCAATACAAGCTGTTACAGCCGCCGACGGAGACAGATAATTTTTTTGTGTGTTCTTTGTTTCGAAACACTTTTGACTGCCAGCCAGAAGTGGAAATCAGCAACAACAATACCCAAGATGACGTGCGGGGGAGTTGCAAGAAACATTTTCACCCGATTTGACAACGTACTTGCCTGTGTATGTGTGTGTGTGTGTGTCCTCGAGCACAACACAAACAATGCCAGCTGTTAGCACGTAGGGGATCATTTTTTTGTTATACCCTGAACCCATTGAAAATAGGTAAAAAGGGTATACTGGTTTTGTGCAAAAGTATGTAACAGGCAGAAGGAAGCATCTCCGACCCCATAAAGTATATATATTCTTGATCAGCAACAACAGCCGAGTCGATATAGCCATGTCCGTCTGTCCGTCCGTATGTATGAACGCGTCGATCTCAGAGACTATAAGAGCTAGAGACTCCAAATTTAGTACATAAGCTCGCCTAATCCCTAGGCAGTACAAGTTTGTTTTAGATTTTCGATAACTCTTCCCGTTTCCGATATACACATGTGATCGATAACAACAAAATCTTGAATTTGGAAAACTTTTTAATGCAGTTTGAATGATTATACTAAACAATGACAATCTGTGAAAATTTTATTGAAATCGATTGAGAAACACCGAAGATATGGAACATTGAAGTTTACTCAAGCGTTAAGTATAGGGTTCAGGGTATCGTCTAGTCGGGATTTCTCGACTAGAGCCTTCTTACTTGTTTTTTTTTTGTACAGTGGGTTATTGAAACGATTTGATTGCTCAATTTTCGGAATGGTTTTTCTTACTCTACTCTCTTGCAGAAGTGGGCCACATCAAGTGCGAGAAGAACTACGAGCTATGCGAAGGATGCGGCCAGAAGATCCATGACCGTTATCTGATGAATGTGGGTGATGCCAATTGGCATGAACAGTGCTTGGCCTGTTGCTACTGTGGCATGCAGCTGCATCATTCGTGCTATGTGCGCAACTCGAAGCTCTACTGTAAGCAGGATTATGATCGATTGTTTGGCGTCAAGTGTGCCGCCTGCTGTCATGCAATCCTGCCGCACGAGCTCGTTATGCGACCCATACAGAACTATGTATTCCATCTGCCCTGCTTTGTGTGCTATGCCTGCCGCCTGCCCCTGCAGAAGGGGGAGCAGTTCATGCTGCGGGATGGTCAGCTCTTCTGCTATCGTCACGACCTCGAGAAGGAGATGTTTCTGGCGGCTGCAGCTGCTCAGCATTGCGGTTTTGTTGGCCTCGACGAGGAGGATCTGCTGAGGCCCAGAGATGGACGACGTGGCCCCAAGCGACCGCGCACAATCCTCACCTCGCAACAGCGCAAGCAGTTTAAGGCCTCCTTCGATCAGTCACCCAAACCGTGTCGCAAGGTGCGCGAGGCCCTGGCCAAGGATACGGGCCTGTCGGTGCGTGTGGTGCAGGTCTGGTTCCAGAATCAGCGTGCCAAGATGAAGAAGATACAGCGCAAGGCCAAACAGAATGGCGGCAGTTCGAGCGGCACGGCCAATGGGCGTGGCAATAGCAATAGCAATGCGAATGGCTCCGATGACAAGGACTCGAGTGAGAAGGAGGAGAAGTGCGTCAAGCAGGAGCATGGTGTCGACAATGTCAGCTTCCTGAGTGGCATGGATAGCGCCTTTGCCAGTCAGCCGCTAAATCCAAACTTACCATTTTCACCAGATGGTGAGTAGCCCTCAATGTTTAATGCCCTACACTTTTCTAACTTAACTCTTTTTGCTTATATTTTACAGACTATCCAGCCAACTCGAATGACAGTTTCTGCAGCTCGGATCTCTCGCTGGATGGCAGTAATTTTGATCAGTTGGATGACGATGCTGATTCGCTGTCGCTGAACAATCTGGAGCTGCAGTCGACCAGTTCGTCGGGGCACCACAATCAGCACTCGAATCCGCACGATATGCTGGCCAATCTGAACACGAGCCTTATCAATCCCATCGACAAGCTGTATCTTATGCAGAACTCTTACTTCAGTTCGGACCACTAGAGGGGGGTGGAGGGGTCGTTGTCGTACGAATTTATTAGCGTTAGAGTTGCGGTCTCTAGTTGGGAGTACAACTGTTGTTAGGCACTGTAACTCCTCAATTGACTTTTTGGCAAAAGTTGCGATTTTGGGAAGGAACAGAATGAAAAAGGAGAAGAAGAAAAATTATCAATTGTGATTTTTAAGCTAAACAAAGTTTTAAGAACAAATTGCATTAAAGTGTCGTAATTGTTAGTTCGCAAAATAAGTAAATAAGTAGAGAAACCAAAAGATAAAATCAACGTGAGCCTATGTTTGTAAATAATTCTTAGAACCAAAAAATTGTTATAAAAATGTAATTTAAATTAAAACGTCAATAAATTATGTATTAGCAAGTGCAATTTAAATTCGTTTCAGGCTGAGTGTCATAATTTAAAACTAACATTTGTTGTCCATCTTACAACACAATTAGTTTATACATCAGCGTTTGAATTTACGCGCTCGATACTAACTGCTATTAGTTGCAATAGGTGACGCCACCCGGCAGCAGCCAACTTCACGTGGAGTCAATATTGTGTGCAGCTATCTTCACGGCAGAGCACTTTTCTACTAACCAATAGATGTCGCAGTGTTTCCACAAAAACATCGCACTGTGAGTCGCCGATTAAGAGAGCAAATGCGTTTCAAAAGAGAGCCTAAACTTCTTTGTACAGAAAGCTAGCTGCTACAGCAAAATTACTTACACAAAATGCACTCGCAAAAATTTATTCTACCAATGCGACGAACAGGAAACGTTGTTGTGCTTTTAATCCACCAACATGTTTTGCAATAATAAACAGCGTATATATTTCTACATTAAAAAGTTTTAAATATTTTTATTATAAGTTTCTTTTATATATATATATACACATACACATTGAATATAAGGTTATTTCTTATACTGCATTTCTAAACAGTTTTTAGACATACAGATTTTGAATGTGATAAATATTTTTTTTGTTTTTATTTCGTTATCTTTTACAATTTTTTTTGTTGTATTTGTGTTTTTTTATGTTTATAATAATGTATATTTGTTGTAAAACATCTACTGAGTGTGGAAATTCTCATAAAAAGCATAGAAAATTCCGTTAATTTATATTGTTTTGTGTATTGCGATAGCGTAATTGCAAATGGGCTTGGTTGCATATATATTTTATTGTTGTTGTGGTTTTTGTTTGTGGTTTGAATATTTCCGTTTTTTCTATTAGCCTGTTTATATGTCGGGATTGGGAGGACAGATATTGTTTTCGGTGTAGCTCTAGCCAACTTCTTCGTTTCTCTTTTCGTGCACAACAGCGTTCTTCATCAGTACGAATCATGTGGCGGTGTTCGCCTCGCCGTTGCTCTCATGAAAGTTGGTGCCATTCACAATAAACGAAGTGCCCAGGCCATACAAATGGCCCGAGTACTTGGCATGATCGATATTATCCTCGAAGAACATCTGCAAGTGGGCAAAACGTTCATTGTTTAGATTATGCAATATCATTTTTTGGTTAGTCGGTAGGTGTTAGTATCGATAATATAAAGTGCAAAGTATCAAAGTTATTATTTAGTTCAAAGCTACGGTAAACAGTTATTAAATGAATATCAATTTACATACCATTTGTACATGTTTAATTTTAACGTTTTTTTTTTTGTCAGTCTTTTTTTCGATTCTTTAATATTAGTATGATGATTTTATCACTATTATCACAACAGTTAGTTTCGACTAAATCAGTACACAATATACAAATCGTGAGATCATTGAAAACATAATTTAAAATATAGTCTAAGCTTTCCACTTTTGAACTAGTTCATTAATAGAATCACTTTTAACCGTTCGTAAGTCAACTTCAGGTCTATGAATGCAATGATTTGGGGGTTATGAAATAAAGCCAATTTACAACACTTAAAATCAATGTAAGCTAATGAATATAAAACATACATTATATGCAATTATAACTAAATGATGTACCCAAACACCAAACCAACAATTATTAAAAAATTATAAATTAATATTGAAGGTAAGTTAAGTTCATTTAATGTTCCTTTTTTTAGCAACTTAATCCTTTTGAATGTGTTTTTATTTATTCTTTGAATTAAAAGCTTTTCAATTTTCCTTTTTTTAATTCAGTAATGTTTTCGTTTGCTATTTTTTTCTTTCATTTATCATGTTTAACATGGTAACAGTAAATATTTAGAAAGCGTTTTTTTCTATTATTTTTTTCTATCACAAATTAAAAAGATTTGAAAATCTTAAAAATTATAAGTTGAGACCAAATAACAAATGTTGTGAAATAATGTACACAATGCGAACTATGAGAGTTAAGCTAATTGGGGAAAACGATGAATTCCACAGCCGATTCTATGATGATGGATGTATGTATGAGTGTGTAAATGATATGTGATGTATGTTGAATATCCAGCTTAGCAGCACAGCAACAACAACAAACAGAACAACATTTTAGCAAGATATCAGCGTAAAGCTTTTAGTTTTGCTTGGTATTGATATGCATGTTGCTTAGATTCAAAATGCCTTGTGGATTAGGCGAGTTTGGCGTATTGGGTGGAGTGTACACGGTCAAGGAAAAGTTAATCTGCTGAGTGCGAGAGTTATTTGGTAAATCGCTGATATCGCTGCCCGATGCTGTTGTTGCTGCAGTGCTGATGTTGCTGCTGCTGGTGTTGGTGTTATTGTTAGAGCTGTTGGCAAAGCTGATTTTGGCTCTGGCATTGAGAGTGCCCTGGCTAAGCATGGCGACGGTAACAACCGCCTTGTCATGCATTGCGTGCTCAAGTACATATGGGATAAATGTGTGAGGCTCTTCAATATCAAACTCAATACCAAGTGTGTGCTGTACCTCACGCATTTTAAAGAAAGCCATCCCGGTGAGCAGTGCATCTGAACCAGCCTGATGCTGGGGGCCAACGCGACGCAGTTCCAGCTGATCGGCTACCTCCTGTAGGCCGCCCTTAAGATTCTTGCATGATTTCATTAAGTATTTGATATCAAATATATTGGGAAAATAGATGTGAAGTAGCTCGAAGAATTCGCTCTCATCGGCTGGCAGATTTTGATCAGTAAGCAACTTCAACAAGTATCCAAAATCATAGCCAGAGTGGAAGCAAAGCCACTTTATATTATCCATTAGCACAATGCCGGAGCTCATTAGAAGCTCAGCAAAATCAGTGGGATCAATGCCATCTTCCTCATGTTTCTTGAACTGTATGCCTGAATTTTGCAGCAAATCAATTGAATCTTGGGCATACATATCCTCACTGCAAATACCGATACGATACAATTAAAAGTGAAAACTTTCGAATAGTAAACTTAACTCACCTCAAATTAAACTTGAAATTGAACTGCCAAGTGGAGTAACCGGGCGGAGTTTTGCCCTCATCATCCATGAATGTCAGACCCAGCTGAATGATACGCAGCAAGTCGACATTGCAACGCAACAACTGATAATGATAGTCGGCCGTCGAACGAAAGTCGCCAACGGGGCGTGCCACAACGCCAGGGAACTCCGTGTCCATGGCAACATAATGATATTTTTGCACTATTTTGCGTATAGTGCGGAATTCCTCTTCTAGATTATGTTTCCAAACGTCACGTATTCCACACTCTTCATTGCTGGGGATATGGACTTGCCCGTGAGCTCCGCCACCGATGGCCGAGGGCATAGTCTGTGAATGGGCGCAATTAGTTAATAAGTTTTGAACAAAGTCTTGTACAATACACATTATTTTTTACCATGATAATGTTTGTGTTGTGTTGTTCTTAATTAAAGCCCAGTGTGAAAAATAATTATTAATTCTCTTTTACTTACACGTAAATTTATATTATTTAAAGAGATTTGCTGCATAACGTTAGTCTTTGCCGAAGATTTCAAGTAAATGAAAAGTCGAAAGTCAACTGGTGAAAAATGTCGGAATAGACGAATTCAAACTAAGCACAACGAGAGTGCGCAGCAAAATGAAGTCCCGTTATTTTATCTTTTTATTTCACAATTCCTATTGACAGCGAGTTGCAGGGTTGCATTCGCTGACAGAACAACGAATGAAAGTATAGAAGAAAATAGCAAAAATGTGAATTGAAAAAGCGAAGCTGTCAACGGACAATTGCAACTCGTGATAAATCAATCGGAGCACACTTTTTTTTTTCAATTATGCCGACATTTTTATTTTTCTACGGGCCTTCATTAATATAACATGGTGTGTGCGTGTATGTGTGCTTTTGTTGTGTGTATATAACATATATTTTGTATATATATAAATGGGAGGTTAGCAACATAAAGAAATCCGAAGTAGCCAGGCCAATTGTTGGTAAAGAAAATGGTTTTAATATTCATTTTAATTTTGGTGTGCTAAATTTTTGCCAATTCTGCTAGTAAATAGTGGGTGCTTATAATTTTGATTGCTGCCGTTATGGCAATGAGAAAAAAAACACAAATAAACGGGGAGAAAAAATGGCGAAAATATACGTTTTTTAAAGATTTTGGTTTTCTTTGTGATTACGTAGTTACGGGCGCTACTTACATCGTCGCCGGTCGTCGCCTGTTGCTGCCGCTGGAGAGCCGCTTCAGCCATTTTTTCACCAAAGTTAATCTTAAGCTATGTATAAGTTTATAGTTTTTTGTTTGACAATTTGTTTATCTTAATATTCTGGGCTGTTTAGTGATCTTTTACAGCACTGCCTGTTAGTTAACGTTGATTAACGTTGACGTCGAGGCTTTTGGAATATACGTTAAAAGCTGTTTTAATCTTTGCTATTTAAAAGTCCACCAAACCTTAGATTATAATTATTATTATTAATAGTATGCTTCAAGGAAAAAGTTTTAAAAGAAAACCATAAACAAAGCGAGCCTCAAATGAGCAAATGCCATTACAGTATAAGGGGCTCATTTACACTTACACATGTACATACAAAAAGCCTTACAGCTGGGTCCTTTTTCGCAAGGGGTGTGGCCAAATGTTATGCGAAAAGCAATAAGTGAATTATAATGGCGACACGTATTTAGTTTCCAGCTACTGCAATATTTGTTATTTTTTTATCATATCATGAATTGTTTGCACTAATTTAAAATTGGGTCACGGTTTGTTGCGGCAACAATTTTTTGCCGCGCTTCGGAACGACAACAAAAGTTCTGTTATAATTGCAACCGCTCTTTTAACGCACACATGCATCGATATGTATGCAAGTGTGCAAGTGTGCAAGCGCGCAAGTGCATGCCCTGGGCAATGAAAATCGGATACACATGTAGAAATGCATGGAGATGTGTAAAGATTAACAAATATCGAAGGCCACCACCGTTGCACAGGAGTAAGCCCTTATGCCGTTGCAAATTGCAAATGTGTTCATTTATATTTATATCATTTCCTTGCATTTTAAAACTCACCCATTTCATGATCGTTGTGTTAAAAATTCTGCTTGTTTTGTGTATGCTGCGGCCGAATGAATTTTCCTTATTGACTCAGGTTGTTGCTGCACAAAGCGCTCCTGTGTTCCTCCTGTTTGACAGTGGCAATAGTTGTCAGGACCGGTGTTGAAGCGCTACCTGTAGCGTTTATGAAATAAGTTGCAAGTAATATTGTTTATGTCAGTGCCATAATGAAAGAAGTGAATTTGAGGTAGTGTTGCAAACGCGCAATGCTTTAAGTGCTGCACAACAAGTAAATGAGTGACAGACCAAGGGCTGCACAATTTGTGGTGGTTACCTTTTTTTGTTTGGAATTTTGTATTGTTGGTATAAATAAATTTATATTTTAGCTAAACAAGATTGTGCTCTGTTTGGATTATGAAATATAAGTTTGTAAATCAAAAAGATATACAATCAATGACTTACTAAGTTTTTATAAGCAATTTGATGAACATTTCTGAACGTGCAAGCGCACTTCTTTAAATCATAGATGGCGCTGCAACTAGCTGTCAGTCCGGCAAGGCCATAATATCAGCTGGCCGGGACGGTACGCTGCTTAAAACATGTATCGATAATATTTATAAATATTGAAAAAAAATATTTGACAAATTCAGTTGAATTTATTTTCTATTTTGCTTGTAAACAAATAATAAATTTCCAAGAAAACAGCGTACCTATCTTATTGTGTACAGATTTTGATGGCAGTGCGCACAGCCGGCGTGGCTGTTCTGTGTGACATTTTGATTTGTTTATAACAACACAAGTAAGTTGTTGGGCTGGTGAATAATACGGTAGAAGTTAAACAGATTTGTTAGTGTGCGGTGAAATCAAAGAGTTTAGTTAATGTGTTAACTGCGGTATCAGGCAGCGTCAAGTCGGAATTTCTTAGCATCTTAAAATATTAAGTTTTTAATTAAAGTTAACATCTCGTTTCTTGTTAATAAGTTTTACATGCGCGCATTGATTTGTTTTTGTTTATGGGCTTTAACTGAAACTAGTTTCTTCCATCTTGCCAATTTCAGGCAATCAACTGGCCATTGACTGGACGAGTGAGAGCTTTGCCGTTTACAAAAAAAAATGCCGGCATTCCATAAATCAACAAACAACAACAACAACACACACAAACAGACCTATTTACATGAAAACCACTGTTCAATTGGCCCATTGTTAAAATCAGCATGACAATTGATACGCTCTGTGCCCAAGAATAAAAGTGGCGTTCATGTTAATAATATAGTTTGCTTTGCGAATAGCTTTTCGAACTTGATTTGTGTTTAAATATTCAAAAATGAGCTCACTAACTTTAAAAAGCATTCAAGCATTCTTATTTTTTTTTACTCTGCTCGTATTAAATACTTTTGTCACGCATATTTGATAACGATAACGCATTGAAAATGTTTCCTTATGATATAATAAAGGTCACCAATTCAAAGCGATATGCTTTAATCAATTGATAGTAAGCTCTTACGAGAAATTTCTAAAATATTAAAGATTCTCAATTGCAAGTAATTAGCTCTTTTGTATGATAATGACAATTGATTGAACGCCCAATGATCACGTTTTGTGTCCGCTCTCTTGTAAAGTTAATTGAGTTGATCGTGTGACTAAAAAAACAACGACGACAACAACAAAATGTGGCACGCGATCGTTTCAGTTTTTGATCATGTCAAGTTCTTTCAGTCTTTAAACAGCTTTCGACGCGTTCTGATCGCGATTTTAATACACGCGAAGCTCAAAAGAAATTGACATTAAAAAAGTGTTTTAAAGCTGTTGAACGTGTCTGTTTTGAATGTCACGAAGGTAGTTAAAGAATTGGGAATATGTGCAAACAGTTGCATAGTTTGGTAATCAACAGAAAGTGAACATAACACTTGTTTATAAACATTTTACTGTTTACAAAATGTGCTTTTGGTGTTGCCTTACAAATTGTTATCGTAAAAAAGTGTCTCATTTTCAATAAGATATTCCCCACACAAAACTAACTAGTTGTATTCCTTTTTTTGCACAATGCTTTTAAATAAAATATTATTTATTTAACAAGTTTTTATGTTTACATTTTATCTTCGGGAGTAAAATAACTGTATTATCTGGTTTATTATATATATTGTTTGTGCAAAACAAGTATCAAAAATCCAGTATTCATTAAACATATATCTTCTACGCTGCGACCATTCCATTGAATTTAAAATGAAAGCTTAATGTAGCTGCATTAAAGCATATAAGGTTTATAAAAAAAAAAACTATACAAACTTGATTAATGACCTATTTTTATTTCAGACACCACAATATGCCGTTAAAAAGATTGAGTGTTGTGCTCCCGGGTCTTAAGTGGTTGCACGGCTATACGGCTCAGGATGCGGTCGCCGATTTGATAGCGGGCATAACAGTGGGCCTGACGGTGCTGCCGCAAGGCTTGGCCTATGCAACGCTGGCGGGATTGGAGCCACAATATGGTCTGTACTCGGCATTTGTGGGCGGAATTGTATATGCGCTGCTGGGCAGTTGTCGCCAGGTGACGATTGGACCGACAGCATTGCTGGCATTGATGACCAGTCGGCATACAGGTTTTGGATTGGAGTCGGGACCCGCTTATGGCATACTCTTGTGCCTCCTTTCGGGCGTGGTGGAGTTGGCAATGGCTGTGCTGAAACTGGGCGCTCTTGTGGATCTCATCTCATTGCCCGTAACTGTTGGTTTCACCTCAGCGACAGCTGTCATTATTGGCACCTCCCAGCTGAAGGGTTTGTTGGGATTACGCGGTGGCTCTGGCTCTGATTTCCTCAATACCATGCGCTCGGTTTTTGGTAATCTGCAGCAAGTACGACCTGGTGATCTAACACTGGGACTAGTTTCGATTCTTGTGCTGCTTCTGCTGCGGGTAGGTTTGTTAAAAGTCTCTCTAAATTCCTTTAGCTAATTATATTTGATTGCCTGCAGAAACTGAAGAACCTTAATCTGGCAAACCGGGTGAACAATTTGCGAGCTCAACAACTCCTAAGTGGCAGCATTTGGGTCATATCCACTGGACGCAATGCACTCGTCGTACTTGTCTCCAGCGTTCTCGCCTACAGCCAGTGCAAGCAGCTGGATGCCTGCCCCTTTATACTCACGGGCAAGGTGAAGAGCGGATTGCCCAACTTGGCAGTGCCCAAGTTTGAGACAACCATTCTGGGGAAAAATGGAACTTTGGTGCATCAGGGATTTGAGCAAATGGTATGTGGAAGTGCACAATTTGACTCACAAGACATTTGTATATATATATATATACCCTTCCCCGTTTGCAGTTCTCGGAACTGGGACCATCCATACTGATTTTGCCCATCATTGCGGTACTTGGCAATGTGGCTATATCTAAGGCTTTTGGCGGTGCAGGATTGAGTCCAACGAGGGAGCTAGTTGCACTCTCGTTGAGCAACATTTGTGGCGCCTTTTGCAGTTCCATGCCAGTGACGGGTTCCTTCTCCCGCAGCGCCGTCAATCATGCGAGTGGCGTGCGCACACCCATCGGTGGCTGCTATACCAGTGTCCTGATACTCCTCGCTCTTGGATTGCTCGCACCATACTTTCAGTATATACCAAAGGCGGCGCTAAGTGCTGTCATTATTACAGCGGTGATATTCATGATTGAATTCGAAGTCCTTCGGCCACTCTGGCGCTGCAGTCGTCGTGAGCTGCTTCCAGGTGCAATTACCTTTGTGATGAGTCTTTCTGTGGGCGTTGAGATTGGCCTGCTGTTGGGCGTTGGTGCGGATGTTGCATTTCTTGTTTATCGTGCGGCGCGTCCATTTTTAAGTGTATCCAAACAGCAGACACTCAATGGCATTAGCTATATTCTGATACGGCCCAAGCACAGTTCATTGTATTTCCCGGCCATTGAATGGGTTCGTTCTAGCATCTCAAAAGCGCTATCCACTCATGGAACAGCACCGGTTGTTTTGGACTGCGCTCATGTGCATGGTAATGAATTGACAAGAGTGCCACTCTGTTAAATACATATTCACGTTTATTGTTTATTCTTTTCAGATATCGATTTTACTGCCGCACGTGGCATGGGTTCGTTGCATAAGGAGTTGGCTAAGGCGAATGTGCCACTATTCCTGATGAGTGCTCACCCAGATATTAGCGTCATCCTGAAAGAGGCGACAAATATTGATTTTCCTACGCTAGATTGTCCAAATGATCTCGAGTGCATACTGGAGCAAAGTAAGTATCACTTAAGCATGTAAAATTAAAAGGTTTATGTTCAAATCCTCTCTTTGTTTCAGCGTCCGATTATGAGCTACATTTGCAGGTGGCAGCGCTGCGTATGGAGTCCAAACTGCTGCAAAATGTAAATGCAACAGCGAATGAACTGAGTAGCCTAACTGCTAAAAGAACATAAACATATCGGAGTATTTCTTGAATTGTATACGAGAAGTGAGATGCTTTGTATTGCAAAAATTCGGTAGGAGCTGCAGCTACTCTAACCATGCTTATTTTTATAAAAATCTACTTCAGAAACTATCTTTAAGACTTAGAGAGTTGTCCTATTGTAATACGCAAGCTATTGACTCGATTAGTGTCTTATGTCTGCAAGTGTATTTGACATTTAGGACCCTGTCAAAACTCACTATTCCTTCATTCAATTTGTACATCTCATTCCTATTTATTCCTTACCTATCAATCGAATAACCTATTTTTAATTGTACATTTGAGTTATGTTTAAATGCGAATTATATTTGTTTAATACGTTTTAGTAATGTTACTTTTATAAAATGTTTATGTTTAAAGAATCTTGTGTCGTTTTTACGTTTTTTTTAGAAATTTTCGATAATAGGATTGTATAAATTTAAATTGATAAAAAATTTAAATTGATAAAAAGAATTTTCAGACACTTGGGAAAACAGCATGGTCAGCAATGCGACACATATTACCCTTGTTGCGGGCCAGTCGCATATAACCCTGTTCACCCCAGCCTCCCCACGAGTTCTTGATAAGCCAGAAATCACCGCCGCGCTGATCGTGACCGTATCCAACAGCCAACATAGCATGGTTTAGCTGAGTGCCACAGCGGGTGTTGAAGACACCACGACGATAGTGATGGAACAAAGTGGCATCGACGGCCACCGAAATCGGACCCTTCAGGGCAACCGCTTTGGCCAATGAGGATTCGTCTGGACGAACCTTGTATACTTCGCTTACAGTGCCGCCAATGTTCTCTCGCTTGTAACGGCATTGTCCAACGTGTCCTTCATATGGATATGCCCTGTCGTTGTCCAAGCCCTTGTTATCCTTAACGTACCTTAGAGCAGCATGTGGCCAGCCACCGTGGCAGCCATGGTTGTCGTAGCGAGCCGAGCAATCCAACAAATTCTGTTCGGAGAGCGGTATCAGCTGTTTTGTCTTGATGAAAATCTGACCCTCAAGAGTTCCTGCCGCAGAAAAGGCCCAGCAGGAGCCACAACGTCCCTGCTGCTTAACGTGCGTGACGGCACCCTTTGCACGCCAGTCCATCTCCTTCGGAATATCGGTAACCTCAGCCGGCGTGTACGTATACTCGATGGTATGTTCGGATTCAGTGATGTTCATGTTGAACAGCATCATTTCTTGGAATTCCGTTGACAGCAAGTCAGTGAACTGATTTACGCCCATCTCGTAGGTCTCTTCTCCAGCTTCGTATCTGGCATTGTGCCTGTCAATCACCTCCTTGTTGTCCTTGAAGATCTGCCTGCGCAACTGCTCCTCGTTTTCACTATAGTAACTCTTCTCGTACTCCACCTTAAAGGTGTTGAACTCTGACTCAAGCACATCCTGGTAAGTGATGGCTTCAATGCAACCAACAAAGGCGACTAGCACCGCAATGGTAATTGTTACTTTCATGTTGAACTGTTGCCTTCACACTGATGCTAACTTGGTGCGTTGGACGTCAATATATACTCCGGTTGTGTCCCGCATTAAAATTCTTTATCCCGCATTCAAAATACAGTTGCGAATAATAATTCGTAATAGCTGTGGTCACTAAATTCAACGTCATCGAACATATATTTTTGTATAAATAATTGATTAAAAAACTTTACGTTTTTTATGTTTTTATTTATTTGATTACAAGTTGATCACAATTAATTAATTAATCACTCGACATTCCTTTCACCACAGGAACTGTTTACCAGCCAGTAGTCCTTATCATATCTATCTATGCCAGCGGTCGGTGACAGGGGTAAATTACCCCTTTTTGGGTAAAAGTGAAATTTTGGGGGAGGGGGTAAAAGTGGAATTTGAAATGGAGGAGATGACCCTTTTTATACCCTTAACCCATTGAAAATAGGTAAAAAGTGTATAATGGTTTTGTGCAAAAGTATGTAACAGGGAGAAGGAAGCATCTCCGACCCATAAAATATATATATTCTTGATCAGCATCAACAGCCGAGTCGATATAGCCATGTCCGTCTGTCCGTCTGTCCGTCCGTCCGTCCGTCCGTCCGTCCGTCCGTCCGTCCGTCCGTCCGTCCGTATGTATGAACGCGTCGATCTCAGAGACTATAAGAGCTAGAGACTCCAGATTTGGTACATAAGCTCGCCTAATTCCTAGGCAGTACAAGTTTGTTTTAAATTTTCGATAACTCTTCCCGTTTCCGATATACACATGTAATCGATAACAACAAAATCTTGAATTTGAAAACTTTTTGATGCAGTTTGAAAGATTAGACGAAATAATGACAATCTGTAAAAATTTTATTGAAATCGACTGAGAAACACTGAAGATATGGAACATTGAAGTTTACTCAAGCGTTAAGTTAGGGTTCAGGGTATCATCTAGTCGGGATTTCTCGACTAGAGCCTTCTTACTTGTTTTAATTGTACATTTGAGTTATGTTTAAATGCAAATTTTATTTGTTTTAGTACGTTTAAGTAATGTTACTTTTATAAAATGTTTATGTTTAAAGAAGCTTGTGTCGTTTTTACGTTTTTTGAGAAATTTTCGATAATAGGATTGTATAAATTTAAATTGATAAAAAGAATTTTCAGACACTTGGGAAAATAGCATAGTCAGCAATGCGACACATCTTACCCTTGTTGCGGGCCAGTCGCATATAACCCTGTTCACCCCAGCCTCCCCACGAGTTCTTGATAAGCCAGAAATCACCGCCGCGCTGATCGTGACCGTATCCAACAGCCAACATAGCATGGTTTAGCTGAGTGCCACAGCGGGTGTTGAAGACACCACTACGATAGTGATGGAACAAAGTGGCATCGACGGCCACCGAAATCGGACCCTTCAGGGCAACCGCTTTGGCCAATGAGGATTCGTCTGGACGAACCTTGTATACTTCGCTTACAGTGCCGCCAATGTTCTCTCGCTTGTAACGGCATTGTCCAACGTGTCCTTCATATGGATATGCCCTGTCGTTGTCCAAGCCCTTGTTATCCTTAACGTACCTTAGAGCAGCATGTGGCCAGCCACCGTGGCAGCCATGGGTGTCGTAGCGAGCCGAGCAATCCATCAAATTCTGCTCGGAGAGCGGTATCAGCTGTTTTGTCTTGATGAAGATTTGACCCTCAAGAGTTCCTGCCGCAGAAAAGGCCCAGCAGGAGCCACAACGTCCCTGCTGCTTAACGTGCGTGACGGCACCCTTTGCACGCCAGTCCATCTCCTTCGGAATATCGGTAACCTCAGCCGGCGTGTACGTATACTCGATGGTATGTTCGAATTCAGTGATGTTCATGTTGAACAGCATCATTTCTTGGAATTCCGTTGACAGCAAGTCAGTGAACTGATTTACGCCCATCTCGTAGGTCTCTTCTCCAGCTTCGTATCTGGCATTGTGCCTGTCAATCACCTCCTTGTTGTCCTTGAAGATCTGCCTGCGCAACTGCTCCTCGTTTTCACTATAGTAACTCTTCTCGTACTCCACCTTAAAGGTGTTGAACTCTGACTCAAGCACATCCTGGTAAGTGATGGCTTCAATGCAACCAACAAAGGCGACTAGCACCGCAATGGTAATTGTTACTTTCATGTTGAACTGTTGCCTTCACACTGATGCTAACTTGGTGCGTTGGACGTCAATATATACTCCGGTTGTGTCCCGCAATAAAATTCTTGATCCCGCATTTTATTTTGAATGTGTTGTGAATAATAATTTGACCAGCAAAAATCCAAGGTCATATAAAGAAATTTGTAGAAAATTTGTATGTGTAATTTCATTTATTTGATTACAAGTTGATCACAATTAATGGGAATTATAAAAATAAACCAATATGGTATTTTTGGCAATGCCGTAATGATATTTCCAATTGCGCGACATTCGAATATAACCCCTTTCTCCTCAGGAGCTTTACCAGCCATATTGATTATACTACATATGCCATAGCCAACAATTAAGACGGCATGATCTCATTTGGAACGGCAGTTGGGTAGGTTAAAAACATATTTTTTAAGCAAAATACTTTCAAATTCTTCTTGGGACCAGGCGGCAACTTGATTATTCCCGGTTCTTAGGACTCTTTCCCATCTGCATATCGATCATTGTGCTTGTCAACTTACGCAGCTGCTCTTCCTACTCATCCTCGTAGTCATCTGTTATAATCTACTTTGAAGGATTGCCCCGCTGATTCCAGAACCTCTTTCTACCAATACGATACACAACATATATGCAACAACTGAATGCATGCTAAAATCGTTGGTATTTCGCAATGAACTGAACAGAAACTGATCAATTCATCCGGCATAAGATTTTTTATATAGAAGTGCATATTCTATATTAGTCAGGCGAAGTTCTATTGCTTTAGGAGTTTCCAATTTTAAATGTAAGAGATATGATTTTCTCAAGTTTTTGTGATCATCAAGTACTTGAGTAATGGTCATTTTTAAATTACGTCTCTTATTGCACCCAAAAAAAAAGGAAAAGATAAAAATAACATTGCTTGCGAAATGACGGTACTTTAATGCCCCAAAGTATTTGCAATTATAATCCCGTATAACAAGAAAAATTGCTTTTTACTTTCACTAGGGAACTCCCAAGGTTATTTAAACATAACGATAAAATTTAATAAATAATCATTATTTAAGTCTTAAGAAAAATATCGCCAAGTAGCAGGATGACGTTCTTGGTCTAATTTGTTCGTATTATATATTTTTTTATTCATAACATATCCTTTATGAATGAACGCGTCGATCTCAGAGACTCCATATTTGGAACATAAGCTCGCCTAAAATGTTCGATAACTCTTTCCATTTCTCATGTAATCGATAACAATAAAATTTCGCAGTCCAAATTCAACACCAAGCTCAAAGGAAACAAAGACTATTTGAAAATTGTGTAGCATACTTGTGGGCAGTTAAATAAACTTCCAAGTCTGATGCTAAATTAGTAACACTTTTTAAAGCTCAAACCCTACAAGGATGGGCCTAAAAATAAATAACGACAGTTTGTCCAAGAATTCGTTGCAACTAAAATCATTGCATACGGCATAGGCTATATATTAAAGTCTATGAAATTTTGAGTTTCGAATTAATTAAATTCGTTTCATTCAATTTGTACATCTCATTCCTATTTATTCCTTACCTATCAATTTTTATACCCTTAACCCATTGAAAATGGGTAAAAAGGGTATAATGGACTTGTGCAAAAGTATGTAACAGGCAGAAGAAAGCATCTCCGACCCCATAAAGTATATATATTCTTGATCAGCATCAACAGCCGAGTCGATATAGCCATGTCCGTCCGTCAGTCTGTCCGTCCGTCCGTCCGTCCGTCCGTCCGTCTGTCCGTCTGTCCGTCCGTATGTATGAACGCGTCGATCTCAGAGACTATAAGAGCTAGAGACTCCAGATTTGGTACATAAGCTCGCCTAACCCCCGCGCAGTACAAGTTTGTTTTAGATTTTCGATAACTCTTCCTGTTTCCGATATACACATGTATTCGAAAACAACAAAATCTTCAATTTGGAAAATTTTATTGAAATCGGTTGAGAAACACTGGAGATATGGAGTATTGAAATTAAGAAGGTATGCCCTATACGCGTATACATACAGACACTTACACATACTTGCAAGCACTGACTGCATGCGTAAAGTATAGGGTTAAGGGTATAGTCTAGTCGGGATTTCTCGACTAGAGCCTTCTTACTTGTTTTAATTGTACATTTGAGTTATGTTTAAATGCAAATTGTATTTGTTTAATACGTTTTAGTAATGTTACTTTTATAAAATGTTTATGTTTAAAGAATCTTGTGTCGTTTTTACATTTTTTGAGAAATTTTCGATAATAGGATTGTATAAATTTAAATTGATAAAAAATTTAAATTGATAAAAAGAATTTTCAGACACGTGGGAAAATAGCATAGTCAGCAATGCGACACATCTTACCCTTGTTGCGGGCCAGTCGCATATAACCCTGTTCACCCCAGCCTCCCCACGAGTTCTTGATAAGCCAGAAATCGCCGCCGCGCTGATCGTGACCGTATCCAACAGCCAACATAGCATGGTTTAGCTGAGTGCCACAGCGGGTGTTGAAGACACCACTACGATAGTGATGGAACAAAGTGGCATCGACGGCCACCGAAATCGGACCCTTCAGGGCAACTGCTTTGGCCAATGAGGATTCGTCTGGACGAACCTTGTATACTTTGCTTACAGTGCCGCCAATGTTCTCTCGCTTGTAACGGCATTGTCCAACGTGTCCTTCATATGGATATGCCCTGTCGTTGTCCAAGCCCTTGTTATCCTTAACGTACCTTAGAGCAGCATGTGGCCAGCCACCGTGGCAGCCATGGTTGTCGTAGCGAGCCGAGCAATCCATCAAATTCTGCTCGGAGAGCGGTATCAGCTGTTTTGTCTTGATGAAAATCTGACCCTCAAGAGTTCCTGCCGCAGAAAAGGCCCAGCAGGAGCCACAACGTCCCTGCTGCTTAACGTGCGTGACGGCACCCTTTGCACGCCAGTCCATCTCCTTCGGAATATCGGTAACCTCAGCCGGCGTGTACGTATACTCGATGGTATGTTCGAATTCAGTGATGTTCATGTTGAACAGCATCATTTCTTGGAATTCCGTTGACAGCAAGTCAGTGAACTGATTTACGCCCATCTCGTAGGTCTCTTCTCCAGCTTCGTATCTGGCATTGTGCCTGTCAATCACCTCCTTGTTGTCCTTGAAGATCTGCCTGCGCAACTGCTCCTCGTTTTCACTATAGTAACTCTTCTCGTACTCCACCTTAAAGGTGTTGAACTCTGACTCAAGCACATCCTGGTAAGTGATGGCTTCAATGCAACCAACAAAGGCGACTAGCACCGCAATGGTAATTGTTACTTTCATGTTGAACTGTTGCCTTCACACTGATGCTAACTTGGTGCGTTGGACGTCAATATATACTCCGGTTGTGTCCCGCAATAAAATTCTTGATCCCGCATTTTATTTTGAATGTGCTGTGAATAATAATTTGACCAGCAAAAATCTTATTGCACCCAAAAAAAAGGAAAAGGTAAAAATAACATTGCTTGCGAAATGACGGTACTTTAATGCCCCAAAGTATTTGCAATTATCATCCCGTATTTAGTTAAACATAACGATATTTAAACATAACGATAAAATTTAATAAATAATCATTATTTAAGTCTTAAGAAAAATATCGCCAAGTAGCAGGATGACGTTCTTGGTCTAATTTGTTCGTATTATATTTTTTTATTCATAACATATCTTTTATGTATGAACGCGTCGATCTCAGAGACTATAAAAGCTAGAGACTCCATATTTGGAACATAAGCTCGCCTAAAATGTTCGATAACTCTTCCCATTTCTCATGT
Source organism: Scaptomyza reducta (assembly GCA_035044485.1). Lineage (NCBI taxonomy): Eukaryota > Metazoa > Arthropoda > Insecta > Diptera > Drosophilidae > Scaptomyza > Scaptomyza reducta. The sequence continues at coordinate 709,770 of JAWNNV010000606.1, forward strand.
AATCGATAACAATAAAATTTCGCAGTCCAAATTCAACACCAAGCTCAAAGGAAACAAAGACTGTTTGAAAATTGTGTAGCATACTTGTGGGCAGTTAAATAAACTTCCAAGTCTGATGCTAAATTAGTAACAGTTTTTAAAGCTCAAACCCTACAAGGATGGGCCTAAAAATAAATAACGACAGTTTGTCCAAGAATTCGTTGCAACTAAAATCATTGCATACGGCATAGGCTATATATTAAAGTCTATGAAATTTTGAGTTTGGAATTAATTAAATTCGTTTTAAATATGGAATTTAATTTCATTTGGCCTGTCATTTGACTGGTTCTTGCTAAATTAATAAAACATCATATGTTAATACTTCTTAGTAATTGAATTTATATATACAAATATTGAGCTTAATTGAAAGCTTACTTACCTTCTCGTTATAGGTACAGACAAACATATATTTTTCCCACAACAATTAATCACGAACACAAGAAGCAAACAAAAGGTAAACATGAATAATTTGATTGAATAGCTCCACAAAAAAGACTTAAGGTTGCTGTTGTGTATAAATGGCATGCGCAGACGCAAAGTATTAATGATAGAAAGAGAGGAAGCGAAAGGCTGTCAAAAAATGTGTCACAAATCATTCACCCCCAGACACCCCCATAAGCTGTGTAGCTAGCCAACCACCTTGGGGAAAGTGGAAATGATATTATTGCTGCCGAAGATAAATAGAAAGCAACACACAAATTGTAACAGTTGCTTTGAAAAATCAAGAGATCTGTACTTCAAAAAACACTTCTGCTTGTAATACAATCCGTGCGTAACTACAATTACTTAGTGCGACCGTGTACATAGATGGAAATTTAGATATGTATCTCTCAGATGCACGCGCTAAAGGTGAACAAACTCTGTCGTTGCGCATGCGTTGTGGTTTCCACCGATGGTATCCTCTTTGTCACCGTTGTCATCCAATTTCAAAACATGAAATATATTTGTACATTTCCGTCCGTGTGTGTATATGTGGGACAGCTCCTAGTGCGGGTTGAATGAACTTCAGAATGATCCTCCTCTTAATCCTGTTGTCGTTTTTAAGTTCATTCAACCTAAGATATGTACAGTACTTATTTTTAACTCCTGTTTTACTTTAGTCAGATCCTATGATAAGGTTGGTGTACATGAAGGATTGTGAAGATCTGCTAATGTTGAGCTGGATGGCATTTGCTAAGGAAAGCTTCTGTACATTTTTTAAGTTTCTATTGCACACTTTCAAAGTTTCCTTTGTTTAAAGAAAACTATAAAAATTCTTCGATTTGTTGTGCTATTGGCTTTGAACTGATAAGATCTTGTTAATTCAGCAGATTCTTTTCATTGAATAAAAATTAACGTTAAAGGATATTTGCATATTTTATTCACGATTGACAGGCGTTACCTCTTCACGGGGTGCAACAGACACTTCGTCTGATAATGCTTCAGTGGCATACATGTATACGTATTAATGTGTAGTAGAAGGAATCTAACATAGAAGTGACGGACCCCCGATGAATGCACGTCCGATACTTGGCTGAAGCTATTTTTAGTCGCCTGTCGTCTTCGTCTAGTTAGTAGCCATCGGGACCGACGAGTCTCTTTCTCTCTCTCTTGTCTTCTCGCCGAGGGCTGCAGATGATGATGCCTAGGGGCTGTGTTGCCGCACAGTTCGAGCAGCAACTTCAATTGCATTCCAACGCGCGTACGGCACAGAGATACGGCTACCAATTCAACGGATATACAACAAGCGATTTGGATTATCAGTGAATGTGAATTGTAGCCAACTAATACAATAATTACTAAGTGATATAAAAGTTATATGCAATCGCAGTTCCTAACAAAAAACGACTCTACATACCAAAGGAATTACTAGTATAAATATTTGAAACAAAGTATTCAGTGTTAACATTTATAGTAAAACTATTCAAGTGCTTAAAAGCAAGGAACTGTGTAAAGTTCAATCAAAATTGTTGGATTAAAACTACTGCTTGGAAAATTCTATCAAGATTAAACTTAAACACGAGGTGTGTATTAAAAGTACTTTTTATTTTATTTTTTAAGTGTGAATAAACCAAAAATTGTTAACATTTTATGTGAAACGAGGGATTAACAGTATAAGAAAGATAATTGGTAATTAAATACCCAAAGGAAAATTAAAGCTTTAGCTCCATTTACCACATTTGGCTATAAATGAGTAATGCGAATGTAATTTGATGTCAGCATAGTTGACAGAATTAGCATGCCTCTTCCATGTTGCCTCAAGTGCTGGAGGGAAGGCACATGCCAAATATAGGCGCCCAATGAGTGTGTGTTCGAACTTCGAAGCTAAAGTGACCACATCCCAAAGCATTTAAGTGCCAAATGTCTGGAACGCAGAACACACACACACACACACACACACACACACACACACACACACACACACACACACACACACACACACACACACACAAGAAATTCAAATAAAAGAAAGACGAAGACGAGCTGAAGAGCTTCAATTTAAATTGGAAAGGGGCTGAAATATTTGTCGCATGCTTCCCGCTCTCCCTCTCTCCGCTTTTCATTTCACTTTTCACCAGAAGACACTACAGAAAGAAGAAAAAAAAAAAACAAGAAAAACCTATAGAAAAACGTAAACAACAAAAAGAGTGAACGCCGCACAAGTTCAAGATTCTCACAGATACACTCAGACAGCGGGGAATATACATATGTATATACACGGGAACCATAGCTAAAAGTAGAAACGTACAAAAGAGACGAGGCAATAAACTGCTACGAAAGTAGTTTACTGCAGTTTGCTGGGGATCCTTGACTTCTGCTGTCCCAACTGTTCCCCCGATGCATTTTTCCGCTTTGGCGCACGACAACAACAACAACAACAATGAAGTAACGACATCGCTTCGTTTAGTTCCCGAGCCGATAGTTGTTTGCTTGATCTATTTTTGGCCTAGCCAAAGCCAGGCATTGTCTTGTCGCCTCGCGTAATTTGTTTGTTGCGTTAGTTTTGTGTAAACCATACACTGAAGAAAATTGTAGTTAGTCTTCTTCACATCTTTAGGGAAGCTCGTAGTATCGATTTTCGCTAAGCAACTTCAACCAAATAAATATAATATATGTCGAATTAGCTAAACTATTAACCGAAACTTATTTTGAAACATTATTTAAATACAATAAGCTTATTGCAAATTAGACAGCTGTTGCGTGTATTTAAATTTTGGCGCTCATTGTGGCCAGATCAGCAGCTGTCAACAGGACAAGCAAAGTGTCCGAGCGGCAGCGCCAATGGCATCGATACTTGTTGAAATCAGCATCGATAACAAACAAATATACGGTGAACCAAACAAAAAGCTGCCACAATGTTAATTCACGGCAAACATTGCAGATACTTTTCACCCCAAACAAACACACACACACACACACAAGCTTCCAGATCCGATTCCAGCTGCGACGGCGACTGTTTTGTCTACGTATTAGTTTTTTCCCCAATGGCCCGCAAATTATAAATAGTGATCGTTAGATGAGCGCACAGCAAGAACAACAGCAACAACTACAACCACACAGATACACAGAACACCTACTTGAGAAGCAAGACTGGAAATGTCAAGAGTGCGTCGACATTGCATGTTGACAGTGGAAATGCAACAGCAAACGTCAACGCCGACGGTGGCAGAACTATTACCGAGTTCCATGTACCATCAACAGCGCACGCGCCCCTCTCCCCCATCACGTTCCCTCCATCCCCTTCTCCCTCACTGCTGCTGGGCAGACATGCCGGGCACAGACACTGAAATCGTTGCAGGGGGCCCCCAGCACACACCAAATGCGAGTTGCGAGTGATGCCCATAAATGGGGGAAGTTGCGTGCGCATCTATCCATCTATCGTTTGGGGTCCACTTCCGTCTCCCACTTCTCTCTCTCTCTCTGTGTGTGTGCGTGCGTACGTGCGTGTGTGTGTTTGTTCATGTGTGCTGCCAGATTTATGTTGAAACAATTTCACGTTTGCCATAGCATTAAGATGCATTAAAGCTGTAGGCTTATCATTTACAAGCTCGCACCTAGAGATACACTCAGTGGTGCATAGGAAACTTCAGAGTTGAGCTGAGCTCATTTCCGTTCCGTCTCCTGATACGCTTCAATTTTACGGCATTTTTGGTACTTTATAGAGCATTTGGTGGGATCGTTAAAACGTCAGTTCTTTTATGGCTTTCTTAATACGTTTCATGTAGCAGACTGTAAGACTAGTTTTAGTTTTATCCAGCAGCGGATAAAACGGATAAAGTTCACAGCTTATCACAGTGAAGTATCGATGCTGAAGTTAGCGTAAATTATCGATAAGCAATTACTTTATTGCAGTTCCAAATGCTAATATGAGAATTTTTACTTTGCTTTTAAAGCTGTTCCAATGTCAATGGCCACAATGCAATTGCTTCAGAATATGGAAATGGAGGAGCTAGAGACGCCGCCGTTGCCCATAAATCCACCGCCAAATATCACTGCCAGTGGCATTATTTACGGTTTTCGCACACGCCACTTGTCCTGCATTGAGGAGAATGACACGGATTCACTGCACAGTTCCTCCATTCCAAGGGCGTATGATATAATGCAGCAGGCAGATGAAACCTTTCAGAAGCTAAGTTACGCTGCCGAGGAGGAGCAGGAGGAGGAGGAGACAGACGAGGATGATGAACCGGATAGCATGGCCATGATTGATGAGTCCCGTTTATATGAGGCAGATTATTTGGATGAACTGGTCGCCATTGAGCTGCAACAACAGCCAGGAACAGAGCTCGCCGACTCTGGCAATGTGGAGGAGGAGGACTTCTGGCAACCCAGCTTCAATCGTAATGATATCATGATGACCTCTTGCTACGGCACACTAAATAGCTTGGATATGTCCGCTTCCGTGGCTGCGACCACGCCCAAGAAGGCACAGGAGCCTTTATATGCCACACCCGAGAAACGTCGCGAGAATAATCGCAGCTTTGATTCCACCTGCGCATCGCAGACGAGTTCCCTGTATGGCGGCTCAATGAACTCCTCACTGGATCTCAAGTACATGATGAGCGTCTCTCTGGGCGCCGGTGGTCCCAATGGTGGTAGTGGTGGCATAAGCGGCACCAGCACACTGCGTGGCGTCTCAGTGCCACCAATGGATCTATCTCTAATGTCTAGTGATGGTGTCAGTGCTTTGGATTGGGGTTCGGCCAGTGTGTCCTGTGTCTTGGACTCGAGTGAGGGCAATCCCGCCGAGGAGCAAGACGAGGAAATGGCAGCAAGATGCTTAAGTGCAGCTGAAAACGGTGAGTACCAAAATATTCCATAAACACAGTATCTTATACTAAATGTAGCTACAGTATTTACTTTGTAGAAAAGTACTTAAATATAACTAACTTATTGATTATGTGAAAGGTTTATGCTTTTCCTCATAAACTGTTAGTTAGTGTACTTGATTATCATTAAACTTAAAGTCCATTCAAGTACCTTGTTTACTTCACAATATGATCAATTTATGAACTGCCCTTTCCTGTGCTGTGCATCCCGTTAACCCACTTACTGGACTTTCCTTCAATGCTGATTGGTTTCTTTTTAGCCTGAAAGGCAATCCATCAATTCGTCAAGCTCGAAAACTCATTTATAATCCTTCATTACCAGACCACAAAAAAAAAAAAAAAAAAACAAACAAAAAGAAGAGAAAAACGTTATACAAGCACAAATAGTATATTTTAATGACCCTCAACTCGCAGCAATGGGGCGGCAGACTCCTTTCCACGCTCGGCATTAGAAAGGTGGCCCGCAAGGCGGTGGCTGACCCCCAAACGAAGCCACATTCATTGCCACATCAAAATGCACAAAGCACACAAACACACAGAGACACAGAAAATATGACCGTTATGTTTTGAAGTTTGGTGGATTTGGCGGTGCAATCCGATTGCCAATAGAGTAAACAAACCAAACTTAGAAGGAGAAAGAAGTGCAATTGTGTGTGTGCGCGTGAGAGTGAGCGAGATAGAGATGCAGTGAAAGCCATCAGGTTGCTGGCCAACAGGCAGCCCATTTCACACAGATGTTTAACAAGCCAGTCACGGGCATAAATCATCGAAAAAAATATACTTATACATATGAATATATATTAATCCTTCATTCGGTCAGCAGTTGACTATCCTCGGGTGAAATTCGCTGACATTGACAGTTTCTAATAAGAAAATTTGTTAAGATTTATGCGACAGCGGCTGACTTCAATTTTTAATTTAAAACTAATCAATAAAAAAACGGCATAAAATACAACAAATATATTCAACAAATTGCAAAATGATGTTGCAAAGTGCAATGTCACAGTAATTTACGTATTGCCCCATTCCGTGCCACAGCTAGGCAACGTGCCACACAAAGCTGATGAAAATTTATGCAAAGGGTCAAATGTCAGACTCGTCAACATGTTGCACAGTGGTCTAAAACGCATATTACTCAGATTAAAGTTTCATTATTTCTTAAGTACTTGGTTTTTTTTAAAACTATTTGATAAGTTTAATATATTTCCATAACTTTTTCCCATCCACATCAATTATCGCCCACTGTGCCGCTTCTTGCAACAATATGGCTCACACTTTTTCGCCTTGCCTCACGTGCAACAGTGAAAAGTCATGAATCATATACATATGTGGACATACAGCATCATCATGATCACAACGCACCTTTTGCAAACTAAATGATCAACATTATCATAATGACGAGCATCATTACGAAGTTTGTTGTGTTTGCAGTTTGCCAACCTGCCTCCATGCGGCAAGAGTGTTAGCCAAGAAATCTATGTATGTCCAATACCGCCAAGACTCTGAAGCGTACAATTCGAGTGGCTGTGGGCCATAAAGTTACATTGCTTATCGCTGTAGAACTTTTAAAAAACACTTGAGATAGCGCTGAGAACGTGCAGCAAAGCCCCCGAGGCACACACACTCACGCACACACACCTAGCCCCACCCCCGCTCTACACACACATACACAGCTTGAAGAAGACCTAAGTACACAAAGCCGCAAGGCACTTAGAAAAAAAACTTAAATTTTACCTTGAAGAATATTTCCAGACCTTAAAAAACTAAATGTTTTACACATTATTACAATCAATTAGTAGAATTATCTAATTTGATGTATTCTGTAGAAATGTTTGTAGGCTGCAGAAATCAAAGGTTTTTTTTCTCAGTGTGACAAAGAGAATGCGAGAGAGTGTTGGTGCTTAAGGGGGCAAGGAAACAAGCAGAGTGGAGTCAGTGGCAGTTGAAGTTGGAGTGGTCGCTTGTTGTGTTGCTTGTATCTACAAATAGACACTCTCCTCCCCGTCTAAAGCTGACGGCCACAAGACAAACTCAAACAAAAGACCAAACGGTAGTTGCCATGAATGGTCGTACCCTCAAAAAACCGGCTGCGAGTTAACTCGAGTCTTCTTCTTCTGCTGCTGTGTCCGCTGACGAATGGAATGAAAACATAGAAAAAAAATCGAAGCTGCAACGTTGTTGTCGGCCACACCGAGGCAACAACATCATCGTCGGACCTGGGTCCTAGGCATTACTAGTATTTATTGGCATGAAGATTCCGCCCCAAGATCAGGCACCCAATAAACCGACGCGCACGCACAGTTGGATCGCCGGACAGTCGGACAGAAAGTCTGACTGACTGGCTATTCGAATGCATTTTGTGTGTTCGATAAGCGCGTCGGCGATTTCCCACAACTGATATATTCGCATTTGAATTCGCAATTGCTCTTCCAATATTTATGGCTTGAACCCTGTTTCTTTTTGTGGATTTCTTTATAGACTCGCTTTGTGTTCTTCTCAAATTGGCATTGTTTTTGTTGCACAGATAAAGAAAATGGTTGGTTGGCGTAATCCTTAAAGTTCGTTTGAATTAATGGTTTTAATTTGTACTTTAAACAGAAAAAGTAAAAGTGCTGAAAATATAATACCAAAATAACACTTAGTTAAAGCTTTATGTTCGAAAGAGTGTTAAGTTTCAGGCTACTTATGGTTTTAAAAAATCTATTTTATCATTTAATTATTGAACCTTTCCATTAAGTAAGCCGTAAATTAATCTACATATATAAAAGAATAAAGCTCTTATTAATTTCGATAAGGTAAGTTTCGATAAATGTCAATTACATTGTAATTGCATCTATCGAACTGTTAAAAGAGTCGACCGCCCAGAGTTAATCGCATAATACCACGTGATGGCAATGAGAACAATGACAATAATAGGCCATAATCGCTGTAATGTTGGTTGAGTTGTTGTAATTGCCAAGAAGTACAACAACGGACAGACTCGATTAAAAGCCCACACGCTATAACACATGTAAAATGCGGACAAATGAGGTAATTCCTTTGACACAATCTTGATTAATGAGGGAATTACACATAGTACAAACATACGCTAGATGGTGATTTGTAATACGATTTCGAAAGCTACAATCTGTGCTGCACGTTCATATTTAATTGCATGATGCAAAATCAATAAATTTATTGTACTACGAGCTTATCTACTAGAACTATTGCCGATAAGATTTAACCATGTGGAATTAAAAATGTATTTACGAACAGTAAATGTTGATTAAATGTAGAATAGTTTTGTAAGTTTTTGACAAATTCGTCTGAAACTTATTATATACATATCAAATATCTGAGAAAGTTTTTCCTCTTTTTAATTGAAAATTAGCATTTATTCCAGAGCCGCAAAGCTTGAATTTTTAAGCTTACACTTTTAGTGGAGACTTGTCTTGAAAGCTTTACGCACTTTGCTTAACGGCAACTTTCCAGTCCTATTCTATTTTGTCAGTCAGTTCTATTTTGCGCTCTAAGTTAACCCTATTCCGTCTTATCAAATGTATTCCATTTGTGCGTGTTTATTTATTAAGCGTAACCCTTCAGCAAGTGCTTGACTTTCTTATCAGTGCTGGAGAACCTGAAAGAGACCTTAGCACGAGGCAGAGACTCGCATGCTTGCGTCATCAGCTCAGCGCCGTTTGTGTCGCCTATGTGTTTTTGGTACGCGTGATAAGCGGAGAGTCTGTTCAGCACCTCAATCAGTCAAAACTCAACAAAGTACAAAAATAAATACGATCCAACGGCAACAACAACTACACAAACCAAAACGAAGCGTGAATGAATTTTCCACACAAATTGAAAATGAAAATGAAATATGTGTGATAGTGAACTGATAAGCCAGACAACGCGCTCTGGGACGAGCGCCGCATTTAGATCTCATATCAGCGCTGCAGCTGTCACAGAAGAGCGAAAGAGAGAGCCCACGCAACGAGTGAGCGCGCACAAAAACCGGTAAACCGTCTGGTGTAGAGTTGTGTTGGAGACTTGCGCTCCCAGCTGACGTGCAGACACTTGTTTGGCTTTTTACGCTCACTGTCCGCGTTCAGTCTTGAAGCGCGTCTCAAAGCTCGCACGTCGCGAACTCGTCGACAGTTTCGTCGCTACAGCGATCGCGACATCATTTGGATACGGTTTTTTATTTACATACTAACGGCACATGTGTAAATCGCTAACAAAAAGAAGCAAAACAGAAACGCAAAGTTTGCAAAATTAAACGAAATATTTGTATCGGAATGCAATGCAAATATGTAATGCACATTTCAATTACGAATGAATATCGAAAAAGTGTAATCGATTTTACTGTTTATTTTAAGTTGTTTGGTGAAAGATTGTAAAAGTATTTATGTGTGTAATAAGAGGAGCTAAAAATTATTTACTACGAAATAATACATGTTCGGCTTTTAAGTTAAAAAAAAAATCAACTATTATTTTGATTTGTGTGTGTTGAAACAGAATTTAATTGCAAACTGGAAGAATACTTTGCAACATCTTCATAACGAATACGAATCAAAAAAGAAAAAGTGAAATAAAAAATTATAAAAAAAGAGATCGTGGCTCCAAAAGTGAATCAGCACAAAACTTGGCCATAATCGGTTGGTAACAAACTTGAAAGGATACGCCAGGTTCGGCAGCTGCAACTGAAGATACATTGCACACAGACAGAAATACAGATACTAAATAGAGAATACAGATACATGAGGCAACCGAGAAAAGATACATGCCATGTTCCCACTAACCAACCGCTCCTCGAGTGGCAAAAGCACCAACATCAGTAACAGTGGAGTCGGCACCAACAACCTTAACGCCAACACCAACAACATCAACAACACCAACAACAACGACAACAACGGAAAGGATAAAATAAATTTCCAAAATAATTGGAGCTGCAATAAAACAACCGGTCGTCGCGCTGGAACTGGGTATAGCTGCAGTTTCTTAGGTAAATCTCATGGGAGTTTTTTTTTTTGGCCATTTCATACAATCATCAGATACGTATATTTAAGCATTAAAGTGATCCGTTGACAGCTCTATTGAAGAGTTAAAGACATTGAACTTTGAAGTTTAAATTGAACTGAACCATTCAAATATTGTAATTAATTGATGAATATTATGAGGGCTTGCTAATTATTTATTGCTCATCGTTAAAAGCTTGAACAACATTAAAATGATTATCTACTCATTAAAGCGGTAATTCTCTTTCGAAAGGTGTTTCACGCAGTGCTCGCCTATTGTTCCAAAATTTCCGATTCCACTCAAATCAACGCTTTCCATTGTTAACGGTATTTCTCTCAGTTTGCTCTTTTCATGGTAATGTCCAAATAACAGCACAACATTTTAATTTTCAACCTTATTTACAATGCAAATTACATATAATTGCAATATGTATGTTTCCAGTATGCCGTTGTTATTGTTGCTTTTACATTAAAATGCAAATTCTTGGCACTAATTTACATGTCTCGCCGCTGTTCCCGCATTGCTTGTCGTTGTTATTATTGCTGTTTCTTTGTGAGAGAGACAATGCAACTCTGTTGTCGTCTGTGAAAGGGTTCTACAACCGTAGGGGGGCTGGGAGGTGGGCAGCAGGAAGTCTGTGTACCATGAGAAATGCCATAAACATTCCAGCATCGTCTTCAGCCCAGCGCTTACGCTTGCGCAATACAACACTAAAAAAGCTTCTTGCTTTTTCTTTTGCACTCCTTTCGTTGCGCATGCCAAAATTCGCTCAGGAGAAGCAGAGAACGTGCAGAATGTGTATGTATGTGGAGAGCTTCCAGCGATCAGAGCTGGAGTTTGCGGTGTGCGCTTTTATTTGTTTGCTGTGTGTAGAATTCCCAGAAATGTATTATTTCGAAATTTGTTAACAAGCAGACGAGCATACAAACACACAGACACATACATACATATCTACACTACATATGCTTGGCTGTGGAGAATGGAAAGATAGAGGATGAGGCTCAAAAGTGTATCAAGTGTTTGTCCGTTTATTTGTTTTCGTGCTGCGCTTTCAAGTTGAAGGTTAAAGTTGAGTTAGAAAAAGGTGTAGAACTGTTTTTCTAGTGTTTGTGTGTGAGTGGGTTATTTTTAATTTAACTTAAGAGATTTGGATTCTCATCGAGTGGCAACAGACAGATCCTTTGTGATCTCACAACAAGCATTCAGCTGAATTGGACAATAGAAATAATTTAAAATTTTGATAGACAGTTTTCAAGCCGTAGACAGAAGCAGTCAAAGTTTAAGTACCAGTAGCATTATAAGAGGGTTAAAGTTATTGACTAGAAAATACCCTCTAACCAAAAAACTTGCCAATTTCGTTTGAATGAAAAAACTATGTACTTATTTTTAATTGCTGACAAAATACTGACCCGTCATAACAAGCTTAATTAAGTTGCTGCTGAAATCTCAAAACCAAAAAAACTAGTTGTATATTTTCTGTTACTTCGTTTTTTGCAGGCAGCGGTTTGATTATCGAGACCTCGGCCCCGCATAAACGTGCTCAGGTTGTTTTTAGAAAGGGAGGAGTGATCGACTACTGCAATAAGGAAGATGAAGAATTTCAAGTGTGTGGCAATGAGTTAATTTTTCGATGCCAAAACACACCCTCAGGGCTCATTAGGAGCTGTTTTGCAAGTGTGTGCGTGTCAGTGTCAGTGTATGTGTGAGTGAGAGATTTATTGGCAAACATTTGAGTAGCACTGGCGGCTAATTTAGCTGGAAGTTGCAAGTGGACATGCGAGGAGCGAGAGAGAGAGAGAGGCAGTTAGTAGTTCCAGTGGATCTCCTAGATGGTTAATTGTATGTCTGCTCAGCGGGTTGCCGTGCCAAATGAGCGTTTAAAGTGTCGGCGGTTTGGGATTGCAACACACATGCGGATGCGAGTAGCATGCAAAATCTACATGAGACAAGTCGGCAGCCCTGCGATCGCGTAAGCCGCCGTTGTTGTTGTGGCTTCGTCTATGGCAAATCGCATTCGATTTGTTTGCCGCGCATGCGCAATGAAATTTTGAATTATTTGACACTTTTGCATGCGCAAATCTTCATTTGCTTTTTCTCCATCTGTTTCCCCCTGGTGCGCATCGCTATTGCGGTCTCTTTCTTCTTTGCAGTTTATTAACTCATTATTTTGAAATTAACGTCGCGGCGTCGTTTGCCTGCCAGGCACAACATGTTGCAAATGAAACTTCTTCTGCATGACAAGTCGTTGTTGTCCCTCTTTCGCTTCCCTGACTCCCCGTTCATTTTCTCTTGCACATCTTTCCTCGCCAGTTAAGGAACCGAAAGTTGATTAAGTGCCCGGCACTCTTTTTGCCATTAGCAAATGAATATTATTCATTTGGCAGTGCGAATTGTCGAAGTTTCGGCTTGTCTTTAATTAAGGCAATCAATAATTGTGAGTAATCTTTAAATTGGCATCTGCAGCAGAACGAATTGGGTCCATTCTTTAAGAGAACCTTCAAGATCATTTAAAATAAACTCTTTGAAAGCAAACGAAATTATTAGTAGTTAAAAAATCCTTTCCTTTGTTTCTTCAACTTATTTTGACATCATCGGCTTTAAGCACCACACAAATTTTAGTTTTTTGATTTGTTGACCTCCAAAAAAGATTCGATACGAGATACCGCAAAACATTTAAAAACAAAAACAACAAAAACTTATTAGCAATTTGCACATGTTGATTGTTGTTGCTTTTGAGTGCCAAATAACAAACGGCAGCTGCGTAACACTTTGTTGTAGTAGTAGTAAGCGTGTCGGCCAAAGATAAAACAGCACACAAAACAATCAACATTCATATCTCATCTGTGCCACAACTCAACTTCACTAGTTGATTGTTGTCAAGTTGTAGGCGTCACTTGTCGGTAGCTTCGTAGTTGTCAAAAAAGACCTCAACAAGCTGTAGCGGAGGACACGTGCAACGCCAAACAAAAAGAGCTACAAGCAATGGCAATAAATATCAATATAGGGACAAAAACTAGCCTACGAAATACCCTTTCATCTGCATATGGACTCCAGTTAAATCTCTATGACAAAATACAAAACTACATTGAAATTCTACATGTTTTCAGCTGAAGAGTAAGCGTTTAACTGAATGGAAACGAGAAATACATTCATGCCATTTAATAGGCGAGTTTTGAATGGCTCGAGTTGCTATTAAAAGCATTCAGATGGATCAACATGTGGGCTCAATATGGTCTCAATAGTTTCGCAATATATATAAATTTATCTGAATATTAAGCGAGGCTATAAACTGGGAGCTCTGCAACTTTAAAGAGCGAGCATTCAATACTAAACACAAAGCTACTAAAATAAAGATAGAAATGATATCTCACTTCAACAGTATTTATTCAAAGAAAATAGTAATTTCAAAGAATATTGGTCATGAGGTAAATATGACTTACTTATAAAGAAATTTATTAGCGATTATAATGATGACGTATTTCTCAAATACTAACGTTTTAATATAGCTATTTTAAGTACATAACTTTTCTTTGGCGCCGATAAGCAAACAAAATGAATGATAATTGATTAACATGCTTAATGGCTTATAACTTATGAACAAGCCGTTATTCCATCCTAGTTCCTTTGTTTCATTTATATTTATAAGTTCCCCGTGGCCATTAGACAACTTTTTGCATTGCTCATTCATTTGGCATGCTTAAGTGTATAGCTTTTGATAAGATAACGCCTACACACATAACTATTTGCACCTAAGAAACCGGTGCATGTTTCTGCTTGCTTTCGGTTCGCAATCGCACCTTTTGACCGTCGCACCTGCACAGTGCGAAAATGCAATCTCAATAATAATTCAAGGGAACAAACTAATCAAGTTTGTTTTCTTTCTTTCACTGTCATTCTGTTTTCAATTTCTTTAAGTGTAACTACATATGTATATAATTATTAGGGCGGCGCCAGGAGACTGTTGACTTCTAGTACTGTTTTTGTTTTGTTGATGTCTTATCAATATTTACCAATAATTAAAAATGATAATTGGCTTTGCTTGTTACCTCTATTCGCGGACAAACATTTCTTTGCTATCTGCAAAAAGTTTGCTTTCAAAATTATCGCGTCTCGAGTATGAAAACAACAAGAAATAGAAATTGAGGAAATAAAACGTTTGTTTTCTTAAGTCTGGCCTAGTGCAAATAGAAAAATTTTTGCGATATTTGCATATACGCCAAATGTTTGCCAAGCGATTTGGCATGTCAATCTTGACTTTTGTGTGTTTGTGTGGGAAGAGCGTTAACAAAGCGTGACTTTCAAGCAGTGATTATTGTGCAGATTTGTTTTTGAGCATGCCTGGTCGGCATGTTAGCCAGGGTCAACAGTGGGTCAGCAGGTCTAAGAAAAAACTATTTGTTACGAAATTTATACTTTTCAAAGTCAATTTCTTGCTGATGACTCATCAGTTAATGCACATTTCTTGTACTTATCAACCAGGCACTTGATTTGGGTTTCCAACCTGACCTTTCCCTTTCTTATCTTTCACTTATGCACAAGGAAAGTGACCAATCCCAACTTGACAATGATTTATTTGGCACATAACCTCACATATTATCAAGTACAAGTTTACACAATACATTTCAAAGACTTTTTTTCACTTCCAATTGAATTGTCGAGTTTGACAACAAATAGTTTGTTAAATATGTGGGGGCAGCATTTTCAATGAGTCTTCGAGTGCACTCGAACTCTTATTCAATAAATGATTAAAAATTATACAAAAATCATTGAAAAGCCGCAGACTTATTTCACTTTTGAGCGAATATGAATTTGAATACATTCGTTCATTTAAATTTTGTATTTTCCTGTGGGCGTCATCAACGACACTCTAAGTAATATATTAGTTAAGTGTTTTTTCTCTCCCATGTGCTTAATTGTTAAAGATGATTTAATGTGTTTTGCTTTGTTTAGTTTTTATTTTGCTTCAACTTTCACCAGAGTTGAGTTGGTCGTTTAAGTGAAATTACTGCCTAATGACTGAGCATTTCTTTCTTTTAATTAGAAGACTCATCACTGCCAGAGAGAGAGAATTAACATTAAACATTTCCCATTTGGGTTGCCAAGCCTCCCAAACAACTAAAACAATGGGCGGAACCGGAAAGTTTATTGAACCCGTTGTTCGAGTTGACAAGGTGCGTGCCAAGGGGCAATGCTTTTGTTGTTGTTGTTGTTGTTATTGCTGTAGTATTATTTATATTCGTTCAGTTACCAGACACAAAAATATTAATCTGACATAAATCTCGACTGACAAACGAAAGATTGAAGAGGTTTCTTGAGAATACAAGTTTGAAGATTGCAAGTTCTTAAAATTTTCATGTTTACTTGCATGAATAAACAAATATTTTAACATATTTGAATTTTATTTCCGTTACGCATGCGTTTTACATTTAAATCGTACTTTATTTATAATTCGCAACCGGTTCTGGCACTTAGCAAAATTGGGTGCGACTCTTCACAGTTTGACAAGTGTTTACTGCTGTTTGTAGTATGCCGCCTGATATTCAAAATGTAATTCGGCAAATCCAATTGTTTGCAATATGTAGGACGACTTGTTTTTGTTTATTGCTTGGCATTTTTGCATTGTCATTTTGGTCGTGAATCACCGTCAGGTCATTTGGATAAAGGTCCAAAGTTATGGATGCTCTTTTGAAAATCAATTCTTCACTGTGTGCAACAAGGCGTTGTAAGTTGCAGCAAATGAATTTATCAACATTTACCGTTACAATGTCAACGCTGCCACAGCAAACACGAGCAAGAAGTTCGCAGCATTAAAAGGCTATAAATTTATATATACAAACATATGTATCTCTGTGTTTGGTAAGTGACCAATGTGGCAGGCAGCCGGACAAACTTCCAAGAAGTTGGCAATTTGAGCTGGCCAAACAGTATTTTGTTATTTTTGTATTTTGTTTTGAAGAAAAACTCGAGACCAAAGTTTGATTTATGCGTTGAGATGCTTAATATGCGATATGACGAGAGAGAGAGAGAGAGAGAGAAACGCAGCTGAAGTTGGTGGAAGAGGTTACCTCAAGTAGAAGAAAAATAACCAACCTAAACGGCACGACTACCAAAACGACGTCGTCGTCGTCTGCCCGGCGGACAAAGTGCTGCACAGACATAAATTATAAGCCACGGCTAAATAGGAAACTGTTAAGCAGCAGCAGCAGCAGCAACCACAGCTAAAGCAGCTACCTACAATGGTAGCCTAGGCAAATTACCATACAAAATTTGGTTTATTTGAAAAAATATTAGAAAATCAGAATATATGCAGATAATATCATTATTTATGTTTTGCATATCGAATCGTATACAAAGGTTTCGAATATTGAATCAAAAAGGTACAAACCTTACTCTATATATTTTGCAACTCATCCTATTAAGCACTTTAATCCAAATCTCACTAACATTTTCATCTACAACTTTACGCTGTTCACCCCATTGTTTATAATATTTTCCGGCGGCTTCTGGCAGCTGCATTTAAGTTTTAGTTTCTCTTTCCTTTATATTGTTTACAAATATTTAACGAAAGTTGATCCAAAGCCAGAAGTATAAACATACACACATACACAGGCACACCTATACATATACAAAGGCTTCCTGGCAAACTGTGTTGGGATTGTTGTCATGTTGCAAGCGTCGAAATGCTTTGGCTCCTTCGGCTGCCAGCCTTGCTCGGCAACATGTTGCACTCACGTCAATGTTGCGCCTTTGTCTCGTAAATTTTAAACAATTTTATTATAGTTGCTATTGTTGTTGTTTATTTTTTTTGCTGTTGTTTTGGCTATATATTTTTCACACAATGCGCGCGATTTATTTTGTATGCATTTTCAAGCTGAAATTGATTAATTACACGACGGAAGAGTCTTCATTGGGATGAAGTCGAAGTCAAGAAATATATAAATAAATCTAAAGCCAGGCTGCGCCTTTGTTTCCGCCGAACAAAATCATTTTTCAAGCTTAATTTTATATGATTATTATTTGTAACTTTTGTAAGTCACGGCTCTATGGTCAATTGTTCAATATATATATTGTTCTATTGAAGGCCACTCACAGAACTGAACAACACAATAGCTTATCGCTATGACACTGAACTATTGAACCACACAAGTTCGAAATAAAGTATTTATAAGCATGTAATGGGAATTCAGTTGTAAAACTAGACAAAACCGATTTGAAACCATTGTAGATTAATCGAAATTTTAAATATTTTGTTTGTACCTTCAAAATATATTCTTTAAATACTTGAAATGACTGTTCGTAAGGAAAATTTGTTGTTATAATATAATGAAATACAAACAAAATATACCACATAACAGTATACCGTACGCCCTTCCTAACTCCTCTTCTTATTTGCATTCGTTTTCTTCATATTTACTTGAGATGCTTGAAAAGCCAAACTCAATTATTGAGGGGAGTGTCTTTTCGATCGTTGAAAATGTTTACTTATAATGTTTGCGTCTGGCGCCAATTCAAAAACGGCATCAGACCACTTGGAGTGCAATTGGCGCCTGAACTTCAATTGCACATGGAATGCAAAAGAACCAAATGACAACAGGATGGAGTAGGGGAGAACAAAGCTGTAAAGAGAGTTGCAAGTAATTGTTGAGAAGTCGAGTGCTGGCTCGGCAATTTGCAAGTTCCAAATGGGAATAGATCTTGAGGCGATATCTCGCAGTTGTTATGCTTCTGTGTCAAAACAATTAGTTGAAATCGGCTTGCTTGAGATACAGATAAAAAAATGTCTAGTTCTCATCTGATGTCACATGTGTCGCCTTTTAAAGAGTCTGAGCCACATAAGTTCTATGAAATTTGGTATTTTTAATGAGCTATTAAAATGTCTGAGACTATATGAACACAAACACAATGCCATGTACAAATTGTCATGCATCTCAAAGTGTGAAGAAAGTACTTAGGGTTTAATGGGAACACGTTTTTGGCGTTGTTTGCCTTATCTGTAGAACTATTAAGCGTAGGAAATAGCTTGAAATAATAACTGAGAATCCAAGCAGCCTTTTAAATTGTTTGTATATGCTTATTTAATGCTTATTTTTAATGGATGCTAATATATATATATTTTAAAATCTCCTATATCATAATATTATAGAACAGCTCCATAATTGTATTTTTAAATAATTCTTTAATTTTTTTTTTCTTTTTTATTTTTAGGTAAGTTTCGATAAACATTTTATTCAAACCTTGGCGCAAGTCTTGACACAAGTAAGTGGCAAAATCGTAAAAAATTTAAAATTTATTCATAAAGCTAATCTGTTAACTGGATGTTTGCTTTTTATATGTAAATACATTACACATTTGAGTCATCGATGCTGTCACCTAAGTTAGTCAGCTTTTCTTCGAATTTTATAGTTATTGGTTTATAAGATGTGCAAAATGGATTAACCTTAGATATTATCTTATATTTATGCTCATTAATAGCTATTAATTTGTATATCAGAGATTAGTAATTTTATCCTAAATCTATTTTTTAAATTTTATTGATTTTGTTTATTGCCGGCTCATTAGTTTCCATATACTGATTCGACAGCTCATTAAACCTTATTAGCTTACTGCTAATGCAGAAGCCCGATTCATTATAAAATCCTTTGAATGGCAAAGTTTTGCGCATCACAGCACAATAAAAGGACAAAAATAATCTACCTTTTTTTTGGTATGGCCTGAAACAAAATTCATAACTCAAAAAACCAAATTTATGTTTGCACAGCTCAATTTTTGCTTTCGAAGTCCAGACACAAAAATAAAAAACCGTTGACTGTTCTTAGAACTCAGTCAAGTCTGTGTGTGTGTGTGTGTATAAATATGTTTGTCGAAATGTGCACAAACATATTTAATAATTGTCGGCAAAGCTACAAAGTCTGACAAGTCGCAAACTTGCTAAAATCATATAATAAAAAACAAACAGAAAAATTGACATAAAATATACCAAAAGCTGAGCGTTAAAGCTTGCTTCAAAGTTCTTTCTTACCCATAAAAAAAAAGACAAAAAAAATATTATTGTGTATTTGTTTTATTTGCAAAAGATACAACTAAAACGATATGAGAAGATACATTAACCTTCGTGTTTCCTCGCTTGTTTCGACAATTTTCGTTCGTTTGGTTGCGCAAATACGACAACGTCGACAGCAACTTTTGTATCTAAAATCAACAAGTTCACGACGAACATGAAAAAGATAAAACCTTTAAGCCTCAGGCAAGAAATACACACACACACACACATCTATAAACATATACATATCTACAATTGCACACGTTCCCATTCATTGTCAGGCGTTTGCTTCGACAACAAACAAAACTCCCCCTCCCTGAAATGAAGTAAATAAATAGAAAAAACTAAAAAACCCCGTTGAGTAACATGACTCTGCAAATACGTATATATATATATCGTTCTAGAACTTTTGCTTGTTTAAACTCGAACGAACAGATACATAATTCAATTTTGTGACACTTTTGTGAGTTGGTTTTTTAGAGTAGAGACTTAAAAGAGAATGGTAGAAAGAAAGAGTGAAAAGTTTCTTGGTTTCGGTTTTAGTTTGGAGTTGGGCATGAGTAATGTGATTTGATTAGGATAAATTGATCCACTCTAAGTAAAAAAAAGATAAGCTTAATTAAAAATAGGGATTAGCTAGAAAAATTGTACTATATTTTTAATCTAGATCGATTTTTTTCCCCTGAATTTAAATATTATCTTGATAAATCTTTTTTAAAACTTCAACTAGAATTAATAGTTATTGGATTTAAGAATGATTATGAACTCTTTGCTTCCACAACAAAACTTAAATTCTTACCTTACTTTATAATGGCCTCAAAGCAAAAAACTTTCCACACAACGTGCCTGATTCTTTCGCATAAATATCAACTTGTACAATCGCCCAAATGTAAATTGAAGTAATTTTTCACTTGCTGCCGCAAATATTTGATGACAATCTCGCATGCAACTGCAAAGTGCCTTTCACCAACGAAACAACCAAAAAAGAAAACACTTTTGTGGCATCTCCTGAAACACATGCCCCATAAATATCACCAACCGCCTATCGTAATTCAGTTGGTAGTAGACGACGGTAGTCAGTCGGGGTGCGAGGAACACCTCGAGTAATGGTGGAATTCGATTACCACAAAATAACAAGTGAACTGTAGGCCATGAGTAATGCAAATGGAACCAGGCATTGGAAATTGATAGC
The DNA here is from genome assembly GCA_035044485.1 of Scaptomyza reducta. Classification (NCBI taxonomy): domain Eukaryota; kingdom Metazoa; phylum Arthropoda; class Insecta; order Diptera; family Drosophilidae; genus Scaptomyza; species Scaptomyza reducta. The sequence continues at coordinate 730,342 of JAWNNV010000606.1, forward strand.
TTCACTTTGAACTCGAACTCGAATAACTGCAGTTTGGGGGTTTGGAATTCAATATATGGGTTTTATTTATTTTGATTATATTTCAACTTGAATTGCGACTTTGAAATTATTTTCAGCGTTTAAAGGTTTCTTTGTAATACAAAATTTAATTAGTGAAAATTCAATTAAGCAAATTTCTTTTTAACTAAGAGTAAAGGCTATATCTAATAATAATAATATGCATTAATTTTTTTCGACATCTTTCTTTGCTTCAGACAGCATCAAAGCATCGATTTTCTTAAGATTCTCTTCAATTTGCTTCTTGTACTTTTCCTCTTCATTTGCGCTTCGATATTTTGTCTCCTTTTGATCCTTCTGTTCATTTTTCTGCTTATCATCCGCGGAACTATCCCCTTTGGTGCGTCTGCCCATCGTCAACTTGGTGATCAGATGTCGAGGAATCCTTACCTCGGCTCCAATCCTATTCTCGTTTTTATACTGTTCTAGGGCACGTACCAGGGGCTTGAGGGGACATCCCTGGGCTTGGGCCTCTGTCATCAGCTTGTGAGCATAGTCCACAAAGAAGGCATCCTCTCGCAGGCATTCCAGCTGCGCATCACGATTATAATTGATGCCTGGACGAGCTTCCTCCTCCAAACGCTTCGCCTCCTGTTTGTCCAGCTGGGAACGCAGATCTCGCTGGCGTTGCACTTGCTCTTTGCGCTGCTCTCGCTTGAATTGCACGTGAATTAAATCGTTTTGTAGACGCCTTTCCACATCCTCACGCTGTTCCGCTTGCCTGCTCCGCCTGGCTGCCTCAGCTTGCTCCTGTTCCTTCTGCTGCATGGCCAGTCGTTCCAGCTTAACCTTCTCCAATCGCTGACGTCTCGTCTGCTGCTCGACACTGTGCGCTCGTCGCATCTCCGCCAACTGGAGCTCATGACGCCTCTGATCCTCGACAGCGCTATAGTGTAGCCGTGGTGCCAGCTCCTTGGCCAGCTTCTCATTGCGTTGAATTCTTCGCTGCACTCGTTGCTTACCCAGATCGAACTTGAGTTCGTCCAGCTTGGACTTGGCTTCGTTGTGCACCTCGCACATGGCCTGTTCCACTGCATCCAGGTGGTGTAGTTGTTTCCGACGCTGCTCTGATGCCGCCAGGGATGCTAGAGCTTGTTCACGTCTCTGTTGTCTTCGTTTCTCCTGCATACCTTTCTCCTTTTCGTGTTGCTCCTGCAATTGAAGTTCATTTCTCTTTCGTTCCTCTTCAGCTATCTTGAGTTCCTTAGCCTTTGAGGCTTCTCTTTCTTTGCGACGGTCCTCAATGGATTCCAATAGCTCTCGCTTGTGCTCGCCCAGCTGTCGTCGTCGTTCGGTGTGCCTCAACTGCAGCTCATCCAATCCATTCAGCACCTGTTCACTGTAGATGCGTCTGTCCAGGATGCGCTGTTGCTCCTTTTCCGCGGCAAACTGTGCCTGCAACTGTCGTTGAGCGTTGATGCCGCGCAACACTTCGCTATGCAACTTGGCACACTTCAGTTCCCTAGGTCCCGGACGCAGTTGCTCCAATAGCTGTTGAGCTTTTTCAATCCGCTGACGTTGAATCCGTTGCTCCTCCCTTCTTTCCGCCTCGCTCTCCTCCAACTCTCGTTGTTTAGCCTCCTGCTGCTCTTCCTGCGCTCGCCGCTGATCGCTCAGGCAACGCTCCTCTTCGGTGTGGCACAGATTTCGATTTCCAAACTGGCGCAGCAGTTCCTCGCCACCCAGACGCAACTGCTCCTGGTAGGCTTCACGCTGCAGCTGTTTCTGTCGCTGCTCCTCTTTGCCTCTCTGAAAGGCGTTCGCCTGAAGGTGTCCATAGCGCTGCAGTGAAAGAACCAAGGGTGCCTTCTGCCTAATCCGTAGCTGGCGTCGTTCCTGTGGCAGCCAACTATACTGCATGGCGCTGCGTTCTGAAATAAATAGATTGTTTGTTTCCCCGATTAAAGCTTCTGCAGGTTTTGTTGGGTGTCGTCATGGTTCTTCTGTAGTTATGGAAACTGAAGCATTAACCATAAAATATGTTAAACGAAAGATCGTTAAGCATATTGAAAGGTTAGTTCAGTAAATGAAAAAGCATCATTTTGATTGATAGTTTACAACCAAAGACTCTGTTGATACAGATTTGCATTTTTCGATGCTAATATAGCTATTAATTGTGTTAGTTTTGTTTAAAACATGTCAGTTTTGGCCATGTCACATGAGCAGACAACAATGTTGTCACCTGTTTGATTAATTAGCCAAGTTAGCGCTCGTTGCGAACTGTCAACGCAAATGGCAAACATTTTCCCCGCCAAAAATGCCATTTGCGATGGCTTAATTATGTCCAAAACTTATGGCTCTTGGCCATTTTGCAAGCGACAAGCAACTGCAATACGACTGCCACTCACTGATGAATATTGTGGTGACGGGTTTTATTCAATGATAAAACCATTCAATGAGTGTACAAGTACTCTAACTGGTCTTTAGTGTGAATGCATGCTTAGTTAAGTATACACGAAAAAAAAAACAGACTATAAATTCAAATTGTCAACTCATTTCCTGATCACTTATTACATTATAGAGGAATTTTTTAGGGCGCAACCGCACAAATCTGTTTGGGCTCGCTTCATTTGGCTTACATTTAAAAATCCAATGATTCGTAACTGTTTCTGTCTCTGCATCTGAAGTTTAAATCAATTTAATTAACACTTGCCCACCAAAAAAAAAAAAAAATCTTACAATGAGTGGCTCTTTACAGAAACCACAACAAGCATTACAGTCAAGTGTGTGGAATAGAAACACTGAAGCGTAACCATAGTTGGCCCTTGAATTGGGTCACTGATTCAGTATTGTCTTGTAGAAGGCCTACCCATAAACAAAGCTAATAAAACTCACAAGCTTAGCGATAAAAGTAAACTAGTTGCTCATATCTATGAACATATATGTATCTATAGGGTATAGGCATCTAGGTACTTTGGCTACTTAACAAAGTGCTCAGTGTGTGTATTAGAATATTCATTAAAAGTTTTTAAAGTTATTAATGACAATATAGTGTTAAAGCATTAAAATTTCATTTCAAATCATACAGAATAGTTATATTCCCAAAAATCCTTTACTTAAACAGAAGGAACGATTGTGTAGTTTTAGCAAAGATTAAAGAAGGCTAAGAAACTAGAAAGACTGTAGACAATCCTATGGATTTCATTTATAATACTTTGCTATATAAGATCTACTTATTTAATACGTTTGCTTTGTGACTAATTTACGAATCCATTCCATTTGTACAGTGCAATATTTCAATCTACGTCTCTTTCATTAAAATCGCGCTCTAATGTAACGCGAGTACTTATCTTATCTGAGGTAATTGATTTCCCATGAGCTTCAGCTGATGGAATTATAGACTTTACCATAGATATAAAGTTTAAATAAGTCTTATTGCAATACTTACTTGTTGCCGCAGCAGTTGCAATTGTTGTTGCTGTATCACTTGAACGTGAAGTGCAAATGACAGCTCTAAACAACTGGACAACAAACGAACAAGCAACAACAACAACGCCTTAAAGCGGTCTCATCTTGTGGTCAACTTCTGTCTCTGTCTCTTTGCACAGTCCCTGTCCCTTGTGCCATGTTTCCACTGTCCAGTGGCAGTGGAGCTGCTGTTGCGGCTGTTGCCACTTGAATGACTTCATGTGCCCCTGTCGGAAAACTTGAAAAACTTGTCTTTGTTCAAAGCTCGAGTTCGAGCTAGAGCCACAGGCAGTGTCTGAACCATAGCCATAACCACACGTACTTTAGTAAGTAGGTACTTGCACCACGAGAGAACAGCACCACAACGGTGCTGAAGAGGTAAGGAGACGGAGATAAACACTCTGCCAACAAAGAACAATGATGGCGACCGAAACAACAAATGAGTGCAACTGTTTTAATACGAACTGCTGCAGTCCAGTTCGCCGAGTTGTCGACTTCTCTGGTTCTCGGGTTCAGTCCAGTTTTTACACAACCAAGCCTAAAAACAGAGAAAAAGAAACGAGGCAACACAACAGAAACGATCACATCAAAAGAACAAACAATGTCCACTGACTTCTGCCTGGCTCCAAGTTTGGCCAACAAGACCAAGAAATGAGTCTGACTTTGTATCGTTTTGCAGATCTTAACTGCTTCTCTTTTTCGCTCTCAACTACCATCTTGCACATTTGCCAAGTTGTCTTTCTGTCTGGTTGCTGGTTAGGGCAATTAACATGCAATTAAAAGACGTTTCAATCTAAACAACTTTTAGAGCTAAAGTGTACATATTACCACATTGCACGGCAAACACGCACACTCGAACGAACATAATGTAATTTAAGCCTCGTAAACACTTTTAAGATCCACACACACTGACAAGCTATTTAAACGAGCCGATCTTTCGATCTACATTTGCCTTTCTCAATGCAAAATTAGGTAGCATATGTTGGACTATAAAAAACGCCGATTCAAACAACATGTTTATACTATTCAGTTCATTTAATGAACCATTTTACACATTAAAGTAGCTGCTACTATGAAATGCTCTTGAAACAGACTAGAGCTACTCTTTTTCAATTATTTCCATATTGTGTTAATCAGAAACTTGTTTAAAATGATCTCTTTTTGACAAAGTACCTCAGATACCTGAATGATCTAGGTTCGATCGCAACATGTTGCTAATGAATAACGGCTATTATGTGTACTTATACACTTAACATGCACTTTTTGACTAGATACTACAATACACATTATTCAGTGTAATTTGCTTAACTAATCTTTCGCTACGGCAATTTACGGTCATTGTGAATCGTATGACAAATTTACTTTAGAGTGGTTTGTTCCAAATACTTTGAAGGCTTATGTCATATTTTATTTTGTAATAACAGCGCAAAAGCACTATACGTTAAAGACCCTTTTATAAACAATCAAGCATCAAACTCAAGTGAATCGTTGTGTGTTGTTTTTTTTTTGGAGGCGTTTCCATTTTGTTGGCAGGGGTTAAATCAGTTGAACTTTTAATTATATGTTTTCATTATCAATTGAAATGTTCTAGGCTCTTTTATGAACTAAGCAAATTTTCCAGCTTTAGGCTTATGAAATTGCCATTCGATCATAATGTTGTTATTATTATTATTTTCGTCATGCTGTGTTTGTCAGCCGCATTTTCATTTTCAATGCCAACCTGCTCACGTTTTAGACGGCAATTTGTTGGATTATGTCGAGATTTGTATACACTCTAAAGAGCATGGCAAATTGCATGTGTCTATGTCTATTGAGGCCCCATTATCGCTTTTACATGAGACTTACATTGGTTATGTTCGTTTGCTTGCTAGCTTGTCAGGCACACCTGAAGCCCAGTTTATAGTTATGCATGAATGTATGTATGTTTGTTGCTAGTGCTTATGTCAGTTTTATTAGTTGTTTCTCAGTGTCATTTGAAGTGTTTCTTAAGATGCCTCTTGCTTCATTAATATCGACTTTAACACGTCATATTATTAATATAGATATGCTAATGTGAGCCGAGACAAATAGCAAAGATTGTGGCTTAAAAGCAATAAATTCTACTACTACGATTCACATTGATGCTCTACATTCATAACCAACTTATTCAACCTCTGAAGAACTAAGGAAATTCTGTAAATAATTTAGTAAATTATTTTATTGATATCAATTTCGACTAACAAGTCAATTTCATGATGTCAATCAATAACTTTTTGAGTGAAATATTTCATAATTTTTTTTATCAACTTTATGCTATGCTCGTATCGCCAATTCTTTGTAACAAAAACCCGAACTCAATCAATCAATCAAAGAGCATTAAATAGATACAAAAAATGTACAAAAAACAAGGAAATAAACGATAGAAAAAAAATGTAGAGAACACAACGCAGAGAGCCGCTGTCAATCACACGCTCTATTTACAGCAAATTAAAAAGCAGCAAAACAACAAAAAAGCCGGCGACCATGTAAAATAAAACCGAAAAAAAAGTATAATGCATAAATGAAACTGGTACAAAATATTGGTCAAAATATTTACAGCGACCCAAATAGAAACTGAACGCCACGCCCCAAAACATAGATGATTAATGAGGGTGAGCAAACGGCTTAGAAAGCGCCTTTAAATAAACCCCATTACGAACATTATGACAGTAAAAAAGCACACAGTAGAAATTAAGCAGCACATAATCAAACACAACGCACACATCATGAAGAATAATGCCGGTAAAGTGTTGCATTATGTGGCTAAATGTTGTTGTGTGCCCCAAGGCAATATCTCACACTCTCTCTCTCTCTCTCTCTCTCCCCAACCCACACTCAAGTGGCGCCCACACGCGTTCGAGTGGTGCACAGAAACTCATTTGTATGCAGCTCATCGCCTTCATCGTGAAGCGATAGCAATCGATGGCGTCGCGTAACGCGCCAACCAAATGCTGCAAGCTTGTCAATCTTAGATCTTCGACTTGTGGGCTCTAGAGTCTTGAGTTCTCTGCATTTCTTAAAGTCTTTCTATGGGCATAGACAGCAAGCCGAAGAATTGCCGCGTGTTTCCACAGTTAAATTTATGCAAATTTATGCACAATATGTACAGATATGAGTAGAAAAACACATATATATAATTTGTTTTCAAGTTCTGTGCCGAATGCCGACCAACTGCCACTTTAAGCCCGCTTTTGGGACACAGCTGAGAAAAAGACAACTCATTAGCATAAAAGACCAAAAAACAGCAGCCGCTATCGGTAGTCGGCAGAAGCTTAGCACATGGCAGATAAATCTAAGCCAAGTCTAAAGCCAGAATTTGTTAAAAGATCTCCTAATGATGTGCTAATGTTGTTGGAAAAATATTATTAATTTGACAACCCAAACAAAAATATTGCGTTAAACAAATAGTTTAAGTTGATATACAAATAGATATATCTGATGCTATAGGCGCTATTTCAAGATGATTAGTATGCATATATTATAAAAATCTTAAGATATGTGATATGATGAGATCATGCTGTACTTGTCATTAAGAAGAACATATTGCTGCTCTTAAGGCTTTTAGGTCTTTAATGTTAGCTCATATATCGATATTATCTAGCTCTGATATTAAAAAACTATAACTAGTTGAAAATATTATGAAATAATGTTTATGTAACTTAAAACCTTGTTAAAAGTTTCTCTAATTAGGGATAGATCAGTAATTTGATATTTATCTATTATTTTCAACATTTTTAACTTGTTTACAAATGTTGAAAACCCTGGGACGAAACAAAGTTTTAAAACTTTTCTTTGAGTCTTTCCAACTAATCAGTGTAACTAAATTAAAGTCATTTATATAATCAGTGTGTTTATTGTTAACTTTTCTCAAAACTACACAAAAACTATAAACTATTTTTATCGTTTAATCATCAATACAAAAACGCAGTTAAGTCCAACAAAAGGTCTAAGCCAAATCACCTAAAAATTTGAAAACGCACGAGATGTTGACCTTGAGGCATAAATTTGGTCATAATTAGGAAACCCACTAAACTTCATAGTTAAATAAATAAACTGTAAACTGCTTAGACCTTGTCTTGCCTAACAAGTTAGCAAGTTTTTTCTAACATTACAATAATTAGATTAAAATTAATTTAACGCAATTAAGCTGATAATTTGAAAGAATTTGAATTTCTTTCCCAACAAAAGCCGCACAAATTAAATGCTCATTTTCATTGAAAACAAATTAATTTTGTCTCTTCTACAAGACAAACAAATTTCAAATGCTAATTCGCCTACGAATAAATAAAAAAACAAATTGTTGGATCAGCTTAGGTGAGCATTTTTAAGGTTTTGGAGGTGGTGAATGTTTTTTAAATCAAATCATTTGCTTTGCAAATTCTGAGTGTTGATATAGATTTATAAACTTATCTTAATTACTTATTATATTTGAAATTATGCCGATACATGCGTGAGAAAAAGTGGAAGTGAAAACAAAACCAATCTTGTTTTGATATGGAACTGAAGAGAAAACCTATGCGTAAGATTTAAGACCATTGTTAAATTAATAGTTTTTGTTCATTTCCGCTCACAATTGACCCACTTTCAAATACAGATTAACACCTTTTACAATTGATTTATATTTGTGAACATTTGACACCTGTTCAAGCTACACTTAACCCCTAACAAATTGGTGGTCAAATGCTTGCAGCCAAATACATATATGGCTAACTAATCTACAAAGATGCATTGACCACTAAATCATTTATTAAAAAAACCCACAAAAGTCCAAGTCGTACCCGCATTAACTGAACTAAAAACTTAAAGCTGATCGATGGCCAATGGCCAATTATGGACAGGCGATCGACCCACAGATGCAGTCTGTAGTAAAGATTGTTTGTCAAAAATGTCCCATGAATGCTACGTGAAACGTGAGCTAATGAATGAATGAATGAATGTGAGTGAGTGAGTGAATGAATCAGCTGTTGCTGTGCGCCCAGCTGGGGCGTATGAAATAAATGAATGACGAGTGAGTGGCCGCGTTGTCTGCGTCAGAGTCTGCGTGGGTTTTCCCCCCAAAAAAAATTGCACAAGAAAAAGAAAAGAAGTACGAATAAACTAGGCGAGTGTGCAAGACTACAGGATGCCATGTGAGTTACAGATTGAATAGTATTACAGGGATTTGAATGTTTATAGCACAACAGATTTACGATACGAATGAGACTTAACTTAACTTAAGTCATAATGTTGATTTCCTCTGTGACTACGAGTATGTATTATACCCCCACGGAAAACGTAGGATATAGGGTATAAACAATGTTAACAAGTACGTTGGCTTCAACTTGGTCGTATATGTACCAAACATACATACACACAAACGTGCCTCTTGTATTCCAATAAAATTGTCACTTTTCATTTGGTTAAGAGTAGAAAAAAAAAACCTACGCTCAACGGAAGTGCCATTTGATTTATGCATATTCGCATTTTGAGCTCAGTTGCGTGTTTCGCTTGCTTTTATTTTATTTTTATTTGTTTTTTTATTTTTGCCAAATTTCCGGTCGGCACACATTTGACACACATTGAAATGTGCAACTTAAAAGACCATAAATATTAATTTAAAATGAAAATAGATAATGTGTGTGTGTGTGTTTAATTGAGTCATTTCGAATTTGTTTTTTAAAGACGTCTCCAAAATGTGTCAACAAGTTTACCGATTGTTGAAGTTGTTGTCTTTTACCTTTCCGGGAACTGGGTCAATGCTAAATGATAAAAAGAACTGCGTTATTTGATACTTAGGCTTCTTGCATGGTTTTATTTGATTTGCATGTTTGGTTTTGGAGTTTGGCTTCATTTTGATAAAGGTTTGATTATTAAAAGAGTTTTCAGTTTCTTGTTTTGATTTTCTAGTAAATTAACAAATAAATAGTACAAACCAATTGTGTGAATGTGTAAAAAATCGCAGAAATAAGATATTTTACTTAATTGTAAACTCCTGTTTGGCACTTGTTAGCAGTTAACTATCTGTTCTTTCTAGCGTAACGAGACCTCATCAAAAGTAAACATATCTCATCAACAGTAAAACATTTCATGTTCCAATGTCAACGCTACCGACTGAATCGGAACGATGTTGTTTGAAAACAATAACGCTGATTTTCATTGAATGATTATTACAGCACAACATGTTGCAACATTTTTACACACTTTTATCTAGCCAACGAGTAATAGCAGAACAGTTTATGAGTCTTCCCTAAAGTCTTAAAGTCAGTGACACTTGGCATAGGGTTGACACCATTCACTAAAAAAGCGTTATAGAAGTGTTGAAGCTTAATGGATTTTCATTCCATGAATAAGGAAACAATAAGCGTTAGACGCTGTTTGGGTTACGCCTCGTTTTTTTTTACCAGTTTTTGCAGACTCTCTCTCTTTTGTTTATAGGTCCGGGGGCTATGCTTAGGTAACTCTTCTGGGTTCACGTTTCACGTTTTTCACGAACTGAGAGCGCATCAAAATGCAAAATCTCACGAAATTGGCCAATCGAGCGGCCATTCGGGTTATTTATTAGTTGCGATTTGTTTACAACTCATTTCACCGCCAAACTCTTAAGACTTTATGACACTTTTAACCGTTTTCAGTTTTCTTCCACTCTAAGAGTTAACCAATTTCGCGCTTAATTTGCTTTTTACAACGTTTCTCACCTGCTCAAAGTTTATTTCTCTTTCTCTTCTTTGCTTTTGGCTTGCCCTTTTCATTGTATTGCTTTTACATTATTTTGACGCTTGGCGCTTTCTATCTTCCACTTTCTTTACACTCATTCTGACAGAATGAATTATAGCCATATCCTAAAATTGGTTTGACTTTTGGCACACAAGAGTAATTTAAAGTTGTTCAAGCTTTTATTTTGGTCTTTTGACTTGACTTCTGAGCTGTCGTCATATGCTTTGTAAATCAAAAATGATCATGTCTAATAATTCTCATCAAATAAATGCCACGATGAGTATCGAAGCTAAACGGATTGCTATCTTAACTGTCGATTTCAGCCATGCAAAAAATTCAACTTAAAAATGCAAATCGAATGCATCCATGATGTGGTGGGGCGTGTGTGTGTGTGTTTGCGTTGTGGTATGTAATTACATACTATGCTTGGTCGTCCCACTTCCGACGCGTTGGGATGCTGACTCATGCAGGCGACCATGTCGATGACGAACACAAACCACACAAACACACAACAACCAAAAAGCCAACCATGACCCACGCAAAACCAATACAAAGCCAAATCACTGACTAAACGAGACAGAGACAAAAAAGGAGAGAGAGAGAGAAATGGAGAGCAATTTTTTACTACCCACGCATTGAACTTGAAACCGTTTTAACCCAAAACAATGAAGCTATTTTTACACTTTGCTTTCAAATAAATTAAATACACACATAATAAATCTGCAAAACCAATTAAGGGAGCGAATAAAAAATTCGAATACAAATACAAAAAAACCTGACCAAAGATCAAAAGTAATTTTGAAAAATCACGGCGAAACAAAGAAAAATCGTTGTACTGGAAATTGCTTCATGTCACTGCCGTATACCCTATTAAATAGATAAATAAGAGGGTGTATATGACTGCACAATATTTTTGACATTATTCATTTAAAGTTTTTGCTATGGTTGATACAAACTTAAGAAAGGATATCTGTTAGTGGCATACCTGTTATTAGCGATTTCCTTTGAGATTTGTGCGTTTCGCGTTTAAATTTAATTGAGGCTGCAACTCGTTGACCACTGGTTAACACGGACTGGCCACATTGTATTAAATGGTAAGTGGTCACTGGTAAATGGTTAATGGACCATGGTCTGTTGGGTGCGCACTTCAAGCCTGAATTGTTGCGGCCGAGGTTTGTGTCTAGTCTGTCAATCAACTGTAATGAATACGCATATTTCTATAACTAACTCCACCCGTTGTGAAGGAAGGGAGGTAGGTGCGCTTAAGCTACGTGCCTCTCTCTTTCTCTCTCTCTCAGAGCTTTTGACGGCGTACCTCCAATTAACCCTGAGCTGTCTGGCAACACTGTTTAAATTAGCAACCCTGACCTGACACAACCAATTACAGTATGACAGTTATTTTGTTTGAATTAAAACATTCCAATTAACGTAATTATTTGCAGTATTTTGCTTTGTTGTAGAAATGAATAATAATAAGGGAAACATTATCCTAATGAGGTTAGGGAAAAAGTCATAAACAACAGTAGTTTCTTAAACCAGAAAAAGAGTGCTTTGAACCCCATTATGATTTGCTAACTAAAACATTTTTTAATGTTTAAACGCGTTTTTATTCCTTACGAATCATTTTTATCACACTACTTAAGTATTTTTGTAATATGATCATTTAGCTTCGCTTAGATTTGCTATTATATTATCTGAATCTTATTTATAGGCTACAACACTTCATTTTTATTGAAACCTTTATTAAAGCCTGAAACCAGCCCCTTGTTTTAGTCATCTTCGTTTTTACAGCCCTTTCATGGAAACAAAAACACGTTTTGCAAGTTATAAAAAGGAAGAGAAAAAGATAAGATAAAAGTATTTATTTTAAATACTTCAAGATGATTAGATTGCTCTTCAGACAGTTTAAAGTTATATAGGGTTATGCTAAGCGCTGTCGACTTGTTGTTTAACATTATCCCAACAACATAAGATGATTAAGATCATGTTGCTCATGAGCTGAGCTTTTGAATATCATTAAATCTCCAAGCCATTCAATTGTTTTATACTTAAAAAGATCTTGATCGTACGAACTTTATGGCATTTGCTTAGAATTTTCTCATCACATTCCTTGCTAGTAATTCTTAAGAAATGCCAATTTTGCTACAAACTCGCAGGGTAATATAAATTTGCAACTATCCCTATTAGAACACATTCCACACACACTTGGGAAGATAATAGAAGAGTGTGCATTGGTAGTTAAATTCTTCAATTTAAAGTCGTGAAGACAAACCACAAATTGAATTACGCTCCAAAGCAGCCGCTGCTAGAAGAAACTTGTGTCTGTGTGTCTGTGTTTTCAAAGTAATTTGCAAAGAAATTACATAAAGGAAAACAAGTGCCGGTGCCAACACACTTATACTCTCTCACACACACGTACACACACAGGCAAACTTAAAAACCCAACGCCCACATGCATTACACAAACAGGGACCGCAGGCCTGCGGTTTGCCAATTTAGCTGAAATAAAACGCCCACATGAACTACATGATGTCTGTCTGCTTCTGCACCACCACTCTCACACACTGTGGGGGCAAAACCGGCAAACCAAATGCAATTCATTCATTGAACCAAAAAGCTGCGCAACAAATGCAAAAAAAATAAAATGCAGCGGAAAATTCAAATCAATTTAGCGCAAACCGCAAACAAACTCTCAACCATTCGCATAAATCTAATAAAAAAAAAAAACAACTAGCAACAACAACACACAACTATTTTGCCACAGCGCATGCGTAGCGCGCAGTTCAACGGGGGGTTATTCCCCCCGTGTAACACACACCTCACCCCGCCGGCAGTAGCTGCATAATTTTGCAATTTAGATGCATTTCCCAGTGCATTGTTGCAGCAACGAGTACATTGACTCTCCAAATGGGTAGCACTCTCATCATACACATACACTTTGTTATGTGCTTGCGATTATTAGTCTCAGTTTACTGCCAAGAATTGCAAATATGTTAATCAAAGCCAACCATGCAATTAATCTGCTTAAAATCCATGAAATTAGCTAGCTCGAAAGAATTATTTATTAAGTACAATCAGCCCACTTACACACAGTATCTTAAGTTAAGTAGCTAAGTGTGGGCAAAGAACAAAGAAGGAACTCAAAACGGTTAAGTTTGTGAAGCTGAGTTAGCATTATTACCTATTGGCATGGCGACCTCTGATAAATAATTACAGCATTAACATTTTATGCACTTTATATAATTATTAAAAAAGCAATCAAATCTGTACCACTTTATGTTTTCTCCCAAAAACGTGAGAAACTATGAAATTATTTAAACTATTTGCAATCTGACGAATACTCTTGCCAGAAATAAACATATGTAATTAAAAATCATGATTTCTGGATAGCATATATACATATCGTCTTAACTTTCACAGCACTAACCAATAAATATAATAAGTTTCCAAATTGTTAGTCTTTTACCCCTTTCTCCCTTTGACTTTTGTTGGCCTGTCAGTTGATTCGGTAATGCCTCTCAACTGTCTGTTGCATACCGTCGTAATGAGCATACGCGTCAATTGCAGGCCAGCAACCACAACATATCAACCCCAACAGCAATTTTGTTGATTTCGCTTCGTTTACACATTCAACATTTGTCTGTGGCATCTGCCGCGCATGCGCATGACAAGCGACAAACAACAAGCCAATTGTCAGTTGACATTTCCAAAAGGGGGCTGCCTGAGGAAATGGCAGTAACTGGGCGCACTTGTTGCCAGTTTGTGTTGAGGCACAAAACAACTGTTCTTAATTTGCGTGCCATGTGCCATTGCTGTTCTATTCCATCCCGAGGGTTGCAAACATTTGCATAGCTAAAGCAACAACTGCTGCAGCTGCTGCTGTGCCACCTTGTTCACTTTTTTTGCGGGCAACGCTTGCAAAACATTCCCATGACACCGGTCGAAAGTTCAAGCTGTGTCGAGTTCAAAGTTTGTGTGCCACACGATAAGGCGTCGCCAACAGACTCAACGTGGGCCTCTCCAGACTGTGCGTCGTTGTTGTTGCAGGCAGCTGGCGGCAGCCCACGCGGCAAAGTGTCGAGAACTTGGCGAAACTATAAAAGATATTACGAAAATAAAGTCGAAGTTGAAATACCCTTAAGGACAAGTTTCTGATATGGATCTATTTATAGCTTTACTAAGATAGAAAATATAATATTTCAATAACTCATATACTGTGTTTCAATCTTATAAAACCAAATCAGTAAGAGCATATAAATTCGAACAATCATACTCATACTTGCTGAAGCTTTTGATTTGCAATAAAGAAAAATAGCTGGCAAAACTTCATACATGCACATATTGAGTGTTCTGTCAAGTGGGCATGAATGCATGAAGGAAGCCCTGACTCTGACGCAAACTCTGATCGAGCTGCGCTTGTAATCCACTTTACGACGACCGGACGTGGTTCTTGTTGGCGTCGTGATCGTGGTACGTTGAAGTCGACATTGCAGTTTCCCACTCACAAAACGAAACAGGAATTGCTGCCTGCCATTTGGCATGACTTCAAATAGGACGTTGAATGCTTGAAGACTTGAACGTTTTAAAAGCCTGCTGCAATTTCCATATGCTAAGTTATGGGGAGCTGACAATGCAAGAAATAAAAACCAGAAGCAGTCTGTTATAGATGTAAATTATGGCGATGAGAGTTTTGAATCCTTATTAATGAGAAAGATCGAAACATTTATTTTTCCTTATTGCAACTATTATCGTAGATCTATTCTGATAGTCTTTATAGTTCTCTAATGTCAGTAAAGCGCACTTAAGTTAAATAACACCCATACTGATTGTATTTAATCTTTTCAACATTTTTCTGTAATCTACAAAGATATTTTATAGTTGTACTATTAACTTTATTGAAGAACCCTTGTTCTAAAAAAAAATGGTAATAATGATAACTCAGCACTTTGTTCAACATTGCTGCTGATTGTTGCACACATATTTTTACATAAAATGTACACAAAAAGACAAAGTGCTAATAGAAATAATAAACCAAGCGATCAAATTAAATCAATTAAAGTGCACTCAAGTTAAGAATTCCTCTGAATTGCCTCTTGGCATTCAGCGATGCTCATAGTTAGGAACGAAGGGGAGCTGGAGAGCTGGGGGGATGCAGGTGCATGGCCACTGATCAAAAAGATAAATGCGAGATATCAAGAGACGACTTGTTGTTGTTGCTGTGCACATAAGCAAAGATTGGCAGTTGTAGTCCGAGGAGCCCCACAAACGGCATTTAATTGACAGTCACAATTTATGCAAACGGCTGCAGAAAGAAACCAAAACAAATAAATAAACAAGTGCAGCGGCTCTGTAAACTGTAATTGTGACTGTTAAGCGTGGAAATTGCAGAAAATTGAAAAAAAGATTGAGCAACAAACAACACAAAAAAACTGAGCGATGTATTTTTAGCATAGAAATTGCATCAATTTGTTGGATCACATAAAGTCAGGATGCATTAAGGATATAAACAGAAAAACAAAGTTGCATAACTTAAACTTAATCTTACAGACTAATCCTCATGATAAAATACCTCTTTAGATACTTTAAAGCTTAATACTTTAATACACCTTAAGTGGCATAAAAGCTTTTAAAGTACATTTAGTTTAATGCAATGTTTAAGCAGAGACTATAACTCCTTAAATTAAAAACCGCTTTAATGATAATCACTCTTAATATTACCAACTGTAAATACCAAATGATTGCCAAGCATATTTAGCATTCACACACACACACACACACACTCATTGGCATTATTGTTGTTATTTTTGCAGATCTGCAATCGATTCGTCGTCTGTTGGAACACGATGCCAGCGGCAGCGTCTGCCCCTCTTGCCGCATCTCCTTCGATAAGGGCAAGCGACGGAAACTGATCGACACCTGCGGACACGAACGCTGTTATTCCTGCATGTTCCGCAACGATCAATGCCCCATGTGCATGAACAGCTCGCTGAAAGGTGAGTATACTTATGTCTGTTGTATCTTATGGATATGCCGTATACGGCATTCAAATATGTGCTTGTAATGTACTGTTCGTATCTATGCGAACAAGTTGGGAACCAACCCTCAAAAGCTTGAGTGCAAGGTGTTGAGTTGAGTGTTTTTTTTTTCTTATCTCAGAATGCGCCATTTAAGAATATGTTTTTATGGCTTTTTGTCTTTTTTTGTTTGTGCTGCAAAATACTTGTAAAATTGCCTCAAATTACTGACTTCTTTTAACGATACGATACGATTTGTAAACATAGGTATTTGAATATTTTTAAGTACCTACAAATTACTGTTCAAAATATTTCTTTTTACTGTTATTTCTTTGGTTTTTTGTGTGTTTAAATACAACGTAATTTTTAGCAGTGCCTTTTCTTTTTACAGAATTACATTTGTAATTTTAGCTCTACCTCTCTACTTGCTCATTAGTTAAGTACTTGCTTACTCATCGCCCTTTAACTCGCTCAAAATATATCTCTTAATTAGCTATGCTAATAAGCTATGCCCCAAACAACATTCACACAACTTGTACTGAAGTGTACAACAATCCCATCATCATAAATAAAGCGAAGACAGCAACCACTTGAAAGATCATAAATTCACACAAACACCACTCTCTGGGCAGCAGCTAGTTAATAAATTCAGCGGCAAGTCGGGGCGTGCACAGTGAAGCCAAATGGAAAATCATGTCAGTATTAACTGAAAACGAGCATAACTTTCAATTTTCATGGGCATTGGAGCAAACGGCGATTGTTACCCGACTGCCCCGGACCAAAACGTACTTGCTTTGCATGCCAAATGACAAAAGGCAGCACACAATTGGCATATGAATTGAACAACAAACGTTGCGCACTTAGAACAACCATTGTAAATGCAAATTTGTGTGTGTGCTGAACTTCTGGTTTTGTACTAGGCATACTTAATCAGCTTACTATTATTAATTCCATACGGGGCAGTGTGGAGCGTGCGATCGATCAGCCAGGTGAAACTATTGCCGATTGACTTTTGCTTGAGGTTGCATACCTTTTGCTGGTATTTCCATTTATTATTAGCTGGTTTTAGAATGCCAAAGGGGAAGAATGTCTACGATCACCCTGATCATGACCTGTATAACAATAGTTTCTTTGCAAATACTTTTTAAATTTTTCTATTTAATTTAATGTTGTTTGTAGTTATCTTACAATCAGTTTGCGGATTAAGATTAATATTGTTAACTGAAACTCACATTAAACTTTAATAAGTCACTAAACTTTAGCTTAAACTTTTTGCACATTCGATGCAATCAAAATGTTGATTGCTTTCTTTTAATGTTGCTGTGTTCCCCCTTGATTACTTACATCAAACTGACTTCTTCGTTAACATGTCTTTTTTATCTCTCTCGCCTTTTCCTCTGCAGATGTTGATGGCGCCAATGCTCAGGGCTATGACACTGGCATCGGTGGCTCCACTTCGACGATTGTCAGTCCGTTGGGTTCGCCGCAGCCGCAGTTGAGATCCCATGCGCAGCGAAATGCGGCTTTGTCGCGCTATATGCAGGTGAGTGTGTACTTTAAGATACAAAGATACAACATGTATCTATGCGTGTGTGTGCGATGGTGTGTGGAGGCGCATAAGATGCGTGGCGATTGAACATTTGTCTGCGCGTTTGCTTTAACGACTACTTGATTGTGCCCCAGCCATACAAATGGAAATATGTCTTGTAGTATTGTGTATAACAAAGAAGAAGAAGAAAGATCTCTTTGTTGCTGTTTGTTTGTTGTTATAACGACTTTTGTTATTACAAACTCTCATTTCCGTTCATCTTTCTATAGGCGCCTCTTCTATCTGACTTGCTTTATCCGCAACACTTTTAACACATTTCTTCGTCTAAGCTTCCCGAATGTGGGCGTGGCAAGTCGTCGGCTAAGCACCGTTAATTGGTCATAGTGTGTATATGTGTTAGACAGTTTCAGCATTTTATAGACAGACTCGTAAAACGTTTGATTTTCTTTTAATCAAGCTATTAGGCGAGTGTCAAACAATTTGTTTAATGATAATGCAACAATTTTGATCAAAATTTACATATAATATAGATTTTTGTGGGTAGTAAAAGCTTATAATATTTTTTTTTTTATTAGGGCCTAAGTTCGTTCAAGTTCAAGTTCTATTATATATTAACAACAGAATTTCCAATAAACTATATCTGAACGTTGTCTATCTAGCCTAGACTAGTTTTAATGACCTTTCAAAGTTCCTTTGTAAAAGTAAAATGTTGACTTCAAGCGTGAAAGTCGGCTCAAACGAACATTTGAAACGATTTGTAACTTTCGTGGTTTAAGTAACAGAAATCTTCAAAAATAATAATAATTAGAAATCAATTTACACGTCGGATTTGTGAATTCATTTTTGTTTTTCTCTTCGAATGTGATTGTTTATTTTTTCGCTGTCCTTTTGACTGTCAGCTCAATGTTTGCAGCAGTGTAGCCAGCTACTTGGCATTATGTCCAACTCGACGTCATGTCCAACACATTTGGCACATTTTATGAACATACATATGTATGTTTTCTTATGCCGAGCATTAACAGTCTTAAGTGAAATCCCATGTCACGTGTCAGAGAGCGAGAGCCGAAAATAAAGCTCAACATGAAACTGAGAAATTGAAATCAATTTTGAATCCGCAGAGTGTATGAAATAAAATATCAAGTTGTATGCTCATGTTCATAAATATGCTGGCTGGCTGGCTGACTGCAAAAAGTAAAACACTTTTTGGGCTGGCTTAGAAAGCAGAAGATACTCTTGGCGAGCTGTCGGCTCGTCTCTGGCACCGGCACTTGAGGCGACTCCAAGTCGACTTGAGGCAAGCATCTGAATGCCTGACTGCCTGCAATGCAGCCTGACCCAATTTCCCGTCTTGGCAGCAGCAGCAGCATCCACGTCTTTGCAGCCAGCTCAGACAAAAAAAAAAAGAAGAAATACAAACTGTCAGTTCAGCCATTTGACAGTCGCTTTTGCGATACACAAACGCAGATATGAGATACGACTGCCGACTGCCGACTACAAGCAATCGTATCTTTCTCTAGCTACCAAACAAACCTACCTCGTACTCGTACCACGTACCACGTACCAGCTATCTGTGCCGGCAAATCTACACCGACGACTGGCGGGCGCCCCGCCAATTGAATCTTTTGCGCCATTTTGGCGTATTTAAAGTGACATTCGTTGACAGTCTTCGACCCGCAAAACTCCCGATGATCCTGATGCCAAGAGATGCTGATCTCCCTTTAGCAGGAAGCGTCTCAAATTAAATTAATTACATGGAAAGTGATTTGCAGTAATTGTTTTGTAGTTTGAAAGCTTTAGTCTTTGTTTGATTCCTCTGCACACAATAGACATTTAACCTTTTAGCTATTATGAAGGTCTTTTCACATGTATTTTATATGATGTACAATTTTAAACTCCTATCATGAGAGACTTTAATCAGTTGCAAGGTTTTTCACAAGACATCAAAAAGATTAAGTTTCCTAGTAAGACGAAAAAGACATGACTTGAAGTTATCTAATAGACATTTGAATTTAAAAAAAAACCATTTTATAGACAAAAGTCTCTTGAGACATGCTTTTCATAAGAGAAGAATTCAAAGTTCTTGACCAGTCTTGTCATAATTTTATAGCCTACAAACGAAGCATTTCTTTATGCATATATTAAGAAATCAATTTCGTATGATGCTGTGTTTATACTTTTTCAATTTCCTCTTTGGACTGTCTGGTATTTAAAGTGACTTTGAGGCGCCTCTACACGTTGAACAATGAGCGGCATTTGTATTTTCCGAGCTGTTTTAATGAAGTGAGAACTGAACAACAAACATCTGAATAACACACACAAAATTTCATAGAATAGCACTCGTATGCTAGTGTTAGGCCATAAAATATCTGACACCTCTTGGGCAGTTCATAAACCGAATACAATTAAGATCCACATTGCACATCAAGTCAAATAAAAAAAGAAAGAAACTTTCCTTTCGAGTTGTTTTGAGACGATTTGATTTGATGATGATGCACGCCCGGAAAAAGTTGCCGAGCAATTGAATTGAATTGAGTTTATGGCCTGACCATAAGTAAGTAATATTGCGGCCTGACTCAATGAGTTATCATTGTCTTTGGCCAAGTGGGGCAGCAGCAGCAGCAGCAGATCAGGCTGCTTGTTAAGCTGGCTGGCTAGCTTTTCTCCTTATACGAGATATGGTTACGGTTTGTATATCGGAAGTGTGTCAGCGATTGGCAAGTGCAAGCACTTTACATAACTTTAGCTACGAGTACGAGTATCTGCAAGTATCTGGCTACAGGTAGCCTGGCTATCTGAGCCGCAACCAGAAGTCGTTTAAGCAATTACAACTTTTGCCAACTGTGGAGTTTTGTGGGGCGTGTTTTAACTGAGAACTGTCATTAGATTAAGTGGCAGCTAGACTAGCTACACTAACTATCCTCCTCGCTAATTATCGTTTGGAAATCGTGTTATTACCTGCACACACCAAACAGTCTTTTTTTGATTTCAAAAAGCTTTTTTTCTTTTTGTTTGATTGACACGCGCAGGCGACAAATCAACTCGACCAAACGCTTGCTTGTCTTTGATTCAAATTCAAATCGTTTGCATTAAAAGTGCCATAAAAGTCGCGCTTGCAAACCATTTTGGCTGCTGCAACCCAATGCGATTTTTATCTCGCATGCAATTTAAGTTTTTGGTCTGTCTATGCGCCGTCTAATTGTCATCGTTCAGCAACAGCAACAGCAACAACAACCACAACAAATATGGCGTTAATTATCCCACAATTTCGATAGCATCACGTATCCATGATTAACGAAAAAACGAGAAACAACTACTTCAAAAATCGCCATCAATCAAATGCAATGCTTACCACTCTGTATCTTTGACTCTGTGGTATGCCAAACATTGTAATTGGTATTCGATGTTTGATTAGTTTGATAGTTTGCTAGTTGTTGTCTCTCGATTTCCGAAGATTTATATCAGCTATGCGAGTGTGACACCTGCGAGATTGCAACCTACGAGACGAGCTTGTGACACCTTGTTTTTGTTATTATTTGCAGGCCCACCGCTGTGCAATTAATCAACACAGCAGTATATTAGCTACAGGCAAGATTTTCAAAACATTTTTTGCACCAGACTTTCAAAAATATCCCATAATATGATGTTGCTGTACAAATTGCAAATGTTATGTCACTAAAAATATATTCAATAAGCCAAAAATATATTCTTTGTTTTCAATTTAAAATTGTTCCTCTTAATCGATGGAATGTTTTTTAACTATTGCTAACAAAGCCACAAACTACACAAGACCTCTAAGATCCATACAAATCATGACCCTGAAACCAAGCACAACTTTATCATACAAAAGATGTACATTGCATTTGGTATGTATGTAAATCACTTTCACTTACGTCTCCACGAGCCATTCACTTATGATACAATAACAGCAATCAAGCACAAATAGCAAGCAATTTACCACCAATCAATCAAACATGTGGCAAACGAACTGTTGCACGATCAGAAGGAAGAGAAAAAAAACTCTTTGTAGTTTGGGCGCGTTTTGCGGGCGACAAAAACAGCGTGCGCAAGCATTATTGCAGCGCCACCTGCCGGTCGGTGTTGTGTGGCCCTCTAATTAACACGACAACGGGCAATTTATCAATTTTCTATCGATAGGCAAAAACTTCCAAACAATGAGAGGCCACAACTAAACTACACACTAATTAGCTATATGGCTAGATCTCAAGAATTTACTGCGACTAGGCCAATTGCAAATGGATAAATGGCTAACCCCGCCGGGCAATTGTCGAACGTGTTACGCTTGATCCCCTTGACCACTTCCCTCTCCGCTACTAATTGCCAGCTGCGAGTGGTTTATGTTAGTCACAACATGTAAGTTGAGTTTTTGCCTGCACCACTATTCAAATGAGGCAAGCGCAACGATAAATATCGACTTTGGTGTTGTATTTTCCTCTGGCTCCGCATCTGCATAAATACTCATTTAGTTGTTCTTAGGCCCGGTTGATTGTTGTGTTAGTTGTGGGCCGCTAATAAACGCAAATTGTTCAAAATTATTTATTAAGTAGCGAAATATATTAGGCTGCTTTGAATATTTGATATTTATTGTAAGCACAAAGGAGTTTTTGAGGGAAGAGAAATCTTAAGCTTCATAGTAGTAATTTTTCCTGATTTAGTTCCTATTCATTTTCTTTAGGCATAAAATGCACTCTGTACAAGATTAGTTAGGTTTGCTTCCCATGCACAAGTTTTCACTTGACGTATACTTAATTATTTAGAAAATGGAAATAATTACTAGTTCCAGCTATT
Organism: Scaptomyza reducta; assembly: GCA_035044485.1. Taxonomy (NCBI): domain Eukaryota; kingdom Metazoa; phylum Arthropoda; class Insecta; order Diptera; family Drosophilidae; genus Scaptomyza; species Scaptomyza reducta. The sequence goes on from JAWNNV010000606.1 coordinate 752,887, forward strand.
TTTATATCTATTGTAGTTTTGTATCTATAAATATTAAGTACGCTATTTAATGCGTACAAAAACTATAATTTTCTCAGTGCATTCGATTTAAATTGATTTAAGGGGCTGTGCCATAAAATCAAAAATCACAAAAAAACACACCCACCTCAAATTGACTTTAATTAACCACGACTTGCTCATAATTAATAAAATAAGTATCTTGGTAACCGGACAATTTATATGGCTTAAATATATATATATGTATGTATGTGGCCTTAAGTCTTAAAACAAATTACATGGCTTATCTTTATTGGCCCAATTTTCAATTTGCGAACAAGTAAATTAATGCCTGCCACAAAATGCAATTAAAGATTAAAAACAAACCCACCAGCGAACCACTCAAAACAAACCGAAAACCCAGCAAAATGCATTGCTTTACTATATGGTCAATTCAAAAAGAAAGTTGACCAACAACAAAGGCTTAAAGAAGGGCTAAAAGGAGTCTGAATGACATCAGGGCAACCCAAAGAAAGATGAAAAACATTTGGCATATACTACAAGCTTTATTATTATGTAAAAAAGTTTTGTTTATGTTCATGTTTGTGTATATATTTTTTGAAAATTAATCATTCTGGCCGGAGCGCAACAGATGAAACACACCTACCCAAAACAAAAAAAAAACTGAAACGGGGCAGGGCAAGATCGAGTTTTGACTGAAATTAATTGGCCTGCCCCGAAAGATGGATGGCAACTTGGCGAAAGGTGTCTTTTGTGGTAGCTGCCCCTAAGGGGTTATCTTCGGTTTGCAGAGGAAGTGCAAAAAAGGCATAAAATATGCTGACACCTTAAGATAACATTATGCGATAGGACCAAAAGACTTTTATACTACATTATTACAATCTTGCTTGTACTTGAGCTAAGTGCAAATTAGTTGAACGCATACAACTTTACTGATCAAACTGGCAGACAAGAAGTAGTTAGTTATCAGACGTAACGATCAACTTAACATTTATCTGAGAAAGTACAAAAGTGTTCTTTGTATTAACTAAAAGCTTTCAAGCACAGTTTCTTTTCACTTTTTCACTTGCTAAGCCCCTAATTAATATGTAGCTCGCTTAACGCGCGATGATTGAAATTTACGAAATATTTTCATTATTGATTGATTGCATGAAAGAAAGGTGCCGACAAATGTCCAACAAACCACGGACAGAAAAAGAAAATCAATGAAGTTTAACGCATTTTGTTTTTGTTTATTACAAACTATTGGAAAATGTAACTCTGCGTGATCAACACGACTGTTTATCCCCCTTCTGCGCTGCCCTTGCATTTGTTTTTATTGCCGCTAAACTTTGTTTTGTGTGCTTTCACTTTTTAGGCCCAAACTGTTTCTGAGGGATTTTTCGGCCCCCAAACAAAAGGTTTCGCTGTTTTTGTTAATTAACTTGTTTTGTTATTGTTTGTTTTGTGGAACTTGAGGTTTATGTATGACGTAATTTGAATTTTAATTGTGGTTCTTAAATATTTGAAATACGATTTTGTCTTGTTGTTGTTGTAGGTGTTAATTATAGAACAACGCTTAAAATGCATTTCAGTTTATCACTCTGAAAAATGTTTGCAGAACAAACTACTTTCGAACCATGAACAACAGCCAGTTGGTTAGCTCTCTCCAAGCAGCAACAATTGCAATTTAAGAGATTAGTTACGCTTTAAACTAAGCTCAAGTGGCCCCAACCATAGTAAATGGGGCTAGCCGAGTGTGTTGTGCTTGTGCACTCACATATGCAGTTATGACTGTGTGTTTTGGTAAAATTTGGCATGCCAGGCACGTTTTACACACACACAGGCACACACACAAACAATGAGGTAAACAGTTGATGAGATGCAGAGTGCAGAAAAATAAAGAAAACCCAACAGGTCATAAATGCACTGGCCACGGCGCATTAGAAAGCTGCAACATGGGTTAGTGGGGAATGGTTTTGAATGCACCTTTGCTTGTTCTGGTTACGTGCATGAATCATGCAAGCAACGATGAGCTACAATTGAAGTATGAGCTTGATTTTGGGTGTCTATGAAATGCATTTCACTTTCTCGGAAATCAATAGCTTCACTGCACAATTTGTGCCGCCCCAGGCCAAGTATCAGATAGAGGCCTATGCACTTCACACACTCTCTCACGATCCAATCAAAACGAAAATGCTTAACAAGCTTACCAAGCTGTCCGACTTGGCCCGAAAAGTCCACTTAAACTTAATTAAACAGACAGACAGAGAGACGCCGTCGCAGCGAAGAGTAACCAAATAACAATTGCTTTAGAAATGACCCAAATGAAATCAGCTTGATTAACGTAAAGTTTTAAAGGCTGAACATCCGATTTGAACTGATTGAAAATAATCGAAGAGCTGCAAGACAAATCGCTTAAGTTTAAGATCTAAAGTGCACAGTTATTATTGAGATTTTCAAAAAGCTCTACACTTTAAAATGTGTGAAAGCTCCTTTGAGTGTTGTTCTGTATCGTTGAGCGGAGATGGCTGTCGGATCAGCTATAGATAATAGATAGGCGATAGTATTGTCAACTTTCCAAAATACCAAAAAATAAATATAAGTGAATAACAACTTAATTTCACTTGGTTAGCAAATGCATTTTTAGCATACACAGTCGAATATACAAATTTTTCTCACCCATTTCACCTGGGTGTCTGCCAACCTGTTAATCTCTCTATCTCCATCTCATTCTCTCATGCTCCCTCACTCACTCTCACTACCACGTCTTAGCCTGCTTTGGCTTTGCTTGCTTAGTGTATCTACTAGTATTTATCTGGACGTCTTGTTTATCTGTTTCTGTGGGTCTCTTGGGTTGGCATGCGAGTTATATGCCGCTTCCTCAAATACGTAGTATATATATACACATAAAATCTCTATAAATCGCATGGCATTTGCATGTTGAGAAACAATTTCTCAGGCCAGCTTGTTGATGTTGGCTTTAACGCCGCCTTTGATATATGCCACATGACGATGGTCATAATATTTTTGCGCAATTCGGTTGTCGTCGGACAGCTTTTTAACTCAATTTATCGATCGTTAAATTAATGCATTAATAATTTTTTTTTTCCTTTGTACATTTTATTTGGCTAACCAACTAACGCGATTTGGCCATGTTCAATAATGCGCCAACTGCGCACATTGCTGGCCAATTGATTCATTTGTCGTGGCTGCAGCCAACACAAAATCCACAAGCCAGCAATTAATTATGAATAAAACGTACTCAACTCAACTCTTGGTCAAAATCGGCTAAACTCATATTACTTTTCTCACTTTTTTGGCCACTTACCGCATTTTGGACATTTCAAATGCTGCAAGCTTTGCTATCAGTGGCTGCAGTCTACATTTGGCTTTACACTTGGTTTGTTTGCTTAACTGATTAATCGCTTGAAGGCACTTTTACTTACATATATGAAGATAGATAGCTAGCTCTATTGTTTATCGTTTCATTAGTGTGTTTGCTACCATTTGTCATGCAGCTTTTTGTGCTGTAGCATGATATGCTGCTTTTAAGGGCATCACTAACGATTACGCAACAAAATTGATTTTGTTGTGGCAATGAAATGCTTTTTAATTGCATTTCGCTTTGTGTACACTAACATTAATATTAACACTAACATTAACATTTATTTTATGTTAACATTTCGCGCTTAATATTTCTTTTCGTTGAGAATTTATTTGATTTTTCTTCTTTAAAAACTTAATACGAATTTATGTAAATGTACAACATGTAATAAATACACCTATTAGCGTTCATTATTCAAAATCAAAACAAAATAAGTAATTTAAATGCCTGTCCTGTGATATCTATAGATATCAGCTGCAATTACAGACCTACTTACTTACGACCAGGCCAAGCCCAAGTCCATCAACAAGACTAAGCTCAATTTCAGAGAGAAAAAAAAAACACCTGAACTCAGCCAAGCCACAATTCCACCTTGATTACAATACTAAAAACAACGAAAAAAAATATATAAAATATGTTTTAATAATGTTCGCTCCAAATGATTTGGCAATCGAAATTTGATACAAGTCGAGCCAAACCGAGTCGAGTCGAGTGCATAAATAACCAAAGCTAAACGCAAGTAATTCTCATAAAAAACAAATGCACAGAATGCACGAGTAACGATTACGATTACGAGTGGCGGGGTACGAGGCACTCGGATTGCAGTTTCTTTCCCCTCTCTCTAAATCGGTTCCCGCCGCAAATGCCAACAATACGCGGTCAGATTGCGGCCAACACACAATGGCTCCAAAAATGGCAAATGGTGGTTAGCAAAAGAACCGGGTGAAGGAGGTGCACGTGTTGGGCAATGAACGCGACTATTTTCCATTAAATGCAAATGCGAAACTCAAGAAATCACCATCAAGCAGTGGGCGATTTGTGCGCGATTCATGTGCGACAAAAAACGCGACAACGTTTTTTGCATGCAACTCATTAAAGTTTATATGTTGCAGGTGAGCTGAATTGAAGAAGAGCTGACTTGGGAAATTGTTTTCTATGAATTTGTTGTGGATCCGCGAGTATTTTAATATTATGCAAAGACCAGTTGCATGAACTAAGAAATGTTGTAATAACAAACTAATATTTTCCTAATTTATTTACTTAAAAATTAAATTCGTTTATGGTATTATTATCTGTTATGAGTACTTAACCAAATGAAAAAATTATGTATAATTGTTTATACCTGAAAGACTCGTGCATTTGGCGCGTTTTTCATCGCGCTTTATTGTCAATTTTCAACGGCTTTCAGTTTACGTTGCCTCTACCATTTTTATGACATTTAAACAATTATTTTGTGTACACGGACAAAAAGCTGTTAAAAATATCATTTTATACGCGGCCAAGCCCAGCCAAAACAAGCCAAATGGCGGCCAAGTCATTGCCTCGGCTGCTGGTGTCAATATGTCTGAGACAACCAGGCGTTGTTTTTGGTTGTTGTTGCAGTTCGTTGTTCGTTGTTGTTCTCTCGACGCCCGCAGCGAAACATGCGAGTTGTAGGCTATACCCTTCTAAAAGAAGTATCAAAATAATTTGATAAAATGTACAAAAGATACAAAAGGATAACGTATATAAATATTGATGCTAATAAATTTAAGCATCGGATTTAATTAAAAAATATATTAAGTTATTTTGATGTCGTGTGATAGAGCTTGAAACAGATCTAAACTATCGTTAATTATACGTCTAGGGTATTCAATATTCAACCATCCAAAAGTTGCAGTTTTTTCAGATTTTTGTTGAAGTTTTTCATATTTTGCTGCCGCCCAAAAAACTTGCCAAAAATATGATTATGAACCTGTTGATTTTGTTGTTTTTGTGTCGGTTGTTGCTGTGTTATTTTGTTATTGCTGCTGCTGCTGGCAGCTCGTTGTCTGGCTTGTCTGAAAATCGAATTCTTGAATGAACCATTAATCTTGTTGCCAGCTCTTTGGTTTGCAGCCGGCCGATCATTAAATGGCTGCTGTAATTGCATTGCTGCTGCAGCTTTAAATTTTTCTGCCTCCGTTTTCGTATTATTTCTTTTTTTTTCGCATTTTCAGTAAATTAATGCGGGTTTTGTCATATTACAATTACGTCGCCCGGCTGGCTGGCGGGCTGGCTGGCATTACACCTGCGACGACCCCTCGGGGGGCTGAAGTGCACCCAAATTGGTTCTACTCGACATTTTCTGTGTGCATGTGTGTGTTTGTAAGTGTGAAAGGTTGTCGAGTTTTGCGTTTTGTCTTAAGGTTAAGCTACACCAAACAATGGGGCGCAGCTTTAAGCTACAGGTTATATCATTTGACGATTTATTAGCGGAGGGCTTGTTAAGTTCTCACGACCACAAAACTAGACATTTAACAATGTTAGAGAACTAGGTTGAAACTGATACAATTATGAATGTTATGTTTCAGTGATTAAATGCATTTTTTTATAAAGGAACATTTGATTTACCTAAGGCACTATATTCGAGACTCTTTCTTTCTTTTGACTTAAGTATTTTTAGTAGTATTAAAGACTCATTTGCTATTTGCTAAAATTGTTTACTTTATGTTCGAAAATTTTGCATTTGACTTTTTTATCGTCGGATTTTATAGCAATGTAAACGGATTTTATTTTTTATCTTGTTAAACACACCATTAAAGCAAAAACACATTAACGTAGTCCCACATCTTTTCCCATCAATCCCTGGTTTATTGCTCCGATGATCTTTGCCTAGTGTAGATCGCTGTTAATACAGCATTCCAACACCTCTCACTTACAAACTACATACGAGTATTTATGATGATAATACTATCTCCGCCAGTAGCAAAAGCAACAGCAAAAAATTGTGTTGTAGAAAAGTGAAAATCACATTTTTAAAGCGCTGCTGGACAAGACATAGAAATTTCAATTTCCAATGCAGTGGCAGGCATAATTTGTTAATTAATTTTCAAGCTACAACTTAATCAAAATGATGTGGCCAATTAAAAAGCCACCGCGGGGATGCCAAGCGATAAGATATACAGAAAGACAGAGAGATGGCGGTAGAGGTAGAAGAGAGGAATCTCAACAAGCGCGAACTAGTTTAAAGAAAGCCTTTCTACGTTGTGAAACGAATCGGAAAACGATCGAAACGAAACGAAACTTAATTACACCTCGCCTGGATCGATGGATCGATTTGTCTATCAAGAGGGAGGCAGTGGAAGATGCCGTAGTTGATTGACTCAAATCGCATCACAGAAGTCAAACGTTCAAAAGATGCTCAACGATTAACACGACAACTGTAGAAAACGACAAACTCATCAAATCAATATCTGCACGACTCAAACGTGAAAAAGCAGGTAGACAAAGAGGCGGACAGGTTAGGCAGACAAACAAACAAGTCCAAGTGGGTAGACTGCACCACTTAGAACTACAACATGATTCTCAGCATCCGCAGCGGAAGTGGGCAAAATCGACACGCTATTCAGGCATCCGTGGGAGTTGCCAGTCAACATTAGTATCCTCCTCAATAAAAAAAATCACAGCCTCCAATGTTGGTAGTGTTTAGATATATATAACTATGGAACGTCTGGCTACGCAGCAGAACCCTCTCGCTTATCTTTTAACTTTCAATTAAATCGACTCTAATCCTTAACAAATTTTGCCAAATTTATACTCATCAAGTCGGCAGCATCACCTGTCTGCCTTTCTTGCTTGTCTTGCTTGTCCCTCAATTTATGTACCCCGTGCCGAAACTAACCAATTTCAACTTATTATCCCACACAATGCACAAAGGCAGTAAGGAACGGGTTCTGATCACGTTTTGGGTCCACTGCAGAGCCTGCAGATCAGCCTACTCACAAAAAAGCTAGAGCTCACTAGTCGTTCAGAATGACGAACTAAAAGATGCCCTGCAAGGAAGAATCTGAAGTCGATCGGTCATATATGAACTCACTTTATGGAATTAAAGATTTCTGCAATTCTCTGTACAACAAAACCCATTTTACACATTTTAAATGGATATAGAAAAAAACAAGAAAAAAAGCTTTGAAATAAATACAAAACCCAACGCAGACATAAAATGATTTGCGGTTCATTAAGGCGAAGCACCCAGACAGACAGAAGACTACAGAGAGTGGACTGTGTCTACGATGACTAAGGCTCTGGGGGACTGTTGGACTGGTCACTAAATACACTTGACAGTTGGCTGGCTGCATTTGAGTGAAATGGACTTTTGGCTGGTGTCCGGCCAACGCAGACATCTCCCGATAAGGCGTGGACTGGACACATTTGCCTGCTTGCCTTGCAGCTCACGATTAACGCCAACAGCTTAGCTCCTACAGCTAATCGGACAGATCGCGACAAGGCGGAAGGCAGACGTTCAGACAGACAGTACAGTCCCCGTCTGGGCAGACACAATTAATATGATGCTGGACTCACGATGATGTTGATGATGATGTTCACATTTTTGCAAAGTCTCGCACAAAGTGCGATCTAGTCATAGTAGGAAGTTGTACAAGCTTTGTAGTTTGAGTAGGTTGACCGGTTTGGTTATTCTGATGGCAGAAGATTCGCGTAACATGATATAGGACTAACTTAAATGTGGGTTGAGACTTGGCATTAGTTTCTAAAGTTCAGAGAAGAAAAAGATGTATTCGGATAGAGCTGTCAAAGATAAGATAACAGAACAGTGCAAGCAGCTAGCTGTAAAATTGTAGAAAAACTATTCCAAGGAAATCAAAGGAAACTTTAACAGGAATTTTAGATGTTCAAGAAGGAAACACACAACTGTTGCTTCTTTGTCTTCTCTGTTTGTAATGTTAGCTTGTTAGCATTGGAGTACTGTTCCGCTTTCCTTCTTACATAGGTAGTCCAGCGCTGAAAGCATATTTTACTATTACCGGCACATGACTAATCAATGCTTAACGCCTTTCTACTCAACGATCGCATTCTCCCTGGGCCTGGCCTAGTCACTTTGGTTCGGTTCGGTTCGCTTTGGTTGTAATAATTGTGAACTTTCATCATTGATAAGCCTGAACACACATAATGTACATACATGCATACTAGTTATAGACATTTGTCTGACAAACTCAACTCATGTTTTGATTTTTTTCTTCTCATTCACTTGCAGCAGCATCGGCAGGAGTCGCAGTCACCGGATTATCACCGTTATGCCAGCATTGGCAAATTGCCTCGTGTGGCAAGCAACGGCAATGGCAACGGCAACGTCAATGGCAATGGCAATGGCAATGGGCTTGTTGGCAACACACACACCATCACCGTCGACATACATCAACACAATGGGCAGGGCAAGCAACATGCAACTAGCCAAAACAACAACAATCTGCATTTACCGTACAGCGATCTGAATGCAGCTCCGGCATTTGCAACACCGCCCACGCGTCGGCGTTTCTTTAATCATAAGAACTTGCGCAGCGCCCTAACCGGACACCGACGCACTGCCTCCAATGGGGGTTGTCCCCTCGACACAGCATCGATATTATCGGGCGGTAAGTTTCAAGTTTTCAGTTTCTTCAGGGCGTTGGAACATATCTTAGTGGTACACACACACACATATATCCTTAGTTCCTTGCGCACATCCCTCATTAGCTTTTAGTCATAACACTTTCTCTCATACTCTTCCCCCGGCAAAATCATTCAGATCATCAGCATCAAGGTAGGGAATCAAATGCCTTAAATACCTCAACGTGCTCGGATTCGGCGGTAACTCGACGTCGTCGCAAGAATGTTAGCAACAACAATCTAAAGACATCTGCCGAACATGGTGCAAGCAGTGAGAATCGCTTGAATCGCCTCAGCTTGGCCGGCACCTCCATTAAATCTCTAATCAAATCTCTGTGGAGCGTCAATTCATCAAATTCTAGTGAAACGGGACTCAATCAACTAGCAGGCATGGCCTCTCATTCTCTTATTTCTATGTTTTGTGTTGCCCTCTCTTTCACACTTGTTTGTTTGCTGTTCATTTCTCATGTTTGCTTACTTTAAGGATCTTTTGCATGAAACTTTAAATTTTGAATTTAGTTTTCAGTTTGAAGATAGTCTAATAATGTTCGCTTTGCATATAAGCGGATGTTTTAGTAAATATCTTTAATCCCGGAAAGTGACTTATTAATAATAAAATAATCTTTCGGAAGCTAAGTTTTTGCATGAAATTTTGAAGGTATCTTCGAGTTTTTCAAACGTTTGTAAGATCTTAAAATCGAACCACATTTTGAGAATATTTGTTTAGAAACGATCTTACAACAAGATTATTCATTATCAACCAAAATGCATCCTTTGTCGATGCTAATCCCATCGAGAACCAACCTAGTTTATGCATGATTTCTAAACTTGATTAATAGATTTTTGAATGTACTTAACTTGTTTTTAATCTTCTTCTATTATGCAGGCAGCGACACCTTGGGCATTGAGCAGCATCATCCGCACGCTCTCGCACTTAATGAAAAGCAGCAGAAGGATCAGTTGCGTGCTCGCCTTGGACTGTTGCTCAATGATAACAACAATAGCAATAATAGCAGCAGCAGCAGCAGTGATCACAACGGCAACTCTACAATCAACTCGACAAGCACAACAACATCATCGAGTGGTGGGAATACCAGCACGAGCCTGAGCACCACAGCCAATAGCAGCAGTTCCTCGCAGAACATAAGTCCGGAGCAGACGTTGGCCAGTGCCGGATTGAGTGGCAGTCAGCTATCGGTGGCTACATCCAACAAGGATGATACTTTGAGCTTGTGCAGCAAGTTTAAGATGGGTTGTGGCATACAGGATCAGCATGCCTATGAAGTAATACCCGGCAAGTCGCGCAAGGGAGCTACCCGAAGATCAACACGTACTCAGCAGTCAACAGCTGGAGCAGGTGGACTATCTGTTGCCAACGGAGTTGGAGCGGCAACTGGAGCAGTTCATAAGAGAGCAGCTGCAGCAGCAGCTTTGGCAGCTGTCCAGTTAGCCTTGAAGCCTCTATTCTTTGAGGTGCCGCTACAAGAACCCGATCCACCATACATGGGACGTCAGTGGCTGGTGCAACAGCTCTCGAACATACTGCTGGGCACAGATACTCGTGTGGTCCTTATCAATGGCCAGCCAGGCACTGGAAAGACTGCATTCTGTTTACAACTGGTGGAATACTCCTGCTTCGGCAGGAGACAGATGCAGGCACAGCAGCAGAAGGAGGATCCGGATGCCATATACAGTCAATTGGGTGCACATAATGAACGCATGCGAGGATTAGCCTCACACATGGTGGGCTATCACTTTTGCCAGGCGGATGCCAATCTCACCTGCCAGGTCCCAGATTTTGTACACTCTCTGGCAGCTCAACTCTGTCAGGCACCCCAGTTGACTTCGTACCGGGATTATCTCCTCTCCGAACCCCATCTCCAGGACATACTCAGTGTCCGGGAGTGCATTGCGGATGCGGAGCGTGTAATGCGTTTGGCCATCTTGGAGCCACTTGCTCAGCTTCATCGTGCTGGCAAAATCCCAGCGAAGGTGGCTGTCATCCTGGTGGATGCACTGTGCGAGGCAGAGTATCATCGTCCCGACCATGGACATACCATTGCCACTTTCCTAGCCCAACTCTCGTCACATTTTCCCGCCTGGCTGAAGTTGGTGGCCACAGTGCGCACCCAAATGCTGGAGCTGGTCAAGGCGCCCAGTTATACACAGCTCACCTTGGATAGTTGGGCCAGCAGTCAATCTCTGCAGCAGGACATGTTGGACTACATCAATGCACGCATCTCCCACTGTCCAGAGATACAGCATAATATTGGAGGACAACAAGCACAGACACAATCTGGCCAATCTCTGTCGAAGTTTGTCACACATCTGCAATCTCTGAGTCGCGGTTCGATGCTGTATGCCAAACTTATACTCGATCTGATCTCGCGTGGCCAACTGGTGGTCAAGTCTTCCAGTTATAAAGTATTGCCCGTGTCTTTGGCACAGATCTTTCTGCTGCACTTCAATCTGAGATTTCCCACTGCGAGGAGTTTTGAGCAGACGGCGCCCATACTCAATGTCTGCCTGGCTGCACTGTATCCCCTGACGCTGGATGAGATCTACTATAGCATGGAGGCACTGCAGCATGGCGAGGAGCCGCTCAGCTGGACACAGTTTATGCAGCGCTTTAAGCTGCTGGATGGTTTTCTGATCAAGCGACTGGATAACACTTACATGTTCTTTCATAGTTCTCTGAGGGAGTGGCTGATGCGCCGGGATGAGGGTGAATCAACCAAGTTCCTGTGCGATGCTCGCTTTGGACATGCAGCGATTGCCTTCAGGCTCTCCCGTTTGCAAGCACCACTGTCGCCCCAACTCACATTGGAACTGGGTCATCATATGCTTAAGGCCCATCTTTATAGCAGTGGGAATCAAGCGACACTCTCTCCAAGAGATCTGCAGTCTTACTGGTTGGCTGGAGCAGCGGATAACATCTCAGCTGCCTTGGGTGCTCTACGTAATGTGTATAGTCCCAATGTGAAGGTGTCCAGATTGGTGCTCCTAGCTGGTGCCTCGCCAGATCATCGTACGGATTATATGGGTGACGCACCTATACTCTGCATTGCTGCCCATGAGGGTATCTTGCCCATGGTGAGCCTGCTTTTAGAATTCGGCGCTGATGTTGGACTGACCAACAGCCAAGGTTGTACTCCATTGATTCTCGCCGCCATGCGTGGACATTGTGATGTGGTGCGTCGTCTGGTTGCCGCCGGCAGCAGCCTCGGACAGTTGGATACCACTCAGAGGTGTGCTCTGGTGCATGCCGCACGCATGGGGCATCTGAGTGTGGTGCAATATCTCCTTGCCTGTGACTGGTCTCCCCGTCCTCGCTCCCAGGATGTGGGACGATCGCTGGCTTTGCAGCAGGCGCTGATTGGAGCAGCAGCACAGGCACATGTTAAGATCCTAGAGGATCTGCTGGATCTTAACGAGCATGAACTGGATGATGAGCTCGGCGTGAATGTAAATGCGCTGGAGCCGAGCAGTGGAGAGTTGGCTTTGACAGCCGCTGCTCGTCATGGTTGTGTGGATGCAGTGAACATTCTAATGTCGCGTGGAGCACAGATCGACGCCAGGAATCGCCAAGGATACACAGCATTGTGGCTAGCCGTGAAGGAAGGTCATCGTAGTGTAGTGGAGCAGTTGCTGCAGCGTGGAGCACTGCTGGATGAACCGCTGGGACAGGCGCGCAAGACGCCATTAATGATTGCTGCAGAGGAGGGACATCTGGAGCTGTTGGAGCTGCTAATGGGACGTGGTGCTGCCTTGGAGGCCGAGGATCATGAGGGTTTTACGGCTCTGAGCTGGGCATGTCTACGTGGACACTTGGCCGCCACCAAGTGTCTCCTCGAGCATGGCTGCAATCGTCACCATGAGGATCAGAAGAAACGCAGTGCATTGGATTTGGCTGCGTACCAGGGTGCAGCGAGTCTGGTGCTCTATTTGCTGGAACAGGGTGCCAATCTAGAGCACATTGATATCCACGGCATGCGGCCGTTGGATCGTTCAATAGCCTGCCGGAATATTCAAGCGGTGCAGGTATTTCTACGTAAGGGAGCCAAACTGGGACCGACGACATGGAGCATGGCCAATGGCAAGCCAGAGATACTGGTGGTGCTCCTTAACAAGCTGCTGGAGGATGGCAATGTGCTGTATCGGAAGAACCGTTTCCAGGATGCCGCACATCGTTACCAGTATGCGTTGAGGAAGATTTCTGGGCTGGAGCAGTTGCTCGAGCGGAATGCGGTGTTTGCCCAGCTGCGCACCAATCTGCTGCTGAATCTTTCGCGATGCAAGCGAAAACTAAATGTGAGTTAAGGTTAATTTTTCGAAAGACCTAGCATTAATCAAACTATTTGTTTCCCTTGCAGGAACTTGATGCCTCCATAGATTTGGCCACACAAGCCATACTGCAGAAGCCGCACAGTTATGAGGGCTACTATGCCAGGGCGAAGGCGCGCATGGAGCTGGGAGCTCTCAATGAGGCGCTCGTGGATGCCAACGAGGCAATGCAACAGGCGGCACAAAGCGGCGTACTCTGCGAGGTCGTGGAGGTCCTAAAACGCATTCAGGCCGAGCTCCTTACGCGCATAACAAGCGAAGATCAATCTAGCGGCAAGTTGTCCGGCTACGGAGCTGGAGCCTGTGCCATCTACGAATCTCAGCAAGAGATGACCGATCTGTAAATGTCCTTTGTTGTTATTGTAAACTCGTCGTATCGTCGATTTCGAATCACAATATATAACTTTATAATTATTTTAGTGTAGCTGTTAGTTCTGTTTTCTATTTATTGCCTTTGGAAATTTTATTAATTTAAAAAATTATTTTTACTATACTTTTTCTTTACGCATGTAAAATATAGTTTTAAAAAACCATAATTCACATAAGTTTATTTTGCCCAATAAAAAAAGAAGCGAATTTATAAGATCAAAAAAAAGAAAAATAGTTTTTGAATTAAATTAATGACTATATAAGAATCCTTTTTTTCCCATTATCCTCAACAAAAACGCATCGAATTTTTATAAGATGAAATTCGTATAAGACTTTTGATCTTAAATTGTACAGCATACTTAGAGGCTGCACAAAAAATGTATGCTGCTTACTTGCCCCGGAAACTAAAAATTTTAAAGCATACTCTTAGGATGCGCAATTTAATGTTATCCGATTATTCAAATATTGTTTGTAAGTTATAGGCACAGAAAATTGTGTTTTATATAAATATTTGCAAATAAGAAAATTCTTAAAAAATGTTCATTTTATTTGTATAACATTTACGTACTTTATGCTTACGGATAGAACTTTACAAGATGATAAATAATACGTACATTACGCTTTATTTGCATGGCATTATTTTGGGATGGGCAAATTTCAAAACAAATTTAAGATTCAGTCTTGCTTTTGTTGGATATAAAAGCAGATTAACTAACAATTACCTTAAGAGGTAAATAACTTGATAAAACAATTTGAAAATAATTGTATAGGCATTTAAAGAATATTACAGTTAACATTGTTAATAACATTTTAATTGTCGCAAACAAATTGTCTGATCAAACTATTTACCATTAACATTACGATTACCATATAAAACTACTTAAACACAAACTTACAACTATAACTAAATAAACTAGTTAAATAGAATGACTCAATATGAGTCAGAAAAGGAACTTTTTGCAAGCTGGCTGTGCAAAATGTATTCGTTGTCGTTATAACACTTCCATTTAGATTACACATGGCAACAATGGCACTAGTATATGTATATGATCAGATCCTTGGACTAAAACTTCTCGTCGTCGATGGTTGTGCGGCAATTGTTAAGCGCCGATTGACGCTTCAGTGTGCCCGTCTCGCAATCATTGTAGGTCTTGGATAGCACTTTGGGTGTATTATTGTGGTGCATGTTGTTGCGATTCAGCGTGCCACTTGCTATGTTGCTGGTCTTAGCAGGCATGCGGAAACTCGACTGACGCTTGGGACGTTGATCATAATACTGCAAAGATTTGTTCAGATAAGATTGGGTTTCAAGTTAATGATTAATTTTGGGACACTTACGTCTTTAGTGGGCAGACTGGAATACTGATTGGGATATGCATCAAAACTGGCAATCGTTGTTGTCGTCTTGTTCAAAGCCTCCTCGGCGAGTGGCAGGAAACGTCTACGCGTGAAGTGATATGTTGCCACACAGCAACCCACTGTAATTAACAATAACACGCAGATAACAATTGGGAGAGTTGCGCTCGAAGCATTTTGAATATCTGAGGGATAAGTTTGATGTTAGAAATGTGTTTAAATTACGATATTTTGAGTAGCTTACCATCACATTCGCCTGGCACGCATGCAGTCTTCTCGAACTCAGCGCCACGGCATTCCAGCCCCGTTGGCTGCTCCACCTCACAGCGGCGATGACGCAGACGGATGCCATCACTTGAACAAGATGACCATTCGTTCCAAGAGCTCCAACCGAGAAAGTCTGCGCAGAAAAGAACACAATTAAATGGAATATTATTTTTTTCTTTACCTCTAAAGAAGTCTTACCTTCGCATGGCACCATCTCACACTTTTGCTCTTCAAGCGCTCGTCCGGAACAGAGTCTCTCATGACCGCCTAGACACTTGCGAGTACGTCGCTTTAATCCCAGGCCACAGGTAACCGAGCAGCTTGACCACTCTGACCAACAGCTCCACTCGTGCTCCAGCTGGTGTTCAATGCTGTTGTCCGGTTGCTCGTCCGTTGGACAGGGTTGCAGATTGCAGGCGCGACTCTTCAGATTGCGACCACGTTGACGATGTTGGGTGCCACCGCCACAGCTAACACTGCAAGGCGACCAGTCGGAGTCCCTGGAGTCATTGGCATCATTGTGTTCACTGGGCCGATGACAGCTACCGTCCTGATGACAGTTGCGTGTCTCCTCCTTGGCCTGGGCAATGCGCACAGAGCTGGGATCAGCGCTTGTTGCGCGGCAAGTGAATCGATATCTTTTCTCCACACGCAGCTCTGTGTTATTTCCTTGAGAGGACGTTAGCCAGGGTGTCCAGGAGCTGAGCCTTTGTACCTCGCTACAACTTTGCATATTACAATCCTCGTAGTCCAGCCGACAACCAGGACAATCCAGGCCACCATTAAGTGGACGGGGGTCATCACATTCCCTGCGCCTCATACGGAATCCTCCACCACACTGGGCGCTGCACTCGCTCCACTCACCCCACGGTCCCCAGCCACCGTCGATGGCTTGTGGCTTGGCCACCGGACAGGGTGGCAAGTGGCTACAGTACATCTCCGCATGCTCCGGTCCCAAACACATGCGTCCTCCATGTGCCGGTCGTGGATTGCCGCAGGTGCGACGTCGCGTCTTTACCGCAATACCACACGTCTGGGAGCAAGGCGACCAATCGGACCAACTCGTCCAACCGCCATGCTGGGTGCAATTAGTCACCTGAGTGTTTATGCCCTCGCAGGCACTTCCACCATGCTGTGGCTGTGGATTATTACAGTTCCTTTGCCGGCACATACACTGGCTGTCTGGCTGCTCATGCTGCTGACACTGGCTCCATTGGGACCAGCTGGACCAACCGCCCTCAATGGGTGCATTAAGAACCGGACAGCTAATATGCTCGGGTTGCAACCAAGGCTGCTGCAGGGCAGGATCAAGTGGAGTGCAACGTTCCACTAGCTCATTCCAACCGCAATACGGATCCATGGCATTGAAACAACTCGATTGGGAGACATGACGACTGCAACGCTGGGAGGGTATACTGGTCAGGGCCAGATCTGTGCCCAGGTAGAGGGAATCGGTAACCTTGAGGTATGACATGTGCAGCAGCGCACTGCTGCCGGTATCATCTGCCTGCCACATCTCCACCAGGCACGTTTGCGTCATCCCATCCTTGCCGTACTTGACCGACAGCTTTTTGATGTGGTTGCCGCTGCAGGAGACGTATAAAACATGCAGCTGCTCCGTCCTAGTTTGCACAATATCGAGGGCAATGTGCTTGAAACGATCCTGTCGGGAATGATACAAGGGTTGGGCACCAATTGGTTGAATGGCCTGATCCATTAGCTGGTAACGTGAACTCTCTAGCAAATGGTTAAAAGCTGTTGCTCCCTTGGCACATTGGAACTGACTGCGTTGTGGTGTATTCACCGTTTTCCATGCTGCATCCGAGTGCTCCTGATGCTTAAAGGCGCCCTCAAAAGCAGCATTAATAGAACTCAAATTGTAGGCACAGACGGCTGATCCAAATATGCTAGAGCTGTAGAACAAAATGGAATTTTTAGATAAGATCCTTGGTGAGTTCAGGTTTATGACTTACCCCGACGTACTGAACGTGGCATAGAGCACATGCTCGGATTCGGCATATGTCATGCCCTGAATCTCATCAAAGTAATACGGATAATCGCCAGGAAGTGAGCAATTAAGACGTGCTTTCAGGAAAGATGTCCAATTATCGCGCAACACCTGATCTCCGCCAGCATCGTTCTTGCAGACGCGAGCGATGCGTGAGTAGATTGCCTGAAAAGGTTAGCGAATGAAGAGGCAGTTTAAATGCGTGTTTGAATTAGGTAATTGCTTATCTCTTACCTTGCCAACGCTCATGTGCTCCACTGCGGATTCGCGTAGCAGAAAGTATACAAAATTTCCCGCCTCAAAACTGCCAACAAACTGAGCACCATTCAACCAGTTGTTGTTGTATTGCTTGGTGCGCAGGAAACGTTTGCGATTTGCCTAAAAGAAAAACGGTTTTCAGATTAGTGAAGCTCAAGTGGATTAGAGATAGGAATGTGTTTGAGATTATATAAGAGGAATTAGAGAAGTTGGACAACTTAATGTAATTGCTTATATAGTAAAACGTTACATTAATTGGTTCATTGATCTACTTTAGAGCAGGTTATACTTAGGGAATCTCTTGTTTACTAGGAACTTTACTGAAAGTAGGCAGATTGAAACCACTCAGTTTCAAGATTATTCGTATACTAACCCCATTGGATTGCACAGGAGCACGCGTGATGGCCACATCGCTGCCGGAGAAGTCTGTTGCAGTGCCCGCAAACATGTTGCCGTTGGATGGCAAAAGACTGGTGCTATTTGCTAGCGGATGAAATGGACACTTGACAACACCATCATCAAACTGGGTGACATTCAGATTTTCCATCTGCCATGGGAAGAAACCACAAACGTAGCATGTTGAGTGTAAAGTGTATATTTTATGTTTGATCTGTCAGAGACGTCGAGTTGTCGAGAAGTCAACTAAACGACAACAGCGACAACAACGACGACGACCACTCACCTGGCGCCATGAACAGCTTGGCTGGAAGGCGTTCGTCCCACACGCGTACAATTGGTTCTCACCGTAGCTGTGGAGCACGCGCACATAGTTGCGACACCATCGCTCCGACTGGCCTTTCTGTTGGCACAAGAGTACATTCGCTGGCGCTGCCTCCCAGCTGGCCCGCTCCAGTGGCTCCAAATCGAAAGACATGCGGTACAAGGTGTCTCTGTAAAGAGTCGATAAAATTGTTCGCAGCAAAAATATGTAAGTTAGTAATGTATGTTTTTTATGTTTATTTATATGTGGGGAATGGTAAAATTTTGCTAAATTCGGCCCACAATTGCTTGCTACACAAATAAGGCAATAAGCCTGAACCCAGCCCCGGCCCCGGCCTAGATGCTCTACCTCTCTCTCTCTCTCTCTCTCTCTCAGTGCCAGTTGTCATAATTTCGAACTGGTTGCCTGGCCGCCGTTAGTGCATTGAACTGCAAGGCAAACAGGTAACGATACCTGCCCAGGCACAGTGGTCCACACGCCTAACAAGCTGACATTTGAATTGGTCGCTTGTCTTGGTAGGCGTCTCAGGTGGGCACTAAACAAGATGAGCGAATTGCATATTATTGCTTTATTGTGCCACATTTAAAAACTACTGCGAAGAAGTCCAATTAAGCTACAGCAACCGTTATGTGTGTGGCAAGAGCAATAAAGGCGTTTTGACTAATATATATTCCTTGGCTTGAATAATATTTTTTTACTTCAAACATTGTAACGCGATTTCACTTCTAATTCCCAAGAGGTTGAAGCAGTAAAAGACTTAACTTTCATATAAATGCATTTTATCTAAGACACAAACCACTGTGCAAAGCAGTGCCACAAACCACCACAGTGCTTACACACTTTTGGCGCAACAAATACGAAGATCAATAGATCAAGTGCATACGAATGCGCACTGCAATCGAACAGATAAATGGTTTCATCTTGCACTGGACACAGCATTGGCGACTAGAATTCGCTTGAAGGAATGCCGCCGCCCAGACGTCGCCATAATACGACGCCAGCTAAGCAACACAGCCCACAGCCCACAGTGTAATAGTTTGAGACAGCAATTGGACAACTCACTAACGACGACAACATTTGATGCAGTTTAGAAAAATGACGGCAGCATTTGCAGCGTTGGCCAATATACTACTGATCGGACCGGACCGGATCGGTGCGAGTGGCAAAGATACTCGCCCAATACTCGCCCAATCAATCAGTCAAAAGCAGCTGCCACGCGTGGCGCGTGGCTCTCTCAGCTGGTTGGTTAGTGGTAGTAATAGTAACCTGAGCTTGAGTCCACTGGCATGCTTTGTCCGACTTCGCCGGTACGTGCTGATGTTGGTAATAAAACGGGCCCAGCATTGGCAAAAAAAATATATATATATATCGGCAGACGCCCTTCCCCAAAAAGCAGCTGTCATCAGGTTTAGAGGTGCGTGTGTGTTTGGTGTGTGCCGTTGCAGATAACATCGCGTTGCAGATGCAAAAAATAATAAAGGTTTTCAGTTTTTTCATTATTTAAATTTTGCACCAGGGGTATTCAATTTAATATTACCAAAAGCTGCATAAGCTGGCAAAGGTAGAATAGGTAGAGTGGCTTTTAGTTCGTCATTTACATAAAGTAATAATGGGAATTAAGTAATTAAGTTCTTGCCATAAAAACTTTAAGACCACATAAAACACATTTGTAATGTCTACACTACGTAAAACTGTTCAAAGGTGCAAAGAATTCAATTAAAATGTACATCAAATCAGGCAATTAAGATACATCAAATGTCCAAGAGGGAAGCATAAAGTTGAATATTGACTTAATATATAACAATCGACTATTTTTCAGAGTTTTCTAAGACATGACTTGAAAATACAAACAGACGTTGCCTTCTGTTTAGGTAATCTTTTAAACATGTCAATAACTTGTTGGCCAAGGTTATGATAAGAGTTAATAGCTGAATACAGATAAAGATTTTTCAAGGAGTTTATTAACTTTTTACCAATACAACCAATCACTCAAGTGCTTTCGAGTCTATAGCCTTCTAAGCCCTTAGCACTTGAGGGATTCCAATTGCGCTTTATTGAGGGAGCGTTGGGCGAAAGTCAAAAGCCTTCGTCCATAACGGAAATCGACATGTGAAATCTGAAAACTAACGTGACAAATGCCTCGTAGCAATAATTGGCAACAGCGACGTGCAAACAAACAAAATTGAAATCGAAAAAAAAATAGGGCGTGTCCGGTCTGGCCAGACTAAACGGCTGTAAAATTTAATTTTTGCTGATTGTGTACAGTTGTTAACGCTGTTTATTTTCTGTAACAGTGTGCGTTTATATTTTGTGCGCAGTATTCAAGGTGAGAAAATTATAACACAAATAAATCAGTTCTTAAAAAATAATTTCGTAAATATAAGCTTAAATTCGCCACTATTTATACCAAGTAGACTCTAAAAGAGGTGAAAATTTCACACTCTTTTTTTCGTTGGGTTCAGTGTTCCCATTTCTTTGGCAGCAGCGATAAGCAACGGCCTTGCCAATTAGCATTGCCTTCAACCGATCTGCCCCACCGACCCTTCAGCCCAACCACTCCCATTTTGTTGTTGTTATCTTTTACTTGAAGCTAGCGAATTCCATTTTGAGGTGTGAAAAGTTGATACACATGTTTTTTCCATCAAGTTGCTTACTTCACGTTTAGTTTCTTTTGCTTATTGCTATGTGTTCTTTTGTTGTTGTTGTTGTTGTTGCATTTTGCTTTGAGCAAATATTTGCTTACTGTTTTGTCAGTTGTTTAATTTGTATTTGCCATAATACTTTTTTGCGCCATCGTTATCGCTAGAGCTCTTCAGCAAATACTACAAGCAAGTTGTGGAAAAACAATGTTGCGGATCGCTTCAAATCTTCAGTATGTTTAAAGGTGTTTTGTAGAACACAATTGATCTCTAAATGTATCTCGGCTTGAATGCAACTAATTGTAGCCTTTTGAGACTAATAGAGGCCTACATGGAACAGATATTCAAATAGTAAAGACTTTTTCCTGTTATCAAAACAGTTTGAGGATTTAGGATGAGATTTTGTTTAATACGCCTTCATTACTATATTTAGTACAATATATTAATAGAAAATTTAAATATCTCACATTTCTAGTGATAATAACATATTACAAAATCGTTTCGGCCATTTACAGATGCGTCGCGTGGCAACAACAACAACAAGTGTGCAACATACAGCTTTCAGTATCTGCACATGCAACCATGTATCTACATATAGATATCTGTATCTGGTGGTTATTTCATTTATGGGATTTGCCTTTGCGCATTTGCATTCACAATTTTTGCACACACCTTGCGCCGTGGCTAAGTTTTGAGCGACAAGCGCGCGACAAGATAACAAAAAGGCCTTTTTGTATGAGAACAGGGGCGAAGACGGAGTCGGAGTCGGAGGGATTGGCAGCTGGACGGACCTGTGTGTCTGTATCATGTGGAGCTATTAAAGAGCTATGAATGCAGGCATGTGTGGCTTGGACTGTGGCGCCGTTTGTCCAGCTGTCTCGGAATCAAGTGGACGGTAATCTTGCGCGTATTATTTTTTTTGCTTTTTGCTTTTTTTGCGACAAGCGTGGGCGTTTTGTCTAGCGCCTGTTTGGCGACAGCTCGAGGCGATTGTCGGGCTGTGGGACTAACTGGTGAGCTGACGGGCGGGCGGGCGTACGGACGGACGAACGGACGGACGGACGGGGTTGGCTTGTAATTAAAAGCTGCCCCGTTGCTCCGTTAAGATCTTGTAAGAGAAATAAACCGCAATAAACTGCAGTTCGCAATGGATTTCAGCATTGAGGCACTGCCTACGCCATCGAAGCGCATTCCTTCCTTGCTCTCAATCTTTAAAACTGTTCCACAAATTTTTGATACTTTTTTTTTTCTTCTATTGCTTGCTTGCATAGAAATATGCAAAACGCCCCCCTTTGAAAATTGCGGTTTGAGTATGTGTTTTACTTTACATGCTTTTGCCTTGATTAATTTTGATTTCAATTTCGCTGCTGCTCCTGTTGTTGCTGTTGCTTTAACCCGGTAGCCGCCTTAACTGACTGCCAACCACTTAACGTCTGTCAAATGAAGTTTGTATCTGAGCTCAACAATTGCCACACAGAGACAAAAAAAAAAGATTGCTTAATTTGTTTACCAAGAGATTCAACTTAAGATTGTTGCAGTGTGGTTCGATTTGTGGGCAACAAGAAAAGCAAAACAAGTTTTTTGTTGTAATATAAAAGAACAGAAAAATGATAGATTGAAGAACTGTACGAAAATCTTAAGTCAGAGCGCATATAAAGAGCTCTGTTTATCCCAGAATATTAACTCATTCTTTTCATCACTTTCTCATTACTGTTCAAAAATCCTGAGCCTACAACTTTCATTTCGATTCCACCATTCAAAAAGTGTACAATTCGATAAAACCTTTTAGCATATGGAAAGCTGGTATCTCTGGTTATCCTAAGGAAACATTGAAAGTTGTGGTTTCCTTGTTTATGTGGCTTTATACGGTAATGTTCAGTCATATGTGTAAACAGACATTTCAAATGCTTCCCAGCGTTGCATTTGCATGGTCCATTTGCGCCAAGCCACAACAGCGCTCAAGACCACCGCAAAAACTAAATAACAACGAAAAAACCTTTAAAAAAAAAAAGTTTGTTGGTTGAAAAAGTAAAAAACAAAAAACCAACAGGGAGAAAGAGGGAGAGCAAGCAAAAAATATAAAAAACACGAACAACGAAAAACAAAATGGTTTTAAATACATTATTTTAATGCAGTCTATATCAAATTTCGGGCCACAAGACCCCAACGAGTACGAGTACAATTACGCGACGTGCAAGTGGCAGGCAGGCAGTTGCCTCGTCAGTCGCCTCGTCACTCAACACAATCGTCAGTCGTCATGGGAGCCGTTGGAATAGTTTCTTTCATGAGCTCGTCCCCGACTTGTCGCACTGTATGTAGTAGAAAGCCGCTCGTAATCCGAGCCTGCAGTCGTGTCAAGTGTGTGTTTGTGTCTGTTTCTGATGTATCTGTGTGCCAGACAAGGAGCAATTGCTTCATACACTCATGCTTTGTCCCTTGCACCTAACCCCTTTGCCCTATTGCAGTTACCCAACTTTTATGAGCCGACCACAAAATCAGAGAGCAACAGCAAATGTTCAAATTGTTATATTGCTACAATTAAATTGCGGTTTCTTATTAGAAAAAGAAAAAGGTTCACATTGTGGTTTTTCGGTGGTGCAACAGCAAGACAACAAATTAGCCAAAGTAAGGTCAACAGTGGCGGTTTGTATCAAACAAAACATGAGAGATAAAATCTAGCCGACTAATTATTTAAGGATTAGGCCACATTTGAAAGAAACGAACAGTGTTGCCTGCTAATGGGGGTTGCTTGTTAAAAAGATATCTGTAGTACAGGATGGCCCAACTGCTATCTTAAGTTCCTCTTTGAAGGATTTAGAGGAAATACATTTAATTAGTGTACATTTTTGAAAGTTGTGAATTCTTATTCCGCAAGAATGCGATATCTAAAGTACATAAATAAAGGTATTATCGAGTTGGAACTTTGACCACAAAGAGCGGACCGTCTGTTAACTGCGATACGGAAAAAAGCCCACACTTTATAATAAAGTCCACTTTATTAAATACTATCATGCCCACGCAGTTATCTATCCGAGTAGTTATCTATACGCCTACTTGCCTTACATTTAAAGGTAGTTGCTAGTAAGTAGAGCAACTGCCCTTTGTTATCGTTAACTTGCCACATGGCCGCCATAGTTCAGAGCGTAGTAAAAACACAATAACGTAGTGCGGATGAGAATGTTTAGAAAAATCAAAACATAAAACGAAAAGAAGGTAGGCAAACAAAATAAACCTGCGACGAATGATTGACAAACGAAAGACGTAACGAAAGCAACGACGACATTTTGATAAACGAGGCAATTCGTATCTGAACGCACCTCAAACGAACACAAGGGGTTAAGATAGATCTGTGCAGTAGAAGGGACAACGCTGTGTTTTTGTTTCTTATCGTCTTATTATTATGAGTGAAATGAAAAGCAAACGTTGAATACACGCTAAACACATAAGAATACAGCCGGAGAGTACCATCAAATTGCTTGACAAACAGCAACTAGAAGTACGTGTGTATCTATGTATCTATGAGTATGTATCTCTGAGCAGCAGGCACTTGTTGTGCGTAGAACTTGGTACTGGTTGGTTTTGTTGTTCTAGTTGCTTCACACGATCTTCTTCTTGTGCTGTTTATTGTCGCACTGCTTCGTGCGATAATGTTGCTGATAAGTTTAAGTTTTGGGCTATCAACCGGTTGCGTACACTTTCGATTTTACTAAAAGATTCACTGCCAAAAAAATAAAACCTTATCAGCCTTACGCAATAATCCGTGCCACTTAAGCAGATAGTAGTACACATTTGTTTTGGGCTTGTTTTACCTATTATTTTGACAATTATAATATATCATATCTCAGTTTGGCTCACAGTCATTCTGAGTTTTACACTCTGAGTCAGTTTCCAGATAATGCACAATCTACCAAACACTTAATTCAAAACAAAAACAAAAAAAGATCTAAACACTTACCTAGCGCCAACAATAACCTGCTTTCTGGCCACATCGTATAGCAATTCTGAATACCAAGTCGTTTCGGGATCGTAGAATCGTTTGGCTGTTGACATTAAATCTGTGAAAAATAAGTCAATAAATAATTTTATTAGTGTTGGTCATTATAAATCTTAGTCAATTATATAAATTTGTGTCGTGATTGAGTTACAGAAAACTAACTGCTTTTTATTTATAATAAACTTAAATTTTGGTTATTTCATTGCATAACTCTCAAAAAAAAAGCACTTCAACTCATGTTAAAAGCCTCCACTCAACCCATAAAAAATAAACAGAGTAAGAAAATAAATGCGTATATAAAGAAAAATACACTGTCAACAAAACTTGTTGCTGAGTTTGCGCTTCGAATCGTACTTCAAGATGCATTCCACTTCCATGCAAAAAAAAAAGTACAGCAAATATTTAAACAATAAACCCGATGCGCGTTTTCTGATTAAAAGCCTTCAAGATATTCATATAGGGGTGTTAAGATTCCTAAGAATTGACGTCTCTGTTGACACTGGTTGGGACAACCTGTTCGTTCCCCTCATCTTCTTCTTGCGTAATATAGTACTTAAACGTTCGGCTGGCTACTTTAGAACTGTCAGAACATCAACCCGATTTCCCACATGCTCAGCATTCAAGTGTTGCTTGGCTTGATTGATTGCTTGCTTTGCCAATTGACATACATTTTTTATTTTTTTATTAAATGTAATTTTTGATAATCCACAGCTCACCTTGATATGATATGTAACGCGAATCATTTTCCAATAACTCAAAATTCGACTGCACCTGATAGTTGTTCAGCATTGCCGCCCTCGTATTCCTCGGGCTTTGTAGGGTTAAGCATAGTAGCAGTAGTTGAAGTAGATGCCACAGCTGGTGCTGCATTTTGTCATATTTTAAAATTAACATGCTGCAATAAACAAAACAAAAGAAACGTTTATAAAGAATTTTGCAACACATCATAGATTTGCATATTTTCCGGATCTCACGAAGTATTTAAATTCATTCGTTTGCAATATCTTAAGTTTCATCTGGAATAACCAGTGTTAGGTATTCTAAGCTTCAGTCTTAACAAAATGTATTAAGCTTTTGAATAAATTTATATAACTTGCGTGGGTTAAGTGAAAGCGTTACGTTTTATCTGAAACTTCGATAACTTTCAACATATATTCAGTTCGTAGGCATGTCCAACTGATTAGGAGTGATCATTTAAGAGCAGATCGAATACACTTACTTTATATATTTGTCACGTAGAGCTTAAGGCAGATTATGTTTGCTTTTCCATTCAACTTTAGATTGCAAAAGAGTTGTGTGTGTGTGTGTATATATAAGTATTCATAAGCTTAATAGCATACAGATGACATTAAATTATCATTGCACTCTCACTAAATCACAATTCATTCAGATCAATTGATTGGTTTTTGAGAACACAGAGCACAGATCTAAACCAAAAATTGTATTCATTTGTATGGTATGTTTGGAATTGTAGAAGGTGATATAAATGCGACACTCAAAACAAAATACGAAGAGTTCTTTTATTGCTCTCTACAGCTAGTCGCGCATGCCTCGAGAAAACGAAGTTAACCGCGCAGCGAGTCAAAACAAACTGAGAAACGAACCTGCGACAGACACAGAAGACACCACAAGCGAACGAGCGTGGAAACAACAAAACGGGCAAAGAGCGAGCGAGCAAACGAGCGAACAACGAACTCACGAATGAACGAAGCAAAGCAAAGCAAAGGAGACAAAACGCCGACGCGTTATTACGACCCACGAAGATGTTTGGTTTTTTGAGAACCGGCTTCGGCCTGCTTGCCAGCAATAACAACAGCAACATCAACTTAAGATTGGGCCTGCGGGGCTTAGCGTCGTTGGGCGCGGTTGCAGTGGCAGCAGCAAGGCAGGGCGCTCATATATCATGCGACAACAACGACAAGCGAGCAACTACTACTTACTATGGCTCGAATCTTTGGGATCGTCGCCCATCTCGGCCATGCACACAGCCAGTGGCTGACGATTGACAGACGACGCGACGTCAGACAGTGGACGAGGGACGTGCCCAGAACCAGGACATAAGAACAAAAACAAACTACAAATGCATTTGCTGAGTCTGCGCTTTAATTTGGTAGCCCAACAAATTGACATTAACGTCGCGCCATATAAGGGGCACGTTATATTCGACCAGGCGACAGAACTGATCTTATCTGAAACTCATATTCCTCCAGACGACAATTCTTTATATTTTATGATATATCTGATTAATTTTAGCTGTTAATTAGTAAAATAGTTTCATAAGAAAAAAGGAATAGATCTTAAAATTAAAGAAACTCAGGATTTATTGCTTTTTCCACATTTTATTTGGCAGGATTTTGTTCACGTTTATAAAATAAACTTCCATCACGAATCTAAACCGATAACTAAAATACCCTTAGAAAAACTAAATTTGATATTTCATGAGCCATTATCATAAACTCTTAGCTCGCATTCTTTAGTAAATGTAATAAATTGGTGCACATTAGTATCCTAGCATGTTAGTGTTTACTTTATGATCCCTGTAATAAGATCAGGGTCGCCCACTTCAGTTTTGAAATCAGTAAGATCAACAGAATCCTGTTGCCAATTGCAAACACAGCCTTGACTCTAAAATAGACGCGTGAAAACACAGCTGGTGTTGGTTGACAAAAGAATAAATACAATGTGCCGATGCGACACGAACACCATCTCTGAGGATCGGACCCAAGAGTGTCCATCCACAGTTACTATGTTTGTTTATGCCACAGCATGCACCAAAACAGAATCAGAAGTCTAGATAGTCCCAAGAAACTAGTGTGGGTTGGCAATCGAAAAAACATGTAGCTACGACAATATACGACTACCCATAGCCATTGTCTGGGAGTTAACATTTTTTGTGAAGGGAGTTTTTCGTTAAGACGGTGGCTAAATATGCTAATTGCGGTAGCACCAACTCAACAGACGACGACGCCTTGTTGCATTTTCGGGCACTGGTAATTTACGGCTTAACTTCTTGGCAGCCAATTGTAATGCAAAAGACCCTGAGCTCAGGTAGGAATGGACGTTTCCTTTGTTTTTTCCACCTTTTGACTACCATCACACGTGAGTCACGGAAGTGAACATAAATTAATGTGCCCTTATCACCCGAACAGAGAGACAGAGCGAGTAACAGAGATAGACATACAAGTCCTTCCCCTACCGGATATTTTATGATTTTCACCTGTCAACTACATAGTATAGGGTTTCTTTCCATACTTTTGGGGTGAAAGTGATTGCTCAGTTGTGTCGGTTGTCAATATTTGCGTTTGACTTTGGTTATAGTGTTTCAGAATTTCAACCCATAATGAATTATAACCCTTTAGTTTAATAGATAACAAAAAAATGAAACATACAAAATGCTTGATTTGTGATAGGATTTAGGAATTGGGGTAACAGAAATAGACAAAGTTCTTTGTTAAGCTCATTGTATCACGTTATACAGCTGTTCAAATTATCATATATGTTAGAATAGAAATTAATTACATCAAGGTGTATGTGGGTCATACTTTCTTACCGAGGGAATCTACGAAAATGTTCACATTCTAAATGAATTTGTTTGTTATGGCAAACGATAAATATATCATTTGCACCATTAAACGCACAACAGGAACTCAATTTCATTTCGATTCATAGTCGTTATCTTAAACTTTCAAACCGTTAAGCTAATTTTTATTCCACGCACGCATACACACTGGGCACTAAAATTTTATTGCCAGCCAATAAATTTACAATTATTGAAAACGATCGAGATGGAATAGTGCAGATTTGTTTGTGCGTATGTGTATCCAATCAACGCAGTTTGTCGATTCAGCATGCAAATTGAGAAGACCTCCAAACAGAATTGAAGCCAATGAAGGAAGTACTACGAGATGAAATATGACAATGAGTAGTGTGTAGACAGGCCACTTGTGACTGAGTGCACATCGATTGGGGACACTACAAAAACATTAAAATTAAGTAACGAAATAAAAAACAAATATACAGCAAAGTAAGCATGCTGTCCTAAGGGAATACCCTATATATATATGTCTTACTAAGACCTTGGAATTAGTGAAAATTGTTAAAGATATCATTAAATGGCTGTCGATACTTCTTAACTTCTTAATTTCGGTAAATTTTACTCACTTTCACAAGCTTATCAAGCCCCTTGTACTCATTTCTATACCCAGAGGGTATTATAAGAAATAAAAAATTGAAGCAAACATAAATTTGAAGCTCGTTTTGAGCAATTAAAACTCTGTGGTGTAGCATAGTTAATTTCTAAGCAATTATATATACAAACAAAATATGCTAAGCAACTTTCCACCCAAACAGATGTAAAACGCCCATAAAAAAACATAAACTATAATGCGATAAAAATACAAATAAATGTCACAAAAAAGCCACAAATATGTGCTATTCAATAATTGTCAAAAAGCCACCGACTAGCTAGCTTCGAGAGTAATTTCCAAACATACATAATTGAAAATTAAAGCAGCTGGCTTCATTTATCAATACACAAAGTATGAGTCGACGACCCGCTAGTGCTCAGGTTCAAGCGCATGCTGACAACTCGTAAATTTATGGCACCATTCGATGGCGATAAGCGTCCCCAAAAACAGATTTCGAATCTACGCGGTACCAAAGCCAGAGCAAAGAGCGTGTTTGGCAACTAATTTAAATTGGAATTACATATTTCCTTTAAATATTGTGTAAATTCCGAAATGGAAACAAAACAAGTGCCGAAAATATTAATTTGTTAACGGGCAAATGAGTGAGCAAAATGATCAACAAACCTTTAAAAGCGCGCTCATTAATTTGTGAGTTTTATAAGTTTAATGTTATGTAAATATAAACAATCATGTTTAATAAATGCACATTGCGATGATCGAACTTTATCGATTTTTATAAATTTTCAAATACTGTTTAAAAAATAACAAGTTTATATGAAGTAAACTTTG
Source organism: Scaptomyza reducta (assembly GCA_035044485.1). NCBI lineage: Eukaryota > Metazoa > Arthropoda > Insecta > Diptera > Drosophilidae > Scaptomyza > Scaptomyza reducta. The sequence goes on from JAWNNV010000606.1 coordinate 782,808, forward strand.
CCGCATTATCAAAATATTAGACGGCACAAGTTGTTTAAATTTGATTATCAATTGTTAAGATTGTCACTCAGATAATCTTCATACATTGGAAATATTATTTTGAACTATTTTTTACAAAATTCTTTTCAACTTTATTCTGGAATTTCCCTATACCTTATTTCTTAGTTAAACCGATTTTATTTTAACATATTTGCTATCAACCTTACTTTCTCATTGACTCCACTTTGTCTAGCTTTTAGTTTCGTTATTTTTTCTTTACTCTCTCTTGTATTTATAATCCCGCATGCCCCAAATCTCAGCAACTTATATCTAACTCTCTCTCACCTTAAATACTTTGTTCATTCCATTAAAATTTATTTTACAGCCTCGCCTAGGTTCCCCCATGGTGAAAAATCGAAAAGATTTACATACAAATAGCATAACGATGATTTAATTTGACTCACGATTTATTGTAGATAAACTAATATATCAATATTATTTTTTTTTTTTTGCTTTTGTAACGCTTACTCTGACATAAATAAGTTTTAACAACTCCTACTGTAATAGAAATAAATGGACCGTGGTTTGGTTTTATGCTAATATCACGCTTTGAATTTGTAATTTATGAAACAACAAGAAAAACAAACCAAAACAATATTGATCTTTTACAATTCCACCTGCTGTGTCCCTAATGATGTCAGTTAAAAAATTAAATATTCCAAACACGCCGCACGCCAAAAAACACTTTTGAAACCAAAGTCGCATACTCGCACTAAAATTCGCACAAATCGCTTACATAAATAAAAGACCATCAAATTTAGAGCGCTGTCCACCATACTTGGAGCTAAGTCAATTTACAACTTTTGCTCGCAATGTTTTTGAATTACGTTTTGAATTCAGCTCCGATTTGTTGGAAACGTTCTTTATTTAGACAGATTAATGAGTGCTGTGCCTGCGCTTGTTGGCTCTGGTGTCATTTCATGCTTTTCAGTTGTCAAATTAAAGGCTACGCAATGATCTCACAACACAGAATGTCGCGTCTTAATGTCTTAATGGCCTTTCTGTGCTGACAGCATACAATTGGGCACATAAATTATGACGAGCACTGTGCAAATTAGATACATTACATTCTGACACGCTCAAGTGTGAAAATTAACCGAAAATATCTTTTTGATTGCCTGTGTTGATGTGGTCTATAAGCTCATCAAAGCACAAAGGCATAGGCATGGATTGCTTCCTAGACAACGAAATATGGTCACTCTAACTTTAATGAAGATACAACTTTAATATTTCATTCTTATGCTTTGAACTCTGGATCTTTTTCATTTGAAAAAGTTGTTACAACAAATGAAAGTAACATTTGTTCCCCAAGCTATTGAAGGTATAAAACTGTTATCACCTGACGGTCGGCTCAAAGAAAAACAAAGTACACTTAGCCAACTACAGCCAACTGTTAGAGACAGTTAAAAAACCAGAACACTTTTATTTATGTGTCTTACTTTTGTAGTGCGCTATAAAAAATTGTAAAATTAACAGGTTCATATTATTTTTACAGAATTGCCAAGGAAAAAAAATAATATAAATAAAGTACAACAATAAACATGTTGGAGACCACACACGAAAGTGAGTTTGGGTTATAAACGAAAATTTTGTAGAGTCATAGATGTAAATAGAAACTTTTTGTTAGACTAAATCTTGAAATAACACAATCGAGTGCAATTACAAGCAATTGAGTTGAGGATATAAATGGTATGTTTGGTATGTCTCTATGTGTATTTGCTTCTGGCCAAATAGCCAAATAGGGAATAGTATTTTGTGTGGGGTGTGTCTGTCATTTTGGTCTAATCCAGAAGCCAAACAAAGTTCCATTAAGAAACTGAATTTACATAAATATCAATTGGCGCGCCTTCCTTGCGGGTTTTTATTTTATTTTTTGTTTGTTACCAACTCGTTTAATGTCTTCATTTCAAGTTAATTTTCACTGTTTTCGGTTATGACTGTGGGTGTTACTGTGGCTCCACACAATTTATGTGCGACAGTGAAAGCCATAGAAATATGAGGCACAAGAAATGCCATCAGGCCTTATAAATCAACTTGAATGTCCCATGCATGGAACGCACCCTTTTTATTTCGGTTATTGTTGTTGGTGTTGTCCGAAATAAAAGGATTAAATGCTCATAAATGAACCCGCAACAACAACAAACGGCGTGTGGTCTTCCACAATATGTTATTACACATACACATAGAAAAAACGAATTCGATGTTCAAAAGGAATGTCATGCAATGGAGCTGCGAAAGTAAAGTTAATTTCTGTACCATACCATCCGATATTATCGCCAAAAAGTTTTATTAACATGCAGAAGTCCGACTCCAAGTGATGTTTAAGATTTACTTATGGATGTGCAAAGGATACAAATCACCAATCGAACAGTCAATTAAGACAAACTCTTTAATTTAAACAGCTTATAAACATTTACTCCCATAAAATGCCTGATTCAACAACACTATATGCTTAGACATTTAGCACTTGAACAAAAGCCAACAACAAAAGGCCATTAAGTAAATTTACATATATCAAAATTATGTTAGCGATTGCAAGACAAATACAAATCGAGCCACGGTCAGGCATTGAATCTAAACAACAGCAATTCAAAACTAAAGTCGCTTTGGCATTTGTTAGAATATTATGTGCGAGAATCTGAGAAAATCTAAAAAAAAAAACATCGAAGGTGTTTATAATTTATTGTTATTATTAGCAATGGCATTGTTTACTTCCTTTGTTTAGGCTACGACTGAATTCCATAAGCCATGTCTCGATTCCTAAGGTGTTTAAGCTGTCGTTAGACAAACTTGACAAGAAACTTAAGTAAACAAATCGTGTAAGCCGAATCAATAAACTATTTTTTATTATCATGCAAAATAGAAGCCACTGATTGTGTGTGTGTGGGTAATATGATATGAAACATGTTTTGGGTAATCAAAAATGATTTCCAGAGAGAACAAATTGGAAATTGAAACTGTTACACTAAGTCTGACACACATCAAAAACTCGAAACACAGAAAAATATACAAAAATTATACAAAATTTGAAGTCAACTAAAAAAATGTCGGTGGCATATACGAGCATAGAAGAGGAAGTCATGGACTATCTATTCGAACAGAAGATGCGCGAACGTGATCTACAGAACCAAAGAGATGAGCTCAAAATCAACATGAATAAAATCGAAGATCAATTGGGTATGCTGCAGGATCGGGATGATGACCAAACCTGCATGATTGCAACGGGGAATCTCTATCAACTGAGCAATGTCAAACAGGTGAAGGAGGCTCTTTTGGCCAATCTAACCGCCTGCATGCAACCGTATCTTAAGCTTCATCGCAAACTGACACGTCTGCAGCGCAATATTTCTGAAGATCACACTGTATTGTATGTGAATTACATAAGTAATCCAAGAAACTAAATTCTAAGCTTAATAAAATTAAAAAATTTTGGTAAATATTCGAATGGAATATTATTTTATCATAGCTCTATACCTCCTCAAAGAGAGTCAGTTCTTTAAAATGTGTTTGAAGATTTATTATCACGAATTGTTGTACTCCAGACTTTATCTCAACTTTAATCACCATAATGGGAACCTCAACTCATTGTTCAAGTTCAAAGACAATCGTCAACTTGAATAACATTTGAAAACGCAACAACAACGACATTAAGACAAAAACATCCCACGACAAATTTGAGGAGTTGCGTTTCGTCTGAATTTTGATGGATTGTAATTTCACTGTGAGAAGGCATCGTCTGCCAAACAAACCCAAAAAAGATATCCGAAAACTTGTCATAATTAAATGTGTAATATTTGTCTTCGCTTTCGACACCTTGGCTCCCTCCCTCCACTTAAGTCGTCGGCTCAACGAGCCGTGAGCTGCGCACGCGCACGCGCTGACTGCATCAACGTTGGGGAAGGGAAAGGTAGAGCGAAAAGGTAGGGGAAAACGGGTAGTCGGATCGTGTAAATTATAAAAAATCATGCACATTTCATCAGCTTTGAAGTCTATTCCCCAGTTTCAACTTACTCGCAACGCACAACTGCAACACATCGTTCCGCTTGCCTCGTTTCAAAAGCGAAAAGTGCGTCGACTTTTTTTCTGTGGCCTATTGTATTTCCCGCGAGCTTTGTGCCTGCTTTTCATTATGAACTTTCGTTTGTGTGTTTGTTTTTGTTTTATTTTTATTTTGCTTTGGCTTACAATTCGTTGTGTTGTGTTGTGTTGTGTTGTCGCTGTTGTGTGTTTGGATGCTGTGACTCCATTTTTATGGCACGTGCGCTCAACTTAAGTTGCCCCTGTGGAAATTTACGACCGTTCCACATAAAATGGTTTTTTAATAAGTACCTTAATGAGAGTACAGCTTTAAATGTAATATTATGAGCTAGTTCCATTGTATGTACATAAATTTATCGATAAAAGAATCGTATATTTATCGCATATGAATTATTGCTGCATTTCCTATTGGGCATGTTGCCTTTATTGGTTTTAAGCATTTTTCTCCAATTTAAAAATCCATCAATTTCATTTACATAAAAGACGAAATTGTTTTGCTGCTGCTGCCGCTGCCGCTGTAGTTCGATTGTTTTGCTGTGCTTTGTATTGTTTAGTCTGGTCTGTCGAACCCTTGGCTCGTGTTTCCATGTTGTTAACAAGACTGATTAATGGGCACGATTAGCATAAGTAAACATTACGCAAATTTTTTTACATTGTGTGTACTCCACACACAATCGTATCGTGATTCAATATTAGATTTGCAGTTACACAGAAATTCAGGTTGCGGCAGCCTAACAAACAAGTGCACACCAAATGGGTGTAGTATCAAGCAGCTAAATTGTGTCGACGTTAATTAAAAAGCCACACAAAAATTTGCATACAAGACGAAAATTGGTTGCTTAAAATTGAGTTTGTCTGCGAATTTATGCGCCAAGCCGGCGGCCATTTGGCGTTTTTCAAACGCTGTCACTGTCAACTGTCAGTTCAACATCAAGCACATAAATTCAAAAAAAAAAAAAGATCTGTAATTGCTTTAACAAATACCTGAGAAGTTTGTAATGGTAGTATATTGTGTGGGAACAAGATAACGAAAGTTGGTAAGTGATGATGAGATCCTGTTTATAACATAGGGGACTCTTCACTCACCTGTCTAAATGAATACATTCATTTATTTTATAGATGTTGGAGCTGAAGAAAAACAACAAAAATATATATAAGAACCGTAATGATAAATGGCATAGTTCAAAATCTTATTTATATATGGAATAATTAAGTAGATTGTTTTATTGGCAAGCATAAATTATGGGCTAAGACCAAGACAAGTCACAGGCAGAATAAAGACGAGCTATTTACCATTCGAGGGCCCTCGAAGCTTTAAGTCAAACGTGTGCCACTTGACGATCGCCCCCATACGATCCCACACAGATGTAGGTTTAACAAATGCTATAATACCATAATGGTGTCATTTTGATATGCGATGTGCTGCCAACGCCAATGACGCCCCCATGCCACGATCTACAGTTGGCCTAATCTTTGTCTTAGCCTAACTCGAAAAAAAAAACACTTTTGACATCGCACCAGTGGCTTTATTCGGTTTATTCGTGTAAGGCGTGCGTTTTAACTCATTAATACAGTGACTACGATGCGATCCTATCCATGCTGATACGACTCCGACTTTGTATATATCGAAGGCATGGCACAGTGGGCACAGTGGATTTGAAAGATTTACAAAATACAAATAATATGACATTATTAAAAGAAGAAGAATGAACTGCAGCATTGTCTGATGGCTTTAATGTAGCCCCTAATTTGAGTTGATTGATTAAGTATCGATAGTTTTAACTATCGCTACAATCGTTTGTATTGGTTTCAATTGGTATATCCATTTCAAAAAGAGTTAGCATTGTTCGATAATACAAACAAAGATCCTCTTCACGCCGCTGAAGATGATTTTTGGCTTCTTCAAAAACCGTTTACATTGACGCCCACTGTGCTCCAGCAGCGTTGTGTGTGCATCGTGTGCCTCCAAATTTGTAACCCCAGGGTCTGCGTTGGTGTTGTATTGGAGGTGCAGTTGCCGCATTCGGTTTGGCCCGGCCGAAGCACAGCGATTTTAAACGGATTTATGCATCGGCCGCCAGATTTCATACAAATTTCCTAAAGGGTTTCGTTTTTTACTCTTTCATCAGTTGTTGTTTTTACGTTGCGTGGGTTAAACCATTGCAGCTTTTCATTTCGATGCTGCAGCCATAAATTGTTGTTGTTGTTGCATGTGGCAGTTGTTTTTGTATATGGCTTGTGGTTTTTTTGGTTGCCAGTCGTGAAAGTTGCGTGTATCGCGTGAAGTAGTAGAAAAGTTCAATATTTTTCAAAATAATTGTAGAAAGTTTTTTTTTTCTTTTTCATTTCTTATTGCATTTATTGAAGTGCTTATGCAACGCCACAAAAAAAAAAAAAAAAAAAAGATAATATTTATGAGCAGAGATTCGCTTAGAGGCGTGTGCAGGCCAAACGGATTTGATTGAAACCTAATTGCCTATCAATTGTGGTTGAACAGTTCAATGGACATTGACATGAGGCAAGTGATATGAAAATTCGAAGCAGCCAAGTACAAATTAATCGGTTATGTATTCAAATATACAACATGTGCTTTCGAATATACTTTAATACTAAAATTGGACAGCAACGAAAGTTTTTCTTTTCTAGGTTTTGCATTTGAGCATTTACTGAAGTATCTTCTTATTACAGCATTTACATCCTGTTTCATATCTCATTTATTAACCCGAAAACACAAAAAAGGGAGTCATCATTTATTAAAGCTTTAGTTAAGGTTAATTTTGTTAAAAAATTACTCATAATGTGGCACAATTATTTCATATTTCTCTTTCGTTCGCCGATAATAAATATGTACATCGGATAATAACACCTCTGGCCATATCGTCAATCCCAGTGGTCTGTGTAGTAATGCATCAAGACATTATGCTGTATGGAGACCAAGTGTCGCAGCTTGACCCACATACCAACTGAGTAAGTATGTGAGAAGAAACCACCGGGCGGCTGACCAACTCCCCAAATCAAATGAAACTTGAACGCAACGCAACGCAAAACAACGATGCGAAATTGGCAAAAAGAAAATCACGACCGTCTTACTTACTGACTGACTGACATAAGCGGAGCGTGTTGCCAAAAAGGAAACCAGTCGACAGCTTTATGATGGGAACCGGCGAAAGAAAAACAACAAAATGTAAACGAACTGTTTTGAAAAATCAAAAAACTGTGTTGACGTTCGCCACAGAAGCAATTAGGCGACGACTCTTATCGACGTCATTCTGCTTCAGTTTCACAAAATATATCACAGCGATTCAGTACTGTATTGGTATTGGACACACTTAAGTGTCTCTGGGCCAACTTAAATATTCAAAAGCCTAAAAAACATTCATGGGTTAACCGAATATTGTGGACTCTTCTGCGGATACTTAAACGTTTTTCCAAAAATGTAACCTTTTCTATAAGCTTGATAATATATATATTTTGAATAGCTCTTAACCCAAACCGAATACATTTTATTTGAAGGAAGATTTACAACCACATTGATCAAAAAACCATAAAATCCCTTTTATCAATAGAGTAACGAAAGCAATAAAAAAAAACATGGGACTGCAAAAAAAAAGTAACGTATAAAAAACATAAACTGTGCATTGCCTTTAAACGACCTTCGCCATTTCGAGTTGCCTTTAAAAGTATTTCGCTGTTGATGTTTTCTTCTTGAACATTTTTATAGGGCTTGTGCATTTTGTTGTTGCTTCCATTGCCACGGATGCATAAAACATGTTACTGATCGTTCGCTCTCCGGAGTCGCCTTTGCCTTCAGGTAAAAACGTAAACATCAACTTCTCTTTGCGTGCTCATCCGATCGGCAACATTTCCGTCAACGAACCCAGGCCCCAAAAGCACAGACCCCAAGAAACATGGCAACAACGCGCCTCAAGTGGCGTGATCTCTACCCATATGTGTTAGCTTGTCAGTGCTTATAAGTGTGTGTGTGTGTGTTTGTGTGTGAAGTGGAGTCGACCATTTGAAGGTCGCACAATGTTTCTATAGGTTGGAAGGGGGCCTGCACGAGAGAGGCTGGTCGGAAACTGTGCACAGAAAGCGCGCCAAAAATGAGAACTTCAAGCTGTTGCCTAAGCTGTGTTGCCAAAGTCGAGTTCAATTTTCAGTTGCACCTTAATGAGCGTCCAAGATTTATGGCAAGGTGTTTGAATCTAATCCATGTTTGGGCTTTATGATTTACGGCTTTCAAAACGCTAGCAGCATATTGAAAAATATATGTGTTTGTATTGATTGATGTTCTTAATTTGTTCAAGCAGTTTTCACAAGAAAAATTGGAAAGTTGCAAATTAAATTTTATTCATTTTATGTGTTTTTGTTAATACGCTATGGTAATTTTAATGAGGTTTTCTTTTATAGAAAAGTTTTTTAGTTAGTTTACAAGAATTCTACCCAGGTATTCCATTTCAAAATGTCTAATCCAATTATGTCATTATTTGCTTTATTTTCTTAACGCATACAAAACGCTCTGCAATCACATTGCACTCTCAAGAATTGCTAGTTATTTATTGGTTTTAAGTGGCAAATGATATGCGTGTGATTGGAATTCATCGAATGCAAACTGACGCCTTTGCACTTCGTTTGCCACATATGACAAGCGGCGAAGAAGAAGAATGAAAACAACACAAAAAAAAAACGTGATTCGAGTGGCTTTTTTTGTTGTTGGTTGTTGTTGTTGCCTCCTCCTTTGGTTGAGCTGATCCAGCAGCGATTGAAGGCGTATCTGGTTTCGCCTTCGCTTTTCAACTGCAATCATTTTCACTTGAGTTCAGTTCAGTTACAAAGCCAAAGTCGCGCTTGTCAATTTGCATCCACGGCGATTGATAAAGACGAGCGACAACTTGGCGCTCTCAACAACAATTTATGGCCAAAGCCATACAGGCCAGATGAATAGGCATAGAGAGAGGCAACCATGGTCATTCACTTGACTAGCGGTAGCCCACATATTCGTAAAGTATATGTATTTATGTGGAATCCTCGGTTTGTTAATCGAATTGCGTACAACGTTTTAACACCTTCAACAGCAACGAGCCCTTCATTTCATTAGAGATGATATCGTGATCGAAACGATATTTAATTCGATATAATAAAACGGAGTACATCAATAAACCTCATCAGTTAACATTAAGTAAAAGAATAATGCCAAATGTTTATTAAAAGCGTTAGCAATTAAAAAATTATATGTTTTTCATCATCATCATTAGAAACTCACATTTTTATCTGTAGTTTAAACATTTGTTTATATATTTTGCTCATTGTACATAATTTGAAGCCCAAACAATTTGATATGCTAGACTTTTAATATGCAAATGAATTGCGTATTTAGTGTGGGGACTTTTAATTGTTGGGTTTCGCATCAAGGTTTCAAGCTATCCAATGTTAATTGTCTCAACTGCTCAGTATAATTTAACAGTTATTTACGTAATTGGGCATTTACACGTGTTTTATGTTCAAATTATAGCTTGGCACATGCCATGACCTGTGTCAGCACTTTGTTTCAGGCAAAAAGAAAATTAAGTTAAAAAGTTGGGCCAGCTTTCGTTAATGATAAAATGGGCGGTCATGGAAGGTCAACTGATGTACAGAGAATACTTGAAACAATGTGCTCTTGAAAAGACGATGCGTAGGCAACAATAGTTGTAAGCTTTTTAACATTTCGAGTTAGCAAAAGATTAAAGAGTATTTTAACGTATTTTTTGTTTAACTGTAATGATTACATAGTAACAATACTACAAATGTTTTGCTAACGAATAAGAAAACAAGTTAATACAATAATCGATTTAAAATTGGCTTAGAAATATAATTTGCAGTTCGTTTATATAATCGGTAATTGTTTTCGTGACTTGGCTATTTGCACATTCAAAATTAAATATACGTTTAGGCAGCAAAGTTTGACATTTAAAAATTTGTTTATTTGCTAACAAGGCATAATTTGTGTGGTAATAAAGTTAACCGGTGAGTTTAAATATCGCGTAGATTTTTCTAAGCAGTCGAATCCTAAATTAAACAAATATTTAAGTGCACGTCTATATATTTACATTTCTTTCGATATGTATTAGCTTTATTCAAAACTTGAATACAGTGGCTTGGATCTATGTCAGAAAGTTCTTTGCTATTAAAAACCATTTGTTTGTTTACTCAGCCTTGAGGCATTGAGTGGAGTTGTTTGTGCGACACAAAGCTGTTCATTCATTCAATAATTGAAACACATAGATCGAGTATATATGCTATTTATATATATATAGGTTCACACATATGCATGTATATACAGGAAATGCAGCGTATGGCAACATTTAAAAGGCTGTTGCTTCTGAAGCTGTTGTTTTTTGTGCAAACAAATGTATCTGGAGGCACACATTGAGGCATGCTGCTGGATGATTTAGTAGGCGTTGCAACATGCGGCCATATGCATGCAGCATGCCACATTCAGAGCGCACAGCCACTTAAAATTTAAAAGGCTGCCCACACACACAACACAACACACACACACGAATACAGAACTCAGCTTTTTTTGCCTTGATGCGCAGCGAACTTTTCGCGCCTGCTTTCAATCGTTGTTGCTTAAGGTTTCCCTTCTGGTGTGGGCAGTCACCAGACCTCCCCCTTCCCCTTTCCCCCTCGTTAACCCTTCTAGCTGCGCGTTCAGCCTCATTGGGGGCAACGCATGCGCAAATTGTGCGCCGGCTGCGCTGGCAATAAATTCATAAAAAATCATTAAGCAGAATTTAAAATCCAAACTTTGCGCACATCTGTAGCCACAAGGGAACGACGTTGGAGCAAAGAAGACAAGGAGTTAAACGCATACGACGGATAAGGAGCAGGCAGGGGGAGGAAGTTGATGCGGAAAGTTGTCGCATTAATTTCAAGCTTAAGCGCAGCATTGAACCTATAAATGATATCTTAAGCAGCCAGCAAACACATAAATTGAACTGAAAACTGAGAGCGAGACAGCTTAATGCAGTCATGAGCATATTGATGCCACCAGGTGCAGCAAATGAGATGTGAGTATGTTAGAATGCCAAGGGACACTCAGACGATGACATTTATTTATTGTTTATGGCAAGTTAGCATGCAGGACATATGCTAAAAGAACATGCGATAAAGGTTTGTTTGTGTACGACCGAAATGGAATCCCTTGAGCGCTGACTATAAAGATAGGTTCTCAAAATAATAAACTGTTTCTAAGGTTACGATAAGAATATTGACGAGTAACAAAGATACCAGCAAATGACATAAAACTGAAATTAATAAGCAAAAATATTTATTTATAATAAAAATTGTTTACTTTATGTAAAGAAATCGTTAAAAAAAGCTCATCATAAAAACAGTATATTTATATTTATGTCTAAATAAATATGTGTTCATGACAGCATTAAGGCCAAAAACTAAAAAAAGGAAAAAATAAAATAAAAATAAATAAAATCGCTCGCAAAAATTAATCACAAAATTTTGCATGCTGCGCATGAACTCGAAGACGATACAACAAATGACACCATACAACGCTGAGACGAACCAAACCGAAACGAAAACAAAAATTATTTTAATTTTCTGCTACGCTTGATGCATGTTCAAATACCCTAACAACAACGGTAACATTAGTTTGAAGCGACTTTACGAAAATATTTAGTTAACCAAAGCTAAGATTTTACACAGTTTCTCAACATATACATATATCAAGATATTGTAAATTAATGATCAAAAGCTAGTTATAGTTACATTTTTGATGGGTAAGTATAGTGTAGTGTAAGTTAAAGATTCAATATATCGGGTGAGGATCGTCTTGGAGTCAACAGTATTTTGGGTATTAAAAGTTGACAGACCAAATAAACGAAGAATTCAGAGTAGGGTGTGGCAAATATGCGCAGCTTGCAGATACAGATACAAGATACAAGCTATATAGTTTAGCATACAAATAAACATATATGTACACATAAAGCATATGAGATATTTATGTGACATTCGCATTGGAAATTAACAGCAGACTGCTTCAAATTAATGTTGACACTTGTTGGGCCTTCAATATCTTGTGTTTAACCAATGGAAATAACTCATTAGAATTGCCAAAGGCATCACAAGGTTGAAAGGGGACGACAACCAACTTCAAGGCTTGAGCTCAACCCCAACCCAACTGAAGCTCGAAGACTTGCAGTCTATTCTTATTTTTGTGTTCTTTTCAGTTCGTTTTTCTTTTCTTCTTTGCATGCAAGGATGAAATAAAACAAAAGCGAATCTCATTGTTGATCAAATCTCTCGGAGAACTTGAACTTATCAACATATCTCGCTCGCTTTCTACTGATTCTTGCTGTTTGTTGGGTTTTTAGGTTAGTGCTGTTCTCAAATTTCTTTTCGCCTCAAAAGTTATCAACTTCTTCCATTCTTTACTGCTAAAATTCAATTCCAAGTCTTCGGTGTTTTTGTTTTTGTACAAGCCCCGATTAAGTTATCTCGCTTGCTCTCAACTTTCCCGCTTAGTATTTTCTTCAATCCGCTAAAGTCATAACACGCATTAGTCATTTATCTATCTTCTCTCTCATTCACTGACTGGTTAACATTACAACACTTAAGTTAAACCAGGCTTTATGCCAACTCTTGCCATGGCTTAAGTAGCACCGATCATCGGCTAAATCCCTCCCTCTCTGTCTATCTCTCTCTCACTCTTCTTCTCCTTGCCATGGGCCACATGTGGTGTTTGTTGTGCACACACAGCACTATCGCGGATTTCTCTGCATGTTCTGGCAAATGTTTGCCATTTGACAACAGCAGCCAGGTTGTGTTTTCACCATATCTCGATGCTGCCGATCTTTCGGTTTCGGTGTCCCCGGCAACATTTCTATTATTTATACCAGTTCACAGCCAGCCAGCCAGCCAGCCAGCCAGCACCAATATTTGCAAGATGCTCTGCCAGTTTTCACACTTTCCTTATGCCCGCTGGCTTGCTCAGTGGCTAAATGGAAGTGTGCGGCTTGATGTAGCAATTAAAAATAATTTGTTTGTCTTGTTTTGTGTCAAAACTCATGAAAATACATCATAATAATAAAAATATTGCTAAACGTCTTAAGGAGCGTCTTTTCTTCTAGCAGATGTCCAAATAACTGTGAGAAACAGATAATAGTTGGTTAGCAAATGCTTCTAAACTTGTTACAAGTAGGGTTACAAAGGAGTTTCGAATAGTTAAAGTAAGAAGGAATGATTAATCTTTTCTTATACCTTTTGAAAGTCTTTGGATAAGGTTCTCATATAATAATAATATTATTTTTCACTTTAATAAAATAAATATTCCTACAAATGTTTAAAAAATGTAATACTTTTGGACTAAAGAATAGCTTCCATTTCCATATAAGGAACTTTAATTACAGCTGTCATTCATTTAGTTTTAGAACTGCCCATCTACTGAAACTTCCGACAGAAGACCTTCAATGAGTTTTTTTTCTTTTTTGTAACTGGTTATTAGCTGTTTGCGCATTCAACTCCACTCAACTCAAGTCGAGTCGAGTAGCTCGTAGCTCTCTTGAGAATGCTGCAAATTGTAAACCTTTCTTGTCTCGTCTCAGGTCGATTTTGATTGAAAGGCAAATAAGCTGCCGTTTCAACAACAAAAACAAAAACGACAACTGGGGGGATGGGATACAATAAAAATCCATTTGGCGACGATGACAGTGGCGACAATAACAACAACAACAATAATACAAAGCGTATAAATCATTTGCGTAGACTGAAATGCAAATCTTTGCAGATTAATACAGAAAAAAAAAATACCTCGTATGGTATAATTAAGCATCTAGCGGCTTGACACGATTTTAAAACCTAAACCTGTCAAATTGAAGCTATCGTTAAAGATAAGAAACGTCGTCGATTTTAGCTTCTATCGTCTATCGAATAGTTTGGCTTGGATTGAGCTTAGTATGCAGCTCAGAAATGATTGCGTTTGTGGTTTTCTATTTGTTTTAATTAAATGCCAATCTATATACGTAATTGCGGCACATTAGGCAAAACTAACGTACATAAAGTATAACTAAAATGCCGGCCATAGGTATTATCTGCTTTAATTGAAATCGAAACTGACATTAATTGACTAACCCGATAAGCTGGCAGTTGAAAGTCGTTTTCAAGTATCCATCTATGTATGTATCTCTGTAGGCTAGAGGTACGGTCAGATACGTTGTATCTGTGTATCTGACCAGCGTAAGACAGCAAAATGTTTTGCGTGATAGCTCCGACTTGGTATCTCAATGCTTGAAGCAAAGCCCACAATAAGTTCTGTGTGTTTAGACTATTAACTACCCTGTATAAAAAGTAAACTACAAACCTGAAAGAAAAATTATTATGATATTCCTGAGTTAGAACTTTTTTCAGTTAAAAACATTATTTGCTTCAATAAATTTCTCACACTAATCTTATTTATTGTTTTGTTAGATTCCGTTTCAACAAAAACCTGCTGTTAGAATATGTGAAAAATATTTGCAGCTGAGGTTAATTATCATACCAAGAATGCTCATAACAATAAGCTAAATACGCAAAAGTGCTTTGTTATTGAAATCAATAATGATTATAATTACAGTAATTGCTATTATTATCATTATTTTTGTTGTTTTTACACAGTCCAAAAGCTCAAAAACTTTAAACAGCAACAAAATGCAAGACCTTGACTTCATATTGCTATCTTGCACTCTTAGCCAATATTTTTTTGGCATAACAGCTTAACACTTTAGGCTACAAAAAATATATATATTTTTGATCTTAACATTTGCATTTCAAAATGTTGACAATTGAAGGTTATTTATTGCCATTGGTGGGGACACGACAGGAAATTAGGCAACAAAAAAATATATAGTCTGATATTTAACTATATTCGTTATGGTAATTACACTGGCAACAAAATAAGCAAACTTTGTTGATCCAAGCTTGAAAAGTCAGGTTCAACTTGATGTTAGGAAAGGTCAACAATGTGGACTGGCTTGAAGTAGTATTGTTTTGTATTATGGGGCGTTGTTGCATACTTAATGATCACCCGAGGCACATGACCAACGAGTACCTTAATTAAAGGTTAAGGTCAAGTTTAAGCAAAACATATTGAGTTTGAATATTTAGATATGCTCATATCGTATATACGATCGTATATTTTTAACATTTCAGACGACAGTTTAAGAATAAGTATGAGCTCTTTTTAACGTCTTTCATTTTGTGTCTCTGCCTTTCTCTTTCTCTCTATATCTCTTACTATAACTCCCTCTATCGATCATAGTTTTTGGTCCTAATGCCATTAACACTCAAGTGTTTTATAGTACATCCCACACACCATTCATTCATATATACATTTTAATTAATAATCGTTTCGTGCCGCATTGCAAATTAATCAAAGAAAAAACCATTTTAATTAATTGACAAAATTGCATATTGAACAGTGCACTTTACGGCTAACAACAACTTACTTAATGCTTTGCATATATTCAGATGCATATCGCTGTCGCCAACGTGCAAATTGTCTATCACTGTAATGCCACCAGGCAGGTATTCGAATGTGCCTGTGTGTATGTGTATGTGTGTGGGTTGCAATTAGAAGGTCGCTTGTGTGCGGTCTATAAATTCCAAATTGTTATTAACCTGCCTTATTATGAATGGGGCATTAGGCTAGGCTTTGTTTCTATTTGTCGAACAATTGAACAATTGCATTTGCAATTTACATAAATAAACTTGCCTGAGAAGTTTTAGCTTTAAATATTACATTATGTTTTGGAAACATGATTTTTCAACAAGATTCATGCTGCATTCATGAAAACATGATTTTTAATTATCAGCCATGTTTTCGTTCTAGCCCAAGATATCCCTCTTTAAGAACTTGTCGAATGCATCATCATATCAAGGATGGTATGTATTAAAATTATCTCAGCATGCGATCGTAGCGTGCAATTAGAAAATTTATCGATTTTCAAATAGTTGTGCTGTTCATGTAGCAAAATCTATCATTTATTTCCCCACTTCTTTCTCTGTCTGTTCATGCAACATTTCATGCAAGAATTCTCAAACCTGAGTTCGTGCTCTTGGCCAGATGCACTCATTAATGCATAATTGTACACAATTAACTGACAAGGAGGACAGACAAGGAGGCGAGCGGGAGGAGGCCAGCTGATCGGGGTGGGTATAAAGATTGAGCTGATGGCGATGCTGGAAATAGCCAATCAATGGGAAATGCAACAATTCGTTTGGTTCGCCAAAACTTCAACCAACTTCAAGCCCAGATACGAACTTTTATGTGTAATCGATATCTTTAGAGTACTTGTAATGTGTGTTTGTGTATGTGTATGGTAATGTGGATGGATAGGGGTACTCAGGCTGAGCTGCACTGTACAAGTACGCTCGGTATTTGCTCTGGATTTCTTTTCATGTCGCCACCAAATGTAACGCGTGAGCGATTTTTTTATTTTTCACGGCAACGTTGTTTGTTTAAACTTTTAACGCTTTTCAGCTTGACTTGATTTTGGGGCGTTCGACAACAACAACAACAACAGCAGCAACAACAGTGAGAGCCAGAGCATAAACAACGTTGAACTCGTTTTCCCACGTTGGAAATTCTTCAATTTGCATGCCACAAATGCGCAATCACAACTGACACCTTTTCAGATGGCGATAGATACATACATACACATGTGTATGTGCTACACTCACTTCAGATACTTGAATTTATGTCGAAACTCGAAACTTCAAAAGTCGAGTATTTCCACACTAAATGTTTTTTCTTATCTTACAGGCTTTTTTACATTTTACTTACATTTTAAAAATTATTATAATGGATTTAAGTTGTGCTAAACTGAACATTGTTTAACCCAATACTTAGTTCAATTTATCCCACGTTCCCAAAAAAAATGGTGCTTACTTTATGTCCACATCATTGAACAACTGCAAAATGTACAAAATCATTAAGAAAACAACTGAATAGATATTTTACGAAGACATGCCCTAAGCCGTAACCAAAATAAATAAAATTGCTAAAACCATAAAAAAAAAGTAGTGTGTGACAAAAGTTTAACAACGACGAATCATTGTACGAAAGCGGAATGAAATAAGCAAAGCGCAAAAAATAAATCTGACAGCAAATTGACACAAATATTTCTTTTTGGCAAAACCTTTCAGCTGTGAATTTGTTATTAAGTTTTATGAATGGCAAAAATTACGTAAAGTGGTTTGAAATAATTACCAAAACTATTGTAAAATATTGTAGATTTCCCTAACACAAAATAAAATATATATTCAAAGATTTATCATCGGGCATCACTGTCTTAACTTCAATGCTCCATACCTCCGGTGTTTCTCAACCGATTTCAATAACATTTTCACAGATTGTCATTATTTCGTCTAATGTTTGAAACTGCATCATCAAGTTTCCAAGTTCGAGATTTTGTTGTTATCGAACACATGTATATATCGGAAACGGAAAGAGTTATCGAAATGTTGAAACAAACTTGTACTGCGTAGGGATTAGGCAAGCTTATGTTCCAAATCTGGAGTGTCTAGCTCTTATAATCTCTGAGATCGACGCGTTCATACATACATACGGACGGACGGACGGACGGACAGACGGACATGGCTATATCGACTCGGCTGTTGATGCTGATCAAGAATATATATACTTTATGGGGTCGGAGATACTTTCTTCTGCGTGTTACATACTTTTGCACAAATCCATTATACCCTTTTTATCCATTTTCAATGGGTTCAGGGTATAACAAAAAATCACTCGCGTGCTGCTCTTTCCGGTTGCCACAAAATCCGTGTTAAAATTTTTTCCACAATTAAGAGACGAAACCGGACCCACAACATATGAATATTCAAAATCAAACTCTTTTCATTAACTCTTTTTAATTTTATACAAATTCAAATGCTTTAGTTAATTACAGCGACTCAGTTTATGTAGGCAATGTGGATGGCTCGCTCTCTACTACTACAGAGATCTAAGCCTGGCCAACATGATATGATAGCCAAACTGTGAGTTCACTCAACTCTGAAAATAACTATCCATAGACAGACAAACAACTCACAACATATTGCTGACATTATGATGAATGCGACTCGACTCATTAAATCAAGCCACATAATTTTTTTTTCACTGTTATTATTACTATTATTATTGTTTTAGCTATGAGTGAGAGTGACCATGAATATTTAAGATCTTAAGTCGTGTGGCATAAACAAAAATTATTTATGTTAATTAGTATTTTCGTACGTTTTTTTATATCATAATTAAGTTGTACGTTTCATTTGCACAAACGTTTTTTTTTTATTATTTCATTTGCGGTTGTAAATACTTTTGGAAATATGTTTATTTGCGGTTCCCAGTGCTATAGGCAAGAGATTTATTATTATCTGTGCTAAATATAGTTGAGATGTGATAGTTAATGGGCTTTGCTAGCAGCAACATTGGACATAATGCTTATAAATGGGCTCTTTCCAAGGTTGATTGCATACGAAACTGGGTTATGGGACTTTTTTTGGCATTTGCAAAAAATTATAATTGGATTATTGTCTGAAGTTCATACAAACTTGAATAATTTAAAAAAAGATCGCACATAATTTAGCTTTGATATCTTTTTTAGATATTTGCGAGCAGATAAACTTTATTAAGATTAATAAGACTTTCGAAGAGAAGAGCAGTATTTTGTGAAATCTGCAGATTAGACAATCTCATCTTGATAACTGGAAGAAACCCATAAGAAAAGGTGTGATGATGTTTTTCAAAAGTTCGAAACTATTTGTGATCGGATTAAGTAAATAAATTTTAACATAAGATATTCTCTTTTTAAAAATCTATAGCATACTTCCAGGTATAATTATTTGATTCCTTTAAAATCGAACAACTTGAATATTAAAGAGGTAGCTTTCAGTCGTTGCTAAAACTTTAAAACAGCAAGCTTTGCGGTTCGATAACTCGTCTGGATTCTGCAGCAAGCACATTTCAATTGCTTGCCGCTGTTGCATTGACGAAAATGCATTCATCAGCATAATTAAGTCGTCAATAGGTGGACACAATTTATGTCATTAGCAAACGAATGGGAGATGGAACGAAAGACATGCAACTTCAACTCCAGCTACATGTGGACTCGTCTGCCAGTTTGATTTATCAGTTGCAACATGTAGCATGGTCATGCTAAACTACTATTATATGCCAAACCATATAACATACCATGGGCCAGGCATTACATAACCGGGCAATAACAATATACACCGTTACTTGGCACGTTAATGAGCATACTGCCACGTATGAGGATGAGAGAGAGAGAGTCTGGCAGAGATCTTATGTAGGCAACGCACGTAAGGCAGAGGCAGAGGCAAGGCAAGACAAGACCCAGAAGCACGAAGAAATGTGCATATTAAGATAAGAATGTAATGGTCAGAGGCTCTGTCTCCGTCTCCGTTTCCAACTTGAAGTCAGACACAGCAGATCAGCACCAGCTCGACACTGGCCGCCAAAAGTTAGCGGCCAAGGAATGCCAACAGTTTCAGTTTCGGGCATGTACAACCATGGCTACATGCAACAACATTGTACATTGTACAACATGCACTCGACTTGCAACTGGTTCGTACAAACGGGTGGAAAGCGGGGGGATTCTAGGCTTTGTCTGAGTCGTCAGTCTGGTTATTTTTTTTATTTTTATTATTTTCGCCTTAAGCTTTGAAATGGGTCAATTTAGTGACAAGCGATGGCGTTTGCGATGCAATGTCGCTCCACAAGCTTTTCGGAAGATGCAACCACATCTTAGATAGCCACATAACAATCATTGTAAATGGCTTTTCTATTGATGTCCGCCAAACCACAGTAGCTATGTGTGTAGTTCATAAAAAACAGAATCTTATATATTATTTCAAAAAAAGAACTTCTAAACAAAGTATTGCGCTTTAAAATTTGTTTGCATTCGAAAGATTAATAACTATTTTTATGTTGTGAATCACTTAAGCTGGAATTATGAGTTTCCAGGAAATATATATTAACTATCGATAAATATATTATTCAAGTTCGCATTGCTTATAACTACTCATTATTATCGAGCATATTAACTTAATACCACGTATTGGAACAGATAAGTGGAGACTTAAGATAAAACTTATGTGTATTTGTGAATAGTTCAAGTTTTTTTGTTGACTTTTTATCTACATAGTGGAAACGATCCACCCACAAGAAAAAACCGGACAAAGCTTTGCACTTTTGGACTTTTGTTGTAATCAATTAAGTCCGAGAATTATGGCATTGTCAAGGGCAATGTCAGTTGGCATTGAAGTGCTATGAGTGCATTGGGCGTGGGTGCAACTGAGTTTTCCGTCAAGAAAAAGGAAAATGCAAGGGGCGTTAATAAATTAGAGCAAAATGGCCGAACCCAGAGAGTTTGAGTTATCAATCGAACAATTATTGTTTGCAATAAAGGTTTCTCTAAGCGACCCCCACTCGGACTTGGCCAGCACGCAAACAAGTCACGAATCTATGAATTTAGCCTAAGATTTTTGGGGCAGCTGCACAAACGTAAAGATGACGCCTTTACCTTTAAACATAACCCACTTTAATAATACAAATGGCAGTGACTGCAAAATGAAAGGATAGCTAAGCGATTTGTGTAAGCAATACTGTGTGAATTAATTTGTGAGTCAAAATGTTAATTAGATACACAAAATGTACCGTTGCAACTTAGTTAAAGCTTTCGAATCGAACGGATTAGGAAAGTCAATGACGGAGAAACATATTTATTACAATTTTTAGCTACAGTAAAACGAAGTTCAAGGTTAAGACATAAATGAACATATGTTTAAGATTGATTGTAAATGTACTCTACTTCACCGACATACATTTTTTTAAGGATTTTGTTGTCTAGGTCAGGTTTTAATGTGCTTGCTATTTGCTTAATTTTAGATATATGAAAGTCAAGCTTTAAGATTTAAGATAATTATATTACTGATATTTTTAAATTTTGTGAACTTACCGTAGTTCCTGCACACCTCTGGTGTCTTGCTGTTATCGTAACCAATCCAAGTAGCAAACTTTCTTTGCACACAAGCAAAACTTTTGGCAAATCGACAATTCAATTCTGCACTTGGGCGTATTTTTCGGGGTGGATGGAATGAATATTTGTTTATTTTACAATACACAAGATAAAGTTAGCGCACTTTTTAATGGACTGCTGTTATAGGCCCATAAATAGTTTATAGATTTCGAAAGACTTTAAAAGTCACAATGAAAAAAGCGTAAAAACTTGCACAAAAATTATGCCACGACGAGCGCGTCGAAAACGAACGAGCCTAAAACGGCGACTGAACCTGAACCGGAGCTCAGCTTCAAACTTTGAGCGCGCACACACATACATATACATATACTCAATGTCTTGCTCTCTCTCTCTTGTGCATGTTTGTATGTGTGGGAGTGCAAAACCAGTTTGTTTGAGTTTAACTGCCTGCCACATGTGGCAAATGTGTGTTTGCTTGTTGCGCTTGTTTGGTCAATCTGCTCTATCTCTCTTTCGCTCTATCTTTTGTCTTGCGATCTCTTGATCCGTCTCTCTCTTTCTGCCGCTCTCCCTCTCACGCTTGCTCGCTGCACGTTTTATGTTGCTTTGCCAGCAACTTTTAAATTAAAAGCCAACGGCTTCGTTGTCGTCGTCGTCGTCGTCATTGTTGTTGTTGTTTTTTTTCTTATTTGTATTTTTCCTCTTTTTTGTCGTTCTCTTTCTTCTGCTGCTTTGTTTGTCACATAATCAAAACAAACGCGCTTTTCGATCACGATGCGTTCTTTGTTTTTGTTTTTACTGCTGGTTGTTCTTGTAGTTTTTTCATGCTCTCTCGCTCACGCTTTGTGCCTACTCCGCAGCTCATTAACTTTTTACAGCTACCGTTTCTTCTGCATGCGAGCTCGTATGTATGTGTACGTATGTAATTAATTTGACGGCACTGAATTGTTAAAGCGCTCACAGCCGCCCAGATAAGCCTCAAACCCCGAATCCAACAGTTCCAGCTACAAACTTACCAGTAAATTTCGAGGCTGCCGTAAATTGCCTTGCGTCAAATCAAATTAGTTTCAGAGTTCAATCTGTTCATCCCAGAGAGCATAAGCAGCTGATTTTTGTTCTCCGTTTGAATCTTATTAGTTATTTATCCAACTTGCCTTTTCCACAACTTGACCTCAGAAGCGCTCGGTTTCTATTGTGATGATCATTTAATGATTTTTCACAATTAGATCTGTTCACTGATAACAGTACACAAAAATAATAGTACATACACATATTGTGTTTGCCTGTGTGTGTTTTGTATTATATATTTTTCTGCTACATATTTATTTAATCTTTTTTGACCACCCACAAAAAGCTGCACGCATTTGAATATATGTACATAATTTTGTTAACATTAGGAATCGCGTGTGAATTGCACATGTCTAGATGCATTTTAAGCATGGCCGCTACTAAAGATGAGAGTGTGAGGTCTTCTAGTGATGGTACGTGAACTTAAGTTCGTTGTCATACTCAACACTATTGTAAGCTAGTTCTTTTATGAAGGGTTTCAAATTGGAGCTGCTTACATGACACGAGCCAGCGCGATCCCAAAAAAAAGGAACCTAACTGCATCTTCCACTAACACACCCAGCTTCAAAACAGAAACCAGTTAAATTAAAGCACAAGAGTTGCATGCGACCCACGTCAAAAGGGACATGGCAAACACACATACAATTAAGAGACATGGGCTTGGATAAATATCAAAGACATACATACGTGTGTTCCTATGTATGCAACATGTCAGCTGCGACAGGCGGCAGACGTACCAATGCTTTTGGCTGAGCCAAAGTCTGGGGCGCATCATGACAACCTGCAATCAAGCGCCAGCAGGCAGGCAGAGCTTTGCAGACATGACGCGGTATCATCAGCAAAAGCAGCCGCATGCTGTATGCAGCGTATGCAACAAAGGTCTTCGCTACAATGAGGCGACATTTGTGCTGGGCTTTAACTTAAATTATGCACCAAACAAATAAGGTCTCACCATCGTACCATAATGATGCCAATGCACGAGCCCACAATCAAGTTGCCAGTTGCCTGCAACGAACACAACAGCAATTGCAAGTTGCAACTGCAACATTTCGTTGTCGCCAGTTCTACAAAGTCATGGTCGTTGCTGTCATTGTCATTATACGGTCATATGTATGTACGTTTGCCCCCAACAAATGTTGCCAGCAGCCCGACAACAACGATACCAACGGGCACATATAAAACTACAGCCAACAACCGCAAGAAACAATTAAGCTTAGCTGAGGCAAGGATCGTTAAGTCTGAGAAACTGGCATCAACTCACACAACATACATGCATGCAATTTTTGATAGCAAAATTTAGCTTAAAGCTACCAATTTAAACTGACAGCTGGTTCAAATGAACCACGTGCCAAGGCATTAAAAAGTTTGCACCTGTGGCCACCAATAAAGATAAATTTTCGATTAAGTGACAATTTAAGTGCCAAGTTTTTGGCCAGGACCCTACAGAGCACGAGCCAAAAAGAAACCTTTGCAGCCGCCTATAATCAAGAGGGGTAAAAAAAAAGCACAAGCAAAACCCATGATCCAAGTATAAGAAAAACCGGTTGCAGAGTGCTTGCAGGGGCAACGCATAATTTAACTTGCTTGTCGTCGTCAGTTCTCGGTTAAAAAAGACTTGAGAAGCCAACGCTCAAGCAAGCCGTGGGGTTCAGCTTTGCAATTCTGTGTGAGATGGCACAGCTCCCATTAGACGTAATCGTGTCGCAATTGTCGTTGATTGTTGTCGTCCGTATTTTGTTTTTTATCTGGTCCTCTCTTTCCCAACTGCCCACAAACGCAACTGATTAGCTAAAATGCGTGCGAATCTTCAATTGCAGATCTCGTCAATTTATTAAGATCAACGCAACTACATAAGCATGTAAATAGTAGCTTTGCTTCACTTTCGGAATTATTTTCTCGCTTTGTGAAGCGAATATATAAATTCAAACTTCGCGCCAAACACTGTATATCGAACCAAAACCGTTCACGATTCGAGCTGCCATTGTTATCGAAATATTGTTTACAATCGAACTGGCGAAGTGTTGTAAAGACCGTACAAATAAAGCAGCTGTGAATAAATACAAATTCGGCAAAAAATAATTAGTATTTGTTTGAAGCGCTTAATGAGACCAACCAAAAAACATATGACAAGTCAACGCTATCGCGTATTTAGTAGTAGGAAAAAATATCAAGTTATAAGCAATGAAAGACTGAAGCCAGCAAAAAAATGTAATCCAACAAAACTGCAGCGGCGAGTTGCAATACGGAGAAATGTGCCGTCAGATTCTGAGGATGACTCGCTGTGTAGTGACATGGAAATTGTTGCAGAAGAGGAGGTATTTTATATATACAAATTCATATCAGTTTAAGTTAACAAAACACTGTTTTATTTACAGCTGGATCAAGGAATGAATCAGAATAGTGCAATCAATTCATTAAAATCTACATTGCGTCCGCTGCTACAATTGTTCTCCGAGGAGTCCGCCCCCACAAAGCCGGGAAATGCAATAGAGGTTTCAAATCCCCACAGGCCACAAGTCATATACAAAAATATCAGTCTATCCACTTCGGATTCAGAAGAGTCTGTGCATGAAGAACAAAACATAACGTCTATGAAAATCGAAGCCTTAAATCCAGTAGAAGAAGAATCTAATCGTTCAAGTCGTTTTATATCTATAGATGAAGATAAGCGTATCTACCCCAGGCTAAAAAGATTTTTATGGTCGCCGAAGACGACAAATATATTTTTGGATTTATGGGAAAAACATTTAAGAGATTTTCGAAGCAAGCGAAAAAATGCCCACATCTTTAAGGAAATGGCTCAAGAAATGATTGAATACGGGCCGAGTGATAAGGAAATTAAACATAAAATGGACAATATGTCGAGAAAATACAGGTAACTTACAATCAGAGAAAAGCTCATTTTTAATAAAAGTACATTTCTTTAGGGTGGAGTCAATGAAAGTAAAAAGTGGAAATCCTACAAACTGGCAGTATTTTAAAAGACTTCAATTACTATTAATTGGAACACCTGCTGTCGACTTTGAAGAAGTTATATTTGAAAACACTGGTAATTCTTTTATAAAATAAGTATTTATTAAACAAATAATAACCATTAGATACCAATCACAGATTGTACGACATTTTTCAATGCGGACAGCAGTGATGAAAGCAGTGAATTTGATGATGTTGAGAATATTACCGCAAAGACGCCAGAACAAAAGTCAACGCCGATGGAAAGTGTTCAAAAAGCAGGAGTAGAGGACAAGGATGATGTGCATGTGAAAGAGTTAAAAGATGATCCCCATGAGACATTGCATCGTCCTCAAGAATGGACATACGAAACTAACGGAAGAACCGACCCAACTGCTGATCGACTGCTAGAAATTGAGGAAGAAAAGTTGGTTATTGAGAAGCATAAGCTACGCGTCATGGAGCACATATCGAGAGAACTTTCATCTATTAGTAAAACGCTAACTGAGTTACTTCGAAATACAAAAACGTAAAATAAAGTCAGAAAATGTTGGTCTAAATCGTAAAGTGTCACTTTGTTTAATGTTACAATACCAGTTAAGGACAATGTCAAATAAATTCACTTTTGATTTTACTTTGGCGCTATGCAACTTTATGCATGTTAGTATTTTTATTGGCTTTAGGTATTTTTTAGTCCCGCATTTGCGGTCACACTGCTTTGCACGCTATGACAAATGCTGGAAAACAAACGATGTTTATAATAAATGTGCAGGGTGAAGAGGGAAAATGTACCGAATCTCAGCTAGATATATTACTTAAAATCCACGACGGCCAATATCGTCTAGTAAAAAAGAAGAAACGCAGTTCTGTGTGGAATGTGTATCGCGAAATCGCGCGTCCCGACGGTACCAAGCTAAAATGGAGATACTATTGCTTGGGTTGCAAACGCGTAATGCAGTCAACTGGAGGCACCACGTCCAATCTGCGCATACACAAGTGCCATGTACGCTATTTAAAGCAGCACGGAAAAGATAGTGAGTTCTCCAAAACGCAGCGCATTACTAGTCGCAGCACAATACAAAAATTACCAGTTGCGAGTGGAAGGCTGATTCGATCGTTTGATCAGAACGTGGAATATAGCGATGAGGAGCTAGAAGATTACGAAGAGACCCAGATTGCAGATGACATAAGGACAGAGGTAAGTGTATGAATAGGCCAACACATTTCTCTCACTCGCTGATATATATTTTTCTACGTTAGCAGCAATTGGAGCATGTTGCTTCAACGGAAGTATCAGTGGCTCCCAATGAGCGTCCGCTTTTCAAGCTATTTTCCGAAGACGAATCATGGTCACCCGATACTATCGAGGAGCAGCAGACGCAGCCCATTGTCGAAATAGATCACATAACTGAAGAGCACTCAGAGGACTTTAGCAAGGAGACAATCCAACCAAATCCCACTAACAACGTACAAATTGACGATAACGCCGTATCGGAAGCTGAGAGCTATGCCCGCGCCTGGGCGCACACATTCCTCAAGTTGAGCGAGGATCAGAAGTTCTATGCTAAGCGTTCGATTGATGAGCTTCTAGTCTTGGGGCGTTTGGAGCGATTAAATATCTCGACAGTAACTTCCCTGACGACTAATTTATGAGTCTCCAATATACTCGAGAGATTGACATAATTTTAATAATTTATGAAAATGACTTAAATAAATACCCTTTAAAGCTCACAATGTTAAAAAAAAATTAAAATTAATTGATAATTAGTTTTACCTAAGAAAAAAAAAAACTGAAATTATTTTTTTAAATATAAACAAATTCCAAACGAAAAAGAAAATATCAACTGATACTTTACAGTATTTGTTATCATAAAACAGTTTTCTTATCAACAAATTGCCTTGAAGTAATTGTTGAAGCATGTTCTGTTTATATTTTTTTACCAACCTAAAAGAGTGAATTTAATTGTTTTATGTATATGTATTAAAAAAAACAATGCGTTTTAAATATTTTTCAATTTTTTTATTTTTTCCAATATATTTTTTTTTAGTTTTTTTTTTCATGTTTTCTTTGTTGCATTTTGCATTTTGTATATACTTTCTTTGCTTTGAATTACAAGTTGTTTATCTGTCATCTGCTTTTGCTTGATGTTCGCGAACGTGTACATTTCATATTTCATTTTGGGGGGCATTCTTAAATATTTTCGCCAGTTCTGATTTTTGTTTTCTCTGCTTGGTTTGTGTTACAAATTAAATGTGACTTTCAGTATTGAGAGCTTACGTATTTAAGATGCAGCTTTGAGGCCCTTATCAATGAGTGTAAGTGTTTGTGTATGTGGGGTCTATGTGTTTAGCATTAATGAATTCATATTAAATGTTAGATTAGGTCAACATCTTCGAATACGAAACTCTTAAAATTGAAAGCTGGTAAAAACGTTCAACAAAACTTTCGTGTAAAATTACAAATTCATAAATAATTCAATCAATTATATTGTATAAATATGTGTATAAATATATATGTATAATCTTTCTTTTGTTGTTGTTTTTTTTTCTTTTCTTTTTATTATTTATGTATGCATGTACCGAATTTATAGTACATTTTGAAATTTTTTTTTTTATTATTCATGCACATACACAAATATATATAAATATATATATATTTAGTTTATCAAATATGAATTTGAAGTGTGTTTGATGTTATTCTATTCTTTTGCTCAATTTTTTTGGTTTATCGTTTATAAATTTTACATTTTGGTTTTCCTGTCGCTTTGTCCCAGACTAAAACAAAAGAAAACAAAAAAGAAACACGGCTTCCCCATTTACAAATTTACATGGATATTTCTTTCCATCTTCTTCTGCTTGTTGTAGATGTTTGTTGTTGTTGTTGTTGTTATTATATATTATTTTTGCTTTTGCATCTGTTGCTGGTTGTGTTTGATGCCGCCGGATGCACTTGATGTTGTTTAACTGATTTGTTTATTTGTTTTTCTATGCGGTGCTTTCTGTTGTTGTATTTTGCAGCTCTTGAGCGCCATTCTATATAAGGGGGGAAGGGTTTGGCATTATGTCAAGAGATTGAAATCATAATGAGAATAATAAAGAAAAAAAACAAAAACGAATTAAACACAAAGTCGAAATTGCGTTTTCGTTTGCAACGTTGATCAAAAATGGTTAATGGCGCACTTGCATTTAAAAACATTTCGTTGCATCATGTTAGCCCACTGTTAAATTATTTTTTTATGTACTTGTGTACCAGAGTTAGATCAGCGACACGCTGTTACATGCATTTGATAAGAATTGTTAAGAACCAAAGCCTCTTATGTTAACTGAGTGTGTGTATGTGTGTGTGTGTGTGTATAGGTATGTTTGTTATTTAGTGGTTAATATGCAGCATAATTGTTAATGCATTTGTTGTTAGTATTTGTAGTTTGCCGCCACCGAAAGCCATGATATTAGCATTATTATTATTGTTGTTGCAGGGCTGCTAGTTGTTGTTGTTGTTGTTGGTTGTTACCGTTGGTGTTTTGTTTTTATTTTGTTCTGATTTTGGCTTCTAGTTCATTACCTGCTGTGGCTGCTCCATACCACCGCCTGGGCCATTTGGTTTGCGATTCTGGCGACGCGGACGGAACGGCTGACGAGGTGGTCCTTGGCCGCCTTGAACTAAACAGCAGCAAGGAGAGAAAATGTTAAGGATTAGCTTTTTTTTTTATGACATTTGGCTTTTAAATATTAGTAGCTTACTGTACTCGCCACCATCACGACGTGGTGGTGGTCCGTTGCGTCGGAAGAAACGTCTTTGGGGTCCACCGACGCCGCCTCCACGACGTGGCTGTCCATCACCGCCGCGCTGCCCACCATCCGAGTTGGGATCATGAACGCCGGGCT
This sequence comes from Scaptomyza reducta, assembly GCA_035044485.1. Lineage (NCBI taxonomy): Eukaryota > Metazoa > Arthropoda > Insecta > Diptera > Drosophilidae > Scaptomyza > Scaptomyza reducta. The sequence goes on from JAWNNV010000606.1 coordinate 811,823, forward strand.
CAGCGCTACCATCGCCGCCACCAAGGCCGCGACGCGTCTGGCGCGGATAGTAGTTGTTATAGCGACGCTGTCCACCAGGTCCACCAGGACCGCCTGGGCCGCCACGTGGTGCACCACCGCGTGGACCACCGGGAGGACCACCAGGGCCGCCACCGCCGGGACCGCGACGATAGTTTTGACGTGGCTGGCGAGGACCCGACTGCATCTGCTGCCCATCGAGCTGCTGCTGCTGCTGCTGTTGTTGTTGCTGCTGCTGCTGTGGCGGTGCCATATCATCACCCTCATCGCCCTCTTGCTTGCGGCGATTCTTCTTCATCCAGGGTCGGAAGTTACGACGCTTGTCCGCGGCAAATTGACTGCCGCGCACCGGCTCGCCGGACGGTCCGGTTACATTGGCAGCCTCGTTGCCCTTCTCGCCGATTACGACATCAAATTCAACAAGCTCACCATCGCCAACCGAGCGCACCGCCTTCTTGGGATTGTTGCGCGCTATGGCACTTTGGTGCACAAAGACATCCTCTTTGGTGTCGTTGCGATTGATGAAGCCGTAGCCGCTCTTCACATTGAACCATTTTACGGTGCCGGTAACTTTGGTGGCTGCAATAAAAACCAATAATTTTAAGGTTAGAAACGAATTCCAGCGTATAGATATCGTAACAAAGTGTATCAGCAAATTACAACTAACAATTCACTATGCAGAAGATTACCTTTTGTTTATTTTTAAAAACTTGTTTTTATTTATAACTTTTATATCACTACCAAATTTAATTGCATTTTTTTTCACATGCTTCAGTTTAGTAGTGTATACAAATAAAGTTTCCAAAACAATGAACACACATACACATATACAATTCACTCTCGTTTTAGGCAAGGGAGTGCGCTGCGCGCAGAGAGCGCGAAAGAGACTTTGGCGGCTAACAAATTTGGGTTGCCAGTATTTAGTACGGTCAGGCGCGTGATGCGGTAGCGGGGGTGGGCTATGCCACCGGCAAAAAGTAGAATTTTCATTTCGTTTCTTACGCCGCTTTTCTCATGCGGCAGCCGGAGCCGGCGAATGTGTGAATATGTAAGTATGTATGCGGTATACAAAATGGCGTCGCGCGTATATTTTAAGACACGCACACACACACCAATACACAAAAACACGCATAGTTTTCGTATATGTACGTATGTATGTATAGTGCGCCGTTCCTTTCAATGCTATTTTGGTAGCACTCGCCATGTGTTTGCATGAATGAAAATGCGAATTCATTTGACAGCTTACCAATCAGTTCCTTTGGTGGCGGAGCTGGCTTGCCCTGCGCCTGAAGCCCCTCATCCTCCAGATCTTCCTGGGAAAGCGACTGATGCTGTTCAATGGGTAGCTGCTGCTGGTTTTCCGAGTCTGCCATCTTTCTAGCTACGTTCGTTGTTCTTCTTCCTCAAAACGCGCACACACACAAACACACTTTTGAGCTTCCAAAAATAAAAGCAAGAATAAATAAAGTACGCTCTCCTTTATTTTCGTTGTCGGAGTTCTCGGCAAAGCTTTGTTTTTCTTTACTTGTGTTTTTGGCTGCTCTTTAGTTACTGGTTGGTGTTGGTAATTAGTGCGGTTCGAGTTGTGGCACTCTTTCAACTACCACTTTGATGTTATTTTCGAGTGTGATGTTGAAACACTCACTCGCAGGGTTTTTTTGGCGATTCTATTTTGTTCGCAAGCACAGGAAGTGAAACATGGCAGCTATAGTTAGTGTTGTAAAATTTTGTACTGATCTGACACACGGTTGCTTCGGTCTTCGATATATTTCTTTTGACGATCTGGCATCATAATGTATGGTATTTTTGTTGCTTTGCACAGCTGGTTACACTGAAGCACTTATCGCACTTTTAACGATATAGATCGATATATTGAGTTAATACTTAATTGCTGTCGGTTGACACGGGTGTTTGTCTTCGGAAAGCTCGTCCACAATTTGTTTATTAATTGAAAAATCAAACTTACCAAGTGTTTGCTAAGTGCGATACAAACACGCATCGGTGTTAGTGTGTAAACTGCAATGAATTTGCAGCCAAAAACAATTATGGCCGACAACAAGTCGCAAGTGTGTTAGAAACAAAGTAACATAGTGCTTATTGAATAGGTGGGTGATATGTTACTCTCAGAAATATTGCATATAGTGTGCATGTGCCGTATATATTACAATACATCCATTCGTTTTAATTGCCCGCTGACCAATTACTTGAAAAGTGGAGGTGACAACGGCACCGACACATCGTATGATTCTCGCGCGCATTCTGATTGGTCGAACGGCGCCTTTCATTCCTGCATGCATGTGCGTTTTTGTGTTTGGGTGTGCGAGCGCTTGCAAGTGTATATGTGTGTTTACTATTTTGTTGTTTTTGTTTGCTGTGTTATTGCGCCGCTTCGAAATTAAATTTCATAAGCAAAACAATGATTACAGCATAACAATACCCTAGAAATAAAATAAAATAAGTGAGGTGCATTATTTTGGGTTCACAATTACGTTTTCAAATTCCAATTGGACAATATTTCAATTAAAAATTTTATTTATTAAACAAAAACTGAGAAAATTATATCAACAACTTTTAAATACTTATTCTGAAAACCATGCTAAAATATAGATATGCTTATTGTTGTAACATAGAGGGTATCTGATTACGAATCAATTATTTGTTGTGCTTTTCCACATTTTTATCAGCAGAAGTCAACGCAAAAAATCCAAATCAAGTCAACAAGTCAGCTGAAAATATTGATTATGGACATAGATCCAGCATCGTTGGACATGGAGTTCATCTCCAGTGCAATGGGCGACACGCTGGATATGTGGAAAGAGGAGGAGGATGCGCTCAACATTATTAAGGAGATGATACCCTCCGATATGCTAAACAATTTCCTAAATGAGATGGATTTGGATCTAGATATGAATGGATCACCGCCGCTGCTCGAATGCGCCATGGATATGCAACAACAACAGCAGCAGCAGCAGCATCCGCTACCGCAACAATCACCTCCACTCTTGTTGCAACAACAACAACAACAGCAGCAGCATCATGTAAAGAGCGAGCATTCTTCGCCAGTGCACATCAAGGAGGAGCTACTAACGCAACAGCAGAATAATGTCTTCGAGTCATCTTTGTTCAAGCCCGATCCGCTGATTGCCTCCAATGTGGCTGGTGGCTATGCCGCACAGGCGATGCCAACAACAACCATTCACCACATGAGCCAACGGCTGCCAAGCTCACCCGCAGCACCAACTGTGTACGCCTTGACGAATAACAATGATTTCGTGCAACCACTCCCGGTTGCTTCAGCTCCAGCTCCAGCTCCAGCTAATACAACAGCAGGCAAGGCACCACATTATCCCACCAAAAAGATGCCGGCCATGATGCCGTCTGCCGTGCAGAGTTTCATATTGCAGGCTCCTGGCAATCCCGCCACGACGCTCATGTATACCACGAATAATGCCACCATATTGACAGCAGCGCCAATGCCTGTGCTGCTCGAGACAGTGAAAGCGGCCAGCGTGAGCCCAAAAACAACAACGCCGAAAGCAGCGCCTGTGGAGTTAGCTCCGACACCGGCTCCCTCTGCTTCAGCAGTTGCACCTGCTACAGCTGCACCAGCTGCAAAGGTGGCCATTCAGCGTGTCCAGCCGAAAGTGAAGGAGGTGAAACGTTCAGCGCACAATGCAATTGAGCGTCGCTACCGCACCTCCATAAATGACAAGATCAATGAGCTGAAAAATCTCGTCGTTGGCGATGCAGCCAAGCTAAACAAGTCGGCGGTGCTGCGCAAGTCCATTGACAAGATACGTGATCTGCAGCGCCAGAATTATGATCTAAAGTCGGAGCTGCAGCGGTTGCAGCGTGAGCTGATGTCACGCGATGGCTCCAAGGTGAAGGATCTGCTCCAACTAGGCAGCACCGCAAATGTTATGGGCTCATCCTCAAAGAAGCGTCGCCAGCAATCGCTGGCCTGCGATACGGATGCGGGTCTTACTCCGCCACGCAGCGATGTGTCCGATCCGTCGTTGTCGCCGATGCATTCGGATATATCGTTGCCGCCATCCCCATATGGTGGCTCCAACGCCAGTTGCAGCAGTGGCAGCAGCCAGGATGAGCTGCTAGTAGTGCCGAGCTCAATTCGCGGCATGGCCACCCATTCCCGTCTGGCACTCTGCATGTTCATGTTTGCCGTTCTCGCGGTCAATCCCTTCAAGGCGCTGCTCCAACGTGGCCAGTTCGGTGCCGATGTCAACGATTTCGATGATGACGATATAGGCGGCGGAATAAGTCGTCAACGGCGCAGCATTTTGGCTTACGATGGTATTTATACAAAAAAGTTAACATATAACAAATTTGTATGGTTATAAATTGGTATTTTAAATTATTTTGTAGATGATACGGAGTATACTGGATGGCAGCACAGCTCGTGGTTATGGCTATTGAATTTGTCTTTGATGCTCGGCTGTCTGATCAAGCTTTTAGTGTACGGAGATCCCCAATTGGATGCTCAAAACGATGCCTACTATCAGCACAAGCAACGAGCGGAAGCCCACTTTGCCAAGGGTCAGTCAGCGCAGGCCTATACGGGCTATTTGAATTGTTTGCATATGTTCGGATTGAGTTTGCCGTCGTCACGTCTGGAATGTCATCTGCAAACGTTTTGGCAATTTCTGCGCTTTCTGTTCCATCGTCTGTGGCTGGGCCGCGTGCTCTCACGACGCGCTGGCGGACTCTTTTGTAGCGCTGAGACTCGCAAGCGTGCTCTCTCCTCGGCTCGGGAGCTGGCGCTGTTATACAATCGGCTGAATCAGTTGCACTTGACGGGCGATCGGAGCAGTGATCGGAATGGCCTAATGCTGGCTCTATGTGCCGGCAACATGGCCGAGGTAGCCCACAATTTGCTGACGCCGCGCGAAACGATTTGCATTCATGTGATGGCCGCGTTGCGGATGAAACGCAGTGCTCCCAAGTGGTTGCAGCAGCTTTGTGCCCTCTACTACATGAGTCGAGCTCGCCAGGAATGTGGAAAGACGCGTGCCACCGAGCAGACGCAAGAGTTGCGCTGGGCATTCACTACCTATGGCTATGGATATTGTAGTGCACATGTCTTCAACTACGATCTGAGTGCCAGCGAACAGGATGGTTTCTTTACACGCTTGCGCAATCCATGCGATCCAGCTGCGCATGCCATCAAGGTAAGCAAAAGAGAAACATTGTCAAACTTATATAGCTAATCTATGCTTCTGATTCGTTGTGTCTAGCAATATAGAGAGCATCTGCTTCATAAGGCCATTCAGTGTCTGGTTGGTGCCGGTTCCCACAAGTCAAACAAGTCCTCACCGAGCAACAACAACAGCATTAATAACAACAACAATAACAGTTCTGGCAGCGATTCGGAACAATTGCAACAGCAGCACAGCGGAACAATTGTCAGCAATGTTCTCAAATACACATCTCTATTGCGGGATACACTCTGGGCTGATGAGGATGAGCGAGACACGAATGTTGTGTGGTGGGCAAATGTTTTGGAGATTGCCGTACACTGGCTATTGGGTGAGGATACGCTGGCAGAGAAGCTGTACGGCAGCATTAAGCATATGCCCTCTCAACTGGAACACAGCAGCGAAAATGATCATCTGCCCAAGGCATTGCACGCAGTGCTGCGTGCCAAAATGGTACTACTCATGTATGTATCCAGTAACTTGAATGCATAATAGTTTTCTAAAGACAAGTTCTTGTTGCAGGAACAATGGCAACACTCTGGATACACGCCTAAAGCATTCGGTTAACCGTCTCTGCGATGAGTCTAGTGCCCAACTACAAGAATGTCTCACGGTCAATCGTATTACCAATGCCAAGGGCATCAAATTGGTAAGCTGGATGTCATATCACTGCCGTGTTGACCAGCTAGTAATGGCATCTCAGGAGCTGCCACGAAGGTGCATTGTAGTCGCATTGTCTGTCACAATTGCATGCGGCAATACAACTGCAGTGCAAGCTTTGTGCAGTTCACTAGCAACATCCAAGTCGCTGACCTCAGCTGCTGTTTTGCAAAGTTTAAAGTATTTAAGATTTTTAATTATTAAATTTGTTTAAGCTGTTCCAGTTGCTTACCTGCGATTGGTTGCTCGAAACGCGCACAGCTTTGTGGGAACTGGAGCATATGGGTATTGAGGATGATGGCTACTATCAGGTTGCCGGCGATGTGCTTGAAAAGTTCCAAACGGATTTGAATTCAATGCGCAGCATTGTCGAAAATATACCAGTAAGCTGATATATCGCCGAGTGCAGTTTTAACAATTATATAATATTACATTTCTAATTCATAGAACGCCCAATCTCGTATTTATTTATATGAGGCCGTTTGTCGTTTAATGGCTGGCGCCTCGCCGTGCCCCACACAGCAGCTACTGGACAGGAGTCTGCGTTCACGAAACGCACACTCATCCATCTTTTGCGGGAGCAAGGATCGACGCCATCAGAATTTCGAGGGCGGAGAGCGCGAGCGTGCGGCAGCCATGTATGTGGCCTGCAAGTATCTGCCGCCGGCGTTGTTGAGTTCGCCCGGGGAGCGTGCAGGCCTACTGGCCGAAGCGGCTAAAACGCTGGAGAAGGTGGGAGACAAACGCAAGCTGAAGGAATGCTATCAGCTAATGAAGTCGTTGGGCAGCGGCGGTGCCACTGTCAAGGCTTAAGCTCGATTTAAGTTCAAAAATTAATAAGTTTATCTAATTAGCAACCAGGTGAATGCAGAGCCTGTTCCAAGCTTCAATAGCACGCGAAAAATGATATATTAGACCAAGAATTGTCCTACGACTTGGCACATAACACCCCCTACACACTTTAGAACCTATATAATTTCTGTTTAGTTTGTAATTTATTGTAATTCACATTTAATACATATGGAAATTTAAACAAGTTGTTTACCGACGATAATGGTTACCACATATATTTATTGCAATAAATATTTTACAAGTTTAATGTCTAAAGAAATTCTGTGCATGTACATTTAATAAGTCTAATTAGCTTGGTACAACATTACATTCAGCGCAGGATTTCCAAGGGATGGATAAAATGTTTTGAATAATATTTAACCTTTTTTTAAGGGCTTTATATTATGACGGTCTTAATACAACTAAGAACTTATTTATATTCATCACATAAGTAATGTTCAAATAAACTACTACTACTAATTGATTAAAAAAAAAAGGTGGACAATTTTGACATGCAATAAAAAGTTATTCTTTAAACTTGAAAGCTAGTGCAACCCTAACCTGGATCAGCTTCTGGTGGCTATATAAGGCTGCTGTCCGGCATAAAGAAACACAAAAGTCAATGACATGACAGCCATGTTAGTGGATACAAATTACTGGTCGACGGTTTTAAGTTTTCTCGGTGAGTTTACGCATGAAAACGCAAACATCTAATTTTTTATCAAGCTTTAAATTCACATAGCACAACAATACTTTACGGATTCACATGCCACATGCATTTTACGGCACCCCTCATATGATATTCAACTTCGGACAAGCTTTCCACTAGCCGTGCTCGTTTTGGAGCCACTTAAATGGTCTGAGATCGCAGAAGACAATATCGACTATGAGCTCAAACGTGACGAGCTTGATGGGCGCGGCATAGTCTACAACGATTGGATAATGCGACTGACGGTTGCCATTGAACAGTCGCATTGCGAGGTGAGTTCCAAAGAATTAAATTAGGCCCGGTATGGACTGTTTTGTATGACGATCTGGCTTACACCGCCGACAAACAGCTCCCGTTGAATCTAATTGCATGTATTGTGGATTTAGTTGATTCCGTAACTGAAAATATACAAGAAGATTTATGTTAATAGATGTAAAGTCGAATTGTAGTGTAGCTGGAATCACCCTATTATGTAATTCTGTTGATATTTCAAAGTTCAGCGTTAGCAGCAATTGGTGGCGGACAACTCCAGTTGCTGATTGCTTTCGCAGTTCCTCCTGTGCGGCAGACAAAAAGGACTGAAGTTCTAATTCGGATTGCTGCCAGCGCTTACCTAGTTTTAGGTGCTGCAGTTGCCTGCAGTTCGCGATCACATCGAGCAGCTGCATTATCTGTGCTGTGGGATCGCTAGACTGCACATCCAGACATTCAAGTTCGCTCAATTCACTTACGCTTCTCAGTGCCTCGTTGGGCCACATATGACATGCCAATGATTTAAGTTTCTTGAGTGCAACAACATGAACCACATGCTCTGGACTAACTCTAGTCAGCTGCAGTTGCTCCAAGCAATCGCCATATCGTTTGACCAACGATCGAAAGAGATTGAAATTCAGACCGATATGCAAGCGCCAAAGAAGGCACAACGATTTGAGGTTCGGAAAGTCACCCAAATCGTCCAGCGTTCCGTCAAAGTTCTCCAGCGATAAGTGCTCCAGCAGCGGGCAATGAGCGGCCAAGGGTGGCAATTGACGCCACGAAGCGAATCGAAGGGAGAGTCGTCGCAATGCTAATAGCGATTTAAACAACTGAACGAAATCGTAATCAGTCAAATCAACATCAAAGCCGTCAATGTGCAACGCCTCCAGTTCCTTAAAATGCTGCAGTTGTAGCACTGCAATAATGTTATTTTATGTGACCCTTATTTACGTATTGCTTAAAAGCTTACCGTCTGTAGCCCTTGCATCGATCAAACTTAGGCTTATCAGATCTTTTCGATGCAGCAGTTGTAAAATATTTAAATCACTTCCTTCTGCCTCTGACTTCATATTAGAGTATGCAAATATTAAATGCAAGTGCCGCAGATTTGGGCAATATGTGTTTAGAAGAGTTACGAAAGGTTGCGTGATATTATCATCCCAGCGACCATGGCGTAGCTCGCACTCAAGAACGCTCTTCCCACACATCCTCAATAGATAATCCCAATCGGAAACGCTTCTTAGCATTCGCATGTTGATTTTGGCAAAACGCCGATCGACCAGGCTAGCAAACACTGCACTAAATTGCGAATGCGCCCGGCTCAAATTTAATTTGTCGATGAGTGCTGGCAAATAAGAAAATATCTCTACATAGCAATCGTAGTTTAGGTCCAATATATTTGTTTTATTCCGCTGAGGTCTCCCCGAAAGAAATCCTAGTGGACAGGCAAGGCTCAGTTTCTGCATTGTTTACGTTATATTTTTGGTATTATGGTTGTTCAGTGTTACCAGCGCGGAGACAAAATCTTATACCAAAAATAAAATAATAATATGCTAGTCAACACCGAAAACAACTTGACTCCATTATTCAACGTATTGTTGTAATTTATATTATAATTATATCAATTACTAGACTTATTTTAAATTAACTTCACTTATTACTTACTTACAGAGTTTTATTGCTTTTCAAGAGCATATACCAACGTTTGCACGTTATTTCTATAATGCCAGCATCTATTCAATTTGGCGGTCAACAAAAAATCGCTTTATTTTTGTGTACACCGATGAGCTACTGGAGCAGTCTACTGATTCGGCAAGTTATTTTGATGGCTATCTATTTTATGGTATGGGTTAATATTTTAAAAACATTTGTTCAAATCCTAATACCGTTTTTTTTTTTTTCAAGATCAACCCAACGTTATCTTGGTCACCGCACAATATATGAATGCAAGCGTGTTTGACGTAAAAACCAATCGATTTGTTGGACCACGATATGATGGTTTGGATACAGTGCCGCCAACATTTGATACGATAACACTTTACGATGCACAGATAAAGAAAATAATATGGAATAACAGCTCAGAGATATGTGATAAGCTCCATGATCTAAAAGGACGTGAGGTCGTTGTGGGCTTATTTGATTATAAGCCATTCATGCTACTTGATTATGTACGTAACTAAAAATATAATATATATATATATACAAGAAGTATATTTTTTGTTTCTTCCTAGTTAAAACGTCACAATGTTTACGATCGTTCGTCAAAAAAATTACAGGCGCTTGTTGATGGCACCGAAGTTCGAGTATTACTCACTTTTTGTGAACTACACAATTGCACAGTACAAATCTATGCAAGTATGGATATTAAAGCTAGTAATATTTATTAAATATATGTTAACAAATGTATGCCATACCAGCAAACTCAATGTTGTTTGTTGGCATAATCTGACAATGCTGTTTTTGAAATGTTATGAAATCCACAGGTGAGGAGTTCGATTGGGGCGATGTATACGCAAATGGCACAGGAGTTGGAGTGTTAGGAATGGTGCTGAACAGAACCATTGAATATGGCATTGGCGGACTGTATTATTGGTATGATACCTATCAGCTAATGGATATTACAAGCTTTCAAGGGCGCTCCGGTGTTACATGTCTAGTGCCTGCTCCGCAGCGACTTATTTACTGGGCCCTGCCACTGCGTCCATTCCAATGCCCACTTTGGCTTTGCGTTGTGTTTTGCTTAGCTGTGGAATGTATAGGTCTGGCTACCACACGTCACAACGACCGGTATCCGTCAGGTGCCCCAAAACCCTGGAAACAGAGTATTTACTTTGGTGTTGTTACCACGCTAAAACTGTTTGTTAACCAGGGCACCAGATATGTGACAAGATCGTATTCTTTACGCATGATTCTACTGGCTAGCTACATGGTCGACATCATTTTGACAACCGTATATGGCGGTGGACTCGCCTCCATATTAACTTTGCCAAAACTTAAAGAGGCCGCCGATTCTCGTCAACGGCTTTACGAGCACAAGCTGATCTGGACAGGCACAACCCATGCCTGGATTCGTATCTTCGATGATGTAATTATGGATGTAAGTGAATACGTTATATTTAACCATTTTTAACATTCAATAATTTCAGAACGATCTATTGAGTATTATGGATCATTTTCGTGTAAATGATGCTGATTCTATAGCCACCATGTCTCTCAGCGAACAGATGGGCTTCGTGGTGGAGAGATTGCAGTTTGGACATATAGCCAACGCTGAGTTGATACCCGACGATGCATTGCACCGTCTCAAGCTGATGGTGGATGATATATACTTTGCCTATACGGTTGGGTATGTGCCTCGCCTTTGGCCTTATTTAAATGTGCACAATGATTTCATACTCATGTGGCACTCGTCGGGCTTTGACAAGTATTGGGAGTGGAAGATCTCGGCAGAGTATATGAATGCACACAGACAGAATCGCATTGCAGCCTCGGAAAAACCGAGCATTGATATTGGACCTGTCAAACTGGGTATTGATAATTTTATTGGGCTCATTTTGCTGTGGTTGTTTGGCATAACCTGCAGCCTGCTAATATTTGTGGGCGAATTGTGTTGCGTTCGGATTGATAGAGTATGAATACAAATAAAAATATTTAGATTAGCCCTGCAACAGCAGAACCTGATCAATTACTCGCGTTATTAAGGCATCCAATTCATTTTCTGGCACTTCATGCCAAAGTTCGCTCAACGTTTGATAGGCCAGCATTGAAGGAGTCGATCCAGCGGTTTTATGATGTGTGCGCAGTGTCAGAAATATTATTACATCCGGAGCAATTGGACTGTACGTGTCGCAAATGGTGTGCAGAGCTCGCGCCGCATTTGGCGGTATCTATATATATAAGCAGTTAATGAATTTAAGTAATATACAAATTGAAGATAGTCCACTTACATCATTCAGATTGACAATAAGAAATACATTGCCCTCTTTGAGTTTCTTTTTGTACTGCTCAATGGGATATCCATAGTCATCGCCATGTTTCGTTTCAAAATCTTGTAGGCTCATTTCAATAAGTCGCTGACCATCTGTAAAAAATGTTTTCAACTATTTTCGTAGAAAAATGCATAAAGTTTTATATTCCTTACCAAAACATTTGGATGTTTCTAGAGCAATATCCTGAATAAGTCCTTGAATGTGGTGTTCATTGCTTTGATCGGAGTGTAGCAACAGGTAGACATTGGGCGACTTGGTTTTTTTATTCAAAAGTAATTCAATGTTAGTCGTGAGTGCTTTCCACACATCCGCCGACTGCAATGGCTGTTGTTTGCGCAATTTCTCAAAGGCACACTGTTTCCATTGAGTCTCCTTCTTCAGCAGTCGCGTGCATGCAATCAATGGAAGTATTATAATAATTGCATATACAAATAATTTTGGATTTAAGTTCCATTGTTTAGCAGTCAATGGTTTAACCGAAGGCTCATTTGCTTGCTTCTTTGCTGCTTGTCTTTGCGGTGTGGTAGGTAGTCGATGTTTTGCTGTTGTTGACGTGTTGCCACTTTGCAACGGAATTGAATCCTCCTCAGAATCTGAATTTGTTTCGCTTTTAGATGCTTCCTTATCTTCAGATTCGATATACTCATCATTCTCATCGCTACTTGCGGTTTTATCATCCTGATATTCTTGGATATCAGATCGTGAGACGCTATCTTTTGGGATAGGGGATCGTGAGACGGTAACTTTTGCGATAGGAGATCGTGAGACGGTAGCTTTTGGGATAGGAGATCGTGAGACGTTAACTTCGTCAGTCGAATATAAAGGCTTTCTGCACGTCATTTCTTAACAACAACACTTTCCGTTGGATTACAACTAAAAAATCGACAAAAACAAACGCTTGCTAATCGGAAAAAACATATGTTTTTTCCCATAAGTCAAGTTAACATTATATCAAGCTGCTATTAACAGAGATATTATTTTCAACATTTCTTTGTTTATTTCAAAAACCAAGATATGGCAACATTGTTCAATACTTTATCGATAGCGCTTATTATGCACTCGATACAAATTTTAAAATTATTTGCTGTGCATTCGCCAACCATTTGCTGTGCCCATTTGTACAAATACAATTGTAGATATATTGAGCGGATTAACTGGCCTTTACAGGTAAGTTTTATAAAGTAAAGGAAGGAAGTGGTGGTCATTTATTTGGGTCTTAAAAACCTAAAGAGTTTAACTAGCTTAGCCTCTTACTTGCTCGCTAGTCAACCCCCCCATTAAAATATGGCTCGTACTTAACTATTAAATCTGTAATTTTCTTGCACATATCACGCAAAAACTACAACATATAATAGAAAGCTGCTTTCAAAAAGTTTAGTATGACGGTTTTACCTTATACACAATCGCAATGATAAAAACCCTTTGTTTTAATTAAAATAGACAACTAAGGTCAGATAATTTACCAAATAAATTTATACAATGTTTATTTACGAATATTCTAAATGTAGCAATAATTGGAGCATTTCACTCGGTTACCGGTGGAACGGTACATAACGTAAGGCGTCCTAATCTCCCGAGAACAAAGATTTCATCAATAGCCCTTTTAGCATAAAATTTTTGATCCTCTGTCAGCTTGCTGTATTCCAAGGACCATGTTTGTGCGTAAATCAACGACTCCTCTGCCCTACAAACATCATGCGACACCGAAACGTCATTGAGACTAGAATTTGCATTTGTAATATTCATTGGACCAACATTGAACGAATCATCGCTTCTTTTAGAAGACTGTGCGAAAGTCCCACTGTAGTTGCTAGGTTTATTTGACTCTGCTGCGTTGCCAGCTCCTCGTTGTGTTATAAGTGCAGCAACTTCCGCCGAAGTTGGCTTTCGGTCCAGATCGTCCATTATTGAATGAGTTTCGGAGCACTCTTCGTCCACCGTGTACTCCACAGACATTTCAGCTTCGTCATTTTTTAACCATTCTTTTGAGCTGTTTGCGTCTGCAAATCCATTGCTATATGCCTGTTTCTTCAAGTATTGCAAATGACACTTGTGGCGCCGCAAATTTGTGGTAGACTTATGGGTAAATGACATTAGGTTTTTGCATCCAGTACAATACAAGAATTGTTCTAGTAGTTTGCCATCTTCTTTCTCAATCTTTCGATACACGCGCCACACTGTGCTGCGTGTGCTTTCATTTGTTGTGAGTTTATATATGCCATTTTCAATTTTATCACGAATACCTTCATGCTTGGCACTCATTTTGAGCGGTTTACTCGTTTGTTATTTTGATAAATTTGTTATTATTTTTCTACCATTCGTTTGCCCATGAAGTGAAAGAAAATATCGATTACGTTGCATGTCAGTATCGATTGATTTTATCGTAAATTTTAAAAGACGGATTTTCTTTCTTTTTTTAATGCGAACAATCAAATGTATTATTATTATTATTACTTTCTATGGAGAAAACCGTGTAACTAATTATATCTGCGGTAGCAAAAACACTATCGTGATGTTTGATTGCTCAATCTAAGCAACGTGGCAACGCTTTAAAAAGGCACATTGCGCCGGCAAAATACATACATAAGTACATGTATACCTTTTTGTTTTCTTTTTAATTTTATACATTTTTTAAAAAACTTTTCATTACTGCTGCAATGGCTGTTTCTTGCTTTGATTTCCTGGGCTTTCAAGTAAGTCATATAGTTTAAATAACATCCGTGCATTTTTCACAGTAATCGTATATTTGCGCTACTTATTAAAGGAGGCGCTGAAAAAGATGCGAGATGTGGACGACAAAATTATCTATGCGTTAAATACTTTGCCAACGGAATCGTTTAAGGGACAAGTAAACAGCGAAAGCACGTGCCGAGACTTATACGCAAAACTTCAGGAATCACATCTATCTCGGGTAAATTCATATTGTTTAATTGAAGCAATCAATGAATTGGAATTTTAAACCCGGCAGCAAACTAGCATACGCAATTGCATAACCTTGTCAGCGACAGCACTAAAGCAGCTTCGTGAGCAACGGGAGAAGCAACCAGATGATGTGGATACCGACGGTAAATTCAAGTCTGAGCAACGCAAAGTAAGTCATCGTGTTTGACTATTCGTTATTCCTTACCTTATTTTGTTATTTTTCAGCTGAGAGTGCTGCAATCGGAGCTAAATGTGGAGGATATAATTAAGGAACGGACATACAAAGCATTTAATGAACGTTGCAGAGCCTATTTTCATGCCGGTCAATGATTTTTTATATTAGCTGTAGAATCAACACGCCAGCTTGCAATGAAGGCAGTGCAGTAATTTGCTTAATTTTAAGTAAATTTTTTTAGTTATAGACAGACATCCACTGCCTAGTAAATTGTTGTCAACCAGTGCTGTTTACAAGCACAAGGGTTATTTTTATTTTGAAAACAAAAAATAAATACATTCAAGTAATACAAATGTTCTATGTTTATAAAATTTGCCATTATTCATTGCTTGGCAGGTTATATATCTTATGTATATCTTTAATTGGCAATCCTTTTGCTTGCGCTAAGACTCCTAGCACAGTTTGTGTGGCGTCTTTGAGATTATTGTACTTGTGCAAAAGTTGAAGGTGTTTTTGTTTTTGTTGTAGCGAAGCAGTTTCATTGGATGCTTGGCCTGAAGCATTCTGTTGATTTTTGGGCTTGTTCATTGTTGGCGCTATATTTTTTAAGAATTCCTTTATTGTTGATATCGGTATCGGAAGTAATTTTGTTGCACAATCAGCTGTAATGGTATGAAAATAGTCTGGCAACCCTATACGCCAAAACTAAAAACGTGTGGCGTATCGTGACTAAAATTTGCATTTGTGTGTTGTCTATTAATAGACGCTTTAAATTGGCAGATACACAGGTAAAGTGATTACAAATTTTGCCACTAATTTAAAGGAAAACGTGAGATCCTTTGCCAAAAATAGTTAAGGCCAAAAGCCAAGAAAATGCTTTATTTGATGACGCTGACCTAAGCCCGTCACATACACTTACATCTTATACTTGTATACATGCATGTTTGTGAATACATGTATTACATTTAGAATGTGAAAGTGTTGTTGCTGTGCAAATAATAGAAAAGTACTCGTTAAATGCGTATAAAGTATTACAGCTAAGTACTTGGTAACGACAACTCATCATACGCATTCAAGCTATCTTTTTATGCTGACACCTCCAAGTGAATGGAAAAATCTCAAAACAAAAGTAAAATGCAAGTGTGGTCGAATAAACTATGCTCTACAAATTTAAATTTATTGTTTATAGAGAAAAAAGTCATTGATGTAGAAACTTAAGGAATGACTGTGAGTTTTACGTTTAGTCTATCGAAGAGATTTTAACTCACACATTCATTCTATATTGAAACCATAAAATAAATTATATAAAACATATTTAAAATTTTCAGAGCTGCTAACAAAAACTGATAGAAAATGTCTGCTACACACAAACAACGCTATAAAAATGCTGCTCTGGATTCAACAGAGATGCGGCGCAGACGTGAAGAGGTTGGCATTCAACTGCGAAAAACGAAACGCGAACAACAGTTGTCAAAGCGTCGCAATGTTGTGCTGGACCCTAGCCAAACATCCACTTCAGATGCCGCTGTCAACGAGAACAGCGGTACCAGTGGCGACATGCAACACCACACCGGAGATATGCATATGGCTGACAGCAGTGGCCAGGGAATGGGTGTGGGCGGAGTTCAATCGCATGGAGTCGGTAGTCAGTCGGAAGCTGCTGTTGCCCAATCGATTATAAATGCGGAGATGATTCAAATGCTATATAGTGACAAAGAGAGCGATCAGCTGGAGGCAACACAAAAGTTTCGAAAACTGCTATCCCGAGATCCAAATCCGCCCATTGAGGAGGTTATACAGAAGGATATTGTGCCACAATTCGTGACGTTCTTGCGCAACAACACAAATGCTACTCTGCAATTTGAGGCAGCCTGGACGCTGACGAACATTGCGTCGGGCACATCGCACCAAACCAAAATTGTCATTGAGGCTGGTGCCGTGCCCATATTTATTGAGCTTCTTTCCAGTCCACATGACGATGTGCAGGAGCAGGCTGTCTGGGCGCTAGGAAACATAGCTGGCGACTCACCAACGTGTCGCGATCATTTACTCAGCTCTGGCATATTAATGCCACTCTTGAAGTGGGTATTGTTTACAAATTTAAACATTTTTACAGATTATAGCTAGAAATATTGTATTTTGTTGCAGCGTGCTAAGCACATCGGACCGCATCACCATGATTCGGAATGCTGTTTGGACGCTGTCTAATTTATGCCGTGGCAAAAATCCACCAGCTGATTTTTCAAAAATTGTACACGGTTTACCTATACTTGCGCGTCTTTTGGACTACACCGACGTGGATGTGCTTTGCGATACATGCTGGGCTATAAGCTACCTATCCGATGGACCCAACGACAAAATTCAGGCAGTTATTGATGCAGGCGTTTGTCCGCGTCTCGTTGACTTACTATTGTAAGCTCCATTGTTAATTGACATTACCATGCAACATTTCGTGTAATGAGAACTCGTTTAATATTTGCAGGCATCCGCAACAGAATGTTAGCACGGCGGCACTTCGCGCTGTGGGCAACATTGTAACCGGCGATGATCAGCAGACCCAAGTGATATTGAGCTATAATGCCTTGCCGTGCATCAGCCTTTTGCTGTGCTCAACGGCCGAAACGATTAAGAAGGAATCGTGCTGGACCATATCGAATATTGCTGCCGGAAATCGCGACCAAATCCAGGCAATTATCAATGCCAATATATTCCCACTGTTGATGAACATAATGCAAACGGCTGACTTTAAAACACGTAAGGAAGCCGCATGGGCCATTACAAATGCCACTAGTAGTGGCTCCTCCGAGCAGATACACTACTTGGTTCAGGTGGGCTGTGTGCCGCCCATGTGCGATTTCCTTACTGTCGTTGATTCGGATATTGTCCAGGTGGCGTTGAATGCTCTCGAGAATATTTTGAAAGCAGGCGAAAAGTTTCAGGTGCGGCCCAATCCCTATGCAATGACCATTGAAGAGTGTGGCGGTAAGTCGAGTTTTATTTGTATTATATCATGTTCAGATATATAAAGTCAAGTAACATTCCAGGTTTGGACAAAATTGAATATCTGCAGTCTCATGAAAATCGCGACATTTATCATAAGTCGTTCTATATTATTGAACAGTACTTTGGAAACGAAGAGGAGGACGCACGTGTTGCCCCGGTTGCCGGCACTCAGCAGTACGAGTTTAATCCGCAAGAAATGCCCGATAACGGATTTAATTTCTAGCATGACAGCGACAAACAACACATCAGACATAACCCAAATTAACAAGAGGTAAAGCAACACAAAAGCGGAGCAACAAAAAAATGTGTGTATCCTATGCACGGGTATAAAGAAGGACAGGCACTGTCAATGCCACAGTGTGCAGTCATTAGCATTTAAGCCAGTGGAGCCCGAAGATTTGTTTTACGTTTTATTAGTTTGTTTTTCTTTTGTTACATACTCTTATTGACATTATTATTATTTGGGAAAGCGTTACGGAAATTCTATGTGTGTATAAGGGGTCCAGGACCACAATTCCTGTACCTTAATCCAAATACTTTGCAAACAATGTTCATGTATTTGCGTGCATGTTCTGCATGTAAACCATTCAGGATTGATATTTAAAACATTACCCATTTTTTGTTTATACGCAATGCTTTCCTAATAACTTTGTAAATATTTTCATTATTTATATAAGTAATATATATATGTCTTCATATTTCTGTACATACATATGTACTGTACGTTTGAAGCCGGCTTTGGTGTTGTTATTTATACATATTTATGTATGTATACCTACATCTACATTATATAATTATAACGAATAACTTAAAAAGTTTTGATTTTGTTACACAAATTGAATATCGGAATAATTTGCTTAAGATTAAGTCATAAAATTTTATTTTTAATTTAAGTTGTCACTCAATAAAGAACACAAGAATCAGATCCAAACGAATAAAAAATATAATTTGTTAACCAGCTTTCGCAGTTGATAAGAAAATGAAAAAAGTATTTTAGCAATTTCGGTTTATATGTTTGCGTAATATTGGAAAAAGAAAATTTGGTATTGAATTAAACGAAATTACTATTTTAACCTTTAAAAATCATACTAATTACAAAGTACCCAAAAATATAAAACTAGGATACAAATTGTATCGATATCGATTTTACTGGCCAGTTATTGCGATATTGCGATAACGTCGATGTATTTGTGTTTTTATTGCCAGTGAATCAGTATAGTTTTGTCATTCACTGAACATGTCGTGCGGTAAAAGTAGTAAAGAATCTGCTGGTGTTAATCAAAATTACAAATTAATTAGTAGATGGATGCATAGAACTTTAAACGACTGGCAAATTGTTCTTAAAATAAATGGCACTGACGTTTTGATCTATGAAGAATATGTTGATTCATCGACCAATCTTGAACATTTTGAAAGGTTTATCTTGCTGCTGAGTAAACATTGCCCAAAATTGACGCATGTTCGTTTATTGTTTTCTGGAGAAAAGACCGATTGTTTAGAAGTGGGATTTGTTAAATCTCTTTTTCAATTGCCATACCTAAAATGTCTAAGCCTCTTCGACACACCATACGGCGAAAGTAAGTCCTTGATCCTTTATGCTTTGAATCATCACAGTTTTGTATAATACCAAGTATCATAAATTTATATGGGAATCTGTTTTCGGTGCGGAACTTTCGCTGTTACAATTAAAACTGTTTATCAATGTTTTCGATTTGCAGTCTATGCGCTGAAAAGTGACTCCAATAAACTAACAACTTTAAAAATAGCTGGTGTAGACGAAAATGTGACTGCAAGCGATTTTGAAAACATATTTGGTTCTATGATGAATTTGCACAGTTTTATTTATGTATTTAAATCGTGTAAGGATGAACAAATAGTTACTGGCCTTTCAAATTTACCAAAATTAAGATCCGTAACTTTATACTATCCGTCGGAAAGTGAATGTAAGTAAAAAAAAATGTTAATGGTTGTAACAAATAATATTTACAATATTGAAATATTTATTTTTAGTGAAGTTATTAAAGAGCTGTAATCAACTGGAAATTCTTCACCTTTACATTATTGATGAAAACTTGAGTTCGGATGATTTTCTAGAAATATTTAAAGAGAAGCGCAACCTGCATTCCCTATCAACCTGTTTTATCAATAGTAAAGGCAACTATTTATTGACATTGAATGGATATTGCCCGAATCTAACTTATTTAACGGCAAATCAGCAATTTAAAAACATTGGGGATTTCATCAATCTAAAATATCTAAAATTAGACATGAATAATGAAACGACTCTACCTGACTTTGAGACAAACAAATTTTTTGATAACTATGCTGATCGATTGCAAATTTTGGATATAAGCCGGTTTCCAAATCATTCACATTTAAGCGAAATAGCCAAGCTTAAATGCCTCAAGGCATTTTTATGTGCATCATGGCCTAGCAATATGTACCAATGTCTGACGGAATTGGATCACCTTCGGTTTCTCTCTTTGGAGACATATTCCGAAAGTATTAACGACAACGATGCTCTTCTCGAAATAATACAGAGCTGTAAAAGTTTGAGATGTCTTCGTTTGCCATATAAAAAGTATCAAATAGATGAACTTATTCAAAATTTGCCCAATTATCTTCACAAGCGTCAAATCCAGCCAAAGTTTCCATTTGTGCTTTCGATTTTAGATAGCGATGCAGTGTCCGATATAGAATTAAAGGTAATGATCAAACACATCAATTACAAACTGCAACTTATTATTGTAACTTTGCCTTTTATTATTTTTAGTTAAAAGAACATGCCTACGGCGACTTGCTGCATTTGGATTGGAATGGTAAAATGTTTGCATCCGAACTAAAGACCCTTATATCATCCTTGAGTGATTCAGCTGCACAAGTGGATGACAAAAATATATTTAAATATCCAGGTAAAGTGGCCGGCGATTCATTTGATCAAGAGGATAACTGGTTAACCAGTCAGAATTACAAATTGGCTCTTAAATCATGTTCTAACAAATTTAACTTGGAGTACGACGAGGAGCTTATAAAAAGATGTCGAGACATGGCTATTAGTAATGCTGAATATGAATTTTCAAATATGCAATTCGCATTTAACTTTAAGTATGATTCATTAGACGAGCACAATAAATATCCGGAGGAGAAGTGTGAATAGATAGATAAATGCAATGTCTTATACGATCGATAAGTCGTGTCGGTTACCGATACTATCGATATTATTAATACAAACAGGGCTGTTTCAAATAACGTACTATTTCGCAAAAGCACATCATAAAAAATAAAGCTAAATTGTTTTTAGCATTAATTATTTATTGGGTCATAAATTTCGAATAAAAATTAACGCTTGTCAAATTTAATTACGTTTAACGAACCGCACTTTATACGGTTTGGGCGTTAGGGTGATGCCTGGTTGGAGGATCAACGATGGAGTTTCGCCCTCAGGCAGAACTATACGAAAATGTTGCACAATCCGCACGAGAAACGAGAAAATACATGCACGTGCCAATGCATCGCCAAGGCAACGACGTCGTCCCAATCCGAATGGCATAAAGTACTCATCCTTGCAACACTGTCCAGCTGCATCAATAAAACGCTCTGGCCGAAAATCGTGCGGTTCCACCCAATGCTGCTCATCCAAGTGCACCGAACGTAAGCTTATGAGTATTGTGGTATTCTTAGGTATATCATAGCCACCTAGCTTTGTTGGCCAGAGAGCACGACGCGGACCCGTTATGGGTGTGATGTGAAAGAAACGCTGCACCTCCATAATGAATGCGTCCATATAGTGAAAGGATTCCCGCCGACTGAGACGTGGAAATGCGTCCGTCTCTAAATTGCTGCCAGGCACATTGGCAACTACTTCAGCATATAACTGCTCCTGCACATCCTTACGCAAAGCCAGCATCATTAACGCCAGATTTATTGTATTGCTAGTTGTTTGGGAGCCCGCTATGAAAAAGTCAAGTATTGTCATCACCAACTGCGTCTCATTAAAGCTGTCGGTATCCTTGCGCTGACTCTGCATCTCCAGCAGATAGGCAAAGATCAGATCGCTTTCAAGCTGCTGCTCCCCACGCGCCTGGCACTCCTCCAGCCGACGCCTGTGTTCGCCAATTGTCTCCGTGAAGAATCCGTGCATTTCAGAATTTAGTTGTCGTATCAGATTATAGCCTGTCCAATTTGGCGCCACGTGGCGCAACCAGGGAAACTGAGCCAACAGCCCGCCACATATGTCAAACAGCTTGGACCGCCGATTCATTAGCTCCAGCAGTCGGCGAAGTGTGCCATCCTCATTGCTGGCTATCCGCTCGCCGGCAATCAAACACCAGAGAACATTAAGCACACTCTGTGCCAACCAGTTGACAGGCTCAATCGGTTCTGCACGTGTCTGGGTAAGCTGTTGCAACAACTCCTCCGCCTCATGCTCTATTTGATGCTCCATTTGACTGCGGCCATAGCCCACATGACGCATTTGTTTCATCGCAAAATTGCGATGCTCGTACCACAATTTTCCATCCGTACACGTAATGCCCTTTCGTGTGCCCATTGTACGCAGACGCAGAAAAAAGTTGTCCGGCCTGCCCTCGAATACCTCCTGCAGCTGCACCTCGCGCACCATCTCATGCCCCAGCGCCACCACTACGTATTCTTGGCCCAACTTAAGACCCAGCAATTGGCTATCATAGTGTTTTGACCATTGCTCGAAAAGCATATGCTGACCACCAGCTGCTCTTGCTTCTCTACGGAACTGCAGAGTGTTGCCCAGCCAAGGTAATAAACCAGGACCTTAAAAAAATTAATAAATATGTTTTATACTATACTTATTACCTTACTTAATTCAAAACTATTTCTCTTAATTCCAAAAAGTTATCAAGCATATAAAAAACTAGCTAATCGGGTTCAAGCTGTGTTGCTGCTCTACCTTATCTTATCGCTAACACTATTTGGCACTACCGAAAACTGGTAATCAGTTCATAATTTAATCGAAAACCAAAATCTCAATCTTTTTAGACTGTGTATTATTTATCAGTAGTGTACTATTCATTACATACGTGTGTATGATGGAGAATAATCTATTTGTTTTTTATAAAATCAATAATTAATGAAATGCATTTATTCAATTAGATATGGTTGCATAACAATGTCAACTTTTACATGCAAATGTAAATCACTTCTAATGACAAGACACCAATCAGGTGTCTGTAAATGAATGTGTGACTATTTTATCAATGAAATCTATTTGAAATGCCAGACACATGCCGCCTACGTTGTCCAGTTGCCCATTTCCAGTTGGGCTGAATTTGCATTGGCCAATACGAGTACTTGGTACGGAATGAGGCAGACAGGTCGTATTGCTTAAATTGAAACTATTCAACAAATAAACAAAGTTGAACAAAAGCTTGGCTTAGCAAAAAATTCTTACAGCATTGCTTATCATCGCTTGTTCGCACAAAGCAGAATAGTAAAAGATTTGTTGACTTGCATGTTCTCCAAACTTAAATAAACTTGATCCACTTATTTATTTTGATGAAAGAGCTTCAAACTATTTGTTACTTGAAAACTAACGTAGAATCAACAGTTGTTCACAGCAATACTTTTCTAAAAACGATTTTATAATGGTTTGACAACACAAAACATTTGTGATCTGTTATCACCCGGTTTTCCTCATATGATTGTTTCGTTTTTCAAAAAGTACTTACCTGGTGGAAAATTGCTAGGACGCTTGATTGATTTGAGCAGTGAATATATTAGAAATCCAATTAGAATGACTACTAGAAAGATGAGTGCACTCATCTTGGCTAATTTTATGTATTCGACCTGATAATCTCAGCAATTACAATGCGACCGCGTGCCTTGCACGCTCGATGCCAACTAAAACTGAATCCATTTGGATATGCGCTCAAAAGCCACAAGAGAGTGAGAGAGGGCAATTGAGAGAGGGGCATAGCAATTCACACACACACACACACATTCATACTCCAGTACGAGTGTATTTTTGCCGGTAGATGATTGATTCTTATTAAAGAAACGAACAAACGGTTTGTCATTGTTGATAAAAGTTATTGTGAGAATGAGAACTAGTGAGTGATACAAAGAGAACGTTTGAAGTTATATTTGTTAAAAAAATGCATATGCATTTTAACTCAAAAAACCCCAAGAGCACAAAGTTTGAAATATATAAGATGAATATTTATTGTGGTTAATTAGGACATTTTGAAAATCGACGAAAAACAATTCTAACCGATTTTTAGTCTAAAGAAATACCGAATTTTTAGCAATTATGTAATCAATATCATTCGTCCATGGATTTTTGAACGCGCGCCATTCACTCTGCATACGAATGTAGCCATTGTCCTTGCAGCGAAAACGATAAACTTGCGTAGTGACATTCTCTTGTACCTGCATAACCATTTTATGAGACTCAACCAGGGCTGCAAAATCTTCGTTGTGGAAATACTCGTAAAAGCTGGTGCCCAGAATTTCCTGTGGCAAAAAGCCAATCACCAGCGTGGCACTAATAAAATGTATACCAATTAAAATATGGTTTAGGGTGTTTCAATTGGGAAAAAAACATACCGCTGATCGATAAACAGGAACTTTCCCCCCGCCGAGTGACGAGATATGAAGAGCACATGCCTAATGTTGGGATGATTATCCAGTGAGTTTGGCACACCGGAGTTAAGTACATTGGTTGGTATGCGCCCAATGGCAACAAGGCAGGATAGATTCGTTGTTTGCTCATCACTGTCGCCATCCTGATCCTCGTCCTTGATGGGCGTCCATGATTTTAAATATCCTGTGCATTGTATAACCTGATATTTGTGATCCATGTTTAGTTTTGATTTGCGTTTGGTGGAGCTACGCGAACTAGACGATGTGTCCGATTCGTCCTTGATCTGATCGTTGTTGGGCGCACGCAACTTCATGCGACAGAAAAACGAACGACGGGCACCAGGACAAAGGCGACACAAGCTCTGCGGCACATCCGTCTTGACGGGTAACATGGCTGTAATATGGAAATGTTTAGCAATTTCTTTTTACTCCAGTTTTACTACTCACTTTTGGCATCGATGAGTCGCTCGCGTTGACACTGGCCCAACGATGACAGCTGCTCCTTTACCTTGCCAATATCCTTGGGATGAAGCACGTCAAACCAGCTCTGGCCTATTAAATCGGCCTGTGTGCACTTCAAAACGCTCGACACGGAATCTGACACATATAAAATGCGTCCGCGATCACAACCCACAACAAATAGAAACCCCTCCGACGCCTGCAATATGATCATCTTGAGCTCCTGGTCGGACAGAAAATTTGGCCTATAATCGCCCCCATTATAGGGATGCAGGCTGCCACGAATTCCCCGCAAATGCTGCACAGCCATGCGCAACACGGTCAACTTATCCAGCTTGCGCTGCATCGCATAGCACATGGGTATCATTGAGGATAGTTCGGTGATGTATGTGTTCATCTTATCGCGTCGCCTTTTCTCAATCTCACTGTGATTTTGTCTATCAAACAAAATGCGAAAAGAAAACATTTTGTTATTCTGCAGAGCGCGCAATATTAGAAAACTTTTATATCAAAGCTGTTTCTAATTTAATATATAATGTATAAACTACTGATACTACTTTTAGGATGGCTATTTAAAATTGATTATGTGCATTTTCAATAATTAAATATTCTCTTTTTCTGGCAAACTCCTTTAAAAAAAGTTTTATCATCGGCGAGCCGAAGCTTTAATAGAAACATACAGACAGACCAATATATTATATTCAATATGATTTCCATTTTGTGTAATCTAATTTAATACCCTCTGCAAGGGTATAAAAATGTGATGTTAATGTGTGATTACATATACTTTAAAGTGATTTCATACTTGCGATTATCATCGATTGGGCGAGTCGACTTTTCCTCATCATATGTGTCGTCCTCCTGGTCCTCCAGATTTTCACTAACATAAATAAGAAATTTTACTTGTTACTGGAATAGTTAACAACTGTTAGTTGATAAGGCGTTAAAGTTTACATACATAGCTGCCAAGTCCATCAACATATTGAACAGAAAACCAACCCCATTATACCCGAAAATAATGAGGCAACTGTTGCTTGCCGTTCGTCTAACATCCCCCACACACTCACACGCACACACACACGTGAGAGTATATGTAAGCCAGCGAAAAGCGTTTCGTTAATGTGTGTGTGCGTCAATCACCCATACTTAAACAAATGTATAATTTGCAAGGCAGACGCAATATAACTTACCATAACTCTTGCATAGCTCCAATCATGCAATTAATCAACTAATTATGTTAAGGTGGTTGCGATCACTGCGCTTCTCAGTTGCCAGCAATTTTTGTTTACAAA
The DNA here is from genome assembly GCA_035044485.1 of Scaptomyza reducta. Taxonomy (NCBI): domain Eukaryota; kingdom Metazoa; phylum Arthropoda; class Insecta; order Diptera; family Drosophilidae; genus Scaptomyza; species Scaptomyza reducta. The sequence goes on from JAWNNV010000606.1 coordinate 837,964, forward strand.
CAAATTAAAGAGCCGTCGGCGAGCAACTTGTGGCAATAGCACGAACACGGCAATCTGCAGTTTGTCGAATGCAAGCTTTTCGCATGGCTTAAGCTTTTTCGTGTTTCTGGCAACGCTCAGTAAAGCTGCACGGGAAGCTCGTTGCATTTGGCGATGCAAATCTCTCCAGCTTACAAAAGATTTTTTTTAAATTTTATATTTAAGAAAGTAACAAGAATTATTTTAAAACATTAAGGTAGTCTGGTAAATAAACGGCTGTTGGTTTAATTCTAAAATAAATATAAAACAATTCTTTAGTGAAAGCACAGCTTATCTAAATATGATACATTTTGTCTAAACATATTGTTATAACCTGCATATATCGATCCCAAAGGCAACGCGTCTCCTGATCTCTGTAAGACATATACGTCATTAAAACAACAATGATACCGTTGAATATCCATCCCAATCTTACCTGGATATTTCCAAATCAAGAACACTCTGTGTTATTGAAGATAGAAACTTATTAACTTGCTCGCGATTCCAGCCATTCTGACGCCAAGGCTCAACTAATTTCTCACACAGATCGACAAATAAATCGCGCAGTTCCCGATTCCGATGAAGATTACATGCTATGGTTATTAAAGCACGCCAATACGAACGGAAATTTCCATCTAGTTCGTGAAACGCTCGCTCGAGCAGCACAGGCTTCAGTCGCAAGCAAACTAGGCTAAAAATCACAAAAAATAAGTTTGATTAAATAACGTTAACAAATAACTTAAAAGTACACACTGTTTAATTTCCTTTTCCTTGTCCAGCAAGCAGCGAAGCTCACGTAAATCTAAAAGGAATTCCTTGTCCATTTCCGTGTCATAGTACTCGGGTCCGGTGTGCTTAAAAATAACAAGAAAATCAAACTATGTTGACTAATTGGGTAAATATTTTTTCTTACCTGGTAGGTATAAGTCCAGTAAATCATTATGGAGTGTGAGCAAGTGAGCAAATCGCTAAAGCTTAAATACTGTAATTTCTTCTTTGATGTTTCAAAGCGTAAGCAAGCCAAAAATACGATGCAGGCATATTTTCTGTAAATGACAGACAAATGAATATAATTGTATGTCTTATTGTTTTGTTTTCGTTCAGCTTACTTGGCCAGTTCGTTGGATATAAAGAAATGCTGTTTAATATTGTTGGTTAGTGTTCCAGGCAGCTCCTCAACTGCGCGGAAAATCCGTTTAACATTGTCAAATTGGCGACTGCAAATTTAAATGGAAATATGATATGCTATATACGTATGTATATATTTATTACGTACCGACACGATTTAAGCTTAACGCACGTCTTTTCACCCACTTCGTCCAGATCTTTGCGATAGCGCGATGTCAACTTCTTGCCCAGTATTTCTCGTGCCACAACATCATCAATTGAATAATATTTCTCAATGATAAGGTCACGCGTATGGGGCTCCAATTGGAAACAAGATTGTTCCATCAATTTGGTGGGCGCATGCAAATAGAGTTCAATCAGTGAATAGGTGCGATAATGATCCAGAACATCGGATGCAATCAATTCAAGTGGAGCACCCATAGAATGTCCAAATCCCTTTTGTTTCAGGTAGCATACCGCTTCGCTTGCTTGGAGAGAAGATAATAATAAGCATGCCCAAAAATATGTGAATAAAAAACAGCAACATACAAGAAAATCCTTCGATCCATAGCTGATATATTTCAGGATCCACAAGTGTGTAGTTGCTAATAAAAACATCGACATCCGCCTAGAAAAATTATATCAAATACTTTAATGAATATTGGCTGCTGATAACATAAAACCTACCATGTTTGTTATTATTATTAAAGTGTTATCGGACTGGTTCGATTACAACCGAATGAGCGAACCATGTCGACGGCTGTCACTTTTGGTTTCATGGTTTTTATGTTTATTTTACATTTTAATGCTTTAATTAAAGCTTAGCTATTAGGCATCAATTACTTTTAAATAAATAATTTTTTATCATCGGTTGTATTTTTTTTAGGTGGGACTGAAAAGAGGGCTTAAATATTTTTCAGATCTGTTCGTCACGGGTTTTCTTGTGAAACGTGTCACTTCCAGCTGCATATCTAGTCGATTATTGTAAGCTTGAATGCGCACGGTCAATAGTCGATTTAAGTTTGATTACATATATTATGCACACAAAGCTTATAAGATAAGTATAAATACAAAGAAATTCAATTGTTTTCTTATAATTTAAGATTGTGTTTTGTTTAATATTTTAAGTTAATGAAATCTCATCGAATATATATCGAATATGAAAAATGTTTAATATATCGATGATATCGATACATCGTTATGTTTCTTATATCGCAGCGGATATCAACTTTTAAGAAATGTAAAAATGTAAATTGCAACATATAAAAAATATTGTAAATAGCCAAAGGCAACGTGCACAATAAAAATTTAATGTGATTGATGTGCGCGCGAACTGAATGAAAGCGCAACAATAGCCGTAACAAACCACAACAACAATAAAAACGACAACAGACTTCGTTGTCCGTAGCCTACAATTGCAATTGCAACAATTCGATGAACAACTTCACATTCATATCCAATAAACAGCAAAAGGAAACTTATAGAAGCAATAGTAGTCGAAGAAGAGGAAGTGCATTTGTTGTGTCGTGTTGTTGTGCAGAATGGAACAGGATTCCACAACTGAGCTGCATCTGAGCAGAATACGTGAAGTGAAAGATTTGGCCGCATTAACCGACGACGTGCGCGATGTTGTGAAAGAAGAGGTCATATTAGAGAATCACCATCATCATCAGGTAAATCAACACACCAAAAACTCTGACCGACTGGCGTTGGCGGCAAGGGTGGTTCGTTCCTTTACTCGTTCGTTCGTTTAACCATTCGTATCGTTCTTTCGTTTCGTTGGATGCCCGCGCAGCCAACGCGCAGTTGTAGAACGCGCTGCCTGCCACTTGTATATGTATATGTGTCTCTCTACGTATGCGTGTGTGTGCGTTCGCCTCTATGTGTTTGTGTGTATGAGTGTGCGCCTCTCTATAAAACAAGTGGTATATGTGTTGTGTGTGTTGGGGGCGGGCGGGCTGGTTGAGTTTATCGAAAGGGGGGTTGGTGGAGGTGGCGGCGCATCAAAAATGCGCGCGGTGCTTGCGCCCTACACAGCCCACAATGCACAGTAAGAGTCTCTGAGCCAAAGCCAGAGCAATAGCCCGCCACCATAACCACCACCACCATAACCATCCAACACAGCCAACTCCAACAAGAACGTCAGAATTTGTGTGTGGCGCAAATTGTTGTGTATACCGATTTTCATTTTTCCATGCTGTGTTGTTTACTTACACATACAACATTTTCTTTGATTTCTTCCATGTTAAAAATTGTTAAAAAACAAAAAAACCAATCATCAACGCAAATAACAACTTAAATTAACATAATAATAATTAATAAATACGGTAAATTGTGATAATCAACATTCATATGACGGCGACGACAACGACGACGTCGGCGCTCCTCTATTGAAAACTTTGTGACTCTGTAATGTGCGCTATGGTAATGCAGTTGGATACGAAAGTTCGCATGGTCACATCCTCATCAAACGACAACAGCGGCAGCGGCGGTGGTGGTGTTGTATCAGTACCCGTATCTCTGCCCATCGGATCAATGCTAACTGGAGCGTCATTTAATGTGATTACGCCGGATCAGTTGCCGCACTATAAACCGATGCTGTGCGTCGACAACAATGGCTATCTGTCCAGCAGCACGGTCAGCATGGGCGGCGACCTCAAAACGATTGTCATTCAACAGCAGCAGCAACAGCAGACTCAGCAAACGAGCAGTGCTGGGAACACAAACACCACCGCCACAAACACCATTGGACTGAATCATGATGGCTCTGGTAGCAATAATAGCCACGACAGCATGGGTACGCTCGAACATGCTGCCGGCGGCGGTGGCGGTGCTGGGAACACAACTGGCTCCACCGGCTGGGCGGAAACAACATCTAGCACACAGCACATGGAGGTGTTCCAGATCCGTTGCAAAACCACCTGCGCCGAACTCTATCGCAGCAAACTGGGCTCTGGCGGCCGAGGGCGTTGCGTTAAATACAAAGACAAATGGCATACACCCAGCGAATTTGAGCACGTCTGCGGCCGTGGCTCCAGCAAGGATTGGAAACGTTCCATCAAATATGGCGGCAAATCTCTACAGTCGCTCATCGACGAGGGAACGCTAACACCGCACGCGACCAACTGCAGTTGCACAGTCTGCTGTGACGACGAAGCAGGTGAGTCAGGTGAGAGATGCATACAAAATACTACTGCCCTATCCTTCTTAAACTATACAAATTCAAATGTCTACACAGCAATATAACCTACAAATTGCAATTGTTCATGTTTCCTTCAAGTAACAATACCAACTAACTAAACCAATAGCTTGCAAATAAGAATCATTTAAAAATTTAGAATTTTCGAGTGTATCTGAAAATGATAAAAATCATTTTTTGGTAATTTTTGTTACTAACACGCATCCTTCGATAAAACTCTTCCATTTTTTATGGACAAGTTTATTCTACCCATATAGACCTTGTTCCACAATTTTAAGAAATACACAATAATACAACACCATATAATTTTAGCATCGGGGCCTGTGCGTTTATTTACGCCCTATAAGCGACGAAAGCGAAATCAAACCGATCTCGATGTGGAACCGGGGCCCAAACGCAAACGCAATACACATAGCAACAATAATAATAATAACAACAATAGTAACACCAACAATAACAACAACAACACAAGTGGCAGCAGCATCAACAACAACGTGGACCCAACGCAAGCAACCGCCACCAGTGTGGTGGATGATAGTAATTTGTTTTTAACCGATGAAAACATAACGTCCAAGGATGAACCATGGGCGGCGCTCAATGACAGTTTAGACACCTCCACCGAACTGGTTGACCAAACACAAATGGGCAATCCGTACGAGCGTGAAACGTTTGTGGTGAATATCAATGATGCGGGCTCGATTGCCGTCTTAGACGGCAGTCAATCGATGAAGAACATCGATCACGTCTACTGCACCATGGTTAAGGCAACCAACGATTTTAAGCGCCAGTTCAACGAAATGAAGCAACACTTTGAGCGACGCATTGAAGTGCTGCAAAAGGAGCGTGACGCAGCGGTCAGTGCGATGCGTGTCCAAGTCCATACAGACATGGATGATCCCAATATATCCGGCTCATTACATGGCAACGAGATCATATCGGCAAAGAAAGTAATAATCAACCACAGATCATAATGAGAAATTTGATTTTCAACTTGTTTTACGTATATTTTAGTGCGCCAACTGTAATAGGGAGGCGTTGGCCGAATGCTCGCTGTGTCGAAAGACGCCGTATTGCTCGGAGTTTTGCCAGCGTAAGGATTGGAATGCTCATCAAGTGGAGTGCGCAAGGAATCCACAAACGTCAACGCAACAGGTCATGTTATTGATCGATGATCAGTCCTAAACACCGTAACGAATTGTACATACAAATTTTACTACTAAATAATATATGATTATGCAAGGCCTTCCCTTTTTACCAACCCCAATTCCCCATCCAATTAGATTACGGGCACGCAACCCGAATACCTTTTATCCCAACGCCCAATCCTTAGCAAGCCTTCCCATTAGACTTATGCCCTATAATTATGTAATTCTTAAACGTACATATAACTACATAAATATATGTATATATATTTATATATACATTTTACTATCGACCGTAGAAATCAAAACAAAAACAAAATATTCAGAAAGATAAATTCGTAGTAGGCGTAAATCAAAGCAGAAGCGTCCACAAAGAGGAATGTCTTGGCATAGCGTAAATGATGAAGTTAGCTACGATTTGAGATAATGCAAACAAAAAATCCGAAAGGACTTATCATGTAATTCAATTTAAATTAAATTTATAAATAGTTGCAAAGCGCATAGCATAACTAACAAGGTCCCCAACCCGGAAGAACTTCCCCTCTCATTTTCTGCTTGACAACTTTTTGCATAAAATAAAAGTGAAAGTAACAAAAAAGAAAATAAACAAAAACAAAAAGAAGGAAAATCACAACCAAAAGCGAGAGATAAGCAGATATACAATACATATTCGTCTATGTATACATTTTTCATTAGACACTAAGCACATAGTTAAACTTTTAACATTTTACGATTATAATTTTATGGATCTACTGCCCGTCGTTACAAGCATCCAATAAAGATTTCAAAACAACAAATAAAAAAAAATAAAACAAAAAAAATAAAAACGAATCGATGTGAAGAAATATAGAACAAAACGAAAACAAAACACACAACACAATACATTTAATCGCAAGTACATTTAATAATTAACAATTACATAGTTGTGTGTATTTTACATTTCTGTGTCGTTGCAGTATTTTCTACCACTTTCCTTTGTAAAGTTTTTTGCCGCCCTCCGTTAGCAGCTGTAACAATTTCTAGTAGTCCGTAGTCCATATGCAAAATACATTCATATATACTTATGTGTGTAGTATATATAAATATATATATATAAATATCTTTAAACAACTAGCTATATATTCCGTTTAACACAGATACAGTGGACAAACACACACACACACACATACATACAAACCAACACAGAAATGCAATTTGAATGAAATTTTCCATCGGAGTTCTTTAAATTAATTCGATTCCGATTCGAAGCGAATTTGAAATCTTTGTTTTCAGATGTCTGTAACGTTTTCGGTTGTTGCACAACACTTACAACTACACTTGACACCTAATACCACTACACACACAAACACAAAACAAGCAGAATGAGAGAGCTGAAGTATCGATGCGATGAAAGAAATGAAAAGAAAAATATATACATACATTTAAATGTACAATGCTTACCTTTTTGTCGTATTCTTTGTCTTTTTGTGTTTTAGTTAAGTATGTTCTATAATATATAGACTTAATGATCGTTTGGAAATATAACTGTGTAAGTATGGATAAAACAAAAGGATTAACTCACATGCTGTCTTAAGTATAGCATACTTTTTGGAGCCCATCAACAAAGTCCTGTTGCATCCGAAGATCAGTCCATCTCAATCAATTTTGAGTTTCCAATAAAAATAATAAATTTTGAAATAAAAGCTCTTGAAAATATTTTGTTGTTAGTCCATATTATGCACATGTTTCATTTATTATTGCATTTTGCATTACACATTATCAATATGCTTATTATTATAGTCTATTACCAAAAATAATTTCTTAAAACTTGTTTACTCGTTTCATTTATTTATAGGTATGCTTTAATTACTTTAAGTTTTGCTCGGGTAGATTCTTTGTTGTTGTTGTTTATCTTGTTTAGCTTATTATATATATTTATATAAATATATATATAATTCGATTTAACTTGCTTTTGTATTTTACCAGCGATAACTTTTGTTCGAAAACACACGAAACTTTAAAAACTGTAAGAAATAACTACGTGAATATTTAGGATATTTAGGAAAGGATATCTCTGTGTGTGTGTGTGTGTAAGGAGGGGTGGGGAGGCTGTGTACAGAGAACGAAACCGATATATTTAAATATTTTTGTTGCTGTTGTTGGTTTAGTAACTAATTTGTGTTGTTTGATTAACGTGTTTTGTTTTTGTTTAATACATACAATACGAGTGTGAGTCTGAGTGTTTCGTAATTAATAAATACAAAACATATATATGTAAGTATATTAAATAACGTGCCTAAATATAAAACATTTCACAATTGTCTAAATAATAATATTTTCGATGTACATACATATATGTATATAATTTTGAAATTTATCAACAATTTCCGCTGCTGCCCAATGAAGGAAAACAAATAATATATATAAATATAAACAATTGCCAAATTGGTTATTCAAGTGCCATATTTTGAAACACAACAATTATAGAAAATTATAGAGGTAAACAAAGCCATACACAGTGGAGAATTAGTTAGTTAAAGCATTTAACTTAGATGAGGCGGAAAACATTTTAAAATACAAGGCATACATACATATTTTTTCATATTTTCTTGTTTGCTATGTTTGTTCTGTTTTGTTTCGTTTTTCTTTACTCTTCTTCTGTTTTGTTTTGTTTTCTTTGTTTTTTTTTTTCTTTTTTTTTTTTGGAATCACAAATGTTAGCTATAGTATTTAAATACACATGTAGGTAAGACATTCAAAAGGAAAATTAAGTTTTATAGCGCTTAAGAATGCTCTTGATGATGGTATTAGAGAGACTGCGATTGCAATTGTGGTGTCTGCTGCTGTTGCTGCTGGTGGTGGTGTTGTGAGTGGTGGTGGTGTTTGTGGTGGCGGTATTGGTGGCAAAGTGTGGCGACCGGCAAGCTGCACAGCTTCACTCCAAATTTCGCACCTCAAAGCGCTTGTACGTGTAATTGATAAAGACCCAATCCTTGGAAATTTCACCGCCCTGTGGCACAGGCGCCGATGCTATAAAAATATCAATAGAGAATAGAGACATAAGTGAACAACCCAAAGCAAAGTGAACAATGAAGCATTGCACTTACGTATCTCCAGCGAGACATCCGGAAATTCATCGAAATTGGACGTGTCGTCAATGGAGCGCACTTCCACAGGTATTGCCGCTGGCCGCTCACGAATGTGCTCCCAGTCGACGCCACGAAAGAACGGCACCGACTTCAGATCCTCAAGGCCGCGCTGCGAGCCCAAGCGTCGATCGGCCTCGCAACAGAAATTAATGATCGTCTCTTTGGCCTCCTCCGATATGGGTATTTCGGGTGGAAATATTAATGTTTCGCGCCAATTCATCACCTTACGATACGTATCCTGTGGATTATCCGAACAGAATGGCGGATAGCCCATCAACATTTCGTACATAATCACACCAAGTGACCACCAATCGCACGCAGGTCCATAGCCGGTTTGCAGGAATACTTCGGGTGCTATATAATCGGGTGTGCCCACTGTGCTGTAAGCTAATGCGCGTCGATTTCGTTTCCACGACTCTGCGCGTCGTTTCGAGTCCATGGGACTGCAACAAAAAACCATATGGTAAAAAAATTACATTGTTTTTCAGTTGGTTTAGTTAATTGAGACCCACCTGGCACAGGTGCCAATAAAATCGGATGGTTTTGCTTGCGATAAATCACGATAAAAGTCTGTGCGATGCGACTTCTTTAATCCTGTGCACAGTCCAAAATCGGATAACTGCAAAATGTTAACATGATATATAATGAGTTATATAGAAAACAAGTAATAATCACGCACCTTAAGATGCCCTCGCGCATCCAGCAGCAAGTTGTCCGGCTTGATGTCCCTGTGTATGAAACCGAGCTTGTGGATCGAATCAATCGCTAACGCTGTTTCACTTATATAGAATTGTGTGCACTCCTCGGATAGCGTGTCCTTTTTCATTAGAAGCGTCATCATATCACCGCCAGGCAAGAATTCCATTATCAAATATAAATTGACCTGGTCCTGCATAACAATAACAAACAAAAACATTAAAAGACTTTAACGATTTGGGAGAGCTAAAATTATGAAGCTAGTTTTTATTGCTGCAATAAATAAAAAGCGACATTTTTTATTTCTTTTATTTAACCAAAAACCTAAAAGCTAAATATAAAGTTAACAATTTAAAAAAATATATAACAAATTCTTTACTTTACTCATTTGTTTTCTTTTAAATCTGCCCAAAATTTCTAATTGATAAATATGAATGTCTTGCAACTGAATCAACAATATCATAATGGAAACGCCCAATAAAACTTAACAAACATTAATAAATTCAGTACGGTTCATGTAACACTGCTCAGATTGATATTTACATTCAAACAAACACACAGCGCTCGTTTGTGTGTGTGTGTGTGAAAACTTTCACCAAGAACGAATCAAAACAACAACAACGAAACCGAAATGAAGAACAACAACAATGGCGCAGAGCATATGATTTGGCAAGCGCGCTTTGTGCTTGTATTGGTTTATTGATTTTCAGGCAGCGAATTGCGATAGATGCGTGTGGGTTTTTGCACTCAACTTACCTGAAAACTGTAGTACATCTTGACCACCCATTGGTGATCCGCCTCGACAAGAACGTCGCGCTCAGCGCGTACGTGGGCCACCTGCTCCTTTTCAAGCATGTCTGCTTTGCGCAGCACCTTCATGGCGTACACATGTCCTGTATCCTTTTTCTGCACCAAACGAACCTCGCCAAATGCACCACGTCCGATGACTTTTAGTGCCTCAAAATCCTCGACACCCAGTCGCAGTCGCTTGAGGCGCAAATATTCTGTTTCTTTTTGCGCATGTTGTAAACGTTTCTCTTGGCGCTGTGTCTCTGTTAGACTTTCGTCCTTCAGCTGCGCCTCTAATTTGGCTAGGCGCTGTTTGCGCTCACCGTATTGTGTCACCAAATTGCTGTAGTAGTTTTCCAGCGTCACCTTGGCCTTGGTGGCTTTGTCCAGTGTGTGGTCGCTGAAACGTATGGAGGAGCCATCCGTGTCCGTTCTGCTGCTCATCATCTAAACGGTGTGTTTGTGTTTGTATGGGTGTGTGTGTGTATGTGTGTGTCGTGGCGTATACTGTCCTTGCACGAATTATACACTTGCTTTAAGCACACACACAGCTTGAAGGTGTTGTATTGCCCTTTTTTCCTTTGTAATTTATTAAATTGGTACCTCTCTTTCGTGTTTCGTTATCGTCGTTCTTTCTTATTGTGCGTAGGGTTGATATGCCCATGACTTATCGAATGACTCCCAATCGAATAGCATGAGCTCATTTTCTGATAAGAATTTCATTTTCAGAATGCAGCCACTCTTTTACAAATTATCGATATGACACAAAACTCGATTGTTCTTTGAAACAGCTGACATTTAATTACCTTTGTTGCAAGGAAATATGTTTTTAGTCCAAACAATTAAAACACTGTATAAAGTATGGCGCGTACAACCGACTTTTCGGACCTCACTTTTCACTGCCTGCTGTTGATATTCAAGTTACTGCACAATTTGGAGGACCAAGTCAATTTGGCACTCTGCTGTCGGAGATTTCGTGACGCATTCGCTTACTTGCACCGCCAGCGATTCGAGTCAATCGTTGACGATGACATTAAGTTGCGAAACTTGGACAGTTGGCGCGCATTTCTTTGGATGTGCGGTCCCAATGTGAAGACTTTGCGCTGCTACCACGACGACGACCATCCGTTGCAGATACTTCCGCTCGTCGCAAAATATTGCGTCCGCTTGGAGAGCATCACGCTACGCAACGCTACAATCTCCAGAGCTCAACCGTTTTTGCTGAAATTGCGAACACTTCGAAAAGTTTACGTGCGAAACTATAAGAGCACCAGTGTTAATTTTATAAAGTCCATGAAGTTGCGATTGCCAAACATTCAATATCTCAGCCTTGAAAGCTTTGAGCAACGAGAATGTGAGTAAATTTATATAAACTGGGTGCCATATTATTTACATATCATACATGCCTTTTCACGGTAGTGCAAGAGTTACCCTACTTTATCAACTTGCTGGAGCTGCAAATGTACGATGAGGTTACGGCCGCAGATTTTATGGCCATTACTAAATCTCAAAGAAACTTGCGGATATTGCAACTCCGGAATGCAAAGAAATTTCTGACAACACAAACGCTGAAACAATTGGCCTTAAACTGTCCCCAGCTTACTAAGCTCTGCTTTCAGGACAGTGATGCCGAACTTACAGCCCTGACGCTATTCCAACAACTGAGTTATTTGCTGCTGTACTGTCCGGACAATCAGAAGACACGCTTATTTAAAAAGTTAAGCAAATGTGGATCGCCGTTGCAGTTTTTAATACTGCACCGCAAGCGCTGGATTGACGAAGAGCAAGCTCAACGCATTGGAGCCATCAAGCCGCTTAAGTGGCTTGTCTGCAAGCCACGCAACGATCGCTGCGTTTATCATCTGGCGAATCTCACACAACTTGAGTGCCTTTCAGTGCAATGTGCTCGCGATATTGGAGAAACGGATCTACTGAACCTAATTCGTAACAATGATCAGCTGCGTTATCTGAACATATGCTATTGTCTGGGCATAACAGATGCGTTTGTTGTGGACACAATCGCAATCCTAGCCAAGCGCCCAAATCAGCAGCCCTTGGTAATGTATGCGGCTGCCACCGATATCAGACGTGATATCATGGAAAGAGTAAGTACCATTTTTTGGTTACCTATCTTATCCTCCATCTTATGGAACTTTGAACTAAACAAAATTATTTGGTCTTTATTTTAGTTACCAGCTGATTTTGCCTCTAAATTGCTTATACTGTACTTTGAGTGCAGTCAAGGCATGCAGTCTAGTGATCATTATTATAAAGACGAACCGGAGTTCGATCGATAAGCAATGGTATGCGTTAAGTCACCCAAAACAATTATACACATCATAATGCAATCGCATATGAAAATACAAATATGTAGACCGTATACCAAATAATATACTCTAAATTTTTTATAAATGTATGTATGTTATACATACATATTTTCACTTCTATTGTTATTATATTAAATTTTAAGTGGTAGCTTTTTATTCTTAAGCGATGACGCTTTTTTTCAAAATAAAGTTCAACACTTTTTTAATCGCCTTAACATAAGTATGCATTAATTAATGGTCGTTCAAGTATAAACTTATATTACCATTCGATGCAAATTTTGTAAATTTTTTACATTAATTATAAATAAAATTTAAATTAACGATTTCGGGTTTAAACGATAGCAATTGATGTGCATGTGCGCATCTCTAAGTTAGTCAGTGCTGTTAAACGCGAAAGTTATTATATAAATCGATTACACGATACCGATAGGTTTTTTGTTTTCGTGTTATTGTTGTGTACGACCAAAGTGAAAATTGCAAAATAACTGTATAAAATAACATTAAAAAGGCAGTAACGATGCTATCGCTACTGCAGGAGAAGCGTCCGCTTAAGCGAACACGCCTTGGCCCTCCGGATATATATCCGCAAGACGCCAAGCAACGCGAGGACGAACTGACGCCCTCAAATGTAAAACATGGCTTCACAACGACGTCACCGCTGTCCGATGAATTTGGGACAGCGCACAACTCCAATGTTAATGCCAGCAAGGTAAGCTCGTTTTTTAGCGGCGTTCTAGCCAAAAAGGAGGAGCTTATGACGCTGCAGGATACGGTGCGCAAGAAGCAACAAATCAATTGCAAGGATAACTTTTGGCCGGTGTCACCGCGGCGCAAATGTACTGTGGATGCCTGGTTCAAGGACCTGGCCGGCAACAAGCCGCTGCTAAGCTTGGCCAAGCGGGCACCATCCTTCAACAAGAAAGAAGAAATATTTATAACGCTCTGCGAGAATCAGGTCAATATGCAGAGAGCCACCTGGTTTATTAAACTGAGTGCTGCCTACACTCTCAGCTTTACTGAATCGAAGAACAAGAAGCGCAGTATTTATGATCCGGCAGCCGAATGGACGGGCAATATGATCAAGTTTATGAAAGAGCTGTTACCCAAGCTGCAGGAATATTATCAGCAGTGTAAGTCTATACCTATTAATAATCAGTCGTAATCAAAGATACAACATTTTTATAAAACTTTAGCACACGACAAGAATGGTATGCAAGCCAATGGTAGCAGCAGCAGCTCATCCACCAGCAGCAGCACGAGCAGTAGCAATAGTAATGGCAGCACAAACAATAGCAGCAGCAACAACAACAACAGCAGTGGCAGCAACAACAACAGCAGTGTGGGCAATACTACGCCAAATGTTATACCGGTGCCCAGCATGTCCAGTCCGCTGCCACCCATACACAGTCCAGCCAATGGACAACCAGGAACTGTAGGTAGTGGTTCCGTCGGCGGAACTGTTACCGGCGCTGCTGCCCCACCGGGCTCAGCACTGGCAACATTAGGCGGATCTGCAGCCGTGGGCGCAGCTGGAGCTAGCGCTGGGGCTGTGCCGCCTGGGTCGAGTATATCGGGTATTGGCAGCCAGTTCGAGGATAGTCGCAATGCGCTTAAGTATTGGAAGTACTGCCATCAGCTTAGTAAGTACATGTACGAGGAGTCGCTGCTGGATCGTCAGGAGTTTCTTAACTGGATACTAGATCTTCTGGATAAGATGCGCACGCAGGCTAGCTTCGATGAGCCGCTCAAGAAGCTAGTCCTTAGCTTTGCGTTGCAGTATATGCATGATTTCGTGCAATCAGAGCGGTTGTGCCGTAAAATGGCCAATCTCGTGGCTAAGAAGCTGGCACAGTTACTCAACTCTGCCGTGGAGCAACAGCAACAACAGCAGCAACAGCAGGCGCTTATCAAATCCCAGACCATGGAACTTGATGCACCCGAGGATCACCTGCTGCATCAACAGCAGCAGCAGCAACAGCATCAGCAATTAATGGATCCCTATGAACAGGCACTGCATGATTATATGAATTGTCCACACCATCGTGACATTGTGCTCTATTTGAGCACTATACTCCAAGTGATTACCATTGAGTGTCCCACGGCGTTAGTGTGGAGCGGGATAGCAGCACATCGTGCACCCTCCTCTCTAGTGGGCAGCCCACTTGATCACCTACCCCTTGCGCCCTCAGTACTACCAATGCCAACACGATGTCCTCGCACCAATCAGGAGCTGAGGAGGCAGCTGCGTGCCGCCGAAGCGGACATTGTTTTGCGGACGCAGCACGCTGAACAGCGCTGGTTCGCCTCGAAGTGGTTAAGTGCAGGCAAGAATCATTACACAAATGTGCTGGCCACATTGGATCACCTGGACACGCACTGCTTTGACCGCATGGATCAGTGCAATTCTATTGATACGCTCTATGCGCACATCTTTCCGCCACAATCAGCGCAACTGCCGCGTCGCTCCGAAGACGATCAACAGCAGCAGCAGCAGCAGCCCCAGCATGCTGTCTATGAGCCCAAACAGGATGCGGACACCGTGCGCATATTGTGCGAATGGGCCGTGTCCAGTCAGCGCTGGGGCGAGCATCGGGCCATTGTGGTTGCTATTTTGTTAGACAAGCGTCAAATCGATGTGACCAGCACGCCAGCAGATATGTGCAACGACAAGGAGGACAAGGATTCGTTGGCATCCGGTGCTGGCATCATCGATGGCCTCCCCGTCTTTCAGCATGTACTCATGCATTTCCTGGACCATGATGCGCCCGTCCTAGATGAGCACAATAGCAGCGCTCAGCAGCGCACTGAGTTCACCAATTTGGTACAGCTTTTCAGCGCACTTATACGCCACGATGTCTTCTCGCACAATGCTTACATGCACACGTTGATATCACGTGGAGATTTGCTACTTGAATCGATGCTAGTGCATAAGACGACAGCGAAGAGTTCACCACCGCCGCCAGCACCACCACCACCGAACAGTAGCTCCACTGCGCATGGATTCGATGACGATGGTTTTGGTTCGGGTATTGGTATTGACTTTAAACACAATGAGTTCGATGACTCCAATGTGGACGATGATCTCGATAAGCTGGTGCAGAACATCAAAGAGAAGGGTCAGCAGCACGAAGCGCCCGACAGTCCCAAGATTGGAGGACCCAGTGATGGTGATGGAGGCGGCGTCGATACACCCTCTGGCGTCAGCATATCCAGGCATTATGTGTACACTAAACACTTTCCCATACCGCAAGACGATCCCAGCATGTCTAGCTACAGCAGCGAGAGTAATCAACGCTACATATTGCTCTTTGGCGTCGGCAAAGAGCGCGACGAAAAGAAGCATGCAGTGAAGAAAATGTCTAAGGAGATTGGCAAACTCTTTACCAAAAAGTTCAGCATCGATGTCGCCGAGGGTGGCAAGGTGAAGAAGCATTCGCGTAACGAATTCAATTTCGAGGCGACGACAGCCAAGTGCCAGCACATGGCATATTTTGATCAGCATGTGGTCACCGCCCAGTGTGCGGCCAATGTGCTCGAGCAGCTAAATGGTTTCGCCTTAGGCAGCAACAACTATTTGCCCGTGCAGGAGCATGTGGCCTTTCTGTTTGACTTAATGGAGTTAGCGCTCAATATTTACAGTTTGCTCGAACTGTGCGATCATCTACTTAAGGAGCTGCCCGAAGTGGAGCATCAACTGCAGCAGAAGAATACAAATATGGTGCGTGGCTATACCACTTCGTTGGCCCTGTATATTGTGAGTATATTGCGACGCTATCACAGCTGTCTGCTGCTTTCGCCAGAGCAAACAGTGTCTGTATTCGAAGGACTCTGTCGCACCATACGTCACGTTAGCAATCCCAGCGAATGCAGTTCTGCGGAGCGTTGCATTCTTGCCTTCCTGAGTGATCTGCACGAGTCGTGCATTCTGTTGCAAGGCAGGGAGCAGGCAGCTGAGTATTATCAACAGCTAAACTGCATCAAACGATTTAAGGATATTTTCAATACGCCAGAACAGCTCAGGTAAGTACAGAGATAATAAACACACTGGATAAATACATAAATTATAATCCGTTTTTATTTTGCTTTCAGCATGGCACCGCAGGGCTACAATCCACAGTTGCTGCAGGAGCTGTTTGTGGCGCCGCGACGTGGCGGCAAACTGGAGTCGCACTGGCTGCGTCAGCTGCAAGAATCTCCGGCAAATGTGTACAGCTTTGTATCGAATGCTGTGATTGCTGTCTGCCGGGAGACCGACAACGAGCGGCTGAACGATGTGGCGCTCGCCTGTGCCGAGCTAACGGCCAGCTGTAATGTGCTTTCGGAGGAGTGGATTGCGGCGTTGCAGGGTCTGTGTAGTGGCAGCAAAAGTCCACGCTATCCGCATCTTGGTGGTCAAGTGGACATTGGTCAGAGCAAGACGCACAATGCCTTGGCCGTTTTTGTGTGCATCCTGGTGGCGAGACATTGTTTCTCACTGGCAGTGTTCCTTAGTAAATTTGCGCTGCCGACACTGGCTCTATCGTTTAGTGGCGCTAGCGGAGGGGAGATGAGCGTAGATGCCGAAGCGGGTGCTCGGCTCACCTGTCATCTGGTGCTGAAGCTATTCAAGACACTGGAAATACCACAGCCCGGTATGTATTCGGTTAGTACGTCGCCCAATCCGTTGCATGCAACAGGCAATGAGTTTAGCATACGGCTAAGCTGCGATCGGCATTTGCTGGTGGGAGCACACAAGAACATACCAATTGCAGCGGTGCTGGCTGTGCTCAAGGCCATACTAATCGTGGTGGACAATGCGGCGCTGAAGACACCGCTTGTAGCTAGCGGCCTGGGCTCCTCCGGCAGTGGCAGCGCTTTTGGCAGTGGTAAGCGTAGTGGCTTTAATACGCCCGTACATCCAGGCAGCACGCCCAAGAGCAACGAGCAGCGACCAGCGGATCTTAGCCAAATATTGGGCACCAGTGATTTGCAGCTGGGCAGCTTGGGCAGCGAACCGGAATCTTTACAACCGACGGGCAGCAGTCTGGTTGGCAATGAGCAAATCTCACTACTTGAGTTTGCCCAGGCCGTGCTCAAGCAGATTTGCGCCCAGGAGCATGTCCTAGAGCGATGCTTAAAAAATGCGGAGCAGCTGTGCGATATGATCATTGACGATTTGCTTACTGCCAAGCAGGTGCAGCGTGTGCTGCATATGATCTGCTATCCGGAAGCGGAGTTTAACATTATATCGGAACTGGATCAACGTTCGATGATAGTGCGCATATTGGAGCATTTGGATCAATGGACATTGCGCATTTCCTGGCTGGATTTGCAGCTCATGTATCGTCAGTCACTGAGCAACAATACGGAACTTAATGTTTGGTTGGATACGGTGGCTCGTGCGGCCATTGAAGTGTTTCACATGGAGGAGGTAACACTGCCGGGCGCACTAAAGGCAACGCATAAGCCCAAACCTTCCACATGGTTGGTGGCGCCGCTCATTGCAAAGCTTACGCCTGCTGTGCAGGGGCGCATCTTGCGAGTCGCTGGCCAAGTGCTTGAGAGTATGAACTACTTCTCTAAGGTGCCCAAATCCGACTGCAATAGCTCTGGCAGTGGTGATGAACGCGAGAAGAGCAATAGCTGCCACAGCAGCAATAGCTATGGTGGCAACGGTAGCCTTACAGCTCGCAACAAGAAAATGCCGCTAAATTATCAGCCCTTCTTGGGTCTTATACTCACGTGCTTGAAGGGTCAGGATGAGTATAAGGAGAATCTCCTGGTCTCACTCTACTCACAGCTATCCCAATGTCTGCAGTCCTTTGCTGAGGTAAATGCTTGTGTTTTCATATTTTTCTTAATGACTACAAATAACCTTATTATAATTTCAAGCTGGACACTATTGGTGGCATCGATGAGCCGCAGGCCCGCGAGGAAATTCTGGATGCGTTGCAGTTGCGCTTTTCGCTGGTTGGTGGAATGTTTGATGCGATACAAAAGAACAGCACACCCACAACGGATTGGGCTATACTGCTGGCCCAGTTGGTTTGCCAGGGTGTTGTGGACTTAAGCTGCAATCGCGAACTCTTTACTACTGTGGTCGATATGCTGGCCACGCTAGTACATTCCACTCTCGTCTCAGATAGCCAATCGGAGCGGGATGAGAACAAGAAACTCTATTTGAATCTCATGAAGAAACTCAAAAAGGAGATAGGGGAGAAGAATAATGCATCAATACGGGTCATAAGACAACTGCTGCCGCTCTACAAGCAGCCTACAGAGGTTTGTTAATCCTCGCATAGATTACAACTTTTTGTTATGATAAATTCTTTAACATACTGCTTTTTTCAGGTCATAGCGTGTGAGCATGCGGGCATGGACACCAAGGGCAACAAGATTTGTGACATGGATAAAAAGCAGTTGCGGATCTCGGATAAACAACGGATAAGCGTTTGGGATATACTGGAGGGTCATAAGAATCCAGCACCACTATCTTGGGTGTGGTTCGGTGCCGTCAAACTAGAACGCAAGCCACTAACCTACGAAGAGGCGCATCGCAATCTCAAATACCACACGCACAGTCTCGTGAAACCAAGTAGTTATTATTATGAACCGTTGCCACTGCCGCCAGAGGATATTGAGCCGGTGCCTGAAAAGATTTGCATAGTAGGTATTCCAGATAGACAACTTCTCAACAAATGATAACCCTAATGTGCACTTGCAGAAGGATGAAATGATGAAGGCCGACACGCCCTCGTCGGTGGATCAATCGCCAAGCGCTG
Organism: Scaptomyza reducta; assembly: GCA_035044485.1. NCBI lineage: Eukaryota > Metazoa > Arthropoda > Insecta > Diptera > Drosophilidae > Scaptomyza > Scaptomyza reducta. The sequence continues at coordinate 857,131 of JAWNNV010000606.1, forward strand.
TAGTCGGTACTGGACGTGGACGCGGCAAAGGCACAACGACGCGTAAACGCAAGCCGAAGAATCCGAAGACGCCACCAGTTGTAAATACGCAACAGCAGCCGCAGTTAGCACCGCAGCCTCAGCAGCCGCCAAATACGCAGCAGCAACAACAAATGCAACAACAGCAACAGCACATGCAACAGCAAATGCAGCCCAACCAAATGGGTCAAATGCCAATGAATATGCAGGTAAGGAAGAATTAATTAAATTTATTCGTCTTCGAGTATTCAAAATGTATTCTCCACTCTTAAGCAAATGAACATGCAACAATTTGGACCCAATGCCATGATGCAGCAGCAAAATGCGTTGATGCAGCAGCAACAACAACAGCAGCAGCAGCAACAGATGCAACAAATGGCGCCTAATCAAATGCAGCAGCAGCTTAACGTAGGTGGCAATGGACAGCCAAATGCACAGATGAACTTTATGCAGGGAGCTGGTCCCGGTGGTCCACAAGGCATGCCAGGACAACAACAACAGCAGCAGCAACAGCAATGGCACAATGCACCCCAGCAGCAACAGCAACCACAACAGTATCACAATCAGTATCAGCACCAGCAAACTATGCAGAGTAAGTGATCACGCAATCCTTTGTAGATTTGCAAACTTTACCAACAATTATTCTTGCAGTGAATCGCATTGAGCGACCGCCGTTGAATACCAATTCCAAGCAAGCATTGTCTCAGATGCTGCGACAGCGGCAGCCTGGTTCTTTCCAGCAGCAGCAACAACAGCCGCCTGGCGGTTTTAATCAAATGCAACAGCAGCAACAGGCTCAGCAGCAGCAGGGAACACAGCAGCAGCAAATTAACGCACAGCAGTTGCGGCAGCAACAGCAAATGCAACAAAATGCACAACAGAATCCCCAGGCAGCGGCTGCTTTTAATGCAATGCAGCAACAGCCGAATGTGCAGCAACAGCAGCAAATGAATCCCAATCAGCAGATGCAGCAGCAGCAACAACAACAGCAGCAGCAGCAATTCATGCGAGGCAATATGCGTGCCATGGCGCCCAATCAGATGGGTGGTATGAATATGGTGGGGCAGGGCATGCCGCAGAATCCAATGTTGCAGCAGCAGCAAATGACACAAGGCATGGTGGGCATGGTCAATCCAAATGGCAATCCTATGATGCAGGGAGGCGGTGCCGGAGGCAATGGTGTTGGCGTAGGCGTTGGCACTGGTGGCAATAATCCCAACATAAGCATGGGCGCCATGCCACAGCAGGGAATGATACAGCAGCAACAGCAGGTGCAGTTTCAAAATTTCCAAAACCAACAGTATCAACAGCAGCAACAAGGCATGCAACAGCAAGGTGGCGGCGGTAGCGGTGTGGGCGTGGGCATGGCTCCAAACCAGCAACAGCAACAGCAAGCTGGTTTAATGAACAATTTTAATCCTCAGATGCAGCAGGCGCAACGCAACAATCCCGACTTCATGGCTGCAGCAGTCGTTGCACAACAGCAGCAACAACAGCAGCAGCAACAGCGAGGAGTCCCTAGCGGTATGATGACCGGTAATCGGGGACAATATATGAATCAGGCGCCCAATGTGACAATGACTAATATGATGGGTCCTGGCGGACCAGGTGGTGTGGGCGTTGGCCAAGTACCACCCTATGCACGGCAGCAATCCGCAAATGGCGGCAAACCGGGCGTATTGCCCACACAGCAACAGTTCCAGCAACAGCAGCAGCTCCGCCATCAGCAGATGTTGCAAATGCAGGGTATGGCTAGCGGTGGACCACAGGCGGGCGGCGGTGCGGGTGCTGTAGGCGGTGGCGGTATGGTCCAACAACAGCAGAGCATGAATCAACAGCAGACGCCCAATCTAGTTGCACAGCTACAGCGACAGATGCCCAATCAGCCGAATATGATGGGACAGCAGCAGCAGTATCCTCACCAGCCGCCCCCCTATTAGATGAAAAAAAGCAAATATATATATAGTTTTTATAAGGAATTCACTTGTGTACGAATATTTATCAATGCTACTTGCAATAAATAATAATTTTATTTTTGAATTTTGGAATTATGCGCGTGGGACTGCCAACTTACCGCGATAAGCGATAACACTGCAATCGATAAATAAACTTGCAATAACACCCAACAGCTGTTCGCGAGTCCGTGATTGTGAGAAGTAATAGTATATGTGTGTGCGTGCGTGCTGAATAAATCACAAAATTCTTGTTCAGTTTTAAGAGATTTAATTTTAATTAGTTCTAAGTTAAAAATTGAATGGTGCAATACAATTAGTTCCTATCAGTTAGACAACACAATAACATCAATTCGCCAATACAAGTGTAACAACATACACAACAACACGACAAACATTTCATTCATTGATCAGCAAATTTTACGTTCAATATTGAGCGAAAAAAAAAACAACATTAAACCCAATTGCCTTGCGGCCACATCAGTATTGTTAGCATTAGCTAAGCAGGTGGACGTTTCAAGTGGTAACTCCCATTGGAAGGCATGAACGAAACACCTGAGCACAGCAAAAAGCGTCAAAAGACGGTAAGTACTATTTTTCCTGCACCACAATTGCATTGACTGCTGTAATACATGTTTGTACAAATGTGTTAAGGAAATCGGAAATTGGTGATTGGGTCACGAAACCCCGAAATGGAAATGCTATTTAAACAGCTGTCGGAATGAAAGTGTGCAGTGTAATGTGTTTGGTTTTTCTATTTAAACGTTGTTTTCATTCATTAACTGTTGTCATAACGTCTTTCTAATAAACATTTTCTACGTGTATCTAATTATTACACTCTAATATGAAAAACACGTAATATTACGGCTATTTTTTGTTATTACGTTATAGCATTGTTATCTTATCTTGAATTTGAACTACTTTAAAATTGACCCATAATTTAATTTTCGTCTTAACAGTAACGTTTATATAAGTATAGATAAGTATTTAATTACAGCAATTGACTGCAATATACTGTAAATAAATGTATTAATGTGTTAAAAGCTTTAAGATATCTGGTACCTTGAAGGAAATGCAAATATGCTTAACTTTGTCTACTCGTAAAAATGTCTGCGACAACTTGTTGAGCTTGCACAAATTAAAATATTTCTTTACAATTCAAGTGCATCAACAAAATGTCAAACTGTCAAAGAAAACTGACACTAAATCAAAATGCTTGCAATATATATATATATTATATTATTATATATATATATATATATATTTAAATGTTATGTGACTATAGCTTGAACTATTAGGAATTACTAGCATTGGTTATCTTCCAAAGCCTTTTCCTGACTGCAAACAATTATATGACAGCTTGTTGCTGCAAAAAGCTGAAAGTTATAGCTTTTTTATGCAACATGCAGTTAACTGGTTTTTTTCAGTGCTTATTACGGAACACACACTTACATATGCATGTGGCATTGCAAACCACTAAAAACAACTCGTAGCAGAATTTGAAAGAAAGTGTATCTGCAGTAAACGCCAAAATACTCGTAGTATCTATCTGTCTTACTTCAACCGCAGTTTGAGTGATGTGCTGAGTGGTTGTTAGTTTTATTGTTTTTGGTAAAAAAAACTTGGTCAGTCAGCGGACGGTTTCCGTCATAAGTTGAATGACCAGCGTAGTATGTTTGTTTCTTTAAACTTGTTATTGTTTTGGAGTAAAAATGTAGGTCGTTTTTTTACACTTACACTTGCAAACGGTAGTAAACGCTCTTAAGTTGGTTAATTGAAGTTTATAATTGTTTGCCACTAAGCTACAATATTACAGTGATATAATATTTTGAATCAAGGGCATCTTTAAGTGTAAGCTCTTGCAAATTTGTAACATTTACATCATATATTTGGATTTCTTTAATTTTTTTTAATTATTCACTATAAATGACTGAACAGCATGACTTACACAATGCACATTACATTTGTTGACGCACACGTACATATTTATATTTCATAGGTTTTACACAATTAACTTACGCTGAACTTGAAATAAGTTTCTGCAACTCATTTAACTTTATTAATACTCACTTGTATTTATGCTAATGATGTTTTTATTAATTCTAACTTGTATTTATCTTCGAAAGTATCTTATAGATTCTAAAAGAGTAACAGACTATGAATAAATGAATTAGTTGTTATCAAATATTGCTTATTTTATGGTGTTCGTGATGAAGCTGTGCCAACTTTAACGAGCTTCATTACTTGGCAACAAGTTATTGGAGCACCTTCGCCCCACCCTGTCCAACTTCGCCACGCAACAATTTCTTCGATTCACTTGCATTTAACGAACGTCCAACAAATATCAGTTGCAGTTTTGAGCTTCGACGAGAAAGTTCAGCGCGTTTTATTTACTTACAATTTTGTTTTATTTATTTTATTTTGCGGCCGCACGCTTGGTTCCGGCCAAGAGACAGACCTCTCAAACAGCAGCAACAACAACCGAAAACTCTCACTTGTTTAATTATCAGAGTCGCTTTGTCGCTTAGTGTGTCTCTGCAGGGTGTTGTAGTCTGTGTTGGTGCGCTTTCTTTTTGTGCGATATTTGCTTAAGACTTTTCGGAAAATGTTTACAAAACGCGCCAATTTGCTTAACACAGCCCACAACAATAACAATAACAATAACAATGGCAATAGCAAGTGTTGTCTGTTGAATCATGAGAAATGCAGTGATTTAGTAAGTTTTATACAAATGTAAACAATTTCGAATCGTGAATGTACGTGAATGTTTAGTTCATGACATTGATCGTTTAAGGTTTACTTTACTTAAAACACCAAAGACACTTCAACTATAAGTTGATGATATTTTAAGAACGAACACGAAATTGTGGTTGTGTGTTTAGTTAGTTAAATATAAGCACGTTGAGTGGAATCGGTTTTTTTAAAATCATAACATGAAAGATAAATAAATGTCGGATATGGTAACGATTTCAAAGAAAATGCTTCTAAGGTTGTTTTAATACGTTTTAGAATAAAAAGCCGGATTTTATAAAGGCTACAACATATGTATGAGCTAATGTTATTAATAGATACCTTTAAATGTTTATGTTTGGTTTTTTAACACAATTTGAATGACTAACAACATTTATTTGGGGTGAAATTTATAATTGTTTATGGTATATACATATATTTCACTAACAAAAATTTGTACCGTAACTGCTCTTTGAATATTCTTTTGCAAATATTTATATTGTTTTGTTTGTTTTAATGCCATAGAGCACTATTTAACAGCTATAGTTTTTTGTACTCTGTTAAATTGTTTTTGAAAAAAAAACAACGTAAAAACAAACAATAAAGATTACACACAAACGTACACATATTTCTTTCATAATAACAATTCCAAATATGAATACAATACAATGGCTTGAAAGATAGAAAACGATCTGTAAACCAGATGGAACGCAGCTAAAACCACAAGAGCGTGAAGCATTTGGCTTAGCTTGGCTCTCGCAAACTCTTCGCTCTCTCTCTCTATCTCTCAGTCTTAGTTTCGCTCGGTCCGCAATATAATACGGTAAATATTATTGAAAACTTTCAGTTCGCTTTCAACGCTCGTTGCGTGGCGTCTATTACGGAAAATTAATTCGTTAGCTCTGCTTTTTTGTTTGTGCCGTTTTTAGTATTCCCATATTACTACATCTTAAGCGCAACAAATCGAACAGTGCAAAGCATAATAAGTGTGATTTATTTAAAGCCAAGGAAAAATATAACACCATGCCAAATCCACCAATCGGATATTTTTCACACATCAAGAGAAGGGTATGTCCACGAGCAACAGTTCCAATCATTGAATATTGCGCATGCGCAATCTGTTGAAGTTGTTTTGATTAAAGTGTCTGTTTGAAGCTGACGTTAAGTGTACCTTGACCCAGAAACGATCTAGAAACTTGAAGCAAAAATAGCTGACAATGAATAATTGCTTAGAATCTTAAACGATCTTCGTAGAAGATAAAAATGATTTATTGACAACGTTTCTTAAAGTTGCTACTAAAAAGTTTGTTTCACGAACAATGCTATCTTATTTCCCAGAAATCGCATATGGCTTTGACCTTTAATTTTGTTCATCTCTTTCCCATTACGTTTCGCTTCTCTAGTTTGCTGTGACCCTATCTATCTTTCTCTATTGAATACAATATTATTCATATATATGGTATCATTATCTCATATTATTCCCTCTGCGTATAGCTATTTGCGATTTTTCACACACACACACAGTTAAGTTGGCTTCGACACGCCGTCGTCTAAAAGGGTCAACAAACTGTTCAGACTCAGCAAAAATTGCTTTAGATACCGCCTAAGGGTCAAAATCAAATCAAAACTCAACCTCAGGCGGCATGAATATTAATTTATGATAAATACATATATATATAAGTCTTGTTTGCTCTTTTACAGTGCCTTCAAGTGGCAACGAATGTGACCGAACAGAAGCATCATGTCACAAGGGAGACGCGCGGCAGGAATTTGGGCCTGTGCCGGGGCTTTAGAGGCTGTACCGTCTGGCTAACAGGTGAGCAAAGAACGTAATTAATTATTAACCATGGCGAAATAATGACGGGAGAGAATGGAAAAAAACCGAGAGCAATAGATTGGAATAAATATTAGCATCATGTACTTTAGATATACCATAACAAGTAAAAGATACGAGTATCTTACAGATATAAAACTTAACGGTATGTTTTTGGATACTTGCAGGCCTCAGTGGTGCTGGCAAAACATCGATTGCATTTGAGCTGGAAGCGTATCTGGTATCTAGAGGCATACCGGCATATGGTTTAGATGGCGACAATATACGTACTGGGCTTAACAAGAATCTTGGCTTTACGCCAGCTGATCGCGAGGAGAACATTCGTCGGGTGGGCGAGGTGGCCAAATTGTTTGCAGATAGTGGCGTTGTGGCCATCTGTAGCTTTGTGTCACCCTTTGCGGATGATCGCGAGATGGCACGCAAGATACACAAGGATGCGGGATTGCAGTTTTACGAGATCTTTGTGGACACACCGCTGGATGTGTGTGAAACGCGCGATGTGAAGGGACTGTACAAGAAGGCGCGCGAGGGTGTCATCAAGGGATTCACGGGCATAACGCAGGAGTATGAGCGGCCACAGCATCCGGAAGTGGTGGTCAGCACCGCTAATTGTACGGTGCGTGAATCGACGCAACATCTGGTCACACTGCTGGAGCAGGAGGGCATTATACCACGCTCGCTGCGTGATGTTGATCAGCTGCCGGAGCTATATCCCAGCGATGCTAGCGAGGCACAGGCACTGCGCAAGGAGGCAGAATCGTTGCAAAAGCTTTCCATTAGCACTGTGGAGCTGCAATGGGTGCAGGTGCTCTCCGAGGGCTGGGCGTATCCCCTTCGTGGCTTTATGCGCGAGGATGAGTATCTGCAGACGCTGCATTTCAATACGCTGCAGAGCGGATTGGATGTGTCGTATCGCGAGAATCACTCGGTGCCCATTGTACTTAGCGCCACAGCGGCGGACAAGGAGCGTCTGGATGGTGTTTCCGACTTGACGCTACAGCATGAGGGTCAATCGGTGGCGATACTGCGTCGTCCCGAGTTCTATTTCCAGCGCAAGGAAGAGCGTCTGGCACGCCAGTTTGGCACTAGCAATCCCAATCATCCATACAGCAAACAGGTGTACGAATCCGGCGAGTATCTCGTGGGTGGTGAACTATCGGTCATTGATCGCATTCGCTGGAAGGATGGCCTCGATCAGTACCGGCTGACGCCCAATGAGCTGCGCTGCCGATTCAAGGAGCTCAATGCGGATGCCATTTTTGCATTCCAGCTGCGCAATCCCATCCACAATGGACATGCGCTGTTGATGCAGGATACCAAGCGGCAGCTGTTGGAGCGTGGCTTTAAGCAGCCAGTGCTGCTGCTGCATCCATTGGGCGGCTGGACCAAGGACGATGATGTGCCGCTACAGACACGCATGGCTCAACATCAGGCTGTTCTCGATGCGGGCGTCCTGCGGCGGGAGGACACCGTTCTGGCCATATTCCCCTCGCCGATGATGTATGCGGGACCAACGGAGGTACAGTGGCATGCGAAGGCGCGCATGAATGCGGGCGCCAACTTCTATATTGTGGGACGCGATCCCGCTGGTATGCCACATCCGGATAAGGAGGCATATCCCGACGGCAATCTCTACGATGCAACTCATGGTGCACGTGTTCTTAAAATGGCTCAAGGCTTGGACAGCATGGAGGTAAGAGTCATTGCATTAATTTATCAAATCTTTATCTTATCAAATCGTATCCAATGTTTTAGATCCTGCCGTTCCGCGTGGCCGCATATGATAAGACTGCCAGCCGCATGGCGTTCTTTGAGCCGCAGCGCAAAGATGACTTTGAGTTCATTTCGGGTACGAAGATGCGCACATTAGCCAAAACCGGCGCTAGTCCGCCCGATGGCTTTATGGAACCAAAGGCTTGGCAAATCCTTGCCACATACTATCAGAATCTGCCGCAGGCGTAACCAAACAAAAGCTTGCGATCCGTCAACGGAGCGAAGTGCAATGCCGCACAACGAATAGTGCAATTCGCTTAGCTATTTATCATTCTTTATATATAAATACATACTTGCTTTACACTTTACCTGTTTCCAAAACTAACACTTTCTTTTAGAAGTACTTTTCAAGAAATTTTGTATGTTTGAGACGTATATCCTTAGCCCAGTCTCGAGTCACCTTATGTTATCGTATCCCTGTCTCTGTGTGTTTGTATGTATGAATGTGTGTGTTTGGTTATATTTCAATGTTTTAAAACCTACAAATAATTTGTATTTACGTTTAAGTTGTCCAATTCTAAATATGTCTACCTTAAGCAACAAAAATATGTCGAAGAGAAATATATAATGCATTTGTTTTTATATTTTATGCATTTAATAAATTATCAATTGAATTTTATACCGATCGAGATTATTTCCACAGAAGCTACAAAAAGGGATGGGTGAGTCAATAATGAATAAACTAGAAATGGGATTACATACATAGTAAATAATGCTTTTGTTGCACATGATTTATTTTATAAAAGTGTATACGTTTAATAATTAATATTACAAGTACATACATAATTAATTAATTAATATCAAATATGCATTTAGATTTAGTTATCATTTAATTTCACAATATGTATTTTACTGCTGCTCTGCATTTTTCTGTTGCTGGTTGTTATTCGTATTGCAAATGCGCATATCATTTATAATTCTTTCCCTCAACTCACTCACATATTGTATTAATCATATTCATGTCCGTCATTAGACAACGCCCAGTGGTATGTATGTGTGTATGGTAATGAAGCACCCGCAAACAACTATTAAGAACTTGCGACATCTAAGTGGACCGGTATTAACTTGTGCGTTTTGAGTCGAAATTGCGTATCGAACTTATGAAGGGCTGGGATTGTACGTCGATTCCACACACAAATAAAATATATAAGTATATAGAATATATGAAATAGCTTTTTATGAGGGGAAAAAACCTAAATGTTGTATTATTACGCACGTGTATATTGATTTTATAATTTATTGCTTTGTCATTGGTTTCCACTTCTGGTTTTTCTATACCTGTTTCCGAAAATGTATTAATAATAAATTACAAATAAAAAAATCTGTAACGGAACGGGTCCGAGGGCAGGGCTGGGCGACGGGCGGGCTGTACGGTTTTGGTTAATTTTCAGTTTACGCTACTCACAATACTCGTTTCTGTTACTTTTGTTTAAACGGTAAATGAATATTGTGTTTAAATATAAATATATATATATGTTTATGTGTGTTTATGCATATTTCGTACACCTTGTGGTCTCATGTCTCGATTGCAAATACAAATTATTAGCTGTACTTTTATTATTATTATTATTTTGATGTATTATTTAAATGAACTCGAACATTCGGGGGAGTTTTGCACGCTTAGTTTGTTGGAACTTAACAGGAGTTAAGAAAACTACTACCACATACATTATCATTATTATTATTACCACCATGCCGCATTAGTGCTCCACGCACATTGCCACGTCAAAGCAGACTGCATCTGGACAGCCAACTGTCCTTTGTTCGTATCTCGGTTAGTTTCAGCTGATGACCGCCCTTGGGTGGATTATTCGCCTCCTGCATAGACAAAAGAACCAATTGTTACACTTGTATCGATTGAGTTTTGTAATGGACCACTTCACATACCATACGCTTTTCCGTTTTCGCTTTGATGTCGCTGGCGAGGGTGAGGAAGGCCTCTTCAACATTGATGCTTGCTTTCGCGGAGGTCTCCATGAACTTGATCCCATATTCAATAGCTAATTGTTCCCCACGTTCCTTTGAAACCTGCAGAATGACACGCGATTATCGTATATATTCCGGCTAAATCGATTTTTTTTTTTATTTTCGACTGAATTACCTGTCTCTTATCGTTCAATTCACATTTGTTGCCCAGCAGCATTTTCTCAACATCGGCGGCAGCATTCTCTTCGATATTCCGTATCCAATTCTTAATGTTTTCGAATGATTTCTCCTGCGTTATGTCATACACAAGCATAATGCCCATTGCACCTCTGTAATATGCCGTGGTGATCGTCCTGAAACGCTCCTGACCAGCAGTGTCCCTACAATTGATCATTTACGTTACTTGCATATATCTACACACATATAGTAACTTACCATATTTGCAATTTGATTTTCTTGTTATCCAATTCAATTGTTCTAATTTTAAAATCGATACCTGCGGATAAAGAAAATAAAGAACACAAATAAAGACACGTGATCAATTAATTGAAATCATTTTTGGCAGCAACAGACATAAAGTAGCCAGCTGGGTTCTCCAATCTAGCGAGCTGGCAAATTAGCGAGCGAAGAGAGCGTTGAGACGACGACGGTTGAATATACGCAATTGATTCGAAACGTTGTCGCCGTTAAGTAAATAACCCAAATTGGAATTAGTGCAGGGAAATGTGCCAAATATATATAAATAGACAAATGGTTGAGCTCGTGACAAGATGTATGTGTGTGTGGGTTGGTTATCTCAATACTGCTCTCAGCTGATAGAAGCCATCTCAAACAAAAAAAATAACAAATTAGTCTCGCATAAAGAGAATGCTTATCAGTGTCGAGCTTAAAGCAATTTCGAGTTGTTGAGTAGATTATGGCGCAACTTGGGCATAGGATTCAGATTGTAAGATTTAACTCAGAAGAATAGACTTTATCAGAATATATAACAGAAATATATAACAGTTTTTATTATCAGCTGGCAACCCTGCTTTAATGCATTTATCAAGCCCTTAGATTGTTCACTTTCTTTCTGTTGCCTTTTGAGCTACGTCCTTGTCCACACCACACCAACTTCTACAATTATGACAAATAACATTGCAGAGAGCAAAGAAAAGAGCATTCAAAATGAGTCACGTATTTGTGTGTGTATTCTGTTTACAGCTGAGCCAAGAGACGCGATTGAGAGCATGAGCATGGGATACGACTGCGATTGCGATTGCTGCCCGGCGGCGTCATAATTAATTAAAAAATTCACAGAGTAAGAAAGAGAGAGAGAGAGAGAGAGAGAGAGAGAGCGCGAACATGAGAGCGAGCGCTGTTGATTACTGAGGATGACTGACTATGGCTGATGATGTATGCACTTTGAAATGTTTTATTGTTGTTCTATGAGGATACTGATAATGGAATATATATGTAGTTAATACACACCTATTGTAGATATAAACGTCGTGTTGAATGCATCCTCTGAGAATCGAAACAGTATGCAGGTTTTGCCAACTCCAGAATCGCCGATCAGCAGCAATTTGAACAGGTAGTCGTACGTTTTAGCCATTTTGTTATATTTTTATTCTGTTGTTGTATGTTAAGATCACAGTTGTGCTTCTGTTTTGTGCCACAATGTCGTGAAAGATGCACTACTCCTCTCTCACTTCCCTTTTGGCGTTATCGTCCACGTCGATAACTACTTCTGCTGCTATTGCTGGTTTATGGCGGTGGTTGGTAATCAGTGGTTTTCGATTAAAATTACAAACTATGTTAATGTCGGCGATTAAATTACTATAACTGGCTATTGCTGCGGGTTTGTATTAATTTGTTTGTAAGTATGGGTAAGTATAAAAAAAATCATAGACGTAACCACACACAGCAGACGCAAACAAACACACGCAAGCACGCACCGTTTTTTCAGCTCTGACACTGGTTTTCTTTTGTGTGTGTGTCAATTTGTTTCGAGCCCAGTCGCAAAAATGGCGACGCAGTTTTAAACACTTAAAAATGCAATAGTAAATGGACGCGCGCTGTTTGCTACTTGTACGTGCTGCACTTGTAATTGTGAGGTGTGTTGTTGTTGGTTACACGTAAAAATTACGCTTAATTATTGCTTTCTAATTACACCCGTACTATAAATGATTGGCTCTTTCTAGTGCTGTGTAAGACTGAATTGAAACGAAACGATAACTCGATAAGAAGTGCTGGGTAATTCAAAATTGTAACTTTTAAAACAGCTGTCTGCTTGTAACAGAACAGCTGCTCATTTTTCTTAACACCCGCAGTTGCAGTATTTTTTGTATCATGATTGTGGTCACACTTGCCATTCATAGTAAAAAAAATATAAGCGAACGCGATCTAGTAAAGCAATGAAAGTGTGACAAAAAACAAAGTTTATACAAAAGTAAAATATTACAAAACTTGCTTTTGTATTTATATGACTCTGTGTCTGTGATTAAACCCAAAAGGCCCGGCAACGGCAACAAATAATATAAACAAATGTGAGAAGTGAAGTCACAAGACGACGACGACGACGCCAGCAGCACTCAAGAATTTGCCGTCGTCGACCAGGCAATTATGGGTACAAAAGAATCCAAACATGCTTGCATCAGTTATGAGGATGCAGTCAAACGTGGTAAGTGTTAACCTTCAAATCCAGCAGCAGCAGCAAAAGTAAAAATGGGTCATTTGAGTACAGAACATAAGGTTCTAGAACAAAAACAATAATAGAATTTTACACCAACACAGGTGTAATTGCACTTTATCGATTCAGTTGTTGCTTCCATTCTATTCCCCATGCTTTTATTGCTGGACAAAACTAATTCTTTATTAATTTTTACCTCGTTCTTTTGGTTGTGGCTCTTGTGTGCAAATTTCGCAGCGCAGTGTGAGTGTTCTTTTGTGTATGTGTGTGTGTGTGTGTGTATGAGTATTTGCGTCGTCGTCGTCTCCAACAGTGACGTCACAATAGAAAAGCACAGCAGCCGCGTTTTTTTGCGTTGGGGCGGGAATGTCGTGCGAGACAAAGCAAAATAGAATAGAAGACAGTCATGCACTCTAAACAGAAGCAGTTAACGCAACTGTTTGTTATTGTTGCAGTTATTCTTTTTCATCATTAGTTTCTCATGTACTCGCAGTCGCGCCTGCTTTGACGTTATTGTGGTTGTTGTTGTTGCTGTCGCAATGTAACTTTGTCTAATATTTTGGCTTTGCATTGGCATTCATCTCGCTAAATGTTCTTGCTGTTGTTGTTTTTTTCGCTTTATGGCCAGCCGCGAAGGCAAAGAAAACGAACGTTACTGATAAGACGGCTTCTATATCTGTACCTGTATCCGTCGTACTAGCTACCCAGTTGCGGGTGTCGATTGTTAACACACACACTCACACACACCGAACCGGTTTATTTTTATTTCTTATGAAACGTATGCAAGTCCAGTCCAAAACAATTGTGCAACGCTTTCCTGCCCTCCCCTTACTCTCCCCATCACAGCTAAGCATTGCTAAGCTGCATATCATACAAGTCCACTGCAGAAATTTCCGTCAACAGCAAGAAAATAACTGCAATGAAATTACCGTTTCTCGCGTGACGTCGTATAGTAATTCTTTACAATCGCAAAATTACTTCGCATTGCCTTTTCATGCTCAATTTGTGATTATGAATTGCTGCCAATGTTTAAACTAGAAATCGCCGCTACCTGCCCTCTCTTAACTCTGCGCCGCTCTACACAGACTACTTAACAATTGACTTTATTTGACAGTTAATTGATTACGATTTTGTTTTTGTACATCTAACGTTTGGCGGCATTGTTTGTTGTTGTTTTAAGCCACATGTATTTTTGCTTTTACGGTTTTAAATTGAATTAAACAATCACGTATAACTCAACATGCATATACATACATATGAATATACCTAGCTGCATTTCTGATTTTATTTTTGTGCAAATGACACTACAGCTCCTCAAATCACAACTTCTAACTTCATTCGAATTGGATTTATTTTATTTATTTATATAATACCGTTTCCAATAGGAATATATGTTGATAAAATTGGTTATACGACCAATTGGAAATCATGCACATTTTTTATTTCGGCCAATTGGTAATAATACCAAATTAAAAAGATAAACAACCAATGAGCAATAATAAATATGTAGTTTTTGCGTGTAAAAAATCAGATAAAGTATTAAAAACAGAAAATAATATAAGTTACCATTTTGTTTTAACGAACGATTCAATGATACAGATCTAAATGTGTTGAACAAAGAACCCGAAAATAATATGTACAAACAAACGTCATAGCTTGTCGGGTGTGAAACCGCAAGGTCGTAAAACGTTTTTGGTGTTCCCCCTTCGAGCTGCGCTATAAATACGCTGCAATTTGTTTGATTTTGTTCACGTTTATCCCAACTATTTATGTGCTTCTTTTTATAAACTAAAAACCGATTTCTGTTTTCATCCATCAACAGTTAGCGACACCGAGTTGCGACGCCTGAAAGATGCCTTCAAGAAATCAGCTGGCGTGGGTCGACTCTATCTCAGTCGCAATGCATTCCAGCAGGATGTGTTGTGTGAGGGTGTGCCGCCAAAGATAACGGATATGCTATATGCCGCCTGTGGGGGCACACAGCGTGGCATATCCTTCAAGGACCTACTATGCGGCCTGGTTCTGATAACACGCGGCAGCCAGGAGGAGAAAACGAAGTGAGTATTAAAGTAAACACATAAAGAGCACATAATAATGCCGTTGCTTTGACAGATTCCTATGGAACCTATACTGTAATGATTCTGGCACCTACATCATCAAATCGGATTATGTGCGCAATGTAAGCCTGGCGCCATTCGAAAGCGTTTCCCTGTTTTCCCAGGGCGAGCGAGTCAACTTTGAGCAGTTTCAGGACTGGATAGTTAAGCATCGCAATGCAACGGTGCTCTCCAAGTGGCTGCTTGCCGACAATTGTGTCAGTCTCACCTCCGAACTGGAGACGCCCACTTTCTATCAGAGTTTGGCCGGTGTTACGCATCTTGAGGAGAAGGTTAGCAACACCAATTGGGAAAATGTGAAATTCACAATGAAATCATTGTTAATTAATCAATGATGTTGTTATTTTGCAGGATATTGGCGATTTGGAGAAAGAGTTTTGGCGCCTAAAGAACACCTCACAGAACGGTCAAATCGATTTACAATTTCTGGGGCCGCTCATCAGTCCACCTATACCAAAAAATGCTCTGGCGGGTCTCTTCAATGCCTTCGACGAGAATCGTGACGGTCACATTGATTTCAAGGAGCTCTGTTGTGGCGTCAGCGCTGCATGTCGTGGACCAGGCGTTGAGCGCACGCGATGTAAGTGCCCCCAAAAAGCTAAAATATAATCCAGTTCTTATCTTTTGGACTATCTTTGTGTTTGTAGTTTGTTTTAAAATCTTTGACGTGGATCGAGACGGCGTGCTCAATCACGAGGAAACGCTGCAAATGATAAATGTGCTGCTCTTTGTGGCCAAGGAAAATCGCGATGCGCAGCAATATATAGATCTGACCAAGCAGCATGTGATCGGTGATCTGCTTGAGTTTGCCCAGCGCAAGAGTCCCGACGGTGTGCCGAGCACACTCACAAGGGACAATGTCTCGCTGACCGCTGAGGATTTCATGCTGTGGAATGTGCAGTGCGGATTAAGGCTAATGCAGCCACTGTTGGACCTCATTTTCGAGCTATGCCACATTGTGTTCGGTCTCTGGCCGCAATGCAAACACATGGAGTATGATATTGTGCGCGGCTGGCTGCAGCGCGAGGAGCGACGTCCGTATCGTGTTGGCCAGTTTTGGTATCTAATTTCGCGAGAGTGGTGGCTCAACTGGATGCAGTACACCCAACATACGGCCCACACCTGCGAATATTGCAAACGAACCGCCAGCCAGCGTAGCGCCGTTGATGAGGCGCTTGTCTGCGATGAGAGCTTTAACACACACAGCCTAGAGCAACACGACAGCTATTCACTTGGCTCTGTGTCTGGCAGCAGTGGGATCTCTGCCGGCCGTCACTGTGGCCAACAGCGCCCGGGTCCCATTGACAACAGCAATTTGATTACCACCAATCCCTATCGAAATGTACGCACTCTCACCGGTGAGGGTGGACATTTGAAGCGCGATACGCCACTTGTTCAGAATCATGATTTTGAGCTGGTGCCCAAGTCGTTGTGGAAGGCGCTCAATCGTTGGTATGGCGACAATCTGCCGCTGCCACGTCAGGTAAATCCTCTAGCCATACAAATCACATCTCTTGTCTAATTTTAACTTCCTCGTATAAAGGTCATTCAACCACACAACTCCGATGTGGAACTAGAGCTGTATCCATTAAATCTGCGCATACTGTTGCATCAAGTACAAACGTCGTCGCTTGGCAGTGGCGCAGGCACTCAAATTTCCAGCTGGGGTTCAACACCCGGCAGTGGCTATGGTGTACTGGCCTCGGGCGCCGGCTATGCAGCGAGCAGTGTACAGCCGCCCAAACGATATCTGGCATACACGGCTGCGTTCAGTCGCCTGGCTATGGTGCGTCAGGTGGCGGACTTTCTCTGCGAGCAGCTGCGCTTGAAGCCAGAGGATATACGACTGTGGCATGTGCCACCGTCGAGTGCAACGCTAGATAATAATGCCATACTGCTGGAAGAGGACACCATGTGCCTGAAGGAGCTGCTGATACGCGACAACGATCAGGTGCTGCTCGAGATACGCAACAAGGATTTAACATGGCCCGAGGAGCTCAGCTCACTGGCCAGCACGCAAAGCGGTCAAGCAGGCACCGGTCCAGCCGATCGACGTCGCATGACTCGCAGCTCCATTATGTCCGTGCACGCCCCAGGCGCCACTGGGCTGCACAATCTGGGCAACACCTGCTTTATGAACGCCGCACTCCAAGTGCTGTTCAATACACAACCGCTGGCGCAGTACTTCCATCGTCAGATGCATCGCTTCGAGTTGAATGCGGCCAATAAGCTAGGAACACGCGGCCAGCTGGCCATGCGCTATTCGGAGCTGCTCAAGGAGGTGTGGACGGCGACGACACGCTCCGTGGCACCGCTAAAACTGCGCTTCTGTGTTAACAAACATGCACCGCAGTTTGCTGGCGGTGGTCAACATGACTCCCAGGAGCTGCTCGAATGGCTGCTCGATGCGTTGCACGAGGACCTCAATCGTGTAATGGAGAAGCCGTACAGCGAACTTAAGGACTCCAATGGACGACCCGATAAGATTGTTGCCGCCGAAGCCTGGTCGCAGCATCATGCACGCAATCAATCAATCATCATAGATCTGTTCTATGGCCAACTTAAATCAAAAGTCAGCTGCTTGGGCTGCGGTCATGAATCTGTGCGATTCGATCCATTCAGTTTGCTCAGCTTACCACTGCCCGTGGAGAACTATGTATATCTGGAGGTGCTAGGTAATTAAAGCAATCCTTCTTTTTATTAAGAATTCAGAAATTAAATAATCATTTGTTTGTTTCTTTGTAGTGATTCTACTGGACGGCAGTGTGCCAATTAAGTATGGTTTGCGTTTAAACTCTGAATGCAAATACGGGGATCTAAAGCATAAGTTGGCAACGCTGTGTCCGCTGCAGCCAAGTCTTATGCTCGTCAGTGAGCTGTGGAATTCCCAGATACGACAGGTGCTCGCCGACGAGGAGAAGCTGCGCACACAAAGTGCCAAGGAGCTATATGTGTATCAGCTGCCCGAACAAACCAGTGCCAGGACGCGCTCGAACTCGGCCCTCAGCATGCACATCGAACAGGGCCTAAAGGACATACAGCGCAGCTCAGGTAAGTGATAAAGTTTCACAAAACGAATTCCCTTTTTAATCTTTACAATTTTTTTTAGCGCTCATCACCACACAGGATTCGCTATCGTCGCTAAGCACACTGCAAACCTCAAATCGCACATCGTCGTCGCGTTTCATCTGCAATGGTCATATCGGTGATGG
The DNA here is from genome assembly GCA_035044485.1 of Scaptomyza reducta. NCBI lineage: Eukaryota > Metazoa > Arthropoda > Insecta > Diptera > Drosophilidae > Scaptomyza > Scaptomyza reducta. Next base: position 875,364 of record JAWNNV010000606.1, read on the forward strand.
TCCGGAGCCCACTATCGATGCAGATCCTCATATAGCCAAATACAACAGCAATAACAATAACTGCAGTAAAGCTGGCCATGTGCACGAACTGCAGCCAGATGATGCCGGAAAGGTAAGCCGGTGCTTTGGAAAAAGAGAGTGCATGCCCCACAGTCTTTTTTGCTTCAAGGTATGGCTTCTAAACTTTATTAACATATACACGTATTTAATATGTTAGATTCATGTTGCCTTTAAAAAGAAAAGGTTACACTTAAATGATTTTGAAATATAATTCCCATTGCCTAGGATAAGCTCTCGCTCCAGCGATGTCCCCTGCAAAATAAAAAAAAAGAAGATGATAATCCAGATTTTCAAAATAATAATATTCCAGCGTAAATGGCAAATCATTTTTCAGCCACACCGTCTTTGCTCGCAATGTTGCATCAGAATCGAAATCTATATATATTAAATACCAATATGTTTAATGAACAGTTGCCGTTTCTGTTTGGTTTGTGGGCTACCTAGCTAATGTACACCCCACCCGATCTTAACTTCTAATTGTTTATTGATTTCGTATTCGCACTTATTGAAATATACTTACTAGTCTAAAGCTCCTCTCTTTCTCGTAATTTGTAATTTTTAGTGTTATATATTTCTATGCTCCTCTTAATACTAATACACACACTTAATTTGTTGCTGGCCTTACAAATAAAATACCTTTTTGTAAATTTTTGCTTTAAACAATATATTAGACTCACCATTTAGCTCCTATCGTTATCGTTATTGTTATCGTTGATCATTGAGTATGCCAAATATTATTTTAATTTAATTGTACCGTTTTTTGTACACTATCTCTCGTCATTTAAGGTACAGCTATCCACTAGACATTGTCATTGTAGCTTCCCTATTGTACGCAAGGGTGATTCATAATTCAAAGCACTTAACAAATGCTTCTAAATATTCAGTGCATTCATTTCAAAAGCTATTTCAAGTAATTTGCTTTCATATCTTGCCAAAACTATACAATTTTAAGCTAAAGCTACCAAGGATTTAAGTAATTGTTTGTTCGAATTTCCGTTATATTCCTTGATTTTAAGTCAACTTTCAACTCAATTTATTGCTTCTCATTTAACTTGAATCACCCTGTGTTGTACAAATTGCAAATACTTTTTGAACTCATTTCCACCACAGAAACCACTAAATAATATGCGTTCCTATATACTAGTATATTTATTTGAACACGAGCAATTTCAATTATTGTACCAAATTAGTAGTTTTTGAGCGTTTATCCTAGTTTAAAAATTTGTTGCATACAAATGCAAGTAGTTAATTGTTGAGCTTCAATATACATACACACTCTTATACACTCACACACACACACTTGCATACATGTAAGTTACGCACAACTAATGCAAAACTTGGGCTACCTTCATTGGTACATCCGACACAGGAGTCGCTGATCCTTAGCTGCAGTCCGGAGAATAGTTTCCTGGACGACGCGGCAGCCCAACAAAAGCGTGTCTCATCCACCAAGCTGCTACACGCGGATAGTAATACCAGCTCGGCATCGTACACAAATCACTCTGGCGAGAACTCCATGGAAAGCTCACTAACGGAACCAATGCCCGTTGCTGAGTTGGCTGTCAGTCGACATGGCAGCAATAGCGATGATGGCGCCTCCTATCGAACCACCAATGAACACTCCAGTGGCATGAGCACAGCTCATACGCTGGGTATTAATAGCTTTGATCGTGACGTGGACGATGATGATGATGAGGATGCGGATGCGGTTGGTGATGAGGTGGCCGAAGGCGATGAGGAACCGGATCAACAAATAACCACCTCGCAGCCGGAGAGCACAAGTGGCAATCAGACAAGCAGTGGTGTCTACTCGCGCCGCTCCTCGCAGCCCTACAAAGTGGGCAAATACCTGGTTGCCGTACATCGCAAGATCACGCGACACGACAGCTACTTCCTATCGTATCACAAAACGCGTCCCAGTCTTTTTGGTGTGCCATTGCTGATACCCAACACCGATGGCGGCACCCACAAGGATTTATACTGTGCCGTCTGGCTACAAGTGAGCCGACTGCTGAGCCCCCTGCCAGCCTCCACCGACCAGGCAAATCATGCCGCCGACTGGTGAGTAATAATTGACTAAAAATCTCGCTACTATTCATTAATTGGTTTCTTTTCGTATAGTGACGACAGTCTGGGCTATGATTTTCCCTTCACGCTGCGAGCTGTCAAAGCAGATGGTCTTACCTGCGCCATTTGTCCCTGGTCGAGCTTCTGTCGTGGCTGCGAAATACGCTGCAACAATGACTATGTGCTTCAGGGCGCCCTGCCGCCCATCAACTCAGCGACCAGTAAGTATTTATAAGTGGAATTCCATCGCCAGGAAATACTAAATAGCATGTTTCAATATTTTAAGATAACACAGTCACGCCAAAAATGAATATGAAATGCCCATCGCTACCAAATCTGGAGTCCAAACGTGCACCGGAGTATACTACGTCGCTATCCCATACTCCAACAACAAAATATTTTGAAGACTTTACCATTGCCATCGATTGGGATCCAACCGCATTGCATTTACGTTATCAAAGCACTTTGGAGCGGGTAAGTGAAGACATAATCAGCATACTCTTACTCTCAAATAATTATGAATTTTTAATTAGCTCTGGGTTGACCACGAAACCATTGCCATATGTCGACGGGAGCAGGTTGAGCCCGTTGATCTGAATCATTGTCTGCGCGCTTTTACATCCGAAGAGAAGTTGGAACAGTGGTATCATTGCAGTCACTGCAAGGGCAAAAAGCCAGCTACGAAAAAGCTTCAAATATGGAAATTGCCACCGATTTTGGTAACTCTACCGTAATAAATATTAATCTACCCAACTTATTCACATTTCTATTGTTTTGTAGATTGTCCATTTGAAGCGATTTAACTGCGTCAACGGAAAGTGGGTAAAATCACAGAAGGTCGTTCACTTTCCCTTCGACGACTTTGATCCTACACCGTATTTGGCCTCTGTGCCTCAGGAGACAATCCTACGGCACAAGGAGCTACTGGAGCTGAAGAGGGATTTGACAAGCAGCGAAATTGTTAGTGAATTGGATGAAGTTGATGCCGGCGACAAAACACAAGAAGAAGTTGCCAAACCAGAACACGTAGCAAGTGAAAGAGTTGCCACCACAAAGGAGTTACCGTCAGCTAGCAATTTACTGCGTCAGACTAAATCTAGCAATGCAGCCAGGCGACAGCGCCTTATCTCCACCAGCCTTACAAAGACACCCATTGTGGATGGAGAGTTCGAGGACTATCATCAGCATAGGGTCAAAGCAGATGTTGATGAGTTCGATCCCAAATACAAGCTGTATGCCGTGGTGGTAAGTGGTATACAAATATAAAAATCTAAACGATCAAACAATTTAATAATTAACTGTCTTTTTTCAGTCCCACTCCGGCATGCTCAATGGTGGTCACTACATTTCCTATGCATCAAGCACAACTGGTTCCTGGTATTGTTACAATGATAGCTCTTGTCGCGAGATATCGCAAAAGCCAAACATTGATCCCAGCGCTGCCTATTTGCTATTCTATGAGCGTCAAGGTCTCGACTATGAGCCCTATTTGCCCAACATCGAGGGACGTGCGCTGCCAAATGCTACCCAACAGTTGGATGTTGACGAGACGGACGGGGAGCTCAAGAAATTATGCACAATATCATAATATTGTACTTTTGTTGTTGCACACTGCAGCAGCTATGTGGGTTTAAGGCTATGATTGGACTTTCAATCGCTTGAATGTATTTATTTATATATATATTTTATATATATAAGTATGTAAGTGTGTGCGTGCGTGCTTGTGTGTCTATATTTTTGTTGTTATTTACTATTTTAAGATGATTTGCTAGTTAATTCAGATTTAAGTTGCCCACAATATCTAGCTAAGGATCGGAAACGGATTGCTTGATTTTTTGTTTTGTTTTTGTGAGCAGTCGCACATTCGCGTTGCAAATGTGATTTTTTAAATGTACCATATTCCATACCATATGTACCATATAATGCTATACATACTACATTATTAATATTTTATATCTATATGTGTAATTTCAACATTAGCTTGCAAGCAATTTGTTTTGTCAGCTTATTATTAGATTATTTAATGGCATCGGATTTTGGTGTTGATTGTGTAAAGCTTGTTTGTTACATTTGTATCTACTTATTATTATTATTTTTTTAATAGCGCATCTTTTTTTGTTGTACTTTGTCATATGTATTAGGCCGTCAGAGCCCGCTTGTAATTAATTCTATTTACTCGAACATGTGTATATGCATATACACAAAATGTAATTCCATTTACTGTTTGTAACTATTGTATATAACGAACGAGTCGGAGATTGTGCTGGAGTTCCAAATGCTGATGGCCATTAATCGTCAAATGATGTCGAAAACTTGATATTAATTAGCAATATTTTTTTAGCAAGATGCTACCAATTTCATGCCACAAAGAAATCGTACTCATTTTTATGCCTAACTTATAAAAATACATATAATGTGTGGGCATTTTCTAATTAATCGGTTTTGAAGTTAGTATTGCGCTTATCAAATGACTTCATGATGTTTAATCACTATGTATTTGATATTTACAAATTGCAAAACTGCGTATATATATATATTTATGTTTATACATATGAGTATACAAACTTAACTAATTTATACTTAACATATACGCATATTATACTTGCTAATACAAAGAAAACAAAGTTACGAGTATCAAATAAATCAAAGTCTGTCGCTTGAATGAAAATGAATTGTTACATTATTAACTTGCAGGGTATTCCAATTTTTTTTTAAATGGGCAGTATTTTTCGAAGTATTTCGATCAAACCTAAAAGCATGTTGATCTTTCGTTCCTCCCCTTTTGAACCTGGAAAAATACTCAGTTAGACAAATAAAGTACACACCTTTGGTTTTTGCAATGGAATTCGATTTATATTGTATTTGTAATCTATATCAGATGAAATTACATAGTAAAATATTAAGCATTTATGTAATTAAATTGGTATTAATTAATTGGCCCGTTAAGCAGCCAAAATGTTATATTTCTATGTGTGAAATGTTGAGTTTGTGAACGATTATTAATTTCATTGCAAAATGTTTACGATAAATGTTAAATGTGTGCTTGGGTATTATGCATAATAATATTTTTGCCGTAGTTTAAATCTAAGCTGAAGAGTAAATAATTTCCATGGAATTAGATTGCAGTTAGGTTGCTTAGGAGCTGCCGGTATTGTTGGCCAACTGCCCAGGCACCGAGAACTGTGGCCGAAAGTTTGCAAAGTTTCCAGCCGGTCCGCTAGTGAATGCCGGCAATGTAGTTCCCTGAAACCCGGCCGGAAATTGTGCCATCAATTGAGCTGCAATCAAAGATCATTTTGTTAAAGAAAATTCGCATTAATTCATTAATTTAGTGTCACTCACCGGCATTTGAGGCATTTCCAGCGGTAGCTGCCAGACGCGATAAAATGGAACGCTCGGACATTTGCAAGCGTTGCGCCACAGGCGGGATTCGTGCCAAAGTGGCCGGTAAGCGGGAGACATCGCTCTTCATGTCGGAAAGCAGCTCCTCCAGCTGATTAAGCACTTTGTGCAACACCGCGTTCGCTGGTTTATTGCCAGCCAGTGATTCCTTGCTCAGATGCTGATGCGATTCTGCCAAACATTCGACTTCGGCAAAGCGTGCATTTAGCGACATTGCCGGATGGCTGGGATCTTGGGCGAGATTCAAGAATGCTGCACGTCGCAGCTGCTCCTCAATGACCAGCGCCTGTTCGAGAAGCTTAAAACGACGAGCCAAAAACTTGTTCTTAATCTCCAGGAAATTACCCTTGCCCACATCCATTTTAAATGGCTCATTGATGATCGCAAAACGAATATCGTTCTGAATATCCTGCCAACGGCCGTAGCCATGAGTGACAATGCCAGCCAGCAACCAGTAGTCGTGACGTCTATGCCAGATCTCGTATTCGCGACCGGGAACCGCTGCCTTCTCCTCATTGAGCCACAAAGTGTGCAGCTCCGTAAATCCACCATCGGCAATATTAAACATAAATTTGCGTTTTAATACCTCTAAACTATCCTCGACCAATTTGCCTGTACTGCCTGAAACGGCTCCAACGTTCTTCTGATCCTTGGGCGAATGTGCGCTGGCATTGGGTTTCTCCAGTTCGCCATCCTCTTTGACAATCATCACATCGTCATCATCATCATCAATGATGTTTGTGGTTATGGTGCTTGGATTGATAACCGGCTTCTCTTCACTGCTTGCCTTCTCCTTTTCCTTCTCTTTTTCCTTTTCTTTATCGTCGGTCTGCTCACTCTTTGGAGACTCCTCCTTAAGCTCCTCTTTGCCCTCCTCTTTAGGCTCCAGTTTAGCTACCTCGCTCTTCACATTCAACTCGCTGGTCTTGGTCTCGGCATCAACAGCGGATTCATCGCCCTTCTCTAGCTTGACAGCTGCCTCCGCCGCCTTCTTTTCATCATCAGCATCGGTCTCCGATTTGAGTTCTAGCTTCTCGGGCGTAGCTTTGTCTAACGATGCTTTATCCTCGCTCTTCTCAGATGCTGGCGCTGGACTAGGCGCTGCACTTGTCGCTGGCGTTGCACTAGTGCTAGTTGTAGCGCTGTCCGCTGGCTTCCCAGTTGATGCTGCCGATGCGTCTAGAGCAGCTGCCTCCTGTTTGCCAGCTGCAGCTCGAACGGGCTCGCACGGTTTGAGTATCAGCTCGGGCATGCTGTAATACCCATTGATGTGCTCAAACTCCTGCACCTTTTTGCGTATAAGCGACATCACTCCGATCCGCGTGAGGACATGCTGTCGGGAGAGACCTTCACGTGGCACACCATCGGCAAAGGTCTCAGCATTATCGGCGCCCGGCTCACACAGATGCCGCATGAACAGTGAAACATAGGCTTTGAAATTGCGTTCGGATTTGCCGCGCAAATCACGCACCAGCCATTGCGAATTAAAGGCATCCTGTGGCGGCATGCCATACCGCATGATCGCATTGAGGAAGCTCTTTCGCTGACGGGCATTGAAGCCCAGCACCTCAATGTTGCCACCGACACGCGCGAGGAGTGGAGGCAAGGGGCGATCATCGCGTCGCTCCAAGCGGCGTTTAGCTCTGCGTTCTCCATTCTGCTCATCGAAGTCATCGTCACCGCCATCCTCATCGCTGCCGCCCGAGTATTCGGAATTGTATTCGCTGCCATTGTCCTGCCAGTTGGAGTCGTCGCGGGTGGTATCCGCAGCTACGACGCCGCCATCGGTGTAGTTCACCTGCTTGCGCACGCGTTTGCCCTTGCCGAGGGAGCGACCCACATCCTCCTGGTGCTGCTCGTAGTGATGACGCAGCAATTTAACCCAATAGGCGGGATCAGAGTTTTCGGCATCTTGTTTAATAATCTCTGTTTCCTCCTCTTCGTCCTCCTCTTTGGTGGCATAGGAGGCCACCTTGAATGAGGATAGATACTCATTGGCCCACGATTCTTTTTCCTCGATGCCGCGATTGGTGCGATCGAGGAGCTCAGCCACGGCCTTGTCGTCATAATGAATGGCCTCCTCTTTGTCATCCTCCTTGAAAAGATCCTCTGTGCCGAAGCGCAGAATATCATCCAACTCCTGTTTAGTGAAATTGGCACCCTTGCCACCCATGCCGGGACGCACAACCAAATGGGTCAACATCATCTTTCGCTTTGCCACCTGAGTCACACGCTCCTCCACCGAATTGCGTGTAACGAAGCGATAGATCATCACCTTGTTGGCCTGTCCAATACGATGGGCACGCGAGAACGCCTGTATATCATTGTGAGGATTCCAATCGGAGTCATAGATAATGACCGTATCGGCTGTGGCCAGATTAATACCCAAGCCACCGGCACGTGTACTCAGCAAAAAGACAAACTGTTGAGCGCCGGGAGCGTTGAACCTATCGATAGCCTCCTGACGCAATGTGCCCGTAATGCCGCCGTCTATACGCTCATACTTGTACTGCTCGCCCTCGAGGAAGTCCTCGAGTATGTCCAGCATTTTTGTCATCTGCGAAAATATGAGCACACGATGATTCTGGGCCTTCAGCTGCTTTAACATCTTTGCAAGCAGCACCAGTTTTCCGGCTGCTTTTGTGAGCGAAACGAGCTCATAAATGCCACCTGCTGAGGTGGGTGCCTCCTCGGCAGCCGAGGGGAAAAGATACGGATGATTGCAGCACTTCTTCAGATCCATCATAATGTTGATCAACGAGCAGGAGCCGCCACCGCTCTTCGAGTTAAGGGCCTCATAGTTTTTGGTCAATATAAACTTATAGAACTTCTTCTGCATGGCCGACAGTTCGACACGGACAATGAACTCCGACTTGGAGGGCATATTCTTCAAGACATCCGTTTTTAAACGACGCAGCATGTGTGGGCCGAGCATCTCGTGCAGACGCTTTACCTGCTCCTCCTTGGATACATCAGCGAATTCGCCCTGGAACGCCTGTAAATCGTTGAACTTATCGCGGCTTAAGAAGTTGAGCAAATGGAACAGCTCCTCCAGATTATTCTGTAATGGTGTGCCTGTGAGCAGCAGTTTATAGGCAATCCCATAGCTATTCAAGATGCGGAAGAACTTGCTCTGATTGCTCTTCAAGCGATGCGCCTCATCCACCACCAGCACAGCCCAATCAATGCTTCCCAAACAGGCTGCATCCATGGAGATCAGCTCGTAGCTGGTGAGCAGCACATTGAATTTATATTGAGTTGTACGCAGCCGGGAGACCTTGGTGCCCCGTATGGCGCTCTCGTCGAAGGTCAGCTCGTTCTCACGGATCACTGCACGCGAGTCCTTGTCACCGATGTAGGTGATGCAGTAGAAATCGGGTGCCCACAACTCAAACTCGCGCTCCCAGTTGACCAGCGTTGAGAGGGGCACTGCCACCAGGAAGGGCCCACGGCAATGGCCCTCCTTGTATAGAGAGTAGAGAAATGTGACCGTTTGAATGGTCTTGCCCAGACCCATCTCATCGGCCAGTATGGTATCGATGGCTTGTCCCCAGCTATAGCGCAACCAGTTGATACCCTCAACTTGATACGGATGCAGTTGCATGCCTGTCTCGTCAAGGAACCCTGGCTGACCCTCGTATTTCTTTTTCAAATCTGTGGTGGGCTTCTCCGGCGGCGGTGTATAGTGCTTGACGGGACGATCCTCATCGTCTAGTTCGAGTTTAAGCTTTGATTTGCGTCCCTTCTTGTTCTTCTTGCTGCGAGATGTTGTCTGCTCTGAGGTGCAAACTGCGCGCAGATCTTGATAGTAATCGATGGCCTGACGCAGTCCGGGTATATCATCGCCCTCCTCCTCCCAGGTGGACTTGTCATAGGGCAGCTCACGCCACTTCACCAAATACATGGTGCTGCCATCGCGTGCCGTCCGATGATTAATCACACGCTGCACAATCAGCCATTCGGGCTTCACGCCATTCTTATAGAAGCGCTCCTCGAGAGCAGCCTCGTCATCATCATCGTTGCCCTTCATGCCCACTTTGTCTTTGTGGCGCTGTATGCGCTTGAACCGAGTATCGGCCTCATCAAGTGATTCCTCGAATTTGGGAGGCTCCTCCATGTCGTATTTGCGCTGGAAGGAGCGTATCATCAGCGGATGATGCACGTCCAGCTGCACCTCGGAGACCCAATCGCAATGCCAGTAGGACATGTTGTGCCACTTGATGAAATACTCGCGAATCCGATTGCCCGTTTTGGCACTCTTCGAGGTGGATGCTTCGCTGCTGCCGCGTCGTTGCACCACCCAGCGCCAGGTGATGATCCTTTCGGCCTTGCCAACCAGTGGCGGGCAACTGCAGCGTGGACAACGCCAGTCGCCGTCGGGTATTGTGTCCAGCGGTGGATTCAAACAGAAAGTATGATATGCCGATGGACAGGAGTCGCAGCAGAGCAACTCTCCGCCATCTTTGCACACACGGCAGAACTCCTGATGCTCGTCATCGTCTTCTTCTTCGGCAGCGCCGCCATCGGCCTCACAATGCGGGCACGACCATTTGCCCTCTGGTGGCTCATCTAGTTCCGGCTCAAGGCACACCAAGTGATACGCACGTGGACAGGTGTCGCAGAGGATGATCTCGCCGCCCTGTTGGCATACCTCGCAGTAGTCCTGGTGTTCATGTTCACCATCCTCACCCTCGGGGAAATTCTTTGTTTTCTTCATTTTGTTTTTCTTCTTGAACTTGTTGCCGATCTTGGTTTTGGCCTTTTTGCGCACCACTGGCGTCCCGTCCTCCTGGACACCAGCTGCTGCTGCCGTCTCTGCCGGCGTCTTCTCCTTTTCCTTTTCTTTCTCCTTTTCCTTCTCATCGGCACTATCATCGGATTTTTGTAGCATGCGCTCAAACTCCAAATCGGAATCACGCTCGGAGGCGCCACTTGCTTCGGGTTCCTCGTCCGAGCTATCGCGTTTGCGCTTCCCGAACTTAATCTTCAATGTGGGCACTTTGGCGGCACCTTGACGACGTCCCTTCTTGTTGCTGCTACGTCCGCTGCGTTTGCGTCGCGGCTTCTTCTCCTCCTCCTCTTCCTCCTCGTCCTCTTCTTCTTCATAGATATCGTCGGGCTTTTCGTTGCGCGACGAGCGCGATGAGCGCGGCTCATCTGGCTCTGGGGCCGCAGCCGCCGGCTGTGCCTGTCCACCCTGCTGCTGCTCTTGCTGTATATGCGGATTGCTTTCGCAAAACTCACGCCACTTGGCCGCCACCAGCATCATCAGCTTGGGTGCAGCAATCTTCGGATTCTCCTTTTGCAATATAGGTCGCACATGCTGCATGAATGCCTTGTACGTGGTAAGGCTCTGCAGATCCTCTTCGCTGTACTCAATCTCCACATCGCACACGCTAAATGCAGAGCATACATCCTCCACAGATGGCATTCCTATAGAGCGAAATATATATTAATAGTGGTCAATTAAAAGCAATTTTCCCCCCAAAATTACCCGACGATGAAGATTCCTTCTCTTTTTGAGCCTTCTCCTTCTCCTCCTTGCGCTTGCGTCCACGTTTGGATGAAGTACTTGGATATTCCACCTCCTCGTCGTGCTGCACAAAATCGCTATCCTCCTCGCTTTCATTCTTCTTGCGCTTCTTCTTTTTGCGTCCCTTCTCCTCACCCTTCTTTGTTTTACGTTTCTTTCCCTTCTTCTTCTTGCGATTGTCTTCCGGATCGTAGTCATCATCCTCGTCATTTTGCAACGCCTTATAGCATTGAAAGGAGAGACATATGCTTTAATATATCAAGAGTTGGGCAAAACGAATATCAAACTACTCACATTGGGCTTCAATGGGGCATCCGAATCGTTGGATAGCTCCGCCACCTGAGCATTGTCCTCTACAGCTTCTTCTTCTTCTGTCGCAAGTAAAAAAATTATCGATTAGCATTTTGTTAAATAACTATCGCAAAAGAGTGCGTAATGCAAGTTCCGTTTTCTTTACCGTGGTACATGTTCATGCGAAAAACTATTAAAAACATTTGGTTATGTTAAACATAACTTTTAACTCTAACCAATCTAAATATGGATCATTAAACCGATTGGGGAACATCTCCGAGGTCTCCTTGTTAAGCTCGTTAAAAATAAATATGACCAGAATATGTTTTTTTTTCGATTCAATATTTTATTTGACTCTATTTTTCTTTGCTTTTTTTGTTAAGTTTTTTCTCTTTTCTTTTTTTTGTTGTTTTGTTTGTCGCCTTAAGAATTACTAGTATATAACAATATCTCATTTTTTTTTAAGATTTTTAATTTTGCTGGTTTTGTCAGCGATTTTGCTCTTAAACTTACAATAATAATAATAATTTTTAATAATAATAATAATAATAATTTTCTCATGTCTCTTGATCTGGTTTACTCCTTTTTTCCTTGCAACTTACACAATCAATTTTTTATTTTTTTGTTTCGTTGTTTTTTTTGTTTTGTATTTTTGTTGTTAATCATTAATAAGTTTCTTTTTTGAAATTGCAGTAGATAAGTTTATGTGTATATGTTTAGTATGTGAGTGTGTGTGTGTGTAAGTTTCTGCTTTGTTTGTGGTGTGTGGGAAAGGGGCGTGGCATTTATGCATATAAAACTAGTAAGTTTCCCATCATCTCATCATTTTTGTTTCTATACTTATCAAATGTCATTGTTGTATATAGGTATATATAATATATGTTTTGTTTTCTTCTTTTTTTATACCCTGAACCCATTGTAAATGGGTAAAAAGGGTATAATGGTTTTTTTCTCTTTGTATATAAATTGTATATATCATTTTGTTGTTTTGTTTTATTGGTAATTTGTAATTGCTATAAACGCTTGATTTTTGTTTTTATTATTTATTTGCAACTTGATCTCATTGTTTCATTTGATTTTCCCTTTTCGTTTCGTTTGTTTTGTTTTGCTCCTACTACTTAAATATGGTATATAAAAAATATTGCAACGAAATAGCTACATAACAAAAATGTTTTGTCTGTTCGATTCCTTTTCATACAATTTATTTGTGTTTTCATTTGTTTTTCTCTTCTTATTTATGATTTATTTTGTTTTGGACACAAGAGTGTTTCAGCAAACTATTTTATAATTTCTCAAGCAAAATATTTGACTTGATTATATATATATTTGTTTCCTTATACATAACATTTTAAGGAAGCGTCTGTAACGTGCTTTAAGTTGTTGTTTAAAAACTAGAAACAGCTTTTTCTTTTGTGTGGGGCCGCATAGCTCTGATACAACCGCACAGTTCATGTCTATAGCTCATTTTAAATAGTATTTTTAATTTTTATTTCTCCCTTATTTTTTTATTTTTTGATTATTGAGCAAAAATTTTATCTAAAGAGGCAAACGAAATAATAAATATTAAATGTTGATAGTGCTTTGAAATTTGAGATAAACAAATTACGCAAAAAAAAAAACAAAAAGAAAATTATGTAACAAAAATTAACTAATAGATTAATAAAAAAAAAATAAAACGTCAATTTAATTTGTCTACACAAGTTGCTTTTATGATTTGAAAAAACCAACAAAAAGTTAACAAGCCATTTTTAAGAATTCAGTCTATTGTTTTTAAGAGGCACGCCCGCATGCAACACCACGAGAAGAATATATAAAGATGTGTTTGTGTAGGTGTACGAGTGAGTGTTTGTGTGTGAGTCAGGTTTGTCTGTTGATCTCTGTCCTAATAGTATAGTATGTACTAGTAGTAATGTACTTTTTGCCAAATGCACAACTGTCCTTGGACCACTGTGCGCCATTAAAATCAGATGTGAATGTCATTCAAAAAGGTGTCTAGTATGATTTGGGGGAAATAGTAGAATCAAGAACCAAATTTAATGCAATTATGTGTGTTTTTTATAACAAATTGATTCGTAAATTAAAAAAAAATAGAAACAGTTTAAGATGAAAAAAAAGTGTGGAGTTTTCTAATAACATACGCTCTATAAGTATGTACATATATGTATATTTAAAATTGGCTTCATAATAGTAGTATTATAATTATTACTACACTCAAAACGTAAAAAATTAAAAACAATTAACGGATAAAACAAAAATAAAACGTGTCACATTTTTTTTTTGCATTCGCAAGTTTAACAAAATCAATATTTAACTTTGTATTGTTGATGCTATTAACAAAAATGAATATGCCTGTTTTTACTTTTGCTTTGTACGCCACGTTTTTTTTTCTTTTTTGATTTCTGTTTAAATTTGTTAAACTTCAACATTTTTTTTTTTTGTAAATTTTTGATTTATTATAAAGTGTTTTACTGTTTTCTCTCATTTACTACAAATATTTTTTTTTAGAACACTTTTCTTTGTTTTTGATGTTGCTTGTTGTTGTTTGTTGTATATTTGTATTTACTATAATAGAGGTTTGTAATATATGTATATATATATATTAATGTATAATAGTTTCTTTTTTTGCCTTTTTACATTGGTTGCAACTGCATGGCATGCAGCTGCTTGGTGTTTGTGTTGTTGCTTTTGTTGTTGTTGTTGTTGTTGTTGTTATCGTGTTATCATCAAGAAGTAGCTCATTGTGTGTTTTGTTGCCTTTTGTTTCTATCGTTCCTTAGTAGCGTTCGTCATCATCAGTATTAGAGTTGGAGTCATCGCAATCCTCATCATCGTTGGAATCTGAGCTGGCCGAACTGTCATCCGAGTCGCTCTCGTTGCTGCCATGATTATTATTATTATTATTGTTACTGTTGTTGTTACCGTTGTTGTTGTAATGTTGCTGTTGCTGTTCTTGGTGTTGTATCGTTTCAACAGCATGATGTTGCTGCTGGCGATGTTGCTGCTGTTGTTGTTGATGATGATGTTGTTGTTGATGTTGCTGTTGCTGTTGCATGTTACTGCTGCTTTCTGCTAAACGCGCTGCTGCTGTTGGTGCTGTTGCCGCTGTTTTTGTCTCTGGTATTGCTGATGTTGCTGTTGTAGCACTCATCAAAGTCTTGTCATAGTCCATAACCAGCTGCTTAATATGTGCCAACTTGGCATGCAAATAGTCAAATCTCTGCTTATCCTCGTGTATACTACGATCGCTATTGATTCGCTCATATTCGCTGACAATTTGACGCTTGATCGCATCAAATTCACCGCCGCCACGACGCCTGGCACCCTCTAAGCGTGTGGATAGATCCTGGAAGCGATTGCGTACACCCTCAACGCTGGTTAACAGCTTGCAGTACTCATCGTAGTCGCTCTCAAATTCAGTCTTGTAGCGTCTGCGCACCTCCAGCGTGCGTATGGGCGCATATTTGCTGAAGTCATAGCGGGGTGCAGCATTTGCATCTGCATCAGCTGTTGCTGCTGCGTATGCATGTGCTGCAGCTGCCAATTGCTGTGTGGGCGATGGATGCTTAGCGGCTTTAACTGCTGTTGTTGCTGTTGATGATGATGTTGTGATGGTTGCTGCTTGTGTTGTCGCATCGCGCTCTCGACGCTTCTGTTGCTGCTGTGGCGCTGGCAGCTCCTGTTGCTGCTGTTGATAGACGTTGTTGCTGCTGCTGCTGCTGCTGCTATTGCGCTGACGACTATTATTGCTGTTGTTGTTGTTGTTGTTATTATTGTTACTGCTACTCGTACGCTTCTTACTGTTGGACGCGGCATGCGTATTGTTGTTGTATGAATTGTACTCATCGTGCGCATTATTGTTGCTACTAAAGCTGCCACGTTGCTGCTGCTGCGGCTGCTGCTGCTGCTGTTGTTGAGTCGCTGCTGGCGCCGATTGACGAACAAAACTGGCGGCCAATTTTGGTGGCGTCGTTGAGGATTTTCGACTGCTTGACGACTGTGTGGCAGACTGACGACTATTGCGCTCCTGTTGCGTTTCATAGCCACTCGAGCTGCTCGAATTGCTGCCCGTAGAGTTGCGTTTATCTGTGCTGCTGCTGCTGCTGCTCCCACTCTGCTTTGATGATGAGCCGCTGCCACGACGACTGCTGCTGCTGCTGCGCTGCTGTTCTACTGCAACTGTAGGGGCTGAGGTTGGCGCTGTTGCAGCCGCAGTCATGCTCCTAAACTCATCCATATTATCGAGCACACTGTAGGTCAAATCATTGCTGCTCTGCTCATCCAGTTGAGGTGGTTGCCGCTGTGGTGGCGTATAGGCAGCAGCGCTTCCAGTTCGACTGCGATACGATGATGAAGCATTGCCGCTCGCTGTTGACGTAGTAGTGCTATATTGTGAACCACCTCCACCACCACCTCCTACTCCTCCCGTCTCTCTAGTGTAATGACTGATGCGCTGCTTTTTGGGATGCACAGAACTAAACATCTCATCGTACTCAATGCTGTTACGCTTAAGACTGTTGCCGCCGTGATTTGACAACATCGATTGCTGTCCTCCCATCATCATACTACTTGGCATCTGTATCAATGGCGGCGGACTGCCCGTATGAGTGGAGGTTGGACTTTGACCCGATGTTGAGCTGCCAGCGTCTGAGCTCATTGGAGGCGTCAGATTCTGTGGCTTGCGACGCTTTAACTGCTGAATCTCCTGTTCACTGAAGAACGACCAATTCTCATCGACCTCGTTCCACATCTGGCGACGCAAATTGTAAGTATTGTGAGCCATGGTGCTAATCTCGGAGAGCGTTTTGCTCATCATATTGCGATCGCGATCCTTGATGCCCTCGTTCTTCAAACGCGAATACAGTTCGGGCTTCTTAAACGGTTTCAGTGCCAACAAATGGATTAAACGCTCACGTATGCTACGGCGCGATATATCGGACATTTTATTGGCATGACTACCATTACCACCACCACCACCGTTTCCATTTCCGCTTCCTCCTCCCATCGATTTGGCATTGGTATTGCGCGAGTAACTGCTGCTGCTGCTGCTGTTGTTGTTGCTGTTGCCGTTGAGCATTTTATTGCGTCCATTGTTGCTGCTGCTGCTGCCACTGCTGTTGTTGCTGAAAGATCCTGTTAATCCTACTGCAGCTGAGCCGTTGATGTTATCTCTGGGCGAGCTGCCGCTTAGCGCACCACAGCCCTGTGAGATGCCGCTGGCAAATGTGTTGGCCAGTGTTGCAATTGCACTGTTGCGCTGACCACCATTGTTGTTGCCATTATTGACTGTGCCACTGGCGCCCAAAGTATTGGAATTGGGTGAGCGTGAGGCGTATGCTCCTACTGCAGATGTTGCTGATAATGATGACGTCAGACCATTAAATGGCGATGAAACTAACTTACGACTATTGTTACTGTTAAAACTATTGCTGCTGCTGTTATTGTTGCTGTTGTTACTGTTGCTATTGTTGTTGTTCCCACTGTGATGTGACGATGATGATGCCGAGGCCGGCTTTTTCACCTTACGCCCAATATCGGATTGATTTGGCTTGATCTCGCGTATACACTTGCTTTTCTCCGTCTCCTCGGCTCTGGCCATTTTAGAGCGCGTCGTATCATACACATCGTCGTTGGCATGAACGCGCAACCGTAGCGCCAGGGCGCCAAGGACATCGAGTCCTTGCTCCTGCTGTTGTATGCACTCCAGTGTGCCCTCCAGATCGTCAATGGTAAAGCCAAATTTACGTCCGCTCTCCATGTTGCCGTTATTGTTAACAGTATTGTTATCGCCGCTGCTGGGCAGCGGGAAGTGTATGATGCCAGTGTTGCCATTGCATTGAATTTTGGCACACTGGCCGGGCGCCAAGCGTTTGGCATTCTCATTTCGTTGATACTCGTCGATGGCACGGAACGCAGAGTCGGTAAGCTTAACTAATATGTACTCCTTGGTATCATCGGTATAACGGTGGCTTTGTGACATACCATAATTGCCGGACGAGAAAGAGACATTGGGCAGGCATTTTGTTGATGCAATCGAATTGCTCATAACGTGTCCGCACCCCCCTCAAAAGTTGATGTTGATGATGATCTTGCTGATAATGATGTTGTTACTCCACTAATCACAATGATACGTTTTCAATTAACGTGCAAGTACACAAAAAGCAATTCGAATGGCTACGTTGTCCTTGTGACGTTGCGTGGCGGATGGCGAAAATATGTTTGGCCAGTGTTGATCAATAACAAATTTAAATATTCTCTGTGCTTTCACGGAAGAGACAAGGGAAGTAAATTTAACTGGAAGTTTGTAGTAGTTTGTTGCAGGATTTTTATCCTCCGCCTCGGTTGACGTAGAAGCAGCCTTGGGCCCAATGGCAATTTATTGTTGTTGCTTTAATTTTCTGTAATATTTTTTCTTTAGTATGTTGTAATCGTTAATAAAATTTACGTTGTTGCTAAGACGTGAACAGAGGCTTTTTACACATAAACCACAATACACAAACACTCACACAACTAACACAGACGTACTCCCTGCATGCACTAGGCTCTCTTGAGAGTTTTTAAGCTGAGCTGCAAACTTTGTGTTATTGCTGCTGCTACTAAAGCCGTTGTCGTTTCGTTTCTTTTCTTTAATTTTTGATTTGAAATGCAGCCACATATACAAATACACATACAGCTTTTAATATTTTTGTTGTTGCTTGAGAATTTCACTTCCGTATACATAGGTCTCATTTCTCTCTCTCTCTCTGTTTTTCTCTCTTATTTTCACTCTCAGTGCGACTCTACTTTCAAAAAGTCTGGTTCATATTTGCACTTCACGTTGTTGCTGCTCTCTTTGTGTGCTACTTGCAAATAACACAATTTCTTTTGTTAAATAATATGGTATGTATTTTAATTGGGTTAAGGTAGGCATGTATGCATTGCTCTTATTGTTGTTTTTGTTGCTGCTGCTTATATACTATTGTTGTTGCTGCTTGGACTTTGTTGTGAGTGAGGCGTGCGAATGGCTGTTGTAACTTTTGCTTGCTTGAGTTGAAAGTGTGACTACTCCTGCGCCAGGTGCTCAAGTCGTCAACGTGTGTGAGAGTAGTCGCTGCTGTTCAAAAGTCAGGCGGCGGCGGCGGCAGCCATAAGTAAAATCAAAGACACAGCAGAGCGAGCAATCAATGCTGTTCGCACACACACACACGCATAGCCGCACACAAATATGGACGCACGTCGCTTGACTGCTTTTGGTAGTGTGTGAGCGCGCTCGCTGGTTTCGTTCGCTCTACTCTCTTACTCTAGTTGGTAGCAACGTGCTAAAGCGAGACAACTGCTGTTTTGATTGGCTTCTCCACTTTTGTTGTTGCTGCTTGATCTTTTTTCTTTTCGCTTTTTGCTAAAAATCATCTGTGTTCGTACGTTGATTTTTTTATACATATATTTTTTCTGCTGCTTATTATATTTTTTGTTCACTTCTAAATTAGTTGCATGTAGATATGTGTGAATATCTTTTTCTTGGCAAACGCACACACACTATTCGGTAGGAAATTGTTGCAGGCACAGAGTTTAGGCACTTGAAATATTGTTAATTTTGAATACTTTTCAGCCAACCACTTATTTTTTGCTGATTTTTTTTTTTGATCATTTGCTTTTGTGTGCGTGATCGTGCACATGCACATGTGTGCATATGTATGTATTTTGGGTTTTTACGCCAACACTTTTACTCAAGACATTGTTGCTTTGGAATTTGCTTCGATGTTTAAATACATAGTGGCACTGAATTTCGACAATCCAACGTTTTGTTTTGCTAGCAATTATTATTGTAAAATTGCATTTTATTTCCTTTTTCACATGAATTTTGCTCGTGTTTGAGTGTCCAAGGTATCTTAATCGACGTACAAAAGGTATCTGCTAAATGAAATCGAAACGAGTTGCTTTCAAGTGGTTGCCGTTGCTGCTTTGCTGCTGTGCACTCGTTTATTATTACACCGCTCACCACCGCCCCGTGGACAATGCTCAGACAACGACGTCGACGAGTGTGACGCGACGGAGTAGATCAACAGAAAGAGTAGTCGTCGTCGTCGTCGTCGTATCTCTCACACATACATATGTATGCCCATATACAGGGGACGCGCTCAATTTTGCGCTCTTCCGAATGACTCTCGCACGCTCGCTTCGCTCAGTCTTGAAACCAAAATCAGCAACCAAACACCATCGACTCGATGCTTCGTTTGAAATACGTACGTGCCTTGTATCACTTACTACTACTGCTGACAAGCATTTGCTGCTGTTGTTTTTGTAGTGTAGTATAGTTATTATGGAAGTGAAGCGTAGAGCAGAAATGAAAACAAGTTTGCAATTAAATGTGCGCACTTGGCACTCTGCCGCTGGCCGCTGGCCGTTGGCCAGTCCGTTATTTGGATTGGTTTTTCTCTTTGTTAAGCGTTTATGTCTCTCGTTCTTCAGCTCTTAGAGAGCGTTCTCTCTGTGAGTTAAACTTTACTTTTTTTTTGTTGTTGCTTAAAAACAACAGCATTTTCTTATCTTTGCTTTGTGCGGACTTCTTAAAAAATGTAGATGTGTTTGTGTAAGTATGTCTATGTTGGTAATGCTTGGGCCCCGTTGCACGTCTTAGCGAAATTAAAGAAAAACAAACGTTAGCTTACTTGGTAATTGTTGTTGCCTACGTGTGTTTAATTGTCTCATCACTGTTGGAAAAACAATATACGTACGTCACGCGTCACAATAATATGAAAACAAAATATATAATATTATATATTATTGAAATAAAGCACAAAACACAACACCTTCTATGTGTACTTACAATGGGTATTTTTGTATGTGTTAACTTCAGTTTAGTTGACAGCGCTTTGTAGATTTTTCAGTGAATTTATTGTATTATTGTTGAAACAGCTGTTTTGGACTGTCACCTGCGCGTTGTATTGGTGTGTGCGTGTGTCACGTTGTTACACACAGTGGGAGTTAGTTGATGCTTTTGAGGTTGATGCTGCCGCACTGTTACTTCTTTGTTGCTCGGCACGCAGAAAACCTTTCACTGCACCGCATACCAAGCAAACAAGACAGAGGGGAGGCACAATCAGCTGTTCTCGCTGTCGTACGGAAAAACAGTGTTGTAAACGACAGTATATCGGCTTATCGTGCAATCGATAGCAACTGCTTGTGTTTTTGATGAAAGCGTATATATGAGAAATCTATTCAAATTGGACGACGCTTTATACAGAGTTGCTGATGGTATTTCTATGAAAATAGTGACCATTATGAGTAAAAATCACTTTTTTTTTATCAAATTTTTTAATAAATTGACGTACTTAATGATTGTTGGTCTCGCTGCAGCTTGATATTTAGATGATGAGTAGACTTATAGCTTGTGCTGGTTGATTTTGTGGCTGGCTCTCCTTGATTTCTGCTTTACAATATTTTGATTATTTTTCACACTACACTAAAGAAATATGTTAGTTTGCACTGGTTTAATTTTTCTTTCTTTTAAATTTCTTTTCCGCTTCCCTCCCGAAGACGACTTTTTCCGCGTTCTTTTTTTATGTAGCACTTGTGGTTGCCTATGTTACGCGCATGCGATCATACGTTGTCATTACGTATCTGACAGCTGTTTTGTGCTTACGTTGCAAACCGTTACGTTAGACATTTTCTTTAAGAGACGCTCATTAAGAGAATAAAACGAAGAGTGCATTAAGAGCGCGACACAACGAACGCACGAGTGTCATTTTTTTATGCGTGTTGTTGTTAATATTTTTTCACTTTTGACATTTTTGCATACGAAAATTTTCCGCTTTCAGGTAGATTTACCGTAGGCAGAGATCTTACCGATGCGCTTGTGTGTGATTGAATGTTCATACACAAAACACTCTTTCGTTCGGATATGTATGTGTGTCGTGTTAGTATTTTAGTCGTGTGCTTGATCGTTCGCGTCTTTTCGTGCCCGCTTTTTGTCTTTTTAACAGCTAGGTTGGCTTATCTCTATTTGTTTTTGTGCTAGAAATTTGAGCTACAATACTAATAAAAGTTTGTGTGGGGAATGGGATTTACATTTACAGATAATACGTTTATGATTGCTGCTAACAGTTAAGAGCACAACACCTGATGCTCTCCTGCAGATTTCCTGCACACAGCAGGAAGGAAATCTGTCGGGCAGGTCGCCGCAGCTGTCCGATTGTCAGCAAAACAAAGTCATAAAATGCAGTACCACTATGTTTGTCTCTGTTCCGCATATGTTCCTAAGAGCATGATAGATATATATGTGTTGTTTGCGAATAGGATGAGATTAATGGTCAATCCGTAAAAATGTTTCAAGCTCACTCACAAAAATGCTATGAGCCAAGGTAACAAATCTCTGAAGTTCATTTATAAAAACAAAAAACATAATAAAATAATAATGTTGCCCCTGGTTTGCCAGCGCTAAACTATGTGTGTGTTAATTTCTTAGTTCCAATAACAACAAATTTGCAGTCAGTGTTAAACAAATGAGCGAAGAAAAAAAGCAAAACTTAAAAGACAACAAAAATTATACAATATCAAGTTTAAAGCAGCGGCCATTTGTTAAAAACGTCGTTCGAAGGAACACCGCTTAAATAGCATTGAGAGCCCTGGTGAGCGAAAGGCCAATGCACTGCGCGTGACGACAGCGACACGAGACTGTAAAACAAACGTAGGAGACGCAATGTGCATGTATGTACATATATAAATATGTATGTATATGTCAGTGTGCCTTTGTGTGAGGACTTTACGCAGCCAACAGCTGTCCGCAGGCTTAGCAACAGAACAGGAGCAACAACCACCGAAACGAAAAACATATAGAAAACGTGAGAACGTGAGCAATGGAATGCTCGAGAAAAGGGCAGTAACAAAAATCTCACACTCCACAAAAAAAATATATTTAATAATACATGTTTAAGTGTAAGTGCTAACACACACAAGCGCGAGTGTCGACAGTGCAGCTGACAGCTGTGCAGTTTTTGCTTTGTGGTGCGTTTTCTTTCTTTTTTTACTTAAAACAACAAAAACAAACCCATTGATAACAATGTCAACGTAAAAAGAGAGTGAGAAAAGGGTAGACTGAAAGAGGTGAAGAGGAAGACACGTAAAACTATGCAGGGCAATCTGTGCATCGGCAGTGTTGCCACCTTCGCAAAATCGAACGAAATTTCGTTGAATCGATAAATAGGCGAAGTGACAACAAAAACAAACAAATCGCATTAATACTCATTAACGAGCGTGTGTGTGAGCACAAACAAAACGCTTGCAACTCTGAGAGACAGATACACATACGTATGAAAATATATGGAGGTTTGTGTGTACTTAAATGTGTACGTGCACGGCGTATAAAATTAACAAAATTAATAAGTGCTGCCTGCAAACAGCAAACAGATGTTCAAATGTTGTTGTAGAAGGGCAAGTATTAGCCGCAAAACCAAAAGTCAAGCAATAATGCGATAAAAAATAATTGTTGTTGTAGGACGATAATAAAAGAGGGCGCTGAGGGAATGCGAGTTCACGCTACCACATATACATATATCTGTAAATTAGTGTGTTTGTGTGTGTTATGAATAATCAATTGTCGCGGCAGACGCGACGTTCGCCTTCCCCCTCCCAGTCACTCTCTCGCTAGCGGTAATTGTCCACATGGGAATCCCAAATTGCCATCATGCACAAGTTATACTACACGGCGCATTATTTAGTGCATTTTCAATACCAACAAGCGGCAGTGAGAGCTGAGAGCAGCATACCAGACGATCATATACATACAGAAACAAACATTTCTATACATGCATATACCACAGGGTTTGTATACACGTTATGGCAATATTTTGAATTTTGAATTTTCGTATATTCCACACTTTTGCTATTTTTAGCATCGAAAATAAACAGCAACAACAGCATTATTATGAAATGTGACTCACGACACGCTGTTGAACATACTCAATTTATTTATTTTCACATATTGGGAAAGGCGTTGAACGCTGTGCAACAGTATGTTTGTGTTGGCGTGTGTGTATGTGTGAAGGAGGGGAAGTTGGGGGTAAGTGCGATAAATCCCTTAATAGTAAATATATAGCGTGCAACGATAGTATTTCAAAATATGCATTTACTTCATCCACTCAATACTATTGAATAATAAATAAATAATATTGTACACATTGAAGTGTCTTAATAGTAGATCGATAAGCATTTGTTGCACAACAATGCGACATTTTATGTTCATCAAGTTCATAAAAGGCTAAAGCAATTATTATGTTGTCATTTCATAGAATTGACAATGAATCAAGCATCTATTTCCCCATAAATTAGAAAATTCATTGCAAATCGACTACTTAACTATTTTTCCTTTGTTTAAACGGATCGATAATAATTCAATAATCATCCATCAACACTGGCTAGCTGGGGTATTCCCCTTTGTGTGTATTTTCCAAACCGGTTTTTTCGTGGGATTCATAATTCGACTAGATTTAGCATTTATTTTCTAAATAATTGTGTTACAACTCTAGTACGATGAAGAAAAAATAAATAAAAACGTTCAAGGCCAAAGCATGGAAAGAGTAAGGTTTCAAAAAATCAAGCACAGTTCTTGTTTTTTTATTTGGTTTATCGAGGCAAAAAATACTCAAGCACAAAGCAAACGCGTACAATGAACTGTGGCCCGAACGAACTCGCAATTTGCCCTCCCAGGCAATAATAAAAAAAAAAACAAACAATATCAAGAACGACAACGACAATGAAAGCCAATCGAAATTTAAGCGTCACCTGGAAGATCTTGATAAACAACAACAATAAATGCCTCATTCCTGAACAACAAACAACGTTCAATGACCGTTTTAAATAACAACGCGTTGGTCATTGCATAATATATTTTTTTTTATTTTTTTTCCTTTTTTTTTTAACAGAAAGTTCAACGGAAATGCGTTTTTTATGTGAGAAAATTGGAAAACATTGACCGTGAATGGGCATAAAATTTGGTTTTCATTTAACTAAGATAAGATTAGATATGTATTCCTGTTTTTTCTTGGCTTGACTGGAGTTATTTATGTATAGCTGGGCAATCTTATCTTTAAATTAGAAAGCATGAAGTTAGCTATCGAAACTACTTGAAAATAATTAGGAGCAAAAGAGTTTAAATAAAACAAGAGGACTCTAGTCAAAAAATCCCGACTAGACTATACTATAAGTGCTTATAAGTATGTGTGAGTGTAATTTTCTTAACTTCAATGCTCCATATCTCCTGTGTTTGTCAACCGATTTCAATAAAAAACTTCACAGATTGTCAATATTTCGTCTGATGTTAAAATGGCCAAATAATTTTTTCCCAAATTCAAGATTTTATTGTTATCGATCACATGTGTATATCTTGTACTGCCCTGGTATTAGGGGAGCTTTTGTTCCTGGAGTCTCTATCTCCTATAGTCTCTGACATCGACGCGTTCATTCATAAAGACGGCCGGACAGACGGATATAGCTTATCGACTTGGCTGTTGGTGCTGATCAAAAATATATATACTTTATGGGGTCAGAGATGCTTCCTTCTCATTTTCAATGGGTTCAGGGTATAAAAACCGTTTTTAATTATATATGGCCTCCTAGACAGAAACCAATTTTGAAGCGGAATAGAATCACTCAGAGCCATGAAAGTTAAGTAAATTAAATAAACTTTAAATAAAGACATAACATTTATTGGTATAAATACATATAATAAATGTTTTTACGATTTTTGCATCAATACGGACATATACGTCGTTGATAACTGGTTCAAGATTATGAACTTGTTTGTTTCCCAATTAAGACGCTTTTTCAAATAGAGTTTATTTTGAACAAAACAAAGAGTAAAATCAACTTCATATCTATGTGTTGTCGTTTCGTAATGCTTGCAGATCGATCGGATGGCTTCTGCGACTTGAACCCATACCAACGAACAAAGATTAATCCATACATGTGAATGCTAATCAGCAACAACACCCAAAAATTAAAACTCGATTCAAAAGACATGCATATGTATGTGTACCTAGAAGGCTTAAATCGTACACACGAACGAAGTCAAAGCTGAGAGAAGTGTCTCTCAAGAAAATAAAGTGAGCGGTAAGAGCAGAGCTTAAAGCTTTAAAAACTTGTCTTCCCAGATTAAGTTTGATTATTACTTCTTATATTAGAGCAAGAGTGAGAGACGAAACGAGACCAAAATTGAGAAAGAGACAACAACAATGTGTTGGCAATTTGAAACTGGACTAAAAACGGATACCACCAAACAAATAGCAACAACACAACAACCGATTGGTAGTGGACAGTTCAAAACTGAGCCATGGAGACTGGTATTCCCCCTACCGGCAGCATTAACTTGCTTTTGCTGTCGATATCTGTATTTAATTTAAAGCGAACAAATATACATTTATATATTGTGTATGCGGTATTTTATTATAGGTATGTCTTTTGAAAATGAATGAAGGTCAGTCAAACTGTGCGTTCAATCAACCTTTACTGTATAACAGAATTTATGCATCTTAAAAAAAGCTTTCCGTTCCTCACATCAAACAGCATTTAAAAGCCTCTTAATATTATTCTAACTCCAATTTCCGACAGTTCTTGAGATACTTTTGAGCTTTTAACTGCAGCTTTGGCTTGTATTTGACATGAATGCAAAGAAAAAAACTTCTCATATGAAAGTAAATTGAATTGCATTTACAAAACATCGATAAGAAAATAAAAATACCAACATATTTTAAAAGAAACACAACGATAATCTGCTTCACTCACAAACCAACATTAATAAACATTGCACTCAAATTGTGCTTTGTTTTGTTGAGTGCAGTCCACACCAACAACAACATCCAACCCAACCCACAACGTACAAAAACCCATAACAACAGAGCACAACCAATAAGAAACCTCGGTATGCAAGTTAAAAAAGATACGAAAATTATATAAACATTATAGGCAGCCGTAAGTATGACTAAACCAACCGCAAAGCAGCAAAAGCAACCACAACAACAACAACAACGACGACGATATGTAACAAGTCGGGTGGCACTACAAAAACGAGGGCTGAGAAAAACACGAAAATAACAGCAACAACAACAACAACGTCGTTGACGACAAGCTCAGCTCTTGTATCTAGATGTTGGTTGTTGTTTTCTGTTGGTTATTTTGATGTTGGTTGTATTTTGTGTTTCTCGACTACGAAACTATGCCAAAGTTAACGACGAATCACAATATGAGCAAGCACAAACACACCAATAAATCTTTCGATTCAAAGTGCGACAATTATGCACTTGGTTGGCAATATACAACGCATATACGGACAGTTTACAACACTATCGTAAGGAACTAATTGATAGCACTTCCATATAAACAATTCTCTATCGTGATCGATAGCATATATCGGGCACAAATTTTTAATTATATATATACGCATGTATGCAGATAAAAAATGCACATTATATTCGAATTTGGCACACCCATAACGGCAAAATTGTTACCTTCCTTTTCACATAAAACTATTTTTGGTAACAACTGGAGCAAATATAAAACAGTTTTCGTCTATAAAAATTGTATTATGTTCGTATACATGTATGTACACACATACGGAATCAGATAACAATTACAAAACTATTGAACCAATTAAATAAAGGTCTATGTATAAAAAATAACAACTACTAACAATGTTTTCCAGCAAATATACAAATACAAAACCCCCCGTAGAAGTATGCGGGTATTTACACGTGTGTGAGGGAGAGAAACGCTTTTGAAATATATACGTATGTAGGTGGTGAGAGCGGGCAAAACCACAATGGCGTCTAAAATTGTCAGGCAGACAGGCCCACGAAAGAGGCAGCATGCTACAAACATACACATGCATACATACATGAGCATATATTGAAGTTTTTGGCGTTTTTGTTGTTTTTTTTTTATCATACTCGTGCACTCTCAATACGTAAATATTCCCATATGCAAATATTAATGACCTTCACTTTCACCTCCTTTTTTGTTTTTGTATAGAGGGCCGAGGCCAAAGTAAAACACACTGACAGAATCATCGTTTTTTTGCTTCAATTAGGCCAAGTATAATAAGTCACCTATAAATGGTGTATATATTATATATATATATATATATATATATGAAATAAATTAAAACAATAATTTTATATTCATACATACTTTTTTGAAGCGCATGTGAAGGCAAGTACCTAACTTTCTTAAAATATCAATTGTGACAGTTTGTCACAATGCGCACGAGAGCAAGTTGATATACGTTATACATACATAAATATTTGTTGCAAATCAACTGAAACAACAAAAACAGCACAGTAGCTACAGTTGTATGTGTGTAAAAACGTATGTACGAATGACGAGAAGCGATACGGCCTTCTCCATCACCGCTCGTGATCGTACAACACAATTACAGTAAATAGGTGAAAAAGACAACAGCGCGCAGTTGCACAAATATAAAAAAAATCAACCACAAGCACAGACCCACACCCATACATATGTTTACACATACAAGTATACAAAGTATTACGGTAATCAATGTCAAACGCTACCGATTTCATTCGCATGCACAACAAGCAACAACAATATCCGACAGTCTGTCTCATTGTATTTTTGTGTACTTGTACTACACAAACGCAATTTAAGAGCAAACGACACAAACACATTTAAACAAACATGTATGGCAACACAGATTCGCGTTAAATACCAAAATGAGAATTGTCTCCAACAACAACAGGAGCAACTTTGAGAGAGCACTATGTGAAGAGAATATTTCATGAGAATGTTGGCAACGCAAGCTTTTTGGAGAAAGAAAAATAAAAGAATCTTCGTTAATATTTACTAGTTTCAGATCAGAATCAGTGTAATCGTATTAACAAATGTTTTTTACACACAAACCAAACGTAAGTAGATCTTTAAAGCGCAAGCAAACTTTTTTAATGCCAACTTAAAGCACACATCTACATAAACAAAAAACCACCACTTGTTGTTTTGGGCTGCTTTTTGTTTTGGCATAATTAAATGCAATATGTGTGAGCGTGACAGCATCAGCATGCATGACTATCGTCAACGGGCGATACTTACTCTCTCGCATACCCAAAAACAAGGCAAGATCAACACACACACACACATAGAGGCAAGGCAAAGACACAATACTTTCACTTCTCATGTTGAATTTTATTTTGGTTGGGGCGCCACGCTCATGTTTTTTTTTTTTTTAAAACAGATTTATGCAAGTTTTCTGCGTTTGTATGTGCATGTTTCACGTATATTTTTGTATGTGTATACGTGCGTGTCTCGTTGTTAAGGCCCTCAGCAACAGTGAGCGAAAACAAAATTTATAGAAAATCAGTGTGTCCACACACAAATGCGAGTAAAAAATAAATAAACTTAAGGTGTAAGTGTGAGTGTGTAGTAATGTGATCGAGATATGCATTTCAAATTGGGTTATTGAAAAGAAAAAATTACTTGCGAAATTACTTGGTTCTCAAATAAGTAAAAAAAAAAGGCAAAACCGGAGGAACAGCTTAACGTTAACATTGGGTTTTCATTCTATATGATTACAATTTTTAATTTTTATTTCACTTTTTAGTTAATTTACCAGCTATTAAGCATGAAATTCGTTGTACACTTATCTTTGCAAGCGCAAAGTACATAAATAACAACAACTACATGCGTCAAAGTACTTAGCACCTGGCATATGGAGTATTATTTGACGTTCTCATTTTGCTGTACACGCTCCGTGCTATGTTCTTGCCCTCTTCACGTTCCAGACAATATCAGACAATGACCGGAGTGCAGTCCCACTACACGCTATTTTCTAACTCAATGATGACGTCGCGACGTTTTGTCTCGGGTGTCACTCTCTCTTTCTCTCTTAAGCTTTTCAGCAGTTCATGAAATCTCAAATCAATATGTATATCACTCTTTCTGAAGTTTTATTTGTTTTCAAGCAAACTTTTCTTTTATTAACAGCCGGTAGAGGGTAACAATAATAAAGTAGATCGCGATAGCACTCTTATATGTAATAAGGAATGAATTACGAAATTATACAAATATATGCTGTCGAAATATTTGTGAATTTGTGTGCTGCTTTTTGCATGAATTAGGTCTAAAACATCCCCTGTCTCATAATGCCAACATACGTCAAACAGCTGTTGGAATGTTGAGTTGCGACAAAGCGGCAATAAGCCACGCGATGACGTCAAAGCGGCAAAAGTCGGCTCTTGTAATGAAAAACATGAATTTCATTTGATTTTGTATAAATGAACTATCGATGGGAGTGTCGCTCTATCGATAGCAAATTAAGCAACAACTGGGAGACGTGCGCGCACATCACATTTTAAATTTAGATTTGGAAAATCTGCCGCCCGCGTACGATTACTATGATAACTTTTACACACATATGCCCGGCCCCATGCAATGCAACAGTGTCTATAGCAAAACCACACATCAAAAGAAAATCGAAGAGCAGCATCGTCAGATTAAGAGGGTCCCCTGATGGTGTATTTGTGTAAACCGGCGATGTTTTTCTCTTGTCAACATTCCAACAAATTTTGTTCTCTTTCCTACCACCTTTTCTGTTGCTTACTTTGTGAGTAGTTGTTATTGTTTTCGGGGTTTTTTTTTTAATTCGTTCGAAGTTGAAGCATTCTGGCACATGCACAATAGTTGATAATGTAGCCGATTTATAATTGTGTTTGTTGATGGAAGTAAAATGATTTTGAAATTAATTGAAATCGCGACAACAGCGGCCGATTTTCAACAGCGACATTACGACGCGACATCGAGAGCGGTTGGTTAACGACGTTTTTGGTGGTTGAGCGAGAGCAAGAGCGAGACGGGGCGACGGCGCGGACGAGAGCTGCTGGAGCGAGCGCGCGCGTGCTTAATACGCACGTACATATAATATAAGCAAACACATGCATACACCATACATACACACGCAAGCTTCCTCACCGTTTGGTACGAGGTAGCCGCTCTTGACGAACAAACGACAATTCACACACTCAAGCAGACGTAAACATATACATATGTATTTATGGAAGTTGGCATGGATGTATGTATGTATATGTAAACATGTCTAATATATTTTATTCACGACTGCGCTAATGATATTGAACGGCCACTGCAAATGGCACAGTCTATGTCACAGTTAAACGGATAGATTAAACGGCGATCCGCCCAAGATGCACACAAACTCACAAAAACTGGAGAAATCAATCAACGGAGTACAACGCGGCGTATCGGGGAAAGGAAGCAGAAACCTGAATTTGACAATATTTTAAGATTGCACACATATATTTTATTCGTTTATTTTTGCATATTTACACATGTGTATGTGTGTTTGTATATGTATTATTTTTTTTTCATTTTTTCTTACACAATATTTATATATTTATTTATATAGTTTTCACACACTTTATTTTACACTTAATTGAGCTCTTGTTGCTGATTAATTAATGCACGTATTCCCCTTAAGTTAATTTTCTATAATTTACAAATGTAATTTTAACAAAAAATTTTTTTTAGTTAAAGTCAGAAATCACGTCATGGCTGCCACGTCCAAGCAACAATGAATCGTAAAATTTCCAAAGCAGCCCACTTCACGCGGCGTTATCGTCGTTTGCGGTTGCGAGTGCGTTTGTGAGCTGAGAGAGTAAGCGAGTGCTACCGATATAGCGTAAGTTCAGTGTATACACACGTTTTTAAGCTAAATACTATTTATTCATATCGATTTGTATGCAAAAGAGTGAGCCGACTATATGGAGCTTGAAAAAACACCACAATTTATTAGCAAACGATGCAAACATTTCTGTTTGAAGCTGGTATTTTTTAGTGACAATTTTAATCGCTGCATCATACTATTTTCTAGCAATGGTCTTTGTGTTATTTTATTTTTGTACAATAAAATGTACGATTTTAGTTGAGGTTGCTTTAGTAGGGTTTAAAATATATAAATGTCAAATAAATCTATGTAGAACAAGTAGCTGCCATAAATATTAAGGAATTTATCCACTTTGGGATTATTGATGGAACACGCAAACAGCTAAAATAACCTGTAGTCCCCAAGCAATGATTGGTTTGATTTCAGATTAAATAAGATAAATTATGTTAAATATAATTTTCTTTTTTATCTTAGCATATATGTTTGTATAAATAACAATTATATTTTATTTGCAAGCGGTAGATATGATACCTAAAACTACGCGCGCCTTGGTTTTCGCACAGAAAGAAACATCAAAACAAGCGTGTAAAACATATGTTTTGCTTACGCTAGCACGCTTTGTGCGGGAACGAGATGACAGTATATTAAAACGGAGATGCATGTGCGAAACACAGCATATAAAAATGCAATAATAAATTTGTGTAGAATGAGAGAAGCAAAAATGAAAAATATCGCGCGTCACCTCTAGAATTTCACAAATATTTGTTATAAACAGCCATTACTTAATACGTATAATCAATATATATTTATGAGCATAACAATTCCAAACAAAAACAATAATAAAATCACACAGAGCGGCAGCGGCAACGAGTCGTCGTCGGCAGCCGCTGACGCCTGCTGCTTGTTCGCTCGCTTGAACATGACCACGGCTCGGTATTCGTATTCTGCCGAAAATTTTCAGCGTAGGTAAATGCGTTTAAAAAAATTGCACTCACCTTGGATATTATCGTCATTTTCTTCCTCTGATGCCATGCTTGCAGTCAAATGCAAGTTTTTTACGATTTATGCACAATAAAAGCGCCCAATTTTCACAACAAATAATTAAGCACACACAGACACGACGAGAAAAAAATAGACGAAACGCTTCTGTATAGTGGTGGGAAACTATCGATAATTATAGTAAGAGTATCGATAGGTCTTTTCTGGAAAACGTAAGAAACCGGAAAAACCACGTAATTAAAATATATATATATATATATTAATTGGTTAATATTTTTTGGTGAACACATTTTCACTTATTAACCACATGTATTCAACAACAACTAAGATTAATATTACACAGAAAACATATTTTTAAAAATTCAGTTATATTTCATTAAATACTTTGAGCTACCATCGATAACAGTGAAAAGTATAATATGGCGGTTCTGATAAAAATTTCGTTTTTCGTACTTATTGACGATTGGCAACGCTGTCTTGTAAATGGTTTCTTAGGTATTTAAAAGTCATATAGGTAAAAATCCACTTCGTATTCAAAAGTATAATCGGAACTAGTAATTTATATTTTTTTAACGGATTGCCAAACAGCTTAGCAGTCAGAACATAATGAAAACAAATAAAATTCAGCAGAGGTTTTTTTTTAATTTAACGCCTAGTTTT
This sequence comes from Scaptomyza reducta, assembly GCA_035044485.1. Taxonomy (NCBI): domain Eukaryota; kingdom Metazoa; phylum Arthropoda; class Insecta; order Diptera; family Drosophilidae; genus Scaptomyza; species Scaptomyza reducta. The sequence goes on from JAWNNV010000606.1 coordinate 908,030, forward strand.
TACTTGTTTGTGGTCAGCATTTTGTAATTTAAATATTACTTTCATCGAACTAGCTCCGATGTCCGGAACGCAGCTCTATGTGCCAGTGGTGGTAAGCAGAGTAAAACAACCCTGTCTTTTTTGCAAAGAAATTTTCTCGTAAACGTTTCTGAATTAGATGAACAACAAATACAAATCAAAAATATTAAAATCTTTAATCATTGCGGATTGAGCGGAATGTGCAAAAGTTTTTGGTAAATAACTTTAAAAGTCTTTAGCCAGATCAATTTAATTGCGAATATTATGTCGTCTATTATAACGCGCAAGGATGCCGAAAGCGCTGGAAACGCCGATGAACAGAAATCAAAATCATCCTCAGCCAACAAGCGCAGCGCTGCCGCTGCGCCTGGTCCTAACGATGTCGGCGTCGATGTTGCTGCACCCAAGAAGTCGCGTTTCGATGTTAAGCAATCGAATGGCATGCTCGCCACCCCCACTCCCGACGCCACTTCCTCGCTGAGCTCCACGCAAATTAAACTAATGATGGCACATGCGCAGCGCGAGATCGAGGAGCGCAAGCGAGCGCTTAGCAATCTGCGCGATAAGGATCCTTTGTTAGCGTCGGTACCACAAATTGGTATGCCGGTTGCTCGCGCCACACAAGCGCTCTCCAAGAAGCCAACGCCCGAGGACTCTGACAAAGCTAAGAAGATTGCCGAATTGCAGGCGCAGATACGTGCTAAGCTCACAGGCAATTTGGCCAATCTCATTCAGCAGCAGCCCACAGCAGTTGCAGCCGCCGCCGCTGCTGCTGCCCAACAACAGCAGGAGCGACCGAAGCCACTGATCCTAGATGATGAAGGTCGCACGGTGGACAAAAGTGGACGCGCTATCAATATACCCACTGTCACGCCGACGCTTAAGGCCAACATACGCGCAAAGAAGCGCGAGGTATTCCAACGCCAGACAACGGGCACTGAGGGCGGCAGCGTTCACAGTGGCGGAAGTGGCGCTGGACATGAGGATGCTGCCCATTATTTCGACGAACGTATCGCTTTAAAGCCGACGGTAAGAAATAAGCGAATGTTACGCTTTCACGAGCCCGGCAAATTCCAACAGCTGGCGGAGCGAATGCGCATGAAGAGCCAGCTGGAGCGTCTGCAGAATGAGATTTCGCAGATAGCTCGTAAGACGGGCATTTCATCGGCGACCAAGCTGGCGCTAATTGCGCCCAAGCAGGATATGCCCGACGATGTGCCAGCAATGGAGTGGTGGGATTCGGTCATACTCAGTCAGGATCTGCAGACGTTGGACGAGTCAAGTGGCAAGATTAGCATAAGACAAACGGCCATCAGCAACCTAATCGAGCATCCCACACAAATGAAGCCACCAAGTGAGTGCCCAATATTTCTAGTAACTATTTTGTACTGATTCCCTCACCTCTTCACAATAGATGAGCCATTGAAACCGGTTTACTTGCCCGTTTTTCTAACCAAAAAAGAGCGCAAGAAACTGCGTCGTCAAAATCGCCGCGAGGCATGGAAGGAGGAGCAGGAGAAAATACGTTTGGGTCTTGCTGCGCCGCCAGAACCTAAATTGCGTATCTCAAATCTAATGCGTGTACTGGGCACTGATGCCGTACAAGATCCGACGAAGATCGAGGCGCACGTGCGCGAACAAATGGCCAAGCGTCAGAAGGCGCACGAGGATGCGAACAATGCCAGAAAACTGACCAGCGAACAGAAGAGCGAAAAGAAGCAACGCAAACTGAAGGAGGACACCAGCTGCGGTGTCCACGTAAGTGTGTATCGCATACGTGATCTGCAGGACAATCAGAGTAAAAAGTTCAAAGTCGAAACAAATGCCAAGCAGCTCCAGATGACTGGCAGTGTGGTGCTCTTTCGAGATTGTTGTGTCGTTGTCGTTGAGGGTGGACCTAAGCAGCAAAAGAAGTATCGAAGACTTATGTTGCATCGCATCAAATGGGAGGAGGATGTGGTTAAGGGAAACGATGGCCAGGATGTGGCTAATACGTGTGTACTCGTCTGGGAGGGCACCAGCCAGCGTCGTCATTTCGGTGAAATTAAATTTAAAATCTTTCCAATGGAGAAAATGGCACGTGAATTCTTTCAAAAACATCAAGTGGAGCACTACTGGGATCTGGCCTATTCGGGAGCCGTTCTCGAAGCTTCCACGGATCAGCAGTAGTAAACATAACTATACGATCTGTGCAGCCTTTTTAAATCACAAAATTTGTTGAAAGTTTAGATACCTAAGTCGAAAATTATAAAAATTCATTTTTATATACAAAACAAAAAAGAACTGTTTCTTTTTAAAGCAATACTTTTAGGATTGGACTTTTTGTTTAAAACTTATTGAAAGCTACGTTGCTCGTTCTCGATTTGAAGTTTAAACAAGTTTGGCGATATGTATATATTTTATTTTTTCGTATATAGATCCTCCCTAATGTTGGACTGTATAAACTCATTTAGACCCTGCTGCTCCAGCCTTTCAATAATCGTCGCCAGTCGCTCATCCTCCACACGCTCCTCCCCCCGCTCACGCATGTCCACTACATGCTGCTCCTTGACACGATCCGCAAGCACACGTCTAATGAGATGGCGCAGTGACTTGTTAATCTCGAGTGTATAGTCGAGCAGCTTTACATACGTTTCGGGCTTGAGATAGCCACATTGCTGACATTGGGCCAGTTGCTCAAAGCTGTCCATGCTAGCATTGATAAGCAAGCCGTGCTCCTGAATCGTTGCGTCCTTAACATTGCTGCTGCTGCTGCCCTTGCTGCCTAGCAGCGCATTTCCGCCACGATGCTGCCAGAGCAGCTCCTCGACCTTGGCACTGGGATTGAGAAACACACAATCACGATAAATGCAAGCCGTGGAGGCTGTAATTAAATCGTATGTGGAGATGCCGCACTCAATTAAAGCAACGCCGCAGCAATTAATAGCTGTACTCAGCAGACATCCGTCGTCTTCCACAATGAGTACACGTATGTCTAGCTGAAAGTTAAGGAACTCATTGCGACAGACGAGAGGCTCTAAGGCCTTTGTTAGCATACTGCCCAAGTGTTTCTCTCGTTCCGGCAGTGATGACAAATCGCCGCTGGCAAAGGCGGCAAAATTTACAAAGCAATTAATGACGCCCATGCTGACGCGACAGGCACTGGAACGGACTAGTTCCCGAGGGGGTGCTACAATGGCCATTACTTTGGTATTGCCATATTCCATGTATGCAGAGCCGCGCACTGTGGTTAGAACTCCGGCACCTATAACTACAATGTAAACTAAAGTTGTAAAACTCATAAAAAAAAAGGATTTGTCAGTAAAACCTACAAGTGGAACGGGGAGCGGCGACCACTTCTGTTGGCTTTTCAATGCTCTCAAAGAAATCCTCACAGTCTTTGGGCGTTGTGTATAGATGTTCTGCGATGGTGGCGCCATCAAGTAGCGTATTTTTCGTTTGTGCACTCCGTAGCATTGTTTTGTTTAAGTTGCCGCACAAAAAATGTGAAATATCAAAACATGTGTTTAAATACGCTGTCAGTGTTGGGAGACACGAGCGCAGAAAAATTAGTTAATACGTCGATAAAATATCGATAGGCCGATGATTTTCACATCACTAATCACAAATGGTTGGCAACTCACGCTTTTGACAGCTCAAAAAGCGCTTTGTAATTCTGCTGAGTAGTAAAGAAAAAAAAAGAGGATAGACGAAGAAAAGTTAACGCCGCATTATTAAAATAAAAAAATTACAGATATATATTTCTAACGTTAAACAAAAAAAAACTCCGGCATGACTGGCGATACAAAGCATGAGAAAAAGCAGCCGCTGCTTACTGATGCCAAAGACGCAAAGGGCAAGCAGGAAAAAGGGCATGAAGCTGACAAAGTCAAAAAGGATGAAAAAGAGCAGCAGCCCGAACTGTCTGATGAGGATCAGCAGCTGCAGGAAGAGCTCGAAATGTTGGTGCTCCGTTTGCAGGAAAAAGACAAGAAACTGTATCAGCCAGCACTTGAGATGATGGCCAAACTAATCCGTGCCTCGACTACATCGATGACATCGGTGCCAAAGCCGCTGAAATTCATGCGTCCGCACTACGACACCATGAAAGCCGTCTATAAGCACATGCCCGATGAGCGTACACGTCAACTATGCGCCGACATTATCTCGGTGCTCTCAATGACCATGGGCAGCGGAAAGGATTGCTTGGCCTATCGTTTCCTATGCGATCGCACTCAGACCATCGGCGACTGGGGTCACGAGTATGTGCGTCATCTGTCTGGCGAGATATCGGCACATTATCACGACACCACTGGTGAGTTTCGGACGCAGCTAATCGAGCTGGTCAAACAGATAATACCCTATAATATGGAGCATAATGCTGAGGCGGATGCCTGCGATCTGCTCATCGAAATTGATCACTTGCACTTGCTGGCTGAGTATGTGGATGAGTCGGCATATCCACGCGTCTGCCTCTATCTGCAGTCCTGCTATCCGTATGTCCCCGAACCCGATAACACAATCATATTGGAGACGGCACTGCAGCTGGCGCGCAAGTTTCACCAGCATACTCAAGCTATGCGATTAGCATTGATGCTGAATGACATGCGCAAGATTGGCGACATATTCAAGGAGCCCAAGGAACCGGCAATGCAAAAGCAGCTGGCCTTTATGCTTGCTCGCCAGCAGGTGTGCATTGAGCTGGATGAATCCGTGTCGGACTACGATGACTTGATGGAGATAATGTCAAATGCCAATTTGAATAAGCATTTCTTGAATCTGGCCCGTGAGCTGGACATCATGGAGCCAAAAACACCCGAGGATATTTACAAGTCCCATTTGGATAATTCACGCTCGCGCTTTGCGTCCATTCAGGTGGATTCGGCCAAACAGAATTTGGCCGCTAGCTTTGTCAATGGATTTGTGAACGCCGGCTTTGGTGTTGACAAACTGCTTTCAGAGGATGGCAACAAATGGCTTTACAAGAATAAGGAGCACGGTATGCTATCGGCCACCGCATCGTTGGGTCTGATTCTGCTCTGGGATGTCGATGGCGGTTTGACCATGATTGACAAATATCTATACTCCACCGATGACAACATCAAATCGGGCGCTTTATTGGCCTGCGGCATTGTCAACTGCGGCATACGCAACGAGGTGGATCCGGCACATGCTCTGCTTTCCGATTATATTGATAATCAGAATAGTTGCATGCGCATTGGCGCCATTTTGGGTCTGGGCATCGCCTATGCTGGCTCCAATCGCGCCATTGTTATCGATACACTGAAAACGATCTTTGTCAGCAATGGAAAAACGGCGCCCAGTGTTGAGATTCTTGGCATAACGGCTCTGTCGCTAGGTCTTATCAGCGTTGGCTCCTGCAATGCTGAGATAACTGAGATCTTGCTGCAAACTATTATGGGTCTGACAAAGTCAGATCTGAAGGATACCTATACGCGTTTCCTTTGGCTGGGTTTGGGTCTGCTCTATTTGGGCAGACAGAAGTCAACCGAAGCCGTCATGATGACGCTCGAGGTGCTGGAGGAACCGTATCGCAGCATGGCCACCACCATGGTTGATATATGCGCCTATGCCGGCACTGGCAATGTCCTTAAAATTCAACAGCTTTTACACATTTGCTCGGATCACTATGAGACCGTGCCAGCTGATGAGGAGAAAGATAAGGGCAAGAAGGACAAGAGCAAGGAGAAGGTAATAACACATCACATTAAATGCAAATTCAAATCGATTTTATTCAATGTATGTATGATAATATTGCTTTCATTTGTTGCAGGAGAAGGACAAGGAGAAGGAAAAGGAGAAAGAGAAGGAGAAGGAAAAGGAGCGCGAAAAGGATCTGTCGGCAACACAATCGATTGCTGTGCTCGGCATTGCTTTAATTGCCATGGGCGAAGATATTGGTGCCGAGATGGCATACCGTTCATTTGGCAATCTGTTGCGCTACTGCGAGCCGGCAATCCGTCGTGCTGTACCATTGGCACTGGGCCTAATATCCGCCTCCAATCCCAAGCTGAACATACTGGATACGTTGAGCAAATTCTCGCACGACAGCGATGCTGAGGTGGCGCACAATGCCATCTTTGCCATGGGCCTGGTAGGCGCGGGCACCAATAACGCACGTCTCGCCTCAATGCTGCGCCAGTTGGCCCAGTATCACTCGAAGGATCCGAGCAATTTGTTTATGGTGCGCATTGCACAGAGTCTTACACATTTGGGCAAGGGCACACTCTCGCTTAGTCCGTATCACAGTGATCGCCAGCTTATGAATCCCATGGCTGTTGCTGGTTTGATGGCCACATTGGTGTCGCTACTGGATGTCAAGAATCTAATCCTCAATCGTTCCCATTACCTGCTCTACACTCTGGTGCCGGCCATGCAGGCACGCATGCTGATCACCTTCGACGAGGAGCTAAATCAGCTGCAGGTGCCCGTCCGTGTTGGCATTGCCATCGATGTGGTTGGCCAGGCTGGCAAACCGAAGACCATTACTGGCTTCCAGACCCACACTACGCCCGTTCTGCTGGCTATTGGTGAACGCGCCGAGCTGGCTACCGATGAATACATCTCCCTTACGCCCGTCATGGAAGGATTTGTCATACTGAAGAAGAATCCTAATTTTGTCAAATAGTTGTCGACACTTTTATTCTTTAAGGCAATATAAAATGTCGCCCATTAACAAAAATTAAACACAATAAAATAATGGCAGTTAATTCAAATGTCATACATTAATAAACTCAAATTGAAGGACATATATTATTTACATGCATATAAATAAATAATTACCCTGGACGAATGAAGTATTTTGGTAATTAAGTACGACTATGGAATATCCTTTTTTCTTAGGAATAAAATCTGTCATTATTTCTCAACGTCAAATAGAAAGATAAACTCAAATTTTGTGGTTTGAGGGACGAATTTTAACGTTTGTGAGTATATAAGATTTTGTTGAACGATTGAAAGTTTTTAAATAACAGATTTCCTTCAGTTTGGGCATCGAATATTAAATAATGCATGTATTCATATGAAAAATATATTAGTAAATTTATTAAATAGCAATTTGAACAATTTAACAAATGTCCAACAATTATAATGGTATGTACTTTACACTATATCCTTGTAAGGCAATCAACAAGTCTTTAGCGGATTGGAATAAGCAAACGATAAAGCAAAATATTTAAATACGATCACCAAAAATACAATAAATATGCAGCATCAAAGGCTCGAAAATTACTTCATATGTCGTACTTTTCAAGTATGTTTATATGCTTTTTTAATTGTATATATATATATATAAATGTGTTCATGTTATGTATACATTTATTAATTCAATTTGCACTGAAATGTTTCGACAGTTGTCACTTGTGATTTCGAATCATTGTTATCAGAATCATTAAAACAGAATCACTTGGTAAACGTAACAACAATTAACGTACAAAGAAGTTCAAATTGGTTAACATAGTGGTAGTTAGCTGATGTTGTTGTTGTTGATTGCACTTAAGCACTCGATATTGCCGATGCTGGTGTTGATGCTGTTGTTTGTTCACTGCTAGTGGGTGGCGGTGCCGGATGCGACTGCATCGATTGCTGCGTAAAGACATGCGCCATTTGGGGTGGCAACGGTGTCGGCTGCGTGGGAAATAGTCCGCCCATTGATGGCTGCACCTGTGGATACGTGGGCACTGTCTGTGCAGCGGCACCGGCAGCTGGATACGAGAGTGTCGCCGGTGCGGACATATAAATTTGATGCTGTTGTTGTTGGGGCAGTGAGGCCATTGAGAACATGGGCACTGCTGGGGCTGGTAAAGCTGCTGGTGTTGCCTGTGGAAAGGGTAATTGAGCGGCTGGGATGCCGCCAACTCCCACATTCTGCTCCTGAACATTGGGATCGAAAACGCCGGGTATATAAATGTTAGCTGGCGGTGGAACAAATGGTTGAACAGGTTGTGCCGATGCAGGTGCTTCAACTGCAACGGAAGCTGGTACTGCTGGCGTTGCAATGTTTGCTGTGGGTGCCACTGGCGGTTGATTTAGCACTGCCTGCGTTTCAAGTGCGGCACTTAACGCATCTGTTCCATCATCCGGATTGAAATATGTCTTGAACACGCTCTGCGCCGGCGGCTCAGAATTTGTCGAGCCAAATGTGTTTGCCAGTGGCGGTATATACGGTAACGTGGGAGCGACAACAGCAGCAGCAGCACTGGCCACAGTCGAACCGACGGGCGTTGCAACAGGATTGATGGGTGTTACCACTGATGACGTCGCCGTCGTTGGTGGCGACGTGGTGGGTGCCGGCTGTACAGGTATACGGTGCAAGTAGCCATAGCCAATGCCACAGCCCAAAGCTCCTTCTCCGCCCCAGGCTGTGTTTGACTTAATGGTCACCTCGCGACAGGCATCATCGTCCAAATTATACACATACATTTTAAGCGGCTGCTGTTCGTGTGTCTCTATCAGTGTAAAGAGATCATCGTTCTCGTGGCGTATGGCATCGGCACCAATCACATAGTCGCTGTAAGCGCGCAATCCGGCCAGTTCTGCGGGCGAGTTCGGATGTACTTCCAAGATGTGCCACACGCTCTCGTTGGCACCCTCAAAAGAACAGAAACGTATGCTTACGCCCAACAGTCCCTGGCCGCCCCAGCTAGTGCTGGGCGTCAATGTAAGCTCGCGCACAGCTTGTGTTTTACTTGAGTAGACAGTGATGCGAACAGGTTTATCAACGTTCTGACGCAACAGCTCCTTAAGCATGTCATTGTCCTGGTCCAGACGGGTACCCGCAATAGCCACAATGAAGTCGAAAAATGCTTCTAAGCCAGCCTTTTGGCCAGGTGAATTGTCTTGCACTTTGAGTACGTGGTAGCCTATTGGTGGTTGTTAAAATAAATATTGTGTTTATTTTGCGTTTACGTCAGTGAGTGTGTTAGTGTGTGTGTGTGTGTGTGTGTGCGTGTGCGTGTGCGTGTGCGTGTATGCATATGATTGGTTATCGGGCTCTTCTTCTGCATTAATTGTGGCACAGTTTACGTGGTTTCAGCAGCAGTATATTTACCTTCGGTTCCACCGCCGGGAACATGAACGCTGTGACTTGAGCCCATTGTTCTTTCCCGTCGAGCAAGTAATGTATATTTATTATTTAATGTGCTGACTAAACAGCTTTAATTGATTAATTTTGATGCGGCACTAAAGTGAGCTCTGTTCTTCGTGGCAATTTGTTGGTACGGTTTTCAGTGTTTTAAATGCTTTCGGTAAATGCGTCTCGCTCACACACGAACAACCAGGGCTGTATGTTAAAAACAAAATGTTATCGATATTTATGTTTTTTTTTTTCAAACCTTTTCAAGCCAATAATTTCAATTATAATTTTGTTAAAAAATGTCAAAATAAAAATAAATATGTTTTAAATTAAATGATCAAAAATATGTTATTTTTCCAATTTCCTTTTTTTTTAAACTGAGTTATTGTAGATATTTTCTGGTAGATTTATTTATTTATGATTTGGATAATGCCCAAATATATTAGCCCTGCCAGTGGACCACTTCCAGATTTTTGACAATGCTCCCACAGTTGTGGACTCCGCGGATGACATTTGCCCCGCACTATGAGAAGACCATTGCCAGGCTTTGGATGTAATGCCAAGTGAAGTTGAAGCTGCGTTCTCTGGAGATGATGAAGAAGAATTCGACTGCACCAGTTCATGTAGCCCACTTCCAAACATTTGAAAGGGTACCTACTGAGGTGACTATTTTGTTGGCCGGTAAAGATTCGTATGTGTTGGACGACGAATCAGTAATTTTTTCAGTCCACCGACAAGCCGATCCCGCTCATCACTTAACTGCACTCCAACAAGCTAACAAACTAGAGCCAGCCATTGAACATACTGAGAAATGAGCTTCCCAGTTGAAACGTCTTAGAGGCGTCGAAGACCAGCAAAATGGTTCCGACAACAATGTAACCAAGCCACAATGAGAGAAATGCATATGCAGCGCAAACTGTTTTGGCTATATACGAATTTAGTGTAGATTGTAGCCAATGTAGAAAGCTGCTGCCAGGAAATAGTCGTCGCCTGCTTGGGCTCTTGTTGAGGTGTTGTTGCGAATGGACACTTTGAAAATGAAATTTCTTGGTTTTTTGCTTTTTTATTATGAATCAGCTTGGCGAATCAGTAAGTCAATCGTTACAACCTTCTTAACCGATCGCAGGTCAACACTCACACCAACTTAATATGAGAATGTATTACAAATATGCCGGCCATTGTTTTAAGTCAACAGCTGATTATCAATGAGTAGGCACATCACGTTACATTCTCATTGGCAACTAAGGCAACTGTTATGGAATGCAACAAAATAAAAAATAACACAATTTATTATTGTAACACAATATTTAAACAATTTATTACTATAGTTGATAACAAATAATTTCGTTAATCTGAGGACGAATCACTCTCGGGATCCTTTTTTTTTGTAAAATATTGAAATGTTTTGAATGCAGCGAAAGCAAACAAAACAGTACCTCCAACAGCACACATAAATGGCAGCATATCTGACGACGGTTGTACGTTAGTCGTTAGTTCGTTGCTGTGCTTAAGCCCCTCTTCTCCGTATTGATCGTAAATCTCGCGTTTTTCTTTGTTTGAAAGCACCTCAAATGCAGCAGCCACCTGCTGAAAATGTTCTGCAGCCTGTGGATGATCATTTTTATCCGGATGATATTTAAGCGCCATTCGCTTATAGCCTTTTTTGATTTCCTCGTCATTTGCTGTCCTTTTGATACCCAGAATCTGGTAATAGTCTCGTCCCATTATGAAATTCAATAAAATTTTAATGAAATGGCTATGTTGTATTTTGTTTTGCAAAGCCTCTGTATTGTTCGTTGCAAGATTAATGTATAGTAAGTAAAACTAAGCACTTGTCTATTTCACAAGATTGACAAACACTTTAAGTGTAGCTTGTAAATTCCGTCAAATAATTATCGTTATTTGATATTTTTTTATCTCAGCTGTTCGACTCAGTGCTTTCCAACACGGTACAAAACAGTGTGACCTTAAAACTTAAATAGCCCTATTTATTTATTTATTTTCTAGAGCTCATCTATCGATGTTGAATGTCTATTAGAATATAATAAAACACGAATATTAGGTTAAGTGTTTTCTTTTCTTATTTGTATTATAATGCTTTATCATACATTTTTCGAAAGATGCCTTGTGTGTGACGTAAACAATATAAATCGGTACCATTAAAACCATGCGATATTATCGATAGCTTTGCAGAAAACATCGCATGTCTCGTCCATTTGGTCCAAGTCACCATCGCGTATAGTTTGTGTTTTGGTAAGCGAAAATAGAAATCTTCAAAAATGTATTCCATCCTAATAGTTTTTACATAAGAATCACATAATTTTAAACATATATATAATGTTACACAGAATTACAATGATAGTTTTCAATTTTTCGCAGTTCTTAAATTCAATCGAGTCCCTAATACAACTACAAAATGGTTAGGGAGAACAAAGCAGCATGGAAGGCTCAATACTTCATCAAAGTTGTGGTATGTAATTGTGTATATATGATTTGTGTGCATGTATTTACTTGCAAACTATAATCCCTTTAGGAACTGTTCGATGAGTTCCCAAAGTGCTTCATTGTGGGCGCTGACAATGTTGGCTCCAAGCAGATGCAGAATATCCGTACCAGCCTTCGTGGCCTCGCTGTCGTTTTGATGGGCAAGAACACGATGATGCGTAAGGCTATTCGTGGCCATTTGGAGAACAATCCCCAGTTGGAGAAACTGTTGCCGCACATCAAGGGCAACGTCGGCTTTGTGTTCACCAAGGGCGATTTGGCTGAGGTCCGCGATAAACTTTTGGAATCGAAGGTGCGCGCTCCTGCACGTCCCGGTGCTATTGCACCTCTGCCTGTCATTATTCCGGCACAGAACACCGGTCTGGGTCCTGAGAAGACCAGTTTCTTCCAGGCTCTGTCCATCCCGACCAAGATTTCCAAGGGTACAATTGAAATCATCAACGATGTACCCATTTTGAAGCCCGGCGACAAAGTTGGCGCCTCTGAGGCCACTTTGCTCAACATGTTGAACATTTCGCCCTTCTCGTACGGTCTGCTTGTGAGCCAGGTTTACGATTCGGGCTCGATCTTCTCGCCCGAGATCTTGGACATCAAACCCGAGGATTTGCGCGCCAAGTTCCAACAGGGTGTGGCCAACTTGGCTGCCGTCTGTTTGTCTGTCGGTTATCCCACGATCGCGTCGGCACCTCACAGCATTGCCAATGGTTTCAAGAATCTGTTGGCCATCGCTGCCACCACAGAGGTGGAATTCAAGGAGGCAACCACCATCAAGGAGTACATCAAGGATCCCAGCAAGTTTGCTGCTGCTGCTGTCGCTTCGGCTCCAGCTGCTGGCGGCGGTGCTGCCGAGAAAAAGGAGGAAGCCAAGAAGGCCGAGTCCGAATCCGAGGAGGAGGATGATGACATGGGCTTTGGCCTGTTCGATTAGACGCCACAATCTCCGGCAATGTGCGCTCTGCTACAATTTCAATGTTTACATCGAAATACAGCTCAGCTGGCTTTGCAAATTATTGTCGTGGTTTGACAAACCCAATGGCAAGTTGCGCTGCCGCTGAGCATTCAATAACATCAATAAATATGTAGACTTGATATAAAATAATGTATGATTTCATTAATGTATGTTTAATGGTCTTTGACTTGTTTTGCAAAGGCTTTACTCAGTTTTAAATATTTTGATCGATCAAGCTATGACGATTAAAAAATATTCTTTTCTAGTTGTTTTTGGTAAGTATTTGTAATTATTTGATGTAAGGTTTATTGTATGTGTTGCTGGCAACATATGTTTAGCAACATTGTTGCCACCGTGCGTGCTTTTGTATTGTGCCGTTTTTTATTGGTCTTTCACGCTAATTGTTTATTATTTTTATTTTTGCACGTTTCTTAGACCATTATCATTGATTCCTCAGTAAAGTCAGTACCAGTTAACATAATAATAATAATCAACGCAGCAGTAATCAACATTTTGTGATCAAATTTGCCCACTTGCCATAATTTTAGGAAGTGCAATTATTTCAATATTTACTTTTGGCTCTACCTAAACGTAAGTAATGGTGATATCTCTCGTTAGTTAGCTACCACTATTTCAGTTGCATTTCTTGTTGCATGTTGCATGTTGCAGTCTTTAAGTTTTTTATTTGCCACCAGCCATTTTATTGCCCTCTTCAAATGGCCAAAAATGCTGCGTGTGCAATCCACGTAACGCTGCCGCCGTCTGCTGCATTGTCTACCACCCCATATACATACAAACATACATACATATACTATATATATGTATATATATATATATATATTTACAAAGTAATTACTTGTGATAAAATGAATTTCACAAGATGAGAAAAGTTTAAAGTTTTCGCTGCTGCTGCTGCTTCCCCAGCTGCTGTTGCTGCCACGCGACGCCTTTTGCGATTTCTTTGCTGCTCGACGTCGACGGCGCTCATAAAAATTCAATTTGTCTTGACAAAATACGCAAGAAATTAAGAATGTGCCAAGTGGCAGCCAAAAGAAACTTTATTTCGCTTTTATTTATTTGTATTCTTTCTTTGCCCCTCACTTTTATCTCATTTGTCTGAGGCGAAAATAAGTTACGCGGCTGGCGCGTGAAAATGAAAATGCCACGCCTGCAGCCCACAAAAAGCCCTGGGCCAAGTTAAACACTCCATAACTAGCCGAAACCAAGAGCCCAGTTAGTATGTATGTAGTGTGCATATATATCTTTCTCTATATATATGAATAACCAGTCACAGCATTATAGTAAAAGTAACAAGTAAGAAGGCTCTAGTCGAGAAGTCCCAACTAGACTATACCCTGAACCCCATACTTGAAGCGTACAGTCAGTGCTTGCAAGTATGTGTGAGTGTTGCAAACTTTCTTAATTTCATATCTCCGGTGTATCTCAACCGATTTCAATAAAATTGTCATTATTTCGTCTAATATTTCAAACTGCATTACAAAGTTTTCCAAATTCAAGATTTTGCTGTTATCGATCACATATATATATCGGAAACGGAAAGAGTTATCGAAATTTTGAAACATACTTGTACTGCCTAGAGATTAGGCGAACTTATGTTCCACATGTGGAGTCTCTAGCTCTTATAGTTTTTGAGATCGACGGGTTCAAACATACAGAAAGAGGGAAATTTTGTATTTTTTTTTTTTTTTGTGCAATTGTTGGAGAGGGGAAATACTTTGCGTGCCGTAGGTGGCGTGCCCGAAAATCCTCCCGTGTGCCGGACTCCTCTGCTTCAACAGCAAGTATACCGTCTCCCTGATCCTCTACTGTCGACCCACTCGCTCAAACCGATTATACCCTTTTTACCCATTTTCAATGGTTTCAGGGTATAAAAAGCGTTTGAAAATGTTAGGATATTAGGATCATTCCTAACTACATCAGATCTGGTGTTGATTTTCTTCTTTTGTTGTTGTGAATCCCCAAAATACTTGCAATTACTTACATACTAATCCTAATGTTACCATCGCTAGCACGAAGTTTCCCATTGGGTTTGTAATAAATTAATAAAGGCAATGCATAATTTCAGGCGCGGCTGGCGGCAAATACACAAAAAATTAACATAAATTGTGGGGATGGCACAGGATTACGCCTCTCAGCTGTGACTACCCGCCGCCAGCTCGCACCCAATAATAGCAGCGTCACTGACATTCGAAATCAAAATGCGATTGGCAAAATGATTTGCTTCAATTTTTGTGATGCGCATAACAAATGAAGTTTGGACATTTGGACAATTGATTGGGACGCCACGAAACGTACGAACAAACAGCATTCAGATTTCCCGAGTCAGAGTCCAGAGACCCATATACACAATATTCGATAACAAACACGCACACATATATATGTATATATATATATACAACAACTGACACACAATGGTTGTCATACAGCACAAAATGTGGAACAGTCGTCAGATTTGAGTTTCGGACTCCCACTCTCCCCTCCACTCCACTTCACTCAACTCGACTCTCTCTTTCTCGGTTTGGCTATCAATACGCACAGATAGATAGATTTGTATGCATATTTTTGCTTTGGCATTTCGTTTGTGTGCTAAACATGTGAATGCCATCGATATACCGATGATGCTGCTGTCATGCATGTTTTCGAATCCTTTCGCCCCCTACTCTTGAACAATTTGCGCTCAGCTGAGATTTGGTTTTGGCCAAAAGATTGGAGCAAACAATCATAAAATGGCCAGTAGCGACAGAATCGGTCAGTTCTTAACGACTTAAACGTTTTCAATTGTACGTATTTACTTGAAATTTGGATCGAAAAATCGTTTACGGGATTTGAGATCTTGAACAATGGTTTAAAAATGCAACTTTATATATATCATGAACCCAAACCAAGGAATAGTGCTTATTTTAAAATATGCAACACTGAAAAGTGAAATAAAATGTATTCGAAATATTTTGTATGTTTTTGAAGTGAACGTCAACAAACATTTTAGATGTGTCTGTTGTGTTGTCATAGAAGCATTATAATATTATGTCTGTGGTATCAACAATTTCACAGCAACTCCATAATGTCATGTAGTCGACAGAAAGATTTAGTTCGAAACAACAAAAAAAAGGCGGCACAACCCATAACCATTCTAATCCTGTATCTTATAATAGGCACGTGAAAATAAATTGACAGCAATTGCTTTTTCGGATTTTGAGGTGAAGCGCGAGGGCGAAAATTGCCGTTACATGAAAGGGGTGTGTGTGTGCGTGTGCATGTGCGAGTGTTTGTCTGTGTGTGTGTGTGTGTGTGTGTGTTGGGTTGTGTCTGAGCAGAGGCTTGTGATTTATGTGGGCTCGCCTGTTCTCGTTTGGCTGCTGTTGGCAACTCAAAACATATGCATAGATAAATTATACGCGGTAAGCGCCCACAAGCCCCAAAATGTTGACAACAGCAATAGCAACAACAGCAACAACAACAACTAGAGTCATAACAGTGTATGGGAGAGCAAATATTTTGATGTGACGAAACTAAATTGGGCGTGGCAGGCAAAGGTAAGCATCACAAGCTCAAAACACTGCCAATAGAAATTGTTTACCATATTTTTGTTTTATTCGTTTTTGTTCATTTTGTGTGTTGTGTTGCTTGTTGTTGTTGTTGTTGTTTTTCTATCTGTCGTCATTCAAATATATTGCATGCCAGTCAGTTAGAATAAAAAATATTCAGTTATCATCGAATGGTGCGGCAGCTGCTATCAGAATATCCATTCGCTGACGCAAATCTCCCTGTATCAGCCATTCCTTATAGCAACACTGGCCAACAACTAGCTTCAGTTTCCATCAATTGTAATGCTCACACTCTGTCCCTTTATCTCTCTCTCTCTCTCTATGGGTGTGTCTCTTTCTTTTCCTGCTTACACTCAGTTGAAGTTGAGCTTTTGTTTTGCATTTTGCCAGCTTTATATTCGGTTGATCTCCTTTCGCACAAATAGGAATGGGAATAGGCAAGGGGAGAAATTTGCCGGCCAAATCAGTTTCAAATGCTGCACTGAAGTTAATCAAAGTTTTAGTCAAGTTTCATATGCAAATTCAAATGTTTTTTGTTCGAAGCGCCATGCTGAATTAATTAATAAAACCTCGAAACAATGCGTTTAAGCGTTGCACGATTATTTAAAACTAACATATAGTGAATTGGAAAAGCGTATTTAAGAAAATGTTTGAGAGAATTGGAAAACTGTTTTAAATAAAAAAAATATATATAATATAAAAAATATAAAA
Source organism: Scaptomyza reducta (assembly GCA_035044485.1). NCBI lineage: Eukaryota > Metazoa > Arthropoda > Insecta > Diptera > Drosophilidae > Scaptomyza > Scaptomyza reducta. The sequence goes on from JAWNNV010000606.1 coordinate 924,852, forward strand.
AATATTCCGAAAGTTTTTCTTTTTGTATTTTTCGCATTAATATTTTAATATTTTTCAATGATTTCCCGTTTAAAATATGTTTTGTATTACGTACTAAATGCTCAACTGTAAGTTAAACTTCGAAGTAGAAGAATAAGCAGCTTTTAGTGTTATATATTTATATATTGTTTGGCATTTTTGTAAGTGGAATAAAGCATATAATATATTTCTTAAAGATATTTCTTAGATGGATTTCAATTTACCAAACATTTTGAAAAACTAAAACATTTTCAAAGCTCAACTTACTTTCAATCGAGTTTTGCTATGATATTTACTGATGAGACTATTATTATCTCGCTACCATATTTCAATCGGAAAGCTGAGCGTTGAGTATTTGCAAAGTGGGTAAAAGCGTGCTCGCTAATCGCATTAAAATCGCATCGCTTTAATTAGAGACGAGAGTCTCTGCCATATTTTGTTGGCTCGCAACGTGAGCGAGTGTAACGGCAACAATAAACGACAACATTTACGGTGTACGATGATTGCAAGGCAAACGAGCAATTAAAAAGCCGTGTGCCAGCTGCCGAGCAGCAGAACGAGGAGCGACCTCGGCTCGGCACAAGGTTGTGACAAGGTGGGGCTTAACCCAAACGTACGTGGCATAACCTTTTCGCGCTCCTCCTCCACGCCCGCCACTCCTTAAAAGGTGAGAGAAGGTGGTGCACATTTGGCAGCTGGATCCTTGAGGCATTTTTACGAGTACATACAGCTTTTCTTCTTCGTCCTTTTAGCAGCAAGAGAATTTACGTTGGGTATTTGAAATATGCACGTAATATTGCAAAATTTTAAGCGTATATCTTTGCATAATTAACTGAGAAAATACTTAGCACACACATACGCAGAAACACAGAGACATAGTAACATTGAGGCAAGGTCCTTGCCTCACAGGCATTATTACCGCAGCAGCAAATCGCATGCAGCCAGAAAAAGTTAAAAATAAAAAAAAAAATAATAAGAGAGAGGCGAACACAAAACTTTGCAATGATACTCGTTCTTTTGGGAGCCATACACCTCCAACTACGCTCTCCCCACCGCCCCCACCAATTTTCAGGTTGTGTGGAATTTTTAATCTTCTACAGCGCGCAACCGAACAACCACCGCAGTAGAGCAGCAACCAGCTCTTAGCAGAGTACACCACCCAACACACCATTCAGCAGCCAAACAATTCACGACATCGTTTCTAGCCATGTATCTTTCTTTACTGCAGGGCTTTGCATCTTTACGCTTTGCTTAAATATTTTAATTTTTATTGGCTAAAAACTTTTGCCAAGTGTCGCCGGTGTGCGGTTCCAGTTAGGCTGCCATTTGATAAAGCTGTTAAAAATGTATTTATTTTGGTGCTAAGGTCTGAAGCGGTTGCTCCGGCAATCAAGCTAAAGCTTGTGATAAGCGCCTTAGCGGCATATCTAAAAGCGAGTCATTTATCTGCCAGCAACTGCAAAATGACAGCGCGAAAGAGCTCAAGGATTTTTGTATTTCTTTTTTTTTGGCTAACTCAAAATAGAATCTAACAGCGGAGCATAAAACTGGATGATAAAATATATGCAATTAATCATTTAATGCAAGTCAAAACAATTTTAATATATTTTTTTAAATTATCTTTCAAATTTCCTCAACCTTTTCATGCATCTTGAACTTAAGTGAGTGAAACTTCAAATAACCTTAGATATTTCTTAATGGCGAAGCTGAAACAAAGCCAACGAATTTGCCTAATATGCATTTCTAAGAATGGCCAAGGTAAATATGTTCGCCAACGAACCAGTGTCAACCCAAATTGACCACAGACAGCTCCGGCGACAGCGCAAATTGCACGGCAATAAAATTCAACCCGGACCTAAACGAACCGAACCTGCAAACTGCGGACTGCAGGTTGGGCTAAGCTCAGCTAACTCGCACTAATAGCCATAATCATAAGCCATAATGACTAGTACTACATATAGACTGGCTATAGCTTATATTGCACATGCTGTTGGAATGGGTGAGCTGGCACCACTGTGCGTATGCGTTATGTGCAGCTAGAGTGGAAACTTTGTGAATGACACCGAAACCGAGACACAGAAATTTGAGTGTGTCAGCATGTATGTGTGTGTGTGTGTGTATGTGTGTGAGTGCTTGCCGTGTCATTTGCATAAAAGTAAAGTTCACCCACACGACGGCAGCGATGGCAAAATTTGAATGCAACCTGGCAAACTTTTTGCCAAATTTAAATTATAAATAAGCTGCCGGCCTGGCTGCCTGCCACCGACTTTGGTTCGGAGGAGCGACTCTAAACAAAACCTCATATGCATCGAAACGTAACTGGCAAAAAGGATTTTAAGTGAAGTTGAAGTTGACTACACGACCGCATACCACGAATCTCATCTCCTCTATACCATACCCATTCTGCTACTCCTCTCTCTCTGTCTATCTCTCTGGAGACCACTTACATTGCAGGAGCAAAGTTTCGACTTTGGCTCTCTCACTTGCTTCTTTTCTCCACAGGGAGCAGGTCTGAGACCTCCAAAAAACTAACATCGAGGAAATAAGCACAAAGTGAAAACTACACGCACATATTCCAATTCCGCCTCACCAGACAAAGTGCAAAACGTTGTGTGCGAGTGTGTGTGTACGCGCGTGTGTGTGTGTGTCTTTTGGTGGCTTGTTTCACAACCTAACCACCAGACACAACCAACACCAGACACCAGCACCACCATCCGAATGCAGCGACAAAGAGCACGCGTCTGCTGGGCACCGCATCGCAAGTTTAAATGTCATGTAAAATGTTTCCACTTACACAAATTAATGTGTAGAATTTAATTTCGTCGCAGCAATAAGATAAGCAAAGATACAAAATGAACTGAATGTGTGAAATGAACCCAAACCAGCAACAGTCGACTGGCCATAACTATTTTAACACTACAAGCATTAATAAATAAATAGGTCCTTGGAGTAGAGTTGGAATTGGGAATTGTGTGCATTACGCCTTGGGATAAATGAAAATCTCCTTAAAATCATTTTATACTTTAAAATATATTTCGTTTAATAAGATTTTCAAAATATGTTTAAAATTAATATATGTAAGGAATTGAAACTATATAATGACAGTATTTGAACATAAGGAAAGTAAGAACCAAAAAAGATTCCTTTGTATGATTATCACAAATCGTCAAAAAGCAGTTATATCAACTATTTGATGCATGTCAAATAACTCGGCTTAAAATACAACTTTAATTAATTGTCCTCCTGATATTTTACAGTAGTTAAACGAAGGACAAATGTTAAGGAGAGTTATGCTTAACATTTAGATGTGTAGCGTAACTAAATAAATAACTTGTAATATGTGGCATCTGAAATGAAGTTAGACTCTCAACATATGCAAAAACCAAGCGCTCAAATTCATCACTTTAGACAGCAGTTTTGGAACTGGAACTGCTCTAACCAAAAATTCCAATGCCAACCTTTCGCCACCCCCTAACACACACACACTGGCATTTACTTAAATATTTTGGCTAAATGATGCGAACTCTTCGAACTTCTCAGAAAGGGGTAAACGGGAGGTGGTTGGTGTTTGGGAGAGGGGGTTTCGGGTGAAAGGAAACTCCACTACTATATGTATGTGATACGCTTGAGAGACTTTTAGCTTCATTGCTTGATTTGTTTAAATGTCTTTGCTGTGTTTGGTTTATGGTTGTGTCATTGGGCATTGACTTTTTTTTTTTTTGGGAGATGGAAATGGAGTCCCCGTTGGGTTAAAGGGATTGCGGGCTGCGGAGCTTAGTGCTTAACTTGTCTAAAAATCTTGTTTGTCTGCTTGTGCATGTGTTAAATGAAAAGTTTTTGACATCGCTCGCTGGCTGCATTCGTTGATGGCCCCATAGATACAAAAGTTGTTTGCCCAAGCTAAAACCAACTGAAAGCATGAGAAGCCGAGCAACCCCTAAACACATTGTGAGTGTGAATTCGTATGTGTGTGTGTGTGTTTGTGTGTGTATAAATGTCAGCATATGCATATAATAATAAAAGTAAATATGGCCAAAAGTCTCCAAACTCAGCACATTTTGGTGCTCTTTGGCAGCGGAGTGTTTTCAGATACATTTGTATCAATTTAGATAAACACACATATATAAATACAACATAGCACAAATTAATTAATTTCTTTGCCAAGTAATAGCATGATTAACATGCTGCTCCTGTTGATACTATGAGTTTGCAGTTCATGCTCCTTTGCCTAAACACACTTGACATGATTTCAACCAATTAACCCTTAAAACGAAACTCATGTACATAAGCTAAAAGTATTTGCAACTTTGACGAACTGTTTGCGTTTACACTGTTTGCCATTAAGAGGGTATATAACGCGTTTGTCACTAAGTTCAATAAAGAAATTTCTCATTTTCATTCATTAAACATGCCACATTTAATATATGCTTAATTTATCAATTCCAAATAGTTAGTTAACACAATTCCTGTTTTATCAGCATAAAACTGGTAATTAAAAATATATATGTATGCGTGCATGCTGCAAGCAGCAGTCAAAAGTTTTGATATGAAAAGTAAGTTCTTGCGTTTTTCAACTGTTTGTTTGTTTACTCATAGAAATCTGTGCGCGAGAGTTCGTTTCATATTTTTCACAAGCAAATTACAAGCGCAGCACAAAAAACAAAAACAAGACCGGCTTAGCCATGGAGCTAAGTAGAAGTTGAAGGATTTTTTTTCGGGGTTGAGTTGTGAAATGCTTGCGAAACTTGTAACAAATACAAAAGTCAATGGCGCTGCAAAAGAAGTTTTTGCCTGGCAGCGCACACGGTAAATCTTGCAAGCTAAAACTTTCGACTTGCTTAAATAAACTCAACACAAGCACACACACACACGTAGACGGATAAAGGCATGCACACACAAATTCACACACGTACAGTTTTGTTCAGATAGACAGACAGACACATGCTGAGATACAGATACTCGAATGCGATGCTATAAGCTGCTTTTCTCATGCACATTCACCCACACACACACACACACACGCATACATACATTGATGACGAGAGTCCATGGCATCATGGTCTCTAACTCCAACTCCAACTGCAGACCGACAATGTTTCCGATTGTCCTTCCTCGCAATTCGCATTCTCAGCAATTTGATTACGAAGCACAGTGTGACGAAATGCATTTTAAGAGTCATAAATATCACTGGAACTAGTATATTAATAATCGTTTCAAAAACTTGTTGGCAAAGCTGCATATAATGTAGTTTGAGGTCAGGTTAGATTTGATTTGTAAAATATTCACTCATCGAACTAATCTTATAAGATATTTCTGAATACTATTGAGATTGGAAATTTATTTTATTACATCTAACTTTATACGTTTGACTATTATATCATTTAGTAAATCAAATCATGTTTGAACTTACGTTGAAAATAAATTACTTATAAGAACTGCACATAAGTTTATTTATTTAAATTTAAGCATTATCTGGTTTGAGTTTGGTTTTGTTTGAGCTATTATATACAAATCTTTGTTGTATTATTATTAACTTCTCTCTAATATTGTATTTTATTTCAAACTTTACCTTACCTCTTAAGTAAAGTGTTTAGTTCCAGCTTCAAATTTTTTTATACTCTGAATCCATTGAAAATGGGTAAAAAGGGTAAATAAAATAACAAAAAAAGTTTTAGACGAAATAATGACCGGAGATATTGAACATACACGTAAAGTATAGGATTCAGATTATAGTCTAGTCGGGATTTCTCGACTAGAGCCTTCTTACTTGTTTGTTTTATTCATATTTGGTTTTGCTTGCACTTTTCGACCACCTTTGTGCCACAGTGCACTTATTTAGTTGCTAGTTTCCGTTAGCCATGTTTGTTGTGCCTTGCAAGCGACCTTGCCAACAAAAACAACAAACACATTCAGCAACTAGCCAAAATCAAACCCAAAAAGCCAAAAGAGCTGAAAGTGCTACGAAACTTCAACTGCAGGCTCAGCATTTTCCATAGCTGGTGTGTTCCTTGTCTGAATTTGAGTCGAGTCGAGTCGAGTTGAGTTGAGTTCGAGTTGCTTCCGCACTTTGAGGATATTTGTCTGCTGAATTAATTGGAATTAGTCGCGACATGCTTATCCCAAAAGTCTAAAATAAACAATAAAATGGATACCTATTCAAATAGGGCTCGCAAACAGAAGCAAACAACGGAAGCACTAAAGTGGGAAAGAGTTGAAATGATAGAGAGAGAGAGAGAGAGTGGAGGCAGCAAAGTCAGCACGTCATGCAAAAGGACAAGGCATTCAACGGTTTGTTTTGTTGCAGAGAGATGGGGAAAGTGGGTGGGAGAGAGATAGAGAGAGGGAGTGCGGAGTGCAAAACAATGCAAAGTTTTAATGAATTTTGGTTTAAGTTTTCAGCGGGTACTGCGCCCTTTGCGATTTCCTGTAAAATGTATTTTAAACGAGTAACGGAAATTGCATTATTTCAATTACAAATTCGTTAGACGGCGAATCGTCGTCTCGTCGTCTCAACTGAGATTCAAGCAGACAGCAAACGCCGCAGGCAATTAGTCGTGTCAAAGCTTTCATTATTGTTTTGTCATATTTGCTTTGTGAATGTGTCTGTGTGTGTGTGTCAGACACACTCTAAAGTCTTAATTAATGTATAAATACTGCTAGCATATGCATACATACATACATATATATATATATATATATATATATATAGTGTGAGTTTTTGTGTGTGTGTTGATATAAGAAAACAGAATAGATTTTATATTTAATTAGTGCAAACTGAGCAAAACTTGGCCTGACACGATGTCGCCAATTGTTGTGGCAACAAAGGCAAACAAATGAACTGGAAGTGGAACTTTTGCCTCAACAACTCAGCCCAACCAACAACAAATAACACCAACAGCAGCAGCAACAACAGCTGTCAACACCGCGGGTGGGGCCACAAAACGGCAAAGAACGCCTTAAGGCAACCATCAAGGGAACCAAAACTGAAATCTGTGCACTAACTCTATACAATAGCAATTGTTTATGGCTAATAGAGATGGTGGCCATCTGTTATGATTTGTATGCAAAGCATGTCAAACAACAAGAGAATGAGAATTGAACTATATTTACTTATATATATATATTTGTTCAATACGGACATAGTTGGAATATAAAATATATACTTTGAAGCACATCGTGTCACGTGTCCATCTCTAATAACGAGTAAGATTAATTTTGCTCAAGAGTTCCACTCCCATCGAGTACTAGTTTGCACGAAGAGTGCAAAAAAAAAGAGAAAAAAAGTTTGACAGCTGAATTCTAGAATGCCCTACGGCCACACTAAAAGTATTCTTCGATTGCCCAATGGAAATTTGAAATGAAATTCATGCCATAAGGCAGAAACTACACTTTGACTGATTTTCAAATGAAATTTTCTTATGTAAAGTGCACTTAAAAGACTTTTGAAAAAGCCGTCATATGTTTGAGTTAAATACAAATCGATGCAACCTTTAAACAAATTACATACTGAATGACAAATTTTGTCACTCTCTCACCAAGTCCAAGATAAATTGCATAAAAAGAACAACATAATTAATATCCTTCAGTTTCTAAGCTAAGTCCATTAATCCCACAATAATTACGCTAACATTTGAATACTACATAAATCGTGCAATATAAAAGCATTTATATATAACACTTAAAAACCATACACATAATCTTTGATGAATTTCCATAAATTGTGTGGCAATAATTAAGCCATAACATTTCATAATTAAGCCCCGTCCGACTGCGACTGCACCTAATTACCGCTACTTTCAGCAATTATTTGAGACTGCTTTTTGTTCCAGTTTTCCCACAGCACCGACTCAACAACATACACATTTACATTGACACATCAATTGGCTACAAAAAAAAAACAATTGAACGTTGTCGAAGAAGAAATAATTTCCACTTAATACTAATTAGAGCGTATACACTGATGATGGCCGCACATTTCCACATTGCAATCAGGACAGTGGAATGGGGGGTGGAGGGTGTACTTGATACCGTGAATTTGTGTAAGTAAGTCAGTGCATTTAGTGGGTTTTATTGCATAGGCTTGCTTCATTAGACAGACATTACAGGCCAGTCAGCAGCAGCAGCAGCAGCCGTAGCAGCAGGCCTGGGTACATTCATTATATTCTCTGTCTCTGTCGCTCTACATGCATAAGCTACTAGATCAATGTTATCGTATGATTGTGTGCGTGTGTGTGTGTGGCACTTGACTTGTTCGACATAAACATGAAAATGATGATGTCACATTTGCACAATTGTGCGTACAGCAGAAACAACAGCACCAACAGCAGCAGCAGCAGCAACAGCAACAACAACAACTTTTAAGTCAAATTGCGGCAGATTCAATTGTTGAACCAATTACAAAAATACCCTGTTAATAATTGAGGCTAACAAAATGAAGATATTTGTACAGAATGAACTTAAGTTAAGTATGCATAAAACATATTTATATAAATATCTTTACATACATTAAAAAAACGTCTTAATATCTTGTATGTATAGAAAGTAAGTAAAAAAAGTGATTACTTTTTTCTTAAGCTCGATTAAATGTACTGGAAAAAATCATCATCATCTACCCAAAGCTACCCGAAAAGTTAGTCTGCTTGCACAGAGTACCATCAGCCGTAATTGTTATTGTTGTGCTAGCTTTGGAAAATGAATTTTCCGTGCTACACTGCATCAATGCTTCATCCCCCCCTTTACCACTTTACCATTTCAGCAGACTTAATGTGCGTAGTAGATCGTGCAAGCGTGAATCTGGTGATATGGCGATTAAAAATCGCAATGCCAAAAAAAAAAAACCAACAACAACAACTGACTATGACAATGACAATGCACGGAATGCATCTGATTCGCATTGGGGCTTTATGTATGTGTGTGTGTGTGTGTGTGTGTGTGTTGTACATGGGTGTTTTATTCTGTTTTTGGCAACGAACGGGCGCCGTGCGATAAAACAAAAGCCGATTTTCAGTTGAAAAGTTTAATTGAACAATGATAATGTTGGCAACAACAACAACAACAACAACAACAACAAAAGCAACAACGACACTGCGCACAAAATGTCAGGACTTTAAACGAACAAAAGAAATTTTTATTGTTATACAAAATTGAGAGAAAATTGGCACTTGACATACCGTAAATTGTTTATAAATATTGTTTGAGATTATCATTTAAATGATTGAGATTTCCATTTCCATAAAATGTCTGACTTTTGAAGCTGTTGACTTGCAGTTTAAGCTAAAAAAGGTAAAGTTACTTTTTGCGGACAACAGGAACATCTTGATTTGTGACGAATTTCTTTAACGCGAACTTTTTTAGTTCTATTTTATTTCCAAGTTTTCGATATTCGCTCATTAAGTCGAAACGTTTTTCTATCAAAAACTTTGCCAACTTATTGAATTTTCCAATTTCTATCAGTTACGGATGAATACACCCACTTTAATAGAAGACAATTTTTGAAGTGTTACGCTTGATTAAATTTTTCTATTTATTTTTTTTCCTAGTGTCCAGCCAATTAAAGAAGCTTTCATCCATGTTGGTTAACGAAAAAACAAAGAGCAACAAAAACAAAAAGAAAAACAGACTCTAGACCATAAAACTGCAGCTGTTCATTTTATTTGGCATCATAAAAACAAATATTAAAATTGCAGCCATGCCACAGTTTTCACAATCTTTGGGGCTACAAAAACAGAAACAACAACGACAACAATAACAACAGCAAAAACGCCACTGCTGACGGCCATTAAACAATTTATGTTTGTGCCAGCACTTAAGTCTACCAATTGCTGCCAAATTCGACAAAATTCACGCAACACTGCAACAGCACAGCAAAAACGAGAGAGGGCCGAGGGAGAGGGAGAGAAACTATGTGTGAGGGAGATGGCATGCGACACCCACACAAACAATAAAGAGATACGCTTACATTTATTGTTTTTACGAGGCTCAACCCAGCAGGGCTAATTGAAAAATACTTTGTTGTGCAATATTATTGCAACACACACACCCACACACACACACACATACATATAGACCGAACCGTTTTCGAATCCGACACACAATTGATCCGGAGCGACGCGTCAGCCAGGATTGCAGTTAGCCCAATTGGCACACTTTTTCCAAAAGTAGGCAGGCATAAAGGGTGCGTGGTGCGGTGTGCGGGGGGGTTGCACTTTCAAATTCACTTTCCATACAAATTGGCAGCGCGTCGATGGCGCTAATGAAAATTAACATAAAATGCTGCTGACAGCAGCCAATCGAGCGCACAGGAGCCAAAAACTACAACTACCACGACGACGACGACGAGGAGTAGGGCCCTTGGTCCTTGGTCGATCCGTGGCGCCCCCAAAAATTGCAGTCAGTGAAGATGCAGCAACTGATTTTAATGCGATTCAACAGCTCGGCACGCGATGCCAAGCCAGGAAAAACGTTTTGCTAGTTTTGCTACCCCCAAAAAACTGGGACCCGGCCACAACTATGGTCTCGGCTCGCTTTCTACATAGCATTTTTGGCCAATGCCTCCGGGCCAAGAACGGAACGTCGTTGCATTTTGATGATGCCGGGTGTTTTTACCACCTCCGCCACCTCATCGACAACACCCTCTGGCGTCGTCTGTGTTGGTCGTCGTGCCCTGTGCATCGCCATTGTTAAGTTTAACCAAGGTAATCTCTGTGCTTCCATCGCCTATCGTGACAAACTGACATAAATGCCCGGCGGCAGGCACAGAGAGTCCAATCAACGCCAGCTACTTGCAGGGATTCTCATTCTCGTTTAAAGTTCCCAATGACACCAGCTGCAGACAGCAATGAAACTATTAAATTTGGGCTTCCTCACATGGGTTGTAGCTCTGTGTAGAGCTTTTTTAAAGGCCTTAAAGGGAGCTTTGGAATAGATTTATTCATTTTAAGCAATAAACTTAATATTCAACACTAATAACTACAACATTGTTTTCTAAGCTTTGAAGTAGAGAGGAAAGCTTAAAAGCCAAGTACACGTAATTTTTCTTAAAATATGATATTTAAGCCAACGTTTTTAGCACTTTGTTCAATAATCAAATCAAATAGATCTTAAGCCTGGATAGATACGCTTTCTAGTCATTCATTGGCTAAGAGCCTCGAGTCTACATAACTTTCTATAACTGAACAGAACTGGTAGTGCTTCAGGGAGTTTTAGTCCACCAAGATTTATTGGCACTTTATAGTCAGTCGATAATCTGAGTTATTGCACATAAGTTCCTTAGCTGAAGTTTAAATTAGATTTAAAGCTTTGAGTGGGCTCAAATTAAGATTTCTTAAACGATATCACGTTATATTATTATTATTTTCCTTAGCTGAAGTTTAAATTAGATTTAAAGCTTTGAGTGGGCTGAAATTAAGTTTTCTTAAACGATATCACGTTATATTATTTTTATTTTGCAAAACTTTCCTTACAACTTGAAGCCAATGTCATTTGGGCACAAGGTTAGATTTTTTTCTATTCTGTTTTTTTGTTTTTGTTGTTTTTGCCACTAGTAGATACGACGTGGCATCGGTCTGGCAGTCTGTGCCATGTGCGGTTGCCCTACTAACTATTATTATAGTAGTTCAAAATTTGACGTTGATGGTGGTGTTGGTGGTGCTGTGCTGGGCTGTGCTTCTGGTGGTTGTGGTGGTGCACTTGGCAAAGCGCCGCCATTTTAGCCAGCCATTGCCTCTGCTGCAATTGACGGAAGTTCATTGGTTAGCAAATGGCAGTTTTTGTACGCTCATTAGCATTATTTGTCAGTCTGCGGTCGGTTTTTTGGGTTAAAGTGATTCAAGTGGATGCACCGCACTGATATACTAATACACTATACACTCTTACGTGTGTGAGTATATATATATGTGTGTGTGTGTGGGGGTTTTTCTTTTGTATATAGGATACAGATACGTTTGTGCTGTGAGTAAGGCGGTCTTAGGTAAACTTTGATTTTATTTAAAGGTTGCAGAACTAGAAAACAATATTAACATTTTCTCATACATTTGATGTGTAAATCTAACAACATTTTAATTAAGCTTAACTTTTTAAAGGCAAAGTTCATTCCTTAACAATTGCTGTTAGAATAAGTGTAAAGTAAATTGTTAAGTCTCTTGACATTTCGAAGGCAAAACAAAGGAAATTCCTTGAGCACCGGATACGACTAAACATTTGCTGAGGAGGAGGAGGAGGGGAAATGCTTTTTGAGATGCCAGCTGCTCAGTTTTGGCCAAGCTAAGCTATTCAAATGGCTGCTCGTTACAGCTCAAGTGATTCAACAGAATGCTTAACATGCCTAATGTCATTTGGCACAGCGCTCAAATTAATAGCCGTCACTTTTCACCTGACCAATCTCCGAACCCCCTCGCGCCACACGCAAACTGTGACCCCACCTAACTTCCCCCCAACCTGTATGCCGGCAATGCTCAAGCACTTCAACTTTTTATACGGACACAAGATGGAAACGTAACATTCCTGGCGATTGTTGTTGGCTAATCCGTGGCACAGCACGAGAAAAAATAAAACCGAAAGAAATATTTAACTCAAGTGGCGCGCTTTTATATCAGCAGCCACGACTCGTATTCATATAATAAATGGGACAGGCGGCTCCAAGACTCCCAAGCTTTCAGCTCCCAGCTCGCAGTTCTCTGATTTTTATGCGTTTTCCGTTCAGAGCTGTACGGCATTGTGGCAATAAAATGCGAATGCGATTGCGAAGTGTAAGCAAGTTGTTATTGTTGTTGCTGATCTGCTCGACACATACGTATATATATTTTATATATATAGTAGTCTGGAGCAACAACAAAAGCGCTGCCCATTATGACTAATGGTTGACATTTAACTTAATCTGCTTAAGATGATTATTGAAAATGAGTGCCACTTATGCCGAATGTTGCGTCATAAATATTCATGCACTCGCCCCACTCACACCAGAGAGAGTAGAGCAAAAGTGTGTGAGCGCACCTCCGTCCTCCTCACATAACAACAATAATAAGAAGCGAGAGCCTAAAGAATATTGTGTGTAGGAACAGCAAGAGCAAGAGCCGCCGCCTTCTTTTGCTAATAGAAAGTCTTTTTGGGCGGCCAGGCAAAAGGCATAAAAACTTGCCAACATGATTTATATATATATGTGTATATGGTATTTATGCTGTGCATAAGCACATACATATCTATATTCGTAATGCATATGCCGGGATATGTATTTATTTTTTTTTTTTTTTATGTTCTCACCCAAAACTCATTTCGAGTGCGGTGTAAGCTTCGTGTTGGTGTGTGCGTGTTTGTGTATGTGTGTGCGAGATTTGATTTATCGGAATTTGGCGTATATTTTACAATTTAGCGGCTATAATTCATTATGTCGGTTTTGGTGATGCGCTTACAACGAGTGGGGTATTAACACAAACGCATACATTTTGTCATTTGACAGTGAAGCTTAAGTGTAAAGAATTATGTTTTCTACAGATGCCTAGAACATGAACCCATGACGATCAGAGCATAGGATGTAACAAGATCGGCGCTTAAAATAATATTTTAAAATGATTTTAATAAATTTCTTGGGAATAAAATAAGTTCGGAAAAGTTTCTGAATTAATTTTGTGCTTTTTAAAAAACTTATTTTTTTTTTTAATTTCGCTCTTAAATCATTTGTGTTAAGTTTTATGTGACTCTTACAACCAAAAATGATGAAAAATAATATTGAAATTAATAATAATAATTTATTTAAATATACTTCTTTACACGAAAACCCAGTGCTGGTTAAGCATACGAGTTTTTAAACGCAGTGATTTAATTCTTAATTTGTTTTGACTGATTTTTACCAAAACAAATTACCATTTTGTGATTTTTAACAAAGATTAATTGCTTGTAAATGTGATGGGAACACAAATTGGATTGAAAATTAAAAGTCATGCTTTATATAGTGCGTACATATGTAAATGTCGCAATTTCAATAGAAACTGTTGCACAATCTTTCGTTGCATGTGGCAGTCTGGTATGCGGCATGCGGCATGCCAAGCCGTGACATCCTTTTGCTAAGTGCAGCGGCCTGACCCCGCCGGCTGTTTGTTGCTCGTGGAGAGTGCCCAACAAGTTAAGGGACACAGTGAGAGAGAGAGAGAGTGGGGCGGCAGTGGTAGGTAGTGGGCATGGCCTGCGGTTATGTTAATGAGCTTGCACACAATTAGCAGCTGCTGCCGTCATTGCCAGGCACCAGTCGACAGTTGCTAGGGCTCGGGCCTTGGCCCACGGCTGAAATCTCGGCCCAAATATATATATATATGTATATATATATATATATGTGTGTGTATATGGTGGTACTACATACATATAAACATGTAGTGGCATTTGCGCTTGTCACTTCAATTATGTTAAATATTTAATGCATGGCAACTGAGCAGTACACTGTGAGGTGGCTGTTAAAGGGGTAGAGGGGAATGGGGGGTTGGGGTAACTGTGTAACTGTGTAATAGTAATCAACACAAAAATCAGTTGTGCGTTCTAATAAATAAATAAATAATCTAGTCGTTTGCTTTTAATTGCAAAACGCAGAATTAAATTGAAAATAAAATGTTTGCCACATTCAGATGGGCTGAATCCTTTTTGTATGTCCTCGCACGATTGCAAAATAAATTGCATTGCAATTTTGCAATTGGGTTTTGCAATTCGTTGGTTTCGTTGGCTGGCTGGCTGGCTGACTAGAAACTGGAAGCAACTAAGCTTGGGCATCATTTGAGTTATCGAACTGAAAGATTTCCTTTTAAAATACAAAATTGCAAATTAAATGGCTGCCAATAAAGTGCAGCGACAGTTACCAACTGTGTACAACGACACAGTATAGACACAAACAACCACACCAACCACCCCCCAACAACGGACTTAGCTCCGAATGTCTGTTGACGAGAAGACACTCGGCGCATAATTCAATTGCAGACGAAATGTATGCAATTTCTTTTGGGTGCCCCCAAAGACTCCGAGAGAATATAAGTAAAACATAATTGAATTCAAATTTGTGCAATCGTAAGTAACTAAGATACAATTATGTACGTGGCTGCTTCACTTTTTCTCTCTCTCTCTCTCGCTCTCTCCCTTTCTCTAACCACGCCATCACTCAGTTACTTTCTCTCTATGCACATCTTGGATGTATGACTGACTGTCAAGTCTTGTCACGGCTACATTTTGACACACAGTTGAAAGGCACGCACACACATACCCCTAACAACCTTACCTCCCCAAGCCCCCTTCATCGCACTCACATGGCCCAAACCGCTAGACAGAACTAAAGCCAAAGCCAAAGCCAGAGACCGGGGCAGACAATGAAACGTAATCACACTAATGGCACCAAGAGCAATGAAGCGCACGTAATTGGTAAAGAGCTCGACAGTATAGTGTAGTTTATGTGTGTGTGTGTGTGTAGTGTAGTGTGCCTTGCAATGCGGTGCGCTATTTTACGGTTGCATAGTGCAATGAAGTGAAATGTAAAACAGTGAATCCCTGTGAATCATCATCGAAATATCTAGCATTGCGAATTTTACTCATTGTTAAACTTTATAGCGATTTCAATTATACATGAAATGAGTCAACTTTCATACCTCTATACTCTTTAACGGCGAAAGATGTTTGCCTTGAGATGTGTTTAGAAAAGTGATGTATATAACTTTCATGTTTCGAATTTTAGCTTTCATTCATTTCTGTGTTGCAATATTATAAGTGTTTAGCTATATTGCTCTTCTTGGTGAATGCAAACTGACTTTGTTTTCAGCTTTAAAATCTCCTAAATTATGGCATGCTGTCAATTTTTTATCTAACACAATAATTTATGGCCATGTTGCTTATGGGGAAAACGATTTGAGTGAAAACAATTTGCTGTCGGCACACTGTTGATTAATTGTATGCTGTACACATAAACATTTAGTTTTGTAGTGTTAACTAATGTGTATGTTCACGGTGACATATCACAAATATGTCGTGATTTTGTGGACACATCCCTAATGGCAGGGTGTTTGGTGCTTGTGTACTGGCGCTGTGGTATTTGGTAAGCTTTGGCGGTTGCGTTTGGTTGTCTTCGTTGCATTTTGTAGCATAGTTTTTGGGGCGTAAGCAAAAGTCGTTGTCGCAAGCGGTAGCGTTACCGTTAGCTCGCAAAAACATATACGACATGTGATGTGAAGAAAACCGACGGCGCTAAAGCAATGCAATTACACGTTACCGCTGTATGCTACCTCTCTCTCTCTCTCTCGCACTCTCTTTATTCATTCAACTGCATGCGTATGTGTGTGTCTGTGTGTACTTGCTTTATTAATGAGTTGCTGGGTGCCGCACATCAACTAAGAGAGAGATAGAGAGGAAGAGAGACTCGATTATGGCTGCTGGTTGGCAAAGTTGCAAGTTCTGGCAACATCATATTGAAAAATGATGAAAGTTTTTGAGTTTTAATGCGAAAATGAGCGACTGTCAGCTGAATAGATGGATAGACACAGCGCGCGCATACACACGGTTATTTACTGATGTGAATAATGAAAAGTTGAGGTGGTGCAAAGAGTATTACAAGGTAGTAAAAGATTTATGTTTGTGTGTCTGTTTGTGTGCTGCCGTAAATTAAAAATCAATAACCCATTTGCGCAATGCCGTCAAGCAAGCAAGCAAGCACAACAAAGTCACAAAACTTGTCACAACCAATCATAATGATGATGATGTTGATGTTGCTGATGGTGATGGCTAAATCTTAAGGTGAAGTCTATTATAATTTGCGCAAGTACTAAGTGGAAAGCGGAAAGAGGTGGCGAACATTGTTTGACATGGCATTAATAACATCAAGAGAACGGCTCAAAGTCAACATTTAAACAGCATTATATTGAAAAGTTGTTTACTTAAGTGCACTTAAACCGCATACCCCCCAAGGGACTTATTAAATAGGTGCTTATTCTTTGACTTTGCAAATTTTCTTTATCGTTCAATTTAATATTTGCGTATTTAAGGTCATTATGCAAATGAGGTTCCATAATAAATATATAATCATAATTATAAGCTTCGAGACTAACGAGACATATCAAAGGGGATAAGCTTCGAGACTTACGATACATATCAAAGGGGTTAACGTCTAACGGGTTTCCCTTAAAAAAGTGATTTGAATAATAATTGAATCTTTTCAATGACATTACATTATTATGCGATGAAGAATGAACTTTGCCTTTTATATCAATTCAATTCAATTCGCGTTCTGCACAAAAATAGATCTAATTCTTAAATAAAACTTAAATTCTTAATAAAACTTTCAACTGTTTTGCTAGCTACTAAAACAAGTTAAGAAAATATTTTATGATGGCTTTCGTTTAATAGCTTAGGTCTTTACAAAATATGTAAAACTAAACGAGTGGCAAACAGCTTCAAAGACCTCGCTCAAATAAAGTTATTTCTAATCTAATATGTTTTTAAAAGCTTTTCATTGAAAAATATAGCATTTACCATAACAAACGTTCTCAAATTGCATTCGATATTTAAAGTTTCCATTTGTTTTCGCTTGTAGTCGTCGTAGATTGTCTTCGGCAAGATAGAAAGCCATTTGCATATCCAATAGTTTGTCACATCGTTTCGCAAGGAAAACATGTTTTTTTCCTGCAGCGTGCACCTCTCTCCGCTGTACGGCATACCTATACTAACCACAAAGGTATGGCACTAACGCATATCCGAGCTAAGCCTTTTATCAACTGCTGCTCAATATGCAACTCTGTTTGGGCTGGGATGCGGCTGATGCTGCTTCTGCTGCTGCAGGCTGCAACTTCCTTTTTGCTTCTTGCGGTTTCGTTATCACAACTCTCAGCGTCTGGCCTGGCAGCTACGCATCAATTCATTGCCTAATCTATTTGCAGCTATGCTGCTGTGTGTTACCTGCTGGCGGCTGGCATCCTTCCCTTCTAACTTTTCCATTCTCTCTGTGTTTCTATAGGTTTTTTTTTTTGCTGGGAGTGTAATTTAAAACCCTTAGACGCTGACAGCGTATCGTCTGTGCGTGCTTGGTGCTTATCTGAAGTCCTTTGGAGTCCCAGTTGGCCACGTCTTCGACTGCAATTCGAATGCATTTGTTTCAGCTAGCCAATGGGTGGGTGGCGGCAGGTTGGTTCGTTACACGCATAGACATCAATCAGCTTGGGAGCAGCGGGTAGCAGAGTTGAGAAAGATTTTGCCTGTTTGGCTATGCAAACCACAATGCTGACCGCCTGACCCAACAAATTACTCAATTTCATTGTGCTTGCCATATCCATAGCCTTGGCTGGTCAGCTGGGGAATAGAAGCAGTTGTATGCGAAGCGTACAAGCGCCAGGAGGCAGTCATCAACAATCAACTTGATGACGAGCACAATAAAAATGAAAACCGAAACCGTACTCCCTCGCCCACGCCCTCGCCCTCGCCCTCGCATCCTTCCAGCCTTTAGGCACTTGAGGCAGCAGCTAACCTTATCTATTTGCCTCTGTCTCTTTTACACGCTCTATCTATCTCGGTTGCTCTTAAGATATTTGCTAACTTTTATTAATGTCGAAACGTACGGCAACGATTTACAACGACAATAAAACGCGCGTCCTGCTATCATATCGCACAATGTCGCTCATAGTCATAGTCATGCCACTTGCCTCGCTATCTAACCAAGCCATGCCATGCCAAGCCAAGCCAAGCCAAGGCAAACCGAAACCCAACCGATCCAACTGGCCCAACTCAAACTCAAACTTAAAGCAAAGGCAAGCCAAGCTAAGCTAAGGCAAAGCAAGCTGAGGCATCCTCGCAATGCCTCTCGTCCTGACAATGCCAAAGAAGGTGCGGATTTCGATTTATGTGCACTGCACGCAGCGCTAACATAGAAGTCCTTTGAATGAATGTTGTGCCCCTCAAATGATGGACTAATGACTACCCTTCAAGTGTTACAAAACAAAAAGTTTAGATTTGAGCACTTTTGTGTAAACTGAAGTTCATTTTAATGAACAAATTATTGAAAATTGTATAAAGTATTTGGGTTTCTTATCTTATCTCTTTACAATATTGTTAAAGTAAACAAACAATTTACCAATAGTTCTCAAAGGTTTTTGTTAAAGTCTAGTATCCCGATACAATTATAGATACTAGAGGGAGAAAATACTGTCACAACATAAATGTCCTCAGTCAAAACTCCTTGAAAGGGTATTGGAATATAGGAAATATAAAAAAATGAATTGGGTACTGCCCGCTTGTCTGTGGCAGACACAATGCATGGAATTTGAAAATCTTAAAGACTTTTGAATTGCTCGCCATAAATGCGCATTTATTTCTATGCTCAAGTTACCCTTGGAGCCCAGTGGAGTGGCAGAGCGTGGCTGCCGCACACACAATGCACAGACGGGGATCTGATCCAACGCAGAGCAGAACTGAACAGAAAACAGCAGTTGGCAGCAGTTTACGTATTGGCAGAGTTGAATTTTTCGTCGTCGTTGTAGTTGTATGAGCCGCCCCAGCATCACTTTGTCTCATTTTTGTGCTTCGCTGACAAATGCAGCCGTGCATATGCTCCCAATGCAACCAGTTTTACCCACCCAACACACACACACACACATACACATATGCATTGAGTTATATCTTCTTTTGGTGGCGTCGGCTGTGACTGCTGCTGCGACTACTGCTGCTGCTTTTCTGGCAGTCAACGCATATTGGTAGCTAAGTTATCGCATTTGCGACAACAATGCCACAGCTCGTAGTATGGAAATGGAGTGGGAGTTGCAGTTGCAGTTGGAGTCACACAGTCGTCGTCGTAGGAGTCGTAAGAGTCGTTTCGCAGCCATCTCTTACACTTGCTTGCATATTTTTGCCATTTGAATTTGTAAAATCAACATCCATTAATCTGAGCTCTGTGGCAGTGGCACGACTGCAACTTTGCATCTTCGTCGCCTCGTTTTGCATGCTCGGTTACCATTTTTTGAAGCTGCGCACAAATTTTTCGTTAGTTGACGGTCTATTGCAACACCAACAACAGCACCAGCACCAAGCATCAGCCAGAAATATGAAAAATCTTCGAGCTCTACTCGAACACATGCATACATACTATACATCTACATCGGCAACGGTTACTCAGGAACAAAAAAGATCCTGCAGTCAGCTGCCAGTTGCCATCGTCGCGGCGACGCTGACTCGTTGCATTATTTGCATTTTACGATTTGCCTTTCGGGTTGGGTTTTTGGAAGCTTGCCACGATGAGTAACGTAAACTAGACGGGAGGAAGGGTTCAAAGGGCAAGGGAGTTTAGCAGAAGAAACATCGCGACACCCTGGGAAACACCCATGTGGCCCGGAGGGCAAAGTAATGAAAGTGTGTTAGGAAACCTTTTCACTTCAAGCTCAAGCTATAGGCGACTTGTTAAGCAGCTATTAAAAAAGTGTTAAATGGAAGTTAGAGAAATTCATAACTCACATATGAAGCTTTCAGTGTTGAACAAAATTTTGAAATTTTACAATTAAAAGATATTATTAAGTTAAGTTTTATTTGCATGCTAATTTAATTGATTATCACAAAAAAAATTATGACAGTTTGTTATTTATAGTGAAATTTATAATTTTTTTATTGCAGTTCGTTATTTAGCTAAATTAAATTGTAAAATCTGATGATTGATCATTTAAATAATTTTAATTTGCATTTTAATTTATCAATGATAAATTCACGTAATAAACTCCTACCAAAAGTATGTGTAACTAAATATTGAATGATAAATTGATTACCAAATTGAAAGACAAATTCGATGATAGAAAATGATAAATCATTTGCAAACAGTTTCTGTGCCAAAGTCAACTAAAGCTGCATGTATTTTGATGAGTTGCCAAAAAGTAGGCGACATTCATCAAAGCGAACTCTATACATGTCGCATGCCACATGCCACATGCCCCAATTGAGCGTTTAGATGTAGTGTGCTGCTGCTGCTGCTGCACTTGCTGCACTGACTCATATCTGCCTTTGGGGCAATGTCGCCGGCTTTGGCTTCGGCCTGCCTGCCTGCCTGTTTGGCTGCCTCGTTGTCAACATCGACGGAAGTGCATGTGTTTTTCCGTTGGAATAACTCCATTGTGTGTGTTTCAGAGCATTGAGGCGGTATTTTTAAAGGCGGTGCTGCATCATCAGAACCTGGGCCCGATACGTATACGTAACGTAAGCCAACAACGGCGTCCTAACTCTACGTAATGATGCTTGCACTTACTCCCACTCCTCATCCTTCACCCTTCACCCTCATTCTTAACTGCTTGACAGGCAAATGCCTGCACATATGTGGCCAACACACACACACACGCACACACACATGGGGCGGCATGCAACGTCAATTTTCTTCGCAGTCATTTTTTAGCAGCGATTTTCTGCGTGTGGAGAGCGCGTCTTAAAGCGCTGACTAAGCTACAGCTGCTGGCCATGTTGGCAGCAAAACTGGCTGGCAGATCCTTTAAGGCTCTCTTTTGTGCGCCTGCTGACAAACTGTTGCCACTTGTTTATGCCACATGCTGCTGCCTAGCGATGAATTATTGTTGGCCCTGGCACACAGCAACAAGAATACAAAGTACAAAAAACGAAAGCAGCTGAAAAACAATTGGATACATAAATCATTTGTGAAAGTTGCAAGTTTAGCGCACGACATAAATACAATAACTAACGAGAGAGAAAAATATAATTGTAAATAGCCAAGACAGGCCAACTGAATGGCCCCAAACAAGCCTCTAGCCACAATTGTTATGTTGTTGTTGTTGTTGTTGTTCCTTCCTTCCCATACTCGTTCCCCAGCCAAATCTCAAGTGTCAAGCGGTCGGTGGTCGAAGCCAGGCAGAGAGTGAGCGTATAAGGGAGACGGCAAAGCTTTTGCACACGGAGACATTCACATACCAACATAAATTGTTGAAAAGTGTGAAGAGAACATAATTGTAACATTCCTTGTTGGCCTAAAGCAATGCACACGGCCTGTGTCCCATTGTGAAAAGGAGTGACGAGGTGGTGCAAGGCGGTGAGGTGAGCTGGCAGGCTGGCAAAGGCACCACCATGGCCAGAATGTTAGAAGGCAACCATTTCTTCATTGTCGTTGCTTCTGTTATTGTTGTTGTTGTTGTCGGTCTGTCAGGCCTGCCAGGCAGCCTGCCTTTTTCAAGCATTCAATTATGTATGTCTGGGACCTGAGCCTGACATGCACACACAAACACACAATTTCACACGCACACTCACACCTATAAGCAAAGCTCACACACAAAAACATGGCAAAAGTTTTGTAATGCCCGCCAAAAAGGGCATGCAAGGTGTTGGAGTGTTAGTGTGTAGCCAGCATTGACAACTGCACTTAGGGTATTACGCAATGATCATACCGTTTGTGCAAACCGTTGAAAACTTAAAAGCATGGGGAAACCCATTTTTTATATTATTTTTGATTACTCATTGTGCGACTTTCCGAAACGTGTAAACATAGTTTGCGTGCAAGTAAACGTATCTAAAATTGAAGAATGAAAATTATGTTTGCGATTATAGAACTAAAGCTTAAGTCTGATGACTTTTAAGTGTATTAAAGTTTCGTGTTTAAATGACTTAAACTAGTTTTTGTAGATTATGCCGTTTGTTCAGTGTTGTTGAGCGCCATAATGTAAATGTAGCACAAACCTTTTTATAACGCCGGCACAAACAGAGAGAGAGAGAGAGAGAGAGATATAGAGTGAGACTTGCACACATGCCAGAAGTTATGTCTGCGCTTTCGCTTTTTTTTTTCTTTCTGTGTGTGACCCATTCACCCCCCGCAACGTTGCGGCCCATATATACATATAAACATATATAAAAAATAACAACGCAGCAAACGTTGCGAATAACTGGACCAAAAACTTGAAAGTCGAATGGCGAATGAGGCAAGTCGACGGCAGCAGGCCTTGTTTTTGGGGCCCTTTTGGCTTGGCCTGGCCAAAAAAGAAAATATGCGTTATTTTGGCAGCTCCTTCTCTATGTGTATGTGTGTGTGTGCGTATATGTGTTTGTGGTGCAAAAGTTTGCTATTTAATTCTAGCCAGCTTTCAAGCAGCACTTCAACTGTGAAATCAGTAAAAGCCCGCAAACAACTCAAATGGCAAACCCATATATATATATATGTGGACATACACACGATCAACATTTATGTTGCCATATAAAAAAGAAAAAGCGCCAGCACATACACACACACACATACACATGGTGTATAAATAAATTGTGTGTTGACTTGAAAGAATGAAAGCAAGATTTTTTATATATATATATATATGTAAAACACTATAATGATTACAATATTGCAATAACCAAAAGGCGATGGGAACTGGGCCATAAAACACCTCTCACAGCTCGTGTCTATATATATATATATATATATTTATGTGCCACCGAAAATAGTGTTGCACAAATGACTAAGTGGCATCATTTGTGACACATTTGAGTTTTGTGGCCAGGCGCGTTGGCTTTAAGTGCTTGATTTATTGATATTTCAATTGTTTCGTGCATAAATATTGCAGCTGACAAATGGTATTAGGCATTCTCTTAGACTGCCTACCACACACCACCCCACCCCACCCAACCCCTCACGACCCACGCGTTGCGGAAGATGTCAAGATGCTTTATGGGGCTTATTAAGAGACAGAGAGAGAGTTTATCGAGTGCGAGGGTCAGCTTTCAGTAGGCAAATGAAAAGCTTCTATGAATGGTGTGAATTTCAGAATGAGACGACATCTTTAAGCAAATAAGATAAGCAAGAAAGTAACTGTGTGTTGCTTTATAAATACTTTATGTTGTAAGGAACATGTGTTCTGTGGAAGATTTGTTTCACATAGTTTTCTTGTATACTAAAATTGGATCACCAATGTGTAATGTACCGAAAATTAAATACTTAAGAAATGTTATTAAATAATCGACAAAAATCCTTAGCTTACCCTTCCCACCAAAACTGACCTTCAATTTAATTACTTTTCATTACTTAAAATCATTTTCAACCCACATCAACCTGAAGACGAAAAATATAATTGTCACTTTGTCGGAAAAAAAGACTCCTGCGCCTTACACTTCTGAGTCAAACTTTTGATATAAATAACATTGTCTTTAACTTTAGACATCGAGACTCTCAGACGGCAATATGGCAGGAAAAGTTGAAAGAAATATGTATTTGCCTAGAAGAAAAAGTAAGCCTTTTTGGAAGCATCAGAACTGCAACGGAAACCGGAATTCCCAGCGCAAGATGTCAACCCTGTTGAAAATGACACAAAAACGAAACGAAACGAAACATAGAATTGAAAAACCCTCATCATACACAGAAAACTCCGCCCATAGACCGAGACCAACTGTGACCCATTCTCGAAAAGTGAAAAGAAAAAAACTCGTAAAGCATTTCTTCTAATAACTGCGCAAAAAACGATAACGAGTGCGAGACAGCGGCAATTTCGCTTACAAAATTGCCAAACCAAAAATGACTTTGAATTCCAATTGCGCCGAGCGTTTGCTCGTCAGTTCAATTCAGTTTGGTTGGGCTTTGGGTTGAGGCCTCAGTTTTTGGCTTCAGCTACAAACGCAACCGCAAAACATGCACAGACGTGCACGGACGCGTCGCCTGTCGGCCGGGTCGAGCCACGCCCCCACAAACGGACTACTATAAATCATAGACAACAAAAAAAGGAATAAAGTGTGCGCACAACAAAAAAAGAAGTAAAAAAAAAAAATGCCAATATCAGCAATGCAAATTTTCAGACGCCACGATGAGGGATATACGAGACAAGTAATGGGGGGGGGTCCAGATGTCCTGATGACGCAGCTCCGCACCCCCTCAAGGCAGTACAACGAAACGCGGCAATTGAAATCTATGCAGCTGCCCCACAACCAAACTATCAACGATGAGTCAATAGACTCAGCCTGCGGCTCTCTTCCCTGTCTCTTTCCTCCAGCTAACAGTGGACTCAAATCCATAACCAAGTGCATGAAATTTAAAGCATAGTAAACAAGCGGAAATATATCTACTTACTTAGTTAATTGGTAAGCTTTAAGAAGATGAGATGAGGAAGATTATAATAATATTTAGGTTATGTGTTGTATTTGAAAGTATATTAAAGCTGAAATGCAGCTCTATTACTTTTCGAAAATAATGGATGGGAAATTAAGGTTCAATATTTTTGTGTATAGAAACAGGAAAGACGTTCTGAGTAACTCTTTTGCTCCTTTACAGAAAGTTTTACAGTTAACGTATAGTTAAAAGTATTTAAAAACTGTGCGAAAACTCAAATTACACTGAAAATTAAGTTTTTAACATAATTTTCACATGATATTACTACTTTTTCTACTGTTTTTGAAACGTAAAACATAAATAGATATAATTTATTTGACTTACAACTTTATAATACGAAAAAAAACATTTCGTATTCACTTAACATATTAATATATTTCAATTAATTAAAGCACACATTTATGTGTCTATTCAGCTTCAATTAAAATTACATCATATACAAATATGTGCACAATATATTCAATATTCATTATCTCTTTGTGTGTTCCACTGTTTTTGGTTAGTGGCTTCGAAAAGCGTAGAATAACCCATGTGAAGTGCTTTATGCAAACGTCTTTTGCATTGATGAAAATGCAAAAAGGGCTTTTTGTCGAAAGTAATTAAAAACGCTGCAGTTGATGCTTAACTAGTTTTTAATAAGTTTTTAATTAAAAATAAATATGCATTTGTGTGTAAAAATGATGAGTGCCGGCCACGCCCCCCAAACGCACGACCCACCCAACGAACCCAACGAACCAACACAGGCACGCACGTGACATGGCATGCCACGTGGCACGGTCGGGGCGTGGAGTGGCAGAGTGCTGTTAACTTGCACCACAACGTTCCCATTGTCATCGTCATCGTCACCGTCATCGTTTTCGCGTTTCGTTCTCGTCATCATCTTTCTACCAGCAGCAGCGGTGGCGGCGGCGGTGGTGGTGGCGGTGGCGGTGTTGTTTCTGTTCTTGTTGTTTGCGCTACTCATTACATGGCGTGTAGACAAGGCAAACACAATTGAATTAGCATGGCGAGCGTTAAAAATCACGCATACGCCACGTCTGACGGGTGAGCGCCCGCCCATGGGCAAGGATACCGTTCCCCATGGATGACGCTCGCCTGGGCGCTTCTGGCCCAAGCGTCGTCTGTGTTGTCCTACAATTGCCCTCAACGTAATAAAGCTGGGCAACATGAACAACAAAATTGTCTTCAACAGACCGAAGTTTGCATATACTTTTTGGGCAAAAAACAAATAATAATTATAATAATCACAATAATGTTGTAATTACAAGAAAAAAGCCTTCTTTGTTTGTTAAGCTGGCCAAGTAACCGGTTTATTAAGTCAATTAAAGCAATGAATATTTAGCTTTTGGAGTACCAAGCAATAATTATTCTGGTCATATTATTTTAATTAATTGAAATATTAAAAACATTAAACAGCACATTTAAGGAGTCAATTTATTCGAAATGTTGGTAAACAATACTTCCTGAAAAACTCGATCAAATAAAAATATTCTAAGCTTGGTAAAATTAGTGAAAATCATTTGATGTATTTTTATAATATATTTTTGAATATTACAAGCGTATTTTAAACACAATTCACGTATATTTATTGCACAAACAAAGCAACTAAATTATCATCATTAAGCTTCGTACTCTTTTATTGACAGATATGAATGCATGGACAAACGAGATGCTCAACAATAATTTCAATATACCCAACGGCACCAATAAGCATCTTAAATTTAGGCACCCAAACGAGGTCCCAAAGCCCAATAATACCTCAAGCCAGAATATCTACTGTATTTGCTTTCACTAACGAATGCAGGCAGTCAGCCTAGCGTTCTAGGTCTTCTGGGGGTCTTGGGCTCTATTGGGGACTCGGGGTCTCTAAACGTCGCACGGCTCACAGATGAATTCAAGCGAAAAATTATGTAGCCACAGTTCTACACACACACACATCGTAAACTTAGAAACAGCTGTGTATATATATGTGTGTGTGTGTGTGTGTGTGTGAGGTGTGTGTGTTTCTCTATGTTTGTGGGACAATCAAGCAATGAAATTTCATGCGTTTGCACATGCGTTTGCCCCAAACCCAACCCACATTTTGACTTCAGCCTGCAGCTACCTCTCTCTCTTTCTCTTTCACTCACTGTCTCTCTCTCTCTCTGTCTCTGGCACCTTTCAATGTTGCAAGAAGGCCCCCGTGGCGTCTGATGGCCGCTTCATAAACAAGTAACACATTTTCACTTCCTTTGAACCTGTTAGGAATTTTAAAATTTTCGTAGATTATCCGCTCTTAGCCGACACCCGCCGGTCATGCCCCCTCACACCATGCACCACCCACACACACACACAAACACATACACTCACGCGCCAATGCCGCACAATGCACAAAAGGCACGTACCAAATACAGTGGCAGGGCCATGCAAGGCGGTATATCCACTCAAACTCGCACTGTTTTTTGGGTTCCACATTCAGGATCCCTGGACCCTCCTGCGTGCGGCCGTTGTGTGCAAAAATATTACTTGACTGACATTTAAATTAACACAATCACAGTTATTGGAGCATTGGATACCAGCCAGGGGACCAGAGGGGCACGACTAGAATCAGGCATCAGGCATCAGGCGCCAGTCGCCAGGGTCAAAAGCCACTGCACACAAATAAGCAATGAAAATGGTTTTTTACTGCTACCAAAAAGCTACAATCAAATCAAATCGGGCAAGTAGAGCAATGACAAAAAAGCATAAAACAAAAACAACAACAACAGTAACAACAACGCATAGAAAAAGGTCAAAGAAGCAATATTCACAAACAACAAAAAAATTATAATGAAAAACTTGATGAACGTTTCGTTTTTGTAGGCGGGTGTGTTCGAATAGTTTTGTGACTGACTGTTGATATAAATGGGGACAAGAGAAACAGAGAGGTGTTCATTACGATCACAAAGAGTTAAGAAATACACTTCGAATTGAAAGTATTGTATGGTCAGGCATAAGGAATAGATGCTTATATATGGAAATAGGGAAAATGTTTACAAGATTTCGAAAGGACATAAGTTAGAAGAAACCTTTAGATCACTTTGTAGTCCGTGCTAGTTTTACTTAATATTTTTAGCACATTTTTGTTGGATTACGTATTTATCAAACATATAGTTTTTATATTCCTTACTTTATTTCTTTAAGTTTAACCTTTAACTGTAGAATTTGCCAACTTTTATTGATTATTACTTAGGGACAGAGCATTAAAGTAACGCCCATTTGCCAAGCTAACTATCGACTTTGGTCTTTGCTTTCTTTTAGCTGCACTTTTTCTTTTGACTTTTTGTGCGACATTTTTGGCCCATACATTCTGGCCATGGTCTATAACACTGTGTATATATATATATATATATAGAAGTAGTATGCTGGTATCAGTATGTATATATGTATGAGCGTACTAATATGAGTCTTTCCTCTCTCTTTCTCTTTCTCATTCTCTCACTCTCTCTGTCTCTGTCTCTTACGCTGTCTATGTCTGTGTTTGTGTATGCGTGTTACCCATGTATCTGTGCGACTTACGCGCGGGGGCGTTTTTTAATCAAAATGTAACAAGCCAAAAGCAAACAAGCGCCTCCGACTCCGCCCTTGTACACACTTCTTGCCATAGTCAGGACATGCCCTGGGTAGGACGACGAGCCCAGTGCCATGGCCCGGATTAGTAGTGCAAAAGAAACCAGAAACAACAATAATACCAACTACAACGTTAAAGGCCCACAGCCGATAGCCGCCGACAAAAGCTATAGAAAGATAGTTGCTGCCATCGCTCTTTTTATTGGACTTTATGCGCTTTTGTAGTGCCCCAGCTCTCTTTGTTCAGGGCAGCAAAAAAAAAAAAAAAACAGGAGCAGGAGCAGGGTGAAAGAAAGTAAAAAAAAAAGGTAGCTGAATCATCTAAAAAGCCGTGCGGCCAAAGCAACTCAATAAGCGAACCATATGAACTGAAAATACCTCTAGACCGGTAAAAAATATAGGGAAGACCTACTAATTCATGAAAAACGACTCCAAAGTTGATTAAATATGATGCAATCAACTTTTAAGTCTTGTTGATCAAACTAATCTTTAGTTTCAAGACGCAGTTTTAGTTTCAAGCACCCTGAATTGTTGATTAAGTATTCAAGAAATCAACTTTTAAGTGCTGATTTCGAATACAAATTTCAAAGCGTTCGTGTGTGAAATTACACAAACGATGTTAGTAAGTATCGGCCTACAGACATTGACCATGGCTAATTTTGTAACTGAAAAGCAAAAAGAGGTGTGGGTTGGGGTCAAGGATGTTTGCTACTACTAAGCACATGTAAGCACTTGAATGCGCCACTTGACGCTGCCAGTAGTCCTTTGTGGCATTGGCCAGAAATTAATTAACCAGCAGCTGAGGCGCAGATCAGTTTGTGCAACGGAAGCCGCAGCCGCAGCGGCAGCAGCAGCAGCAGCAGCAGCAGCAGCAGCCGTACAATAAAACAATAATGTTGAAGCTGGGCCACCATCAACGCATTACAAGCCACTCAATGAGCTGCCACTGACGGCGCCTAAAGTGCCAAACACACAAACAACGCATGGGGCAACTTCACATAATGACCACAAGACTCCAACATGATGATGATGATGTTGATGTTCATGAAGCTCAAATTGGAACTGTAATTTGGTGTGTACGATGAGTGCTTATACTCAGAACTAACGTTCATAGCCTCAGCCTCAGCCTAACACTCACACACAGTAGCTTGGGTTCTGTTAAGGCGTTCTCGATTGGGTCTTTTGTTCGCTGGCATTGCCCCGTTTGACTAAACAGTCTATAGCCTAACACACAATGGGCTCCTTCGTTGGCTGTCCCAAAATTGTTGTAAGCAGTATTTGTATGGACGCATTCGGCCGTGTGGCTAAGATTTTTGTGCTGGTCATCATGATGATGGCGTGGACAGCACTTAGAGAGAGAGGGTCGAAATACAAGAGTGTGCATTCATTCCGTTCGCTAGGTAAGAGCGGGTTGTTTTAGCAGTTTTTTTTCCATCTTCTTCTACATTTGTTACTTATTTTCTCAATGGACATAAGTGGGCTATTATGATATTATCGCTAGGGATTAGCAGGAAAAAAGGGGAAAGCATAACGTAAAGGTGTAACAAGTCAGTTTAAGAAAGCATAAACGTAACGATCGAAGGTCAGTATTTATGCTTGTATTTATAAACCTGAAACAGGTGAATGTGAATGAATACAACAAACATATTATAAAGGAAGGTTAAAGGCCATTGAAATGAAATAATTGAAGCGGAATATTGTGTTGAACAATAAGGTTGATTCCAGTCAGTGATAAATAATGGTTGAGCACATTGCGTTGTTCAACGCTAAAGAATAGAAATTGTGAATAGAGAGATTTTGAATATGATTTGACATCTAAATGAATAAGGTTGCATAAAGGGAAATGAGAAATGGAATAATTTAGATGCTTACTAATTGAAAATTAAACGACTTGAGTTTAAAATTACCAAAAATATTTTTTAAACATAATTTGAATACAAATTTTAAGCAAAAAGGTAAGAATAAATAAAAAACTGAAAACTATTAAGACATCAAATTTCAGCTACTTTGCATACGAATACTTTTCGCACCACCCACGCATACCGTTTGATCGTAATCAAATGCCTTAATGGCTAACGATGTGTCTATGTTCCGTGTTATGTCTTTGTTCTTGTGTGCTGTGCGTCTGTCTGTGTGAGAGTTTGTGTTGGTATTAAAAACAAAAGACCCATAAAGATTATGTCAAAAACAAACTATTCAATTAAGTAACTAAACTAACTGACATTTGCACATAGAGAGAAAGAGAAATGGACTGACTGCGTAGAATGTCCGGCACCCACATGCCAGAACTACATACGATATATACTTGCTACTTGCCACAAGCCAACAGTTGTGCTGCCCGAAACAAGCGGAGGCAACTTTTGGTCTTTGTCAACGGGCACACAACAACAACAATTACAGTTGCCCTTCTTTTTATAATATAGTTACATCACAGTTGTATTTGCATACAGTTGAGTTTTTTCATCTTTTTTTTATTATTTCGTTTGCGTATATTGTGGAATAATTGTATCTGCTTTGGTAAGCTGCAATGACAAAGATGGGCATGAGTTCATTTGGATTTCCATGCCTGAGTCCTTCGCTCAAGTTAACAAAATATTATTAATACAGTTGAAGGGCTTTTACCTCTTGTGTGTGGGTTCGTTCGTATAGTACTTCAGTCCAGTTCATGCTTATTGGCATTATTAGCAAAGGCTTAGGGTCCTTGCGCGTGTCAGCGCCTTTGGCATATGGATGGGCGGGTCTTGCTCATCCTGGTCAATGGGGTTCCTGTTTGGCTATTGTTGTTGTTGTTGTTGCTGCCACGTGTCATAAAATAAACAATAATCCTGCAGCGGCTGGCATTCCACTTTAGTGCACAATGCTCGTAAATTGTATCTAATAATATGCCGGGGCCGTGTGTGCGTTGAGTTCTTCGTACTATTTACAATGCTCAGGCAGCAAACAGAACAAACAATCAATCAATAGACAATATTTTCTACGTACCGAACCGTTGCGTTCAACCGGATTGCCGATTGCCTTAAAACAAAAGCGCCCAATGCAAAAAAAAAAAAAAAAAAAAAAAAGATGGAATAAAATAAAACAGAAATCAAGACGATCGAAGGGAAGGGGCAGAGAAAGAATGAAAAAAAAAAGATAAATATTTATACCCTGAGCGCAGTGCAAGCGACGCTCGACTTGTTTTTTCAGCTTCGCTGAGCGTATAGAGCTACAGCTACAGAGCATTTGTAGATAATAAAAAACAAGTAGGTAAATACAATATAAATGCTGGTAGCTACAGCATCGGCTATAGTACCAGCTACAGTTACAGCTACAGCGCTGCCTTGGCTTGCCTCGCCTAGATGCCACTATGTATCTTGCAGATACAATTCGGTTGCAGCCAGCACTTTTATTACATGCGACTTTTCTACAATTTGTGAACCATTGTCTTCTAGCACTCTGAATCCTCTTTCTCACCCACTCCCCCACTCTCTCTCTCTCGCTATGTGTGTGTGTAGCTAACGGGCAAAGTGTTTGAATTTAGTAGCAAGCGGAAAAGCAAAGAAAAACGAAATGAACTACGACCCCGGCTGACTGCCTCACTGTTGTCTGCCTTCTAGCCGGTTCAAGTCCAGCAGCCAAGCAATCCAAGCAAGTAGCAGCAGCAGCTACCAGCTACCATGTTCGCCTTCAGGTCCTTAACCATTTTTATTTACAAGCAGCACCAAAGCAAAGCACAGCAAAGCAAAGCGCTTAGAACCACCTTAAGACAACGTGAAACGAGTATAAACATTATTTCGGTTGATTCTGCAATATGTACATAGTACAACTACTTCAAACCCAGCGGCTATTATGGCTATGTAATGGCATTGCATTTGAAGCTACTTATATAATAATAATAATATATTCAAATTTCTATTAATATCATTTGTTGATTTATGGTTTTGGCTTAAAGGTATATAAAGCAAAGTTATGTGAACCTTTGATAGATATGATTATTTTTGATTGCTTATTGACCATACCTGAAGGGTTTTAGATATTAAAATGACAAGATGATCAAAATTGCGATCTAAACAATAGCTAATGCTTAAATGTGCTTAAATTAATGGAAACATTTTTTTCTCGCAAAAGTATGCTATAAAAGTAAAAGTAAAATGCATTGAAACCGAAACTAAGCTTAAGCAATGCAAGTTATTAAAGTATCTCCGACTTTTTCTTTTAATATACTACTATTATATTTATTGTTTTTAGGGTATCTTTATTTCGTGTTCGTATTTAATATATGGTTTTATCTTGAGTCGTCTTAATGCCATTTATATTTTTATTTGTTGTTATTTTGTAGTTTCATGGAGCTTTAAGTGCAGATGCCAACCAACTGCGTCTTTGTTCAACGTTGCGTAGACAGAGATAGGATACAGACCGAGAAAGAGATATTCACATCAAGGGACCGGGAGGGTAGGGGAGAGCTGGTGCAGTTGAGCATTTGGACTGCTAAATAGTGGGCAATTATTTTTACGACAACTAGTTAAGGGAGCGACGATGTGTGTGTGTGTTTGTGTCTGACTGTGTGTGGGCCACTTGAAGTTGTTGCTTGCCTCTAATTGCGGGCACAACACCCCAAATTTATAACATCCAACGCAAGCAAGACACAAAAACAATGTGTGTGTTGATGGTCAGATATGAAGTTGGAAGTTTCTTCATTTTTTTTTTAGGGCAGCGATGACAAAGACCGCATTAAAGCAAGTTAATTCGATATAGATGTGCGTGTGCGTGTGTGTGTGTAGATGTGTGGCTGCTTAAGCTGAAACTTGCTTAAAAACTTGCCAAAGATAATGAGTTTTTAAGACAGTTGTAACACCCCCGACCACGCCCTCTCTTCTCCTGTTGCTTTTTTTGTGTGCCTGTCTGCGGGCAGCCCCAAAAGTTGCCCTGGCCAAAGATTAACCCAATGCAACATTATAATATCCATTCGGGTATTGCTCAAACTGTTGAGCAGTTGAACTGTTTTGTTGTTTTATGACTTGACTTGACTTGACTGTTGCCTGGCTCTCTGATAATGATAAGAACGCGTTTTGTTACCGCACACACACACAAACATAGACGTAGATAGATACACAATGGCAAGCTCTAAAAGCAGTTTCACCCGAGGGTTTTCATTGTGTTGCCCACAAATGTCAGCACTTGGGATGCAAAGAGTCAAGAATCTGTTTGAGACACATTTTAGGGGGCGACTGATATCTAGAAGCACAAGAAGATGAAGTAAAAGTAGAGGCAGAAGCAGCAGCAGCAGCGACTCGAGTGTATCGCCAAGATAGCTTTGTAAATGCTGGCTGGCTGGCTGTTGCAATAAGTCGAAACAATCAAAGTTAAGCATTTGCTGTATAATACACTCCGTACTAACTCAAATGTTGCTGAAATGCTGAAAGTTGCTGCAAACAGATTAAAAGATTCCCGAAGACGAATGATGTTGTGTTCTTCTACAGGTGACTCAGACACAGACACAGACACACACACACACGAAACTCAACTGAAAGTTTAATTAAAGTTGCTAGTTGTGGATTAGAGATATTCGAGTTTTATAGTTATGTGTGGGCTTGGAACAACAATATTTGTGGTAGTTATACTCGTCATATATAGGTAAAAAGTTACGAATAAGTTGTAATAAATGCGAATAAATTGAAAAAATTAGTTTAAATTTAACCAATAGAGTCTTTATGATTATAAAATAAAACATTTTCAATAACTCATCATACTTAAATATACTTAAAAACTAGTTTCAAGTATATACTTTTTTGTGGCACATAATCTATTTTATTTATTTTAAATTCAAAGCTCTAAACTAAACTATATACAAAAATATATGCAGCTTAAAGGGCTTCGATCACACTAATTAATATTTCTAATTATCCCCTGCCATGTCATTTTTTTTTTGGTGTGCAGTTTCACACGCTTCCAATTTTAACGATAATGAAACCAATTTTCATATTTTTTGGCCTGCACTCTAATTGAAATGTGTGCTGTATGACTTTGCTGTTGACATTCATTTTTTGGGTTTTAATTAAATTTATGACACTAAATTGCATATAATTTGTTTTTTTTTAATGTTTTTTGGTTATGGTCGTTATGTACTTGTTGTTTGGCGGTCGAACTGTCAACGCCGCTAGTTAGAGCTCGTTACTGTCAATGACAGGCGGCAAAATTGTGTCCCGCGAGAGATTTAGGGCCAGCTCCACCCTAAGCTAATATTCAATTATTACACGAACGGACTACACATAGTGCGACTAACTAAACTAACTTGTTTTTCAGCATTGGGTTTGATTTTTTATTTATTTTTTAATTTTGTAACAAATTTGTTTGACTAGAAAATGTATTTGTTTTTTCTGTTGCTTATGCTGTGACCACAAGCTGCAATGTTTTAATTGAAACTAAATGCTGCCCTAGTGTAATGTAAAAAAAAAAAAAACATTGACAAAACAACCACAACAATAAATGCAACAACTACTACATTGGCAATTATAACTGCATCGAATGCCGTTCGCGTATTTTGCCAAAGTGAACAATACAAGTAGAAAATGCTCTACTCATGTGTTAGACAATCAAATACCCCGTGAACAGCAAGAACCGTACATAAAATGAACTTGGGGAAGATGACAAAAGTTAGTAAAGTTAATCACAGAATTTAAATATGGTTTACGATATTGATGAGTTGTGTATTTTGCTCTCTCTACATTTTATCCTTTCTGTTTATCTACTGCAAAAGCCCGCTTCATTGCCATACAGCACTATTAATCATCTGAGGTCCATGCAGGGTATGAAAAATGCTCGGAAATCCGCTTTGCTCCCAATCCACGTGCTTTTAATACCGTACGCATGACCATCAACGGCCAGCGGGGTTATCTGTAACTGGTTCTAGGCATGAACAATTGCAATTGCGAATGGGTTGTTTTGGTTTTTTTTTTATTATTGTTTGTCTGCCTTTTTAAGCATAGTCTTTGGCTCTGAAACGAGAGTCACATTGAACTGCAATACAATGGAGATTAAGAGTCGGATTTTTGTTTTTTGTTTGTTAATTTACAATTGAAAAGTTCAGTTATAAAATAAAATACTAAATAAACATACTGAAATGCAAGCGAAAAAAACGCACATTTATTTATTTAAAAGCGTATATTGGAATATGGTCTGAGGCTTACATACACTATAAATGTTAGATTGATAAAATTGCAATTTGTCGAAGGAATTAGAATAGGATATAAAATAAAAATTTGTAACTTCAATAGAAACGGCAAAAGAGTTGAAAAAATA
This sequence comes from Scaptomyza reducta, assembly GCA_035044485.1. Taxonomy (NCBI): domain Eukaryota; kingdom Metazoa; phylum Arthropoda; class Insecta; order Diptera; family Drosophilidae; genus Scaptomyza; species Scaptomyza reducta. Next base: position 960,796 of record JAWNNV010000606.1, read on the forward strand.
TAATCTTTTGATATTTGTTATGTTACAAAATACTTAAAGAATATATAAATTTAGCAAAAATTGAAAAATAATCCCAAGAGTTTTAAAAATTTGTATATAATAGTTAAGCTCAGTATTTATTAATAAAAACCATTCCATTTACAATTCAACTTAATTAATTTGTTTGTTCCCTTTTATTGAAATCTGCACAATGAATCCTGTTGAACGCAAAACCTCATTGTTTTTAAATATACAGTAAATTTTTTTTATTTTGCTAAGAAGCTTAACAATTTGTATGTGTTTAAACCAATCAACAAATTTAATTGTTCGATTGCTCCCTTTTGCAGCTTTCATTTTTTTTTTTAAATTTTTTTCGTTGTTAGGATTTTTTGTTGCATTATAAAATGTTTTAAAGGCCAAAAGCTTAAGCCTGATGCGGTCAACAAAAGCTAGCCGCAACGGGTAAAATAAATATGGGCTCAGTGCCATCCGTACAATGCACTTAATAGATGATATTTTTCTTACAATTTATTTATTTATTATGAAAAAAGAAAATGCTTGTTTTATTACTATAAAAAGTAATAGACTAACATAAAAGTGTCTAAAGAGACTTTTTAAATTATTTTGCTATTATAAAGTTTGCGTTAAGATCTAATATTATTTAAATATTTTGTAAGGGTTAGTTCATTGTCAATTAGTTTAAAAAATCGGAAACATAAAAGTATCTATAGAGACTTATTATATTATTTTGCCATTACAAAATATGCGCTAAGATCTAATATGATTTAAATATTTTTTAAGGGTTATCTAGTTCCATGTCAATTAGTTTAAAAAATCACTAATAAATCTTTTAAAATTTATAGTATTTTTTTATAATTCTAGAAAGCATTTTTAATCAACAAGTAACTTGTAACTTGATAAATCTATAACTTAAAATAAGAATTAATATTTTTTTTTGTTAAAGTTATCAAAATGGGTTAAAGCAAGAAACTTATTTAAAATTTGTATTTTTTAATTCTTGATTTATTAACTCTTTTACAAAGAAAGTCCAGCTTAACCCACAGTGCTCTGGCACACAATTACACATTACATATACAACACAAACAAACAATAGGCAGGACAACCGAGGGCGCTGTCCTTTGGATCCAGCACATAAAAATGCATTAAATAAAATTTGTCATATAAATCTTGCAATTTATATGTATGTTGGCTCGGGCCAGGCACGAAAAATGTAATTTACAAACCAAAAGCTGTTGGATTCATTTCTGTTGACCCTCTCACTTGTGTTTTTTTTCGGTTGCTTACTCAAGAGGCGAGAGAGCGAGTTGTCGTATAACTCATTAAGAACGCTTGTCGCAGGTGCTAATTCGTTAAAATGGAAATCAGAATTTTCCAATTAAACTGGATAATAAATTGGCCAAGCCGGGCATGCAAGCAGGAAACTGTTCGTTCTTTTTTTTCTTTTTGTCGTGGGTGTGAGTGTGGATTGGGTGGATCTGACCAGCAGCTGCCAGAAAGGAAATAAATTATAAATACGCCGGAAGTTCCAAGTCAGCATGAAAGGGCGAAACCATACACACACACACATAGAAAGGGAGTGTGTGTGTGTAGCCAACCCCTCTCTTGGGCCAGGTTTGCAATTCCGTTAGCTAGCTAATTTGTAAAAAGCTGTTGACCAACAAAAACACCACACACAGCACACAGCTGAGACCCCTCAGCATTGTAAGAAGATAAACTATGCGTCGTATATAAACAGATACTTTATCTGCTGGCCAAACGATGTTGCTGTCTACACAAACATGTGTGTGTGTGTGTGTGTACTTTGTTTGAGGGGTATGCGTGTGTGTGTGGGCTAGCAATTAGATAAAACAAACGCAACGCTGACAAAGGCAATGCAATTTTGCACATAGCAAAAGTTGCGCGTCAGTGCAAAAGTATCTCATGAAATGAAGTTGAGATGCTGCAAACAGCTGCAGCCGCAACTTCAAGTATGCGTGGTTGGAGCTCAGCTTGCACTCTCTACCGCCCTCCACCTTCCAGCTTAACAATTCAATTTAAGCATCGTGCGCAATTTGTGCAATGCAAGAGGGCAGCTGTGCCTTGGTGTAGTTGGAGGAAGGGGGAAGAGCGTTCGTCGCCCAGGCGCTTGTGCGTTTCACTCTGTGTTAATTCATATAACAGGCGAAGCTCTCGCTTTTGCTTTTGCGTTTGCCTCAAGCATTACGCTTCCAACATCTTACTACACAACTATATAGTATAGCACACATATTTGGGGGCAAACATATATGTACACATATGTATGTATGTGTGTGTGTTTGTTTTCTGTACACTGTGAACTGTGAAAACTGCAAGCTGTTGCTTCTGCTGCTGCTGCCAACGCGTTAGCTCAAAGTGTTGCCTGTTTTTTCAAGTGTGAAGTGAAGCTTAGGCATGCGTATGTTTCAAATTTCGTTAACGCGCTTAAATAGTTAGTGAGACTTATTCGAAAGAGCGATCATAAATATTAATTACTTTCAGCTTTTTCTATGATCATTCAGTTAATTATATTAACAACACACTTTTAAATGGATTTAATAATATCTCAAAGAGATTAATAATCCAAGTTTTACTCCAAATCCAAACCTCACAACATTTTATTCGAAGTGTATTGAAAAATGTATTCGTTAGTTTTAAATACTATTCGACCCTAACCATACATTGAAATAGATATGTCTATGCAAATGTATTCGTATTCTTTTTGAACTTGTTTTATGCCAAAATATTCTACTAATTGCAAATTTTCAAATGTATTTACTGAAGCTGATGAATTTATTCGATAGTGTGCATCACATCTTGCACCAGCATTATTTAATTCGTATAACATTTCTCAACAATAAAAGTTTTATTTGGACTGACATGAGGCGCCGCAACTGCCCAACTTAACCCCCCCTCTCTCTCTCTATACCTCTCTCTCTTGCTTTCTATGCAGCTGTCTGGTTTTTGCCGTTTAACACTAAACCGTTTGTTTGTGTTTTTGCTTGTTTCCTGGGAGTCCCGCACTAACAAACACAACACACACACAACACACATACATACACACTTACAAGAGTTATTTGGCTTTCAAATGGTTTAATTAAAACATTGTTACTTCATTGTGAAAATGCGCAAAGTGTAATTATATAAAATTTGCACAGCCACAGACAAGGGACACACGGCAACATGTTAAGAGTGTAAGGGGGGGCGCATTAAAGACAGAGCGGGAGAGAGAGACACACACGTTGTCTGCCTGCCACAGTGCTAACAAATATAGGATGCCACACCAACTGCTACACATATGTTAGGTAGGGGCATGCTCAGGGAGAAGCTGTTACTTTGAGCGTAAATCGCTTGGCTTCAAAAGTTGACACGCATATAAGTACATACATACACAGATATATCTATCTACACATGTTATAATAGGCAGCAATAAAATTAGACCCAAGTGCTTGGGCCCCAAAATGTATGCTACAATATTTGCACAGCACGCACACACCAGAAGTTTCCCCATAAGCTCTTACGCAATGAGCGGTGTGAAAGGGTATTAGAAGGTAGAGGGAGCTTTTCGGCAGTTTAATTTCTTAATTGAGGTGCTCGCTTTAAAGATGCCGGATGTTGATAAGTCACGCCGAAAGAAAGGCTTGAAATAAATGAACTTTTTTTTCTTCTTGTGTTGACTTTATGTAAATCATATATGTATGTGAAAAAACCAAATGTCGCTGGCAGACAGTGCGGCATCGTCGTCCCATTTATATTTATTTAATGATGTGACCCAAATTTATGTCTGTATGTGAGTGTTTAATTAGACGGTTCGCCTCACAGGCGACAGTTGGTGGTCTTTACGACTCAGTGGCCTAGAGAGCTTTCGGCTCTTTCTATGCACAGCAGGAGACCTTAAATGTTAGTGCTGGTCTCAAGGTCACATGATATGCGCATATAAATTACCACTCCCGGCTCGGGCATGAGTTTATGTTATGGGGTTTATCTTGAAGGCAGCGCGGGTCTGTGCCAAAAATTTACGTACTGTTAAGTAAAGGATTTGTGGTTAATGACGGTCGTCCTTTTTGGCTAGGGGTTTTTGTGCGGCTTATTGGACGCTTTCCAATGGCAATTCAAGCTACATATGTTGTTGTCTACAGAACGAGTAAGGGACACGGAGAGCGAGAGGGAGGGAGAGAGAGGTTTCATGTATTTTCCTTATTTTTTAGCTTTATTTTTTTGGGGTGTTAGGCATTTGCTTGTTGGCGATGCGGGTAATAAATTTGACTTGTAATCAAATTTAAATTAAAATGATGGGGCAGCACAAAGTGAAGTGTGGAGATATTGTGCTTCTAAACCATATAACGAATCTTAAGAGGTCAAGAAAGAACTTTGTAAGAGAGCAAGTTCGAAAGATAGAATTGTTTTTCGCAGTATTCTGGAAATTAATTCGTGATATGGAAAACTTTGTTATTTGGAAGTTCGTTATATGGGAGTTTGACTGTAAAAGCTTGAAGCTAATGTGGTTGATTGTTGTACAAAAAGGATTTGCTTCAAAATCAGCTAAATCGCATTTTATTTTGTGCTTATGACATAGTTAAAACTTTTAATATGAATGGAGAGACTTAGGAATCTATACTGAAAATGAAAGCTAAAGATTTTATTTCGAAATCTCACGAACTTCAATCAGCTTCATAATATATTGATATTTGTAAATTGAAAACTCCTTATCAAAATATCGATTATGAAATAAAATTTTTAATATTGATTTGTTATCAGAAAACTCAATCAAGAAAACCATAAAACAAAATGTAACTGTTAAAGATTAACAAGACAGTTACCGGATAAAGAAAAAAGAGAAAACAAAACATTGTAGTACAATAATGGAATCTTAACATAAGTGGACGTGCTTACAAATCTAAAAGCAATGAAATGATGCTCCAGAGAGATAGACGCAAAAGTGTGACAAATCAAGCAAAGGACCTCAGCTGGCATGCAAAGCAATTGCATGAGATGTGTGAGTGTTTTCTTGTTTTTCTCCTTTTTTTTATACTTCGTTTGATTTGCCCTTTTATGGTCGAGGGGGAACGCCCTTCAGCTAAGCCCTGGCTTAGATGTGTTAGATATGTTCAACAGCTGCGCTATTTTTTAAGCATAACAGCCATGACAGCTTTCAATTTCCATGCAGCCAGGCAGCCTCCCCTTTTTTCAATTTGTCAGCTGGAACATGCAGACGCATGGACCACGCCCACACCACAACACACGACGAACGCCCATCAGCTCAGTGGGCCAGCAATATTCTAATCCAATCGCAACATTTATCAGCACAAACCGATCAACATTGAACAACTTGTGTGACTTATGCATCAAAGTCAAGAGATGAGCCAACTGAGATAGTCATCCCCTGGGCAATTACTTCGCCCGCTCTCACGGCCCGCCTCTACCCCCCTTTGGTAAGTGCAAAGCGCTGTCATGAATTTTGATGAAAAATTTGTTATTGTTGTTGTTTTTTATGTAAATGCAGCATTAAATCAAATTCGAAGACAAGCCAACAATTTGATGCTGCATTGGGCAAAAGTTGACAAAAGCCAAAAGACCGTGCAAAAATGGATAACATAAAACAAAAAATAAAATAAACTCAAATAGAAACAAGTGAGCAAAAAGTTGTTTTAGGCAAACAGACAAGTGAATACCCTTGCGGTTCGAGAAATATGTTTAAATAATGGAAAAATGTAAGTAAAATACATAAAAAAACATTTTTCCCGATTTTTTATAAGTAATTTATAAATAAAAAATTTAAATACACGAAAAATTTCTTTATATTTAATTTAAATAAATATTAATAAATACTCCATATGTCCTTATAAATAATTTTTAACGATCTTGGGAGAACTTATATATATTTGCTATCAGCGCACAGCCCAAACGGATAGACATAGCAATCTATATTATTTACAAAACGATAATATAAGAGGCCTAGGAGACCACTAACGCATAATTTGGCTATAACTCAACTTAAGGTAGACATACTCCGAGGTCAGAGGGACTCTAAAAGCACCTCGCCATAACTAACTGAGATGTAAATGTACAGCGAGTAGCTAAAGTACCCAAGGCAAGAGTATCTGCAACACAAAAAAGGCAAAATCAAAAAATAAAATATATATCTAACAATTTTTGCAGTAATGGCTGTGCGCATATACAACAAAAACATAATTTTTCACTTGCGTAACCAATCGATTGGCATGTCCATGTCCTATCCCAGGTTCAGTTTCAGTTTCCGATATATGAACTCTAATGCCAAGCGTCGCTCGATCTATCGTGTGTGCGTGTGTGTCTGTGTGTGTGTGTGTGTCAAAGATGAGGCCACGCTGATAAAATCCAATCACTATGAATTTACGCTCCTTTACAGGAAATGAAGCGGAAGAAATGTGCAAAATGTATTGCCACTTCCCCCCAAAATTCCCCTCTTACTAACTCGCCTTCCGTTGGGGTTGTTGTCGGTCTGTCGGTCTGTCTGTCTATCTGTTTGTCTGTTTTGACTCTGTGCCCCAAACCAAGTTATTGCGAGTGCAATTCATAAAACAAATTGATATTGCCTGCTATTACACACGTCAAATGCCAATGACTCGCCGCGCCCCTCGCCCCTCTTCACGCTTCGCTTATAACCGCAAATTGCCACGCCTCCATCGACCGAATTAAATTAAATATTTACTCACACATTTCCATGAGCATTTTTATTTCACTTTATCGAATAGCAATTTGAATTTGGCGACATGTTTTGCTTTGATTAGCTTTCAACGTTGAAATAATTTGTGTCACACCCCAAATTGTGGCACAGGTTGCATGAAGAAATCAAATCAACTCTCGCTAATTATATGGCAAGAGTTCGCAATGGACTTGCCATCTTCGCCATCTCCGGGTCCGGGGCCATGTACTAGTTATAAAATAATTTCTTTCGAAATTAATAAATTGAAGCCTGTTGGCCGGACAGGAAATGATGGCCTTTTGCCAACAGCAGCAGCAACAGCAACAGCAACAGCTACATCAATTGGGGCGACTCCAGTTGGCCTGGTCAACAACGTCGTTCTCGTTCTTTCTCTATCGTTGGCTCTCGCTCTCGAAGTCAAGCATTGCGGACACGTCCTTCACTTGCATATCATAAATATATACTTGACAAAAATAAAAAACAACAATAACAACAACAAAGGCGAGAGCAGTGGCGTAGACGGAAAATAGTGAATATTTAAAATGTTTAAATACATATTTTATAGCGAGAATTTTTTGTTATTTAAAGAACTTTGTTGGTTTAAGTTTAAAATCATCTTCAAAATAAGCACAAAGAAACAAATAATACTAATATAATCTTAGAATTTTATTTATGACATTTTTAGATCATTTGTTTTTGTAACTTCCATAAATATTAGAAAATTCTTTGTTTCATTGACTTTAATTATTCAAAAAGATTTAATTTAACTCAGTAATTAATTATTTTAATATAAAATTGTATAAACCATCAAATATAGATATTTAGTTTAAAAACTAATATTCTAAAACTATTTCCAAAGTATAGATTTATAGTCTTTAGTACAATTCTAAGATAACTTTTGTAAAAATAGAAAATAAAATACTTTTTAAAATTTTTCTTTATCATTTTGCTTGCAATCTTAAACATATTCTTATCTTTTAAAGATTGATTAATATTTTTCCTTATTTATTATTAGCTTTTTAAGTTAATACGCTTTACTTTCCAGTCAAAACATCGAATGGTCCACCCTAATGAATGAAAGTACCTTTCTCTGTTTTCGGAACTTTTAGAGTATCGTTGCTAATAATGATTACCCAACAATTTGCCCACATTACAAAGAGAATACTTCTCAGCGTTAGTATGGCAAAAACGGTTGCAAGCACAAAACGTGAATCGAATGAATTTGGAACAATTGTAACGGTTAAGTGACGCAGTTCGTTGGCCTACACAATTCAACTGTCATTCATTAACAATCGATTAGTCAAACACTTTCCGCTTTGCCGATGCCACCATTAATTATCGTGCGGGCAACTCCCCCCTTGCAACCAACAATAATCTTTTCTCGCCACTGACTTTTTTGAGGCACTGTATGCTGTTATACATTGTCACTGAATGTCGCCTTTCCTTGGGTTTTTTGTTTTTTTTTTTGGTTTTTCGTTTGTGTTGCACATTCGAATTATGTGCGAGACGCCTCTCGTCACCCCAGAAACTGTATTCATTACGGAGAAATATGCAAGAGGCAGACTCATATTCACATCCAGAATACGCATTCACACTCGCAATTGTATGGCGCTGGGTGAGTTGGGTCTCTCCGTCTGACTCTCTATAATAACACACTGCCAACCCCTAATTTACCCTAATTTCTTAACCAATTTCGACCATTACGACGGGTGTGCAATAAAAATTAAAATCCCTGCCATCCCTCCTCATCGCACTCGAACACATTTTAGCCACAACATAACTCGTTCGCTGACTGCATTCAGCCTGAGTGTCGTGTCTGCCATAATAAACGCTGTCCTCTGCCCAACGATGAGCAGTCGCTAAAAACTACAACAAAAACACAAGGAATGTTGTGAGGGGATTGTGCCAAAGTGTGCTGACACAGGAACTTCAATTTTAGGTGCGCGTGTCGTGACACGAGTTGCAAAAAACTGTAAAGGTTGTTTCCTTGTCGAATTGGTGTGAAATAAAGTTAGGAATGCGAAGCATTTAAATGATGGTTGTTGATGTTTGATTAACGGAAATGAAGAATCAGGTTTTTTTATTTATTCTTTTATCTTTTAATCCAATGTATTGCATTAATAAAAAATCCTTATTATTGTTTTCGTATCAAAAAGCTTTTCTGTTGATATTAGAATATAATCTGGATGAAATTTTCGGTTTCGCGATTTTTGTAACATTTTGTGATGATAAAGTTTAAAATTTATTTTGGTAAAACTTTGGTTAGCATATATGACATATCTCAAAATATCGTGAATACAAATTATATCTTAAATCGGAGTATACTAAAACATGGCAATATTTCCCAACTCGCTGAAAGTCTTAGGAACTTAGAAGGATTTAGAAATATGAGCTAAAATAACATACATTATTTAACTATTACAAGTACAAGACAGTTAATCAAAAATCTATGTAAGCTTAAGATATTTTTGATGATTTTCCTTCAAGCTTATTTTCATATATTATAAACAGTTTAATCAATTCCAAAATCTAAACTGTCTCTTGGCAAATCAAAATTTCACGCTACCATCTCTGGTTTGGAGTAGATGGTGTAAGGGGCGATGGTGGGGGGGCATGCCACGCAACTTTGGCAACATTTGGCAGCAGCTGGTCAGTTGGTCAGGAGTCGTGGCGCATGATTGGCCACACAAACACGCAACTACTGTCAATTATTTGACTGCCATTGACGCACTGCCTGACGGACAAAGTGACGCTGAGCACCCAACCCCTGCAACACGCCCCCCCCACACACACCAACCCGCATCCTTGTTAGCCCCTTGATCCATGCAACGCTGACTTGAAACATTCTCAGTTATGGGCAATTCTCTTGACATTCGCACTGTCTAACTAGTCCGACTGTATGTCTGTCTGACTGTGTTTGTGTGTGTGTGTATGTGTGTGTATGTGTGTGCCTGTCTGTCTTGTTCTGGCAGTTTTGTTGGCTTGCTTGACTGGCCATCAAGTCGCTAACCGATGTCATCGTCCTTATCCTCATTCTGAATTGTATCCTGCACAGGTATGCCTCTCTCTATATGTATGTGTGTGTGTGTGCAAGGGGTCATCATTGACGCAACTGCGACAAATTTAAATGCGGTTTCGGTCACGACGCGACCGTCGACTTCTTTGCCTCCGTTGCGAGCTCTGCTTTTGTTGCACGGTCACCGTTTGCCGCCACGTTGCAGCAATCATCATTAAAACTTATTCAATGGCTTTGACAACCTCCTCCTTGCCCAACCTCTCTGCCCCTTTCATATTGCTTGTATTGCTTGGGGCTTCGCCTTTTGTGCGTCAAATAATTATTTAAATAAATTAAATTAAATTTGTACACGTCAAACATGTGTCGCAAACAATGCGCAGCTTGAATTGTGTTGGACTCCAACGTCAAGTCAATAAAAAATTTAACTCCCCTTTCCACACACACACACACACAATCCATCGTTGTTTGTGTGGCCGAAGCTGAGCAGCAACAACAAAAGTGACCCAAATATTTTGCAAGGACAATGCACTTGCACAATGAATACACTCACACAAACATACACAGTCAGACAGACTGTATAAGCAGACCATAACAGAGAAAAGGACAGCAGTTGAATAAAAAGGACACTAAAGTCGAGACAACCGCAGAGAGAGACAGCGTGCAGTATGTGTTGAGGGGAAGTGGGAACGGATAGTGGAAAAAGAATGATGCATGGTAATGGGCCAAGTAAATAAACAAAAGTAATTGCATAAATTTATATAAATTAATGGAAATGCATCATCCAAAAATGACACGAAATGAATTTAAAGCACAAAAGTTTTTCAAGCCTTTGATTTTTGGGGCTTTTATTTGGTTTGTAACTGAAGTAAGTGTGATAAATTCAAAACTTTGTGTAGTGAAGGATTGCAGAGAAATGTGAAATGTTGAATAAAATAATGATGGAATTTATTTTTAAGGTTTATATTAATATAAGAATATATTAAAAACTTTAAATGAATGAATTGATAAGAATAATTAGTTCTCGGTAAAAGGAAAAGTTGAAGAATTGTAAGAAGATTCGTTGTAGAAATAGTAAAAGTAGAAAAAAGAGTAGAGGAAGTAGTGAGAATAGTTTTAGTAGTAGCGGTAGTAAAGTGTAGTATTAGTATTATTAGGACATGAAGTTGAAGTATCAAAAAGAGTAGTACAATTTTTGGGAAGAGCTGAAGTTCTAGTAGTAGTAGTTATAGAATATTAAGTAGTAGAAGAAGTAGTTGTAGAAGTAAAATAAATAGTAGTAGCAGAAGTTGAAGAAGTAGCAGTAGGAGAAGAAGTAGCAGTAGCAGAAGAAGTAGTAGTTAAAGTAGAAGTAGTAGTAGAAGTAGCCCTAGTAGAAGTAGAAGTGGTATTAGGAGAAGTAGTAGTAGGAGAAATAGTTGTAGTCGATGATAGTAGTAGAAGAAGAAATAGTATAAGTAGAAGTAGAAGTAGTAGTAATTGTTGTAGAACAAGATGAAATAGTAGTAAAAGAAGTAGTTGTAGAAGTAAAATAAATAGTAGTAGAAGAAGTTGCAGAAGTTGTAGTCGTAAAAGTTGTGGAAGTAGTAGTAGGAGAAACAGTTGTAGTAGTATAAGATGTATAAATAGTAGTTGTAGAAGTATAAGTAGATGTAGTAGAAGTAGTAGTAGTAGAAGTGGCCGTAGTATAAGTAGTAGTAGTAGAAGAAGATTAAATAGTTGTAGAAGTAGGAGTAGTAGTACAACTTGTTGAAGTAAAATTCGTATAAGCTAAAGTTTTGCTCAAAAAAGATTTCATTTTGGTTATTAGGGAACCTTTGCGTTAGTCTTTGCATTGTTAATTAATTATCCAAACATCCCGCATTTATTCAAATCAGATCTTTTGTATCTTCTGTATTACACTTCTCGTTCATATGAAGATGTCAATTAAGTCATCATCGGAGATAAAAATGACAGATCGTTTGTCACAAACGACAGAGACGATGAGCATTTGAGTTCAATTACCTTTCTTAACATCTTGTTATGTGGGTAGTAATAATAATATTGGCAGTTTCTTTCTGGCATTCAAGAACACGCCCCTATTTCAGTTTCTTCACACTCATAGGGCTGAATTCGTTTTCTTTCTTTCCTTATCTTTTCTTGTTGTTGGTACGCAAAAAACCTTAGCGCTCTACCTGTTTTGCTGGGTAAGTCAGCCAATCAGCAGGCAGCTACAGTAGCTGGAAAATAAGTTGTTGCTATTCCCGCATATACTGTATATATATATGTATTTAGAATTATGAATGGTTGATGAAGAACCTGTTGGAATGTCTCCATAATTATAGTGCATACAACATGTTGCAAAACTGGAAAGAAGAAACATTTTCTATGTTAATTAAAAAACGCGTTCTTGTTATGCGTTAAACTGCATCACAATGTTTTCCAAATTCAAGATTTTGTTGTAATCTATCACATGTGCATATCGAAATCGGAAAGAGTTATCGAAATTTTTAAATAAACTTCTACTGCCTAGGGATTAGGCGAGCTTATGTTCCAAATCTGAAGTTTCTAGCCCTTATAATATCTGAGATCGACGCGTTCATACTACCGGACAGACGGACATGACTATATCGACTCGTGTGTTGATGCTGATCAAGAATATATATACTTTATGGGGTCGGGGATCCTTCCTTCTGCCTGTTACATACTTTTGCACACCACCATTATAACCTTTTACCCATTTTTAATAAATATAATGAAGACTATGTATTATTTATCCAACTATTCCAGTTACTAAATTCTTTTATTTTATAAAAGTTTTTTGGTTTATTTATTTTTTTTCTCTTGCTATTATTAACTACGGAAAAACGTTGTATACTCTTAATGGGTAAATCGAATCATCTGCCAACTATATAGTAGTCCGAGTTGACCGAGTTTCAGGTATTTTTAATTGCAATCTATCAATTTGCGGACTTCTGATTGATTGACAAACCATTTTATATTGACGTTGTTTCTATATGTGGATTGTCCTCATCAACATCATCATCATCATGGGAAGCAACGGCAGGCAATTAAGCCCAATGGGAATTGTTTGCGGATTTAGGCCTGTTCAATGGATGAGCGCTAAAAAAATGGTGTCAGCTAATTAAAAATGCACAAACCATGTAAAATTTACTGTGAACTTATGTGTAAAATCAATATTATGAGAATGAACAAATAAAAAATAAATAATTTAAGTGCTTAAATTTCGTGGCACTCAAACCATGCATGCTAGATAAATGATGTGAAATGAAATCAAAATAAAATAACTATACAAACACATAAATAAATAAACACACACACACACAGAGAGAAAGAGACAGAGAGACGAAATAAATAATAAATAATGTTAAACATACACAATTTAGTTAATATAAAACCCAATTAACCAAACGACAAACGGCAACAAGAACATCAACAACAATAACATGGGCATTAACAGCGTGCCTAAAAGAGACGAGAGGCAACGAGGCAAAGACCATTTAAAAAGCCATTGAACAAGCCGAAATGGCAAAAGAGCCGACCAGAATATACAGAACATAGAGCAGCGGATACAAAGAGAGAGAGAGAGAGCGAGAGAAGGAGCGGGTGGGGCGAACGTCCGACGATGCCATGAATGAATGAATGTCATGAAGTCAACTAGGACAAAGCATATAACACTCATTTATTAATGTACAATTTCAACAACAACAACACCATGACCCCCCCCCCCCCCACCAACAAGAGCACCAGCATAGCTCAGACGGAGGCCGGCTAGAGCGCAAAGAAGCAAAAGAGAAGAGCGCACATGTTACATTTTTTTTATATCGTAAGCTCACTCTCTCTCTCTCGCTGCCTAATCAATTTGATGCTCAGCATAGAAATGCATTTCATATGTAACTCTCTTGTTAAGCTGCGCTCGTAATAGCTCACGCTCTCACACACACACAAGCACACACGAGTAATAATAATGACATTGAAAACACTGTCCCGACGTCGTCGTCTGTCAACAGAATTGGGGCCAACTTTATGTAGTGTCTTTAGCCAGCGGGTGACTGTTAACAACAGCAGTTGCTGTGATGCTGGCGCAACTAAAAGAGAAGAGAGAGAGAGAGAGTGAGAGCAAGAGTGCAACTGGTTAACAACTGAGTATGTGACATAATGTGAGAGAGACAACCGGTTCATAACAGCCCTCTGCTGTTATTTCAACTGGCATGCCGCTCGCTGTGTCGGCATCCCTGTTCAATTGGAACTGGTTTTCGATTTGGATGCAGTTCTCGCCTCACTGGCTGCTGGGCTGCTTGTGGTTAACGATGGAATGCTGCCTCAACATTACAGAGGCTTCCCTTTAAACACACACACACATATGCATGCATATCTGTTTTGCAGATTGATGTCGACATTCACATCAATGCACTTATGCACTGTGAAGGATTCTTAAAACGTTTTATGTTGCTCTGCTATTAAATTCCATTTTTAATTGAAACAATGTGGTTAGTTTTTTTAATACCCTGCAAATAAATGAATTTTTTTTATTATTGAATTTAAAATGTATTAAAATTTCATAACGGAATATTTTTAATATAATTCAGAAGATTGTTTTTAAATGATATAGAAGAATATGAACATATAGAAAGAAAATATTTTTAACCACTTTCTGTATGCTTAATATTTTATGATAACTAAATTTAGAGCAAATTTAAAGAGTATTTTCTAGGCGAGTACTCCTTGGATTTATAAAACGAGCAATTTGACACCAACAAAAGTGCAAAAATTGTTACCTTTTTTTAAGCTAGTAAATATGCAATGGAAATTCGACATGAACATAATTATTTATTCATGCGTAAAAAATGTAATGAAGTTAATGAAACAAAAGGTTTTAAGAACTAAAGTATTATTTTTTAACAAATAATTATGATTAGGGCAAAATAATTTTTTTTTTCCTTATTTAAACATACAATGAGTGAATTAAAATTCAGCAATTCACTTAACAGAGATGAGGACTGAATAGAACCCCACTGCATGCTAAGAGCTGGCCCATCAATTTAAACGTTAATGGCTCGTTCGGGCTTGCAATGTAAAAGCGTGTGCGGATGCTGCTGTTGCTGTTGCTGTTAATGCTAGACAAATGGCTCGTTTTACGTTCAACGCTGCCATGAATTTGAAATGTTAATGAGGCGTTGGGTGTATGTGCGCGCTCTCCCAATGCTAGTGGGCATCTTAACAGACTGCTAAAAGCAAACGCTGCAGTTTATGGGCCTCTGTCACCGCCGGCTCTACCTATTCAAATGTATGAGCTTTCAAACTGTTTATGCTTGCACCCTAATGGCTTGTTTACTTTTGTGGTTTTGCGAGAACTTAGCGGGACCCTAAAAAAGAGTTGAGTGTTTCGTCAACATAAAGTTAATGTTTCATTCACGACTTTTCGCATTAACAGCTGCGAGCTGTATGAAAAATTTCCTTCCTTATTCTAATTGGCTCAGTCCAAACTTTAATATAAACATATATAATTGTCTAATTAACTATGCCGAAAACGAGTCGAGTCACTGACACCATAGCCAAACAAATAAAAATTCAACTCTGGCATGATATATTGTCGGTGTTTAATGGACGTACATACTCTACCGGAAAATGTATTTACTTTGTCATAATTAGCATACGTGCTCAGCATTTGAACTCCTAAAGGGCAGGCTAACAGCCAAATGTTATGAACTAACAGCTGCAGTTTACATGGCCACAATGTTTTATTTGATTTTGCCGAAAATGCACCTGCTACGTTGCTGTTGTTGCCAATAACAGTAAACTGTTGAGATATACATATGAACAACTTTACACACTATTTAACAGTTTGCTGCTCTGTTAGTTCTTACATTGTTTCACTTGATATTAGTCGCTCTCTCTGTTTTTATTGTTTGCTGGGTATTTTGATTGCAACTGTAAGTGCTTAAGTAAAAGGAAATTGAATTATGTAAACGATAAGCGATAGTTAACAGCGGCACTCTCAATCATGCTTCTCTCACGCTCAGCTGTGACGCCTGCGCTCTACACAAAACAAACCCCCTCCAGCACTTCTGCCGTTCGCCGGCTGCACTGTGTGTTGTAAACAAAAGTTGATTTTTTCCTAGGCGCTGCTCTCTGTTTGTTGCGCGCGCTCTTCTATTCGCTCTGCTTCGCTCGCTCGTGCTCTCTTTCTCAACATTTGTGCTGCTACTGAGGTGACCCAACCAGGTGCTGCTCTGCTGAAAGCGAATTCAGTTACTTCCGAAGTTTCAAAGCGAGCGGTCTACGCGTCGGACGGCGAATTTTCAATAAAACCAAACTCGTCGAGCTGAGCAAAAGTAGCAAAAAATAACGAAAAAAAAGCAAAACTTCTCTTCACCATAGATTGACATTCAGCCAATTCTAAACAATAATAATTCGCAATTGGCATACTATGTAAATATATATATATATAAAAAGCAAATTAAACGTTTAATACAAATAATAAATAATTGCGGTTTCATATGCAAATCCGTTAGTCAACAAAGCGCGCGAGTGCAGTTCGAAAATCAATTCGAAATTAAATCAAAACACACACACCCAGTCCCAAAAATCCCGTTACATCCTTTAACTGCGACGAGCAA
This sequence comes from Scaptomyza reducta, assembly GCA_035044485.1. Taxonomy (NCBI): domain Eukaryota; kingdom Metazoa; phylum Arthropoda; class Insecta; order Diptera; family Drosophilidae; genus Scaptomyza; species Scaptomyza reducta. Next base: position 977,108 of record JAWNNV010000606.1, read on the forward strand.
TTCGGACATTAACCGTTACGCTTACGCGGCTCTCGCCTAGAGTTGTGTTTGTGTCTTTGTTTGTGTGTGTGTCTGTGAATTTCAGTGCTTCAGTGCGCGCAATTCGGTGTTCCGTTTTACTTGTGTGTGCGTGTTATGACAGAGAGTTGACAATAGGCAAATAGGCAAATCATATGCCGCCCACGTAATGTGTGACGAAATTTAAATTCGCCATCTATGCAAATACAATTGCACAAATCGTAAACGTGTGTGTAACATATGTAAGTGTGTGTGCCTGTATATAGTGTTTGTATAGATGCTAGTTGGATATTCATGTGGATTACCATAAACATAAACAAAGGATTAGAAAGAAACAACAACAGAAGCTGTATCAGAAGCACCAGAAATATCTGAAGCGGAATAAAGAGCATCGTCAACCAGAAAAACATTTTTGGGATTAAGAACAACAGTAAAAAAAAGATTGCAAATATAAATATATATATTTTCAACATTGTAGTTGTTTCACAGGTGAGTTTTAGTTTAGTTCTTCACAACCCGGCACACCCCCCACCAACCCCCCTAACTGAACGCCATCACTTAAATGATGTATTACCTATGTTGCACTTGCGGTTTGCTTTGTGTGCGTGCATGTGTTTGTGTGTGTGGCATGTTTAGTGCAATCCATTATGCAGCTAAATGTATGTGCATAAAGAGTATTTGTGTGTGCATCTTATTTGCCACAAAACATGTCTCAACACAAGCAGCATGCACAGTTTACAGTTATTCCACCTGTGCCCAAACAACAACAAGAACAACACACAGCAAGCAGTAAATAAATAACGCATCCATATTCCATGGAATGCCTCTCAATCAGTTTGCATTTTTGTTAAAGGACAACAAAACCATACAAGTACAAATGTGTGAGTATGTGCCGAATATAATATTCACTTTTTCTTATGTTTTATTGAAATGTTCGTATTGTAATTGCTTAAAGGGATAATAGAGTTATTCCAGAGTTTGGATTTTTATAGAGCTAAAATTTCAATAGGTTTAATTTCGATTATTTTGCATGCTGTATAAACTAGAATTTATTTGAAACCTTTTGTGTTGCCAACTGCATCTCACAATTCAAATACCCATTGACATATTTATATATATATATTCAGGAAAAATCGTTGAACTGCACACAAAAATACATAAAATTTTGATAGTTCGTCGATGGAATAACCTTCATCAATAAAAATAGAAAGAGAGAGAGAGAGAGAGCAGGTGCAACAAAAGTTTTACACTCCCCCAACCCCACTGCCACAACGCTCAAAAGTTGCATATATTTTTGAATGTGCAACAACAACGAGAAACTTTTTGTCAAGAATATGCATAAAGCATAAAGCATAAAGCGAATAAGAGATGAGCGCACGTAAAAAAAAAAAAACTAATTGAACAATTTTTGGTATCATTTTTGGCTAACCCAATTTTTCTTTGTGTGTTTGTTTTTTTTTTTTTTTTTGCATATTTTGGCTTATTCCGGTGCGCGGCAAGAACAAAAGTGAATGCCACAAGTTTTGCCCGAAAGTTTTTGCGCACAAAAGGGGCAAAAGCGGAAAAGCTGACTACGATTTGTGCATGCTTTATTATTAAAAGGGAAATTGCATCGAAAAAGTTGTGTCCGACTTTTACAGATGCTTTTTCCTTTTGCAAATCGAAAATTTGACAACCTTTCTGTGATTTGTGCAACTTTGTAATTGGAATTTTTGCGCTGTCTTTCGTTTTTGGCGGCAATTTATTTATGTTGATTGACTTTTGAATGTTTGAAAACTAGTTGTTTGCATAAATAATCTATCTGAATTTATAAAATCTTTCGATTTTGAACTCCGATTGTTCATTTGCTCTTTCGAGTTTCGATCTGATCTTTTGGTTTTTATTATTTATACAAAATTGTATAAACTACTCACTTATATGGCCAGCATCTATGAAGTAATCCTCTTATCCTTTTCATGTTTTAATCAGTTCATTGTCAATGATGATTGATGTAGGTCGTCACACACACACACAAACACACACATACAGTACAAAGAAACAAATGTGGGCATTGTCAAAATATACATGTCTAGACTCCCAGACCTTATGAGCATTATTGATTATTGAGTTCGGCATCCGGAAAACTCTTTTTCCGCACCATTTCCCCTCACTATTATTCAACGTTAATGCTAGGGTCAAACATGCAACCCGTTCGCAATTTTCGAGTGTTTCCCGAACAACTTTTTTAATTACTCATGCACAGAGAAAAATCCAGTGGTTTTTATTATCAGATACTTGAATTTAATAGTTGAATTTTTCATCTTATTATTTTCACCTTTCCTTTTCGTTTGTCATATTTTACTTTTTCAGTAAGAAGTTTGTTTTTTCACTGTATTTATTTTTTATGATTATTATTTTGTTTTGCAGCCCTGTGCAAATATTGAAAAATTGGTCTGTTGCTACTGTTAAATATTTTAGCAGCTCCCGCCCAAACGGTTCCCAACAACCAGCACCAAATACACACATAAAAGAATAGAATCTGAAAATAAAAGGAAGAAAATTATTCAAAAAATAGCAGCACCCATAAAATTGGCGGAAAACCGAACGAATGAAAAAGCGGCCCAAGCTGAAATCCTTTTTTATTAGCCCTGTCTAACCAACGAGAGCGAAAAAAGCAACCAGTTAACCATGTGCTCGACCCTAAGTTACCCTGTAAACGGAGAATGCTAATTATGAGAACTTATTTACTTTTTCGTTCTGTCAAGAGAATACCTCATAGAATTCTACGAAATATTAGTTAGGTATGGTGAAAACACGTTAGATAGATATTATTTGTACAAAAAGAATCTTGAAAAGCTTTTCACATGCACCCTGGGGATATCACTTTTATACAGGGTATCCATACTATAAAAAAAACACCAACTACTCGACTGTAAATAAAAACGATTTTTTCGAAAAAATATTGACACAAAAAAACACAATGAATCGAAACACAGTAATAGAAAAGCAGCCTCAATGGGGAATATATGCAAAGGGGAACTTCAAATAAAAATATTTTATATATGGCAAGCAACATTTCCTGCAATCAATTTGGAGTTACACAAAGAAAAATGTTCAAAAAAAGAAAAGCAAAATTTGCGAAATTGAATAAAATTATGAAGATTATAATGTTAGAGAATCTAAAAACCCTTCACAGTTAAATGGAAACAAAAACTTTACAAATCAATTTTCAATACTCAAAGTAAATTTAATCGTGAGAATAAAATAGAACCAAAAACTTTACCAAATCAATTCAATACTCAAAGTAAATTTAATCTTTAGAAATAATGTTTTCGGTCTAGACATAAAATCTCGTTTTCATAAATTTTAAATCTTAGCACCTGTGCAGGGTATTCAAAGCGGAAACAAAATCAAATAAAAAAAAAATATATATATATATGTGTAGAAAAAGGTAGAAGCCATTTATATATTTTCGCCAAACAATTTTTTTGTCGCCATCGCTGTCTTTTGCGGCTATATATTGTGTCCCTCTGTGTGTGTGTCTCTGTGTGTGTGGGGGAGGCGTTGGTGTGGACTATCTGTGTGAGTTGCAGTAAATAAATATACGCGTATCTGATGGGGATTTATGGCGACGCGGCGCGTTTGCCCCACCGCAATGCACTTGTTGTTGTTGTTATCACATTTTTTTTTGTTTGCGTCCGTTTTGTTGTATCTTTTGCCAAGGACCAAGGACTTAAATAAATGATAGATTGAAATTTATATAGCCAACTACAGCAAACCTCACGCCAATTGCACATTTTTAGACACAAATTTCAACGTAAAAATTCAGCGCTTTGATTTGTTTTACTTTTATGCCCTGGCTAAAACACTTGGCTAAGAGTGCGAAAGAGCGAGAACGTGTTAGGTAACATGGAATACATTATATTTATAGCTGCAACTTTTCTATATAAATATAGTCGTACACTCTCTCCTCACTGAATTTATGAAATATGCGCCACAAAGTTTTTGTTTCGTTAGTTCAGTTAGTTTTTGGGCAAAGCTCTTAAATTCTTTATGTTATTGCAGGCATTTGTTATACCCTGAACCCATTGAAAATGGATACAAAGGGTATAAAGGTTTTATGCAAAAGTGTGTAACAGGCAGAAGGAAGCAACTCCGTCCCCATAAAGTATATATATTCTATATATAGTCGATATAGCCATATTCGTCTGTATGTATATTAAGAGACTATAAAAAGCTATGGAAGCTCGCTTTATCCCTGGGCAGTACAATTTTGTTTCAAATTTTCGATAACTTTCTCCGTTTCCGATATACACATGTGATCGATAACAACAAAATATTGAATTTGGAAATCTTTGTGATGCAGTTTGAAACATTAGACGAAATAATGACAAACTGTGAAAGTTTATTGAAATCGGTTGAGAAAAATCGGAGATATTGAACATTGAAGTTAAGTCAAGTATGCAATATGCGTACACACATACTTGCAAGCACTGACTGTACGCGCTAAGTATAGGGTTCAGAGTATCTTCTAGTCGGGATTTGTTCACCAGAGCCTTCTTAATAGTTTTTTTTATGATTTTTATTCTTTGGATAAAAATTGAGTTCTAAGTTTTGCATTTAAACCAAAAATAAACTACTGTCAGCTGGTTATTGGCACTGCCAGTTGGTAATCGAATTTGATATCTTAATGGAATTGAAGGTTTATTTTACACACACATACATACTAACATACAGTTGTCAATTGGCTGGCTCAACGCTCAGTTAATTAAATTTTCTTTTGCAATTTATGCTGCTGTAAATATTATGAAGCAATTTTCAAAGCTTAGAATGTTGACTAAAAAATCAATATTTATACTATGCTACAGCTCACTGAATGTTGACACAGATTTAATAAATGTTTAATATGCTTAGTTGGATTCTCGATTGCATTGGGCTATTGGCCATATTGCATATAGTTTTTAAATGTTGAGTTTTAATTTTCCTTTTTTTTTTTTGGGTATTTAATTTTCATTTGAACTGCACAAATATGCGCCTCAAATATTTTAATGTTTGTGTGCCATTTAATTTATAAAATTCCCAATAACTTTTAATGTAAATTGTGTGCATAATTTGCATATTTATATAAATCTCTTTGAATACAATCGCTTCACCTGCACTTAATTTCTATTGTTTCGTAATTTTACCGAAAAAACGCACAAAAATGCGAGAAAAAACATTTCGGTTTCATAATTAATTTTTGTGCTTTGCTTTGTGGCACAGCCGGCGGCTGCAGCGAACAACATAAAACGGGGCAAAAGCAAACGTATGCGAACGAGAGTTAAATTAAAATAAAACATGCATGCTTTTGTTTTCTAATAATGAAATTGGCCAACGGCTTGCACTAAGCTCGAATGCAATTTATGTGTGCCAATTGGGCAAACTGGCCATAAAGGGCAACTCAAATACATTTACAAATTGTGTGCGTTGCATATTGTAAAATTGATTTTTATTTTCTTTTATGTTTGTTTGTGTGTTTGGCCAAAATTCGTTGCACAAAATCAAAACAAGGTAAGAATGTGGTTTATTGCAATGAAATATGAAAACGCAGCATGAGTGGAACGTGCAAAAGAATTTGTGGTCAAATATTCGAAACGCAAAACACGGAACGGAATTGCAATCGAAAATATTAACATTACTTTATTTAACAAATATTTTGTAATCTAAACCAAACTCTTGCAATCGAATAACTTCATTTCTTATCGAAAACTCAGCAAATGGTTAAAAGATTGAATTTGTTTTAAGGGAAGTTGGTTAAACGCTTGAAAAGCAGCTTAATTGCATTTATTCGTTTTGAGCTGAATTATATTTTAATTGAATGCGTACTTTACGCTCGTACGCTCGAAATTAAGCTTCTTAGTTCAGTTCATTTATGTTTTACAACTTTATATATGTACAAACCTATTGTTTCGGGCTTTGTACCTTTTTTAAATGCCAAAAATTAAGCTTCTTTTTGATGTATTAAGCTGAAAATAGCTAAATTTCATGAATTTTGGATGCTTTTACTTAAATATTGTAAATATTGAATGCTGTGTGGTCCTAAAACACGTTTAATATGCCAAATACATAGCTGCCAAAATAGCATTGAGCCAAAAAAAAAAGAAGTCATCCGAAGGACACATAAGCGAAATAAGCTAAATATTTAAATAAAATAGCAGACATATCTATTGCTTCAATAAATATATGCGAGACAATCCCAAAAGCCCAACACACACACACAGAGTTATTTGACTTGATGTGTGTGGTTTTTAATGTTTTTTTTTTTTTTTTTTGGGGTGCACCACTCAAATGTTAATTTCATTTTCCGTACGCCTTTTGTCTGCAATTTCTCTTGGCGTGCGTTAACACACACACACATACACAAAATATAAAGGAACAAAAAATTATATTCGTATTTAATTTCAATTTCAAAGGATTTTCCATATATTTATTCAAGGACTTTATCTTAAGCATAAATTACGGGCCAACGAACGAACGAACGAACGAACGGGTGCGGGTCCCATTTTGTATACCATGTCTCGACTCGACTTCAGCCTCCAATACTGCGTTCCTTTATCTGTCTTTCACCTACTTTCTAGCCAGGCATAAAGGTGGCCACCATAGTCCTTTTGCCAAACATGACGGTACTGCTGCTGGTGCTGCTGGCTGTGTGTGTGTTTGCCAAACTGTGGCTGCCAGGTTATCTTTTACAGTTTCTTCTCTCTGGTTCTGTGTCCTGTACTGTCGGCATTCTGTCTGCGTGTGCATTTGGTTTTCATTTACATATGAAGCTCCTTAATAATCCTTTTGTGCAGCAGTCAGCCTCGAAAGGCAGCCAGGCAGGCAGTCGCACGTGCATACATTTCGTTTTCCGCTCAGTGCGTGTAAGGAAATGTTTAAATATATGCAAATCCAGTTAAGTGTAATCATTTAGCGCAAAAGTACAAAAAAAAAGAAATGCTTCAAGCCAACAATAAAAGCAAAACTCAGAACTCTCCCTCACCCTCTTGTTCTTCATTCACTGAGTAGCTGGCAATTGCGTCAAATTAGAATTTCAATGCAATACTAATACAAAAGGCGTTGCCAACACAAACACCACAATAACAAAGTCAAATATGAATAAGAGAACAAAATTACTTATGAATACAGCTTTACAATTTTGTTTTGGCCGCTAAAAGTAAATAAATATACATGCGCATAATACAAGTGCTGTTTTGTTCATTTTTTATTTTATTTTGTTTGTTTTTTGTTGTATTTTTTTGTGATATATTCAAAAATGTAAATGCTATTAAAAAGTGCTGCCTACTTTTTTGGGTGGGTATGCGACATGTGATTTCTTGTGGCGTTAGGGCGTATAAGACTTTAAATATATTATTATTTTTAAATAACTTTTCAATGTTTAATATAGGAAGTGCATGATTTTTGTATAACCAAAAAATATATTAACATTTTAATATAGTTTATACATTAAATAAACACTTGCACTAAATGTTAATATATGTTATGTGTATAATTATAATTTGTATTTAATAAGATTTTTATACAATATTAATAATATTTACAATTGAATTTAACAGCTGTTGCTATTTTAATTTGATCTCTCATAATAAAACTGATTAATAGACATATTGCTGCAGAAAGTATTTCGCACTGGCTCTTTGTACGAATTGCTTGAATACGACTTAATCCTCTATTTACATAATATGGCATCGCATGGCTGTCGCCATTTAAATGCGCCATATGCTGTTTGGCAATCAATTAAAATGCGTGTGTGTGTGTGCACCCCTAAGATGCGTGTATGAAATAGGGGGGAAAAAAGCAATGCTCGTAAAAATTTACACTCAGACATATGAAATATACAAAAAAAAAAAGAAAATAAATGCAAGAAAATAAAAAAAACATTGACACACATACTAGTACACACATACTTATGCACAGACACAAACACAAATACGAATTACCAAGTGTAAATAATAATAAAAATTGCAAAGAAAGAGAGAAAGAAAGAGAGAGAGAAAATCCATTAACGCTTTGTGGCAATGCATTTAAGCCGCCTCATCCGACTATGTTGGCGTTGGCGTTCGCCGTTTGTCGTCCGGAGCTGTAGCTGTAGATGTAGCTGGAGTTGGAGCTAACGAGCAAAGTTAGTTTAAATTCTAGCATAGACAGAAAAAAATATATTAACTCAAGATGAGCGAGCTAAAATAGCAGTTACCCTACGAAAGCAAAATCTGAAATCTACAATTCGAAATAGCTGTAAAGCTTGTCTTTGGCCCAACTGATTATACCGTTTGGTGCACAGTTACGTGCTACAGGGTATAATTATGTGGCAAGAAAATGTGAAATAAAAATAAAATGTTATACATAATGAATGCAAATGCTTTTGCGCTCATAATTTCATCATCATCGTCGTCACCGTCGACGCCGTCGCCCAGCTTTAGCTGTGCAAATCATCATGAGAACGAGATGATGATGCCCATCTTTGCGGTGAGTTGCTGCAGACTGGCTGATGTTGCTGCGGTTTGGTTAGCAGGACGTTTCATGTGTCTGCAACGGATATGAAGGCATCACAAACAGGCTGAAAGAGAGAACCGAACCGAACTGAACCGAGGCAATGGAGGAGCCAGGACGTTTTGCCTACTTTTCAAAAACACACGGGCATAAGGATAACAACCTCTTAACCTAGTTTGGCTGCGTCAACCGGCGGCATAACAACTGTGAACCAACTACAGACAGTCGGCCAGTCAGGCAGCCAGTCAGACCGTGTTGGTCCTGTAGCTGATCCTGGCTGGTATTTTAAATTGAACTGTGCGCATTTGAGCGTAAACTGACAGCTTGGAAAATCGAAAGCAAAATAAATTGTCTAGTGAACTTGGTGGTCTATGCGTTGGCAACAACAGCTGAGCCGTTTGTTGCCTTCGGGGCTTACTGTCCGACACGGAAAGGCAGTCAGCCTCGTCCTTCGTCCTCAAGCTTATTCTCATACAGGAAGTGGCTCTTAGCTTCGCATGGCTATTAATTGAAATTCGTTGTGCTTCTGCTGTTACGCTTAAAGTTTTTGAAAAGCCATAAGCATGGGCACGGGCTTCGGCCAAGACCAAACTGGACCCATACCATGCTGTGCTTTTGGCCAGAGTGTCATACGCAGCCTGGGCCTTAAAGAACATTAGAAACAGGCGGCAAAACTTGTCCACTCACTCATTCGCCATCTAACTCTCTCTCTCTCTCTCTCTACACAGCGAAAAATCATGGAAGTGAAATAGAAATTGTTTAAAGTATTCCAAAATCGAATAAAAAAAATATTAATAATAGTATAAAATCCAATTTTGTGTTCGAAAGTTTTCCTTTATAAGCTTAAGTATTTCAAAAGCTAACAAACAAGTCTAAAAATATTCGAAACTTGAAGATTAACTCGTTAGTAAGCTAAGATTTATATTCCATGACAGTGTTTGAATCGTTTATATGTGATTTTAGTTTGTAACTTTACCGATATCTTGATTTTCTCTTAGTGTAACACCTCCCACACAGACACAAACACACACACACACACACACACACAGTCTTGCACGCATCTACACTTATGTCAACTATTTAACTAAGTCCCCATACCCAACCAAACGCTCATTTGCATATATATCATCGTGTAAAGTATATCCTTTTGTCGGTGTGCCGAGTAGCCATACGGGTCACATCAAAAAAAAAAAATATCCTTTCCCTTACATTTGCATATCTATGGTCGAGAGAAGCTACTAGTACTCAACTCACATTTTAACTAAGATAACCGGTTTCTGTTGTTGTCGGGCTTGGCTTGTTAGCAACAATAGTATCTGTGGCCTTGATGACGTTGCAATTGCGTGTGTGTATGTGTGTTTGTGTGTGTCGAACCAGTAAAAAGTAACCAGTTACCTGAACAGACAATAGGTTTTGTATTTGGGCTAGATATCTGAAATGCGTTTCTAATGATGAAGCGCCTCTGTTTGATTAAATTAGGCATGCAAAAGGGTTCCGTTTCGGTTTGGCGTTTGTTCACTTTAGGGTTAAATAAAACTAATCCGGTGACAGATGTAGATGCTGGCTATTATTTTTTGTTTATCTTTGGATTGCAGCTGCAGGAGTGTAACGTCTATGTTTACTTGAATTAAACCAACCAACTTTTCTAACATTATTTCTTTTGATAATAAATCCTTTTCATTGTTCTTACGCTGCTTACAGTTTAGCTTATCTTTTTTATCAGCCAAGTCTTAAAATTATTTTCCTAATATTTTCGTGTTTTCTAAACAAACTTAAAAAAACAAAAACTAAACTATTCGTCTTATGCTTGAACACATACTTGAAATGGCTACTAGACATAACACCAATGAAATCGAAAAGTTGCCACCAAGTCAGCTCACCTGCTGCTTGGCCCCCCTCTCAACCCCTCACCATACTGGAATTTACACAACTTGCGTAGTTAAGTCTGATGCGCTCCTTGTGAAGGGGTTTTACGTCTAGTTTTTCCCAGAAACTTTTCTCGCACAGCGGGCGTCCTTCGACCGGGGGTCGCCTTCATGCTGGCGAGAAAAACTTTTTCACTAAACCATTCACACAGTTATGTGTGTGAGTGTGTGGGTGTATGCGTGTATATATCTGCTACTTTTGCTACTTAAAGTTTGCTTTTTGTCTTTGCATATCAATCTAGCTAAAAAGAAAAAAAAGGTAACAGCAAAAAACCTGGCAAAAGGAAAGAAATAAGGAAGAGAAGATTGTGGAAAAGTTGACGGACTTGGGGCTTTTGCTATCCAAATTGTGCGCAAATTAATTGAACGCAAAGAACGCAGCAGGCAAACATTGTCAGGTAGATTGGAGCTCCCTCCCCCTCTCTCACTCACACTCTCTTTACCTGTTTCCTGATCCTGCTTGCTCTGTTTGCTGACCAAACGCTTTGCATGTTCAACTTAAAACGCTTGCCACCAGTCCCAGTGTGGGTGGGCAAAAACAAAAAAAAGTTTTCTTACTTGTTTTTGCCACTCATATTTGTTGTTGTTGCCTTACACGCTGCGCGTCTGTGGCAGTCCTTGGGCTTCACTTCTCATCTCTCTCTCTCTTTGGCTGCCTGTCTGCCTGCTAATCCAGGACAATAAGTGTTTGTCGTTGGGATTTAGACAATTATTCACGTTAAGTTGACGTCTGAGACGGGGCACACCCAGGAACACTGACAGTCAGCCTGCTGCTCGCTAACGTTTTGTTATATTCAAGACTTTGGCTTTGGCTTCCCCAACGAACGTTTCAATTTGTCCCGGTTTTCGGTGGCTCTCAATCCTCATTCCCCATTCCCAATACCAGTCACACACACACACACAGTATCCAATCGCAGCCTCTTTGTTAGTACCACATTTCTTTTGGTTTTTTTTTGTATTATAAGCGCATTAGGTTTTAAGGTGTCAGCAGTGGCACTCGCGTTGATATGTCATCTGGAAGTAATTTTTATTTATTCGCGCGCTAAGTCGTCTGGCAATTTTATGATGACATTTCGTTTCCAAGGATTTTCGCAAAATTCGCACATATAAATTTTAATATATATATATATATATATAAGCATTCAAACCCTCATGAAAAGAGCTTTATTTGATTTCGTCGCCACAATAAAAACGGGGAGCGAAACCAAAACCAAACGGAACCAAACCAAACCGAACCGAACCGAACCGGGTGTTGAACATTTTTCTCTTTTTACGCACTGACAAGTGTTCCCTATTGACTTGCCACACCCCACCGCCCAAGCAATTCCTGTGTGCTTCACATGTGCCGCCCAGTCTCTGGTCACGTACCACACATAAAAGTATTTACAAATAATATTTCCATATGGTAAGACGTGACAAAGACTCAAATTAGCGCTGCCCGTTTATCTCGCTGGGTCCAGCGGGCCACTGGCTTTCCCCAAAAGTTTCCCTCCAAGCCAGAAACAAAAATAAAAAAGGCGAACCTGCAGGTTCGCTCCATAAACTTCCGGCCATAAAGCAAAAATGGGGAAAAACTCTCGTTAATATATATATTTTTATATATGAACGTCCCCAAAAATGGAATGTTTGTACATAATTTTAATGTTTTGTGATTGAACCTTTCGGTAAAAGTTTTTGCGTCAATAAAAATTAAATGCTCCCTCCAAAGAAAAATTGCGTACAGAAGGAGGACATCAATTTAATTTCATGTTTGATTTTTTTACGCTTTGGTCTGGTTTTTTTTTTGGTTTTTTGTTTTTGTACAGTTTATTTTGTGGTTGTTAATAGTTGATTGCTGTTTGGCAGCCAACGCATTTGTTGCGGTCGCTTTGCCCAGGTTTTTGGCATTGAAATTGCCGGTTAGCGGTTTTAATGACTGCATTTGGCAGTAAAGTTTTCAAGTTTAATGACTCAAATTTGATGTGCATTTAGCTCTATATGTATCAAAAATATATATAAATGGGGCGTTGCCACTGTTTTCTTCTGTTCTTCCCTAATGTTCGGTTTTTGCAACTTGCTTTCACGAAAACAAACAGCTTTAAATGTTATTGGTGAAGAGTTGTTTTCGGAGTTGTTAAAACTTTTATTGCAACTAGTCGATGTTCAAGTTTTTGCTGGAAGCCAAAGTGCTTGCAATGATTGATGCATTATTATTATTGTAAAACGCTTAAAGCAAAGAAAATATTGAATACAAATTAAGCTTAGCAAGAACAGATTGAAAATAAATTATGAAAACAAACAAAATGGTTTATGTTAAGAAATGCAATCTATTAAATTGAAATTTAAATGCTGGAAAAAGTCATATATTTAACTTTAAGCCGATTTAGAAATTGAATTTACGGCTTTGACTCCATTTAAACATTTTACGTCTTTATTTATATACAGCTACACCTTATTTTATTTTTAGGATTTACACAACAAGCTTGTATGAGAACTTACTAACAAAATACGCATTTATCATACACACCAACAAACACACACACACACACATACACAACGAGTTTATCTAACAAACGCCTCTGGTGATTTGATTTCAAATTGAACACACATACAGACACACTTTTATGCAACATTCCCACAAACCCAATCAATTTCCCCCCTCCGCAGGCTCTTTAATTGTATGCGCACACAGCTTTGGCTTTATAAGTCGTCTGCCTTACATGACTTTTTTCTTGCCTCCCCTTTGAACACAATTTACCCTTTCGTACATACACGTGTGTGTGTGTGTGTGTGTGTGTTTGGTTGCCTTGGCTTACCTGTCGTTTTGTAATGCAAATCTTTTGCTTTCATCTGCTTGTTATATATCGCAAGCTATTAACCAAAAAGCCAGGCAGCAAAAAAGAAAACAGAATAGAATGTGCTCGCATTTCTATGCCACGCCCCCCAACGCCAGCCCAAATGTGTGTGTGTGTGTGTTTAGATGTTTGCATTTGAATCATTCGTTTGTGCGAAATCAGATTAAATCGCATAATCGAATATATAAACGATGACAAAGACTGATGCAAGCAGATAGAGGGCCACGCAACCAATCAGACAACCAAACAGCAACCAGTCAAAATAAGAAATGTTGTACAAAAAAAAAAAATATATATATATATATGAAGAAATTATGTTTCATATAAAAATCAATAGCGACGTATTGAAAATCCTATGCACATAAACCCAAGCACGTACAGAACGTTCTCTAAAAAAAGAACAGTGAAGAAAAAAAAGCCTCGACAAAACCACAGCCAGCCACAACAGCAGCACCAAACTTATCCCAGACACATGCGGCAAATACTTTTCAAAGTGAAATCTCATGCCAGAAGAAAAGAAAAAAACCCAAAGAAGAAGATATACATGCATTGGGGGCCCGGCAACAAAGTAGTCAACAGAAGGGTTGTAAAACCAGTTGAATCTTTGGCTTAGTTTTTTTTTTTTTTTGGTTTTCTTGTGTTTCAGCTGATCTGAAAAGCCAAAGTTGTAACAATGACACTAGCTGAAAGCAGGTCTTTTGATTAAGCTTGTGCAAAACTTAAAAGTTATAAATCAGCTTCGATAACAAACAGTTCGTGTTTAGAATTGCCTAGGTAACTTGAAAAAATAGTTCTGCTTAACATTGAAGTTACTTTTCAAGCGATCATCGAGTAAAGGTTTATTCATACAAATATAAAATGTTTTCCTTTGCATAATAAAGCCAAAAAGCATTTGAACACCAATTGTATTTAAGTTTAAGCGATATTTGTTTTATTTAACATTTCTTTACAGATTAATTCGAAAATTCCCTAAGCATTCAGTGTCATTTTGGCTTAAATTTGGTAGCAGTTGGCTTTTCAGCTGTTTGCCATTGTTGAAAATTCAAATTAACCCAATCATAAAAGCCAAGATGAGACAAAGTCGATACCTATTTTGACAGCACTCCCACTTTTCGCGCCCCTTTCCTCCCCCTGTCGCTGTTCTGTCCCCAGCCAATGGCATACTTTGTTTGCTCACACTTTGTACCACATTTTTAACTTCAAATTAAGTTTGTGTGCACGTCGCAAACACAACAACAACAACCACTGCTCAAGCTGAACCTTTTTTGCCTTTGATTTTTCTCGTTGGGGGGGGAGGTTTTCTTTTTTTTCTTTGCTTGCACTTTTGGCAAATGCCGCAGACTCAAGTGGCCACAGCAGCAGCAGCAGCAGCAGCTTCAAGCTTCTAGCTACTCGAGGCTGTGAAAATAGTTCGTTAGCCTTTCAAAAACTAAATTGTATTTTTCCCCAAAAAAGGGCAGGCTTGCAACGTGTGGCACGGTGTGGGTGATTGGTTTGAGCAGCAGCAGCAGCAGCAGCAGCAGCAGCGACCAAGTAAAACCAAATTATTGGCATTTATTTTCTCATTTTGAGTTTGAGTTTTCTGTCGACAGCAACTGAAGCATCTAATGCGCTTTGGCTGCCAATCGGTATGGATTGAAGTGTGTGTAGTTGTGTGTGTGTGGGTGGAGGGGGGCTGTTTGTGTATGTTGCCCATTTCAATGCTTCTAATGCTGCCTAATTAGCAGCTTGAATGCGCTAAGACTACAAAGCAGCTGTGTAGGTAATGGAAAACTTTTGGCAAATTGAAAATGCGCAAAATGACTTTGACCAAATATCCCAAAATGCCAATTGGGCAAGTCACAAAAGCAGCAGCACAAAACTGCTGACTAAGCAAAGTTGCCCCGATGAAATACTCCCTGTGAAAAGGTATCAATGCGGGGATTGTTTCTGCTTTCTCTCATTGTGTTTGCTGTGTGTGAAAATCATACAAACTGTTTACCTAGATCATTTTTGCAGCAGTTGTGTGTGTGTGTGTGCATGTGCGTGTGCGTGTGTGTGTATGAGAGGGATAAATTAAGTTGCCGAAGGATTAATCAATTTGGGTAGCCCTATATCAAAACACATGCCTCACTGAACTGCATCCAATTTGCGCATGTGATCAATGATGATGATCGACAATAATACTTATACATATATCCATAGATGCGTATGTTTGTGATTGTTCCTTTTATTCGGTTGTTGTTCTGGGTTTAGTGAAACGGAAACGCTGCAGATGTTTCAAATAGTTGAAAGCATTTAGCGAAAAGAAAATTTAGCTCCGCTTAGGGGCTGCAAAATTGCAGTGTAATGTGGTGTTGACAGATTCGTTCCACCTCTTTTTTTATGACTATTCGAACCAAAAAAAAACATTGCATACTATTCTCTTAGTTGATTGCTTAAGGCATTTGGGAATATGTGGCTGGAAAGCCTATTCTATTAGATGCTTGTGCAAGAACCCTTTGGGAATTCGGTGCCAACATGATGATTCACTGTATGTAGAGCAGCATATTTCAGCACATATTGTGATTTATAGTTATTCGCTTTCAGCAAGATGATGAAGAAGATATCCCATTTGCAATTTGTGCCACGTTTATGCCACTCACCTCGTTAATCCATATCTTGCGCCATTAACCCCGCAACCCGCTATCGCTCTAATCGTAGTCTTACATTTTTTTTATGCCTATCAATGTCTTGGGTTGTTGGCTGCTGCTCCTTATGGGGGCCAACCTTTAAAAACACTTTTAATTGCTTGAACTTATTAAGCAGCTGCCACTGCAACAATAAACTTGTGGACCTGCAACCAAGCAGTGCACAGGCAACAACAAGAACAGCAACTACTTTGTGTTTGCTTCATATCCTTCAAAAAAAAAAAGAAGAAAAAAAAAGTCGAAGACGTTGCTAAACTTTGTTGTTGCATAGACAAAGAGTCGTAGGGTCTAGAGCTGAGTTTTTAGCCTCCGCCACAGACAAAGAGCTAAGGTCAGCAACTTTTATTTCTTGGCCAACACTTGCGAGAGCACAACGCTTCTTGTTGCAAATGGCCGGGCCAAGGAGCTGCTATTCCGATGTGGGGAAGGAAGGAAGGTTCGCTAGCTGAAGTGGCTCCAAGCATCATCATTGTTGCTGTTGTTGCTGTTATTTTTGTTGTTGTCTGACAGCGTTTGCTTATCTTTTTTATTGTTCTTGGCCAACATCGAAGCAAAGTCTGGAGCTTGGCTGCATTTTGGCATTTTGCAACGTTTTTTGAAGTTTAATGCCAGAGTCGTGCCTCATATTTCGATGGAACAATAGACGACGCCGTCGACGACGATGACGACGACGGCGACGACGACGACGACGACGAAGAGCAAGGCGTGACAAAGGGGGCGGAGGTGTGTATTTTTTTTTATTTTTTCGGTGGTTGTTGCTGCCTTTTTGCCTTAGCCTGGGTAATCCGCCTCAGTTTAGCACTTGAACAGCGTCCTCAGTTGAGGCTCAAGCTCTGGCTCTTTGGTTGGCCAGGGTGCACGGATTTGTATATCGTTGTATTGTTCCTGCTGCTGCTGCTGCTGGTGATGCTGCCCCCCATTTCAACACGCGGCGATGCGGCTGCAGATTGAGCTAAAGTTTCTGTTGCCATTAACCAGTCATTGTTGTTGGTGTTGGTGTTGCTATTGTTGCCGCTGGGAAGTGTGAACATTTTGGGCAACACTCTCAGGTGGTTGCGAGGCGGCGAACAGCTCGATGCTGCTGCTGCTGCCGCTGCCCCCGCCGCTGCTGCTGCTCAAAAGGTGTTGGTAATGATGATTTTGAATTATTCATGATTCACGACGATTGAAATTATTTGCGCGCCCCGAGTACGCTCGCTCTCCTGGTTCGTTTGACTTGGTTTGGTTGGGTTGTTGGTACGCTGTTCGTTGTATTGTTGTTATTGGCTTGTGTGTTAAAGTTTTGCGCGTGTTTGCCAGCGTCGTGGCACTTATAAGGCCTGCCACAACAATGCCCCGCATTATGCGAGAATCGAGTCAGCAACGAGCCAACATCGCACATCCCAAGCCTTGTGTCTTTTACGTTACCTTTTGCTTGCTTTATGTTAAATCATTCAAATTGAAAAACTACAATAACAGCTGAGGGCCACAACGACGCTGACGACGACGACGATGGAGACGATGTGCCAATGTTTGTCTAAAGTCTGTGGCTGTGGCTGCGACTTGGGAAAATTGGAATGTTCTCAGGGGAGGAACACACAAGGAAAAGAGTCTGCAGAACAGTACGACTTATCGTATGGGGCGCAAGTGTCATTTGAAATATGCTGATGTGCTGATTGCGTGTGTGTTTGAGTGTGTGTGTGTGTGTGTGTGCGTGTGTGCATTGCTTGCTGCGGGTTTTCCTTGAATTGAGTTTGCCACTTTAGTTTTTAGGGAATGCTCTTTGTTCTGGCAGGAATTGTGTATTATAAATTTTGAGTTGGGTTCGATAGTTGGTTTTGGTTTTGCTTGGCCACCTTTTGTTTTGTCTGGCCTCGGGTCACCATTGAAAAGATGCATCTATATAATTATATGCCTAGGTTGGGTTTGTCACACCTTCCAGCTAATCCATGAGCTAATCCAGTTCGCCTTTTGGCCATTGAAACTGTTAAACGAAGCATTCGAATGTACAGGAAATGCAGACTTAATTTTTTATTATTTTTTTTTAGCAAAAACTCAAAAGAGGAATGTAAAACATTTTCGTCTTGTACTGCCTGTAGACATTTTAAATTCAACTTTTAAAACACTTTTCCTAATTCTCGAATATTTTCAAGAGTTTTTCTTCATGCAAGTATCGAAATTTGTTTTCAAGTACATGTTCAATAATGATAAAGTTTACATATTCGACTTGGAAGAGAGGCTGTAAAGTTAATCTTAATCTTGAATTGCAATCACACTGCATATAATTTAATTTATGTTATTGGTCCTCTTCTTCTCACAACCTTTTAACCTCAAGGTGTTTAGTTAGCTTATACTCTCACACATGTTTATCTTCGAATGCGCAATGAATGCAACATACTTATAAAACCAATTATCTGATTTATAAAGCACTTGCTGTCGACACTTCTGCAAGTCACAAGCAAACCACCTTCCCACAACAATACGAAAGTCCTGCCCTACTATTTTCAGTTGTTCTATGTTGTACAACAATCAAGAAATACGATACAAAAGATCTGCCTTGAGTAGAGTTCAGTTGTGTGTACTTCCCACAAATTATCACAAATTAGACGCAGCTCGAGATACTATAGAGCAACAAGACACGATACATTACATGGAATCGAGCACATGTTTCAATCAAATTAAATTCGAACTCTGGCCACACTCACGCCAAAAGTGCCCAGCTGCCAATACATACGTACATAGAGTTGATGGCACATAATTTTGCACTGCACTGCACTGCGGTGCGATGCATGCGAAGTGAATGATGATAGCGCAACAGACAAGGTGAGGTTTGGGTAATATTAGCTAGCTCGACCGATGATGCCTTCCTCATAACGAACACGTACGAACAATTCGCAGTCAACCCAGAGGCTCTCCTCACTCGATAGAGGTGCTAATGCTGATCAACCGAAACTGATACCAAAACAGAAATAATGCAAAGAAGCCAGCAACAAGAGCAAGAACAATAACAATACTCCCCGACACTGGCACTGGCCACTTTTTTTTGTTTTGTTTTTTTTTGCTATAGTTTTTGAGCTGCACACAAAAATTAAGTCAGAGTTGGAGTCGGGTCCAGCTAAAGAAGCCCAAACAATGCAGCCGACGACCGGTCGCAACGCCCGCTGGACGTGTATCTGATGCGGCAACCTCAACTTCCAAAAGCCCCTGTCCACTGTCCACAGTCCACAGTACCCAGTTCACAGTCACAATCCCAGTTCGTAACACAAATCATCTTCCAGCGCTCACGAAATTGTTGCGCAAAACAACAACAACAAAAAGGCCAACAGAAATCAGAGTAAAGAGCCAAAGCGTGAGGCTGGCAAAACAAAAGGAGGCGTTGGTGTTGGTGTTGGCTGATTGTTGTTGCCAGTTGTTGTTGTTGTTGCTGCCAGTTGTTGTTACCTGCAAAAGCTGTGCTATGGCTATGGCCAAACGATTCGCCGGGGCCTGCAGTATGTGTGAACTGGTAAAACGTGACACATTTATATCACTTCGTTTGAATCACAAAATAATAATAAATATAATAGCAACGCCGCCGCCGTCATCGTCGTCGTCGTCGTCGTCGTCGTCTGCGATTCTCCCAGGCTCTCCAGACAAACTCTCTGCCGTGCCCATGTGCACAAAAATCCACAAAATATACATACAAATATACGTATGCACATACTAAAATATGTATAGTTAGTTACTGCTGTAGAAAAGTTTTGATCTGGGCAAAAATCGACATTTGCTGCCTGGCAGCTAAAAACTGCTATGAAAATTTATAAATTCTGCTGGAATGTGTTGATAATCCATGCTATACCCTGTAGCCTCTAGCTAGATTTATATATATATATTTGCATATTGTAGATAGGGTTTTCGGTTCATTTTTCTATGCAAGCAATAAAGGTAGTTTTTGAGGAGTTGGCCCTGGGAGGCATTGAATTTGGGATTGTCGAAATGTGCAACAAGTTTAAATTGCTGACTTTTTGTTTTTTTGTGTCAAGGAAGTGAGTTAGATAGAGTTGCAATAGTTGATGGAAATCGTTGTTTTAGCTTAATAACTAATATGAAAGTTTTCAATTATAAAATCCATATAAAGTACATAACATCCAGCTGATAAGTATATCTCTCTTAATTTGCCAATCGTAGGGCATTCTAAAATTGGCTCAGACACTTGACTGGCCAACAAAAAAGTGGAGTGAGAGGTTTTTTCTTATTTTGTGGGTTGTAGCTGCTGTTGCTGGCCCATTTGACAATATACGAAATATTGCACCCATGGGCATGGGCTTCCCAACAGCAGCAGCAGGAACAGCAGCGTCCTGACCAGAGTTGTCAACGTGCAGCTAGCGACAGCCAGAGACGAACGTCGGATGTATTTGTGGCGTATAATGTTACATCTGCTTAGCGGAAAGATAAATCAACGAAGCCGCTGCAATAGCAACAGCAACAACAGCAGCGCCAAACGTCGCACTCAAGTTGACAATGATAAATAGTGAAAGAGCGCCAGGCAAGCGAGCAACAGACACTGCGATAGAGACACAGAGAAAGAGAGAGAGACAGAAAGAAAGGATGATGGTGTTAGAGATGAAGCCCAGACGGAATAGACACTATTGGGTATCATGGGAGAAGGAAGCTCTACTGTGTGTGTGTGTGTGTGTGTGTGGCAAGGCAAGTGGTGAAAGTTTTTCGCCACTTCGTGTGCAGAGCGCGTTGATTGAAGTAAAACATTTCGATTTAAGTTTATGAAATGGCAACTTTCGGTTGATGTTACTGCTGTTGTAATTGTTGTAGACAAAGTGCAAATAACAATGAGATCCTTGACGACATTGTCGACCATAAACAAGCTACATAGAAATTATTATATGCATATATATATATACTATACACTATATAAGAAGGGCATACCAACAGCAACAGCAACAACCCAAACTTGAACGTAACGAGCTATGAGCACAGCAGAAGCAGCAGCAAAAGCAGCAGCAGCAGCAGTTGATTAAAAGTTTGCACAACTTATAAAAGGCTAAAGGGTGGGAAGAGTGGATTGAGTGGGTTGGGGGCTTAGGCACCGTATCGAACAGGAAGCAGCATAAAAGTTGTCGTTGTTGATGCTTGAGCGCTGCTTGCACTTTGGCCAGAAGGCATCACTTGCTTGAGACTTGATCAGGTGCCGTTGACAGTTCGTTTTTTGGGTGGTTTGTAGAAGCGCAGCACGAGACGCATCCTTGCCGCAAAGACCCAAAAAAAAAAGAAGAAAACTTTAGAGCAAAAATAAGTGAAGCTCAAGGCAACGTTGACGTGGTGGGATGCAATGCAACTAAATACACTTTGAAGATACCACAAAAATTTAAATATAAATAAAGTGCCAACAACAAAGTCACAAAAAAGCGAGCAACAAAATAAAAGTGTGTCCAAACTCGAGACTAGTTTGAGAATTGGGGGCAGCACAGCTAAAGCGACTAGCAACAGCTGCAAGATTATGCAGCAAGTAAGAAAGAAAATGGGCTGAGGTAAAAATAAATAAATAAGAAATGCTACAAAATAGCATTAAAGGTAAAGTGACAAACGTAGCGACCCTCCGCATAAAAGAGTAGGTAGAGAACAGAGTAAAGAACTGTAGGCAATACATAATAGTATATATATATATATATATATATATATAGTTGTATAAATGTAGGTGCCAAAGGTTGTAGAGCGAAATCTAGACGGAGGCTGCCGCGCAGGGTGACAGAATGAAGTCGGTAGTCGCTTGGGGTTACACCTAGGTAGAACTGAAGCAGAAGTCCTGTCTGGCCTGTGCTATTTCTGTTGAGGGTATACGGCTCAACTTGAATGCAAATAGCGAACACTGCTTGCTGGTAACTGATGTGAAAAAGGGGTGACAGTTTCTGCAACGAAAGAGCTAGTAGAGGTTCTGTGTTTCGGGGGTTAGGGCAACCAAGCGAAACAATCAGCGAACTGGACATGATGGGTAAGTTTCTGTTGTAACGATGTTAGCTCTGAGACTATGACGAGCATTAGTACTTCACTCAACATCTTTTTGCCTCCTGGGGGTTAGTTATGGTTATGGTTAAGCAATTAGCCGAGTTAACTCTTTAAGGGGTAACAACGAAAAGAAATTGTCGAGTAATGCTTACGGGTGAGATCATCAGAAACAGAAACAGTTGCAGCACATTAACGAATTGTTTTCAAAACTATCTCAAGGGTTAGTTATACATCGAACCAGCCAGCTGACACTGCGCTCCGTAGTTGGTATTTTGAGGTGGCATTGCCTCAAGTGCCTTCAAGCAGCAACTCTCAGCAGGACCCCAGCTAGAGGTTAGTGTTTGTAGACCGCCCATTGGTGCTGCTGGGTCCTACTAGCCTCTGCTGCTAGTTTGAGTGTCGGAGCTTTAGTCGCAACTAAACAGTGTAACTGTGTGTGTGTGTGTGTGTTTACATTGGGGTGCCATAAAGCAAAGTATAGACCAATATAAAATGCTAACAGGGTAGCATACTATGCACATAAACAAAACGCAGTCATGACCCGTAGCCAGATGTAGTTCGGGGAGAAAATAAAGAGAGTGGAGACTGAGGTGCTCTCTATAGAACCTACCTATGTATACTTACAAAAACTAAACTTATTTATATATATATAGTATATATTTTTATTTACACGATTCGTTACGGTAGTGCAAACGTATGTGTGTATGTGTAGTTGACACGATAGCGTGGAAAGAAAGCCGTTGACGAGAACGACGAAGCATTGAAAATTTTTGAACTAGTTTAAGTGGCCCATCATGAAGTCCCAAGTTTCTCGTTTTCACCAGGATTGTTTTACTTTATAAAACACACAAACGCACACACACATGCGCATGTGTTTATATATATGTGTGTACACAGAAGCAAACTATCGTTGCATGGTTATGCAAAGTAATTTTGTTGGGTTGGGGAGGACACATAACGAGGCAGGGAGCAAGTTGAAGCAGCAGCAGCAGCAGCAGCCGGCAAGGACAATCCATAAAGCATGCCCAGAGTAAAAGAGACAGAGAGAGAGAGAGAGAGAGAGTGAGTACTCTCTATGTGGAGGCTGCTGCTGTACAGTTTACTTTCTGTCTGGCTGAAGGAAAATAGCGGGACAGGGTCTTAGGGACTAGGGGGCTGGGCAGGTCTCTCTCTTACTACTTTGGCCAGAGTTGAGTGGGGTAAGGTGCTGTTGTTCCTGCTGCTGCTGCTGCTTCTGCTTCTGGTGCTGCTTCTGGTGCTGCTGGACTGTGTAAACAGCGTGGAAGCGTTGAGCTTGCAGCTCGCCAAGCGCTGCTTTATTTTTTATTGCCGCACACAAATTGGCAGTGTGCGTGCCACGACGAAGAGAAGTACCACATGACCCTCTTTTCAGCAGCAGCAGCAGCTGCACAGCAAAATGCAGTACACTGAGAAATAAAACACCCTTTTCGCCCCCCTCGCCCCCCGCAGCCGCACACTTGCTCATTTCTCAGTCCAACATTCAAAGCGCAGATAATTTCATTTGAAGTATGGTAAAAATAAAAATTTTTAGCTGCATTAAAGTTTTGCGCTCCCGTCGAGTAATTTGTAGCAGGAGCTGCCAGCTACTAGTCCTTGCCCGTTTTTTTTTTTTGCTTTGCATTATTCTTTTACCCAGTATTTTTTGGGTTAGCACAAGTTGCAGCAGTTTGAAAAGCAGCTCATTTCCTTTCGGCTAATGATGTGGGTCAATTATGGCAGCAGCAGCAGTTTCAGTATTTTCCCAGTGCTCAGTTGAGTTTTTGGCTCTATTCAGATTTTGTCTACTGGAATTAATGGCATTAGTTTTGTGCATTTAGTTTTTGATTAGTGCGGGGACTTGTGCTTCGAATTTGTTTGCTATTTTATTTTTTCATTTGCTTGGTTGAGGGTTATACTATTTGCATTTGATAGTTTCGGCTTTTTTTCGGTTGACTCTAAACTATGCCATTGAAATCAATGTGCTGCAGATTGTTTTTTGTCTGTTGCTGCTGCCACTGCTGTAAACTAATGGAGTTTATGATAATAATGACTAGTTTCGAGTACGTATTTCAAATGTTGATGATGCGATTGTGCTGGCTATGCAAAAACTATGTTGCCTTCAAAGTTGGCCCAACAGTGAGCTTTTGTATGATAATTGCAGTAGTTGTTTGATAATAAGAACGCGAGGCAACTACTACTATTATTGTTACTGTTGAAGCAGTAGTAGTCAGGAAATACATTACGCATTATATGACTTTGAAATGACTTTAAAGGGCCATAAGGGAAACTAACTTAAGTGAATTGTTAGGGTGCTGGTTTCGAAACGAACTTTAAGTTAATTTCTCAGAGGAACATTTAAAGTTGGGTTAGATTTTGATGCTCAGGGCTTGAATGTTAATGAGTGTATTTTATCTTTGCATTTTTGGTTAAGTTTTAGAGTTATTTTTTCAACATTTGTTAAAACTTTTTCTATATTGTATTTACTTTCCTTTTACACTATTATTTAAGAATTTTCGAAGCTATTCTTAAAACTTCTCTCCCTCAATTTCCGTTAGCCCCTTTGCATATCTTTATGGCTCTATTTTCTATTTGAATACTAAGTTTTCTCAATTGTCTTTTAAGTCATATTTGTTGAGTTTAAGAATCAACTTTAAATAGCTTTCAGTCTCCGGATTCACTTGTTATCCTACATTACCTTTAACAAATATCTTTTGATAGCTTAGCCAAAAGAAAAAAACCGCATGCACGTTTTACTTTCTGGCAACCAAGCTGAAACAGTGTAACTTCTCTCCCTCTTTCTCTCTCACTCTTTCATTTCCCCTTCCTCTCACAATTTCGTTTGCCCTTTTGAGTTCCAGAGTCCGTATTGAAGCTTTATACGTGCATAAAAATCAAATCTCTGTGTTTGTTATTTGTAAATCGTTGTCGTTTTTTTCTATATATATATATATATGTCAACGGCATTTTTTCTTCACATTATTATTGGGTTTTTTTTGCTGTTGTTGTACTTTTTTTTGGCAGAGGTGTGCACCCTTTTTATTTTGGCTTCAGTGAGGAGGACCCCTGTAGTGCATTTACCCCAAGACCCCAACATTGCTCATCTCTCCCTGTCCCTCTCTCTCTCTCTCGGCTGTTATATTAATGCAGCTTCAATTGTGCGCTGATTGGCAATCGAGAATGTGACTTGCATGCGATCCGAATATATACATGCATACCCCAACAAATTTTCCACCCAACCAACGATCCATCCATCGACACAGAAAACAAACGTGGTTCGGGTATTTGAATAGCCCTGGCGTTTGCGCCACTTATTAAATTAAAAACATATACGTACTCGGCAAATATCTGTGTGCTCGTGTGTGTGTGTGTGTGTTTGGATGGGTGTTTACGAATAAATATCGTTGTTGCTTTTTTACTATTTAACGTGCATGCCTCGGCAATTTGATTGTGGCCGAGCAGGCGTATGAAAATCAATTTCACGGTGAAACGCACCAAAAACTTTAATAATATTTGCGTCGCGGCACTTAACAGACAGATTGGGCAGACGGACGGACAAACCGACAACCCGACCGGATAGCAAGATGGCAATGGGGAAGTGACTTCAGCTGCAAACCAGAGCGCGCACAAAGAAGTGGAGGGTGGAGGAACAACAGCAGGGGATTGGGACACAGTGTGTTGGCAGTGGCATTGCATTCTGCTGCATTCATCGATTTATGGGACATTGGTTCTCAAAGTGAAATTAAAATTCAATAAATGACACTCGAAGAGGCTGTCAGGCAACCTACGCAGGCGCGTTGAATGATTTTAATGGCTCCGAAGTGGTTCGAATAGGTTCTATAATGTAGTTTTGTGCTGAGATGCATCTGGAGTATTCAAAAGAAGTTGTTAACGTGGCCGATAAAATTCGTTTCTTAAGCACTCTTAAAAATGCGAGAAGAATGGGTTTGTTAATTGAGTATTGAGTATTAATGATAGTTATATTGCATGTACTAAAAACACTGCAATCAACTTAAAGCTTAAAGGCTCATTTGAAAAGTGTTTAAGGAAAATCGTAAAAGTCTCTTTTTTGCTGAGTCTTTGATGATTCGATTTATAAAGATCTTAAGAAAAAAGTTTGTGGTTTAAAGTTCATCTTCAATTCGTTTAACTTAAATACATTGCAGAAGAGTAAAACAAAATATTCGAAAAAATGCAATAAATTGTTGTTGAAAACTCAAAAACTGCCAAAAAATAGTAAACAGTTGAGTTGTTAAGTTCGTTGAGAATTTTCTCTACTAAATTCAGTTGTTGAAAACTTTAGAAAAAAGCTTTAGTTGGTGCAAAACTAGTTGTAGAGTATAACAACTTCCATAATACTCAAATCTCCTTTTATTACCTACTTGACAAGCACCAGGAATTTATCACCTGGCCAACGCAGCGGACTTTCAGTGACTATCAGCACGTCGATGAGCAAGCAGGAGGAGATGCTGAGGATGATGCAGAAGCAGAAGCCGCGCGCGTCAGACACTTGGCATAGTTTGTGGCACAGGCTAAGTCCAGGTTGAGGTCCAGGACAAGAGCCAGGGCCCTGGCAATGAGCTTTAGTGCTTGAACGCTATGTTGCTTGGCTGCTTTGACTGTATCTGTGTGTGTGTGTGTGTGTGTGTGCTTGGGTGTTTGGAAACCTACACGTAGCACTAACTTTTGCTTCGAACATAAAGTGCGCGCAAAGAATTTACCGCATAAATTTTCGCAAGTAGCAAAAGGCAAGGTAAAGGTACAGGCAAAGGCAATAGTAGTACTAGCCATGGTCTAAAGCGGTAAAGAGGTTGGCAAAAAATAAGCAGAAAAAAGGAAAGAGAAACAACAACTTGGCAAACCGCACTTTGGCACAAAACTCACAAGACACTCATAACTTTTTATGCCGGTTCGCTGCACACCCCGAAAAAAAAGAAGACGTTGAAGACGTCGAGGACGAGGTGCAAGTTGACCAGGTCCCTGGTGGTTATGGGGAGACCACCCCACGATTGCAGCTGCTTGCCACCGCTGCACCACTTTGGGCCCGGGAAAGTTGGTTTTTAGGTTTTTGTCGACGCGTCTGTGTTTCATTTTTTGTTTGTTTATTTTTTTTTCGTTTTTTAATGCTCATGTGTTTACAAAGTAATTACGCTGCCTGAAATTAAATTCATAAGAAGGAAGTCTTGACGACGGCGTTTAAAAAACGCTTCTTCGTTTTTTGGCATAGTTTCGGTTGAAGTAAATGCTTGCTAAAAGGTTCTTTTGCCTTTGAGCAGGCGTTGCTGAACAGTTGGCAACAGTTATGGCCCTCATTCAATGCCAAGTGGCTGTGCTGCAGATTAGTGGAAATTAAGGCGGGGCATTTAAACGCGGCTCAGGCAAACAGGCGGCAGCAATAACAACTTGGGTGGCAAGTTGTGAACAAGCTGGTCTTAGTCGATGCAACGATGCACAGTTAAATTGAAACACGAGATGGCCAAGAGGGCAAGGCAAGGAGGGGCTTAAAAACATTGTGCATTGCGGAGATTATGTGGTATCAATAATGATTTTCAGTTTGAGTCGAAACTTGAGACGGTTAATCATCGTAAAGTGTAACTTGATAATATTTTGAGATTGACCTTAAGTTAAAGAGCGCGATTTTCTTGGAAACTGAAGTCGAAAATCAACTGGTTGAGATTGGTCAGGTTGGGTTTAAAAATATTGTTAAGGAAATGTTTGAATTGAATTTCTGTTGCAACTAAATCCAGAAAAAGGTGCCACAAAAACTCTATGTAATATATGGCATATGAAAGAAACCGAAAATGAATTGAAAAAGAAACCATGCCATAAAAATTAATACGAATCAGCGTAAGAATAATACCTCCGCTTATACAATAGAAAATATGTGTGAATTCAAAGGCAGCTGCACAGTTGTTGCATGCAACATTTTTCGAGGGTAGAAATTCTTTAGAAAACTAGAAACAATGTAAGAAAGGAAGAAAGAATAACAGTACATATGGCCGACAAAAGGAGATGAGAAAAATATAAAAAGCAAACACAAAACTTTTGCTTTTCAGACTCTGCCTAGACCACGAATTTTGCTTGGCCTCAGAGTTTTTATGAGCTTTAAATTGTAGATAAACTTTAAGAGCGAGATTTCCCTGTTAAGACATATACACACATATAGTACTACATATTGTTGAACTCGAACGCAAATCTGAGCTAACCACCCGCTTGGCATTTTACAGCTTTGAAAGCCGCACAGGGAGTTGAAGACGGTTAGAGATTGACGCACGTGCTGGCCGGGAGTTACTTTAGCTACAAATGTGTCTAGGATATGGCGCAATGTATTAATTTTGAATATGTGGAAAATCTCGCGCACGACAACAACAACAAGGAACAGGCCCAGGAAATGGCAGCCGGCAAAAGCCAACAATGAAAATGAAGATGCTTTCACAATATATATATATATATAAATGTATATCTACATGTGTATATATATTGTACAACAGAGCCAAGTGCGTCAAAATGACAGACAAACGACAGACGAAGATGTCGACGACGACGCCGACGAGTTTTCCCATTGAGTGCGGTCCTCGTACCCTATCCCCCAGAGACTTGAGCTGTATGCCTGCGAAGGCTGCTGCCATAGGCCTTTTATTGCTATTGTCAAACTATTATGTGTGTCTGAGCGAGAGAAGAGGAGCACTGACTGTGTGAGTGTATGAGTCGAACTGTCTACTGCTTGAGTTGCTTTTTATGAAACATCAAAATGTCAGTCAATGTCATTAAATGACTTTTATATTACACCTAATACGATGACAAGGCCTCTGCTTGGGATGACTGCCTTGACTTGCCTTGCCTTGCCTCGCCTCGCCTCGCCTCGACTGGCGTATCATATTGAGTGTATCTTAAAGATTCTAAAATTAGACAATTGTGTTGTTTGTTATCTGTTGTTGTTGTTTTGGTGTGGCGTGCATATGCGAATTGCGGTAGGAAAACTGTAAAAAATCTCAATGGAGAAAGACGAGCCGAGCACACTTGGAGTTCATGGCATTGCCGCGTTGACAGGCCAAACAATTTGTTGAAATAAGTTTGAAATTGAATGAAATTGTCAAAAAGCATTTCGCATATTTTTTTTTGGTCTGTGTGAGCGTCTCTGTGGCTGTTTGTGCGAGAGGAAAAGTTTTTCTCTATGCCAATTCCAAAGACACTTAAGACATTTTTGCCATTTGTCGCGTTGAATTTTTGCATCTGTATGTGCTTTAATAATGCCAGAGTGCCATTGCTTTGCCGATCTGGTTGGCTGTATAATGAGAAGTTCCATAAAATATTTAATAATAAAATATTTACTAAGCAGTTTGTAGAGCACAGACAACGTCGTGTCATAAATTAGTTTCGTGTGTGTTTTATTTTGTATATTGTGTTTTGGCCAAAAATGTTGACTTGAAGCCAACTTCAAGCTAGCTGAAGCTCATGGCTGGCTATTGGGGGCGAGAGCTTGATTTATGCCCGAAACTTGATATCACGTTCGTTCAAGCGCTTTTTCTCATCTCCCGCACTCTCTATCTCGTATGTGCTTTATTTTTATGTAAAGCGCATGAGGAAAAACTGTGTGTTTGTTGTTGTTTTTTTTTTAAGAGTTTCGCCGCCATAAACTGATTTTTATTTATGACCCTCTGCGAGTGTGTCGGATATCGAAATCGAGTCGTCATTCCATGATGAAATGAGAACACTTTTCAAAGAAATAATGGGGCTCCCCTTTGGGGTCTAGTAGCCAAATGCATCACGCCTTTTAATTATTACAGCTCTTTAGTTAATAGTTTTAGCAACGCAGCTGGGGAAGATTTGTGTGGCACATTTCATTATTTTTTTTCGTCTTCTCAGTTTTATTAATATTTTTTATATTTTTTCTTTTTGGGGAGGCCATATACTTATGAGGGCTTAGTGGTTGGGGGAGTCGGTTGTTTTTTTGATAATATATGGCAGCTGTGCGGGGATGAGATTTGTGGGAGCAAGACGGGTTCGGGAACGGTAGTGTATAATATCAGCATTTGAATGAGCTCTAAAACGCATTAAAACCTGACATTTATGATGATCTATTTAGGCAAACAAACTATTGAGCTAGCAGTATTGTAGTGACTGCAGGGCCTCTTAATAAAGTCACTTCCCGCAGTTTCTTTCAAAACTGAAATCTTTGCATTCATATGCATATGTCTTTGTTGAGGTCTTAAAGGGGGATCTCCTTTTACTTTGGACCTAAGCTGGATGAAGTTATTCAAGCTGAAATGGGTGATAAAAGTGAGAAAGACATTTCAAAAGGCTTGAAAGCGGTTTTTGTTTTGCATAAGCAAGCGCTTTATATATCTTATGTAAGACAAATGCTAAAGCGACACTTTCTAATTGAGACAACAGTTTCCTTCTTTATAATTTGTGACTTGTTTCTTGGGGGACTTGTTTCTATAACTGAAGTTAGTCGCAAGAAGTATATATATTCTTAGTAATCACATTATATTTATCTCATCGTCCAACGCTATTGTAAGTTAATTTCAATTTGTGAAAGCGACTTTTTATGTTTTTCATTTTATATTTTTTTATCATCAGAGCTCTTTGGCAAACTTCTTTTTAGAGCCTGAGAAGAGTTTTTTAAATTCAAATTCTTTGGGGGTAGCAAACTTGGAAGTCATAAAATGCTAGCTAAAAGATCTTATGTCTTGTTGGCTCTGGCTACTTTGCTTTCAGCCCAGCCCCAGCCAAGCCAAGCCCTGTCTTACATTTTTATTTAAGCCAACTCCTTTATTTTTTTTTTGTGCCACAACCATTTTTTATGACGCTCTGCTTGTTTTTTTACGCCAGCTTTTTCTTTCATTTTGCTTGATTTCTTTTAATGAAAAATTTGTTACAACGTTTTATATAACAAAATGCTTGCTGGCTGGCTTGACTTGGCTTGGTTTGGCTTAGCTGGCATCAGGCAACAATAACAACAACATTGTAGAAACAACGCAAACGGCTGCAGTTGCAACTGCTTCAACCCTTTCCCCATCTCTGCTACTGGCTTTTAGCATCTCCTGGTGCCGACTTTCATTTGCTTTACTTTGGCTCGGCTGATTATTTTTAACTGGCAAACAGCTAATTAAGTATGGAGTAGCATTTGATGTTGCTGTTGCTGTTGCTGTTGCTGTTGCCGTTGCCGTTGCCGTTGCTGCTGTTCATTTTGTTTTAAAAACGAGCGCCTTTGTTGCCAAGGCAGCTAAAGGTGCAACCGGGCGCAAGTGGAAGAAGTGCGTCACTGAGAAATGGACGGCCCAACAAAAGCAACAGCAACAACAACACAGTTGCAAATAAATGACGTAAAATGTAATGCGGGTTCTGTTCTTCTTCTGTTTCAACTTTATCGTGGTGTATGTGTATTGTCGTTTGCGTTTGCCTGGTAACTCAGTTTGTCGTAGTTATGTCGTTTATAATAAAAACTCAGCGCGACTTTAATGGCTGCTGCCGCCGCTGGTGCCGCTGGTGCCGCCGACGCTGCTGTTGCTGCCACAGCGTCTTTTCAAATTTCAAATGAGTGGCACAACGAAGTAAGCAGCAACCAACTGCACCAGCAGCAGCAACAGCAACAATAAACAACAAGTGCACAAGCAGTGTGAATGGTAATTGAATACCCTGTACAAAGTTTTTCCCTACTACCTGTAATGAAATAAATTGCTCTGTGGTATTTATAGTATTGGATTCCTAATGCAAACTCTTAAAAGTTTTATGTTATTTATTCCAAGACGGATAGAATAAGATATTGTGTGCTGTAAGCTAGTTGTTTCCTCAGTCTCTCTTCATAATTAGAACAACCCAGGGCTTTATCATACCTTCCCTGCAGCGAACTTGTGCAATGGGTATAAATAAAACAAAACAAAACCGAAGAACAGTAGAGAACGCCAAGCAGTCTGCGTTGAAGTAGCTGGCAAAAATGCCTTCTCCTTAACTCAACTCTTCTGTCTTTGGGCTGTGCCTTTGTGGTTTTTCGCTGACTGCGAGATGCCGGTATGTAAGTGGCCTTAAACTGGATGCAATGGATGCAGGCAGTACGGCCAAAAGGACTCACAGTACTCCACTACACTTGTTGTTGTGTATTGTTGTGTGTAGTAGGGGCTGGCATATAACTACATTTAGCATTATATCGACATCTGTTCGGCGAAAAGTCATCAAAAGTACTAAAAAGCAAAACAAAGTTGCCCCATGAGCAGCCGGCATGAAAACTTTTGCACAAACCAACTGCTTCTGGATGCGAATTGGATGTGGAGTTGCACCACCCACTAGTTAGGGTTGAGAATCGAGCAAGTGTAGTACTTTTTTGATGGTTTTTTTTAGTGGTTTTGTTCCACAGTAAATACAAAGTAAACGCCTTTGTTCAGTTTGATGTGTGATGAGGGCGAATGAAGTTAATTTTTAAGTAAATTATGATGTAAATGAAGTTTGATTAAACAAAAAGTAAAGCAGAAACGTAAACTCTTTTAAAATAAAGTTTACTCTACTCCACCTTCTGCTTCTATAACGAAATTATTGTCGCAACTGTCAATGCAGTCAACAAAATATAAAAAGTAATTTTCTATCTTACAGCTAACTTTAAAACACAGCTCGTTGTAGTTTTCTGCTGCATTTGCAGTCTCAGTCTCCTGCTCGCGTTTAACATTTCTATTTCTGTATACAATCTATTCTACACTCACAAATTGTATTATATTATTTTCCACTCTTGTTGTCGTCTTCGTCAGCGTCAGCGTCATCGTCATCGTCATCGTTGTCGTCTGTTCCACGTCTATTTCTATTCCACTTTGGTTTTGTTTGGTCGACGTAATGAGCAAGGAAATTGTGTGCTGTGCTCTACGGCATTATAAAAATTGTAACTGCCTGTGAAACTTTGGCATGCTTCGCTCGCTTGTTGACATTTCTGACTATTTTTTTATTTTTTTTCCTTTCTTTTTCGTTCGCAATGTTGCTTATTGTCTCTGGCAGTCAGCTCTCGCTGGCAATCCCGTCTGATGCCCGGGTAATGAGACCCCGGCAACAAATGCATTTGAACTGCATCCATTGTAATTTTTTGACTCTACACAACGGATTGAAACATATTTATGCGAATCAACATACATAGTATGTATGTGCATAGATAGGATACTGTTTGTACATATGCATAACTACATTGTAGATTTATGCAACAACTGAAAACAACAAACAATGGCAATAATGTTCATGATTATGACAATATTTGCACTCAGAGTGAGCACAGACCGACAGACGAATGGCGGAAGTTGACTTTATGCATTTGTAAAATGTTGACACACTATTCAAAAATTATTGCAACAGCTTTTTGCCATCATCATTGTTGTCGTTGTTGTCACAGTTTGTTTAAACGTCGCTCGCTTTGACAAGCAAGTGCAGCTAATAGATTCGCCTCACAAACGATTTAACAACTCATCCCACAATGTATGTGTTACCTTATTTAAATAACAAAAAAAAGCTTATGTCTACTTTTGCTTATAACATTTATTTCAATCTATTTCATTACAGGTATGTTAACAGAGAAGTTAATTTAATTGAAAACCAATTCGACTGAAAAGCGCATACGAAAGCAATAAAACGTATGTATAAAAATAGCTGTAATTACTTTTTAGTAAACTGAATAGATTTTCAACTCTATAATTAGTGTAATGAACTGTTAGACAAAAAGTGCATTAAATTCATATATGATTACAGATATTTATTTTCCAGTAGTTTAACATTTAAATGCAAATCAACGAAACTAAAATAATGTTATACAAGTTCTTTTAAGCGCCATTTATTTATCTTCAAAATTTAACCACTTTCCTCACACATTTCTTTTAACTCTTCCTTGCGGTGGAAATCTTAAAGAGTTTTTTGACCACAACAACCTTCACATCCTACACACAAATTATGACAGATATTTGCTTTCAGACTTTAAATGCCGTTTATCTGCACAAACAGATCTATTTGGGCCTTTTTGCTACCTGTTTGACCTATTCCCTAATTGTTTTTTTTTCGTTTTTATTTCCTTCTTCATGAATATGCCATCTATCAGATGACTCAGCTAGTTAAACGTTCTGATGAAATGCATGTTGGGGTAAAAAATAATGTTTCTTCAATATGCATTCTCATGGCTAAACACACACACACACACACAAACACACACCGCCAGTTCAGTTTATTGCCTGCCCATGAGATAACAGCGAAACTTGGCTAATGGCTTGTCTTTAACCTTTTAATGTAGCACTCTTTGGTCTTATCATGGTAGGACTTTATATAACTTTATATGCTTGGTCGAGTCATTATCCCAATCTAGTATACCTAAACTCTCACCGTGTGTGGTTTATGAAGACTCTGGCGAACCCAAGCCCAACATTCATTGCTATGCGACTCCAATTTGTGGCCATAAAACGGCGTACGAAAAACAACAAGAACCGTCGACAACAACTCCAAACACTCTCAGAAATTGTTTAATAGACAACGCCTTTTAGATTTTATAGACGTTTTTCATGCACCGTTCTATAGGATACAGTGAGAATGGCCTTGTTATACCCCGCAGGCAACCAATACATCCATCTGACGTACATCAATATAAATTATATTGCGGTTATAAATAGACGTTAAAGAAAATCTCGGCGCAGAATGAGTGAAAATATTGGATACGTTTTCATTATATGTAGACTGAAGAAATAATTGTTAAAGTTAAATTCTAAAATTCACCTAGGGTAGGGTATCTTGTAGTCAACCAGTGTTGTGATTATAATAATTGTTTGTTTTCATTTTGCTTGCCAATTTTTTTATGCACATCAAGCCAAAAGAGGCAATTTAACGTAAAATTGTCAAAATAAAACTAAAGGCTCTAAAATAGCTTTTAAAGTCATAAAATTACATGACTTTGAAACCATAAAAATTAACGATGGGTGCGTGTGGCCAAAAAGCCACCGAGATGAGAAAAAAAAGCTCAAACAAACACCGCAACACTAGCGACATTTGTTTTCATTGTTCTGTTTGCCTTTACGTGTGCCCTTTTTAATAGAATTTCGCTTAATTTGTGTAGACATAACAGCAGAATAGAAGGGAACAAAAACAACACAGGGAAAAAAAGGGCAAATGAAAAAGTTTTTCCAACTCTTTTAATTAAATGGTTATTGGAGGTCGGCCATTGAACGAACAAACCCTATCGGCCAATGTCAATAGAGCCCCAATTCAGAATGCGTAATGTGCGGCGGGGAGAGCGGCGATGCGGTGATGGTTGGACAGTGGCACAAAGCGTAAAGCGTATTAATGATGAATATTTATGTGCAGACCAAAGCGGAAGCGTTGCAAAGCCGGACACGGAGGGGAGAGTGAGAGTGAGCGAGAGCGAGAGATGAGAAATGCGGCATAAATTAGACTAAAGTGCGGTTTGGGGTGGCTCAACTTTAACTTCAGAATATTGGCAGAGTGGCAGGCAACTGATAGCACATACTAAGTGTGTGTGTGTGTGTGTGTGTGTGTGTGTCGGGGGAGTGAGTGGTGCCAAAGTTACTAGCTAATTATGCAATAGTGCGTAAGGGTCTAAGTGCTCTAGGGTTGCCCCTTACACCATTCTACAACATGATGATAAAGTGCAGTAGTATACATGCTCATGTTTATGATTTTATACGGAGGTGAAAAGTGGCGGAAAAGTTAATTCGAATATTGAGCCGGCATATGTAACTAAATTCCAGATCTTGTGATAAGAATAAAAGCATTTTGAATTATGTGGCTTCTAGATACGTTGATAAGAGAAAAGCACTTACACAGTGTGTAGTATGTGGGAAGTGCTTAAGTGCTGCTCCTGTGGTCAATGACGTTTAAAAAAAGAATGTTCCTAGTTTTCCTTCATTCCAGTCAAATGAATATAATAATAATCATTTTAAGTTACTTTTTACCAGAAAGTTACTAGCTGCAAAGCTTTTCTAACTAATAGAGTGCTATATTAACTAAAAGTTGTTCTGTTTTGAGCCAGATAAAAGTTAGTTAAAGAGTGTTGTTCAATGCCGTAGTAGAAGTGCTTAAAAACTTTAATGCGTTTTACACACACATGTATATAAAGTGCTTTGATTTACCCTTCGGACCATACATATAACTTCAGATTCTATGTAAACATATAAGTTATTTGATACCCGCATAACTTGCGGCTAGCCATATTGAAGTGTTTCGCATAGCGTTTAAGGTTTTGTTCACTGCACTTATCATAGATCATTTGTTTGGCGTTTTGCTTGACGCAGCTAAAACCTCGGCTCAGCAGCAGTAGCATGAGGGAAACCTGCGTAAATTCCTTTTGCCACACGTGGCATGTCAAATAAATGGCCGCACGCATACACACACGCATTCCTTCTTCCCTTCCCCCAAAACGTGGAGATTGCCCCACTACACAATAATCCTGCAACTCAACGGAACGTCGCCAACGGCATCGGCACTAGTTGCCGCCACAAACACCCCAACCCCCCACACTTGAACAAAGCAGCTGCTGCTGTCGCTCCTGTGCTCCCGATAGCGAGTAGTTGGGTGCCTGATGGCTTGTCACATTCAACTGTGTTCTATGTGCTCTAAGCGCGTGTGTGTGTGTGTGTCGCCAAGTTCTTTTTCTAACCATCAGCAGCGAATAGCGTAAGAAAAATTCAAGTAAATTGATTTTCCTTATGCTGCTGGCTGCTGGCTGCTGTTTGCCCCCCTTCCCCCTTGCGAGCTGTCAGTTTCAAAACGCGTTCCGTTCCGATCGTCTTTCGTCCGGCAGTGTATTGTGTTTGTGTCCTCAATGCTCATCCACAGTTCTTTCCCCCATTCATTCCCTACACCCACGCTTTTGAATTTTTTCTCTCTTGCCCATTGACTGGCCCGGGCTTTCATGCAATTTTGCTTTTGGCGCGTAATCGACTTCATGCTTTTGCTTTTAATGGTATTTTTCCTGTGGTTCAAACTAATATCCATAATGCATAAATATGGCAAGCCTTGCCCTGCAACCTATCGAACTTTAGCCCCCAACAAACCCAAAGCTGCCTTGGCATTTTTTTGCTTGCTCGTGATATTTTGTCTTCCTCTTCATCATTCTCAAGCGATTGAACGTCGTCATCGTCAATGCCTTTTCTTCCCTACAATATTTATATATATATATAAAGTTATATTTTTATATATGTATAGAAAACATCGTTTCATATAATTTATTTTTTTTTTGTATCTATCATCTTGAGCTTTTTTCAAACAATTTATGCGAAAAAATCTATACTACGTCTGCAATTTATTGCATTTTCCAAAAGGAGACCATTGAAAAATGCTTAAAGTCGACAAAAAGCAAAATGTGCTGATTTTAATGTTTTGTCAAAGTTACGAGCATCTCTCCTTGTTGTCGTTGTTGCTGTTGTTGTCATTCTTATTGCTGTTGATTTGTTAATAAACAATTTTATGCCCCCATTGGGCTCAGCAAAAAACGAAAGAAAAAAAAGAGAAGCAAACTCACACGAAAAAGCAAATTTTTATGACCTAGCCGCTTATTGTTTTTATATCCTTGATTGATAGGGTAACAAAGGGCATATTAACAATGGTTCTAAGGATTTATAGGACATAAATATTATATAGAAATGCCAAATTGGCAAATTATTTAATAAATGTTTAAGGCGCAGATAATTGAGTTAAAGCCATAAAATAACTTTCGGCGTGTTTTTGTTTAGAGCTTTTAGTTAGATTAAACTCAATTGCGGGTGTAAAAACTATATTTGATTTACTCTCAAATATCTTCGTCTTTTTTTGTTTCTGTCAATCTTGCTTTATCAATTTTCTTTGATTTATTTTCGTTGTGCAGAACATTCCGTTGTCGCATATTGGAATTTGTCAATCGGATATTTATTTCTTTTAGTATTTTTATTTGTATTATCTCAGCAAAATTTTTTTTAGGCCTTTCTTTTTTTCCATGAGGGCAACAGCTGTCACAGTTTCTTGCCGTTGTTGTTTGGTTGTTTTGGTTGTTTGCTGGGACATGTGCCACCTTGAGACGACATCAGTTGCCCCCTGTGTGTGTGTGTGTTTGTGAAGCTGAGACTTAACAGGCAGCCATATATCTTGCCACGCTCGCTGGCTGGCTGGCAAATATCGTAGCCATTTCTTATACTAGTCACAGTTCTATAATTTCTCGATTTATTTTCCCTACACTGTCCCGACTGTCCTGACTGCCTGCCTGCCACAGACAATCTAAACATTATTCAAAGTCAAACTTCATTCACACTCACAAACACACACACACACACATTGACACACACATGCTGGCAAAATTTTAACCACATTATTTATTTACTGTTCGCATTGCCCCACGTGCTTTGCACCTTCTCCAGCCCACTCCTCCCGCCGGATCCGATGCTCCTAGTTCTCGGCTTGTATCTGTATCTATGCTAATATGTTGCACACTTTCGTTGCTGTTGTTGTTGTTTGTTTGGTTTTTGCATTTATATCAGCCACAATTTATCAGCGGGCCATAACAAAAGGCGCCTGCTGCCATTGTCGCCAAGTTGGCTGCCAAAAACCGAAGCCGCAACCAAAAACCAAACCAAAATACTGCCTGTCAACTGGGCCTCCAAAATTTTTTATCATTTACCAGTGAGAGATAGCCCCAGAGAGAGAGAGAGAGATGGAGCAACGCATTTTCTAACTGAAAATAATAATTTTGCCATGGCAAAATTATATTTCATGCTCCGAATATTGTGAAAACGAAAACAATAATAAAAGTGCCAAACACACACACACAAGCTGCCAAAAACAAGCGAAAAAACACAATAACAAGCAAAGATGAAAGATGGACTTCATTTCGGCGAAGACTTGATGCTCTTAGATTATTCTGTGAATGTAGTGAAAAGAAGTAGCCAGATCTTTTCATTTGATAAGTGCAGTTGAGAGAAAGGGAATCATTTTCTTACCTCAGGTATTTTATTTCTAGATATACTATATATTATTAAGCTTAAGCTTGTAAGGTGTTACATATTTATTTACAAATTGTTAATACCCTTAGTAAGCTGGCTTAAATGATTAGCAACAAACAAATGGGCTACACAAGCGATGACTAGAGAAATTGGATTAAATTTCTTGACATGTCGTTAGTCAAATGCTCTTTTGGCAAAGTGTACTTGAAGAAGGTGAAATATGTTAACGAAAACTTGAAAACATGTTTAATGGAGCTGCATGTACTTGAAATATCTAAGAGAAAATAAATAATAAATATCAAGATGTGTAAAAACTATAATAACAAATGATTTCTTGCTGTTAATGTTCAGTCTTAAGTAGTCAGATATACTTACATCTTAATATAATTTAGTTCTTGAAGTAAAAGTTTTTTGACAAAGATAGAAAAAGATAGTGATATGAGAGATAGAATGTTAGAGCTGTGTTATGTTTCTCATGCCAATTGTGTTGATCCACAAAACTAGCTGACAAGTGCGGATACTCAATTTTGTACACTTTCCTTATTTGAACATGGATGCAGTGTTGTAGTCGTCGTATGTTTGTATGTTATATGTATGTATGTGGCTTATTGGCTTGTGCTTGTTGTGGTTTTGGCATATTTTATGCATGTTTATCATTTATACGGTTTTGCCATTTTTTGTTCAGTTAAGCGGCAAAGAGTATTGTTTTTCTTCTTTTTTTTTTACATATACTCAAACCACACACAGAGGACATGAAGGCAATAAATTAAA
This sequence comes from Scaptomyza reducta, assembly GCA_035044485.1. Lineage (NCBI taxonomy): Eukaryota > Metazoa > Arthropoda > Insecta > Diptera > Drosophilidae > Scaptomyza > Scaptomyza reducta. The sequence goes on from JAWNNV010000606.1 coordinate 1,016,749, forward strand.
TAAATTGTAAAATATCACTTGAAAAGGGCTGTATGTGTGTGTGTGTGTTTGTGTGGGAGGTAAAGCTTTTATTAAATTAAATATTTCACTGCAATAAAGATTATCAGCTGGCGCCGAGGCAAATGATAAAGCAAATACACATACAGCCAAGCAAAACAACACACAACACATACGACAGACGGACAGACAGACAGGCCAATCAAATCGACAATGTGACTCGCTGACTCTCAAATTGTTTGAATGACAAAGGGGGAGGAGTTGAAGAGTATGTGTATATTCGCATACATGAGCGTTAACATTGTAAGCAGGACCATATAAATGTAAATGAACTGCTGCCTGAGTTGAACTGTACTCTGTTCACAGCCTGATGCCGTTTCCGTTTCATAGTGCTTGGTACACAGCATTTCCTGTGCACACACACACACACACGCACGCACCCACACACGAACATTTAGGCAGCCATTTTTTGGTGATGCTACTTGCATGTATCCTATGTCTCTCGCTCTATCATTTTTAACATCCGCCCAGCCTGCTTTGCATGTGTCTCTATCTGCTCACCCAGGTTTTTATTTGCTCAAACAATATTCGACATAGTAATTTTATGCTTCGACTGCGGAACACATAAAATTATCTTTTGAATAAATAAAGATAAGAGCCAGAGCACAAAATGTTTCCCTACAACAAACACACACACACACACACACACACACACACACACACTTACACATTTTAATGTTTTATTCAAAAGGAAACAGCATCAGAGTCTGATTCAGAATCAGATTCAGAGGCAAAGATGCAAATTAAAATATCATTCAATGTTGGCAATTTAATATATTATTTTTGATAAATGAATACGACTCATACGCACAGCAATTACTTTATATATGATAGTAATACATTGAAACTCTCTTACATGTATATGTTTTTTCTACAATATAATTGAATAGCACACACGCGCACACACACACTCACACCCCCACACATGCTTTATGCATCGTCTATTCGAAGAATTTTACTTTGAATTCTTGGCCCTTTTGTTTTGTTTTTGTGCTTTGTGTGTGTGCTGATTTTTTGGCTATTATTTTGGTTTTTTCTGTGTGTTAAACACAACAATTTAAGCCAAAATAGATTAGACAATGTAAAGATGTTTGCTTTTAGCCAAATTTATTTCTTATTTGTAAAGCTGCTTTACTGCCTGCTACCAAAACTATCGCCAAAGTACTTTAAGTACATTAAGCTCTTCAACTTAATTGAAATTGTAGGCCTTTTCAAACGGTCAGAAGTCAATTGAATTACTTGAAGCGTTAAGCTTTATGGCTGCCACAACTTTGCATAATTATTTGAAGTGATATGCAAAGTAGATGAATACATTAATTGGACTAAAATAAATCAATTGATTGTCATAATTTGTGAAATAGAAAAGCGAACAATATTAAAACACCTCAAAGACAGTTTAATTGATAGCTAAAAGCTATAAGCTTTTAGATACTTTTATCCGTCCACAAAGCTAACTGAAAATTCAAATAAAATATTTGTTTTGTGTTCGCATATTTTGCGAGTGTTAAAATTCTCGGAAATAGCAAAAAATAAATGCCAAAATATATTTTTCATTCGCATGTTACTATTGGCCATATTAATTAAGGCTTGAATTGTTAGATTTTTGTTCTGCTTGGTATGCATTGGCTGTTTTATAATTAATTTGCACTGCCAACTGCAGTTTCGTATTTTGGAAATTCACTTTAGCTACATTGTTGCAATGTTGCATGTTGTACTTGTGGCTAGCTCTTGAATTACCGTTTGATTGGCCACGATACGTTGCATGTTGATTGGCAAATAGCACTTGATGTGCCATGCTCATTGCCGGGCTTCAAGGCTGCAACGACAGCTACAATACTGATTTCGTATCCAATTCCAATAATCAAACTCTGCCTTTCTTTTGGCTACAAAAACACGCCAACTGGTCATTCATTTCGTTGGTGGTTTTGCAGCGAGAGCTCTTCGTTTTTTTTTTTCGATTATATTGATTAAAAATGTGCAAACATTTTCGCAGCAATTTCGATTTTAAAACCACTTTCGCTTGAACTACACATGTGAGTGTTTGAAAGATTCAGAAGCAGGGGGGGAAGCATTTCACATTTGAGTTGGCGAGGGGGCTTAGCTGGCTTTTAAGTTTGTTTCTTGCATGGACATCACGTATTCAATCAATTGCAACGATGTCGACGCTGACGATGACGAAATGACGAGAACGAGCATTGAGCACTGCAAGAATTGCGCTTATTTCGTTTGTGACCCATTTCACAATTGGCCAAATCCTCCTCTCCTTCTACCCCCCACCACTCACCTAAAGGGAGAATCTGTCGGCAGACCAACTTCATTTCGAGCCATGCCATCGTTTCAGGCCTCTCTTTGCCAGTGTAAAATGAAGACACGAGGCAGGACACAAAAGTGCAAGCTGATTGCAGCACTGGCTTAGACAGGAACACACATGCACACACAGATTGCATAACAGCCACAGGCACACACACACACGCACGCACGCACACTCACACACGCACGCACACAACGGGTGTTGACATTTATGTCCGATGCAGATTTTTGCCAGCCCAATCCCAACAAAAACAAAAACAACAACAACAACAGTAACGGGAACGACAATAAAAAATTTAACCCAAACCTCAAACATAGTGACTGTGTGACGGCAGCTGCAGCAGCAGGATACGTTCATACGTGCACCAGCATCAGGATACCGTTAGCCAGCACACATAGACACACATACATTGACACAGCAGGCAGTGTTAAACAGGCAACTGTCCTCCTTTAAGCCACACAATGTAAACGTTTCATCTTGTTGCTGTTGCTGTTGTTGTTGTTGCTGTTAGCCAAAAGTTGTTATAATTTTTAGCTCCCAGCTTTTGGTCGTTGTCGTAAGTAAGCAACTTGTTTTTGGCCTCCGACCGAAACACAAAAACAAGAGCAAAAAGAATCATTGCATACTGCGGGGCGCCTTTGAGCTGTGCACAAAATTTATTGAGCAAAGTTGCTGAGCTGATGTATCGCAGCCAGGGCTGAGGAGTGTGGAGGGCGTGGCGTACAGTGGGCGGACAGTTGGCATACTTTATCATCAGTGACGACGACGACAACAACAACAACAACAACAACAACAACGACGATGACGACGACGTCGACGCTAAAGGATGGCCAAGCGCAGGATGCAGGATCAAACCACAAAATCCAAAGTGATGCATACAAATAAAAACAAGTAGTTGATTGCCAGGAAGCAGTGATGGGTTATGGGATACCCTGGAATTAATTATCAGAAACATTATAAAATAAAAATTATTTTGAATAAATTTAACGATATTTTGGTTAGTCAAATATACTCTTCCCCTTTTTTTTACAGGGCATTCAAAGCAAAGCGAAGCTGCACAAACCGAGCCAGACTGCGTTTCAGTTTCTCTTTTTCCTCCTCTTTCTCGCTCTCGCTCGCCATCTCATTTCTCTCGCTCTCCTTCGCTGCAATGTGTGCCCTTTCACATGTGCATTAAGTGGGAGTTTTACCATTTTTTTTTTTTTTTTTGGTGGGTGGTCGCATTAAACGGAAGTTGCCGCTTCGCTATGCGTTTGTGTGGCCTGCTCTTGTTGTTGTTGTTGCTGCTGCTGCTGTTAGTATTGTTGTTGTTGTTGGCATTGTTGTGTTTAAAAAGTTTTATGCTCGTCACGAGAGAAATTTATTGCACTCCGGTGTTCAAAGCTTTTATCCTTTTTTATCATTTTGGTTTTATTTTGTTGTTGTTGTTGTTGTTGCTGCTGTTGCTGTATGTCCTTTTGGAGCTGGGCACAACGGTTGTGAAAAAGCGAATGTGATTTATTTGGTAATGCTAATGATGTTTTTGCTCGTCGTCCCAACCATCAGTTTATTTGAGCTTTGGCTGTAGCAATTTTTATCGTGCATATGTAGACAAAAAGTAAAAAAAACCTGCCGAAAAGTTTTTGGGGGGCGAACTGTAACCGTCATGAAAATGCTTACGCCAACGATTTTCCATGTGTGTGTGTGTGTGTGTGTGTGTGGTGGGGGGGTGGACAAGGGGACAAGGGACAACCTGCACAAGGAAATGTAAACAGTTTGCCATTTATCTTGCGTTGCCAATAAATCGCATTGTTGTAGTATATGCCGCATGCTGAAAAGTACATTTAAGATACTCTCTCGCTCTCATCGATAGTCGAAGTTAATTTTTTAAATGAGCAAAGAATTCGTTGAAACTTTTCTGCTTCGCTTTATAAAGGTTTTATTTATGTGTGTGCGAGGTATTCAATAGCTTGTCAATTTGCACTGATATTGACAGCCTTCTCCTCACACACACACACACACAGGCACACAGCAATCGGCTTAAAGCTTTAATTGTGGGGCTTAAGGTTGTGCTTTATTACAGCGACTCAACCGAATTAAGCTTTATTAATTGTCGTGCCCAAGCTGATTTCGGAAAGCTTCCCCCAAAAACAATGAAGCCATCTTTTTTGAAGAGGGTGTTTCACCTCCTGGAAACAAAGCAGCCACTTGTACTTGGTGACCCAAAGAAGCTGAAGGGAAGGTTACGGGCAAGGTCAAGTTAGGGGAAATAAAACTCTATAAAAGTTTGCTCCAGCTCAAGTCATAAGAGGTTAACTCACGATGACAAGAGATCAGTTAAGTTGTGCTTTATACTTATATATAAAATACAAAACGGACTTGGGGCACTAACGATTGGGGATGTGCTGACAACATGGATGAAATGTTGCTTTAAATAAATGAGTTTATTTGTTATTATTAGCTAAGGGTCAGCTAAAACTACTTAAAATGATGATAAAATAATAATCAGGTTAAATGTGCTTTACAGACTTTTAAAGGGATTTACGAAAATATATTTCTGCCTCATTAAAAAGCAATAATAAATTGAAGGATCTTTGAATATTTTGTAGACAATAATTTAAATGTTTAATTGAGACTCCAAAAGACATAAAATAATAAGAAATTTAGATTTTCAAAGTCAATAAAAATATTGAAAATTAGGTTTATACAATAAAAAAAAACATAGTTAATAATCATGATATTTCATCATGACTTCATTTATTCTAAACTTTCCCACCGCAATAAAAAATTTTATTGGTCAAATTGTGGTCGCCTTATTTAAAAATTCATAGTCATTTCTTGTTTTTCGAATTGTCAAAAATCGTAAAATAAAATTTTACTACAACTTTTTTATGGCTCACATAAAATTACATTTTTTTTTTTTACATTTCAACATTTACTATGCACAATTCGTTCCTACATGCTACACATTGTACTAACTGTATGAATAACAACAATAACAACGACAACGACAACGACAAATACCTAACCATCCTCGAAACTAGAAAACAGTCAACTCAAATATTTTTCATCGTGACATTAATTACGATTTTATGCAACACACGTGTCGCAGTCCGTCCCACTTTTATAGTACTTGCAGTCATTTTCCACTTTGCCCCAAACCACCTGTCGGGCCCCCTTCGCCACACGCTGCTTAGTTATGTCAAACGTTAGTTAGGCCCGTGTCTGGCAACAAAAACATGAACGGACGGAAGAGTATCGATGTGTGTCCGGCTTGTTTGAAAACGGCTCGCGTTCGGTCAATTCGATTATTTTCATTTTTCACCTTTTCGTTTAAACTTTTCACGTGTCGTGCATTGTAGTTGTAGTTGTAGTTGTTGTTGTTGTTGTTGCACTTGTTGTTGTTATTGTAAATTCCATGTAAATTAATTAAACTTGCTTGGCATACAAAAAACAAATTGGCAGCAGTTGCAACACCAGCAGCAACACCAGCAGCAACAGCAGCAGCACGTCAGGACCCCGGCCGACTGGCATACAACATGGCAAATTATATATTGCATGTCAAAGGGCAACAGACAACGATGCCCTGGCTGCTCACTGGCCGACAGGGAGAGGGGCAGCAGGGGCTGGGCCGAGGGTTTGTGGGCTAGTGTAACTTAATATTTTTTATATGCCACAAATCGACCGCACGATCAGAGGCCGCCGTTGGCCATATGCCCAGCAAGCGAGCCAGCCAGCCAGCCAGCCAGCCAGCCAGAACAGGGACAGACAAGGCGAGCTGGCGGCCAAAAGGGACGCAAAGGGACACAGGTGCGCGAGAACAATTAACGAAATTTATTCAATTTTGCGACGCTGCGGCGACACGGAGCGATAAAAGCAAAAATAAGTGCGTTTATAGGCAGGCTTTTAAAAATTTAAATAATAAATATCATATTGTCTGCAAAAGCATCGAAGTTAAACATTTTTATTTTACTACAGCTATAAATCGTTTTATTAAATATGAATTAAATATATTAAATATATATTGCCATACGCTTTCTCTATCAAATTGCTCAATTTTCCTTTGTGTAATGGCATTTAATTTTCAATTAATTAATATACTTCTCCAACTTAACTCAATATCCAATTTCACATACATATGCATATATAATTGACCTGTCGGTGTGTTTACATTTTGCCATTTTTGATTATATTCCACAAACGTACGTACTTCTTTCTCCTTTTTGTTTTTGTCAAATGTGCTACCATTTATCAATGTGTGTAATGCCCAACGACCACGACACGCCCCCAATCCCAGCCCAACCAAAAAATGTTTGAAATTCAAAACAGGAATTGGCCTGCTTTTTCAACGTGCACAATTGATGAAAAGCAATTTAAACCTTTATTGTGGGCTCTGTTTCGAAATTCGAGAATAATATGAAACGATTAGTTGCATTTCTCTGTGTACAAAATATATGGTTAGAACTCTTGACTATGCACGACTATTAGTTTGATTGGCAAAAGAGATAACAAATATGAAAGAAATATAAAGTTTGTGCTTTTTGAAAGAGTTTTGATTTGAGACTTTATTACGTTTCATACTAAGTAAAGTTCAACAAACGTATTTGAAAAATACTAATACAGTTTTTTAAGGGGTAGTTGAAAGAAATTTTAATTTTATTTTGTGTCTTAAGTTTAAATCAAATATTAAAAAGGATTTCTGGTTAAGCTTTACAAGCAATAATTGATTGCTGGTACTCAAGTTTAATGTTCGGCACATTAATTGTCTTATATATGTGTCAGCCCTTCCACCTTGCAGCCCTTCAACAAGTGACTTGTTTGCCCCGTACCCCCTCTTAACCCCTTCTTCCTGCTAAATACCATTATGTCAGATGCAAAGCCACAGTTTTCAGCTACATTTCCGTCATCTAAACCAGACAGGCACAACAAACAAGCACACACACAAACGAAGGGGCAAAAGCCCCGCAGCCCACACCCCCTTCTGCCCTATCAAGAGGATGACATTGAAGAAAGCGCTTTTGCAAAGTGGCAACAACAGCTGCTGGAATGTGGGTAATGTGTTGTGGCATTTCAGGCAAGGGAGGCATAAGTGGGCGGAGGTCGTGGTGTCATCTATAAGTGTTTGTGTGTGTGTGTCTCTTGTGGCATGTACAATTAAAACCGTAGCCAAAGTTTGTAATAATACATAATATTTACGCTTCAATGGGTGCTTTGTGTCCCATGATTCTCCATAGAGAAACACCGTGAAAGATAGAGAGAGAGAGGGTGGGTGGGGGACACCAACTGACAACTGTGCAGAGTCATTGAATGAATGTTCTGTTTTTGTTTCGGTTTCTGCCTGGCTTTGTAAAATTAATAATTTATTTGTTTTGTCATTCAGCATTGTAAATAATGCGAGAGATTTTCAATAATCTTCTTTGTTAATATTGAAATTAATTTGTTTACTGTTATGCTACTTAATTAAACAAAACGCACACATACGGACGCACACTTCAACCACACACACACACACACACATAGAGACAGAGCCCCATCGGCTTACCACAGCCCATAAATAACCAAGGGCGGAAAAGTGTAGAAGGGTTTGCTCCAAGTTATTCGCTTGATCTCTCTCTATCTCTCTCTCTCTTTCTCCCAGCATCATATCTATGTAAATAGTAGTTTGTATTTACATGGCTGCATTTTAAAGCCTCGACAGGATTTTGTCCTGTTCAATTATGCAATAAATTTATCACTGATTCAAATGCAAACGCAATCCACACACAGTTGAATGCACTTCGCCTCCGTCTTGCGGTTTATCTGTGTGTGCCTTCCTCTTGTCATATTCCTTATCTCTCAAACTAAATGTCTTCTTTGATTTTGGCACGCACTATTTGCTTTTGTGGGCTGCTAAGTAGACGTCTCAGAATTTCATAACATGAATATTATTAAATATTTATTGGCCTAAAGGCACGGCACTTGTCGGCTTAATGTATCTTAAAGATTCAGCTATTAATTACAGCACAGCGTGGCGCATTTTAAACTTAACATAAAGCACATAAAACAGTATGAAACAGGAAAAAAACAACACAACACAACAAATTTAATTGCAACGCATTTGTTGTTTTACATAACACAACAAATTGAGTGAGAAACATAAAATTTAGTCGCCCCTCCTTCGCCTGCCCAGCATGCATAATGACTAAAACATGTTTATGATATCTCTCAAGCCCACGAAACACACATTTCAGCTAAAGAAATCAGTTTCCATATGCGTAGATTAACATACGAATATATATATTAAGTATGTAGTATATCTATCTGTTCATCTATATAAGTAGAAGTATCTCACACTACGGCGAAGCAAAGACGATGAAAATGAAATGAAATGAAAAAAAATTAGAACAACTTAGCGACAGGGGAATTACGGAAAACAAACTCAACACCGCCGCCTGTCATCATTTATTTTGTCAGTGTCTAAAAACAATTCCAACTTATGGCTACAAAACAAGAGACACTCTTTCCCTCTCTATGGGCAAAGGCATCGTGTTGTTGATGTCGCTCATAGATACAAATGAGATAAACTGGGGGGAAATCTAACGCATAACGATAATTTGATGCTCTTTACGGTAAAGGTGATTGGAACAAAGAATTTGGGACAAGAATTTTTGGTTTTTGGAGAATGTTTATGTGTTTTCTCTAATCAGAATATATACACAAAAAATTTGATTTGATTAGTTTGTGAGTGAAATTCTTTTGAAATGATAAAAAAAGAGTTATATATGTAATTAGATATTTCATGTTTCGTAAAGTTTAAATGATAAAACAAAGATTTTGTTTATGCAAAATAAATAAGATAATAACTAATGCTCAAACTTTCAATGTACTTTGATGTCCTTCAAGTCTTGCCCAACAGCATTTCTCTCTTTTAAAAACTCATATCATTGTTTAACCATCTTCATGTGCCTCCTAAATTATGTAATATAGTATTGTAGCTAGTTATTATAGTGTATATTCAAGCTAAACAAAAAGCTTTAGCCAATGTCTTTGCTAGTCATGGCTTGTTCTTTCCTGCTGTCTCTTAATGATGTGTTGCCCGGACTGCTGCTGCAAAGATTTTGGACATCCCATAGAGAATTATCGTCGCCTCCCTGCCTCCCACCACCAACATCATACCAGCGCACCTACACACACGCACACAGAGACAAACACACAAGTCATTAAGTGTTAATTTAATGGCCAAGAGATCTTTGTCACAGATAACAAATGCATGCATTTTTATACACAACTGACTGGCTAGAGGGAACACGAGTTCTTTTTGGGCCTCCCCGGTATCTGAGGCCTGGCATCTCTTACAAGTTTGTGGAAAACATTTTGTGCGCAGCAGGTGATATATGTGTTGTCTGCTTATGGAAACAACAACAGCAACAGCCACGAACATACGAACAAACCAACAAACAACACATAACGCCTCCTCCTTTCGGCCTGGTCATATGATATTTGTGTTGTCGGGTTGCTCGGTTTGTTAACGCTGACAGACAATTAAGTGTTTGCTTTATGTTTATTGGAATGGATTTGCCGAACGAGGCGCGCGTTCATCTTAACAAATTGATTGATGGCAAAACACCAGCGAATTAGACAGAGACAGAGCAACACAGCCTGAGAGCTGAGAGCGTTAACTTGTGAATAAAGTCTTGAATTACCAATGAACCCAATCAGCCAAACACAAGTTGGCAACTGGTAGCTCCACCAGGTGGCCATCAACAGAAACAAAATGCTTTCGGTCTTTACCTTTAAGCTGGGGCAATAACAGTGCCAAGTAACAAGTAGTCGACTATACGTATAAGTAGAACCAGTAGGCCAAGAAATGTGTACAAGCCTAGAAAATGATGACGTTGTAACGGAAACTTTTTAATTAAAATTCGAAAAATTAATTAAATATTTTTGTGACGCCTGCGCTGACGACGATGACGATGACGACTTCAAGATTAAATTTCCAACCTATCTACCGAAATGCAAAACCCAGCGAGACAGACCGAAAATGGGAGAGAAAAAGCGAGAGCGAGTGTCGAAAAGTTTGCAGAAAAAAAAAAATATATATATATATAGGAACAAAAACACCGGCAACAGCCGTAAAAGTAGCCGAAAAACAACAACTATTTGTGCAAAATGAGAAAATTCGCTTGTTGTAGGCAAACAGCAACAAAAAACATACCAACAACAACAACTGCACGAGCAACATACAAAAACACTGTGTGAAAACGCCGTGGAAGGTGGAAAAGAAGCGACAGACGAAACGCCAATTGTTAGTTGGGGTAGGGAGGATAGAGGATAAAGAATCCGACGCCAGCAATAGATACAAAAAAAAAAAAAACAAAAGAAAGTTTTATACCCGCCTGCAACACACAAAAAAATAAAGTGAACGGAGTGTACAAATGCCAAAATGAGAAAGGAGCCAAACACACAAGCGATAGATGAGCAAGAAAAAAAAAACTACACAACAACACAAAAAAGCAACTTAATGATGCACAACTGATAAGCCAGAAAGATGACACACAACTGCTGCAGAGAGTGTAGAAGATATGATGTAGAAGAAGAAGAACTTGTAGAAAGAAATTGAAGAACCTACTTCAACTATTTACCAGTTGTAGTTACGAATACTCGAGGTAAAAGTAGGTATCCGACTGGGCCGTCTGGCAATGTACAAAATTGAGGTTATCGGAGGGAATCAAGTATGTCAGATACAAATGCCAATAAAGATGACACGGAAGGTGTTCAAAGAGTTATCGTAGATAACTGTGAGTGCGATGGGAAATAAAATCTGTGAAAAGTATGTGAAGTAAAAGTAGAAATTGTTTGAGATAATACCAGAACGGGACTGCAAGCTAGATCTTTAATAACCTTTGTTCCATGTTGTAGGAATACATCTTCAACTCGATTGTAAATCTTTCTATATTTAGTCAGGTACATCTAATGTACTCATATTAAGGCTATTTAAGCCGGCTGATGTCAATCCCTTGTTAATTTAATCATGATCTTTCATCATTATAGTACACGAACAGAATATAATAAAAAGGGTGAAGCTACACAGCCTTGAACCAAAGTTCGCTAGTTAATGTTGCCAATCAATCATTCCGCTCACTTGATGGGTTACAAAATGCTACAAAAACGGCAACACTGGATAAGGGCCAGAAAACAACAGAAACAGCAACAGCAAATGGCAAAAGTTACAAGGGCAAAATAAATAAATGTGTAAAAAAAAGGGAGACGTAGTCACATATGCGATGTTCCGATAATGAATTATATTTCAAAATAACTTTGTTGCTGTAGCTCTTAGCATTTAAAGAGAGTGCAAAACTATGTAACAGAAGCTCTTAAAATTCCCAAGTGGTTAAGGTTTATAGCAGGTAAATCAGTGATTTATTTAACTGACATTTCAAGCACACATCAAACATTCATTTCAATTTAGCGATAAAAAGTGAGAGAGAGAGAGAGCGAGAGAGAGAGAGAGATGTGCAACTAGTCTGCATTCATTAATTGAATTTAATTCTACGTAAAGTTTCGTTTGGACTCAGCCAATTATACTAAAGTAAATAACAATCTTACTCGATTGGCGTCTCACTTCAACACATTTGCGCTCCGCTGACTCGACGTTCCCATGCTTTTGGCGCAAAATGTTAAAAACTTAAACAACGCTGACATATTTCCCCAGATGCCTTCAAACTTTTATGCCCAACTTCTGCAGCTTCCTCCTCGACAAAAAACTCTTTTGAGTGGCTATACGAAAAATGTGATGTCAGCGCAAAAAAAAAAAAAAAATGAAATAAAAAATAAATTACAAACGAGCAGGAGAAGGCATTTTCATTTTGTGTTTAATGAAAAATGTCAAATAAAAGTGCCTGAAACAGAAGCAGCAAATTGCAAAGCTTTGTGCGATAGTTTCTCGCAGCAAGCACTCTGTAAGTCCTTGGACAGGTAGTAAGAGAGACGTGGCAGGATCTGTGATTGACTCAACGGCGGCGGCGGCGGCGGGCGGCAGTCAAAGTAGCTGAAGAAGTTGCAGCAGCATGCCAATAAAAAAATAGTGCAAGCAAAGCAGCAGCAGCAGCAACGCAGGCGAAGGCACTTAAGCAAAGATGGGCCAACTCTTCGGCAAACTAATTACTATTTATATCAAACGAAAATTGCTAACGAGCAAAAGATATTAACGTAGTCGTACCTACTACTGCCTGCCCGGACTAGTTTAGAATAATCAAAGTGCACATACTATAATAATTACAAGCGGCGCACTTCATCGCCTCCTCCTTCTTGTCCACCCCGTCCACTCGTTAGAGCACAAATTATTATTTTTTATGATTATTTAAATTATGCGCCGGTAGCCAAACAAAACCTAAATACAAAAAAAAAAAAAAAAAAAGGATGAGCATCGGGGCCCTGGAGTTGCTGGAATGTCGGCGCAATTTACAAAAAGGTAGCTGGCACTTTACACAGCACTTGGAGGATGGTAGCCTTCTCAAATAGTTTTCATCAGGCTGAGAGCCGCTTTGGGTTCGTTTGCCTGCAGCTTTTAGTGCAATTGCCTGGCAGCAGCTTGTTTAATGATCATTAAAGATGAAGACGACACACGGCCAGAGCATTGAGAAGCTTATTTTTTTTTTTTGGTTCAAAGCGCTCTTGACCAGGCCTTAATAAATGAGCACAGGTTGCCAACCAGCCAGTCAGCCCGTTCGTCGCGCCCAGACTTGTTTTTATGGCTAACTCTTTGGCTGCTTTTGGCTTGCGGGCAAGTGCCTTGGACTCACTCTAATTAGTCAATTTTTTCTCATTTTTTTATTCTTTCTTTTCTTTCTTTATACTCAATTAAATCTGTAGTAGAAGCTTCAGTTGCAGGCACTCGAGTAAGCAAATGATGTGCAGTAATTAGTGGGGGCATACATACATATACACAAGTCGTTATACATACCAATCCAATCATATACATGCATAACTCAGACCAAGAGTCGAGGACTCCGACGAGCTCTTCCTACAGCTACAGCCAGCTTCCACTTAAACAACCAACTTCAGCTACGACCAATGTCGATAAATAATAATTTTCTTGCTGCTTGAGCATTTTTTTTTATTTTTGTTGCATTGCCACAGGATGACAGGTGCAGTGACAACCGCACACACACACACATACACAGAGCATATTTGCAATAAAAAAAAGAGACCCAGCGGGACTTGGCCTCAGGCATGCTCAAAGTACCAGCGCACAGGCGGAATTATTCACATGACATATGTATGAATGTTACCTTTGATATCGGATGTGAAATATGAAAGAACACACAATTGTTGTGTTTATTACAAAATCGACTTCTCTTTTTTGTTGCATTTGCCCACGTTACCAACTGGGTTAGCACAAAGATACACGGCCAAAGATACAGATACAACAGAGCTTACATACATGTCATACACGCTGTCTGTACATTTATAATCAAGCGGCAAGCCGCAAACGCCGCACCATTCTCAGTCACAGACTCCAACTGCCTCGTCGTCGTCGTCGCTAAAACGCATTACATAGTGCATGATGAAGCGTCTTCAAGTGGGCACACCAAAGCGATTCGATGATGATGCTATTGCTCTCCACGTAGTAGTAGTTGTAATAGTCCGGTAGCTCTCACTCGGTTTGCCGCTTGTAGCTGCTAAATGAAAACATATATTGCGGTTGCAGATTGCACAGAGACTCAGGTTCTTGAGTTGTTGCCTTCAAGCAAGAAAATTGCCAAAGTGCGCACAGTGGCTGAGTTTGTCAGAAAGTTATTCATGAGTGAAACTTAACTTACTTTTTTGTATCTGTTTAAACATTATAATTTAGTAAGGCTAATATTTTATTTCATGCTTATGCTTATGCCAAAAATGAAAGTTCATTCAAGTAATGGGTACGGCTAATTACCAGTTAGGTTAGGCTTATGCAAAAAAAAAAAATCATACAAAAAAAATGTGAAAGGCATGGGAAAAGGTCAAGACAAGTTTGGCAAATCAAAGAAGTGAGTGAAGGTGGCATAGAAAACAATTAGCTACAAATGGAGGCATTTATAATTGTAATTAACTTTAACGATAAATAGAAGTAGGAAGCATTCATTTTGAATCATTTATCATTTCATTAATTGAGTTTCAAATTCAATGGGTAAAACTCTTTTCTTTCTCTAAACCTCATTGGATATTGCCACACTGTTCGGCAACAACAACAAAACATCCTCATCAATGTCGCTGTCGTTGTCGTTGTTGTTGTTGTTGGCATTGCCCCGCAGTCAAAGCCAGAGACATTCAGAGTCAGAACCAGTCGAAGTCAGATTCAAAGTCAGAGTCCAAGTCCACTTGTCCCAACCAGCCAATGCACCGGCAGAAGTCTCTTTCATTGCCCCGACGCTTTCGTACAAATCGTCCAATGATGAAAGCCAGGGACAAAGTCTTTGACTTGTATTCAGCTTTTTGTTATTACTTGCGCCGCAGCTTCTGTTCTTTTTTTTCACTCTTTCTTATTGCTTTTCTGTTTTATTTGTACTTTTTTTTCTTGATTTTTTTTCTTGTGCCGCCTTGGAACGCTTTTATGCCCATTGAGTGCATCTTTTTGCTTGCCCCATCATTGTGCATGTGGACACAAACGGACAATCTTCGTTTTGTGTAAAAGCTACTAATGTGTGTCTACGGAAGCCATTTCGTGCCTTTTAGCCGAGTGAGTCAGTGCAGAGTTGCAACCAGTTTCCAGGCCATCTCATACGTCTTTTTTTTCCTTTAAGAAAAATGAAACAACAACAAAAAAGTGTAGTTAATTCGCCAAGTAATAATATTATACTCGTACTTATGAATGTCGTCTGAGCAACAGCAACAACAACGTGCTGTGCAGTCCCAGTTCTCGATTATGGCCAGAAGAACCTGCCGGACCAGCCCCTCCAGCTAAATTGGCTTGAATTTTACGGCTGCTGTTATGCTTCTGCTGTGGCCTGGTGTTGTTGTTGTTGCACGAACGACAGAATCGACGATTGGCCTCGCTTCGGCCTCACTCTCGGTCTGTATTTAAGCGACATCATTCATCTGGCCGCCCATCAACAGCAGCACCAGTAACAGCAACAGCAACAGCAACAGCAACATAAACAGCAACAGCAACAACAGCGCCGGCTGCACAATGCCAATGACGACAGGCGCCTGACGATTACGACGTTCTGGGATGGGATACGGATGGCGATGATGATCATAATGATGACGACAGCAATAATAATAACAAACAACAACAAGCAACAACAAGAACAACAATGAGCAGAGTCAGAGTCAGGCTGCAAGGCAGCCCTGTGGCCCATCAGACAGCTCTGTAGTACAAAGTACAAGTCCGCATAATTATAATCAACGTCATTTAACGTTGCCGGCCGTCACTCAGCGCCATCTACAACATTTACAACAGCCGCAACAACAACAACAACAATAACAACAGCATAAGCAACAACAATAAGTTGTAAACCCAGAGTGCCCCATCAAGCTTATTGTTGTGTATCTTTTGGATACATTGTTGATAACAGCGGGCATAATAACTTTGTCATTAGGTTAGGAATGCATTAATGGAAGTACTGAACAGATTGTACAAGTAGCATTAAACGGTGAAATATAACTGTTTACAAAATGACTCTATCTAGCCGGAGGATGCTTAAATCAAGCCAAGTTGAAAGTCTTAACTTAAACATTGGCCGGCTAAGACATTATATTATAGTTTATTTATGTTATACTTTTTCTTACTCGAAGTTGCTCAACGGTTTCACTCATCAAAACTATTTTTAAAATAATATTTCTACAGTTTCCCTTGGTATCTTCATTGCTTTTCCAACTTGTCCTTAACCTTTGCACACTTTTGTACGAAGTAATTTAAATAAATTTAAAGAGTATTTTCAATTTCTAACCAAAAATCCAATTTAAGATACTGTTTATATACCATCAAATCCAATCTCATCTACTCTTCATTTTTCGTCGTCTCTTTTAAACACTCGAGTGTTGAGTCTGTTTATATTTCGGGGGATTTATCCTCCAACCGTGCACTAATTCCCTTAAGGGCATCAAATTTTCGACTTGTCGGTAGATTAGCTTTTCGTTTTGCTGTCTTCTTGGCTTCTTCGTATTTTCTCTCATTACATTTCAACAACGTTTGTTGACCTTTGTCAACTTCAAACTTCAACACGCGACTAAGCGCTTAAAATTGGTGCAAATATATATATATATATATACTATATACAGTCGCTTGTAGTAGATCCCTCGAAATTAGACTCGCTCGCCTGCCGTGTATCTAGCTGTATCTAAGGCCGGAAGTGCGCTATTTATAACAAATTGCCGCGTGTTTGACATTTAACTGAAACGTCGAGAACGTCGCACTCCCTCCGCATTAAAGATTTAAACGGAGTGGTGACCGCCGCGAAGAGTAGGTGGCAGGGAATTACATTGAAACTGCCCTCACTTTTGGCATCTAATCAAATGTAACCGCACGCCAAATATGCGACCGTTACTCGGCACCCGATGCCCGTTGCCCGTTGCCCGTTGCCCGTTGCCAGGTTACATATTTTTGGGCTGACGCGGTCTTTTGGGTTAGCCACTGCCATTTAATACAATAAATCGGATTGCCATCTGGGCCTGGCTCGCTCAGACGGTGCCCTGGAGCTAAGTTCGCGTTGCTCGCGACCTTCTTCATTAAAATATGACAAGCTGTAATTATCTTCGATTTGCTTTGACCAACGCACTAATTGCGTGTGAGACAAGGGAATAATGTTACACAAGGGCTAAAATCTCAAAAACCCAACATCGTACTACACTTCAAGTGTCGCTCAAGTGAAACCAAAGAACTGGTTTCCACACTATTATTATTTTTGTTTTTTTTTTATCGAAATTAGTCAGCTCTGTAAAGAGATGTGACTGCGTTATGGACGAGTTAGTCATTCACAATGTGAGTCAAAGTGTTTTGTGGGAACTGAATTACATGTGAGTAACGTCAATGGATTGCTTAGAGCGGAAGATCTTAGATACGAACTGCTTCATAAGTTGATGGTGTCTCCGATAGCTGTCTTGTTATGAGTAATAACCCGCAACGAGGCATTTGTTTGTCATAGAAGGTGTGCTGCAGTCTTTATCTGTCCTCAAACTTCTTCTGTTAGAAATGTTGCTTAAATATGCAAGTAAAAAATGTTGAGTTTAAAGTTAAGCATATATAGAATATTATATTACAATTTTGATGTAAAACATTTATTGTGGTTAAATTTAATATTCTGTAAACGTACTTAATGGCTCTTTGCCATGCATTTAAGTTAAGATTCCGGTTTTTTTTTTATACTTTTAAACGATTCTCATTTTAAATTTTATTTTTTGTAATTTTGCTTACATGCACATTTTCAATTTCCTCTGCTTGTCGCCTGGTTTAGCCATTAGTTTTCCCCTTACTGAATTACACCCGGTGGCTGGCTGGTTGGCTGCCAGGCAGGCTGCTCTGTCAGTCACTTTGTGGGTTCTTGGGAAACTGCGTGACCAGGCTAATTAAAGCTTCTGGAATATGTTGACGAACTGTCTGCCGCAAGAAAAAGTTGTATTTCAAGTTGAAACTTGAGACGTCAACTATGTATGTTGTATGTTGTATGTTTTATGTTATAGTAGTAGCAGAAGAAGAATCTTATACTAGAGATACCGGTTCATAATTTATGTAATTATATGCATTTAAACATTGCAGCACGAAAGATATAGCAGTGAGCGAGAAGAAGCTAGAGAGCGTTGCGTCTTTAATGCTATTATAGCTCGACATCAAATTATAGCAATTATATAATTTTTCTTTCCTTCACTTGTCGTCTATTTACAGAGGGTCGTCCACATCCGCCAGACTCAAATTGAAGCAGCAACAGCAGCTGCGTTACTTTGTGACAAGCGCAACTAATGAGCACAAAAGTAGCAGAAGCAACAGCAGCAACAACGGCAACAACGGCAACATCGGCAACAAATCGGAAACAGGAAGCAGCAGCAGCAGCAGCAGTAGCTAAAGCTTTCAATGAAAGTAAAACTGCGTGGCCATTATTATCATTACTAAATAATCGAAACTGTGATAGCACCAAAGAAATCAAAGGAAGCAGCAGCAGCAGCAGCAGTAGCAGCAACAGTTCCGAAAGCTAAACAGTTGCTGCCGTGCGTAATTACGTTTCAGTGATTTTCAAACTAATAAATGTCGTACGAGCAATTGCCGGCAACAATAACAACAACAACAACGAGAACAACAACTACTATTTGCTAAAGCCAAGCAGCCAACAAAACTCTGCACAAAATGGCGCACAAAATGAGCCAGACAAGAGCAACAAAACACACGACAGCAACACTGAGCTGCACAAGAGCAACACGAGTTGGCACGCATTCAAGTTCAAGGCGGTCATCGTTAATCACATGTTTTATATCCTGCCACACGTTCAGTTGCTCACTGTTGTTGGTACTTGTGCTGTTGGCTACGGCACAGGCAGCCACCAAGTTGACCACTCGCAACAGCAACAGCAACAACAGCAGCAATAACAACAACAGCAGCACCACCAACAACAGCTCAACGGCAACAACATCGACACAGGCGACGCCCGTTTGGGATCATGCCATCGATTTGAATGAGGATTTTCGCATACTATGGCAAATCATTAATCAGGATATAACATTTGAAATACAAGCACGTACATTAGGTTATGTCGGCTTTGGATTCTCGCCCGATGGGAATCTAGCCGGTGCAGATATGGCCATCGGTTGGGTAGACAAGGGTCAAACATATTTTCAGGTGAGTGATAATACACACATAACAAGACAAAAACCAAACCAAACCAAACAAAAACAAAGAAGATAAAGAGAAAAAAACAAAAACTCACTCAAAGAATCATCCATTCTAGTCCGATCCACACCCATTTAAAAGACACCTCACTACCCTTCATTCTGGTCAACCATTTTTCATTTTGTCGGGTTACATTTTCATTTTCGAATGCGTGCGGCCGGAAATTAAGGCAGCCAGCCAAATGAAAAGTTGTCGCCCTAATCTCATGCAATTTATTTTCAAGTCTTCCAAGCAAAGCAAACATTTTGATAAATAATATTAAAAAAATAAATATATACACAGTAAAAACCGACGACAAAAACCGAAAAAAATTATTTGTTAGCTAAAACAAGAAAAGCATTTTACCACTCAAGTTGGTTAGTAATTAATTTGTTGGGTGGCAGCAACTCCCAAAAAAAAAAAAGAGGACCAGAGAAAGGCGCGCAAAATATGTACAAAGTGCTTGCTCCTAGCTCTCAGCCTTACAGGTCCTTCGACGCGGTGCGGCATATGAATAATGACAGGCTCATTTGTAAGAACTTGACGGGTTTTTTTTTTATTATTTCAATGTGCACGCGTTAAGCAAGACAGCTAACTCTCGCCTTGCTTTATGCGTGTTTTAAACGCACAAATGAAATGTTGTTGAGCATCAGAGCTTGGCAAACCATTAACAATACACTTATTAAGCAGAATGATTAGGTAATCTTTTAGGTAGGATACAAAGCTTAAAAAAAAACCTGATTAAGTATTCAAAATAATGCTTCAGTCATTTTTTAAGAAGATATGTAGAATAAAACATTATGATTAGAACACTGATTGCCGGAACTAATAAAAACAACTGACGGATTTAATTTTAATCCACAACTCTCAATAATGAGCTTAAACAGCTCATTTTAATGTTTAACTTATGCAGAGAGCCATTAATAAGCTGTTGTCTTTGACAATGTCGATAATCCTTGCATGAATCGTTAGTTTGGGGCGTGTCTATTCAATAAATTATTTAAGTTAATGCACGGGTTCCCATTTGTAACTATTTTTTTCAACTTCCATTCATAAGTACCTCATAATTTGACTAAATAATTAATTAAAGTACGCAATAAACGAGCATTAACTTACTTTTGGGCCGACCTATTACAATTGTAAGCCGTCCCTGAACTGCGACAGTTTTGAGGTAGGTTCCTACTAAGCCCACAGCTATTCGCGTGAATGACAGTCTTATGTACTGTGCTTTTGTTGTTGTTGTTGGGTAACGCCTTTAGCTGTATAACATGGACGTCACCGAGCTTTTTATACCCTGAACCCATTGAAAATGGGTAAAAAGGGTATAATGGTTTTGTGCAAAAGTATGTAACAGGCACCTCCGACCCCATAGAGTATATATATTCCTGATCAGCATCAACAGCCGAGTCGATATAGCCATGTCCGTCTGTATGAATACGTCGATCTCAGAGACTGTAAGAACTAGAGACTCCACATTTGGAACATAAGCTCGCCTAATCCCTAGGCAGTACAAGTTTGTATCAAATTTTCGATAACTTTCCCCGTTTTCGATATACACATGTGATCGATAACAACAAAATCTTGAATTCAGAAATCTTTAAGATGCAGTTTAAAACATTAGACGAAATAATGATAATCTGTGAAAATTTTATCAAAATCGGTTGGGAAACATTGGAGATACGGAACATTGCACTGACTGTACGCTTAAAGTATGGGGTTCAGGGTATCGTCTAGTCGGGATTTCTCTACTATACCCTTCTTACTTGTTTAATCTTTTCTGCATGCCCAAAGAAATAATTACAATCTGTGAAATTTATTTATTTATTGAATTCGGTTGACAAACACCGGAGATATGGAACATTCAGGGTATAGTCTAGTCGGGATTCCTAAACTAGAGCCTTCTTACTCGTTTTTTTTTTTGTGCTATTCTTCCTGTTCTTCCTGCTCTGCAAGAGTAATAGGAGTCGTCACTGCAAAGTGTCTAATGAAATGCGAGTATTGCGTGTTGTGGTTGCGTAGCTCTCTTTTAGTGGGTGTCTGTTGTCGTTGTTGTAGTAGTAGCAGGATATTCGTGTGGCGGCGCCCCAACGTGGGTGGTAAAGCGGCGGGTGGGCGGCCAATTGTGTCGCTGACACAAACAGAAACTAAGCGTCAGGCGCTTTTCTTCTGCTTTTTTTGCTTGTGTTTTTTTTTGTTGTCTTTTTTTTGTTGTGTGTGAGTGTGATTTAATGATTTTCGAGGTAACAACACACACACACAATGTTATTGTTGTTGAATGTTAAATACATTAATATGTCTGTCTGCCACCCTCACACCCGCCGCCCACTTACACTGTCAGTGAGTACGTCTGTGCTTTGTGTGACGGTGTTAATTTCACATCTTGACGTGTCGTAGGTAATTGCGAGTCGCTTCAAATTGTACACACACACAAAACACATCCGAACAAGTCGTGACTGTCTGTCTGGAGTTTTAGGACAACCTTCCCTTGAAATATTATACGCACAGTAATTCGTGTCCCTATTTAACTATCACCATCACTACCTGTGTGTGTGTGTGTGTCTGCTTGCTGATTTGTCAAAATGCTACGCTCGTTGGCCATACAATGTGTCAAAGGTTAATTAGAGCTAAAATAGATATGCCTATTAATATTATAATTAAGTGTTGAAATGTAAGTAAAAGCCTCGGAATCAAAGTCATATCAATTGTTTGCCCAATCTTCCAAAAACCCACCCACCACCCTCAGTCTTTGTCATTGTATACGTGTTTGTGTGTGCGTGTATACGTTTATCGAAAAGCTCTTACAATTATCTAATGGACAATGCGTAATTGCAGGCAATTGTTAAATTATGGAATCAATATTCAATATTTATTGCCACACAACGAGTTGAATTTTCATTTAACTGAATTCGTTTTCGCGTTAATTGGCTAATTTCGCAAAAGCAATTTAAAATATCGACTAACAAAAAGAGACATTAAACCGATAAAAGAAAATGCCTGGTAGCCAAATTGCCATATAGTTTGTTTGACTATGGAATACCCTGTAAAAAGTACGTCGAATATGTAAATGGCAAGCTCAAATATATATTAAAGCCAAACATCGAGTGTTAGTATTAATCGATAATAATTTTCTCCAGCTTATTGTTAGTTATGCTACTGCAGGGTATTTAACTAGCAATATTTTCAATGGTTTGGCCTTTACTATTTTCATTTTAATTTAAACATTTTCAAGTAAACCACACAAACACTGAATAAATACATATATTCAGTAGAGAATTTTGTGTAATTGTTGAATGTGGGCTTTAAGCGCCACAACCCCAAAAAGTGGGTTAAACTTTGCGCTGTCGGCCCAAGGGTAAATGTGATATGAGAACCGGCCCAGAGTGTCCATAGTACAGTAGACCCCGAAAAAAAGTTCTCGCAGGCATTGGCATAGTTCCCAATGTTCAACAATGTGTGTGTGTGTGTGGTAATTATGCGTTGCGAACATTTGCCTGGCATTTCATCATAGTATTTTTGGATGCCATGTCATGGTACAAATATTTGCTGCAAATACAGCGAATTAATGAAGTGGGCCTGTTTCTCTGGAATTTCGAATATTTAATATGCCTCTTTCGACAATTTGGTCATGTAATGAGTGAAGGAAATTCTTAATCATATATATAGCTAAAAAAAAAGGTATATAAAATAAATATTCAAAACTAAATATATTAAACACATTAATGCATATTTATGTTGACAAACAGATTATATTTATTGCTTTTTGATTTTAGCAGAAAAAATGCGTTTAGGATAACAATTTGATCGGCTTTAGCATCTAACAGTACTCAATCCGCTTACATAGCACATATCTCACGACTTTAGCACAGTTATTTGAACAAAGCCCAAGCTTCAAGCATGTAACCCAATATATTTCCGAGCTTAACCGTTCTATGTAGACATTCCATAGGCGCCACTTTCACCCACCGCTTAAAACAAGCAGCTGCTAAATGGCCGCCAAGCGCCCGTTTTAAAGGCTGACATAATAGTCGAAGGGGCCTGAGGCAGCAATCTAGTCGAAGTGGGGGAGGGGGGGAAGATGCCTGCCTATTAGTCGTCCATTATTTGTAGATACTTTTGCGATAAGCAGCCAAAGCGGCAGCCGACAAAAGCGCCACACCTAAAAAGAGGAGGCGCAACAACAACAACAACATATAAAAATACAATTTCGTGTAATTTATTTTCAAGTTTTTATTAGATAGAGAGAGGGTTGGAGGGGGCGGCGGTTAGGGCCTGGTTCGGAGGCTTGGCGCTTATCAAAATTTTAATTAATACGCATCTGAGAAACTTTACGAAAATGGTTTTTAACGCTCGTTGGACCCCCCCCCCCAAAAAAAAAGAGAAGCAACAAACAAAGCTGCGACGTTAATTAGTGCCATCCAAGTGGCGACTTTGGTTGCACTCTCGTTTCACTAAACAACAAGCGTAACTCCCCCCAAAAAGCCACAACAAGCCATTAGCTAGAAAAGCAAGCGATTAGTATCTTAAAAGTACTTAAAAGGTCATTACACTATACTCTGTGGCATCGCAGCACATCACAGTTGAAAAACTTAGCCAACGACTAATTATTTAATTTCAAGTTTTAAGTACGCTCCGTCAGAGCAAACCAACCAACGAACCAACCAACCAAACCAAACCACACCAGGGAAGCTAACCAACAAGAGCTGTCAGTCATCTCTTTTGCCTCGCAGCAAAAATCTGTACAAACAGACTTAAAAAAAAAAGCTTTAGCCCCTTTGGCTCTAACCGAACCCATTAGGCACTGAGAGATAACAGATCCATTATAGAAGAATTACGAGTACGCAACATCAACCATCGCCATCGCCATCGCCATCGTCATCACCATCTCGCATCGTCGTCATCTTTTGCTAATGACCATCGATGTTGATGTTTTGCGTCGCTTTCCATCGTTCCATCGCCATAGTAGTACATCACTCAACCTCATCTCGCTGACTGAATGACTGAGTGCGTGGCCCTGGGTTTGGTTTGGTTTTGGGTTGGGTTGTGTTGCGTTTCGATTGACTTTTGCCATGTTTTAGAGTGGGTTAAGTTTTGGTTTGGGTTGGGCTGCGTTTATATACACTATCCATGTGACCAGCTGTCTATCATAGCTTCAAGTGTTTACTTAAACAATAGTTTTAAAATGGCATTTAACCCACCGAATCGCAAATGCTCTAAGTTGTCAAAAACGTCTTAGTTATCTCTAAGAAAAGTTATTAAAACTATTCTTTTATTGAAATTCATGTTAAACATCGTTTCCATGAAATCTGAAAGCCTGTCTTAAACTTTTCCTACAACCATTTAAAACTTTCACAACAATGTAATTTTCTCAACTTAAAGTTAAATTTAGCAAAACTAAAACCAAAAATTCCAATATCCGTACGAGGCTAATGGATTAGATTTACATACTAAACTTCGAAGTTCACAGTTTCTAAGAAAAAATCATTAGGCCTATTGTCCAAGTTGATATGCTCCTGCTGAGCCACAGAAAAATACAAAAAAAAAGACACAAAAATATAGAAAAAGCATTTGGTAAACAATTTGAACTTTTGGCATGATGATTGTCATGTTTTTGTTGCTTTCTGGACTAGATTATGTATCTAGCAGATGAACATATGAAACATTAGCAAGTTGTTCTAGCTGAACGCACTATGCTGTTAATTATAAGCGAATGATTAATTATGCCAAACGCCAAAGCATCGACAACATCTCTGGGGTCAAAACTAGAGAGCATTGTGGCTTGTAATATTTTTTTCGTTTTGTTTTTCATTGGTTTGGGTATTCGGAACTCTTGATTGGCATATGAGTAATGAGCTTTTTGTTTCTCAGTGTTATGTTTGCTTGGTACTCGACCGTTCAGTGTGAAATTGGGTTTTTCTTTTTTTATTATTATACTCTCTGTGTTATTTCTTTTTTACAACACAGAACAACTGCTGCCCACACACATTTCTCATACACACAACAGAGCAGCTTGCATGTCATCACTTGAGACGAGGTTTTTTTTTCTATTTTATTTCAATGTGTGTGTGTTTTTTTCGCTTTTAGTTTTTTTTCTTACTTTCTGTGTTACTTTCTCACAGCTGTTGGAGTGAAGAATGCGAATAGCGTGCTGAGCGCTTAGAATTCAATTAGTTTTTATAGACATTATCCAATTTGCTGTTGTTGTTGGTGTGTGTGTTGGGTGCGTGTTTCACACACTCACACACAAGAACAGCATTGTATATGTATCTGTAACTGTCTATTAAGCGACGAAACGATTCGCGTGCTGAGCATTGAGCTTGCTCTCAATGGCCATCCACTTTTCTATTGTTCCCCAAGCACTATTTGTAGTTGTAAACACGCACACACAAACACACACACACACAGACATACACCTCCTACGCACACACTTAATAAATCATAAATACATTCGGGCAAATTATATAGATGAGTTCCCATTCCATTCCCACAAAAAAAAAAACAAAAAAAACAAAATTGTACGTTGACTGCGCAGCGAATAAATAATAGTTAAATATTTTTCGTTCATTTCCTATTTTTGTTATTAAATTTTATGCTGTTTATTGGTTTGGCTTGAGCTTTCGTGCTCCAAGAAAAACAGCCTGAGGTCGTTTATTACATAAATTGTTCCGAAATAACATTAGAATGGAAGATAGCAAATTGCCTCAATTGTGTCTACGCATCTTTGGCGCCTGTTACGAAGTCGAGAGCTTAGTTTAAGATCATATTATTGTAGTTATGAATGCGTCTAAGCGTTCAACTCAGCATTTATGCCTTATAAATATGAAAGCACTTGTGAACTTGAACAAATTTGTGTGTTTTGGGATAGCAAAACAACATGACGCAAGTCCTACAAATGCTTGAAAATACATTGGGAAATACATCGGCTTAGGAAACTAGGGAGGTGTCAGCAAATAATAGCTTAATTTGGCATCATAATTGTATAACAACAAAGACTAAATAGACGAAAATTGAAGTCATAGTTGAGTGGAAAATTAAGTCTAAAAAACTCAACACTTAACAGTTTAACTTATAGGTATGAAATTAGCTTAAAACTCAATAAAAATATTGTATAACCCATCAGCTTTAATGCCTTTATATGTTTGGCTATCATAACGATTATATAATGCCAAATAAGCACTCATGTCCAAACATTATTTCCATTTTGGACATATTCAATTCCCAGCACATAAATCAAGAAATTGCTTTCAGTTCAATTTACTAGCTGCAGCATTTTCAATTCCAATTTTGCACACACAAACACACAGACATATTAGGTTTCCCATTTTGGAATATTGACACATTTAATGCCAAGAGCATTAACTATTTATGCACAAGTAAGTAAGTAACTGTTCAATGTAGCCTTTTTGCTTATATCAATTTGGTTAACTTCTTGACCATCGAATTCAATTGGCAATGTCGTCGTCAATGCTGATCAATTAACTGCTAAATCAATTTTCAACAATTTATGCATAAACTTTATAATCAATAGGCTTAAGCATTTTCACTTAGCCATGGCCAATACATAAACGTTTGCAAAGACAAAACAATTACCCCCAGTACGGGACCAAGACGAAGGAGTTGCCAACTAACTAGCTTGACTGGCTGTTGCCTCGGCTGGTTGGCTAAATCCGTTAGGCCATAAAAGCTATAAATGCTCAATTACAGGAAGTAAATATGCACACTTGATGCACAATCTTGCGTACAGTCAGATGACTATGAAGATGAAGATGAAGATGATGATGATGGTTTTGGGTGCCTGCAAACGTTGACTTTTAAAATTATCGCAGTTAGTTTTAGACGGCGACGACGACAAGCCAAAGTTTAATAACTTGTCTTTTGAAAAGCCTGAAGAAGAGAAATTTAATTTCATTACATTCATGTGACATAAACCGTTGGCATCGTCGTCGTCGTCGCTGTCGTTGTCGTCGTGTCTATGGGCCTGGCATTTTGATAATCTATTACACATGGCCATGGCCATAACGCAAAAACCTCAACCTCAAACCGCAATACAGCCGCCACCAGCAGCGGCCACAGTCTCCAATCTCCAGTTGCCTGCTTGCCTGTTTGCTTGCCACATGCAATCCGAAAAGGAGGACACACAATGGCACCAGAGCTGAAGTGAGGGGGATTCTGGGGCTATTAGTGCGTTGTCTTGCCAAAGTCTTGAAGCCTGAGTTTGCTTGAGAGCGTCTGCGGTACAATGCCAAGTGCGCATATTTGCTTTAGCAGCAGCAGCAGCATCTTCTCTCCGTGTGCCCAAAGACAACGATGATAATTGCAAAAAGTACCGTTTGCCGTATGCGAACGATTTTGCTTGCTTGCCTCTCCCTACCCCCCCAACCAACCATTGCCTCTTTTTTCTCTGTCAATACTTTCTCGCATGCATGCCTCGCATTGCGTTTGCAAAATATTTTTTTTGTGCGCCACTCCAACAATTTATGAGCGTTGAAATGGCTTAGAAGCAAAGCAGATAAGAAGCGGACGGGTTGGGGTGGGGATCACATGCACTGCCTGTTGATTATATTGATAATGTCGTTTGGGTAGATTCACAAAAGAGCAAAAGCAAAACGTGTTTTTCTTTTTTTCTTTTTTGTGCGCATTGTGTGTGCAGCATCTTCAGGTCTTGCTTGGTCCCCTGCTCTCAAGTTCCACTCTCAGAATTACGCTAGTCATATTAACGTGTACCGTTTTCCGTTGTTGTTGTTGTTGTTGGTAGTACCTGTTGTCTGTTGTCGTCGGTTGTTGCTGCGTACAACAACAACTACAACAAAGTGCTGCAACAAGCTGTGTCCCGAATATGGTCAACGCTCTTTTAGCCATGTTTACACGTTAAGTGTGTTTGTATGTTAGCGTTTTTTTTCTTTCTTTTTTTCATTTATTTGCAGCGCATTTCTTCCCAGGCTGTTGTTGTTGTTTCTGGGTGCCATGCTAATCACATTTTGATTATAAGACAAGAAAAAAAACAAGTGATATCTTAGAGAGAGGCAAAAATACTCTTGCACAGCTGAGCACGTACAAAATCATTGCGCTGACCAGCAGAAAAGAAAAGATTAAATAAATAAACACACAAAGCTTAATGGATATTATCATGACTAGCAAACGAATTTTCTGTCGAATAGAATGTCAATTCTAAAAATATTTATATAGAGATTGCACTACGAAAAGAGCTGTAAACATTCATGAGAATGATTATATGTTTTCTGTATATATTTTCTTTTGGATTTATTCGCTCTTAAAGCCTATTTGCTGCTCATAAAAATTTCACTAGTTGCACTCAAGATACAAGCTGCACTTACAAACACGAAGCGCTGGCAAGAGTTATCAAGTTATCATAATACCCTCAACACAATCGAGAGCACAAGCAACACAAACACAAACACACACATCGCTTTTGTGGCAACTGCAACATCTGCATCTGATACCAGTCTGTGGCACTAACGGTGCTCCAACCAACAAACAACAAGCAACAGCAACAACAAATAGAATCTGATATCTTGTGAAGCTGCGTGAAAGCATATTTATGTATAGATTTTGAAAGGCCTCCAACTTAAATGACACAAAAAAGGCTACAAAAAAAAAAAAAAAAAGCGAAGAGAAAGAAAATTGGCAACAAATATTGTTGCAACAGCGCATACCGTCTCCACCGCGTCGCACTTAATGTGCGTGTTGCAACGTTTGCCATTAGAATATCCATTAAACGAGTATATATGTATGTATGCGGCAATTTTAATATTCATCATTAATTAAGCGCTAAACAGCCGCCCGCTGTGCACATTTATGCCTCGAGCGGATTTGAGTGTGTGGAGAAAAGCCAGCATGACATCATTGCGAGCGAAATTGGAAAGGGTAGCCATAGACATAGAAGTCCATAGCTATGGACCATGTGTAGCTGTCGTTTGTGTATATTAAAAACTGCATGGAATTGATTTGAAAATAGCAGCGGCAGTCGCCTGGCGGCAAAAGAAGAAGAAAAAACTAGAAATATTAATGCCAATGATGATGCTGTTGATGATGATGATGATGGCTTCGGATCCCCTGCCGTCTGGCCTGTGTGTTAATTAAAAGCCACTGGACGTTGTAGTTGGAGTGCAACAACCTTGGCATTTCCTGGGTACTTAGTCAGCCCAGTCAGTCAGGCCTCTTGATTAATATACACATATACTTAAGAGTGTGTGTGTGTGTGTTGTATATAAATACTTGACTGTGAGTGCGAGTCGAGTACTATATAATATCTAGATATATATATATATGCGAGAATTTATATGATACGTAGGCCGCTGCACGCGTCAATATGCGAAACGTTCTCGTCCCACTTCCACTTCCAGTTTCAATTCTAAATCCCCAATCCCTCCCAGTAGCCGACGCTGCCTGCCCGGGCATTAATGTCCGCTGACTAATGATGAAATGCGCGGCATTTGTGCCGGCTGCCGAAGCGACTGAGACTGAGGCTGAGACTGGGCCTGGACTTTGCCTTCATTTCATTTATGTAGAAAAGGATTAAGGCCATAAACCAAACGGTTGACGTTGGAGCTTAGCATGAAAAATGATTTGCCGCAGCCGACAGAGTCGGCGGCAGTTGGAGTCTTTTTTTTTAGGTAGGTGTTAAAGTGGTCGTGGCTTCTGTGGCTCTACGCGTATTTAAAAAATGTGTGACAGAGCACTCTGTTGTGTGTGTGTAAGTGTGTGTTGTGCTGTGTGCGGACTCAGCTACGCAGTACCCATAGGTATTCCGGGTCTGTTGCTGCCTCGACTCGAGACAAGTGCAGTTTGTTGGGCATTAAGTTTGCTTAGGAGTTTTTTATTCCAACATCGAAGGGTGCGGCATATTTTTTTATGGTTTTGGTTTTCTCTCTCTATCTACTCCAAAGCCTCTGAACTATGTGCATTTAATGGCATATAGCTCTCGCACCTTCCAACGACTTGATTAAGGCCAAATGCGCTAAAGGTCATTAGCACACAAGTAGCTTAAATACCGCCATATTACTCATTTCTCGTGATGTATGATAAGCTCAAAAGCATTAGCAAATTAAAAGGTAACATAAATCATTTACGAAGAATGTTGCAAACTAAAATGACAAATACGATTTGGGAATGACTTCAAAAAATGATAAAAATAAACATATTTATACTAATAAAATTCAACTTGAATACAATTCATATTTAATACTGTAGAAACTTTATGTTTTAGTACTTTCTATTAATCCTACGCACCTTTAAATGTTCAAATGTTCTATTCAATTGACCAAAACTTTCTTCAATAAATTGCTTTTTCCACGTTTCTGTTCTATTTACGTATTTCAATAAGTTGTTTTGCCTGTTTTTTTTATACTTGTTTTCTATTTTTGATTGTGGACATTGCAGTCGATTTGAAAACGCAAAAATCATTTTCGTAAAAAACTTTTTTTTTGTGCTAATACATTCGGTCCGTTTGTTGAACAAATTGTATAACTTTACAAAGTTCTCATATTTTTTTTTTGCCCCAGGCACTTAAAGGCAACAAAGTACGATTCCGAGTCGAAATCCGAGGCTCACAAAGCTTGACCACAAACAGAGCTTGAGCACAATGGCACCCAAAGGCGCACTTATATCGTTTCATGTTCACAAATCAAACTTTTAGGCAAGCAAGCAACAGCAACAACAACAATAAGATGTGGAGCATATCAAATATTTGGTACTTGCTGTTTGTATTTTATTAAAAAACCGTAACTAATGATGCCTAAATTTGCAATAAAAATGACGACGCAGGCCAAAGAGAACCAAATAACAACCACAACGCACAAAATGGTCCATTAGTGTGCTTTTTGTTGTGCTATTAGAAGAATCTAGGTACCCCAACAGCCCGCAATCCCCTCTGCCTTCTATCCACGACTAACCGAACGACCGCAATTTGAAACAATTTTAATATAAAAAGTATCAAGCATATAGCAAAAGCTGTCCATAGAAGGCCGAAACAATAATACTCTTCATTAAAATATTATTTTTAAGTTTAAAATGTTTTTAGACGACTTTTTATTAGTCCCCAACGATTTACAGAATATATGGAAATGATATTACTAATATTTACAATAAATTTTCAAATGTTACACATTTTATTCAAGTATTGAAATACCCAAGCAAAGTGTATATGACAGCCAGTAAAGCAAACATTTACGGAATATTGTTGCTAGCCGAAAATGTTTGACAGCCTGGCTAGAAAGCGTTGTGGTAGCTTATTGTGACAAATTTTAAGTAATTTCATTTTTATTTTACCAGAACTTTATATTGCACTTGAGTTACCCAAAAAAAAAAAAAAAAAACACAACAAAACCAATAGAGAAGGAGCCAGGAGCAAGAGCTAGAGAATTTTTGTTTCAGAAAAGTCAAAGCAGCTTTGTCATTTGCTTTTCTTTACTTGGGTTTTCTTTTCGTGTTGTTTTTGTCAGCTTAAGAAGTTTGTTTCCGTCTCATTAAAGGCGAAAAGTTAGCTTCTTGCTGGCTGACGAATTCTTAGAGCGTTTATTTACACCTTTTTTTTTGGTGTTGATTCTTGTCTTTTGATGGAAGGGATGTGGCAGCCACATCCTCATTTATATACCGAAATACAAAACGAATGCCGCCCCCAAAACTCAATTTGCAAGCCCTTCTTGTTTTGCATGTGCTAAAGGTAAAAAGCCGCAGCAGCTTGCGAAAACAGCGAACCCAATCCCAATCGGAACACCAATGCCAAAGCCAAAGCCACATGGCTCTAGGCGCGTCAAAACCAAACGGAAAATACACCAATCAGTGTAAAAAACACACACAAACAAATACAGAAAGCCAGAAACAGACACAGAAAGAGGGAGCGAGAGAGAGAGAGAGAGAGAGAGAGTGAGTAAGGGAGGAGACACATACGGAAAGGGCAAAGGCGAAGAAATAATCAGTAAAGTAAAATCTGTGGCGCACCCCCACACACACACACACACACATAAACAATGAAATGTCTGGCTATACTATATATATATACATCTTGCATTTCTGTTTCTGATTCGATGGACTACAAATATTATTGTTTTCAGTGTAGCTCGCCCCACTCCGCAGCAACAGTTACAACTACACCTATGTATGTGGAATTGCGCTGAGCTTGGAGTAGCTCCTTGAAAACCTATTGAAGCTATAAATCCTTTGTGTTTTCAATTTTTATTTTATTGCTCTCTACAGGCGCGTGTGCTTTTCGGTGTGGGCCATGGGGCCAGAATGGACAGAACAAGTGGGTGTGGGTGGGTGCTAACGCGTATGGGAAGTGGGTGTTGCTGTTGTTGTTGCCCGCCATTTTCTCGTTCAAACGCTTTTCAGTGGCGGCGTGACTCAGCTGGAAATAACAGCCAAAAAGCAGGCAAACCAAACCCGAACCCAAACCCAAACCCAAACCTCGGCGAACCCAACGAGCCAAACTCATTGGAAGTGTTTTTTTTTTTTGGACACCCGATTGCACAAAAGTAAAATTTAAAAAGATACAACACACCAAAACACTTGAGTGGTGGCGCATTTCGTTTTGGGAGAGTATTGGATTGGTATTTGTTGTTCTTTTCTCCCCTCTCGTTGGATTTTTTTTTGGTTTTGGGGGTTGCGCCATGTGCGCTACAATTTGAGGCAATTGAGTTAATCTAGCAATGAGTTGTTTGGCAGGTAAAGCAATTGTTTTGGATACGTGTGCGAGTGTATCTATCGTGCGCGGGCTGGAGGTGGGGGGGTTGAATAGAAATTGCGCTGTTAGGGGTTGACCCATCCATGTCAATGTTCTATGTCCGTGTCTCAAGAGTGTTATGCTGCAAATTATGCAGATGGCCAAAGCATCATGCTTGGGGGCGAAACTTTACAATAGATTGCAATTTGTTCATATATATATAATTCTCTCAGTTCTTTTGCTGACTTGTCTAGCTTTTGTTTGCAGTTAATTTATCGTTTTTTATGCGGGTTTCATTTAATTCGCTCGATAAACTTCGTTGCATGCTCAACTCATTTATAGCAATCGTTAAATTTTATATTTCAATTCAAGACTTATCTTTTTACTGTTAGCTAGAAATTTCGCTTAAGTGCTGGCCGGATACCAAAACTACTCGTTGCATTTAATGCAAGTTTCATTCATTTTGCCGAGCAACGAAACTTTTTTTATTCCAACAATAAACTTATCTTGATCCTCATTCTATGAATTTGTCGTTTGCACTCTTTTAGGATTGAATATAGAGCTTTAAAGAGTTTCAAACTTAATTCTTTAGTTTTTCTGGTTTCTCTCGTTGCTTTTACTCGTTAGTTATACCTCCTTTCTCCAATTCTCCACTCTCCAATTCTAGTTTATCGCTGCTTACTCAGCTGTAGAGCATACCAAAGGCGTTGTTAATTGGCCCAAAAGCATTTATTTGCAGCCCCAATTTTTTCGTTGCTTTCATTGTTATTGTTGATGTTACTTCCTGATTGTTGTTACTTTTTTTCGGTATACGTGTGGGTGTTTCTGTGGGCGGTGTGTGTGTTTGTATGTGTTTTTCTCTCTTTTACATTTGTTGCTTTTGCAATTTAAACGTAAAAATAAATGACTTCTTAGCCTTTTCGAAAGTTTATTTTAACCTCAACGAGAGACTCGGTCTGAAAATAAACAAGAATGAGCAAACCACACCCTCCCAACCGCCCCGTCCCCCCTCACAGCCCCTAAGGAGCACAAAGTGCACGAGCAATAATCGAATTTGAGTGAATTAAGATTGGGGAATTGATGCGAACAATAGACCAAATGGAAAGAGACTACACATATGTGAGTGTTTGTGGGTGTGTGTGTGTGTGTTGGTGTGGCTCGAAAATTATCCTTAGAGCAAACATACAGTTAACAAATGTGGCCGGCATGTGTGTGTGTGCTCCATTCTTTTATTTTTTGCTTCGCTTTTTATTTGTTTACCGATAACACTTGGCACTCAAAGGGCGACTGCCTTGCCTGCCAGGGTTGCCCTGGCAGTAATCAGGCGCTCAACAAATAGCAACAAGCCACTCATTCACTCTCTTCTCCTCTGTCTCCCTCACTCTCTCTCCTTCCTCTCCTCTTTACTTTATCCCACTTTGCTGCTTGTGTTTGTATTTTCTTCAAATAAAATTGACACACACAAGTGTTAGCCGCTTTAGATGACAGCATTTGTCAAAGTGAACTTTTAGCAAGGACTGGTTTAGCTGACTTTAAGCGCTTGGTTGGTTAATTTGGCTTGTTTGCCATCTTTTTGATTTGACAGTTTAGTTAAATTAAATTGTGGACGACAATATCCAATTGCCAATTGCCTTTTCTACCTACATCAAAAACATCTTATGTAGCAATCTAGTTATATATCCTCAATCCTCGCCAGGAACAACTCAACTCAACCCAACCGAACCCATTCGCAAACACATCCCTCTGTGAAAGTTCAAAAGCGTTTGGGGCGACAATTGGAGTTTTAACATACAAATGTAATTAAAACGTTTTTCGCAGACGCCACAGGGCAAAACAACAACAACAACAGCATCGTTAAAGTGTATGTGTAAGTGTAAAACGGAATTGTCCAACAACAAAAAAATGAAAGGGGGGAAGTCCTGACACACACACACACACACACACACAGACACAGGGAAAAAGCAACAAGGCCGTCTCCAAATTGTTGCCGGCGGATGCAATAAGTTGCGATAAGGTGTTCATTCCCTGGGGCATATTTTTCGTTGGGGATGTCGGTCGTTCGCTTGGTTTTTGGGGTCGAACCTTTCCGTAAGACTACAGGAATATACAGAACTTGTCCAAAAATCAGGGAAAAGAAATGAAATGAACGTGCTGCCTGCCAGCAACATGAGGGTTGTGTGTGTGTGTGTGTAAGGCGAAACAATGGCAAATGTCGTTGTTAACCTTTTTTGCACCAAGTTCAAAAAACATCTTTACAGCCGCTCCACTCCGGCCCATCCAGTCCTTCCTTTTGCTATGACGCAAACAATGATATTTACATTTTTTATCTGCCAACGTAAAGTATATTTTGTTGTTGTTGCTTGCTTGCCTTTACGGGGCAGGCGGTCTCCGTAAATTTGCCTTGAAATTGGAGCACATAGAATGAGAGAGAGTGTATAAAGGGGAAACAGAGAGAAAGGAAGCGTTGGCGCACGTTTGGGCATTTATAAAAATGAAATAAAAAGGGCCAGCTCATATCAACGCGATCATGGATTTATAGCCTTAATAATAGAAAGTAAGCAAGGGTGGGGGCTGGTGGGGGCAGGGGGATTGAGTGCGTAGGCGGAAATTGCCAAAAATGAAATAGAAAGAAAATTGAAGCAGGGTTTTTTTTCTTCATCTTCGCTTTTATGTAAAAGCCCAAAGCCAGACAAGTAATTAGGCAAAGGATTTGTGCCTTGTTTTTGAAATAAACATTTTTTATGTACGAACCTCTCTGCTCGCTAAAGTATGCTATAAAAAAAGCCGTGAGCTTGTGCGTAACAATGTGTGTGTGTGTGTGTGTGTATGCAACAGGCGACAAGTATTTCAATGCTGAAGTTCATTGTGTATTAAAATGATTTTTATTGAAAAAACAAAATACAAAAAGTTAAAAAATTCTATAAAACCTTTTATTTAACACAATGATGCTAAAAAATAATTATTATACTTTGTCCGTGTTTTACAAGCAAATCCTTCTCAACACAAGTATGCACTTAAGAAATTAAAGTAAACTGTAAAATTCCCTTTGTCTTTTCCTTGACCTTTAACCATGTTTATTATATTTTGTCGCCTGTACCATCTATGAACACATCATCTAACTGGCATTCCCATGTGTGTC
The DNA here is from genome assembly GCA_035044485.1 of Scaptomyza reducta. Classification (NCBI taxonomy): domain Eukaryota; kingdom Metazoa; phylum Arthropoda; class Insecta; order Diptera; family Drosophilidae; genus Scaptomyza; species Scaptomyza reducta. The sequence continues at coordinate 1,052,726 of JAWNNV010000606.1, forward strand.
CTCACAATGTCCTTGTTGTGCATTTTTCCGTTCGCCTTTTGTATTTGCCTGAATAAAAGCGAACTGGTGCCGCTCAAATTTGACAGTTTATCAAATTGTCAGGACAAAAGCCAAAAAAAAAAAAAAACAGCTGCCAAAAAGAAAAAAAATTGCGGGTGATGCGTGAGAGAATACATACATACTTGTATGACAGATTGAAGCCAAAGAAGACACCCAAGCAGCAGCAGCTTCTGCCCAGCAACCGCGAAGAGCTCATTAAAATAATTTTGCACAAGCATTAATGCCAAACACTTTTAAAATACAGACGTTGAATTGTGGTGGTGGTGGTGGTGGTGGTGCTGCTGCTGTTGTTGCGTTAGAGCTGCTGCAACTGACATTGAGTGGTTGAGTGGTGTTGGAGGGTGGATGAAGTGGTGCTGGGGTATGTAGCTTGGCAGATATCAACTGCGGCAAAAGTGTCAAAAACGCTTAATAAACGTCAATGTCAGCATTGCCAAACTGAGAATTTAACAAAACACTTTTCGTCATTCGGTTTGTCAATCTCTTTTTTGCCCATTCTCACTCTCGCAGCACTCCTGACTACTGTCAGCTGTTTTGGCTTTGGCCTAAAACAAAAACGCAAAATCAGAAACGGAAAAACAAAGATAAAGAGGAAGCCAGTGTAAAAATAAAAGAATCAACGCAATTGAATTGCACACTCAGTCAAACGGTCTGTCTATCGGGTCTGTCTGTCTGTCTGTCTGCCTGACTGACTGTCTATCTGTCAATGGGAGTAACTAACCCAAGCCCAGGATTCAAATTCCAAAAAAAAAAACCAAATTTCGTATTTGAAAACCTTCAGTTTCTGCACACTTTCATTTCGTACGACATTCGGCGGCGCTCGGCGCTCGTCGTACATTCACTTGACAAATGGAGTGTCATAAATGCAGCCCTTAAGGGCGCACAGCCTCCGCCCCTCACATTGCCTATCGCATTTTGCCTTTATGCTAAACGACACGTAGCCAACACACATACAAATACACACCCTCTCGATCTGAGGCTGAGAGTTTGAATGTCGCTAAAAATGCACAGGGGGATTTAAAATTTATTTGAATTTGCTTTTAGTTTCGGGTCTCTCTCTCTTTCTCTGTTTTCGCTATTTGTTTGTTTGCTTGCGTGTGTTACATTCAACAGATTTCAATGGCAGCCGTTACACTTCGCATTTAAAAAGTGGTCTCAATATACAAACACATCCAGACACACAATATGATAGTGACACCCACAGCCAAGAATTCAAACTCAAATAGCAGCAGCAGGGACAGACGTCGTCCAAAAAAAACATAACTGACAGCCAGTCAGCTTAACAATATGACAAATACAATTTTTCGTTTCTTCTTTTTATTATAATTTCACTTTACTATAAAAACGCATTATATAATGCGCTGGGCTGTCCTCAGTGACGCTCGTTGGGGGCGTTTCTCCCCAAAGTGGGGCGTGGTCGCCACCAGCAGCAGCAGGAACAAGAACAACATTTGGGCGTCACTCGCTGGACAATTGAAAGTGATATAAAATAGTCGCTCATTTTTTGTCATTTCTTTTATAATCATATCTCTTATATTATTTCCATTTTTGTTTGTGGTATTTGTCAACACAATAAGAGTGGCGGTAAGAGTAGAGGGTGGGTGGAGGGTTGGGGGTTGCTGAAATGCCGCCTCAACGCTCTTTCGAGTTAATTTTTGAGTGACGTGCAAAGTTTGTTAATTGAATTTGCCTGCCTTTTGATATGCGTGTGTGTATGTGTCATAGCCAGTTTTGATGATGCACGAGTTACAGTGGGGACCAGCTAAGTGGGTTGCTTACATGACATTAATTGAGTGAACGACCAACATAGAGAAACCAGCAAAACACCAAGTGAGATAGCGAGAGACTGAGTGATAGAGATAGCCAAATTGCTCAAAGGGTTGACTCGAGCGTAGCCCAAAAAAAATTATTTAATGCAAATGGGGCAGGCTGCTTTAGGTCTCCCAGGGGTAAAAATAACTGAGATTGCGGTCTAAGCACCATTGGGATAACGCAATACAGACAAAATAAATAGCAGGGCTGCATTTAAATAAAACTACGATAAGGAATTTAGCATTTTTATATATATATTTAATTAAGGCTAAACGAAGGGTTTCCTAAAAGGAATATTTTATATGGTAATGTTTATCGTTTGGACAACAAACTTTCGTAATTAAATACGAGTCAGTTCGTTGAATATTTTATATAACTTAGATTAAAATTTAAGTTTAAGTTCACGGACAGCAGGTAACACTGTTAATCTTCATTAATCCGGAAGCCACAGTTTTTGTTGTTACCAACTACTTTGATTGTTTGCGCTGCTCTGCATAATTCTCCACAATATTTATATATACAAAAAAATACTCGTATGAATATGATTGTGTGTTTGGGTGAATATGAATATATTTACATATGTACATGTATATATATATATTTCCAATTATTTTAATAGGGCAGCTTTTTTTGTGTGGCTGACTTGTTAAAAGCTTATTGCACCGATGCATTCAGTTAAGAGATATAATAATATACGTAAGTTCAAAGCCAATATTTTGCAGACCAATTTATGGAATTTCAATTCCATTCAGTCGCATACGTTTTAAATATTTAACTTTAACACTTTCAATTAATATGCATTAAAATAACGAAAATGCATTTAATATGCTATTTCATGTTTAAATTCGAAATTTTCTAGATTCAAACGAAAAGTTTTTACACACAATCAAACAAAGTTGACTCTAGACTTCTGAAGTATTAATACTGCCAAAAATTTACTATTAATATTGGAAGAAAATAATTTGGTATATCAGTTGAGTTGATAATTGGAGGCAAGACGAAGTTTAATGCATTGCAATTGCACAATTTGTTGCTGTTTGCACTTATAAAATATTAAATAGCAATTTGCAGTGTCTGCATATAGTTGCATTGGGGCTAATAAACAAAACCTGTAGCAAGACCGAAAACGAGACATGAAGACTGACAGACAGGACAAACACACCGACAGACAGACAGGCAGGACAAACAGACACAGAACCAGAGAGACAGGCAGAAGCTAACAAATAGACAGCCTTAAAAGTAACTCAAACGATTTAATTTGGACAAAATTGCAGGCAACTGGGGCGAATCGAGTCGAGCAGAGTCGAGTCGAGTCGAGTCTAAAAGGCACTTTAACTATATTAATTGATATAGTCGCTTGCAGCGATAATTTGCACAAACTCAAGTCGAAAGCCTGCCAATTCCAATAACATCAACACAGACATACTCAATGCACTTGCACAGAGATTGCGATTTGGGTTGTCAGAGGAAGACTTTGGTCCATTCAGCTATCGGCTTTTGGCTTAACTCGGACGGGGGTGGCTGGCTTGATGGCTTTGCCCTCTGGCGCTCTTTTGGCGCAAGGCTCTGGCTGTGGCAACATGGCGTGTACGTAATCAAATGTACATGAGGCATCAAATGTGGCTGCCGTCGTCGATTCGTAAGCCAAGCAGACAAACACCGAGTAGCTGAGCAAAACACAGAGCGCCTTTAACATAGATCAAATGCTGCATTGGGTAGCGAAGCCAGTGAGACGGAGGGACAGAAAGACAGCCCAAAGCGCAGGAAAACAATTTACAATGCCACCAAGTTGCTGCGGAGAAGTTGCACAAGATTTTGGCACTGCCACAGTAGCAATTGATGGCAGATGTACATGTGGAGTGGGTAACTGAGAGAGGGTCGTTTCGAAAGTGGCCTAAAGGGTTTTTGTAATCAGGAACTTGGGAATGAAGAGACTACGAGAAATCTAGAATGGCAAACGAAGCAAACTGTAACTTATGATAAGAAGGTGCTGATGATTGTACCAAGAGGTATAAGTTTGAATAAAAACAATTTCATTCAATAAATAAGTTACTTAAGCCTTTGTTTAAATGTTGCAAAAGACCTCAGAAGCCATTGAAATATTAATAATTTGAATTTTAAACCAATTCTTATACTTGAAAATTTGATAAGCAGTTAGCTTATTGGAAAAAAGTTGCTTAAAGTAAATACTAAATCGACTACAAGTTAAATAGTTTAAAAAGTTTTACATACTTTTAAACTTAATCAATCGACTATCAAAAAACTTTCTTTACAATTTTTAAAATTCATTTAAAGCAGTTACTTTAAGCACCTTAAGATCGATTTCGTGTTGAGCCAAATGCTCTTCAGACATTCTTGAAAACTAGTTATAGTCTTATGACGTTTTTTTTTCTTTTCTTTGTTATCCATCTAATGCTTTTGTCTACCTACGCTCACCTGCCACTGTTCGGTTTTCAAGAAGTTTTCTGCTTTTGGCTTTGGCTGCAGCCGAAAAACCCCAAGAGCTCACTACATATAAATCAAAGCTGTCCGACAGCGTTTTGAGAGCCTTTCTCAAAAACTTCAGCTGCTGCACACATGACAATAACTCGCCAGCCAACCCACTTGCAATTTATAGTATATATGCCCCACATATATGCATATACTATACATACATATATATATATATATATATATATAGATAGATGGCTAGCATTTTGATATTTGTTGGCTATGTGCAACCAACCCCTTTGCTGTATGCATTTGTTTATAAAGCAAAATCTGAACATGTAACAAGACTGGGCAACTTTGTATAAGAGTGTTTGTCTGTGTTGGGTGTTTTTTGGGCGTTGAGCGAGTGTAAAGGGGTTATGTTATATTGTGTCGGGGGGTAATAAGTTTAATGTGTGCAGCGAGCATATTTTAAGATCTGTCTATCCCGCTCTTACACGCTCGTGCTTGTATCGAGCTTGAGCTTTTCGCTGCTAGCCAGCTGTCAGTTGTTGTTGATGGTTGACTGCCTTGCTGCCATCCTGCCTGCCAGCTTACATTAGCAGCATCCCAGTCATGGGCTGGTTCCTGTGCCTACACATAGATTCACTCTCTCTCTCTCTCTCTCTCTCTCTCTCTGTCTCTCTCGTTGTTGAGTACTTCAAGTGTAGAGAGTTGAACGTTGAACACTGAACTGTCCCAGCTGACGTTGAATTATCATAAATTGCTAAAGTTTGTTTTTGGCGTAACAAAACTTGGGGACTGCCACTTGCTGCTGCTGATGATGGGCGGCTTATTTACAATATATATACACACCCACACACATACACATACAGATATATGTTTATGTGTGTTTGTGTCAAAAGTTTTCATCATGCGAAAATCAGCACAATTAGGCCCATGTTATCGTGCCGAAAGGGTTCAAGGCACTGTGGGTGGTGCTTGGGTGGTTGGTGGCATATCTACTTCCTTCCACTTAAGTGCAGTGACAGGCTTTGCATAAGTTTGTTTTGCCTTTGCTCGCAACGTCAATGTTGCATAATCCTATTAAATTCCCATTGCGGCTTGCTTATTGCCAAAAGCAGCAGCAGAAAGGTGCTTAATTTGCCGTTTGCTTTTATTGATTTCCCCTCTTCACACACACACACACGCACGCACACACAGTTTCTACAGTTTGCACTCTTTTTTGTTGCTGCTCCGCTCTCTCTCGCTCACACACATATTAGGAGGCAGCAGCTAAAAGGCATTAAAGTCTTGACAAGGCTATTAAATGCTTAAGAGGCAGCGACGTTAATGACAACATCGAGCACCGAAGGGCACAACGAGCGCAACGAAGAAGCAAAAGGAGAAGAAGAAAAAATGTATAAAACGACAACGTCATCGTCGTTGCTCAAGCCAAATGCTCGAAGAGCTCGCACAAGGATTACAATTTACGAGTCCTGCCAGCCATGAAGGTGTGATAAAATTTCAGCAATTAAAAAAACCGTGTGCGTTGACAACGACGACCACGACGAACAGCTTCGAAGTGCCCCCTCCAACCACCTTCTGCCCACGCACTGCCAGCGTCTGGCATGCAACTTCAAATAAATGAAAAGTTGCCAGCAAGTTGTGAACATAGTTAGCCGAACGCTTAATACTCTAACAAACAGAACCTTTTGAGTTTGAATTACGAAAGTAATTAAATTAATTCCCAAAATAACTGCTAAGTAATTACTTTCTTTTTACATAGCTTCCTTTTGATAAAGTTGGCTGTAAGCAAGTTTAATTACGTAATTACTTTGATTCGACAAATATGTTCCAACTTATAATTGTGATAGTTGGAATCAAAAGAAAAAAGTATCTTTGAAAATTGTAGTTCCAAAAAAATTTATTTCTTTGCAAACTGAATGACAAAAGTGTGCTTTACCTGTGGGTAGGAAAGAGTTTCTAAAGACGCAATTGGCGGCATTTGAGCTGCACGCATAAAAAGTTGTGAGCAGTTAAAACGTCGTTGGCATTTGAAACATTTCTGCAAGTAGAAGAGAGCAACCGAAGCAGTCGAAGCAGAACTCAAGCGGCAGCAGCAGCAGCAGCAGCAGCAGCAGCAGCAGCAGCTGAGAATATTGCAAATTTATGCGCCTTCCTTTTGCATAATTACCCCACAATGTGTAACCTGCAGGCACAACCCACTTCCTCTCAGTCTGTCTCTCTCTCTCTATTACGGTCGCTCTCTTTCTCTCTTTGTCACTCTATCTCCACCCACGGCAACGCACACGCTGATTTTGATAACGTCGCTTGGGTGCTTGCAACATTGCAGCGCGTATTTTTAATTTCCGTCGCCTGCTCGCAATGCGCACAATTCTCACGGCATACGCGACGTATACGCGACTTTTGGGCTGCTCTTGCGATAAGCGAGAAACATGTCAAGGTATGCGAATATGTATGTGTAGAGGTAGATAATGTTAAATTAAAAGGGAAACTGTGCAAAACAGCAACGGGAACGTAAACGTAAACGGGAACGGAACTGCGCGTTACAGATCTTGAATTATGCGTTTGTAGATTGCAAAACACAGTCTGACAGAGACAGAAACCGAGAGAGAGAGAGAGAGAGTCTATCTCACGCATAGATACAAAATATATATATATATATTGTATGTGTGTATAAATTTTGCTCGCAATTTATGTTAAATGTTTTGTGCAAACTTTTAATTAGCCAGCTAAATGGCGCAGCGTGTGATATGATTAATGAAATGCTGGCATGTAATTGTGGGCAACACGCAACGCTGCAGGGGGTGGGGCGAACCAATGCGGCGCATGTGGGTTGGCAGATGGATGGTTGATGATATAAATTGGGGCAAATTAATTGCAACAGCCTCAGGTGTGTGAAAATTTCAGTTGTAATTAGATGATGGAAACGCTGCGAGCTGCGGCAACAGCAAAAGTTTCACTCCATAATGTTGGACAGACAGGAGTTGCTTGGGAAACTGAACATCGTTGCTTAAGTGCAGAAATAAAAGCTCTTAAAATGAATTGTGTGCCACTTGATAGGAATGAAAGATGGTCCAACATTAGCCAATGTACAATACATATATATATGTTAGGACAAACTGACCAACCAACCGCTGCGATAATATTATCGTATGTTGGAGCACGCGATTCAATATTAATTATAAGCATTAGCCAGGTAAATGGAAAAAGTTCAAATGTTTAGCCAAAAACGAAGGTAATAAAGCGTTAAGCGTAACTCGTTGCAGCTTGATTTATTTTATGAGTTAGCTGAGGTACTTAGAAAAAGGTAAAGGTACTCGAAAATTCTGCTCTAATTTAATGAAATCTTAAACGATTTTCTATTTCATATTTTGCAACGTTTGAATTTAAAATACATTTCAAGCATATGACTGTATTGGCCACAATGATTGCCAAAAAAAAACTATTGGCATGATAAGTTCATCTGTGCAACCACTCAAAGTGGCATACCACACACGCAACCAAGGCACAAATATTCACAATTTATATGTCAAAATTTATGGGAAAACTGCAGCAGCTCATTCAATTAGTGCCATATGAGTCCTAAAAGCCACATGCCACACTCAAAGAAACTCGGCAACGTAAATGCAATAAAAACAGCAATCGAACTCTATCCGCATACATTTACATGCACATGCATGGGGAAGGGTAACTGCATTAAGTGCTGAAAGACTTTGATTTTGCTCCACAAACAAATGACAAACGGCAACAACAACATATAATTAAATCAATCAAAATTTTGAAAAATATTTCTACTTGGGAAACTACTTGAAAATTCCATCAGCTTCAATTACCCCGTTGCAAGGGGCACAAAAGGGTGTCTTTCGACTTTTGCAACATCATCAAAAAAATTGTTGCCATACCAAACAAAACAAGAACAACAACAACGGCACAAGTGGTACTGCCGCATGCTGGCAAGGATGTGCTTGCCATGAGCATAGCAAACATAACGCCCATTTGCAGTCAACTGCCAATATGCGAAGCAGCCGCCCAACAACAATCACAGGAACATGCCCCAAACGCCTCAGCCCCGTGTCAAAACAGAAAAGAAGCAAGACTCTCAAATATTTTCGACAGGGTCCTGTAAATATATGTACAATACATTCATCACATGTATATGTATAAGAATCCAGACATACACCCACACCCACACACTTTAACTGAGACCTCATCTGGTGGCTGTGTCGAGGCCTGGCCAACATGTGGAAAAGAATCGAACAAGTCAAAAGAGTACCAAATAAAAAAGAACGAAAACTTCAGTGAGTGTATGTTTTTTGTTCACCAAGAAAAAAAGAAGAAAGGGTTTTGTATTTCAATGTCGATGGGATAACTACTCTAATTTAGGTTGGCAAGGATGTCGAGGAGTAAGGAATCTAGGGAAAAAAAAGTAAGAGTGGAATGGAGGGCAAAGGATTATCTTAAAAACTTCGATTACACAAAAAAATTGTTTGTAGGGTAGAAAGAAGTAAGATAAAACATAGAAAAAGATTATCGTAAAAGCAATGTTCAACTAGAAAATACTCAGTGATTAAAAGTGAAGATATTGGATAGATTCCCAATAGAACCCAAAAAAAAGAGTACGTATTTTATTTTATAGCCGTTATACCCCATTCAAAACGCACTTTCCGCACTTCTGAGTGGAGAAGAAGGATGAAAAAACGCATAGCACAGATGCTGTGCGAAAGTTATGCACACAAGTTGCGAGCTTTCAGAGTGCCTGTGGTTCTCTCTCTCTCTCTCTGTGTGTGGGTATGTGTGTGAACAGCAAAAACCAACGCAAAAATTCAGTATATTTTTGTTAAATGACATGAAAATGTGCCCAGAAGCATACAGAGTGGAGTCTGTTGGGTGGTTTGGGTTTTATCCAGCCGCTGAGCGCTCAAAAGTATGCAGCAAATTAAATATTTACGTAAATTTTTCATTCCAATTAATAAACGAAAAATAATAATAACCAACACTTAACATAAAATTTTTCGTTTAACGCTTACAGGATCGACACGTCACACGGAATGGCGACACTGAGCCCGTTGTGGATCCCTCACAGGATTATATGCTGATGCTCGGCTATGAGAATGTCACTCACACCGTTCTACGCTTCCGCCGCAAGTTGGACACATGCGATGCCAGCCATGACATCGCCATAACGGTAAGCACCGTCGACGTTTAATAGATATATTGGCCTAGAAACTTTGTGCCAAGTGAAATTTATGCACTCACTTGCGCACTAAGTATTGACTCTAACTTGGAGATTGAGTGTGTTCCTGTGCGCGTATGTGTGTGTCTGTGTGTATGTGCGCGCATCATAATTTATGTTAATAAAAAGTTTCTTATGTCTTGAGTTTTGCGTTGATGATATAAGCGCTGCCATCAAAATACTAAAGTGATTCCTGCGAGGAAGTAAACAGCGTCACGTATTTACCCCGCACAACTAGCTGGAGGCCATATACATTTCGTTACGGTGTAGGAGCTGGAGCAAATAACTACAAAAGACGACTAACATGACTTGATATACAAGTTTAACGCAATATCTCTAAGCAAATATCAACACAAATTGTGCAGAACCGTTAAGGCAGGGCTGCGACGCCGAAGGGGTGCATAAAGATGCCGTAAGTGCTTGGAAAGAATATGCTATTGGGATGTGATTTTACGATGTGCCAGAATATTTATCGATTTGTGATTTTTTTGTCTCAGATTTCTTTAATTCTTCAAGGGTTTTACTGATATTCTTCAACTTCAAAGAAAGGTTAATCGATAGCAATCGATTCCTTAGTTAATAACGATTTAACAATAATAATCAAGGCGAAACAAATTCAATAATCAGTTTCCGAAGATTATTCAACCGGAATTAAGTCATTATAGTCGTTAGCTAACAAATATTTATCCACCATCAGTTTCGCTTCATCCTCTAAGTCTACACCACTGCCTATTGACATGGTTCCTTTCTAGTGCTCTGACAAAAATCGCATCACTCCTCAAATTATTTGGCAGCATCATCCAAAAGAAAAAGTCATAGTGATAAAAGTTTTATCACGTAAAACTTAAGCGTAAATCTTAAAGAAAACTTTCTGGTTAACTTAAGCAAACAAGCGGCACCACGCACAAACACAAATACACGCAGCACACACACACGCAGCACAGACAGTCCTGGCGACATAGACATAGCACGTCAATTCCCCCGCCGGTTCCTAAACCACATAACATATACATATATTAAGATATCTTTAGATGTGGTGCCAAGCAAAGTACCCAAAAATAGAAAGCAAAAGCAAAAAGAACCAACAAATTATGCACACTTGCGTGTGTGTTTGTCTGCGTCTACGTATGTGTGTGTGTGTGTGTGTGTGTGTCTGTAGACACATTTGCTTATTGCTGTAACTAAACGGTTTCTTCCGACTTGTCTCCTTTGGGCAGGGAGTTGGGGCAGATATTCGGGCTGACCATTTTATTTGTCTGGCGTATTAATTGGGTTTTGTCGCGTCATCAACAGCAGAAGGGGGCCCAAAATCTTTACTAAATCGCCAGACAAATTAGTTCGCAATGAGCTAGTTCTTGGCTTAGTTGTTGTTATTGTTGCCTGCTGCTGTTGCTGTTCGAAACACAATGCAAAGTTTTAATGAATTTTTGTTGCTGGCCTTGCCTTTCAATTTGGCTTAAGTTTGCACAAAGTTGGCAATTTGGTTGTTACTTTTGTTTCCATTTGCTTTACACTGCTTTACTTTGAATTTGCGCTTTATTTCTCTTAACTGTTCTTCCGTTCGTTTGCTTTACCCATTTGCAAAATTTTCCACTCAAGGTATTTTTTGCATCTTTGTCCAGTCGCGCGTTTAATATTTTTGCAACACCCACAAATGAACAAAAAAACAGCCAGAAACTACCCAAACAAAACAATAAGTGAAGGGTTTGGGGCTCGGCTTAAAGGGGTCGCAACCATTTGGCAAATTAAGCGCCATTTGTTGTGTGCGTGTTTGTGTAGGGAGCAGGGCAAGGGTTCGTGGAGGTAGCAGTAAGCTGTGGGGCAGTTAAATTAATAATGTATTGTGTGCAGAGCGGTTTGCAGTTTCAGGTGCTTGCCCAGCCCCTGCAGTTGACGAGCGTCGGTTTATTTCTTTCTTGTCGGTCGGTCGGTGATGGTGGTGGTGGTGGTGGTGGTGGTGGTGTTGTTTGTGGTTCTTGTGGCTGGTCAAGAGGTGCATAATTTGCATTGCACTTAAAAATTTATTAATGTTTGGATTTTTAACTGCGCTTAATGAGCGGCAATTGTGCAAATTATACATAAAAATAAAGAATGGCTTGCAAAATAAATTAGTCAAGGCAATGAAAACAAAATCAATCAATTAAGATATTAAGCAGATTATGTTTTAAAATAACAAAAGAATTCATTGATACCTTGGGGTATTTATTAAGCAATGTTTGCTTAATAAAAACATTTAACTATCCAAAAGATGAGATAATCATTAATGTACATCAAATCAACAGCTGAATAAGTCTTTCTCTTGCTGAACAACTGTTTAACTATCAGAACAACAGCTCTTTATAGAGAACTTTTCTAATGTTTCTGAGGAAAAATAAATGCGCTTAAGCACTTTGTTGTTTCATAGACAAAATCCGCTTTTCTAAGCATACTTTTCACTCGAACACTTTTCATTATTCAGCTCTTTACACATCCAACAGCTTATCCCATTTTTTTTTCGTGTAACAAAATTTTCCTCTTTTTAAATTTTCAATCAAAGTTTTTTGCTTGGCCATCAACAACAAAAATAAAGAAAGGAAGAAGCAAAAAATATTAATATGCTTATCATATTTTCCATGCCACTTCAAAGCGCACTGAAGCCAACCATATGGTCTTAACCTAAGCTGCTCAAGTGGCATAATCAACCCCCTTTTTAGGGCAACCCCTTGGGCTCGTTCAATATTATATTAGATAACCAAATTAACCCAAAAAGTAATGCAGACCAAATACAACAGCAACAACAATAGAGCAAGGAAAATCGTATGAAAAGAAAAGGAGAAAACTAAAAAGTTCCTGCATTTTTAATATACTCACAGTGTACCTACAACAAATGGAAAACAAAAAAATTCCAGCTGCTTAAACGCGTAATGAAATGCTTATTTAAATAACTTGGTACTCGGAATTTTTTCTAGGTAGCTCCTTCCAAAGTTGCAAAGGTCATAAAAAATTGTTTTTCATTGGCTCAGTCAATCAGTCGATCAGCCTTTCAAGTTGCCAATGTTCAATTAAGCGTGCACAAAAGCAGCCTCAATAAATTTTATTTTCCTTATACTTCCTTTATACGCAAGGCGAACCCCTCGAACTTCGCTCGAACCCCTAGCATATGTGACGCATAACCCAAAAGTTCAAAGTTGGCGTTGCTCGAAGTATATGTGGTGCATATATAAAAATAAATATACTCCCTCATGGGCTTGTTTATTTTTATAATTAAATGTATTTGGCGGTCGGACGGGCAACCCTTTTGGGCCATATACATAAATAAATAAAAAACTGCCAGCGGGCTAAATAAAACGCGTTTATTGCAAACCGCAAAAATGTCAACCACAATTCGAGCGAACGAAAATATATTATATATATATATATACATACATTCGAACAGTCATTGAAAAAACCGCCAGACGATGAGAAATATCAATCGATGTGGGCTCATTTGTGTGTAATGAACATTAATGAAGCGCAAAGAGCGTGACTAATAACAAAATTACCAATTGGCCAAAAAGAGTCGAGACAAGACGAGACGAAGGGTGAGTGCAGCCGGCGACAGTTGGTCATCCCTCGACTCGTTGCCCCATTCTCTAGCCCAAAAGTGAAATGGCCAAAAGCGGCAGCAAACGTTTGCTAAATTGCAGACAGAAAGAGAGCGAATCGAAGTCGCATTATAATAAAATGCGCATAAACCATAAATGCCATTAAGTGCGTCATTTCAATTTGATTCTTGCGTTCAGATATCGCCGCCTTTTTGCCTGGTGTAACCAACGAACTCGCCCACTTTTATGGAGTTTGTCTGATGCTACTTGACGGCAAGCACTTTACATAAGAATACCACAAAAAAGGCAATGGAGAAAAATGTGCGGGGAGCAACATAGGAAATGAGTATATTAGATGCTCACTTTTGTGATTTAAATTTATCAAATTTTGCTCATTTTTCCTTATGTTATTTTTATGAATTCCTAACGATTTGTAATCCCAAGAAAAAAAAACACACATCAAAAAGAAGCTAACTTAAATAAACTCCTTGCTAATTTTGTTGTCCTTCATTTATAATGCAACAAACTCGTTTTGATTACTCTTCAATAAGCTTGTTTATAAATTCAAAACAATAGACACATTCCGTACCGTTTTAATTAAATCTCTTGGATTTTAATTGTCATCCACAGCTAATCATTAAATGCTGAACAGCCCAGAGCCTTGAAACTAGGCCACTCATAAAACACAAAACGACAACTTGACGAGCTACATAAAATTGTCATTAAGTAGCTCAAAGAATTTTCCATCCATCCATCCGTCTATCCATCTAGATATCGGGCTTTCCATGCTGTGAATTCAAGACAAACTTTTTGAGTGCCATTTCAATAACAGGCAAAAATGTCCTTTAGCAATAAAATGAATGTTTTGGGCTTGGTTTGCAACAAAACTTTGATTTATGCAAATAATTGAGTAATTACAATTAATGCATTAATGCGGACAGTTCATCGTTCGTCCAATGGCTTTCATATTGTTATTTGTTTAAGCGAAATTCAAATTGAAATTACAAAATTACAAAAACAAAAGAAGAACTCATTTTAAATGCAAATTTTCTGTAAGCAATGCAAATTACAATACACACGTTGTATAACAACAACAGCAACAACAACTACGTAGCACATTCCAGGCCCGTAAGTGACAATTAACACTAATTGTCATTAGAATAATTTCATATTGTGTTACACTTAATGTTTTTGTTGTTGCTGCTATTGCAGTAATTGCTTAAACTTGCCACGGCATTTTGCTGTCTGGCTATTTTAAATGCAAAAATTCTGCACTTAAGGAGAGTTCAACCAAAATAGTCACAAGCTTATACCCTGTATTCAGTTATTAATATATTTTCGAAGCATTTTTCGTCCTTTCACACAACTCTTGATACCCGTTACAACACTTTTTTTAATGAGCAAAAAAAAAAGAAATTTATTTATAACTTTGCCGTGTGAACTAAAGTTGAAGAGTTTGAGTACGTTGAAAAAATATTGCTTTTAAAATAGTTTATGGTTTATGGCATGAAGTGCGGAGTTTCTACTTTTGAGTAAGGACATTTGGAGTATGGTGCATGTAGCTCAGTAATGGAATTATGCAGTCTGCTAGCAACACACTAACAAACACCGCACACACATGCTGCTACAATTTTTGCTATGTGTTTATTATTTTAACACGAAACTTGCACTCCAAACTGATGGTGGAGTTTCTTTGCGAGAGCTGCTTGCCTGCTTGCTAGCTGCCTGCTTCACTTGTAAACAGTAATTTTGCCCATTAATGGTGCTGTGGGTCGGGTATGGGTCCGAGACCGTAGTGCCCGGGTGCCCATAATAACATTCAACACACTCACATCCCGTTATAGTATGTACTGTAAGTACGTACGTACGTAATTGTAATTGTTGTTGTTGTTGTTGTTGTTACAGTCGCTGTTGTTGCAAGCTGGCAAAACAAAAAGGCAACAAGTCAAGTCGACAGTAATTTTCAACACTTACAAAAGAGGGTAGAACCCATAGCAATTGCCCAATGCCTATTGAAAGTTCTTAAAATCCTTTTCTCTCCATTTTTTGAATAACGAAAAGCAAGTTTAAATAATGTAACAACAAATTTTGTGCTTTTTCATTAAGAATTAAAGCAAATATCAAGTGCTTAAGCCCCTGATATACTAAGTACAGGTTAATACAGCTTTGTTTTCATTGCTCGTTGAATAAATCTTTGCAATTAGTTCATATTCCGAATGCTTTGAGCATGTTGGAACTGAGTCGAAATGGATTAAGGGAACGTATGCAAAAGAACTCCTTCATTTCTTGCTTTGACTTTTGTGCAAAATGGTGCCATAAACATGAACACAAGCACTCGCACACACACACACATATGTAACGGTCACACACATATGTGTGCAGTTTGTCACGACATAAGCTTGAAACTTGCTTCAATTGAAGGGGGAGAGAGTGGTTGAGAGAGAGCGAGTGGGGGGAGGAAGTATTAAGGCGGTATTCGCGTCACAGCAAAACGCAAAAACCAAACCAAAGCACCGACTTTTATAATGAATTATTAGTGGAAAACCCTGGCGAGAGTGAGAGAGGGAGTGTTGTAACGGGGGATGGGGTGAAGGACTAGGGGAAGGGGAGCTGATGGCTAGTGGTTGCTTGTGTGGTATTTGTGGCTATTGTGGTCTCCGCTTGGCACTTAAAAATTTAATAGTGCTGCAACAAATAAAAAACTCTTTGAAACCAACATAAAAGTGAGCCAAAAGTATGCAACGAAACTTTAATTTAAATTGATTTCAATTTCGCCAGTACCACAAAAAGGAGTCAAGCGAAATCCTTTTAACCTTTTTATGCTCATTTTTGTTTTGGTTGGAAAAAAATAAATCACAAGTGCATAACGAAAAATCAAGCAGCATGCAAAAAAAGAAAAAGAAGTTAATGGCATTTAACAGGCCAAAAGTCAAGTGGAGTTCTAGCCACAACAAAAAGTGTGTTTTTTGTTTTGTTTTTGTTTTCCCAGTGTTTAAAACGCTTTCAAGTTCTTGAAGCCCATTAAAAACTTCAAGGACTAACAGCCTGCCAAACTGTTTTTGAAATTTAAAATTGTTGCAGTGCAGAGAAGAGCTACAAAAACTTCTTCAACGTTCGTCAAGTTGCGTTCTGTTGAGAAAGACAAATTGCATTTAATGAATAAAAACGCGCTTACAGCACTCATGTGCTTTTAGTGTTGCTTTATTTATTACCAAGCACTCAAATGGGATACCATCTTCGCTTATCGATTCAGTTGAAATCTGTATATGTAACTTTCTTCAATGCACTTATATCGTTTTGAGTTTCAGATAGAATGTAGCTAACTGCACCTTGCAGGCAAAACGAAAACTGAAAACCTTGTTGCCTAATTCATATTCATTTATTGTGTTTTGTGTTCTGCACTAAGAGTTATTTCCCCATATCTATCTGCATAGCTTTTTCTGTTGTTTCGTTTTTGTCTATATTTCTCTCGTTTCTTCTCTTTTCTCGTTCTTTCGCAGCTTTGTGCCAGAGTTCAAGCAAACTGGCATATCCGTTGCTTTATTACATTTCGTTTAGTTTTTGGCCAACTGACCACTTTTTTGTGGTTACTTTGTGTGTGTGTGTGTGAGAGTGTGCATGTTTGTGCATATCTAGAATACCACCCCCCAACACCCCCTCACCAAACATTCATTTACCCCTTGTGTGTGTGTATGTGTTTTTAGTTGCTTAGCTGTTCGGGCTTTTGCGGTTTTTTCGGTCACTGGCGCGGCATGAAAAGCATTACACAAATAAAAAAAATTCAACAAAATGAATTTAATAAACGAGTTAGTTTTCACGGTTCAAAAGGAAGGGGCTGTATGCATGTCGGGGAATATTGCACCATTTAACCATAAATAATATAAATAAAATAACTTCAGGTTTTGGCCAAACAACTATTCGCACACTAGTTTCATAAACAAATTGGTTTTACAGCTACGCTCACTCCGTTTGTTTGTTTGGGGCTTTCAAATGTTTTAACGTATGATGTCTGTGGTTTTTTCTATTGTTGATTGTTGTTGTGACTGTTGCAGTGAGTGGTTGCCATCGGTTAATTACATTTGCTAGAAAGATTTGTGCAAATTTTGAGTCTTTTACTTCCATTTCATTTGTGTTCGTTGTTGTCTTTGTATAAGTTCTGGCCTGTTGCATTTGACATAGACGTAAAAACGTTGAAGGGTAATCCAGCTGGCAAGCTCGACTCGTTATTTATGGCCTTCACTGGCTGCAGCAAAGCTTACAGGAGCAACGAAAACAACAGTTATGCAATGACTGAATGTAATATTGCCAGAAACTCTAACCGGCAACATCTAGCAAAAAGCGATTCCTGCTTTTGACTCATGGCTAACTCTCTCCCCTCGCTCTCTCACTCACTGGTTGCTGTTGTTTGTCATTGCATTACTTTGGCTGTTAAATCCCGCACAGAGTTTTGTATTGCAGTCCTTTTACTTCAACTCCTTTCCAACACCATCAGCAACTTCAGTTCGCTCTGTTCTACCAATATTTTTCGCATTTAAACAAACGTTCATCTGCGTTTGCGTTTAGCTTTGGTGTTGCCTCCGTTTTGCTTTACAGTGTGTGTTATTTTCCTCGAAATATTTATTTTGGCTTTTTGGCTAGCACACGTTTCACATGCACTTCAAGTGCCCACAACAGCGGCATCAACTGCAACAACATACACACACACACATGCAACCACACAAACATACACACAGTCACATCGAGCAAACTTTGAGTGCAAAACGCGAAAATCACAGCCCAAATGTGAAGCGCAACAAGAGGAATTGTCGAAATGTCTCCAAGTTGCAGCAGAAATGCTCTACAATTGAAAGTATTTGGGAAGTTTAAGATGAACAAATAACTTAGCAATTGCTTTAATATATAAGCATAGAAAAGCTTATAAGGGTTTAATTTGATTGTGCATCATTTACCAAAATGTTTAATGTGTATTTCAATCGCGAAAATATACTTTTAATAATATTAAATTATAAATTCCAACATAAGCTTTTGATACGTTAGACTTTACTTTAAATGTTTATTCTTAGTGTCTCTTACAAAACATATTTATTTACTGAAAGCAATCCTCATATAAATTATGAATATATTAAAAGTTTTGCAGTGTTAGTAGTGAATCGTAACGACTCACAACTTGAACAACAGTTCATAACATTCAATTTTCGTGTAGAGCATTTTAAGCTCTGACCACTTCGATTGCCTGTTACCGTGGAGAGCTCCATGTGAATCTCTGCCAGTTTATATATATGTATATAGAGAGAAGTTGCAACTCGCAGCTCGGAGCTCGCAGCTCGAAACTTGTAACTCACAACTCATGTGTAAAATGGGACAATGCAGGTTTTAGCTTTAATAAAGCGACTATGCGAGCCTTTTCTCGTTTTCCTGTTGCCCGTTGCCAGGACCCACATCCCCAGCAGCAGCTCAAAAACACACACAATGGACATCATGGACATCATTGGGAGTTGGACCACTTGTTTTATTTTTTTTATTTTTTGGGTGGTGCGGGGTATACGAAATATTGCTGCTGTGGCTATTGCTGTTGCTGTTGCACACGTCTGGCGTTTGCCGGTTTTTGGTTATATGGTTGTTTGGCTGTGTACTTGATTTTTGGGCAAAGCGGCAAATAACATTTTTGTTTGGCTTTGACGTTGTTGCAATTGCAACGGTTATTCCATTTGCTTGACAAATATACGATGACGAGAACGATGGTGATGGCAATGGCGATAGCACTGGCAATAGTAGTAGTAAACGTTTAGTCCTCTTCCCCGGACCGGCAGCAACTCCAGTTTTAGAGTTTGTTCGGGTAGTTCATACTTTTAGCGGGAATTATGCGAATTTTTGTTTGGTTTGGCTGCGATGGCGAGTGTAGAATAGTGAGAAGGGCTTAAATCTAGATGCAATGGCCAGGTTAATGGCCATGTGAGTGTTAGACACTGTCTATGTGTGCGTGTGTATGTGTGAGATGTGGCATTTGTGGAAGGCTTTTAAGCAGCATGCAATATACATTCTGTTGCCTACTTTTTCGGGCGCTCTCAAACTCTCAAAGCAATCAACACACACAGAAAAAAAAAGAAGACCGCCACTCGCAAAAGCACAGAAAATAAACGCGTTTTATGGAAGGGCCCATCAATGGTATAAGATGTGAAAGGAAAAAACATGTTTGAATGGCTGCGCTCTGTCGGTTGGCAATTAAGGAAGCAGTTAGCGGTAAAAAGCTGTCGGTTGGCTATGAAAACCTTTTTAAAGGGCCACACTTTGTTACTTAAAGTAATTCGTTTCGTTTAAAGGTGTTATTAGGGCTTTTTTTTGTTTATTTCTTGCCACGTTCAAGATCAAGAATATGACATAATGATAAAATCCCTTTACAAAAATGATGTAAACAAAGTTTAGCTTGATATTTTGGTTATATTTAATAAGATTAAACTTAAACATGAAATATGTTATGCTTAGCTGCAACTTCCGCATCTTAATATTGCAAACATTTGTTGGCCTTAAATCAAAAACCTGCAACACCTGAGCTAGTATTAAGAAAATCTAATTAGGTATTGTGCATTTAATTGCATTTGCAGCAGCAATAGTTGCCACAAATAAATTCACTTAATGTCAATTCTAACGAAAGCAAACGCACCCACAACAGACATTAGTTAAATGAGTCAATTGAATGCAACAAAAATCATTAAGCCACTTAGTAGCCAACAGCTGTATGAAAAGCTTAATTGTGAACATGGATGCAGACCGAGCGATAAGTCAAGAGAATTTTGGCACAAACACCTGCCATGTGATGATGTATGTGTGTGTGAGAGCGTGTGCGTGTGTGTTGCATATGAAAAGGCTGTCAACAAAACAATAGACCCAGCATGCTCCTGACTGCTGCAATCAGAGCAAGGAGTAAGACTGACACGGCAATTAGACCACAACAAAAACTTAACAACAGATGTGGGTGGCAACATGCAATGGGCCGCTGTGCATTGCTAGGGTAAGCAATTTAGCTACCAGTCTCTCGTGGGCGTAGGCGTGGCATTGTCAATCTGCCACTTTGCATATTAGTTATTGAAATCAGCTGCCAGAAAGTTGTTGGACACACAGACGTTGGCAGCAGCAGCAGCAGCGCTTGAAACCCATTGATGATTGAATTGGCAAGGCCCCCACAGACATAAAGCCAACTCAAACACACAGAGAAAGAGAGAGAGAGAGAGATATAGATACAGAGGAGAACAGATAGGAAAGAGAGTGTGTCTGAAATGTTGAACGTGACCATGACAACCTGCTTCAGCTGCTTCTGTTGCTGCCACACACAGACACAAAGACACCTCTTGAAATGCTTCTGGGGAACGGTTGATTTGATTGCAACTTTGGCTGCTAAGAGCTTCAGTTTGCCAGTTGCAAGCTCAGCTGGTGCTGAAACTTTAACAAAGCGACTCGTTGCTTTCATTGTCCGACCAAAGCTGGGCCAGCAGGATCTGGGATATAAACCACCTACAACCAACCAACCAACGGACAGCCACACAAGTGCAAATTTTACAATACACATGTATCTACATGTGTGTGTGTGTGTATTTTGTTCTATTTATAATTCAATTGTAAATGCATTTCAATTACGTGCACATTAAACAAGCCAGGGCAAAGAGCAAGTTGTTGTTTCTGACCAGAACAAAACACGATTCAACTTGACCACCACTTGACCATTAGCCATTAGCACAACGGCAACTTGGCGTTCATTTTGTTTCGTTACGTTACGTTACGTTAAGCTTACGCTTACGCTTACGTTTTCGCTTCTGGGACAATTGGACCATTATTAAAACGCGTTGAGATGGCAAAAACGCAAGTGGCAACAAAACAAAAACTCAACTCAACTAAGAGAGCTATAAAATAGTACGAGAAAGAACAATGCAACAGCAACAGCAGCAGCAGCACCAGCAAGAACAACAACAACGCAATCGTAATGGGCACTAAATTTTGAAAGCAGTAGCAGGTGTGTGTGTGTCCAGGTGTGTTGTGTATTTTCTAAAGTAAAACAATATAATTCGTGTCAGCATTAAGAGAAAAATCAATATAGTTGCAAGAATAATGCTAAGCTCTTTAGTGACATGGTTCTAATAAGTAGCATAGAGACGAAGAAAACTTTAGCTATAACTCAGATTGGATTGGATTGAAAAGATTATTTTATTGTAATAGTTAAAATTTGGCGAAACAATTTTAAAATTTATTAGAATATTTGATAATACAAGAAAAGGCCACCAACTTCAATTGCTTGTAGTTAATAAAGCCTTTCCCACTTTCCGTCTACTTATTTTCCAGATCAGTTTTAAGTTGCTTTAGTTTTTTTTGCTTGTTCTTCTGATTACCAAATCTACGCTTTAATGTAAACCAAATACGAGGTACACTCCAATGACTTAAATCATCCTTAATAATTTCTCGATTTATAATGTTCACTAGATAAAATTTAACTAGCAGAGTCTAAAACATAATAATATAAAAATACATAGCTACTATATAAATAAGTTCTTATATGATTTTTTGACTTACCGAGCCTTCTTCGCACTGCTTATAAATACGATTATGATCGGCAACAAAAATATTCTCTTGATTCAAAACCGTTTTGATTGGCTTCGGCGGTGTAAGAACCGTCCCCCACATATTGCGCAAGCGCAAATTGAGTTCCACCTTTTCGCTCCAATCCTTGTAATTGGAAGCACCCTCTAGACGCGGTACTCCCGATTTCCGAATATGCGTTAGCATTTTTTCGTATTTCCTATTGCCTATCCCAGTTGTAATTTCCACTCGCTCAGAACAAATACTGAACGACTATTCATTCTATTCGGTTTACAGCTTGGGCAACGCCTGTTTAACTTTTTTAACAAAATAAAGCACCAACGAGTTAGTCGTCATTTGAGTGCACTTAAGCCAAAACTTCAGACCACATTTTCGTTACAACCCTGCTGCAATCCTCAGCTAGTTTTTTGGTCCTTAACCACGAACACTAATGAGCCCTTGTGCTGGGCTTGAACTGGGCTGGGGCTATCGTATTCTACAATTAGCCGAGAGTCACCAAAGTGCATGCTACCTGTAGTCCACTTGTCCTCTAGTAGTAGTCATGTAGTTCTCTCACACACACACACACACACATGCACAGACAATGAAAAAGATCGCACAACATCCTTCGTCCATAGTCTTTGGCAATTAAGTCCTTGGCCGAGCGTTGACCACACGCCAAATGACTGTAGCCAGTTTGCTTTCATTAATTTTTGGTTGTAATCCTTGCTGAAGCTTTTCATTTCATTTTTAGTCGCCAGCCAACTCCCGTTCTTGTTTTTATTGTTGTTGCTGTTGTTGCTGTTGTATGTGCGTGTGCATAGTTCGTCTCAGGCTTTTTCACACTTTGTTTCTATGTATGAATACCCTTACATTGCTTGAGTACCTTTGATATTTCATGGTGTTTTGTTGTAAATATTTTATTGAGTGGCATAGCCAAACCAAAGACTATTAAGATATATATTATTTCTTTGCTTTTACTTATTTAGATGACTTCAACTCTTTTTCAACTTCTTTACGCTAATCGCTGCTTAAATTATTGTCTAATCTACACTTTAAGTTAAAGACATCACAATTACTTTTGTCAAAGAACTTCAACGCAAATATTATTTTATACTTTTTTGGTAGAGCTTTTCGCATTCGTTGTACACGTTTAGCAGACTTCTTAGTTTTGCTGAATGACTGTAGAGGTGTTTTTTTTTTGTTCACAGTGGTCATGTTTTTACAACTGGGCCATGTCCAGCAGCGACGTAGCCACGTTAATGACTTTTGTGCTGCGCCTGTCGCACGGCAAATGTTTTAAAACTGCACCTCCCAACTCCGTTTCCCGCCCCAACCCTTAAACAAGTTGTGTTGTTTTTGTTGTTGGCGTTGTCTGACTGGCGATTGCCGGCCGGTTAGCGCGTTTGCCGCAGCCGCCCGCAGTGTTTGCCAGGACAGCGGCCAACCGAGTCATTTGTACAGGTTTTTTGCCAGACTTGGACCATGAATAAGTCGGGGGCGGTATTGCTGTGAGCGAGAACCGTTGTGGAGAAGGGTTGCGAGGGAAGGGAATTGTTAATTAAAGTATTGTCTCCTCGTTGCTGGCAAAATGAACAAGTAGACAAGGACTCGTCGTTGGCTGTTGTTGTTGCTGTTGCTGTTGCTCGTTGTCCTGGGCATGGCCCTGACTGCCCTGGCCGTCAATTGTCGAACATGGTGCTCTACAGTTCCACTTAACAGCTACAATGGGCACTTTGCCACAATGAATTCAAATGGATGCCCTGACCGGGTTGGAGATTCTTCTTTCTTCTTCTTCTTTTTTTGCTCTTTCGTTGATTTTTTTTCGTATTTTACAACAAACTTTCCTGCCATGTTTGCTACATGTGTTGTCATTATTGTTGTTGTGTCGCTTCACACACACACACAGCGAGAGCGAGAGAGAGAGAGATAGAGGGCGAAGCCAACACACGTGCACATGACATGCACACAATGACAGCTGACTGTTGGCTTCCAAAAAAGCCCCCGAGGCATACGAGTCAAGTACAAACTGTGCTACGACGGTGACAAAGAGACAAGGAGGAGAGAGAGGACACTACTTGGTATACGGTATTACCCCTCCCCGCTCCTTGCGGGCACATTTTGGCCCTACGCGTCGTCCGTCGTGTTGTGATTCTTTAATGAAAGCTTTAATTTGGGGTTTACCAATTAAAACTACGTGGCAAATGAAATATACATGGAAGCCACACTCTCTCTCACACACACACATGATACAAAAGAAATGGCAAAGAAAAAGCACAAAACCAAAATACACAAAAAACACATATCTAGTACATATATAGTATGTATGTTTGTTGGGTGCACTAGACGTGTAAATTAAAGCTAAGATGTAATGGTGAACTGCACGAGTCCTTGACTGGTTTTTCTGTGGTGTGTTGTGGTTTGAAACGAATGAAAAATCATGATAGAAAGAGTGTGTAACTGCACAATTTTTGGCTGAATGTTTAAGTACAGTCAACAACACAGTAATTTCTATGTGAAGTTTGGCAACGTTGCAATTTTAAATGTCGAGTAATTAAGTTAATTGCATTACTGTTACTTGCTTGCGCTTAACTTTTACCTAATTCAGGTTAGATATTGTGAAAATTAATTCAATTAATTGTTTATTATTACTGTTATGCGAAGATAAAAGCCTTTTTAATCATCTAATGTAACCTAATGGAGATAATAAGTGTGTAATGCATTAAATTCCCTTGCTACATGCAACAAATTCCTATCAGAGAATCGCATTTACACTGACGCTGACACTTAACCGCATTTTATCCTTCCCAGCAATCTATTCATTAAAGGCAGCCATTGAATTGCAAGCAACGTTGCCTTTCTTAGCCTGTCTCACGCCTTCGACTGCTTCTATTTACAATTATGTACTTACAAGTCGGAATAAGTATGTAACGTACATGGAAACATGGATGTGCACACGAAACAAGCAAAGTGACCGGCAACTGACCAAACAACACCTGTGCCCAGTTGCCAATATGGCCGCAAGGCGACTTCCGTTTCCTTCCGTTGCTCAGCTCGTGCGCAACTCTTTGCTCTGTTGTCGTTGCCGTTGCCGTTGCCATTGCTCCCTTTTTACTTTGACTTAATTTAGCTGGGCAGCTTCCTGCCCCAACTGGCTGCAACATAGCCGCCAGTGCCAGACAGTCCATCCATGTACACGTCAGCAGCGACATTATTGCTGTTGTTGTTTGACTGTATTATTTTTTTTTTCTTACTGTTGTGTTGTTCGTTGGTTCGTTGGCGCTTGCAGGCAACGCTATTATAACGCCATTTATAGCAAGTCCCATTAAAAAAAAGGCGACCAACTCGCACACACACACCTTTCGGTTACTAATTTTTTACACATTATTCAACATTCTCCAACCTTCCACTGCTCATTCTCATACTCATACTCGGTCTCTCTTTCTGTTCTTTGTGCTTTTTGTTACAGAACGACACGATGCGCTTGCTGTTCATGTATCACGCACAGGATCCACCGCATGGTTCGGTGCGTCCCGGCACGCTGCCCGACCCGGAGCAAGCCTTTCGTCCATATCGGCCCATGGTGCTGATGCAACGGGCTCAGCTGCAGCTGCCAACGCCGCATGATGAACGCGTTCGTGTGCTCGAATTGCGCAATGAGGATGTCGAGTTGCCTGCGGGCGATACGCCACTCTTTTGGTGCAAGATGTTCAAGCTGGAGGATATCAATCGCAAGCATCATCTCATTCGGGTAAGTTATACATCTGTATATCTGTATATATATATATCTGTTGGCCATTGCTAAACGTTATTACTTATATGGCCATGCATAATTGAGGCCAAGAGCGCAGTTCTTTCGCTGCATTCCTGTCTCCTTTTTGCCTCGGCATAACCAAATTGAAATATTAAAAATTTATTTATCACTGTCTCTGCCTCTGGCTGACTCACACTCACACTCACACTCTCGTCTACTTTGTTCATTTTCTTTTCATGGAACCGACAGTACGAGCCGATTTATGATTCATCGTCCAGCGTACACTACTTGCAGCATATAACGTTACACGAGTGCCAGGGCTCGCATTCGGAACTGGAGGAAATGGCACGCGAACAGGGCAGACAGTGTATGGGCGCCCGTTCCATACCGCTGGCATGCAATGCCATTGTTGCCTCCTGGTCGCGAGGCAGCGAGGTAAGCATCTGATTCAACACAACGCGCACTGCACTCGAACACAAACTCAAACTCTGCTCAACCTCAAACTCAGCTCAATGCAGCTCAACTCGGTTGAACTTATACTCATGCCTCCACCCATCAGCGTCAGAGCCATAACCATGCAATATTAATTTAACCTTCGCAAATGCTTCCTTTCAACACAAAATACAAGAATTCGATGGAGCTAAGTGTGAAATATGAAATACCCTTGCACAAATGTGGCTTTGATGAAAAGTGGAAGTTAAGATGTTATAGAACATAAAGTAAAAAATAATATAACTCAAAAAATGTTTTCTTATAAAAATTCAACAAATCAATTCAACAAATCAACATCAAATCTTTACAGTATTTATATAAATGATTTTCTTAGAACTAAAGTGACATTAAAGAAGTGTTTCTTGTAACTATCTTAACCGTATAAGGTTTGTTTCATAACGAAAATAGACGAAGAGAGAAGTTTCTAGCTAAATCCCAACATTTAGCTAGATTCTTATTAATTTACAAATTATTCTGTCTGACAGCAACACTTAAGGGAAGATTTTTATTCACCAGAACGTCTATAAAATTCAAGTTCCCAATTGTGCTGGCAAAGAGCATCTCAATAAAGAAATGACTTGGCCTTCTGACTGCCGTTCTTTGCCAAGCTTTTAATAATTTGATCACAGGAGCCCGCCATAATGCAGTGCCCATGTGCCTCCGTGTGCCCTCCATGTGTTGCACCATATTTTGTCGTTTCGGGCCGCTAGGGTGCGCTCTGCAATGCAATGCAATTGAATGGCGACGGTTTGCACTCGCGCGGCTGTTGCTGTGCATTTAAATTGCATATGACCATGGCATCAACTTCCGTCCTTCATTTGCCAGCAACAAACATACATACATATATATATATATAGAAATGCATATACATATTCATACAAACAACACTCGAAGGTTCTGCCTCTCTGCACTTGACTTTTTTTGGGAGCTCTTTTGTTTTAATATTGTGTACGTGTTTTTTTTGCAGGGCTTTACATATCCACATGAGGCTGGATACCCGATTGAGTCGCGACAGGCCAAATATTATTTAATGGAGACCCATTACAACAATTTGAAGCCGGACTTTGCCCAATTGCATGCCAGACAAATGGCGGATAATTCGGGTTTGAAAATCTACTTTACGCACGTGCTGCGACCAAATGATGCTGGCATTCTGTCAATCGGTAAGTTTTGGGTCCACCATAATACACAAAAAATATATATGTATATACGAGTGTGTGCACTGGATGCTGCCTGCATGTGTGTGTGTGTGTGAGTTTATATTTTATGCAATACATGTATGCAACTCATGTCATGCAATTTATGAGATTACCGAGTCCAAAAACGACCCTGGGACTTGTTCAGTTTGGGGAGGACTGTAAAACTGGCAGTCGCATTGCTGGCTAGTAAAACAAAAGCTTATGAGTTTTCTGTATGTTTGAGTTTGTTTCAATGCGTCTGTGTGTGACTGCGCCTGTGTGTGTGTGCCGTGGTTAAAGGTGTGTCCTGTGCGGACCAACAGTTGCATATACTATATTGTCTATATGTGTTCCCAGACAGTATTCATAATTTTGTATACAATAGAAACATATATATTTAATTGTTTATCAAGTGTGCGTGTGTGCGTTTGTGTGTGTGTTTTTGTTTTGTTGTCTCTTTGGGGGTGCAGCAACCAGACTAACTAATAACAAAACAAAAAAAAAAGACAAACAATTTGTTCAGCGATTTTATGTGTTTGCATTATTTATCACGAAAAGCACGCATAAAGCAAATTAATAAATTACTAATGGCAATTCAGTCTGGCCAAAAACTTTGCGGTATTTCATATTTTCATTATTAATTTAAGTGGCCTAAGGGATGTATTCCCGTCAATTGCCTATACAAAGTAAATATATTTGTTTTGTAGACACGATAGCAGCAATTAAAGGGTTTCGAATCGATCAAATTTAGCTGTCCTGGAAACATTAAGGCGATGGGCAAATATTTATTTAAGAAGCAAAGAAGACATTAAACAAAGAAAGCAATAAAGAAATCCACCCCAATAGGTAATATTAATTCTTAAGTAAAAGGATTTAGAGGAGAAATAAAATATATTTAATATCGTGATCCTTTAACCCTTTTTTTATATATATAATACTTATGCATTCCACTTATTACTTGAACTTATATTCCGTATTCCGTAAATATTCGCCAAAGTTTTATTAAGCCCATTAACATTCATATACAAAATGGATTAAGATTCCATTGTTCTTAAACAGCAAAAGCAATCAATCTACCTAATGCCTTTTCCACTTACAAATGTGAGTATTACTTTAGTAAATTTCCATGTTTTGCTAACTTTCTATGCCGCCCACGCCCACGCCCAAGCGTAAGCGCTTAAAACAATTTTCGTACATTTGCCCAGCTTAAGCGCCTCTTTGGGCATGTTTGTGTGTGTAGAGATGTGTCTGGGAACCATTGTACTAGCTGGTAGCCTAAACAAACCCGACAGCCCACCTGCTGCCAGGAGCAGAGCTCAAACAAATTTTCAAGTTTCCCTGCCATATACATAAAGCTTTTGCTATTGCTATTGCTATTGCTATTGCTATGCCTGCGCACAGGATAACTAAAATACTAATTTCACTTTACAATTTGTTTTCTATTTTTTTTCGTTTTTCTTGTTTTTTTTTTTTTTTGGTTCTACTTCCCCCCACTCAAGCTCTACATCTATTTCTTATTGTTATTTTTGCTGCTGTTGTTCGGCTTTTGGTTGCTTCGTTTTGGTTTTTGTGTTTGCTTGTGGCCACCAGTCGAGGGAAGGCAAGCAGGTTGGGGGGAGACGGACATTGTGGCCTTAGTTTTTGTTTTGTTGTTGTTGTAATTGTTATTTTACTTTTGTTCATAGTCACGCAAACCAATATAACTTTGTTACAACCGCACAGAGACATGGCCAACATACAGTGGGGATTGCTGCCATAGGAAGTAGAGAAGAGAATAAGCCATACAGGAAGAAAGGTATCGGTTGGTAACACCATACCCCGCCACACCTCCCCACCACAACTTCACTTTCCGCACGTTTTTTCGATGCTTTTTGAGTAGGTGTTGCCAAAACTTCCGGAGTATTACGGCACAGAAGTAGATTAATACATTCTGATACAGTGCAATTTTCGTAAGGCGAACATAAAAAAAATAAAATAGAAAAGTAAATGAAATGAAAACGGTATTTATACACACACATGCACACATATACACACACATATATATATATATATATATATATATATATAAGTATTTCAGGGACTCGTCATGCAATCCTCGAAGCAAGCGAGGACTTGAGCTTAAGCTCTCTTCCCGGCAATGCTATTGAAATATTTAATTGGAATTTAACGCATACCACAACACGCCAGTCAATAAATAAAAAAAATATATATATATAAACTTTTTATACATATAAATTAAAAAAATACATTTGCTACATTTTGCTCGCTTGCTATAAATTGAATTACGTTTGCTTGCGCTGGTGTTCGGTAAGGAGTGTGAGGGGGGAAACATGCCAAAGCGGCTCGAAGCACACGCGTAAGTAGCTGCGAAATTGCTATGCTTCCTGTACGAATGTCTGTCTCTGTCCGTCTCTGCCTCCTCTCGGTCTCGTTGGTCCGTGTGGCAAAATTTAATTTCAATTTAATTGGTTATTGATATAGCGCCCCAGTGTATGCAACGCCGCTTTGATTAATGTTACTGCGGCTTGGTCGGATTTTTTTATGGCACTTCGGAGATGGGGAAATAACGAAAATGATGTGCTGGGATTGTTAGCACTGCACCCAGGGAATTTGTTAAGCCGCAAGAACAGCTTAAAACGACCTGAAAAAAAATGCTTTAAAACATATTTCTTTTCGTGCCAGTGTCGTATTTCTTAAATTCATATCTATTTAATGCAATCCCATGTTAAGGTAGAAAAAAACACATTTAACACAACAAATTGGGAATGCATATTTGCTTTGAATATTATTTCTATTAATTTACATATGACACATAACAAAATGAACATCATCAGCAAACAACAAGAACAAGAACATCATCATCGTGTTTTGTTGAAATCAATTTTCAATTACTGTGCACGAATTTTTAACTATGCCATGTTGGCTTGTCATAGCTTTCACTGTCGCGTTTTATCTTCTGTGTTGGTCATTTTATATAAAATGTCATGGTACACGGAATCAATCAACGATTTACGAAGAGGCGAAGAGGCAGCAAGAGATAAAAAATAGTATCTAGCAAATATTGCCAAAGCGCGTTCATCATCAATTTAATTCCCGAATTGCAATTCATGCGCATTTATCAAATTTGGCTAGATTAAAGCGCTAAAAATCACTTTTCAACCAGCTGGTCGAAAGTGATTCTCAGAAACGGCAAAAAATCTGTTGTTCATTGTTGAACTAAGATATATTTGGTTCCTAAAAATCCTTTTTTGTTTTGCATTTATTTATTTTATCAACAATTTCGTTTGGAAATTGAAAACGTGCAAGTTTAGACAATGAAACCGCATTCAACTATACTCTGATAATTCTTTGTCTGTTTGAGTGAAAAAGAAATGGGAAAATACAAAGGTAAACAGTTGTTTTAATTAGTAGCTCAGCCTAAAAGGCTTTTAGCCTTGCTACTGTTTTAAATGAAAATTGTTATCTACAATTTGATTTTCAATTTGATTTGCCTAGCTACCAGTAATAAAGTTGTATATACCATTTACCAATAACAGATTGATAAAATGAAAACGAAAAAGTTTTCAATAACACTCCGGATACGTTCACATAAATTACTGTCAGCATAGCGAATCTCTCTTGCTATCGATGCGTGCGATGCTTTTTGCCAATTTCCATTCATTAAATCAAATTCAATATTGGCCAAATCGAGCAACGAGTACGAGTTGATTTTGACTGTACGGATTGGGGTTTGGAGGTTATTGGTTGTTTCGGCGACGATAGCTTATAGCTTTTTTGGTCTATAGTGGGCTCTATTTCTATTTGGTTTGGCCAAACGACACTCTCAAGCGTGGCACAATTCACATTCTATATACGATATATATAGGATAAATTTTTCAAATCGATATTTAACATGCGAATCAGAGAGTTTGAGGGGGGATGATTTTGGCAATTGCCATTGCCCGTTGCATTTGCCGCACGCTACGTTGACAGCTGCAACAGCAGCGGCAATGCTTTTTGGCTTTATCAAAAATTGGCGCGAGCAACTTTTCTAATTATTTTAAATGGCAATTTGTGTCAAAGTTCAATATCATTTTCGGACTCAACATTTCTGTTTTATTTGACAATTTGATTAGCGCTTTTGCACTATATGGCTCGCACATAATAATTAAACTATATCAAATTTAGCACAATCAAACATTGGTTAGGAAACTTGTTTTAGGTCATTAAATGAAACGCCGTTTAAATTTTAAATAGGTTCACTTTATTCAAAAACTATGACAATTTCATACTATCAGTTTGTGTCAAATAAACATAAAAGTTAAATACAAGCTTAAGTTCTTAGCTGCGATTTATCTCAAGTTATTTTTTTTCCGCTTACTGCTTCACCGGAAACTCTTATAACTATCACCTATTCGAATATCCATCATATTTTATGTAATGCATAAAGGATTTTTCTGTAACTGTCACAGACACACACACACACACAAACAAAGAAAATAACTTTGATACCATTAAAATTGTAGAACTCGACTTGCAATGCAATCAACTCGTCTGTCGTTTCCAATGTTTCCTATCAAATGTTGCTAACCGAGCATGACTTAGCTATAAATACACACACACACACACACACAATCGTAGAAAAGGCTTTAATACGATTTACAATAAAAATCAATTGCCAGCTGGGAGTGTTGCTGGCAAAAGGGGTTTTCGCACCGAGCAATGCCAAGCATTTTCCGCGAGCATTTTGATTGGCATACACACTCACACACACACACACACACACAATTGAAATGCCAACCAGTGATAAATAAAAATATGTGGCACACATGAATTTCAAATATTTTTACAACATGATGGGGCAACATGCCGCCCTCATTCCATATACTGCCAAAGAACGTGTCGTATGAGCAATATTCCGCAACATTTAACTAATTGAGACAGCGGCAAGGAGCACGCCACACACACACATGCACACACACACATACACACGAACAAACACTGAAAATTCAGTTAAGGCACACACATAATTTGATTGCCCAAAAAGGAAGAGCAAAGAGAACTGCTAAAAGACTAAAAAGATTCGCTAATTGATATATGGTATGAGTAATTTTTTTTTTTTGTTGTTGTTGTTGTCATTCTCGTTGTCTTCATTCCACTGACAAAGTTGTTAACAAACATCAAAAGCAGCAATTAAAATTGTAATTACACATTTTGCGACCAAATCGAATTATAAAGTCAACGTTCAAAGACAAATACGTACAGAGTGTATGCTAGAGTTTTGTATGATAGCTGGACGATTAGGGATGTGGGTGTGTGAGTGTGTGGATGTGGGAGTGATTTAATTTTTTGCATGTCGTGCTAACCGCTCTGTGTGTGCTCCTTTGATAAAGCGTTAATTAAAAGCATTCAACACACGCTCTCTCAACATTTACAGGCATGGATCCCAACTGGCGGCACATTATACCGCCGGGACAGAAGCGCGTGATATCCGAGGGCCAATGCATTGAGGATTGCACCGGGTATGCTTTCCCCGCTTCGGGCATCAACATTTTTGCGGTCATGATGCGCACACATCAAATCGGCAAGGAGGTTAAGCTACGTCAGGTGAGTACTCAGTATTGAGCAACTGCGATTGCGATTGCGATTGCGATTGCTATTGCTGAGCTCTATTTGCATAGAACGTCAGATTGAGCTACGACGATGATGGGGTGGCCAAAGCCAATGCTAATGAGCAAACTAACTTTTCTGCAGATACGACAAACCGAGGAGCTTCCGCCAATTGCACACGACAGCAATATAGATGTGGCCTATCAGGACTTTCGACGTTTGCCACAGTCGGTGCATTCCATGCCCGGCGATAGACTCATCGCCGAATGCATTTATGACAGTTCGTCACGAAAGGCAATTACACTGGGTAAGTGCTACAAAACCAAACCGAACCGAACCAACTTCCTGCTGCCGTCTCCACATTCTTTTTGAGTTTCCCTCTTATCGTTTCCGTTAGTGGATTGCCTAAAATATGAGCAGAGTAAATAAAAATTGCAAGCCAGCCATTGTCGTTCGCTAAAGTGTAGAAATATTCAATGCCCGTTGCACCGTTCCACCTCCTGCTCCTTCGTCCTTTAGTTTTCGTTATGACACATTTAAATCAGCCCAAATGATATGCGACAGCGAACAGCCGAAGCAGAAGCCGTAAAGGGACCAAGTGCAGTACCACAAGAAGAAACAGAAACAGAAACTGAACCAGAACCAGAACCAGGCACCGTCATACGATGAAAACAAAACTGAAGCAAACGACAGCTGCAGAAGGAGCAGTCTGTAATGGAGGAGCCGCTGACGACCTCATTGTAAAATACATAAACCAAGACATTGAAACATTTCACTTAGCACGAAAACGCCAGGTGTTAAGCGGGTTGGGAGACAACAACGTCAGACTCAACCTCATTGTGAATGCCTCGGCTGGGTGTTGTGATATAGAGTGGGTGCGTTTGGGAAGGTATATACAACTGACGGCTGTACAGGTCTACCCAGCAAAGCGGACAATGTGACAGTCAGATGAGATTGTGAGAGAGAAACAGGGAGCGTATGTTGATGCATTACCCAAAAAGACAGCAACTGTAGAATGTAATATGAAGAACAGGACAGGACAACACAAAAGATGCATTTAAATACAAAAGATGCGAAAATGTACTTTATTTAATCAAATAAAAGGAAGTATCTTATACGTATGAAAGGAAGTTGTTTATTAACAGAATATAATAACCATTAATTCATTATTAAATTGCAAGAAGAGGATAAAGTACGTGAAAATATCCCTTCTTAGGTCTTCTAAATGAAGATCTATTCAAACAAAATTAAATTAGACGCATTTAAGCGCCATCAAATAGTTTTCCAACTTGGAAATGGATACCCCATAATCCTACAGATACCCTAGATAAAAGTATGTACACTTGGTGTTTGTTTGGCACTCCCCATGGACAAAAAAAAGTATAGAGAACACACGAAACGTATATTTGCGAATAGAGTTTCTTGCTAGCTGAACAAATTTAGCACAGCACACACAATCTACAATCTGCAATCTAGACTAAGTGAATGAACGCAGCGCCAACAATTGAGTGCAACTCTATGGAGACACAATCGTAATAGACCATACCTAACGACTTTGCACTGAAGGGATGATAGTGGAAGAGCATAAAACACACAGAGAAAGAAATATAGTAGTACGTACGACGGACTATAGACGAGACGAATGCCGCGAATGGAGCAGTAAAACAGGCAGTCAGGCGTATGCGTCGAAAACATAAAGCTTCCAACTCAAATAAAGCAATGATGACGATGACGTTGACGACGAGGATGAGGATGTGGATGTGGATGTGGATGGGCATGAAGATGAGGACGGTGATATTAATGGTGATGGCAATGTCGATGCTAAAGCTTTTGCATCCTGAATAGTGCATCCTGCATCCAGCATCCTTCGGACCGGCTTCCATCAATGTCGTCGTCGTCTTGTGGAATATTATTATGATGGCGCCTGCTGCTTTACAACCAACGGCCGCTTAATTTTGTCTTTTGTTCATAGCCAGTGAGGCGGCGAGTCAGTCGCAATGAACACAGAGCGATGGAAAAGAGTGTGGGGGAAGTAGTAGTGGTACGGACTTACCTGGCCAGCCAGCCAGGAAATTGTGCTCGCCCAGAGTTGCTACCGTGTAGTATTTTTTTTTGCATTTTATACATACATACATTGACATTTTTCTTCCTTTATTCAAATATATTCTTATTGTTCGTTTGTTGATTTTATTTTCCGTTGTTGCATTTCTTACCATGCTCTTTGTCTCATTCTTTATCTTCCTCCTTACAGGTGGACTCACAATGAAGGAAGAAAGCTGCACCGTGCTGACACTTTACTATCCACGCCAAAAGAAGCTGACAACGTGTCACTCACTACCCAGTCTGCCCACAGTGTTGCATTCACTTGGCATCGAACAGCTCGCAACGTAAGTCGTTATACAAATTATATATACAGATATATAGAGTATAGATTCGGTATGTGGTTGAATTTGTATTAAGTTGACCATTGTAGAACGATGGAAAGCTTTTCGCTTTGCTTGCCACACACACAAACACACACACACAATGGCGCCGAAAATCGAATTGACAGCCCAAATGAAAATTGACATTTAAGCTGGCCCAAAAAAGTGCATACGTTGTGTATCAATAACATTTTTTTTCGAGATGAAAATTAAGAAGAAAAAAACTATATATAGAGGGAATAAATGTATAAATATATTGCATATACGGAAACTGAATAAAGGTTGAAGAATTTCCATTCTACTTCAAATATTCACGTAAATTGATGCTTATCAAAATGCAAATAAGTTATTTTGCTTATGCAATTGACGCATAATATATGCCGTTTGTCCCATTGTACTATTGCTTGATGCACCTACTGACGCCACTTGACGTTGGGTTTTGTGTATAAGGAAATTCAGTTTATTTCTCTGTTGACTAAGGTAATTGGTGATTTAATGATGTTGTTGCATAACCGAATCACCTAACGAACACACAGTTGGCACAGCCACCTCAACCGAAAGGAAGAGTGCGGAAAGGAGCCTGAAAAACAGGTAGAGAATACATCCATTGGGTGTATTCTTTGGTCTCAAGTATTTACCCAACAAACAATTGGAAAATGAACTGCTCTGCTCTGTTTGGTTCCGTTCTGTTCTGTGTTCCGTTCGGTGCACTCTGTGTTCACTCTAATTGTAAATGTGCAAAAATAAATTACGAGACATGGCTGAGTGGTAGCCAAGTGAATAATTCTAGCTATGTACCCACCACCACCACCAACACCAACACCCACGCTTTACGCTTTTATTTAGAAAATATTGATTTCTATTAAGCGGCAAGTGCTAAGTAAACATACCACATGGCCACAGGTTCAGTTAGTTCACGGTTCAGATTCATTCCGGATGCTCTTGACTCTTGAAAAGCTTTGGCATCCATTCAAATGCGGTCGGGCATAATCATCTCGAACGTTGGGTGGTGCGGGCGGCCACCATAAATATTGTATTAAAGCGTTCACAGAAAATTAGTCGAAATTAAACAACCTGAATGCCAAAGCCAAGAGATTCATTTTGAATTGATGTTCGCATTGGGAGTTGGCTCGTCTCGTCTAAGGACACGCTCTATTAATCACTTCCTATTGACACAAGAACGAGACGGTCAAGTCAAAATCAAAGATAATTTTCTATGGCCACACGCCCCTCGTTTGCCCACATTCTTTTTATTACGTATTCGCCCATTGCTTCGTGCCATTGCGCAAATCAAAGTAAACGGCATAAATAGATTAAGGGAAGGTAAGAAACGGAAACATGGCCCAACCTAACTGAGTTATGAGACTGAAGGACCAAAGTGTTGCCGGAGCACTCGTCTTTGAGATTTGATTAGTTTCTCAGTTTGGGAGCACGCCCAGAATGTTAATGCTAAATAAATAAAGCCAGGCTCGAAAGGCTGAAAAACGATTAATTGGAAATTTACTTACCTATGCGCTAAGAACGATAATTTAGTTGGTATTAAGAATTGGATGCTGTTGAAAATTAACTTAACTTAAGCCTAGAGAACTTAAGTCAAGTTTACGTAACAACTCCAACTTGAACTCTTCAAAATCTTCTCCAAGTCACGTCAACTCTCATCCGTTAAGTCATTCAATGAAAAGCCCGTTCGTATTAGACCATCTCTCTGTGTCTCCTCTATCCATAAACGAGGCACATCCGATATGTATGAATGTATGGACATATCTGAGGCACATTTCAGCGCGTTTCTTTGCCTTTCTCTCTGCCTTCTCTGCATTCTCTGCTCCCTATTTGCTGGTGTTCGACTTGTTGTTGTCGTCATTGTTTGCTGAAGTGTTGTTGTTGTTGGAAGTGATTGTGAGGCCCTGGCATACACTGGCTTTTTGTCCTGATACGACCATACAATGCCCCACCCACACACTCATCGCATCCACACACAAACGGGTGAGAAGAGGGGAAGGGGTTGAACTGCGTGTACCGAAAATCGACATGAATTGATAAAGTCATTTGCAATTGTCTGTCGTTATGGCTCTCACTCTGCTGCAACTGTGTTGTTGTTGTAGTTGTTGTTGTTGATGCTGCTTCACGCATTTGTTGTTGTTTACTTTATACAATGGCATGAATGCTTGCAACGCACTGCATGTTGTTATTGTTGTTGTTGGTCAGTTATTATGGCTACTGCAATTTTGTAACGGTTTTTGGTTTTCGGTTCTGGTGCGGGCGGTTCAGTTCAGTTCGGTTCGGTTTCGCTCTGGGCCTGAACTGTAAGTGCGAATGCGATATGAGGATTAAAATTCATAATGGAAAGCCCAACGATGCAACTGCAACAAACTTCAACAACAACAGCAACAACAACAGAAACAGCAACACAATGAAATTGCCATAGTTGTTTTTCAACTACAAACCAATGTGCAAGGTGGAGCGGAGTGAGAGTAGGTGCAGTAGGTCGATGGCAAGGTACAATATCTGCATTTGTCGAGGTTGGTGGCTTTAGATTGACCGCAAAAGCCGCTTGTGCGCTTCAAGTTTAATTAAACAATGACAAAAACTAGACAATGCCACAATAGACCGAATGAATGAAACTCAATAGGTGGATTACAATTAGGTTTTGTCGAACTGTAACGCTTTTTAGAGCGCAACCAAAACTGATTGCCCAAAGCGCCTGAATAAACAAACACAACAAACAGAAAGTTTATTAAGAATCATAAAAGAAAGAAAGGGTTCAAACTAAATGTACAAATGTAATTAATATAGAATTTGTAACTGCTTTATTTGAACTAATCAAGTTGAAACGTTTCGCAACTTTGAATTGCTTTGTTTGAGCCTAATGAATTGAAACATTTCGCTTGGATTATGCCATTTCCAATGCAGCTTAAAGATTCATTTGATGGGGCAAATGCTGTCCACCATATCTCTCCCTCTCTTGCTCTTACACAATATGATAAGCTAATCATGCATAGTTCAATCAGATGAGGTCCGCTACTAATGTAATTATAGGCTACTTGCCATGGCAACCTGCAACGTAGCCAAAATACTCCAGCATTGAATCCGCTTGCTTATTACGGGCGAAATTCAATTTAATTTGATACGCACGGATTTTGCGACTAGTGCAACAGCAGTTTGTGTGGATTGATGGTCCCATTCATATGTGTGTATGTGTGTGTGTGTATATCCAAAAATTGTTTGCAGTTCAACTGTGGCTCAATTGACCAGCCCACACACACACACACACACACAGACACAGACACGAACCCTAACGAGTCAGGCAGCCTCAAATGGCTGGAGTTATGGCACAGAGGAACAGCCCGGACGCATCGTCATCGTCAGCGTCATGCAAAATTCATTGGAGTCGTTAGCGTTTGTTGTCGTTGGAGCCGCAGAGAGACAGGGAGAGAGAGCCCCGAGGCCATAAAGTACAATGCAGGCGCTTGCTGTTGCGTGTGTGTGTGTGTATGTGTGTGTGTAGGGAATGTCAAGCAGTGCAATGGCAAGCAGCTTTTGGCTGAACTTCATTGATCACACACACACACTCACACACACACAAGCACACACACAAACACACACACAAACACACACACACACAAGCACACACTCTTATACTTACAATCACGCACAGACTGAGAGCCGTAGTTATTGGCTTAATTTACGTTATACGTTTCATGTTGAAACAAGCATATTTTTTATTTCACAACCCAAAAATAACGTGATAGTGGTTTCTTTTCACAATTTACGCACTGGCCCCGACACTGAAATTAATTTTAATTGTATGTGTGGGTGTCGGTGTGTGAAACACACACACGCACATATATATTTTTTTTAATTACCCAACATTAAAATCAAAGTATGTAATTATTCAAGTTCTCTCGTTCTCTCTTATTCCCTCCAACGAAATTGGCTTCATTATGATGTTGTTCGTGTTGTTGTTTGTTAATTGTTTCGGGCCCTCGAACTGATAAAGATATCGTTGTTGTCTTTCACCTTTCAGCCTCTCAACTGCACGGCTTGGCTCATTATGGAGTCCATATCCTGTTTGATATCCTTTATTACTTGATGACTTCTTCTTTTACAATTTTTCGCTTTTTGTTTTTCCTTTTAATTCATTACACAATCAACGTCCATCGATTGTGGCGTCTTCTTTACAGCTTCGACTTTTCATGCCATGACTTTTGGTAAAATGGTAAAAAGGATATCAAATTGCTTGACAGCACGTGTTTCGCATTTTAAATCTGCGGCTACTTGCTCAGCGTGCAGCAATTATTCTTAATGAATTTTTGGGTAGAAGCAGCTTAAAATGTTGATGATTTTGTGGACTTTAAAGAGAGAGAGTTAACTTTAACTGAAAATGGACAATACAAAATTATATGAACCAAGGATTTAAATCAATTATTTCAAATAGTTTTAATCTCGTTTTGTAGCAAATATCGACAGCCAATCCCCAACAAACAGTTGATGTCATTTAATTGTTTCTAATGTTAAACATATGGCATCTATCTATCTGTTTTCTATATACATGAGTGTTGTCCTTTTGTGACCAATGGCAGTTGGGCTATTTGTGCAATTTTAGTTTTCATTTGTCATCAACATGGCCATTCGCCTTGCTGCCGTTTTGCTGCCAATTGCAATTGCAATGCCAGTTCAAAATTCAATTTCACCCATATACATATACACACACACATACGCTCGCACACAAAACAGTAGGAAAATCGGTGGCCGTCATAACGCTACATAAATAAACCCATTGAAAATCGCATTGCAGTTGCAGCAGTTGCTGTTGCAGTTGCAGTTGTCGTTTCCCGTTTGCTAGTTGCCTTTTGTGAAGCTTAGAACCTATTGCCCTGCAGGCCAAATCCATTTGTGTGAATGTGTACTGGTCTCTGTGTGTGTGTTGGTGTGTACCACACTATCCAAAAATGCATTTTCGGGTGCTGGGTGCACAGTATGCAGTACTATTGAATTTTATAATCAACAATGCCGAACGAATGTGGAGTCAGAGCTTTTGTCCTGCTGTTTGTTGCTGCTGCTGTTGGCTCATAATTTTAATTATACTGAGTGCCAATGAAGTCAACAGCCATAAGACTGAAACGGGCAGCGATTGATGAGGCGGTTGTGTGTGCGGCGGGGAAGGGGATCAGTGTATAATCTATGCGCTGGCAGTGCCTTTAAACATTAGCAACAGCTGTGTGCGTTTCCACTGCATTTATATTTATTATATGGTACAATGGATGGGAGGGATGTTGGCAGCGAGGACGCGAGGGTTGGGAGGTCGGAGGTGGTTACGGTCACACGGATGCCCGGATATATTAGCAACGCGTTGAGCGACGCAACGGTTCGCTCAATAAACCGCAAACACCAACCAAACTATGGAGAATGGGGGGTTGAGTTTATGTCAAAAGATACACGTATGCAAGTCACAGGAAACAGGACGCAGGACGCAGCACAAACAGGACGCTGGCCACAGAACCCACACACACACACACCCACACACACACACACACACACACACAGAGAGAACATATGGATAAATGCAATATTTTATTTTATATATAGATATATATTATTATTGCGTACACACAATGGACCACACACGCACACATACGTTGAGGATTCGAACAAGTGGCCAGTTTTTAGTTTTGTGGGTGGCATTTCAGGGTTGTTTGTTTGGTTTGAGTTGAGTTGGTTGCAATCAATCCGCAGACATTAATATTTTTCGTGTTGCCAA
Organism: Scaptomyza reducta; assembly: GCA_035044485.1. Taxonomy (NCBI): domain Eukaryota; kingdom Metazoa; phylum Arthropoda; class Insecta; order Diptera; family Drosophilidae; genus Scaptomyza; species Scaptomyza reducta. The sequence goes on from JAWNNV010000606.1 coordinate 1,093,589, forward strand.
CCGCAAATTGTTGCGGCTCTCATTCGCTGCAGCAGCAACAGCAGCAGCAGCCACTTACCCAAACCCCAAACCGAAACGAACCCGCACTGAACCTGAACCCAACACGAACACGAATACGGATACGGAGTGTGCCCGCCTTGTCTGTCCTTGTGTTATTATACAACCCCTCGATGCGGATTGAGTGGAATCATAAATTAATTAAAAGAGATTTGTTTGCGGCTTGCAAAGGATTCTGCCACACACACACACACACACAGAGAGTCGAAATACCGAGGAGAAACAGGAAAACAGTCAAAATCAACAACAAAAGAAAATGTGCGTTGCCTGATGATATTAATGTTGCGCTTGTTGTGTGGGTGTGCTAGAAAATTTAAGCAACATTTTTCGTAATGCCAGCCAAAGAACAAAATTAATTAGCCTAATTGTAAGGGCGGTCGAGACGAGAGCGTCTGTGAAAAGTTCCAAAAAAAAGAAAAGGGGGAATAGGGCGCCATCATAGAGAGTTGCGCTAACGAAACGAAAAGAAACGAAGCGAAATGAATGAATAGAGGGAATGAATGAAATGAAATAAATGTATAAGGAATTTATATTGCGCGAAAGATGCAGTGGCGTAGCATTAAAGGACAGCTACAGCCAGCGGGAGAAGGATAAAATATTACAAAAAATTTGTGAAGCTGCAGTAAAACTGTAACTGTGACTGTAAGCAGCGATTAGGTTGGACCTTAAACTAAAATATTTGAACAATATAACTTTATGGTCGATGATAAAAAGGTTGTAAAAAAATTAGGAATAATATTATGATAATAAATATAACAAAATGAGTTATTTCGAACGAGTTATATTAATATAAAGAAATATAGCTTTAAAAACAAGCGAATATTTCTCACTCCCAAAAAAAAAACCAAAGTAACAAGCAAACAGTTCTTAGAAGCTCAAAAGCATACCATTTATAATAGGTTTGGAAAATGACACAAATTAATGGCGTAAACAAAGCTATTGCTAAGGGTTGTTAAGGAACACAACTTCAATTCCCAAAAGCCACAAAAAAAAACCATATTCATATTATTTATTTGTAAGCCAACTCATTAGTCATTGCACCTTCTGTAAACAGTTTTGGTCCCTGTCAAGATTATCCCAACAACGCCACTGTTTGCCGCAGCCAGCCAACTGCTTTGAGGTTTTACACTTTTGGTCCATTTGTTCGGGTTTGTATTTTTTGCTGGCCCTTCTTGTGCTTTATTCGTGTGCGGTTTTTATTTCGTTTGGCCGCGTCACCCTTGGCATACCAAAAAAGTAACGTATTTGACGCGTCACAAATGAAAATCTAAAAGATTAATTAGCTCAAGTTTTTCTTGGCCAACCGAATGTCTTTCTCGCTTACCTCTCTGCTCCCCTGCACCCTCGAAAATCTAATCGAAAATCCGGCCCAAATCTACGCCGACTTACCAACTTACCAACTTGGATAGCAACCCTCGAGGAGAACTTGAAAATCTGCTGGCAAAGCGCCTTTTTTTTTTGCTTGCTGTAATAAATTTTAAGTCCTAATCAAAGTTGACAATAATAATAAAGTTAATAATGTTATTTTGCTCCTCCCTAACGTTCTCTCTCTCTCTTTCTTTTGCAGCGACTCAAATCCTGTGCTGATTTCATCACCGCCCGAATTGGCTGGCATGACTTTGGAGGCACGTCTGATATCCTACGATTGGGAAAATCAATTTGGCGAATTTCAAGAGGCCACACGCAAAGGCAGCTTTAAGCCCATCTGCTGGGGAGCCAAGAATCATGTGGTGCCGGTGAGTAAGCAACTTCGATTTATCCAAACGTTAAATCTAACCAAGTGAAAGTCACAAATAACGATGCCACGAACAAGAGAAAGAGATTGCGAAAAGGAACTACTGCAAATAAACTAAAGCCAATGGCTAGATACTCTTTAACTCTAAACAAATACTAAATAAAAAAAATATACAATTTATTTGATTGAAGAAAACTTGCTAGAAATCTTTAATTGTTTATACGAAATAATATTTATTTTGATATATAAGCAAAGATTAATGAATGCACTCTAGGCTTAACGTTCTTGTATTATAATCTATTTTAGTTGCTTTTGAAATATTGCTTCATCTTCATGATTATCGCGTCTAACTTTGATTTATTGCTTAAGCCAAAACATTTCAAAGTTGATGACCCAAACCGTACAGATACTATCTTTGAGCAAGCAGTTAGTGTTAGGAGCTGACCATCTTCTTCAGCTGCTGTCAAGAGTTGGAATCGCATTAACCCTTTTCTTGTCAACTGTATTTTATCTGCAATTCCTTGATCGCTGGCAACATTGCGCTACTGTTCTTTCTTTGCCTGCTTTACATCCATCAGCTTAATCAGCTAAATTGCTAGACAATATCTGGGATAATTTTTCTTGCTGCCATTTTGGTTTGGAAGCACACACACACACAGAGAGAGAGAGAGTTCCTAGACAAGTGCTCATTTATTCATCGTTGGCAGTATGGGCAAAAGACATTAGGGGCATCCCAAGCCGAGCAGTTTGGACCACCCACAATCCCATCCCTCACTGCTTCACTCTCTGCGGGCCCGGATAATGTGGCTGCAGCAAAGCGGGTAATGTCTACCGGAAACCGCACGTTATAAAGTGCAATCAATTGCAGTTGCAGTCTGCCTGCCTGCCTGCCTGGTTGGTTGGTTGGCTCACTGGTTGGTTGGTTGCTTAGTTGGCAATGGGCAACAGTGGAGTTTGTTAGCACCACTTGACACAGGCCAGACGCGCGAGTACCAACCGGGTCACACACATATATCAGACGGCGCACGTACAACTTCGACAACGATCATTCTAATGGGTCACACACTAAAACCAAGTCACTAGCCAGCTGCCAGTCAGTCAGCCAAACTAATTCACGTCCAATGGCTCAAGCGACTAACCAACAGGCCAACAGACCAACAGGCCAACAGACCAACTGACTGAGTCACTGAATGAATGCTCCCATATGACCATGCCTCGAGTCGCTGGGTAAAATTGTAGGAAATTGCTTAAGTTAGGAATTGTTGCCGGTTTTTTATGTGCCACACCGGCTGGTTGGCCGCCTGACTGACTGACTGGCTTGAGTTGGTGGGTTGGAAAATTATCAACGCTTGAATTGTCATCGATTTTCCGTGCTATTGCGTTAAATGTTGTTGGCCATTTCCAGCTCGGTTTGCTTTGCTCTTCTTCACTCCCCAGTTTTGTTTTTTTTATTCCTTCGACTGTCAAGTCAATAATTCATTGGAGGCTGCCTCGGGGCATTCAGTTTGCCTCAGTGACAGTCCCATTGAATTTATAAACCCCTCGCAGCGTCAAATTAGCAGCAAAAAAAAAACGTTATCCCAGGATCCGCCTCCAGTAAAATAGTTTTAGTTCAGGCAAATGATGAGCAAACATGTGAACCAGCTGCAGATTGAAAGGTAAATGGCGTTCAATGTACCGTAAAAATATACAAGGCACCTTAGCAGGACAAACGCAGCACAAAAAACGGGGATTGACAAGGACTAACAAAAAAGCTGCAGAACAAAAAAAAAAAAAAAAACAAAGCAGAGATTGCCGACGAGTAGACAAAGAAATTGCAGCTTAGTTTTATATAAACGCTTTTGTGATTCGATGGTCTGGAAGGGCCTACTTACGAAGTGTAAAAAAACTCCAAAAAAAAATATGCTGAAATGCATATTTAAATTCTTTTTAGCTCATAACTAAAAGCTTCCTAGTGCTTCTTGCTAACTTTTTGTTACACAAAGTGTATTATGTGTGAGCAGTGTTAGTCAATTCCTATAACTCTGGTATCCCAGCTTAAAAGCTTGTCTATCCATCATTTCTGTTTGGGTCTTGACCCAACGTCAATTTCCTAGTAAAAACCCGAAAGTGTAATCAAATTACATTACTGCAAGCACAGTTCCCAACGTAAGCCAGCGATTAGTCTACAGATTATTTTTGAAGCACATAACAACACTTGAGAGTTTATTAGAAACTAGATTCAATCCGAAATGAATCCCATTTCGTACCAAAAAAGGATTAAAAACACACACACTCACACATACTTGCAAAACCCATTTCAAAGTTACACCTGGTTAAAAAACCAAACATTTTCTCATTGCCTGGCAACACTAATTAGCATAGAGGAAAAAAATAAATAAAATGTTAGAAAAATTCCCACAAAATGGCCAGCGACCCAAAAATCAACGCCCTAAAAACCGGCCCCAAACAGCTAATTAGCATGTCAAAATCCGAAAGGAATCTATTGGACATACTACAATATACATACAAACATACATACACCAACGTGGCTTAAATCACAGACACAGCAATTAAGGCTTTAAATTTATGCACATTTTATATAAAATTTTGTTGGCTACCGTTAGCATAAGCGTACATTCATTCCTTTTCAATTATAATGCCTGTCTCTGTCAGTGGCAACAACAGCAATAACAACAAAACAAAGAAGCCAATTCTCAACCCCAAAACACCTATAAAACACACACACACACACACATACAGTCACACAAAATATAAGCTGTCCAAATACACCTGCAAATGTCTGTCAAGTATTTTCGTTTTGTGTTTTTGGTTTAAATTTGTGTGTGTTGATTGTGTGGGTGGCTGGTGGTTTGGGGTGTGTTTCAATGTGGTTTGAGGTAGGCACTGTAAAACGTTTCACAAAATGCCTTTTTCAAAAATTCAACAGCAATAACAAGAACAACATCAACATTAACAACAGCAACTGCAAACAAACAAACCAAACCTGCTGCGATGGCTTCCTCATTTCAACATTGCGCCCGTCGCTCGATTTGCATAATATTATTAGTAAACACTCGTTATGAAGTCACTCTCTCTCTCGCTCGCTCACTTTCTCTCTCTCTCTCTCTCGCTATTGCTGTGTGTGTGCCGCGCCCACCGGCGCATATCAAAAATGCAGACAAACACTAGATTTAGATTTTTCGGCTGCCCATAAAATATTTGACCGCAGCACCGGAAAGATGGCGAACCCGCACCCAAAATCCACAATTGAATCCAAAGCCCCGCTGAACCACACTCACACACATATACAGGACACAGCATAACACAGCAGCAAGGTGCGGATTGGAGTGGTTTTTGTGGAGAGACCAATGCTGTCCGGAGCAGAGACCATTTCCATTGCCATTGCCTATTTATAAACACAAATTTATGCAGCGTAATTAAAAGGCAGAATTTTACCGCTGGTCCTGGGGAGCTTTGGCGAGAGTGGTGTGGACAAAACGACAAATCTGATGGCTTCATTGTATTCTTATTGTGCTCCGAATTTATCTGGGTGTGTGTGTGGGTGTGAGTCTGTAGGTGTTGCTGTGGATTTGCGCCCTAGAGGATAGAACCTAAGCGCAAAAGCCATAAAGCATGTTTAATCGTGGCAATCGTCTGGTTTGGCCAAATGTCTCTATCAGCCGCAAAATTTCATTTGCAACTCGAGTACTATACATATTTCGATGTAAATAAAGGTGTTAAAAAAAACAGCAAGAACAAGTTGGAAAAACAATTATTATTTAGAAATATTTTGTAGTAGTAAACATAAGATAAAACATTTAATGAGCTAAAAAACGTCACAGTAATTTTTTAATTTCCTCTTTTTCCCACTCTCTTTCTCCCGTTTTAAATGGTAGATGCAAAAATTTAATTAATGTCGTAATTTATTGGATGCGGACCTAAAGCTAATGCTTATGCTTAACCATTTCCTTCTTTGTTTTTCGTTACAGGGCTCCGAGTTCCTCGAAGGCTACAGCATAAATGTGACTAAAACCTACAAGAAGCACAAGCGCTGCAAGCCAAAGCGCCTCTTTGCTCCCATAACGGAGCGCACCTCGCCGGCATCGGATCTCAGCGAGTTGCCGGTGCTCCATGAGCTGGACAACAACAATATCATTGAGGGTGCGGCGCGTAGCAGTCGGAGCTCAGCGACCGATGGAAACGGAGGCGTACTGACCAGTGCTGCAGCTAGCATTAACAATTGTGGCCAACTAAGCAGCTGTCTGCTGTGGCTGTGGCTGAGCGCCTCATCCTTTGGGCTCCTGCTCATGCTTAGGACGTGAGCGTTGGGAGCGGAAGCACGAGCAGTCGCAATCAATGGCACAGCAACAGCAGAGCAAAGGAGCAGCAGCAGCAGCAGCAGCAAAAGCAGTAAAAGCACAGGCACCACCGTCTAACTACACTATTTATAAATATTTAAAACAAAGTAACAAAAGAAAAAAAAAATGCAACTACAACTCTTTAACTATAAATGACAGCTCTTAATCCTACCACAAAACAAGTACAGACAACAACAAGCAAAAAGAAAAACAGAAAACAAAATAAGTATGATAAAAAAACTGCAGTAATATTATTAATTATTCATAATAAGCTCTACAACCCACACAAAAACCCAACCCACAGTCCTGTCCTGCTGTTTCTCCCTGTTTATTTATGCCATGTCCCCTAAGTTTTGTTATTTTTGTTCTAACATTTAGTAAATTATTAATGATTTAGTTTCTCTAAGATAATTTAAGCAAAAAACACAAAACCAATCAGAAAAAAAAAATTAAAAATAAAAATAATCGCGTACCGCATTTTAAAAACCGAAAAGCAATAATTAGTTGTTGTTGTCGTTATATGATATACATAAAATATATATATATACACACATACATACACATATATATATACATACTCGTAGTACGTATATATATATACATACTCGTAGTACGTATATATATATAACTAAATACTAGTGCAGTCATTCCTTCTACATAATAGTTTTATTATATATATATATATAGTCTATATATACTAGGGTCTGACTTACATGTATGTATGTAAAGCTTGAACGTCTGATGACTTTTGTTGGGCATTGCAAGACACAATCGTAAATGAAGAAATTCAAAAAAACAAAACAAAAACATTAAACACTTGAGCAAAGGCAAACAGTTAGTTGATGGCATAGATTTAGGTAACCAAAACTAAACTAAACCATTAAAAACATACTCGTACATAGTTCATAAAAACACATTAAACAAAAACAAATAAAATCGCATAGAACATACTTAAATCCCAGTTAAGTTTAGTCACTTGTAGTGCGCGCAAACTAAGGAACTAAGTTCGGAAGGAAAAACTACATACACATACACATATAAAATTATACGTCCAAATATAACACAAAAAAAAACATATAAAAAAAATAACAGCAAACAAACAACTAAGTAAACACATTTATTTAGTTGATGTTTGATGAAAATAAAGACTTGCGACTTTACTTTGTCTTATTGAGAAATGGCGTTAAAGACTAAAGATTAAAAATATTTAAAAAAAAAAAAATAAGAAGATGAAAACTCTGTACCGCGTGTGATGATGTTAAAAATATTTAAATTATCCATACATTTTTCAAATTCAGTTAACATAGTTGGGGAAAGTGTAGTAGGAAAGCAGATAAAAACATGCCTGGGCCATTATTTCAAAATTTTACTATTTAGCTATAACTATTTATGTATATTTTTGTACTATGCTAGAAATGGGCATCCTTAAGATTCTGCTATCGATATATATCGATAAACGCTGTCAAAGCATACTAATTTATTTACTTTCCTATATTAAATATCCTATCTTATCGCAGTTTGCCCAAACCTAGCTCTAATTGTATATTTTTGTTGATTTATGACTACACAAAAGAATATTACTCGCTTTAACTGCATATTTTAGTTATATGTATTTTACTACTAAGTTGCATTCAGTTACTATTCAAACTCAACTCAAATAACACTACACTCAAAGTGTTGCCTCTCTCCTGTCCCTCATCTTTTATATGTATATCGTTCAACTACTTAGCTATCTAACTCTCTCCTAGCTATAACTAATTGTATGCTAAGATTAAGTTGTAAATAGTTTATACTCGGATAAGGCAATTAATGCGTAACTTTTAGGCAATGAAAAAAAAAACTCGGTTTTTGGTCAAAAGAATTTCGCTATTGAGAGGAGCTAAGCATTATACAGGGTGTGTGATTAGATATTTGGAATGGGCATAGGTATAGTACTATATATATAGAATACAACTTCTAGCCAGCGTACACGATGCGAATTGAGAATTGAGAAGAGATGAGAGTTTGAGGGCCGTCAATGTTCTGCTCGGAAGTAGTTAAAATATACCATTTACATACAATACATACAATACATACATACATACGATTACGATATACATGCATACATTTATATATACATATACATACGTACATACATACATAACTATTACTATAAAGTCTATATATACAATACAATACATCTATAAGTAGTTACGTGGTTCGTAGTTGTAAATGTGAATGTGAGTATTTTATACAATGACAAACAAAAGCATAATATTAATAATTATATGAATAAAATTGAAAATTGAATATGAAAAACAAATAAAGCAAATCATCATGCGATTAAATGAAAACAAAACAACAAAAAAAAAAAACCCAAACTAAAGTTACAATTTTTATACCAAAATTGCGAACATAAGAAAAAGTAGCGATTGCTACATAAGTAAAGTATATATATATATATATATATATATATATAATATATACAAATCATACATAGCATATATTTTTAGGATAACTGCTATTAACTGGCATTAACTATGGATTAGAGACAAGTTGGCAAAACGCAAAGTTGAAACAATCAAAAAACCGAACATATTTAAACAAAATGTGCTAAACAAAAACAAAACAACAACAAAAACAAAAAAAATGTTGCGCAAACTGTTGGAAAGTTTGCCACAAATTAAAAACTATTTGCGCAAAACGTAGACACACACACACACACTCACCCAAACCCACACTCAAACATAGATACAAACACCTAAAAAATAAAGAAAAAAAAATACTTTAGTCCTGTTAGAAATTAAAAATACAAAAGCAAAAAAAAATAACAAAGCAAAAGTAAAGTTTGTTGTGCACAGCTCGAGGACTGCGCCTAGGGGTGTGGCCGTTAAATATGGGCCAACGTGTTTGAGGTTTTTCCTCTTTTTTTATTCAGTTTTTCAGGCCACTTGACGAGCAACTTTTTAATGGGTGTCGAGTAAGGCACTTTGTGCCACATCCCGTAGATCCGCCCCTCGACATCTTTTCCATCAACATTCAAGTGAATACCCACAAAGCTTTGACCCAGTAAAAGAGCACCGATGACGACAACAATGACTGTGTCTAATTAGGAAAAAAAAACAACCAAATAGAAAACCGGCAAGCGTGCAACAAGCAAGGTATTCATAGTTTTTGGGCTTTTTCGTAGGCTTTGCCATAGCAACCTGGCAGTTGCTTTCTTTTTTATCATTTCGTCTGGTGTTTTAATTAAACTTCTGGCTAGAATATAAAAAAAGGAAACCCGGATCCGCACATAATTAGAGTTGGCAACTTTTCAAATGCTCAAAAGGATAAAGACATTTCCGATTGAATACTTGTTTCGGTTTTCGAATGAGCAGCAACAGACAACATATACACTATCATATAATTTAATTAAATACAAACTAAAATGGTTTTGGAAAATGTACTTGCGATAGTTACGGCAAAAAGTCGGAATAAAAAAAAAATAGTTTTAAAAACTACATAAACACAGAAAATATACAAAATACAAAACAAGCGAAACTAACATAATAACAACAACAAAAAAGAATATAAAACTCAAGCTAAACAAAAAGTAAATGGAAACTACAAACATACATTTCACACACACACACACAGATACAAACATGTAGCGAACATTTTAGCGCTTATGCTATGCGAATGAAAAAGGAGATTTGCTGGCGGATTTGTGCAAGTTTGTTGTATTCATTTTATATACACAGTTAAGCGAGCAGCTTTGCCGAAGCCTTCCGAAAGGTGATACGGAAGTCAAGGCGGCAAAACCTAACTTGAACTTTTCGAATAGGTGTTAAAATTCATATGCTTGCAACTTAATCTACTAATAGATGTTGTTGCAACTTTAAAGTTGTGTGTAATGGAAACCAACTTTAGAATTCAGACACAAACAGATTCAATCTTGAATAGAGTTTAACTTTTTCATTAGCTATACAGTTTCATACTGTACTGTACTATTCTTTGAACCTCTTAACTTAAATGCAACTTGTTCTTCTTATTGCTTCTCCCCTTATTAAGCATTGTCTTCTCGGCTGTAAAAGACGTCTTGATGCTTTTCAATTAATTCGTATTCTTTTTACATGGCTGTAAGCAGTTGCCTAGCTTAATATCTTAATGTTGCTTTGTATTGCTCTTTCTTTTTTTTGCTACTACTCTTTAGCTTCCTTCTTTAGTATCCGTTTTGTACGCAACTGTTCGTCAATGTGAATGGACTGAGTTTGTTGCTTTGTTCTTGCGCCTCTATTCAGGGCAGCTAATAAGCTTTTTAAAACTCACCCAATTAGCTACTCGTTTATTGCAACTTTAGCTTCTTAATTTCCTTGCTGCCGCAATGCCAACAAATCCTTTTGTCTATAGCTCAAAGCTACTGTTAAAACTACTCTCAGTGCACAAGTACCAGGTACCAGCAAAACTAGCACAAAAGCCAACCAAAACACATACACAAGCACACAAAATACAACGTCGTCGTAGCATGTTAGTAGTTTACTCTATGTACTACATATGTCATTAAGGCCCCTTTATTGAAAAGTTTTTATTTTTGAAAACGCATAGAAGAACAACCTTTGAACGAAAAACAAAAAATATATTAAAAAACACAACCTACCTAAAGCGACAAAACAAAAACCTAACTATTTTTAATGTGTACCTTAATTTTTTTCAAAAAAGAAAAACTAAAAGAAACGTAACAAAACCCTGAAAAAAGCGCAAAAAAAACTCCCATAAAAACGATAAACAAAACAAAATAAAAGCCTATAGAAAACTTAACATAAATATACATAAATACATACATTAACATACATACATATACACGTAATCGTAAAAGTAAAATTAAAAGCAATAAAAAGCAAACGCATAGCTATCAAAATTGAAAAAAGCGAAAGGCAACATATGAAGGAAGCAGTTAGGTTAATGAAACATAAGAAAAGTAAAAAAAAATAGTACTATAGCAACATAGTTTTGCTATCGAGTGAAAAGTGTAGCATACTTTTTTGGTTGGGACAGCCTTTTGGCTGAGTGTACGAATGCGAGACGAATGTGACAGAATTGAGTATGATATAATAAAAATTAAAAACTATTTTAAAGTAGAGCAGTTGCAAATATTTAAATGTGTCGTTAGTAGATGAAAAAAAAAACAAACAAACAAAACAAAAAACATATTGAATTGAATGAAACAAAACAAAAGAGATAAAAACCAAAATAGTAGTAGCATTGTCATTAGAAATGGGTAATAAATAGGCAGATGATGAAGATGACGTAGACAAAGGCAAAGAAAAAATGAAGAACATACATACCATACATCAATCAATCAAACAAATAAGAAAAAGCAAAACCTAACATACATAAACATACATCATAGCATTAAATAAGCATCAATGTTTGTGTATAGATCCTGCATGAAATGTAATACAAATACATATACAACGTATGCATCATATATATACATAGTAAAGGCATATATATATATATATATATACAAATCAATATATAGATGAGCGTGTCCCCCTACCAAAACAGCCCAAATCAAAGCAGCCCCAAACAACAAAAAATTGTAGCTCAAATAAATAATAACAAAAGAAATGACAGCCCCATAAAGTAACTAAAAAGTAAAGCGTAAACTAAAGTAATGCATAATAGATAATACCGTATAAGTATAAGCTAGACACATCAATGGCACTGAATGCAACTGGCTGAGGCAAAACACAATATTATTTAACACAAAAACTAACCTCAATTTTTATCGAATCATTAGTCATATTTTGGAAACCTCAACTTAAGCTCAAATTAAACGTCAATCAGCCCCAACCACACAACATCACACTCTCCACAATCATCCAACACCCTTCACCAAAAACAAACCTCAACTTATGCTCAACCTAACCTCAAAGCTGTCAAAAGCGGCCTGTTCGCCGGTCAGCCAGTTGAATGCATTCGACCATTAAGACTTAAAACATAACATAAATACGACAGGCAAACAGTTTTCGATACAAAATACAAGTTGTGAACTTCTGCATCTATTGTGAACTGCATTGTTTGATTGTGAGCTAAGTTCCCGGACTAAAGCCAGACTTTAAGTTATGACTTAATCACTTTGTAATATACCACAACTAAACCGCAATAGCTAAGCAACAATGCAAACACTTGCCTAATTGTAAAACTTTGTTTGTTCATTCTGCTGTACAACTACTACATACATACTTACATACATACATTCAAACAACGTTGTTAAGTCCTATTGAGAATTGTGTTTAACCTACGCCCAGAACTATGCAACACTTTTTGATCTTTTTTAAATTTTCAACAACGCAATTGCGTACTTATTTATTTATGCAAATTTAGTTGAATGCAAATTAATTATATAACTGCTAACTGCCATGAAATCGCTGAATAAAAACACACTGCAAACATTGATATGAAAATGTTTACAAACAGCAACAGCAACAACAATAACAAGAACGAGAACGAGAACTGCCCCGAAGCCAAAATTATTTTTGCATCATTAATTTACATTTATATTCAATTAAAGCGCAAACACATGGGCACATTAAAAAATGATAGGCGCGTGCCAACTGGGCGTTGCCAGTGGGCGTGGCTCCGTTGCGCAAACAATGCCAAAAAGTTTTAAGCCAACAAAAAGGCAAGCAAAAAAAAAAAAACGGAACTGTGCGCAGAAAATGTAAGAGAACGAAAAGAAGCCAAAAAGATGATGAAACATATGACCTACATACTTGTAATACTCTTACAATGGGTATTTAAGTTTTGCATCAGAATCATTTAACAATAATTTATTATATGGTGCAAGCTGTAAAATATTCAATTTCTTGTTAACCAAACTCGTAACATTTGTCAGCATGAAACTTTTCAAATAATTTATATTAATTAAGCATTTAATATGCGCTTTCGCATTTGGACTCACGGCCACTTAAACAAAGTCAACACATTCAAACAATACGCATACTGCGAGCAAGTACTATATATAAAAGAGTTTGTTAACTTTTCGGCGAGGCTATTCAAACAATATTCCAAAGAGAGAGCGAGAGCGATTGCATAAAGTACGCCACTCAAAATGTGGAATTGTTTGTTTGGCTGATTGTTTGATTGTTTGTCCATTTTAATGCAGCTCTCGTTGCGGTCGTTGTGCGCTGTTTAAAATCAGTTTAAGTTTTATGCAGTTGTCAGTTATGGTTAAATTACTTTACAAGTGATGCATTTATAATAATTTGCATAATAAATTATTTTCAATGATTTCTGCGTGAACCAACAACAAATACAACACTCTGAGATACACACACAAACACACTCCATTCAATCAACAACAACAACAACTACGTATATATATGTATAGTTAATACATATGCATAAAGATTACAAATGCAAAAAATAAAAATAAAAATCCCTCAAACAAAATGTGAACAACAACAAAAAAAAAATAATTGAAACCCAGCAAAGATGAAAACAGAAACAAAATAAAAACACATTTGCAAAAATAAAAGCATGAGTATAAAAAAAAGGAAATAATATACATTAATATTAAAAAGCGTTTAATTTGCCAGCATTTAAAGTGTTGGCGGTGGGAAGGAAGGCGGGAAGGGGGAAGGGCTTTGGCAGTGTTCGACGTCATATGATAAATGTGGCATGGCTGGCTTTGCATACGTTGCAAGTAGCGTTTTGTGTGTGCGCTGTGATCATTAAGCAATTTTTTTTTTAAAATAGCATTCAATTGCAAATTTTTAAATTAAATTATGTGAACAAACTGAGAGATGAGGCGAATGAGGAATATCCATGGCAATTTGCCAATATTGCGTATGCTTAATGAGCTGAGCATACAAAATGGCCACAAAGAATGGTTATCCGTCTCTTTCATCCGCTCTCAACGATGTGTTTTGAATTTAATCTGGTGTTATACATTTCAATTGCGACGGATATGCGACGAGAATATGGCAATCATGGATATGAATATACAAATACGACATATGCATATGATGGATGTGTGTCGATAATGATATACATAATAACAATTGTGGTAATAACATTAAATGATGATTTCAATAAATTAATTAAAATTGGCAAGCTATTGAATATTATGTAGCAGGGGCTAAATAAAACTTGTCCAATAAACTATTAAAAATGTATCTCAAAACCAAGCCGACTATAAAGAATTAAAGCACAATTGAAAGCTTCTTGTTAGCTCTCCTTTTGCTTGTAAATTATTCAATTTATTGAGGTAAACAGTCAAAACAATAAGTTCTAAACAAGTTTGTCATGGTTAAGACTTTGCGACTAGTTTCCTGACCACGAGCCGCAATGTGGTTAAAAGAATGACAGTCTGAAATAAACCAGTGTAACATAAGTTACAGACCTTTTGAAAAATTAAAAAAGTTTTCGCTAGAGGTAAGAACTGCAAACAAGTAATGGTAATTATGCATTTACAGATAAGCAAACTAATTTGCAGGCAAGGTTTCAAGCTTTAATTACTAGCTGGAACAAAGTTTAGTTAGCTATTAAACAATACACGTATAAAAAATCTATTTTTATAGCATTCCGGAAATTTGCCTACTATTAAACTCTTTGATCCACGAACAGAAATTAATATCATTTTTAGCCTCACAAACCATTTGCCAAAGTGAAATGGTCAATGATGAACTTAGCCTGAAAATTGATATGTGAATGTGATATCTATGCAACCAATTCAGGCAGCGTCAAACCTTTTTAACTTACCCAACCACTTGGCATAATTTGAGCCCTTGAGCGTGCTGCGCATTTTTTATGCCCTGAACCCATTGAAAATGGGTAAAAAGGGTATAATGATTTTGTACAAAAGTATGTAACAGGCAGATGGAAACAAGTTTGTTTTTCGATAACTCTAATGTTGAATTTGGAAAAAATTTAAACGGAGTTTCTAACATTGGACAAAATAATGATAAGGATCTTGTAAAACACTTGTGTTCGATTTTATTCGAAACAAAATCTGTTTTTTCTATTTTCTATTTTTATTCAGAATTCAATACAATTCAACAATACAATATTATTATTAAAAACAAATTATTATCAGAAATTTTTCATTTAAGTGTATCATGGATATATTTTTTCTTTATGATGTTAGTTATTTTAAATTTGATTTTTTTTAGTTTCATAATTATTAATTTATTATTACTTTTGCACAAAAATATTATACCCTTTTTAGCCATTTTTAATGGATTCAGGGTATAAACAAAAAACAAATTTAATTAAAATGTTTGCTGACACACACCAATAAAAATATTAAATAATGTTATTTCTATATATATAAATTTAAAAAAAATTATATATATATATATAATTTTACATATCAGCCTGTTGCTGAATTCTGATTGTTTTATTTTACTCTCCCTCACAGCAGTCGAATTTATTTTCCATGTTGGCAAAAAAACGCAGTTGCTCCAAAACTTTTATGATTATGCCTGAAAGTATGCTATGATTCGCCAAGTGAAATACCAGGCGAACAGAAGACAGCAGCAGGTCAAAGTTAGAACAACCAATCAGGGCACACGTACAGAGTTCATATTTGTAAGCCGCTCATTGCTGTTACTCTCGATATAATTATTATTATTATTATTATATACTAGAATATATTTATGAATGTAATCAAGTGATATACAATGCAAATAATAGCAATTTAGTGGGAGTGTGCAATACTCTGTAATTTTAATAAAAAAAAAAAACTCAGTTGTCCCAAAAATTTATATTTATGCCTGAAAGTATGTTATGATTTGTGTATTGCTATAAAAACACAGTTCTTCCAAAACTTTTGTAATTATGCCTGAAAGTATGCTATGATTTTTCCCATTGCTATAAAAACGCAGTTGTGCCAAAACTTTTCTGCTTATGCCTGAAAGTATGCTATGATTTTTGCATTCGCCAAGTGAAATACCAGGCAAACATAAGTCAGCTGCCGGTCACTCTCACGTACAGAGCTCAAGGTCAAACTGAGCTTTGAGTTGTAGGTTCATATATTTAAGCCGCTCATTTTCTGTTAAGCTTAAGATGTGTCTGTAAAAATTGTCAGATTTCTTTTATAAACTACGCAAGTAAATGTAAATCTATATATGCTCTGAATAAAAACAAATTAAATTTGAAAAACATAAGCAAAATATATTTTGTTTTATTTTACTCTCCCCCACAAAAGTCAAATTTATTTTCTTCGTTGGCCATTTTTTATTATTTATTTTTTTTATTATTATTCGATATAATTTTTATTATTATTATATACTAGAATATATTTTTATATATTAATGTATGATTTAAAATCATTTTATTTCTCATATTTTGCTACTTCACTTGCGTTTTTATGCCATAGCTTGGTCATATTCGTAAGGACATCAGCAGGACACGTATTTTTGAGATCCTATGATAAAGGATTATCGATTTGCATTTAAAGTTTTGCAATATTCTTCAAAAAAAATTTCATGAAAAAACGGTCGTATTTCAGTTGTTTGAAGGACTACTCCGATGTCCTTCGGAGCACAGATAGTCCTTGGGCTGCCGATTCGAATAAAGCAATAAAAAGGACGAAAGTCCTTTAAACAGCAAAGATATGAGGACTTTTTTTAAAAACAGAAAAATGCTTCTAAATTGGGCAAATCCTTTCGGATCCTTGCGAGTCCTGCGTCAAACTTTAGGTTTTGACTAGAGCTACAAACTGGCCAAAGGATATTCCAATTGTCCTTGTAGTTTTCGAGGAATCAGCGATTTTGTGATTTTTAGCCACTCTCATTCGACTTGGAGCTTAATTTTTTAAAGTGTAGGGATCTTAGATAACCCAATATTTTTTAAATGCAGTTTGATAGAGTTGATCCTTACGTTTCTAACGCACCATGTCCTGCGAAAATCTGCAAGGATTTGGCCGAGTTAGAGCTGTTTTAGTAATGAGAAAATCATGCCCCTAAAAGTATGCACATTATTCGTATTTATGTTGAATGAAATGAAAGTATCATGCTGGTCGTATGCCCCTAAAAGTATGCATACATTTTTTTTGATTGATACGTGTTTCGCAATATTTTAGTAAAATAAAATGATGTCCTTTACAGCATCCCAAATTCAACAAATATAAAGCCGAAAAATACCAAAAATACTAGATATTACGAAAAACTCGTAAATGCTGAGATATAACAAATAATTAGAAAAAAATACCAAAAAATACTAGATATTAAAACAAACTCGTAAAATCATGCTGAAATATAACAAAAAAAAAAACAAAACTCTGAAGTTGATTAAAATTTTAAAATATATTTTTTTATTTGTATTTTTATAGCTCACACAATGATTACATTGAATGATGTATAGTATAAATTGTTGTTGTATAAGAAAATTAGTGTTTTCTCTGCACAAATTTGTAGGTTCATTATGCAATACATTATATTTTTGCGATTTTTGAGATGATATAGCTTCTTATAATATTTGATTTATTTAATTCTAATTACAATATATTTAACATATCGTTTATGCGTATTAATTATTGAAATTCTGAAAGATTTAGATATACTATATGTTATGTTTGTATGATTGCGTTGGACTGATTAAGTAATTAATATATGAGAGTAAATATTAAATAGTTATATGCCGTGTATAGATTTCTTTAGTTAATTGAGTATATAGAGAGAAAGATGTTTATTAAACATATATTTATATATTCAGGGTATAGTCTAGTCGGGATTTCTCGACTAGAGCCTTCTTACGTGTTTTCTCGTGTAAGCTACTTAAAGTTAAAAAGCGAGAAAAGAAGAAAGGGGGAAACGACAGGGGCGTTTGGGAAATTATACAATGCCATAAAAGTAAAGAATAAAATGCTGTCACATCAAATTCGAGTGGCGATTTCATCAGACGACGTCAGGCCTATTAGTTTTCAGCACACACCCTTAAAAAGCAGGAATTGGAGAAAGAGAGAGAGAAAGAGAAAAGGCACCCAAAAAAAGGCAAACAAACGTTTAAAAGTATTTCAATAATTTTAATCTAACCTACAACATAGAAAACGAGTGGAAGTTGAATGGAGAAGAAAAAATGTAATCGTACCTGCTGACAAGTTTCACATTTCTATGGCCATTAACCCTTTTATGACCATTACCTGGGCCCCAAAACCAATTTTAGCATATTTCAACAGTTTATAACGCAAATAATGCTGAATTGTGCATTTGTAATAGACGGCAAATGGGCACTGTCGAGCGAGCGGGCCGAAGCCAATTTCAGCACTTACTGACATGGCCAACTGCCATTCCAAGTCATAAAAATCTAAATTTCAAAGCAGCAGCAGCAGCAAGGGCTACAGAGCAAACATCAGACCAGAGCATGTGGGAGATGCTCACAAAACACTTTGAATGACAGAAATTTTCGACACAAGACATGTGCGGCATTTAAGTGCAACAGCAGCCAGTGCAGGAGCAGGAGCACGAGAGACAGTCAAGGCATGCAAAAATCTAAGCCTTCTCCTGATGAGCCAGCCACATATGTACTCTGTGTGTGTGTGTGTATGTTTGTGTTTGGTTTTCAGCAATCACCTGAAACTTGCAACGACGTCTTGCCAATGAGGTAGACACACGTTGCATGTAGTGACGTTGCAGATGCTGGTGCAGAGAGCCATATAGTTGCTGCTCGGGGGCAGCTGCTCATCGTAAAGTGCAATAATGCTTGAATTTATGCAACTCGAGTGTAATAAAAATATGCATAATTCCGCAATAAATGATTTTAAGTAACACACACACACCCCCACACACACACACACTCGAATAGCCAAAGTTGTTTGCCATAAATGACAGGCGACAAGAATTTCAATTTGATTATTGATAAGAATCTCGTATGACGCATACGCAAAGTGTGCCATATAATCAAGTGATTAGTCATAATGAAATAATGTCTCGGAACTGTTTACATTTAATATCAATTAATATTTGTTTCATCAATCAATTGGCAAACTTGTTTCTTCCAAGCCGCTACACTTCTGTAGACTATTATTTGATCTAAGTTTTATGTCAAACATAATCGTTGTTCTTAATCTTGAGTAGGTTATCTTGTAATGGACATGGCTATCAACTGAACAGTAATTGCTAATGGCTTTTATGCACAACTTAGTCATTCCTATAACATCAATTAGAATGGGATTATTAGGTTTCTTAATATTCGTATGGCATATCAATTACAAATTTCTTTGTCGGCTGTGCCCATCTGGTACTTTTCAATGTTGCTTAAGTGTTATGCACTTACTGCATACACATGCACTTGCATCAAGGCGAAATCTCTCAGATTACAACGTCAGGGCAAGTACCAGCTACCTGATGGAGATGGGTTGCGGGTTGGGGTGGGAAGGGGTGTTCTGGGTTATGGCCGCTATGGCCATAACTGTTGTAGTAGCTTGGCAGAAGAAACTTAAGCAGTTTGCAGGTGTTGCAGCGAGATTGCAGTTTATCTAGCCAAGCTGGCCATTTCTTTTCTTTTTAGCTCGACGAACTTAATGATCTGTGCTATATGTTGCGGGTCATGAGCGTGCCAGCAGCAGTAGCTTTGAGTGAGGATGAGTTTGGGTTGAGTTGGCAGGAAATTAAGTTTTGGCTTGTTGTATTGCGTAAATGGCTTTTTAGTTTCTTCTTCATCTTTTTTTGCAGGGCTAGCGCGGAAGTGAGTTGCATAAAGCGCAAAGCGCGTGTAAAAGCCATGAAATCGAATTCGAAACTAGCTCCCTTGGCCAAAATGATTGACGAAAACACCAAGGGAAGCAGATGGGCCACAGGAAAAGGCAGAAGGCAGAAGGCAGCAGCAAGAAACGTTGCTGGCTGTAGCCGACACATAAATCTTCATTGAAATATTTTCGAGGCCAGAAAGCCGTCGAGTCATGCCTCGGACCCTAGAACCGCATCATGTAATGGGCAACTCCACGCAACCCAACCCCGCCATCGCCCAGCTTTGCCTCATTGTTTTTGTGTGTGCAACGAAACGTAAGCAGCAACGGGAGCACAGGAGAGCGGGGGGAGAAAGCTCAGCAGCGTGGCCCGCCTCCGTTGAGGCGTAGAACAAAGGGCCATTATTTACAGGTGCTGCTCGCCAAAAGTGCCAAAACAAAGCAGAAGCCCTTACTCGAACCCCCCGAAAAAAAACACACACTGTAACACCCCATCTACGCATCGTACATATACGTACGCAACAGACTCACGCACAGTCGCACACACACACAGGCGCAGACACATTGATTAATGAATTAATGAGGTAAACTTTGCACCTCAATGACAGAAAAGGTATCGCAGGTGGAGCTGCTTTTGCAGTGTGTGTTTCCATTTCGGTTACCGTTACGTTATTTTCGCCCTAACCAATCTGTCGCCTTTGGTTCGTTACTGACTCTGATTTTGGTTTGCTAATGTATCGGTTCATGAGGTCAGTCAGCAGCTGACAGGCAAAGAAAACTTCCAGCGCATAAAAGTAGGCAATGAAAAGCATCGTCAAGCAGTGCACACTACAAGCACATCTAAAAAAACACACACACTTGGATATGGTCTCGTGAATTTCGCAATTGTAAGCGATGAATTTTGTTGTTAAGGAAACAATTGTTATTAAAACCATATTGAACACGAAACATAATATTTCGTCATAATCAACAGCTAATTTAAAAGCAAGTAGAAATAATGGAAACTAATTGCTTTAATTTTAAAGATTTAACACTATAAGCACAGTTTAATCACGCTGCCATCTCTCGCACTCGCTGTAAAAGAAAGGCGTGTCACAAGAACTCAAAGCCCAATGCTGTTGCTGACACGTGATAAAACGCTGCCAACGAAGCCGCATGATGTTGCTGTTGCTCCTGCTTTGCTATTGCTGTTGCTCCCCTGCCCATCTCGACGGAGATGGGAATGCAGATGGACGTGAGTTGTAAAGTATGGGGGATATAAAGCTGAAGCTGAAGCTGAAGCTGGGGGTACGCTAAAGGTGCATAGGGCACTGGCATTAACATTTACATGACACTCAGAGCTCACAAGTGCCGGGGTAAGAGCAACAACAACAACAACAACAGCGAAAGCAACGCAGTTTGCCCCAACTTTTGCCCGCACACACACACACACACACACACACACACCCAAACTTCACATATGGCTCCGACAAAAACTTGAACGATTCTTTTGTGATTGGTGCCCAGGTGGTCGCCATGCCTGTCGGTACATGGCACCATGTTAGTCAGTTTCGCAACGCCTCAAGGCAAACGGAAACTGTGTAACTGACGCCCCGGCCCACACACACACACACACACAGAAGATACCCACACTTACACGTGCTGAGCTCGGCATTGCCATTAACGTTTCTATTGTGAGCTCTTGGCCTTAGCGAAATAAATAAAATTCGACAGCTGGGGCTGCAGAGAATGACCCAAGCTGAAGAGAAGCAGCTAGACAGTAGCAAGCTCACCCACATGGCAGACAGTTTTGCGGTTTTCCAAATATCCAACAGACAAACCAGCCAGCAGGCGGGGTGGTGGCCAGGGGAAAGGCAGGAGCACCAGAATATACCAACACCTACTGTAGTTTGCCTCGGCGTATTTATCTATTCATGCTCACCGAAAATGAAATTCGAGGGCCAAGGAGTTGAGGACCAACTTCAATGCAGCTAACGATGTAGGGACAACAACGGACGCAGCAGCAGCAGATGTTGTTGGAGCTGGAGCAAAAGCAGCTGGCTGCATAGCAGCCGGAACAGCAATGGACTCTGCTCACTGGCAAGTTGATTCCGTGATTTTTCGTCCAAAAACTTTTCAATGGCGCTGTTTTTCGGGGTCGTGTCGGGGTTGTTACGGCTGCATTTTGAGCTTTTATTATGCTGCTTTTTCTTCTTCTTTTTTTTTGGGGTCGTTTATTTTTCTCGTGTTGGTTCAAATTTGGAAGTTGCTGGCCAAAAGTTGCAAAATAAAAGCGAAAAAAAATTGTGCCGAGTTTTCAGTGTTTTACACAAAAGCGTCGACATAGACATGAATGAGCCCTGTGCCCCGTGGCTCCAGGCAACTAGTACAGCTACAGGCAACTGGCAACTGGACGAATGGTTAGACGCTTCGCTGGTTACAAACAAACAGACAGATAGAAAGCGACACACACACACAAAGTGAGAGAGAGACAGGGAGAGGAGGAAAGTTTGGGAGTGCAACATACATTAGATTGGCAGTTGGGGATTTACTTGTAAAATGCAAATGCAATGAATGTACAATTTAGAAATTTGAACACCCAAAATGCTAGCTGGGGGTGCAACTGTTTTCGAAGCTATGTGCATTGAGCTGCATTTTAAGTCGTTGGTGCGGGAGTCGCAGGTGGGGTTGAATGGGTAAAGACTTTACTTGATGGGTTCGCCTGCTCGTATATTTTTTTTTTTTGGGTCGTCTCATTTGAAATGCAAGTCCGTTGTTTTGTCTGCAACGAGCTCGTAATCTATGCTAATGAAATTGTTTTTTGGTTTTCTAAATAAAATGCTGACAAACAGAACAGAACAGAACACAACACAAGTGACTTTGAAAAAAACACAAAAACATTGCAGCATAATGAACTGGTTATCAAATGAATTGGGATACGAATGAAACTATAACAGAGATTATGTTGTGTCCATTGAATATGTTGCGGCAAGAAAATATTACAGATTCAAGAAGATAAAGAATGAATCGAGTAAGGAACATATCAAGTCAAGACCTCACAAAGTATTATATTTATAAAATGGGAACTTTCAGTTCTGTTGTCTGCGATGTTGAACACTTTTTATACAGTTGAGAATTTTATTTTCAGTGCATATAAAGTCTTATAGAAAATAAATTCTTCAATTTAATTAAATGACTAACAACTTCACGAATGTTTGTGTGTTGTGATCGATAACAAAAGCTTGTTGACTGCATTTGCCTTCTAGGCCCATCAAGTTACCACAATTTCAATAGATACTCAAACACACACGCACACACACACAAGCACATACAAAAGTTAAGAATTTTATTACAACCACAACAAGTTTACATGCCACTCATATGCGACGCACAAAACGCAGATACTTGAAGCACAACTAGTTGCACCCAGCTGCAATATTACTCAGGATCAGGTTTGTGTTAGATACACACACACACACAGAAACACACACATGCATACGCGTATATTGAAGGCATTCATCAAAATCACCAAGGCAACTCGAAATTCATCAGGCGCCGCAGCGCTCAAATATTTTGGGCGAAACTTGTTACAACTACAACAACTTTGTACATTGCAGTGGCGACCAACAACAAGAACGGGAATAACAGGCAAAGCCTGAGGATACGGCTGGCTGCCTTAACCCTTGAGTGGTGTGCCAGAAACTTGGCTCTGCAGCTCCTGCAGTTCCTTTTGCTGCACGTTGCCTGCCAACGGCCGTCGCATGTGGTGTTGTTGATTACACTGTAATATTGTTGCTGCTGATGTTGCTGTTGGTGTGGTTTTGTTGTCTGCGGCATACCCGCAGCATCCTGTTGTAGTTGCCATTATTACAGTTGTTATTGTTGTTGCTGCTGCTTCAGCAGCTCCTGTTGCCCGCAATATAAAGAATTTGTAAAAGTTTTTTTTAACATTTTCAACAGACCGCGCACTTGACGGCGACGACTTCCGCTGAGCAATGTGCCTGGTGTTGATGCTTTTATTTATGTGTGCATCAACTACATATACATATTGCATATATATATATATCTACGAATATGAAGGCGTTGCATTCGACTATAACTTTAGCTGCCTCTTCACTGAAGCGTCAATAGTTATTTTTACAACAACAACCCAGATGCCCGGCATGAGAGTCTGTTGTTGCCGGCGACAACGGATGCGAAATACACGAATTTCTGCGTTCGCTGCCGCCGCTGCCGCCGCCGACGCCGACGCTTTTCAACTTACACACATACATGCATACATATTGGATGTCCCCCCCAAGGGCTTTGACGTTTGAAAGCAGCCTGAAAAGTTCTATGACGTTAGCTGTGCCAGTGCTGTTGCTGTTGTTGCTGTTGCTGTTTGGCCTCATGCTCGTTACCGTTTCTCATTCTCTTGGCGTGCCTCGTCGTAGCATTACAGTGATTACGTTTTGTAAGCACTTACGTTTACGATTTTATTGTAAGCTGCTGCCGTTGCTGCTGTTGATGTCAGCAAACGGTGCAAACTCGCAGTTGCAGTCGCAGTCGCAGTCAAAGTTTGCAATTGCGCGAATTGCGCTGCAAAAACTTCTCAGTGAAAAGTGTAAGTGCACAACAGACGCAGCGGGTAACGAAAGGCAGCAACGACAATGCTAACTAATACTATCCATAGCTGCATTGCGGACTAAACCGCCAAATCAAGCAATGCACGTAATGAATCACTCACAGTCATCATAGGGTTGCCACTTACAAAAATTAACTTGTTACGGTTGCAAAAAAAAAAAACAAGTAAGAAGGCTCTAGTCGAGAAATCCCGACTAGACTATACCCTTAACCCTATACTTTACGCATACAGTCAGTGCTTGCAAGTATGTGTGAGTGTATGTATGTATACGCGTATAGTGCATACTTTCTAAACTTTAATACTCCATATCTCCAGTGTTTCTCAACCGATTTCAATAAGATACACACAGATAGTCAATATTTAGTCTAATCTTTCAAACTGCATCAAAAAGTTTACCAAATTCAAGATTTTGTTGTTATCGATCACATGTGTATATCCGAAACGGGAAGAGTTATCGAAAATTTAAAACAAACTTGTACTGCGCCGGGACTAAGCAAGGTTATGTACCAAATCTGAAGTCTCTAGCTCTTACAGTCTCTGAGATCGACGCGTTCATACATACGGACGGACATATCGACTCGACTGTTGATGCTGATCAAGAATATATATACTTTATGGGGTCGGAGATGCTTCCTTCTGCTTGTTACATACTTTTTTCACAAAACCATTATACCCTTTTCACCCATTTTCAATGGGTTAAGGGTATAAAAAAAATTAATACAAATTTTGAGAACACAACATTTTTTAAAGCTCTGAGCTGTTGAATCAAGCAATATTCTTTTCCGTTTTATGTCAGGAAGTTAAAGTAGTTGCTCTTCCAAGTTGTATCTGAATGTGCAACAGACCTATTGGTTAACAAGTCTCTCAAAAGTGGTTCTTTAAAAAGAGCATATTTATGTAATTGGTATTTTATTAGTAAAAATATATATGCATGTATATTTGTATATTTAAGTATAGATTTTGTTGTACATTTTATAATTAACAAATATTGCAGCAAATTTCATCTATTAAGTTATGAATTACACATTACGTATTAATTATATTAATTCAAGTATTTGCTTAAAACGATAATCGCTTTCGATGTCCATTTGCCTGTCTGAGTTCGGCTAATAATTAACAAATTTCATTTTATTTAACAATTGCAGAAAAAAAAACAATCAAAAACTCCTTTTTCAAAATGATACATACATACTTGTACATATGTATGTATGTATATGTAAATTACGTACATGCACTGAGTATGTGAATTTCTATAGTGCTGTTCTCTTCACTTGTCTACATAAGACGGCAACCGTCGCGTTGCGCTTCGCGACTGCCACGCCGTTGCAACTGTTGCGTGGGCGTTGACTGCGTGGAGGATGGATTGCCGGAATTACCATTGGATTTCGATTTGGATTCGAGGCTGGCATGACGAGTTAGACGCTGCTCCGCCGATCGTTGATTGCCATTTGGCAGCTGTTGACATTTTGGCACAAAATTATGGTTGCTTCCATCCAAGGCCTCGCTCTCTAAGACAGACGACGCATCTGGGCTCAACTCATTGCCATCATCTTGGCTATCGTTGACGGCCGTTTCTCCCAGCGATTGAATATACTGCTCCAGCAGATAGATGTGTGGCTGCAGGGTCATCATGAAGCCACGATACATGGAGCCAGAATTTTCAAAGGTGCATTGACTCAGCTGCTTCAAAGCAGCCTCGATGCGTTTGCAGCTGCCCACAGATTCACTGCGTATGACAACATTCACTATGCGCGATATGGATGCCGCATCCTGCAGCAAGATGGAAAGCATTAACGCATAATCCGTACAATTGGCCTCGATGAAGAGCTGGAGCAGATAACGCAACTTAATGGCCAACTTGTCATTGAGATAAGAAGCAACCACATCGCTATTGTCATCCTCCGAGGCAGGCAGCGAGTAGAGGCGTCTATAGCGAAAGTTATCAAACGATAACTGGGAATTGGAGCGATTCTTAAGAATGGGCAACGAGCTATGCTGCAACTCCTCTTCCTCCTTGATGCAGGGCTGCAATTGTGGCGACTCCAGCTGCGCAGCCAGACTAAAGTAACCCGACTCCGAAGTTTGGGACGAACCAGCTCCAGCTCCAGGCTGCCTATGTATGCCACGCAATTGCGCAAAATCGTCCCGACCAGCTGCTGGGAATGGACTTGGCAGCTGCAGTTCCGCATGCAAAGCCTGCAACGCCATGGCAAAGTTGTCCAACCGGGTTGTAGCCGTCGATTCCTGCGTTAGCCAGCTGACCAAATGAAAGTCCAGATAGGCACACATGTAACCCAAATCCAACAGCTTATGATGCTGCAACAGTTGACGTGCATGCCGCTGCAGGATAAGATCAATGTTGAAAATCTCACGCTGCTGCCGCTCCTTGGTGGACTTGCGACGAACGACAGTTCCTGACGCTGGATTACTACTGTGGCTGGGTGCCTCACTGCGTTCCACGGAGGCTGCCACGCTCTGCTGCTGCTTGGTATCCTTGGGCAGATTGGTGGTTACTGTGGTGGAATAGCTACGCTCTCTGGTCGCAATCGGTCCCAGCACCAAGTTGAAGACATCTGCATTTTGATTGACTTGCGTCTGGGTTTGTGGTTGCGGTGGTGCTATCTTCACATTCAATACCATGGAGCAGCGCGGCGAATCAATCTCATTGGGATCGATGGCTTTGAGGAAGCGTATTAGATCCTTGGCCAATTCCCATTTCCGTTGATTTAACGCAATATCCAGCAGCATATTCGCATGCTGTTTACTCACCGACGAAGGTTCCAGATTTTGTATAATAATTAAATAGCTGGCTGCGGTTTCTAGTTCCTCTGCCTGCAGGCAGAGATGGAAGAGCTCCTTGGGCTTGCCGGCCATGCTAAACAGATAGGGCCAGAGTGCAATTTCCGTTTTACGCGCACATTGCACAATCGTCTGCAGATAGACGGGAAACTCACGAATAAAATCGAGGATGCTGGGTAATTGGGCATCTGGTATGGGCTGCTTGCTGCTGGCCTCCTCCTCGAGCACCTCATGGAGCAGCAGCTCCAGGGCATGTGGAAAGTAGGGCAGACTGCGACAACTTTGCGCAATCTCCCACGCCGAGTAGCCCAAGTTGCGTTTGATTAGCTGCCTCAACACTTTATGCAAATACACCTGCGACTTTCGCTCCATCAAGGCAAAGGGTAAAGCAAAATGCGAGTTTGGCTCATTTGTATACAGGGTGCTCTCGTTCTCCACGCCCAACACAATCACATTGTCGAAGAGTATGACAAGTGGATAGAGTTTCAGTGGGAAGCTCAACATGATTCGCTTGGACATGAAACTATGCAAACGTTGCTGGGCGCCACTTTGCTCCGAACGCTGCTGCAGAATGGGCAGCCAGACGCGCATTCCGTGTGCACCGGAATACAACCAGAGGCAATCCCTCATGGCGCAATGCTCCAGATTGTGCGAGAGCCAAAAACATTCCACACAGCTGGCCAAACAGGTGGCCAGCAGTGTATTGGGCACCTGTTGTGCAGCATCCTCGCGCTGTATCATCAATATGCGACCACAAACATTGACCACAATCGTCTCCGCTTCCGCATGCTGTTGCTGCGGCTTCAGTTCGTTCCTCAAATTCGTAACCGTTAGGCTCACAATGCACGCAGGATGTATGCAAATGCTCTTCACGTCCAACTCATAGGCGCACTCCACATTTATAATGTATGCCGACTGTCTGTGCATATGGAAGAGGCTCACAATGCCATCTGCCGTGAGCACAATCAACTGATCTCGGAATGCGTTTAAGCTGATGACAGGAGCACGCACTTGTATCTTGTGTCCATATTGATTATCCAGTTTGCATTCTGCCGGATAGCAGCGTAATTCATCCGTGCGATCCAACAGCGAATAGCAGCCCATAACAATGAAGCCTTGCCACCAGAGCAAACCGCCGGACACAACGAAATCCTTTTCCTGCGATTCATTGCCAAATAGCTTCCACTTTTTGCTCAGCATGCCATAGTGCGCCAATCCAGTTCGTCCAGCTACAGCTATGTGTAAACCAGCCGCATCTATGGCTGCATAGCGTATGGGCCAATTGGTGGCAGCATAGTTGAGTGGCAGCTGCAACAACGACCAGTACTTGCTCTCCGTTAAAATGCTGCCCGTATTTGGACTCTGTTTTAACTCCACACAATCATCTGTGCGAGCCGTGGAGCTGCTGGGAAATGTGCAATTCACATTGGCATAGGTCTGCTCCAAATTATCGCCCTGATTGATATACAGGCAGTCATCGCCCTGGAGCAGAATGTGCGAGTGGGCGCTCATGCAGGGATTCATGCTCAAGGCGCTCTTCACAAACTGCAGCTGGAGCACATTGTTTTCACCATCGCGGCACGTCATGAATAGCTGATAGCCTTCGGTGGACCATTCCAAACGGCGCAGCTGCAAAGGATTCTGCTTCAACAGATCCACATGCAGTCCAAAGTCCCAGCTCAATGTAGACATCAACAAGGCACCAAATGTGCTCCACAGCGACAGCCCGCCATTTGCCCAGCTCACAGCGAGCACACAACCATCTGGACTCCACTTTAGCTCATTAACAGCACCCAAACTGCCAGGCAGCACATTCTCCGTTAGCATTAACCGATGCGAATACTCCAATCCAGCTGTGGCATCATCTATTGCATACACGGCCACCGCCGAGCTCTGCTGTCCATAGGCAAGCAATCGAAATTTGTGATTGACGCTGCAAACACTCGCATCGGAGACATCCGGCACCCAGCAGCCATGCATGTGCGCCGTTTCGAAGCGTAAATGATCTGCAATAAGGAAGGCTGCACGCTGATCACTGAACACAGCTGCACATCCGCCAATGAAAGGTGAGTACTCCAGGGAAGCCACATAAGCTGTGTTGCCAATGGCTGGCAGATATTTAGCGGGCTGCTGCTGCTGTTGCTGCACATAGAAGGGAATGTCGCGCAGTTTGATAACAGCTAGCGGTTTCAGTTCCTCATTGACCATCTCCAGCTGGGACCATTGCAGGCGCAGCAGTTCGCATGTTTCTGTGGCCAGCAGCAGTTCACTTAGACTTATGCAGCATACGTTGGATATGACTGCCTCCAGGGTGACACAACGCACCTCGCGCACACTCAGACGTGGTATGTTCTCCTTTATGAATAGCTCCGCTGAATCACGTTTAAGACTCAATGCTGGTGGATCCACTTGCATAAGAATGCCGCTGCCATTCGCGTCAAAGTCGAGTTGATAGAGCAGCAGGGCGCCCGCATCTGTAAGCACTGCAAGTTGTCTGGAGTCTGGTTTCCATATTATCAAATGATTGCTGCCAAATTGCTGCAGAGATTCAGCGTTGCGGCAATAATACGCAATTGGCAGCAGGGGATTTGCATACCAAATGCCCAGAAAATCCGAGCCAACGGCGGCAACGAGTATTTTGACTGCATCACAGGCTATGTGACGTATGTGTGTGGATTCTCCAGGCAGCGCCAAGCTGACGCGCTTGGGCCAGCCCAATGGAAAGTACATCCTCCTTCTCCCTTTCCAACGAGCGAATTGCTATTTGCAAACAAGCATACTAATGAATACAATTATCTTGCAGTTGTACATGGTTGAGTACTCACACTTGAGTTTCTGTTTAACTATATACCAAAATTTACATGTCTAATAACTAATTAGCACTTTAACAAACAATTTGCCATAATATGATAAAAAAAAACAAAAAAAAAATCACTACATTAACGCGTATACAAATAGAAGTGCTGCAAAACGATAATAAATCTCAGCTGTTTATGCGTAGTCGTTGTGCAGCACTTAAATTGGCAGCACTTTCGCATAGTTGGCAACTCTTTAGGGCAGTTGGTACGCAAATCGTACAAGATAAATTGGTCATGCAGACCGAACTACTATTTTAGCCGATATTAAAAACAAGCTATTTTACAACTGACAACATTAATATACTCGTGGTGTGCACTTAAGCTCAATAACAACAAACTTAGCCAGCATTAGCTAGCTAGCATTGTCACCGAACGCAGCTGATTTGAGTATATCGAGAAAGTCACTTGCGAACATTTGTCAAAAATATTGCTGCCGGCTTAAACAGAGCAGAAACAAATAAGAGAAAAATAAACAATGACTGCATTTGAAGGTAAGCTTTCAGGTTGTTAAGCATTATAAAATATTAAAGAAACGTCATTACAGAGTTTGGTGTGCTGCCTGAACTGGGCAAAGCGACCGACGAATTGGATTGGACGTAAGTTATTTATAAATTTATGAACTTTTTCGTTTATTTTCTATGTGGTTGGAACTTTATTTCGGTTACAGCTTACCAACAGATGTGCAGGCCGAGGCTATTCCACTTATACTGGGCGGTGGCGATGTCTTGATGGCCGCCGAAACGGGCTCCGGCAAAACGGGTGCCTTCTGCTTGCCAATTATACAAATTGTTTGGGAAACAATACGCGATTTGCAGGAAGGCAAGTTGGGCAAAGGAGGAACTGGGACAGCTGGCGCTGTAGCTCCTTGGACTATGTCTTTCTTTGATCGCAATAATGCACTGGCAGTCACTCCGGATGGCATGCGCTGCCAGTCGCGTGAGTTCAAGGAATGGCACGGATGCCGTGCCACAACTGGCGTCTATGGCAGGGGAAAATTCTATTTTGAGGCAACCGTTACGGATGAGGGACTGTGTCGTGTGGGCTGGTCCACACAAATGGCCAATTTGGACTTGGGCACATGTCGCTATGGCTTCGGTTTTGGTGGTACGGGCAAAAAGTCTAACAATCGCCAGTTCGATGACTATGGCGATGCTTATGGCAAGGCTGATGTGCTGGGCTGTATGCTGGATCTGCAGAGCTTGGAGGTCAGCTTTACTAAAAACGGCACACCCTTGGGCGTTGCCTTTAAGATTCCTGAAAATCTACGCAATGACACATTTTATCCAGCTGTTGTGCTAAAGAATGCCGAGATGCTCTTTAACTTTGGCAAGACTGACTTTAAATATCCACCGGGAAATGGCTATGTTGCTGCATGTCAGGCTGGACCCGACCATAGCGCTCCAAATCCGCTGGCAAGTCCCACGGCCAATCCAACAGGCAATAAGCCAGCTCCCAACGCCCCTCAAGCCATCATCATAGAACCGAGTCGTGAGCTAGCGGAGCAAACATACAATCAAATTGAGAAATTAAAGATCCATTTGGGCAATCCGGAGGTGCGTACACTGCTGCTCATTGGCGGCGTTCGTCTCGAGGAGCAGAAGGCACAACTGCAGAAGGGCGTACACATTGTGGTGGGCACTCCTGGTCGCCTGGAGGAGATTGTCAACAGCGGTTTTGCACAGCTAACGCATTGCCGTTTCTTTGTGCTCGACGAAGCGGATGCCCTGCTCAAGCAGGGATACACGGATCTGATTGATCGGCTGCATAAGAATATACCAAAAGTAACTAGCGATGGCTGTCGTCTGCAAATGATTGTCTGCTCCGCCACTTTGCATGCCTTTGAAGTGAAGAAGATGGCCGAACGTTTGATGCACTTCCCCACCTGGGTGGATCTGAAAGGTGAGGATGCTGTGCCCGAAACTGTTCATCATGTGGTGTGCATGGTTGATCCCCAGACCGACGCAAGCTGGCAGCAACTTCGTCAGCCAATAAGCACGGATGGCGTTCACAACGGCGACAACGTTCATCCCACACATCAATCGCAAGAGACGCTTTCGCAGGCTGTAAAACTGCTGAAGGGCGAGTACGTCATACGTGCTATTGATCAGCATAAAATGGATCGGGCTCTGCTCTTCTGCCGCACCAAACAGGACTGCGATAATCTTGAGAAGCATCTGCTTCAGCGTGGAAGTCAGCGTTACTCCTGTGTCTGTCTGCATGGTGATCGCAAGCCACAGGAGCGTAAACAGAATCTTGAAATGTTTAAGCGCGAGCAGGTCAAGTTTCTAATCTGCACAGATGTGGCTGCACGTGGATTGGACATTACAGGATTACCATTCAGTAAACACTTTACTTTTAATTTCACATTTCAAACTGTTTAATAAGTTTCCTTACTCTTAACAGTGATCAATGTAACGCTGCCCGATGATAAAGCGAACTATGTTCATCGTATTGGTCGCGTAGGAAGGGCTGAGCGCATGGGTCTGGCTATCAGTCTGGTGGCCACAGTGCAGGAGAAGGTATGGTATCATGGAGAGTGGTGCAAGACTCGCGGACGTAACTGTAATAACACCAATTTGACTGATGTGCGCGGCTGTTGTATTTGGTACAATGAACTAAATTTGCTGGCCGAAGTAGAGGATCATCTGAACATCACCATACAGCAGGTTGACAAGTCGCTGGATGTGCCGGTGAATGACTTCGATGGCAAGGTTGTCTATGGCCAGAAGAATCTCAATATGGGCACTGGCTATGAGGATCATGTGAAGCAATTGGTGCCCACTGTGCGCAAATTAACCGATTTGGAACTGCAATCACAATCTTTATTCTTGAAACGCTTAAAAGTCTAAAGTGGTTCGATTTTTGGGTTTTGCTCTACGATCCGAAATACTTTCATGGTTACGAGTATACATAAATTACATAAATAAACTAACATTAAAATCTTGTGTTTAATGAGTACAGCCTCAGTTTTGAAATTTCCCCCATAATTAATCCTCTTCCTCCTCTTCTTCGTCTTCTTCATTGAATTCCGTGCGCATTTGCTGAAGCTGTCGCAGCTGCTGACAGAGCTTATTGCCAAACGATTCAACATAGCGTGGACTAATCTTGTCCAGAAGCGCGTAAGGTGTCTCAAAAATCTCCTCTGTCTCATCCTCTGCACTCAAGTCGCCGCTCTCCAGCAATACAGATTTGATCGCCTTATCCTCATCGATGGTGTCGTACAACGAGGAGACTATTTTGAATCCTCTATTGGTCACTTCCACACAGCAGGTGGCACTCTCGATGGTGCGAATGTTGAGATAGATCTGCGTGGCACTGCTAGCCAACTTTTCGGACATTGCAATTTCGGCCACATGCCCCTTGACATCGTTGATGATGGCATTTGCCTCGTCAATGCAGTTGAACGTTTGGTCGTCAGCGTCCTGCATTATGGTAACGATTTTAATTAAACACTTTTTGAAATTTCTTTGATTTTACAAGCGCAACATGTTTTTTCATGCCGTATTCTTAAAACAGCTGTGTGTAGAACAAACTCATTCGACTTTCAACTCACAGGAATATCGATAATTCATGTGAAGTGTCTCGAGCAAATATGACTTTATTAGGGGTGTGTAGCCACTGGCGTAAATTCGGCTTTGCCTATGTTTTCTATCGATACCTTCGTTGAGTGCCTATCGAACTACGCATGTTTGGCATCGGCATGGCTCAAACTCAAATTGAAACTGCCATAAAATGTATGCTCCAAGAGGCCGAGGAGCTATGTATTGGTGGACAGATAGCAGAGCTGAATGCGCTACCCAGTGCATTGGAGTTTGCACGTGACTACTATGCCAAGAACACGCCCGTCGTTATACGCCAGGCAGTGGCACATTGGCCGGCAGTGAAGAAATGGACGCCAGATTACCTGCAATCAACACTAAATGACAAAGTTGTGGATGTGGCTGTCACCCCAAATGGCTATGCGGATGGTCTAGCGACCCAAGCCGGTAAAGAGTATTTTGTACTACCGCTAGAAACTAAAATGAGGCTGTCTGAGCTATTAAATCGTTTTGATGATCCCATGGGCGCTGTTCACTATGTACAAAAGCAGAATTCCAATTTTAGCATGGACTTTCCGGAGCTGGCTGATGATATAGTGCCCAGTGACTTGGACTTTGCCCAGCAGTGCTTTAATAAGCAGCCGGATGCTGTAAACTTTTGGCTGGGCGATGAGCGTGCCATTACCTCCATGCACAAGGATCCCTATGAGAATGTATACTGTGTCATTTCTGGCTTCAAAGACTTTATACTGCTTCCACCGCATCAGCTGTGCTGTGTTCCACGTCGCAGTTATCCGACAGGGGTATACAAGCAAAAAACATGCGGACAGTTTTATATTGAACCAATGATCGATAACGGCGAAGTTCAGCAAACAGAATGGGTTAGCATTGATCCAGTGGCACCCGATCTATTCACATATCCACAATATGCCAAAGCCCGGCCCTTGCGTGTAAGAGTTAATGCTGGCGATGTTCTCTATCTGCCCAATTACTGGTTCCATCATGTGCAGCAGAGTCACAAATGTATGGCTGTTAATTTTTGGTATGACATGGAATATGATAGTCGCTATTGCTACTATCGCATGCTGGAACAGCTCACAAAATAGTCGATATGATTATTTTAGACGTGCATTAAATAGGATTTGACTTGTTAAGATATTACAATAAAACAAATATTTTAAACACAAATTAGCAAACTGCAATTTTGACTTGTTATCTCTCACGTTGTTATTGAACAGAATACTTATTTGTTTTAAATTTTTAATAAGTATATAATTGAATACAAAATAAATATTTAAAAAAAATCCAAAAAATAGAAAAACAGGCTGCAGTTGCAGCTAGTAACTAATTTTGTCTGTGTATGTGTGCGTTTGTCAAATCTGTATATGTTTGTGGTGTTGCATACAGTAAGTATACAAATGGTAGGGAATGTTGTTGTGTATGTGTGTCAGTTATAAAAGTCGAACTAACTAATTTTAATCTAAGCTGATGTTCTGCGCATCTGCAGCTGCGCCCGCTGCGGCTGCAGCTGCAGTAGCCTCCTCGTCCGGGTTCTCATTGTTCTCACACTCTACGTGGCCGCCGTTTAGCGAAACCTTTTTCTGGTCAGCCTCTGCTAAGTCAGCGTCATTATTGGAATCCTGTGAATGTGATTGTGCGCGTACGCGTTTGTTCACCTGCTTTTTGTGCAATGATTGGGCAATTCTTTCCTCCTTACTCTTGACTTTTGGTGGGCAGCCATTGTGTGGCTGCTCCACAACAAATAGCTGCTCCAGATATGTGCGATACCATAGCAAGAAATCATCACGTTGTCGTGGCATATCCATCTTCTTAATCTTGGCATAAATGCGTTTGGGTGAAATGAGCGGTGAGGTGGCATTTGGTATCCAGCTGGCGGCGGAGTTTTGTGCTGCATTCGCCGTCAGCTTGGAGACCTCGGCAAGCAGCGAGTCATTAATTATGGTATTGTTATGCGTCTGGTTGCGTATGCGCTTGATTATGTACTCGATAAGCTCGTGATCGGGCGACACTTCAATGCTGGCCGTTGGCGTTGCAGCCCTTTCAATCTCGACCTCAATAATTTGCTTAAACAAAGACGTGCAATGAATCGGATGCAGCAAGCGATCAACAATATAGGCTACTTACATCATCGTTATCCAGCGATGCAGCGCCCGCAGCAACTGCGTCACAATGCTCCGGCTCAGCTGTTTCTCCTGCTGCGGCACCAGCAGTCTGCATTGGCAAGCTATCCTCATCTTCAGGCCTATCGTTAGCCGGCTGTTCCTGTGGCGTTTCTTTTCCACTTTCCGTGGCCTCCGTTGTCTCATTTAAAGCAGCGCTTTCAGCTGGCTGTACACTGGTCGCCTGTCCTTGGTTGAGCGTCTTGCGCAGACTATGCATTTCGTTATAGAGCTGTTCACCTTGCTGCAGCTGTTGCAGTTGTTGTTGCTGCTGTTGTTGTTGTTGCTGCTGCTGTTGCTGCTGCTGTTGCTGCTGCTCGAAGAGAGTTTCTAGACGTCTATACACGTCCTCCTTGATGGACTCGTAAAACTTTGTGGTAAACTTATCATTTTTCAATGCGTTGACCAGCAAATTACGATTAAGTTCCTCGGAAGCAGTCTCCTCAGTTTGCTCCAGCAATGCGTTCGATTCATCCGCCGTACTGGACTCCTGAGCTGTCACATTATATATTGGAGCAGCTGGCGGTGCTGGTAAAGCTGCTGGTGGAACCGGCAGCTCATAGTCCATGTACTGAGCGGGAAGCTCAAAATCAAAGCGTAGATGACGCTGCTGCAATGGTGTTAAAGAAACTGTTGATGTTGTCGGCTTAGCTGGCACTTTATTTCGTTGATACTGCGGACTATTCACATTCATGTTGAGCAAATTGGATGAGCCGGCGGCCAGCTCCTGCAAAGTGAAATCTTCGTCGCGCAACGTGGGCAACTGACGTCGACGATTGCGTCGCCTGCCGCCTCCACTACTGCCGCCGCTCCCACCAAACATTGCTGTATCATTGTTATCATCCTCATCCACATCCTCCTCTTCGTGGCCGTTCTCGCGCCAATCTCGATTGCTGCTGCTGTTGTTTAAATTGTTGCTGCTGCTGTTGTGCAAATGCGGTGTCTCATAAAAACGACGATGTTGCTGTTGTTGTTGCTGCTGCTGCTGCTGTTGTTGTTGCTGCTGATGTTGCTGCAGTAACAAGCTGCCTGTGGCACTGCGTGCAGTATGTGGCAAGTGTGTCTGGAAGTAGCTGGGACGTTGGCGCTGTCGCTGGATCTGACGATATTGATGCTCCACATTCAATTCCTCATTGCTTTTGTTAGATAGCAAATTCTGACGCGTATAGCTGCAAAGCGCATAAATATTATTGGGTTAATAAAAGCGAGCAAGAGAATAATAACATCATGCAATATGCAATTTTAAAGTATTTTAGTAGTAAACAATTTTGTTTTGATTAGGAATTAAATCTAAACTAATTTGTCGCCTTGCTTTATAATAGCAATTTAAAATTGTTTAGTAATGAATTATATTTCCGTTAGTAAAATTAAACTGCTCATAGATGATTTTTCGTCTTACTACTTACTTATTGCATACAATTTAATTGAAAATAAATCAAAATTATTTGTAATAGTTTTGTTGTGGGGCACTTCGTTGTTTATATTTGTTTTATTGCTTTAGCAAAGAAAATTTGAATTAACATCTCTTTGGTTCTCAAACGAATAGAAAAATAAATAAATAACTGCCTAATCCATACAAAAGAGCCCGACACCAAGTAATTTGATTAATTCTGGTGTCGCTTTACCTTCGGAAATTGTCCCAGTAGTTGTTGGCGCGATTGCCCGGCGGCACCTGATTGTTCAAAGTAGCCGGAGTGACTGCGTCCTCTGGCAATGAATGCAAATTGTTAGCATGCTGATTCTGTGTGCGCAAATTGGCATTATTCTGGTGTATGGTATTGTTGTGATGATTCATAAATATCGGTCCCGGACTGGCGCGATACGAGGGTGGCGACAGCGGTGTCTCGTTGTTAAAGTGCGTTGGTGGTGCTTGCGACGGCGGCGGTGGTGGTGGTGGCGCTGCATTATTCAAATACGTCTGCGATGAATGATGATCGTTGCTACCGTAAATATTGTTGCGATGACTGCTACGCTGATAGTTGCTAAAAGCGCTCTGGTGTGAGGCTCCAAAATTGTAAAGCTGCTCCGACTGGGCACGATTGCTGCCGCCCAGACAGACATTGTTGGGTGCTAGGCCTGTACTAACCGGCGGCACAGATTCCGAGCGCAAACTGTAGTTGTGATCTTGGCACGAGGCATGGAGACGATCCTGCAGCTGTGGAAACGAAAAGTGATTATTAAATGGTACAATAAAGCTATTGATAAGTTGCTGCCTTAAAGTTTGTGGTAGTATACATAACCATTTTAAGACTTACCGAATGTATCTGGCTGTTGAGATTATCAATTTCACGCTGTTGATGCCACAAAGTTTGATTGCACTGACAGACTGAGTTAATGAGCATCTGCTGGGTTTGCATAAATTGCTGCAGCAGCACAGTATCCGGTGTTGGATTAACACTTGAAGCATTTGAAGAGGCAGCAGCAACGGGTGCCACTGGAGCACCAGTGGGAGTCGCTGGCACGTACACAGGCTGCGAATGCCAAACATTGTTGCCATTCTGAGTGTCTGTTAAAGTTGTTAGAACTGATTAAAATGGTTTTTATAATATTTGCTGGTGTTAGCTTACTCCACATGCCCTGAACGGGTGCCATGGGCGGCGGCATATACTGAGATCTGGTGCTGCTCGACTGTAGACTGTCATTGCCGAGCGACTGGCTGTCAATGGTCAGATTTAGTTCCTCCTCATTGTTTGACACTGAGTGAGCAATGGGTGGCCGATGCGACTGCTGTTGCTGTTGTTGTTTTTGTTGAGTGCGTCGTTGTTGTTCTTGCTGCTGCTGTTGATGTAGAAGTTGCTGTTGACGTTGTTGCTGCTGTTGTTGTTGCTGCTGCTGCTGCTGCTGTTGATATTGTTGCTTCTCCACGACAGTGCTCGCCGAGGGTGAACGCTTCAATGTTGCCGAAGATGTTGTGCGCATGTGTGCAAAATATCTATCGCTGTCGGTGTCATCGTTGCCCTCATCATCAGCCTCCGAGGTGGTGTTGGTGATGTTGTTATTGCTGTTATTGTTGCTGCTGCCATTGGTGCTCTTATAACGTTGATACTCAAGCCGCTTCTCCTCATACTCCCGGCGCAGTTGTTCGCATTCAGCGAGCAATGCATCTTGACTCGTTGTTGGCTGCTGCTCCTCCTCAGATTGCTCCTCCTCGTCCGGATTTGAATCCACGTCACGATGTCTGCAGGGTGTTGGCGTTGGTGTAAGGCTGTTGCGCAGCAGCGCATCGTCACCTAGTTGCACCGCAGCAGCTGCTTGCCGTTTGCGAAGCTCAATCTCCGCTTTCAATGCCAAAATGCGATCGCGTTCCTGCTGCAAACTGGCTGCTTCGGCACGCAGTTCGGAGGTCACATCGTTTAATGCATGAACACGTTGTGAAATGTCCACTGGCGCCCCATGACGTTCAACGCTGCGCCGCTCCAGCGACTCACCCCTGTTGGGTGTGCTCTCCTCGATCTGGGCGACAGTGTCCAGCATGCCCTTCAGCCTGGCCATTTGTGACTTGAGCGCATCAATGTCTGCCGTCTTTTGATCAATCATGTTCTGAGCGTGTTGAGCACGTTGTGCTGCCTTGCTTGCTTCCTCACGCAGAATGGGTACATTGCGTTGATATTCAACGGGAACGATGCGTTCATTGAGGGACTTTGTAGCTGCCGGCTCCTTTGGAGTCTCTTCTTTCCCCTGGTCAGCGCTGCGCGGGGCTCGCGACTCTCTGGCAACAGCATTAATGCTGTTTAGTTCATTAACCAATTCGCGCATATCCTCGCGTTGCGAAC
This sequence comes from Scaptomyza reducta, assembly GCA_035044485.1. Classification (NCBI taxonomy): domain Eukaryota; kingdom Metazoa; phylum Arthropoda; class Insecta; order Diptera; family Drosophilidae; genus Scaptomyza; species Scaptomyza reducta. The sequence goes on from JAWNNV010000606.1 coordinate 1,133,130, forward strand.
GCAATGATTCCAATTTCTGTTGCAGCGCCTGCTGTTCGGCTAAAATCTCCGGGCCATCGTCACCCAATATGTTGCTCAGTTCGTTTTGATTGTGTATAAAAGAGGTGAGATTCTTCATACGACCCACGAGCGAGGCCATATCATCCTGGACCTGCTGTACAGACTCATAGTTAGGCGCATCTCCGCTGCCGTTCTGTGATAGACTTGCGCTGTTTTGGCGAAGTTGCTCCATTTCGTTGAGATGTGATTTGGCCATGTTTTGAATCTGCAGCAGCTTCTGCTGTTCGTCCTGCAAATGCTGCATATTGCGATTGGAGGCGTCTAAGCGCTGCTGCAGCTCATCGAAACTGGGCGTTGTATCGGGTGTGGGCGTTTCCAAGACACTGTGTAGCGATTGTATGGACTGTGCGCGATTGTCGCTCATCTGTGTCATGAAAAGCAATGAATTAATTTTGTTGGTTGCGGCAATAGACATACGGTAACATACCTCACTTAATGCAACATCCTCTAGACTTGTCGAATTGACAATGCCATCCTTTTCGCTAGCACTGGGATTGATTTCGTGAACCATGTTGTTCAAATTCTGTGAACAAAATGAGAAACGTATTTAGTATACAATACTTTAAATTGATGTACTACTTTTTGAAAGTAGTATTCGCATGAAGGGAATTTCATCGAAAGGTATTGTGATTTATTTCTTACCTGTACTAAACTGCCTGTCGCTTGCTGTCCGCTGTTGCAATTCCAATTCTCATCCAAGCCCAGCAATGAGCGCAAGATATCAATTTGTGGCCGTGATCCGTGTTGCGATGACGTAGGCCCAAATATTTGGTTGACGACACTTTGAAGTGCTGTGGGCGCTTGATGACTGCTCGTATTGTTGGTGCTGGTTGTACTAATTGTGGATTGCTGTTCCTCGTTCCCGTTGGTCGTATTGGGTGTGACGACACCTACTGTTGCATTGGGTGTCGTTGGCTGACGGAGGCGCAGAGCGGCGGCGGCTGCTGCTGCTGGTGGTGGCGGAGGTGGCGCTTGCTGATGCTGCACTCGTTGGACTGGACGCACTGGGAAGCAAAAGCGCTGCTGCTGCTCTTGAAGTTGATCTGCAAAGCAAAAATAAATATCAATATATTTAGTGCAATGACGCAGTCACAAATGCTTGGCCAGCTGCCCACAGTGATGCCCAATGCGAATGGCCCTCTCCGTGGGCGTTTATTTGCGTGCGCTGTTCTAAGTTTAGAATATGAACTAGCGCACAGTTTGTGTGAGCAGTGAAACTTTGTCCCAGGTGCGTTAAGGTAGACATTTAAAATGTCTATACCCAATTTACTGTACTTAGTACACTTACCTGTTGGATCGAAACTGTTTTCGGCGGCCAATTGACGCAGTGCCTCTCGTTGCTGTTGCTGCTGTGCGCTGATATGTGATTTCGTTGCGGATGCGCGCTCCAGCAAATCCTTAAAGCAACAACAAATAAAGATTAGCAATAGACAATAAACCAAAAACGCGGCAATTTTGCTAATGTTTGTTATGTATATGCATTCACGGGAATATTTATATATATATAAATGAAAAGTTGGAAAAATTACGCGGTGTTTCGTAAAGGAGGTCGTCTGTGGTACTGAAACACCACCATAGATTTCTCGAAAGTTTTTGTTCGAAAACACAATGAGTGTGAAATGTATTTTTAAACGCAAGAGCGCAGCCAAACGGCTAAGAGCGAAATCCGAGTGAGCGAGGGATTGAACCAAACGGGCGTCATGGCAACGAAAACGTGCAAAATGTGTTCAATCAATATAAACAACATACCGGGCCGGTATGTTTTGCACCACATATGATATGGATGCAAGTCCAGATAATATGCAATTATTAAAACTGAATAACTACATAAATACTTACATAAAGCGTTTTACAGGAGCCACTCTGCAATAGCTCCTTTACTCTTTTCCTTTCCTGTTCCTTGGTGAGGGAAGTGTTGCGAGCACGACTGCTGCTGGATCTGGTTGAGGGTGTCGTTGTGTTTGTTGTAGCTGGTGCTGTTGTTGCTACTGCCTGTTTGGGCACGGCTCCGGTGCTGCGCGTTTTCTCACACTCGTTTTTTTTCATTGTTAATTTTACGGGCGGTGTCGACGCCATCGGAAACTGTGTACATATAACTTGCACAGCTAATAAATATAAACTAACACAGACACTTGAGGCGGCACCTACTGCTTACTTGACTAACTAATCTCAATTAGTCGCAGCAAGCATATCTTATAGTCAATTATGTTTGTGCTATCGAATTAAAACATCCTTTTTAGCTTCATTCAACGCAAATCTGAATTACTTAGTAGCAAACAGCTGCGTCCTGGCAAGTAGTGATGACATATCTCTTATCGATATTTATGAGTTGCACTTATTGCGATATTTTGTTGTACTCAGAATATCGATGTTTTCTTCAAACGAAATTTGACACTAGGTATCGACAGTTATTAAAACTCAAATTATAAATAAAAATAAACATAAATACCATTTGGGCTTGAATGAATCAAAAGGCTATGCGTACAATTGGATATATTTTAATTACATATGTATATATAAGTAAATCAGCAAGTAATTATTTCGTTGAGTAGAGTTATTCTATTTGCCCTGTTTGCGCTCTATAATTTCCTCTTTCAAAGTTTTAATACGAAGACGTTCCGCTTTCAAGCTCTCCTCCTGTCCACGCAAATCACTGGTAAAATCTGTAACCATATTGATCATGGCATTGAGCAATTCCGCATTGTCTGGGGCGCCGTCGGATGTTGGCGCAGCGGATGCTGCCAACGCCGACGTCAAGGCCTGGCTACTGGTGCTGCTGCTGCTGCTGCTAGATTGAATACTTTCCGAACTCATAGTTTGTCTGCTACTCTGCTTTACAGTCGAAGACGAAGATGATTCCATGGTCGACATGTGCTGCTCAATGCGCTTTGTGTTGTCTGTCATGAGCTGCACACGTTTAAATTGCGCCTTCAGCTTGTCAATTTCCGCTAGTTTCTCCTGGAGATAGCTGGCTGTCTCTTCCTTGTCCTCATCAGCCACACTATCATTATCTTCGGATACCGCCTGAACTGTACCAGCACCCTCAGTAGAGTGTGTGGACTGTGACTCGGATGCCGCTTCCCGTACAGACGTCTCTGAGGTCTGCACAATTTGTGAATGATGTTCTCTGGTTGCCATCCTCAATTGAGTCCGCTGCGCACTTAAACGGGTTAATTCTTGCTGCAGCTGTCGATGTTCTTCTTGCATTTCCTCTAGCTGGCGGTTGGACGCAGCCAGAATCTATAAAAATATCAACAAAGACTCATAATTGAATTCATTGTTCATATTATTCACATATTTTTGTATTACTCACCTCGCTCAATGCAGCATTATCTTGAGGTTTATTCAGCTCGTTGACCATGTCGAATACCGTGCCTTAAATGAAAATTGTCGAGATGATTATGTTACCCAAACTGTGTGTTAGCCTAGCCATTCAATTGTGTTTTCAAAACACACACACGCAACTAGACCTCCCCATATCTATAAATAACATCTTTCTGTTCTTTTCGAATTGACTTGTTGGTAATATTGGTGTCAATCATTTTGACGTTTCTGGGATGATGTGTTTGGCATCCACTTGGAAAACAAGAAAACAATTATATAAACTTACAGTTAGTAAATTGGAAGGCGCTTCACAACAAATAATTGAATATATTTCAAAAGTTTTCTTTTAGAACAATGCGCTGCTGGTCTACGCGCGGTGAGATGCCAATTTTCTTACTAAATGACTGAGCCGAAAATGAAAATATTTTATACGATAAATTATGCACAAACATACATACATATCTATAATGTGTACGCTTCCCAAAATCTTGTATGAACATATCTATGTACAGTTCTCTGCGAGGCGCCAGGCGACACATGTTTCAAAAACAATGTTCGTATTTTTCTATTGAAAAGTACATCGAACTTAGTCATCACAACAAAAATAAAGTAACTGTTATCAAGCTAATTAAAGTGTGTTTTTTGGATGCTGATATGAGTAAAGTATCGGTTATTTAAATTGATTGCCGAAAACAAAACCCAAGATATAAATGAGGTTGCTGAAGTGTTTCGAAAACAGTCAGGTTAGGAAAGTAGGAAGCATTAGAAGTGAGTGCAATTCAACATCATCAACGTTTCGTCTTCAATTCCATTCTGTACGAATAGTGAAATTTCAGGTATTCCTTGGCCTAGCTCTATCTCTGCTGCTGCAGTCAGCAGTTTCCGATGAAATTGAAGCGCCAGGTCCCAGCGACGATGACCCCGAAATAAAACTCTATACGGGCAATATCAGTCTCTGCGAGAATGTGAAAAATAGAGTCTTTTTGCCCTATGTGGGAGACTGCAGAAAATATTATCTGTGTTGGGGTAAGTAGTTACTCTTTAGCTGAAACAATTCACAACAACTTTTGTCTTACCAGATGGCGAGGCCATTGAGAAACAGTGCAAAAAGGATTATATGTTTAATGCACGTAACCAGAGTTGCGGTTACCAAAAGGATGCCACTTGCATGCCAAAATGTGAACCATATAATCTGACCACTTTCTGCTACGATCGTACCTGTACCAAGTATGTTCTCTGCTATTATGGTATACCGGTTTTGAGGGAGTGTCACGACGGATTGCAGTATAATGCCGAAACGGATCGTTGTGATTTCCCCCAATATGTGGACTGTGTGGATAATGAGTGCATGAGAACGGCGGAAAGAACAGATCTCATCTACTTGGCCAGCAAAGCTTCATGTTCCAAATACTTTCTGTGTGCTAAGGGCGAAGCTGTAATTAACAACTGTGCCGAAGGATTATATTTTAGTACCAATTGCAGTTGCTGTGATTATCCAGATAAATCTGGTTGTCAGGTAGGTTTTTTAGATCATTCTCGTACCAAATATATTTACTTTGAATATACTCCATTTTAGATTCCTGCATTAAAACGCAATATTACACCCTATTCCCGCATTCCACCCCGAATCGCTGATGTTATCTGTCCAGTTCATGGAGTTCATTTTTACGCCCACAAGTCGCGCCAGGATGCCTACTACTATTGCATAAATGGACACGGTATCACATTGGATTGTACGCCTGGTTTGTGGTACGATTCAAAGGTTCAAGAATGTCGAGAACCAAAATTTATACGTTTACAATAACACTTTTTTCAATAAAAATATAAGTTATTTGAGCAAAATTTTAATATAACACTTTCGAAATAAATCATTACAAAACAAGTAAGAAGGCTCTAGTCGAGAAATCCCGACTAGACTATACCCTTAACCCTATACCTTACGCATGCAGTCAGTGCTTGCAAGTATGTGTGAGTGTGTGTATGTATTCGCGTATAGTGCATACCTTCTTAATTTCAATACTCCATATCTCTAGTGTTTGTCAACCGATTTCAATCAATTTTCACAGATTGTCAATTTTTAGTTTAATCTTTCAAATCTTGCATCAAAAAGTTTTCCAAATTCACAACTTTGTTGTTATCGATCACATCTGTATATCGGAAACGGGAAGAGTTATCGAAAATCTAAAATAAACTTGTACTGCGCGGGGGCTACGCGAGCTTATGTACCAAATCTGGAGTCTCTAGCTCTTATAGTCTCTGAGATCGACGCGTTCATACATACGGACGGACAGACGGACATATCGACTCGGCTGTTGATGCTGATCATGAATATATATACTTTATGGGGTCGGAGATGCTTCCTTCTGCTTGTTACATACTTTTGCACAATACCATTATACCATTTTTACCCATTTTCAATGGGTTCATGGTATAAAAAAATATTTAAAAGATTTTTTCTGTAAAATTGGAATCTTTGATAATGTTGATCGTTTTTTTGTTGTTTTGTCGCCTGGCTGAGAATGAGAGAGAGAAACTGTGTGTGTGTGCGTGTGTGTATGAGCAATGTATTGTTAAACAGCTAAAATTAGCCAATGAGAGGCAAGTTTATAGCCTATAGGCATTTGCAATGAGCACTTCCTTAAAACTAAAACAAAATGCAATTAAATGCGATGAATTCAAAAGTTTTATTATTTGTCTGACTTTATCTAGGCAGATAGAAATTGTGGCTCACGGCACTCCTTCAGCTTGGAATCGAACATTAAACCAGGTGTGCAGTCCAAAGTAACACCACGTCCATTCACGCAGTAGTAATAAGCCTCGTTGCGACTCTTGTGGGCAAAGAAATGAACACCCTGCTCCGGGCAACTGATGTCAGCAACACGTGGCGGCACACGGGCAAATGGCTGAATATTGCGCTGCAGTGACTCAACCTGAAGCAAAAGATGTTGACCCAAATCGGACAGAGGAATCTTTGATATTCACAAACTCACCGTACAGTTGGCCTTTGAGGGAAAATCACACCTCTGTGTAGCGGGATTGTATTGAAGTCCACTGGCGCAGGTTTGATTCATCGGCAGACCATCAACACATACATAGTACTTATCGCACAATGATTTGCTGGCAATGTACACAATGGCAGACGCATTGTTCTGCCTAACGCAAAGATTGTCCACACAATCCACATACTGTGGGAAATCACAGCGATCCGTTTCCGCATTGTATTGCAGGCCATCGGCACACTCACGCAGAACTGGCTGACCGCCAAAGCAGAGCACATATTTGGTGCAGGTGCGATCGTAGCAGAAAGAGCTCAATCCCTGAGCGGGACACTTGGGCAGACAACGCACCTCAGAGACATCCACACACTGCTGATCACGGGCATCGAAGTAGTAGCCAGGTGAGCAGCTGCGAGGCACAGCAATGCCAGCTATTTAAGGGAATATTCAATTAAAAGAGCTTCAGCATATTTGTTAAAGTTCACATACAGACACACAGGTAGTAATCTGAACAGTTGGTTATGTGTGGCACAAACAGATTGTCGACCACATTGGAGCAAATATTGACGTCAGCTTGTCCCCTAGCAAGTAATGTGACCAAGGCCAGCACAGCCAGCAGTTGCTTAGTTTTCATCACTAGCACGAGAAAAAAAAACCAAATAAATATCCTTTAGCTTTAAGAGTCTATAACTTTCTATACTCACTGTTGTCTGACTTAATGTATCCAACTGTCGATATCACGCACAGGAAACTTCGTTTTATAGTGAACATAAACTTTTTTTCTTTCTTTTTTTTTTGCAATCAAATGCAGATACATTTTGTGTGGCGAAAGGAAAATTATCTGATGGCAAAACATGCTTGATTTGTAGTAATTTACTGGCAAACATTCAAATTGAAAAGATAAAGGCAATGTTGTGGTAATATTAAAAGGAAACCATTAACGTATCTATCACATATGGCTCATATAGTTCTATAGCTTTATCGACTATCAATGAGCATGTGTTAATTAAATTTACAGCATGTATTCCAAAGGGAAACTGTTGAAATGTACTTTGGATGGATCTGCACTTATCTAAAGCATCGTTACTTACTTACACTAGACCACAAAGCATGAGTTTTCAATAGGCAGTTACAAATTTATGTTTATTTGTATTTTAAATAACAAATATTATTAGACTGATTTTTATGATCAATTTTTTTTAGCGGTTTTTCTTACCGATTAAACATTTGTCTGATCGCTAAAAGATTAATAAATATCGGAAAATGTTTTTTCTTCTTCTTGAAGTTAATTAAGAATATCTAAAATTAGAAACCTAATCATTTCGCACATTTCAAGTTTAAGAACTCACTTATTCATTTTTGGCACCACAACATTTCATTTCATTTGCCAAATTAAAATGTAGTTTTCCTATGGGAGTCTCGATACGCGTGCCCAAATGAGATAACGCTTCTAGCTTTCCAAGAACTCATTAAGTAAGCGAGACAAAGAATGGAAAGAAAAAATGATAACAAAAAAGAAAAAGAAATGAAAGCTTGTTCATCATATAAATACAGGCATTTGCGCCAAGCATCCCGCAGTTGAGATCTATAACTGCTGCTTTCAAGGAGTGCGTACGAAGAATGTGTTTTCCAATATCCAACTAAAATTCTGATCGATTTGCTTGATAAATTCTATTCTACAGTGAAGTTGTTATTGCTTTCTGGATACTTATTAGCGTTGCTTCAATGCGCAGTCGCAAGGACTTATATATATGTGATTCCGCAATCAGATTTGATAAGTGCGCCCGATCCCGAAAGCGATTTGGTTGCTTCAGACGATAATCAGCATCCACTAGTTAGGAACGGCATCAATCTTTGTTCCAATGTGGCAGATAAATCATTGCTGCCGTACATTGGCAACTGTTCCTCCTATATAGCCTGCTCAGGTAAATGAAATACTCAATTAATTATGTCGAATATATGCTTTTAGTGTGCAACAACAGGTGGTCAAATTGCATCCTATGGCAATTGTTACGAAGGCGAAGCTTTTAAAATTTTGTGCGACAACAATGCCACGGACTGTGATCTTGTGTTCGATTACAAATACCAGGCATGCGATTATGCCAACGATGATTTTAAGTGTCTGCCCGAGTGTCATCCGTATAATTTGACTAGCTTTTGCTATGATCGCACCTGCACCAAGTACGTGCTCTGCTATTATGGTATTCCCGTACTGAGGGAGTGCCACGACGGATTGCAGTATAATGCCGAAACGGATCGTTGTGATTTCCCCCAATATGTGGACTGTGTGGAGAACGAGTGTCCCCAGCATGAGAATGTCTCAAACATCATTTATCTGGCCAGTAAGGCGCAGTGCAACAAGTATTTCATCTGCTCCGATGGCATGCCCTGGTCCCAGGAGTGTGCCAATGGCTTAGTCTATAGTTCCGCATTCAAAACCTGCGTGCCAGCTGGCAACGTTACCTGCCAGGTATGTTCCTTATCAAACCGAATACTTATGTCTGATTATTACACTGCTGACATTTGTAGCTGACGGCCCAACAGCGACACATTAAACCCTTTTCCCGTACACCACCTCGACGCGCTGATATCGTCTGTCCGGCCAGTGGAGTTGCCTTCTTTCCTCACAAGTCGCGTCGGGAAGCGTATTATTATTGTGTCGAAGGCAATGGTGTTACCCTGGATTGTACACCTGGACTGTGGTACGATCCTAAGACACGCGAATGCCGTGAACCCCAATACATTACTCAGAACTAATCATCAAACCCTCTCGGTACATTAAATAGCATGTTTTTGGCGTTTTCTTGTTGTTTGTTTTTTGAGTTACCTGTTAGATCGGATCAATATAGCACAAGAGCCAAGGATACTATTAAGATGTGGTTAGATGGACAATATGTAATCCCTGCCATTCCAAAGATAGCTTTTCTTCCCTGTTTACAGATTGTATTCAAATCTATTTCAATTATCTCACTATTTAATTTTGCATTCAATTGGTTTGTGAAAAAGCTTTCTGCATCTCATTCTCAAACCATTCATTCACAATAGTAGGTATGCGCCTGTGCCGCGCAGAGAGAGAGAGAGAGAGAGAGAGAGCTGAGAAGAGCTGCAGCGGCCACCCACTCTCGCACACACATGTCCCGTAACCAATACCGAAAGCAAAAATAAATGTTGGCAGTCTCTGAGTTTGCTTTGCAAAGCAACCAATACACACACACACACGAACACGAACACACCAAAGTAGAATAATCTTGAATCTGAACTCATGAAAAGTGAAAATGTTTCGCTAGCTGCATTCAAAAATTCAGTTGGCGTTGTCAGTTGGCTGCGGGTCCTTGCGCAGGAGGCAACATCCAATCAAGCAACGAACCAAGCACCTTTCTGACAATGTAAAACTTAAAAGCGCGCACTGTGTTTAGGACTATCAAACTTATTGTAATACAATACACACAAAAAAGGTTGCAATCAATGTTGTCTGCTGACATTTGACAAACTGTGAAATTGAGTGAACTAACGGTGTATCGCGTTGTGTGTGTGTGTGTGTGTGTGACTCAAGGCTGGCAAAAGGATACGCTTCAATTTTTGCCAGTTGTTTTGTGTGTGCTGTTTGCTGTGTGTATCGTGTCAGGTCAGTTGAGCGTTCAAGGACTTTCCCCGTGAAACAGCAACAGCAACAACAACAACAACAACGACATCGACAACAACAAGCAATGTGCCATAAATGTGCAAATAATAAAGCAAAGCATTCCAAACCAAATACTTAGCTGTTCAAATTCAAGTGATACCACGAGAACCGAGAAGCGCAGGTAAAGTGAAAAAATATTTGTTAACAAATGCCATGCAAATTGGCATGCATGCAAGAAAATGCACCAAAAGCCACACGAACACACACACACACACACACACACACACACGCACACACAGACACACGTATATACATCCCCATGCAGTGAGAGAGATAGATACAAAGATACAGATACCCACATTTCTATATTGACACCACACCAACACAGCCCAATTGCATTGAAATTGCGGGCATTACTCATACGCAGCGTGTGCCATCAATGGGCAACAGCATCGCAATCTGTCTGACAGACAGAGAGGCTGACAAACAGACAGTTCGGATACATGGTCGTGGCCATTATCCAGCTAGCTTTGACTCAAGCTGATTTAATGCCTCCGCATTTTGACGTATCACATTTGGTTTTTCTTCTGTCTTTGCAAACACATTCTCAACAACAAATTCACTTCCCGCCAAGGCAAATGAAAATGAAACAAAAGCGAGAAGTGAAAAAAAACGCCAACAAAGTGCGACGGCAAAGGTTAACAGTAAATGCAAATCATCAAAAAACAATATAAAAAAAGGGCCAAAAGCCCCAGTTTGCCAAGTGAGAGTGAAAGGGGTTAGCCCTTTTAAACAGTGAGAGGGATGCTTTTCGCTACACCTGTTAAATAGTTATTTATTTTGCAGTACTTGCTATTAATTCCTAGTACTTTTTAATAAGAATACAGATAGTATGTGCTCGGACAAAGAATATAACTGAATTGAGGTCAATAAAAAATTAACAAAACAAATCAACATAAAATTCTGTTATCTGCAAATAAATCTTAAAACTATATACTAATAAAAAAACATTTGCAAAAAGTTTATCATCTGTTTCCGCCCGGGATCGAACCGGGGGCCTTCTGCGTGTTAGGCAGATGTGATAACCGCTACACCACGGAAACAGCTGGAATGCATGCAGCCAAAAACGGCTTTTGTATTAATCGAATGGCCACGGACTGGGCAAATTGCCAGCCGGCGCGGCAAACAAGTTCAAACAGACACAACGCACGTTAAAAAGCGAAAGGCAATAAAAAGACGGTATCAAAATCAAGGCAAATGTATTGAACAAAGACACAATAAAAAGCTGTGTAGGTGTGTATGTGCTTCGGTAGGCACATATGTGTTTCAACATGCGTACGTATGTATAAAGATATGTGCAACTGTTTATGCAAAACTTATATTGTTAAAAACTTGTTTAATAATTTTAAAGTCTTTATATAGCAGAGTATGGCTAGCCAATAAAATTTATTAATGATAAGATTAAACTTTGGGAACGGTTTAAAAATACAATCTTTACATGTTATTCAAAAAAGAAATTTGGAAAGCTCTAAACTAATCAAAAAATAATTCCCAATACCTAAAATGTTTCAGAATGTTTAACATATATAGAAAAAACAAATTGCCAATCAAATTTATTAATGATAAGATTAAACTTTGGGAACGGTTTTAAAATACAATCTTTATATGTTATTCAATGAGCTTATCAATATAAATATAGTTAAAAGAAATTTGGCAAGCTCTAAACTAATCAAAAAATAATTCCCAATACCTAAAATGTTTCAGAATGTTTAACAAATATAAAAAAAAAAAATTGGTATCTGTTTCCGCCCGGGATCGAACCGGGGGCCTTCTGCGTGTTAGGCAGATGTGATAACCGCTACACCACGGAAACAGTTGAAACTAAAGCGGCAAAATACCCAATTTCAAGTAGCCAGCAGACTAAATCAACGTATTTTCAAAACTAAATCAATAAATGAAATCACAAATTGTATGGTGGGCCTATTTTAGAGGCACTCTGGAATGCGACCAAATGAATTGCCAATTGTGTATTGTTTTTATTGTGGCCCGAACACAGTGAGGAGCTGGTAATAGAATTATGGTCGCGTTAAGTGAGAAATTTATGTATACAAACATATTCGAATGTATGCATGTGTGTGCTTTTCATTCATAGTGAGGAGAACAAAATTAATTACATACGTACATATATACATGTGAACAAATGATTGTGCTTAATTTGTATAAAAGCTTATAGCACTTTGTTAAATGAATTCAATTCCCCCAGAGGTCACAGCAAATCTGTTGTTGAGAAATCATAAATATCTGTTAGATACAATCAGAAAGTTTTGCAAACAAAGACTGGAAACGAATGCGAGATGATACTTGAACCCCGAAGCGGGTTCAACACTTAAGTAGTTGCTTTTAACAGTGGTTCTTGTAGTAGTTGATACAATACTTCTGTAAAAACAAAAATGACCTGAAATTTGATAGGAGCTATGTCATTGACCATTATTATTGACCCTTTGAATTCGTACAAATAAAAATGACTTCAATACTTAAGGTAAACGATGCTGAAACCAAACTACAATCATACACAAAAGCCCAGAGGCATAGGGGTTGCAGGGGTTTGGGGCACAGGACAAATCAAGCATACACAATGCATTGAACCTTGGAGCACAGATATGTACAGCTCAGTCAGACACTCATTTCTCATTAGGACACACGGCGAGGGGAACTGAAATGAACTTATCAAATGGTTGTCAAAATGTCTCTCTCTCTTTTAAATACCCGAGTATGTTTATTTTATTACTTTTGCCTCGTGGCTGGGTATTTATTTATTTGCCTTTTCAGCTTCTGTGAGTGCGTTGTTGTGTAACTTTTCTCGCCTCAAGAAGTCGTTGACAAAGCAATGCTTTGAACTTTGAACTTTGACAGGAGCGCTCTTCTCGGACTCGTATTCGGATTCGGACTTTGAGCAACATCGACAGCTACAAAAATTAAATACGCATAATTTTTCAATTTCAGGCTGTTTAATAAGCAATTTAATGCCATGCTACATTTTCTAGACATTTCTGTTTTCATTTTTATAATATGATTTTTGGTTGTCATTGTTGATTGGTAAATACCACAAGCCAAGGACCAAGGACCACGAACAAGACTGAACACGACCACTGGGGAGGAACGGTTCAATGAACAGCTAAGCAAGTTAAGCGGCAAACTCAAATGTAAACATAGTGTTCAAGCACAACAAACTGTGGGACAAGAACCATAAGAACGGCGCGAGAATACCTGTGAAAAACAATCTTAAAATAATCGAAACACACCATTCAACACTCTTGTCATTTTGAAGTTGAAGAGATAGCAACAAAAAATTTGTCAAAAAAGATAATTATCTGTTTCCGCCCGGGATCGAACCGGGGGCCTTCTGCGTGTTAGGCAGATGTGATAACCGCTACACCACGGAAACAGTTGAAACTAAGACGGCAAAAAAGCTAACTTGGCAAACAAGCCAGCAAAACTAATCTCATTGAAATAAAATATATCTAGTTTAAATGAATATATAAATATATCTTATTTGTAAATGAATAGAAATTCTTCGATGAGTTTAGGGTCCACTGTGCAGTCCTTTGGTTGTGTCCTTTCTAACACGGCAAACACCCCACCACCACCACCTGTCACATCCCTTTGGGTGATTGTCTGAGTTCATGTTTTGGCGCGCTTGGCTTTTGTGTTCAGAGAGAGAGTTTGTCAGCTCTTGGTGGCTGTTTGCTTGGCTGCTGCCAATGACACGGGAAGTGAAAGCATTCCCCAAAAATTGCATGTTATTCTTGCTGATGGTGTTGCCATTCATTTTGGGGGTTTTTTGACCAGGCAGGCAGTGAACCTTTGTTTAGCGTTCACCTATGCAGTTGGGGAAGTTGTTTTTGGGGAAGCTGTTGCTGTGGGGTAGTTGAACTTGAAAGAACGCACAAAGAGGAAATCGCAGACAGACTTTTCGAGTGCAGCATAATAAAAAGCAATGCGCACGTTTCCTGTTTAGCTATGTCTGTGAGTGTGTAAGTGTGTGTGTGTGTGTGTGTGTAAGTGAAAGGGATTCTCATTGTGAGTGTGTGCAAAGATATTTGTTGTTCCGTCTAGGCATGTCTCCACACAAAGCCGAATGACTCATGCGCTTTGTCTGGCTCAAGTATTTGCCCAAACTCCCAAATCAGCTTAACAAGTTTACAACCTTCAAATAAGTTTTGCCGTCTGTCTGTCTGGTTAACACAAGTTTCTACTTACAGACACAGTCGTGAAGTGTGTGTGTCTGGAGATGCATTTCTGGATTGATAAACGGTCGCAACAATGCGGCTTTGGACGCTCACGCGTTGCTGCCTCGCTGTCGCATGCGGGCGGCGGTCTCAGCTATGGACATCCGCCGCGACGCAGCAAGTCGAGCAGCAACACCAACAGTGCCAGCAGCAACAACCACTTGGCCAGCAGCAGCAGCAACAGTGGCGGCAACAATGTACCGCTTGCCTCAGTGCATCGCAGCCTGGCGTCATATGGAGGAGATTATCAGAGTGGCGCGGGCACCAGTCGACAGGCGTCTCATTATTCCAGCAGCAACAATAATGCACAGCTCCAACATCAGCAGCAGCTCTTCCATCCAAGCAGCAACAATAACAATGCTGCTGCTGCTGCCATGACAACAGCAACAACCGCCAGTAACAATAACAATGCTAATGCCACAGCTTCATCGGCAGCGGTGCTAACGGGCAGTGGAACAATTGTGCCATTGGTGGCACATGGTTCCCATGGTTATCATCAGCACAGCGCGCGCTACCAGCCGCGAACACAGCATCAGCAACAATTGCAGCAGCAACAACAGCAGTTACAACAGCAGCAGCAGCAGCAGCAGCAACAACAACATCAGTACAGCTATAGCTATCATCATCCACAATTCGGTAACATGGCTGTGCCAGTGCGGCACTATGAGCAACATCATCAACAGCAACAACATCACCAGCATCAACAACATCAGCAACATTCGGGCGTCTATGCGTAAGTATTAGAGATGGACTTAAACTTGTTTATCATTTTAAATTTATTTCATTTCGCAGCGACGATGCTTATAGCGCTTATCATCATCATCACAGCAGCGGCAGCAGCAACAGCTGCAACAACACCAACAATAGTCGATATGCAACACCGCGTCGTCTCAACTCCAGCAGCAACATGCGACATGCAACAGCAGCAGCAGCACCAACAGCAACATCCGCCATAGCAGCAGCAGCGTCTGTTTCGGCCACACCCATACCACCCACACAGACACAAGCAACGATCCAAGGCAGCCAACTGCAGCAGCAACATCACGCACTGTTGGAACACGATGAATCGCACCTGCTGCCCAGTCATTTGAAATGCGGGATGTGCGCATCGCTGGTGCTGGCCTCGGTTTTTGTGGCCGGTGCAAAGTTTTACTTTGATCACCAGGGCACTGGGTTGGAGGTGTTGATTTTTTGCGCTTTTTCGGCCACATTCTTTTTGGCCGCCTGCATAGTGTCGCTGTGTCGCATCCCCAAAGGACTGATGCCCAGTCGCAGTGATGCACGCGGCGTCTATCACACTCGTGGTGCGAATACGGATGGCAATGTGAGCAGCTGCATGCTAGAGCTGAACGATGTGCGGTATTTGGATGAGCGTCAGGTGGAGGTTAGTGCGGAGACAGCAGCAGCAGCGGCTGCCGGTCCGCCGCCGTATCATATAGCAATATTGCTGCCGGAACAAACGCCGACAACGCTGGGAAAGCAGCTGCCATTGGATGAGTCACCGCCGCCGTCCTATGATAAGATACTCGTTTAGATTAGGCTTAGAGGTAGCGCTTTGGTTTTGTTCTTTAGGAATTGAGCGTCAATTTCAGTTAAGAGACAGCTATCTATCAACCCAATCCAACATACCAAATACTTTTGCTCACTATTTTTCTAATGATATCAAAAAAACTTTATATAAACATATACACAGCAAACGAATACATTTGCATATAGATGATATATATACGAAATACATTTATATACATAAATACATTTATATACCTACATATATACAACAAGAAAAATATAAAATATATTTTTAAGCTCCAATTAATATTTTTACACTTTTAACTTTCTAATCACACACGAACCTAATGCCCAATCTCTCTACTAACTATGTATCATTTTTGTTCTGTGATATGCTCAAAAGAAAATCATACAAAAAAAAAAAAGAAAAAGAAAAAAAACCATTAGAGGCAAAAGCAAAGAAATAATAACTAAACCAAAGATATAGAAAATAGTTGCCATATAGAACTACAACATACTATTTAAAAATGTGAAGTATAAAACTAATTACACATCAAGCAGCCAAACAGTATTGCTAGTCAAGTAGATACATAAGTAAAAACTACTCGTATGCAACATAAAATAAATTATGTAAAGTTGCAAATAAATAATATACGAATTAATTTAAAAACAAATTTACAATTTCTTCATTTATCGGCTGTTTCTTCTATATTATCGATAGTTCTTGGCGCCGTAGAATATTTTACTTTGTGCGTGTGGTGACACTGGCGACAACCAAGTAGCAATCGATAGAGTTGACAGCAAAATAATATTTCTCCATTGTTATCGTTTTGTCTTTGGACTGGCATTTGTTTATTTACTGTCTTTGCTATAAATATTGTACAAAAATGACTCGCCATGCTCGCAATTGCACAGCCGGAGCCGTTTACACATATAACGAGAAGAAACGCGATGCTGCGGAGTCCGGATATGGCACAAATGCCAAACGCTTGGGCAAAGATTCAGTAAAGTCTTTCGATTGCTGCTCTTTGACACTGCAGCCTTGTAGGAATCCTGTGGTTACCAAAGATGGTTATCTCTTCGACAAGGAGGCCATTTTGCAGTACATTATCACCAAGAAAAACGAGTACAGTCGCAAGCTTAAGGAATACGAGCGTCTGCGTCGCGTCGAGGAGAACGAATTGGCTCAGGAGGCAAATAATAAACAGTGGGCACGCATGGAGAAATTCGTTAATGCTGAGAAACCAACGACAACTCCTGCCCATAGGCCGACTGCAACTGCTGTTAAGTCCAGCGAGCTAGATTCCACGCCCAGCACTTCAGCAGGAGCCAGCTCTATTTCCAACATGACCAATGGGCATGAGAAGAAGCTGCCCAGCTTTTGGCTACCATCGGAATGTCCAAATGCGGGCGTTGCCAAGGCGCAAAAACCAGATTCCACCGTTTATTGTCCCGTTTCTCAGCAGCCGCTGAGATTAAAGGATCTTATCGATATTAAGTTTACGCTACTCAAAGATGGAGACACCAAACGTTCCCTTATTGCCAAGGAGGCGCGCTACATGTGTCCAATCACACACGATGCTCTAAGCAATGCAGTGCCCTGTGCGGTTCTGCGTCCCACGTGAGTAATGCAATAAGCAAATTCTTAAGAAGATATCTATAACTAGTATGTGTTTGTAGTGGCGATGTGGTCACCATGGAGTGCGTGGAGAAGCTTATACGCAAGGATATGATACACCCCCTAACCGATCGCAAGCTTAAAGAAAAGGATATTATTATACTGCAGCGTGTAAGTAAAGCATGGGAACAGGTCATATATATTATTAAATTTCACGTTTACAGGGCGGCACCGGCTACGCTATTACTAATGACAATCTCGAAGCTAAGGAAAAGCGACCCATGCTGCAAGTTTAACTTTGAATTAATGTTATGACATGTTAGTTAAGCTGCAACAACAATAGACATAAACAAATATCATCCATATCCGTTTGTTCAAAATACACGAGTTAAACATTTGACTAAAGGATAACTCTAATATGAAAATTAAAAAATAATATGTATTTGAATTGTTTCTTAGAGCATTATTTTCGTCAACATAATGACTTATTGTTTGCGCGACCTTGACATACTTAATATTAGCATAAAAATTGGTAAATAGATAAAATTTTGGCACTACAAAAAATGTACATGTGTATCAGATAACAATGTTGATAAGTGAAACGTAAATGACCTTGAAATGTGCCATAAAAAGGCGAACGAATTTCCCAAAACCACAACAGACCAGCAAGAGCAACATAAGTAACTACACAACAAGATGGCTCAACACAAAAATCTGATCAAGCTACTTTGCCTGATAGGCCTGGCAGGAGGACTACCCAACAGCCAGGCGGAAGTGTTTCCACAATGTCTAAATGTTGAAACAGATACCTTTGTAATGGCCATAGACGACTGTACAAGCTATATATACTGCAACGAAGAGAACTCCTTTAGGGACAGCTGTCCGGAGCAAACATATTTCGATCCCAAAGCACAGGAGTGCGCCTTTGACGATGCTGGTGTTTGCCTCTCGCCAATGGGAACGACAACAGCAACAGTTGCTGATGACGCAGACAACAACAGTAGTGAGGCAATAGAAGCAACAGCAACAAGTGCTCCTACAGTAAGCACTCCTCCTGCGACAGTTCAACAGCCAGCAGCTCCAGTTGGCAGTAGACCGCACTGTGATACCTCAGGCGATGGCTATCATCCGCATCCGCAACGCTGCGAATACTATTATAGCTGTCTTGGTGGCTATTTGACCATAGTGCGCTGTCCCTACACCTATGGCTGGGATTATGCGCAGCAACAGTGCAAGCCATTGTCGGAGGCACAATGTTTTAGCTTATAAGCAATTGATGAGTGTATGTTTCTCTCTGTTAAATCCCTAGATGAATAAATGTGCTGGGCTAACCCAAATTTATAAGGCAGCCACACGAATAATGACAATAATAAATAAGTATTTCTGGCATTTTAATGAATTGAAAAACTGCAGCTGTACAAGACTAGTGTGGTATGGGAGGGGGGGAGCAGTTTTAGCCCAGCAGCGCTTCCAATTCGCCTCCATTTGTATGTGTCAGCCGTTGTCAACATAATTCAAATTTCAACAGCAGGTACGAAAATGTATTTTTGTAACGTTTTTTTTTTGTATTTTTGTTTTTGGCGGCTGTGGCTGCTTCCACATTTTTATTGCAAATTAATAATGCACACGAGTTGTGAGAATTTTACACTATTCGCACATGCAATTCTGTAAGTGTGTGTGTGTGTGTGTATGTCTCGGTTTTGGCCATGTCAATTGTGTCTCGACTAGCAGATGGACTCTACAAGTTGATGCTCATTATGTATTGCAGTTCTTATGAATTAACAAATGTTTTGATTAACTAAAAGTTGTTTGCAGCCAATTAATTAAGCAACAAATTGTGAGTACAAAACTGTAACAGTTTCTCTTTCAGCTGCCAGCAAGCATGCTCATTAATTAGAACATGGAACCAAAGGCGACGATGCCGACGGCGACGGCGACGGCGATGCTGCTGTTGCTGTTGATGAGATTGAGATCGTTAGGAGCTGAGCAAAGACATCCACAGCGAGCGAGAAATCAAATCAACAAAACAAATGCCAAACAACAACAACCACAACTAAAAGCACACAGCAAAAAAAAAAAAAGGAAAAATAGAAAAAATTGTCAAGAGATGGACATTCGAAAAATAGAAAATCTCCAACTAAAACCGAAAGAATTGAAACATTTTCGGATATTTTCATTTCAGATGCGAGCAGCAAACGGTTAACAAAGGTGCGCGCTTAGCCACAAACAACTAACAAAAAAATCTTATCGAATTCGTCGCCCCGACAAATTGTGAATAATTAAACAGTACAAAAAATGCCAAGCAATTCAGGAATGTAAAGGATTAAAGAAATAAAAGAATGTAAAAAAATGTGCACAAGAAATAGTTTAAATAAAAAGCAATAAAATAAAACATATAAAGAAAACTTATAATGCTCACATAAAAAAGAAAAAACAAAATCTTTAATAAAAAACTAACACATAAAAACCAAGTGTTATTTTTATCTATATATTTCGCGTGTTTATAAAAATTTGTATTGTGTTTTAGATTGACAAACGATGCGATAAAATAACTCTACATAAAAATCTAGAATTTTCAAGAGTTCCGTGAAGATATGTCAAAGAACTGAACATTCAAAAGTTATGTGTCTGTTCCAGCGAAGGATTATTTAACAATTTGTATATAGCCAACAATAAACATTAAAGAATTTTCTTGAAAATGTGACAAGTATCAGCATAATCTTCGAATCGTTAATACTTAACATGAGAGTATAAAGTGGAACAAAACAACAATAAAAAAGAGAAAAAAGATTTATACCACGAATTCAATATTGTTACTAAACTTTATGATCTATAAACTGAATTGAAATCTTTAGAAAGCTGCGTAAATTTGTTGACAAATGAAATTCCAGTTAAGAGCCCCTTAAATTGGGCCTAAGCCTATTAATAGATTTTCGCCAAGGCAGCCAAAAAGACTGGACTCTAAGAAAAAATATAAAAACCGCAAATTAAAATAAAAACAAATAAAGTCGACAGCAAAATTTATGTGAGTGAAACAAGAGGCAAAAAGATAAAGTCTAACAAAATAATAATATTAAAAATATTAAAAACCCGTTTCGTGTAGTTTTTATGGAATGACAAACACGGCGTATGAGCGATTATGTGCAAAATATTACGCATCAACGCGCGTGTGTGGACGCAAAGTGGCGACAAAAAGGGGAATTTGAAGGGTGCTGGTTGATGATGAAATCACTTGACAAAGACGGCACTTGGACAACAAATCAAAATAGACAGGCTGGCGAGAGCGTTTAGCACAGTTCTTGTGTCGGCTATTTAAAAACATACAGCTACACATACATACGGACATACATACATAAGCAACTGAAACTAATTTCGGAATATATCAAGTAAAAACTGAGCAGCAGCAAATACCAAAGAGTTACGGAAAAGACACTTTCTGTGTGAACGAGCGCCAAAAAGGCCATACCCCAGAGCCAGAGCGTCCTTCTCCTCCCCTAAAATACCCCACTCCTCAAGACCCCTCCACAACCATATTATGTACCCTCCTGGTATTCATTCTTATAGTATCTGCCTTTTGGTCGCTCAATAGAAAAATGCTTAGATGCGATTTTCACTCGCTGTGCACACATAATGGAATGAAGAAAATTCCGTCTGGCAACAACAACAACAATAACATATAACACAAAAAAACCACAACAAAAACAACAACAACCAAATCGCATGCTGGGCACCAAACAGCTAGCAGAGATGTCGCAGTTGTCACTTTCGGGGCCTCCAATGAGTTGCAGTTTGCGATTCTCACACAGTTTTCTTTCTTGTTGTTTTTTTTTTCCTTGTGCATATCCGTTCGTTGCACACAACAAAAATAGCCCTCGGACAATAGTAGTGGGCAATACCACCCCAATACCCAGCACCCCTCCCCCATCGTAGTGGCAGTAGTCTATCATGGCATCTACATAGTATAGCCGCAATGGCTAAACAATGGAAATTGGCAGACTTATAGCGCAGCCCAGAAACCCAAGCAATCCGACAGAGATAGCGATAGATGTCGAGCCAGGCCAGTTGCCCATCAGCCAAAAAGAACAACAACAACAACTAAACCAAATTTATTTAAATAAATTAAATTTAATTGCCAGCCAAAGCACATACTAAGCCCCTGCACACCTAAAAACCATCACAGTATATGTGTGTGTGTGTGTGTGTGTGTGTTTCTATGTTCTTATTCCTTTGTAGCATTTTGATTGTAATTTAGATTTGTCAACTGGGTGCCTGGCAAAATGCACAAAATAAACTAGGCATATTGAACGAATGAATCCAAAAAGAGACTACCTTGGAATATCTGAGAAGATTCAGCAAAAAGGAATACAGAGAAATGAGAAAGATTAGTAATTGTAATATGCTTACAGATCTAATGCTATGAGCAAATTAAACACTTTTAAACATTTTAGTGTTTTTCTATATAGCGTATCATATAATAGAATCATTTAATAGAATCATTAATCACTGGAAATTTTTACAAATAATTTAAGCTAATTGAAATAAGTTTTTAAAAGAAATGAACACAGAAAATGATACCCAAACATCGATTAACTTATGTCTTAGAGATTCATTTATAATCATTATTGCAAATACTTAAAAAATATATACAAATTTTTGGACATTCAAATTCGACCAAAGGCAGAACGAAGAAAAATTTGTTACATTCCATTTTTTATCCATTATTCCTTAACCCTTCCGTAAACTACCCAAACACCACACTCTCAACGCTGCACAGCGAGCTAATATAGTGAGCAATCTAAGCATACCATGGCGTATGAGTAATATACCAAATGGCTACGACATAATGTACGTATACGCCACCGAGTGCGTCTCGAAAGATCAACGCTCTGTAAAGAGCATTTCGGTTCGTCTCTTAAAATCAAAGCGAAACGAAACGAAAAGTGTGTGCGAGTGACAAAATATTCAATAAATAAACAAATAATAAAACGACGACAGGCAAAACAAACAAACAAATTATGAAAATCAAAATAAACGTGAAATTGTTTGGTGAAACACCACGCGAACTATTTGCAAAACATGTGTTGTGATAGTAAAAGTATTTATTTTGCAGACCCATTTATGTAAGGAACTAAGGAATATTTTAATGAATTATGGAACATGTAAATACAACAAATACAAGACAGCAACAACAACAACAGCAACAGCTGCAGCAACATCAATTGGAGCAGCAGCAACAACATAATGAGAATCAGCAACAATTTTGCTTGCGATGGCACAATCATCAGGTAAGATAAGAGCTTGACCAAAAATTGTGATGTGGAATGAAAAAAATCTAAAATCAAAAAACACAGTGTTGAAACTGGCTATAATAATCGTAGAGCTAGTGCTTTCAACATTCTCATTTCTAATATGAATAATGATTTAAGTGAAAATCTACTTAACTTTCGTCCCGCTCCAGGTGCCATTAATTTCGAGCTACTTAGCTCGTCTTTTGATTTATTAGCCTTAATGTGTTATTCAAAGCAAGCCAAACCAAAGAAAAAAAACTTTTTAAATGAATATAAATGAATGTTTTCATACACAACGTCAGCATACGAGGCAGCGTCGTAGTTTATGCGGTGTGTACAAGCATTATCTAGGGGCTTGGGCTCGGGCATAAAATTGACTGGACATCGTTCCCAAGAAGCGACCAGAGAAATGTCACCCGTCTATATATATGGTATATATATGTATATGTATATGTATTGGATGTACATATATGCAGAAACTTATTCACACATAGTTTTCCGCATTTCATATAGTGACAATTTGGTTGCGACAGAGATCGGTTTGGATGAAGGGTCTCCCTCCCAAAAGCTGTCCAAAATAGCCAAAGGCAACAGAGCGGCGCGGAGTAGGAAACGTGGCAAGCCACAAAAAAAAAAAATGTCAAATAAATGAAATTTTCGTGCAATTGCCAAAATCCAAAGAATTTTTACTAGCAACTAAATCTAATTTTGAAGCGACGCAATTGCAATTAATGCTCAGCTGCCATTAAGTGTCGCCTTTTGCCTTTTGGCGCATCTGCCTCCAAATGTTTTTCCGGGCAAACTTCCACAGCCTAGGGACAAAATTAGCCAGCCAACACACATACATACTTGTAATCCGGGCAGCTGGTCTGGCAAATCTTCTACTCGTACTATTTATATGATCAAGTGACCCAATTGCCCCCAACTACAAACATGCAACTACAACATAATCCCATCCCATCCATATATCTGCTCCATTCTAGACGAGTTTGCTGAGCACGCTGCCAATTCTGCTGGATCAATCGCATCTCACAGATGTCACCATCTCGGCCGAGGGACGTCTCCTGCGTGCCCATCGTGTGGTGCTCAGCGCCTGCAGCAGCTTTTTCATGGAGATCTTTCGTGCTCTGGAGGCGAGCAATCATCCGGTCATTATAATACCTGGCGCCAGTTTTGGTGCTATTGTTGCCCTGCTCACGTTTATGTACTCGGGTGAGGTGAATGTCTATGAGGAGCAGATACCCATGCTCCTCAATCTGGCTGAAACGTTGGGCATCAAGGGTTTGGCGGATGTGCAAAATAATAATGTAAGTTGGCTAACACACAACTATATGGCGATAATAATTGAAAGTTTGTTTCCCTAGCTTCCCAAGACGGCAAAGACTGCTACCTGCACCACTCCCACCACCTACAACATGGAGCCGGCGAGCTGTGAGAGACCACTGGGTTTTGAAACACCTCGCACACCTTCGCCCGCTGCCACGCCCACAGTTACGCCCAGTTTGGCAATGCCGCAGTTGTCAAACCCAACGCTGCAAGCTCCCCTTCTGGCCAACAAGCTCGGCACACCACTGGAGAACTTCTTCCTGAAGTCCCTCCAGTTCTATCCGAATCTCTTGCCACAACCATTGAACTTCTCGCAGACAGCACTGAACAAGACCACAGAGCTCCTGGCCAAGTATCAGCAGCAGTGTCAGCTCTATCAAAATAGCCTGGACGAGGAGGATTGTTTCGGATCGAAGCGTTTGAGAACGGGCAGTGTGCCGGGAGCTGGGAGCTTAACGAACTCATCAACCACGCAACAAAAGGATGTCAAGCGCCTGGACAAGATTGTGGAGAATCTAAGAACAGGCAACAACAACAAGTCCCCAATGGAATGTGGTGCGCCCAATTCGATTGTGGCAACCTCACCGGTGACACTCGCACCACAAACCATGTCACACTTCTCACCCCAGCTGCCTGTGGTGAAGTCCTCGCCCAGCTACAGCAATCCATTAAGTGGCGGCCACTTGTACAGCAGTGCCAAGTTGCCTACTTACAGTGCCGCTGCCACGCCCACAACGGCACAGCAGGCCTCACATCACCAAGCCGCCCATCTCGCCAGTCCGCCCTACATAACGCCTGAGGATCATGTCAAGCTGCAACAGCACATTGAGCAGTATGCAGCATGCCAGCGGGAAGCAGCTGCAGCAGTCGCCGCGGGACAACTAATCAGCGCCAAATCGGAGCCAAATTTGTTAACGCTCAGCTCCGAGAAGCTGCCAACGCCCAGCAAACCGCCTTCAAACTCCAAGTTATACGCCACATGCTTCATATGCCACAAGCAGCTGAGCAATCAATACAACTTACGTGTCCACCTCGAAACCCATCAGAATGTGCGGTGAGCCTACACAGAAACTTATCGAATACATATTCAAATGTTTAAACTCACCTCAATTCGTGTTTACAGCTATGCTTGCAATGTATGCTCGCATGTCTCTCGGAGCAAGGATGCATTGCGCAAGCATGTCAGCTATCGTCATCCTGGTGCGCCGTCTCCCTGCGAGAACGAGGCTCGACGCAAACGCATCACAAAGCTAGCGACGCAATCGAGCTCAGCAACAGCAACAGCACCAACGGCAACAGCAACTAGTGGCGATGTTGCAGCCAGCGAGGCAACTGCATCGGGCTGTGGTTCTGGCTCTGGCTCTGGCTCGGGCTCATGCGCTGTTGGGTTAGCAAATAATCCGTACCTGTTTCTGCCCAATCAGTTTCAGCTGGCTGCCGCTGCGGCTGCTGTTGCCGTTGCCGAGTCGAATACAGCACCAGGCATGGACTTGGGGCACGAGGTGCCTGTCACCTTGAAGAGTGCAACGCCAGTGAGCAGAAATGGAGAGGCGGGCAGCGAGACATCAACCACATCAGCTATATAAGACACACGATCACAAACACCTCACACAAACGAACACAAATATGCTCTCACTTAAATTTACCCATTTACCCACCGCGTACCGACCCAACGTCTTAGACCCGGCTGTGATAACTAGCGCAATTCGTCGTTTTTGTTTTTGTTTTCGATTTAATTTTCACTTGTTAATTTTAGCGCCATTTGTTAGCGAAAGTTTTGCTTACACTTATCGGTTGGGCGCTTCGATAAGTCGCGAAAGGTGGCAGCACTGACACCAAACAGTTTTAGAAGCACTGAGGGCGCTCAAACTATGCTGTATGATCACAAACTGTAACTGCGAGGCTTTCAAAAAATACCTTTTACAAAAAACCAAAAGAAACGCACACACACACACACACGTATACTCTTACACACACGCCTACACATTCTAATAAATTAAGAGCAATTTTTATAAATATTATAATTATACACCAAAAAACACACGCACACACATGCACACAAAAAGACAAGGTTACAAAAGACCTACAAAACACTAAGATCAAAATAAATATTAAGCCACAAAATTAATCATTTCTTTTATGCAAAAACTATTTTATTTCATTTCAAAATACAATTATTTACGTACGCAGGCGCACTTTATACATATGTAGTATTGGTTTAAAACTGTAGTTCAGTTGTTATAAGTATCAAAATAGGTTTTTGAAACACATTCAAGCATAATGAAGATGATTTGGCGGCAATCTCTCAAAGAATACACATTGGTATTAAATATTAAAACATAATGCAAAACAGAATAGCTTTATCTATGATATGATTAGCAAAAAACACATTTGAGCTTAAACTTAAGGGACATAAAATGAGTGCGTTGTATAAATATCTAAATGTATAATAAACTGTTGCACTTAAATGAAATGAAGCTAATGCCGCAGCGAACAACAGCAGCTTGGCAATTATATGGGGTTTAATCGGATCTGACTCCTAACTTTCCTCTCTCTGAATAAGTATAAAAATATGCGCTGACTGCGCTGTGTTTTCTTCGTTGTTTCCTATTTCCTTTTGGCATGCATTCCTTTTTAAATAGTTTCCACATGCCAGACTTTGGTATTGCAATCCTGACCAGTGGAGATCACAGTATTATTGTCCAGCCAGACGAGGCGCGTAATTTGCGATTGTGGATGCGCATCTAAGCGTGGAAAATGGGTTGCTTAATAAATGCAAAGAGTGATAGAGTTATCTTTAACATACTTTTAATGATGGTGTGCTTGGCTGGATTGGTCACAGACCAAATGATTATGGTAGTGTCGAGGGAACCGCTAGCGACCAGCAGCGAATTGGGTGACCAGGCAACAGTGTTGACGCGTGCATTATGGAAGCCCCATTCCTTGTTGTGAGCCGGCTGAAAATTAAAACAAAATTTCATAAGATAAGCTAGACATTATGGTGAAACGTATGATAATTTACTCACCTTGTATTCCTCCACCGAGTAGAGCACCACCTTGCGATGAGCATCGCAGGCAACCAAATACTTTTGATCCGGTGAATAGGCGACATCGGTGACAGCGCCCAAGTGATCCAGTTCGATTTTCAAGTCCATAGTGTTACCATTAAATGAATAGATATGCAGCTTCTGATCATCACCACCAACAGCCACATCCAATGTGTCCGCATTGGCGGCAATGGAGCTGGCCTCGTATTTAATGGGCAAGGAGAATATCTTCTTCTGATCCTGCACCAATGTGAGCTCCTTAATGCAGGCCAAAGCAATGATATTCTCTTTCCGCAAGATAGCTAGACCGCGTGGCTGACAGTTAAGCTTGACCACATAATCCGTATAGCAATTGCCCTCAACACTGAACTGCCGGAGACTGTCATCAATGCCGCACGTGTAGACAAAGTCCTCCCAGGCAGCAATGCCATTGATCTGATTTCCATGACCAGTTCCAGTGATGCGATCGTTGACACCGCTGCCTGAATTCCAGTTGGTAACAATGCCGTCGTGGCTGCCCGTATAAATAGTGCTGCGATCATCGCTCAAGCCCAGGACAGTGATTGGCTTATTGTGGCCCTTGACTACCCTCAATGGCTTGCTGGGATCGTCCACATTCAAATAGGTAATGACGCCGGATAGGGAGACGGTTAACAAATGCTCTCCTTGCCATATACACGACACCTGCTGATCATCCACAGTGGTGCCCATGACAAACTCACTGATCAGCTCACGTGTATCAACTTGCCAGAGACGGCATGTCTTGTCGCCCGAGCAGGTTAAGAGCTGAGTGCCATCTGGCTTCCATGCGACCGCATAGACGCCACCCTTGTGCGCTGGCGAACCAAATTCACCAATCAAGTCTGAGCTGACGCCATCATACAGGAACACTTTGCCATCAAAGCCTGCCGAGGCAAAGAACTTGCCATCAGGCGAATACCGCACAGCCTGAACGAACCTTGAGTGCTCCTGCTTTGTCATCTTGAACTTGAACGGTGGTCCTTCAAAGACGCCAATCGTATTGTCTTCGCTGCCTGCAATTCCATTAGCATTAGTTACTATTCAAGTACATATAGTAGATAGTTTCACTTACCAGTCACAATGCGGAAAGGTCTGGCTGGCCTAAAGTCTGCCGAGTTAATTGGCTTCGATTGGCCACTAATTTCGCCCACGGATGTACCCGTTTCGGTCATGAAGACATGACCAAAACGTTCGCGTCCCTCGCCGACAGCCACCATGCGTTGATTGTCCGCTGACCAGCTAATGTCCTTGATAGGTCCTGCAATCGGTTGGAACTCATTCTTAAGCAAATGCTCCTTGTTTACCGTGTCCCAAATGCGAATCTTGCCGGACGCATCTGTGTAAAGGGAGAAAAAACCATTAATAAGTTTTCAAAATATTGATTTGGATTTTTTAACATTAAACCATATACACAAAATAGTTATGTATCTGATTTATGAGCTAACGATTAAACTTAAGGAACCTTTTTACCGCTAGACATAGATTAAGCTGCGGTGTTATTAATAAAAGATAATATGAACATTGAAAAAAAACCATATAACATCTAACCCAATATACAACCCTATTTGGCAGCAACTTTACTTTTGCTGCTGGTCAAGAAAATTAAAAATAAAGTGCTATCTTTTTTCATTTTTGATTGGGTTTTAAATTTCACTTTGCAGGCCGATAAGAATCGCCAGACATATGTTAATTGTGGGCTCTTGGACAGCTGACGTGAGTCATGGCCATGATTATTGTGGTGTTTGTTCTTGCTAAGGCTTCTTGTCTTTACAGCTGAGTGCTTTGGCAAACTTACCGCCGGATGCAATGTAGAAGCCGCTAGGCGAGTACTTGGCAACATTCACTGCACACGAGTGTTCCGTGTAGACGTCGGCAATTGCTGGATTCTGGGCAGGCGACGACGTTAATCGGAGTGTGACGTCGCAAATCAAGAAAAAAAGAAGCGCACAAACGAAAAGTATTTCAACAAATTAATAATATTTACAAGCAAATTTTGTTTTGGACACAACATTATAATTATATTGCGTGGGCGAAAGAAAAGTTCTGTGTGTGTGTGTTGCCGGCTGCTATATTATATACATATGTACATATTCACACACATAAGATATGTGCGGTAAATAAATATAGAACAGCAAACACGCACACACATAGAACACTCTCGTTGTCGAGTGGAAAATAACGTTTGAGAACTGCAGCTGCTGTGCGATGTCCAAAAATAAAACCATATATTCGCCTATTTTTTGGAGCAAACAGCTCATATTTTGTTTTTACAGCTTATATATATATATATGACATTTTGTTCCTCACCTCGATATTGCGAATTATCACCGAATTGCCATTGGTATAGAGAAAGTTCTTGCCCTTAGGATCAGAGCCCAAGACAATAGGTTGGCCCCGTTGAGTGCGCGGCAGCGTTGCATACACATTTTCTGCAATAATCGTATAACAAATTCACAATCACAAATTCATAACTCAAAGCTAGATATCAACAGCTGTGGGGAGGGAGGCGGGCAGAAAAAAGACTAAGAAACAGGGTGCGGCCGGCGGCATTTTTGCCGGTTTAATTTGCTTTCGCCGGGTCAAGGGAATCCCCTCACCGCACTATATACTGTTTATCTGATTTTGCCAACGACTGCGCTGCCTCAACTCAAGAATGCCATTTATGGGCATATCAAAAACGTTTCCGCTGTTTTTACCGTTTTTGGTTGACTCATAATTTTTTTTTATTCGCGGCGTCGCTGTCGTTGTTTTAGTGCTTTTATGGTAATTCTAGATGCGAATCAAAACTCACTGTTTTCGTAGGCTGGTTGCTGTGGTTGCGCCATTATTATTTTTCAAGTGGCGTATGTGTTACAATTGTCTTTGTTTAAATAAGAATTTATTCAATTTAGCGTAAAAACACCCGCACTTGCACTGTACGCGAGCAGGGATGGCGTGTAAATTAGTTGTTATTCTCTTTAGCAGTGACCAAAGCTTAACATTGAGCGGCAATGCTATTAACATAGCACTGCTATCTTATCATCAAATACCTGTTGTTATTCATTTGTATGATTGAGTAAATAGTTGATGTATTTGTTGTTGGTGGAATTCTATTCATAGATTTGAGCTTAACAGCTTAAGACTGGCTAAACATTTAAGTCATTGTACACAATAAAAACAAATCAAACAGACGCACGCTAATATTAAGGTTACCATATTTCGCTGCTAACTACAGACAGCAGCGCCAACTGTTCTTGGTATTTTAAGACGGCTTTTTATGTATTTTCGCAGCTATAGCATACGTTCACACTGATCGCAGCAATAACAAATAAACACTACAAATGTTGCAACGCGTACAGCCAAGAGTGGAAAATCCACGATATGGTCAACTAATCATTGGTCCACCTGGCTCTGGCAAGACTACATACTGCAATGAAGCATACAAATTCTACCGGGAACTGGGCCGACAAGTAGGCGTCGTCAATCTGGACCCTGGCAATGACAACATGTTATACGAGCCGGTAATAAACGTAATGGAGCTAATAACCGTAGAGGATTGCATGGAGCATCTGCAACTGGGACCTAATGGAGCGCTAATGCATTGTGCCGAGTATCTGGAGCAGAATTTTGAGAATTGGCTACTGCCGGCGTTGCGCAAGCTAAGCGCCACGCACAATTACTTCCTCTTTGATTGTCCTGGTCAGGTGGAGCTATACACCCATCACAATGCTATGGCACAAGTGTTTGAGCGCTTGGAGCGGGAACGCTATAACTTAGTAACCGTGAATCTCATCGATTCGCACTACTGCTCGGAGCCGCCAAAGTTCATAGCCACGCTACTGATGGCTCTCAACACAATGATGCGGATGAGTTTGCCCCATGTAAATGTGCTCTCCAAGGCGGATCTTTTGCGCAAGCACGAGACAAAGCTGCACTTCAACGTCGACTACTACACGGATGTGCTGGATCTAAAGTATTTGCTGGAGAAACTCGACGATGATCCCACAATGCGCAAATATAAGAAGCTTAACGAAGCCATTTGCTCTATGGTTGAGGATTATGCGCTAGTATCGTTCAAACTTTTGGATGCCTTTAGTACGGACAGCATGCTTCGGCTACGGAATCACATCGATAAGGCCAATGGCTATGTGTACAAAGCTGGCGAAGAGCAGACTGTCAACTCTTTGCTGGCCTGCGCTGTGGGAGCTGAAACAGAAGCAAAGCGTCAGCAGCAAGACATAGAACCTTATATGAAGCAGCCATAGCAGGCGTCATAATCTATATAATATGTATAAATATACATTTTAGTTGTATAAATCTTTTATTTTTGGCAAATTGTTTATCAGCATCCCGTTGCTGAAAACCACAAATTTTTCGCAATGTTTGCAGTTTCCTGTGATAAATGATTGTTTCCATATCCAAATGCGCTGTAAATCATGTACATTAGTTTTAGCAAACATTTTAAAGAAATAAGATAATACACAATTTATTTTTACTTTATAAAAGAAAGTATTCAAATATCGGCGCGCAGCTGTAACAATCAGTCATATTGATAGGCAGCACTGGCGTGATTGCTATCGCCACAAATCTATATCGATTAATTGAAAAGCAATTGACACTACTTGCCGTTACAATAAACCCAAAAGCCGCTCAATTCAAGTTCATTGAAAGCATAACACGCAAACAGTATCTAGTTCATTCATTATTTACTTACAATGTGATAAACCAAATGGCGACGTAAGCTATAGCACTCTCATTCTTTATGTAACATTGAGATATTAAAAACCTTGAAATATTTGTTAGGTCAGTTACACAATATCAGTGCGAACGACAAACTGAATTATCGCTATAAATGTTGCTAACTTGAACTTTAAGTATTAGATTCAGCCTCAACTTGGCACAATTAAAAAGTCGATAAGACGAGAAATCAGTGAATTTGAATGCGAACTACGTAGAATTCAGAACATTCAACGTTGACTCTGGGCTTCTCGAGTACTGAGATTAGGCATTAACAAAATGGCGACTGGCATTATTTTGAGGCCTATAAAAGGCGCTTGGCGACCCACAGCGACATTAGTTGCGTTCGCGCGGTTGCCTCGACATTTGGATTATAGTTGTGATAATGTTTTAAAGTGAAAAAATATAGTGTATTGTGCAGTGATCAGTTGTGAAGAGGCTGCGAAGGATCCGCAGGATTCAGGACACTTAACGGATTACCAGTGCTAATTTAATTTATTTATGAAGCTGCTGTATTGAGGCAAAAAGGATTATTTGCCAGCCAGTAGTATGGCAAATAAATATTTATACTTTTTAGCATGGCTGCTTATTACTCTCAGTCATGTGTGTGCCGAAGAAGGCGATATTGTGATGTCAGATGATGATGATCAAAGTATTGAGTGAGTGCAAGGATGCAAAGCCATCCTTAAGAAAAACTATTGATTTGTGATAAAGTAAAACTAAATTGTTTTTGAAACAAACTAAAAGTTCCAAACAAGGACAAACTAATTCTAAACGTTAGTCCCTAAATGCCAACATTTTAATAAAAAGGATATCTAATGTTTTTCAAAAGTGACTTCATAATTGAAAATCTTACAACACAAGGACTTCAAATCGAAAAAAGAGAAGAAAAGAAGACTGATTGAATAATATAAATGTGAAACTAAAACTGTACTCCCCAATTTCATACGGTTTCCGTTTCCGGTTAAAAATGATAACTTCACACAGTTAGGAGCTCTAAACTAAATTTATTATTATTTTAAACGTTATCTAATTCAATGCTACATCGCAAAATGTTCTCCACTTTATAGTCCCCTCGTTCAGGCCGTACCGGAAGTGGATGATAAGGAACGCGACGAGCGCCATTTAAAATTTGGGAAACCACCACCCCCTGTGAGGTACGGATGAAACTGTAACAAATTGTTTATTACGGAATATAATTATATTTCATTTTTGTATATCCTTTAGTGCACGTTACAGCTATAGTTATAATGAAGGCGCCCATCAAGGTCCTATGGGCGGCATTAAGACATCAGGGTGAGAATATAAATCAAATAATTTGTAGTACATATTATAAATGCCTTATCATTAATTTAGCATGAATATGATACACAATGCTTTGGGTCTATTTGGCATTAATAAAGGGTAAATAACTTTTAATATAGAAATTCGTGCAACATACCTCATCAAAGTATTTTCCCAGTGTCAAAGGAAACTTTTACGGCAATGATGTGCAGCAGTTGAGAGCCTATGGTAAGTGCTCCTCACTGACCCTGCCACAAAACGTGATGTCCCAATGCGATGGCAGTGGTCGCTGTCAGGTTTACTGCCCAGATGGGTATACCTTCTCGCAGGACACCACAAAGCTGGATCTGTTTTGTAGCAACGATGGCTGGATCATACGCAACTCGGAGTTTACCCGAGTGCCTCCCTGTCAGGCCGCTTGTTTGCCACCGTGCGAGAATAATGGCATCTGTCTAGCAGCTGGCGTTTGTCAGTGCCCCGAGAACTACTCGGGTCCACTGTGTCAGCACAAGAAGTCTGTGTGTGCATCCAAGCCACCAGTGCCCAAGAATTCTAGGGTGTCCTGCAAGAACAAGTACGTTTGTGGATTAGAAGGTATTCAGGAATATAATGACGAATTTTGTACAATTTTTCAGCGTATGCCATGCCCAATGCATGCGTAACTTCCAGTTTCCCGACGGCAGCGAGATTACCAACATTGAGTGCCGCAATGGTCAATGGGTGCACTCCAAAACTGGTCTGAGCAAGGTGCCCGATTGCGGACGTAAGTCAAAGCCATAACAATTGTAATCGTTTAGTTAACCCATCTTCCATAGCAACCTGTTCACCGGCATGCCAGAATGGCGGACAATGCATCAGCTTTAATATTTGTCAGTGTCCAAAAATGAATCGCGGTGCCTTTTGTCAACACAGTGAGTAGTCTATACGGTCCTCAGATAAATCTTGTATGTACATATAAATTATGTGCTTAGGCATTTCAAGTTGTAATGTGACGAATACACAGTTTAATGGCAACTACAAGTGTGTCTATGATACGAAGGAGGCACGTTGCACATTAAGCTGTCCGGATGTGCCTGGCATTAAGGTACTTGGACGCTTGGATATTGAGTACAAATGCCGATATGAGCAGGGTGTTTACCTGCCAGCACCAATTCCAAAATGCATCTTGCGTAAGTACCATGCCTTGGATAACTTTTCATTCTTCTTTAACAAGTTGGATTCCACTTAAAGCACAAGGTTATAACATCAAATCTGGCAGTGTAAACGTTACACATACACATCAACCAGGACACATCTATCATAAAGCCTTCAGTGGTGAAATAACATCGGAGATAAGAAGCCAACGCGAGATTTTGTTAGCATTGTTGGCCAAGTACAAGGATTTGGAGCATAGAAGCGTAAGTTAACGCTTAAGACGAACGGCCTTCGATGTTAATAGCTTCTTTACAGGAATGGTGGTCATCGGAGGAGACAACAACGACTTTGGGCAGCTACTCCCTCTATATGAGCAGCGATGTGGATGTTGTCATTGATAAATCACCAAGACCGGCGATGTGCACCACTTGGGGTGGCATTAATATGAAAACATTTGACGGTTTGGTATTCAAGTAAGTTCTCGATAACTTCAGCTAATGAGTACATCTCGATTGTTACAGCAGGATCGATTGTTATTGCTTTACTTTTTACTGATTTGCAGAGCACCCTTGTCCTGTTCACATACATTGACCACTGATAAGGACACTGGAACGTTCGATGTCACACTCAAAGCTTGTCCTTATGGCTCTGGCTATGGCTGTGCGCACACTCTTAAGATTCAATGGCAGTCGGTGCTTTATACTTTGGAGAATTTGAGTAAGTAGAATAAGCAAAAGCGAGATGCATATAAGTAAAGAAATATATTCACTTATTAGATGGGACAATGCGTCTGTCCACGCCCACCAAACAGTTGCCCATACCTGTTCAAGTGATGGGCATGAAGGTGATGCCAGTGGCACAACATGTACAAATTGATCTGGAATCAATTGGTCTCAAGCTGGATTGGGATCATCATCAGTATGTGGCCGTGCATGCCGGACCTGCTATGTGGGGCAAAGTGGGTGGCATGTGTGGCACACTGGATGGTGATTACAGCAACGACTTGATGTCCAGAACAGGAAAGAAGCTGCAAACAGTAAAGGCCTTTGCCGATGCATGGCGTGTGGATGATAGCAGTGAAATGTGCCGTGTTGAGAACAGCGCTGAAATGGAATTTGGCATGGAATCCTGTGAGCAGAGCAGACTTCAAAAAGCTGTCAGTGTCTGTGAACGTCTGCTGGCCAACGAGAAACTGAGCGACTGCATCAAACCCTTCAACTATGATGCCCTCATCCGCACCTGCATTGCCGACTACTGCAACTGCCCGAATCGAGATAATCCCGAGAGTTGTAATTGTGATGCCATCGCTATGCTGGCCAAGGAGTGCATGTTCAAGGGCATTCAATTGCAACATGGCTGGCGAAATCTGGAAGTATGCCGTAAGTAACTAAAGGATTCTTTTATTTATAAAGGTCATTAGGTTTTAGCTCTAATCTACCTTAAATTCGTGTTGTTGTTCTCTAACAGCCATAAGCTGCGGCTTTGGACGCGTCTATCGTGCCTGTGGGCCGGATGTGGAGCCAACATGTGATTCCGAATTGACGTCCGCTACACCGACAAAAGGCAAATGCAATGAGGGCTGTTTCTGCCCCGAAGGTACTGTTCAATACAAGGATGCGTGCATTCCACGAGAGCTGTGTCCATGCACACTGCGTGGACGGGAGTTCAAGCCGGAGGCGACAGTGAAGAAGAATTGCAATACGTGCACATGCAAGAACGGACAATGGAAATGCACGGATGATAAGTGTGGTGCACGCTGTGGTGCCATTGGCGATCCTCATTACCAGACGTTCGATGGCAAACGCTATGACTTTATGGGCAAGTGTTCCTACTATCTGCTCAAGACGGAGAATATGTCGGTGGAGGCGGAGAATGTTGCCTGCTCTGGCGCAGTTTCGGAGGCATTGAGCTATGCCGCCCCGGACGATCCCTCATGCACCAAGAGTGTAACCATTAGGTTCTCGATGCGTGATGGAACAGCGACCACAATTAAACTGGATCAGGGTTTGACAACTGTCATCAATGACAAACCGATTGCCAAGTTGCCTAAGATGTTGGGTGCTGGTGAGGTTTTAATACGACGTGTCAGCTCCACATTCCTGACTGTTGAATTTGCGGGTGGAATACGCATCTGGTGGGATGGTGTCTCCCGGGTCTACGTTGACGCTCCAGCCAGTTGGCGTGGGCAGACACAAGGATTGTGCGGCACTTTCAATTCAAATACGCAGGACGACTTCCTCACACCGGAGGGAGATGTTGAGACAGCTATTGAAGCGTTTGCGGACAAGTGGCGTACCAAGGACACCTGTCAGTTCCAGGCGGAAACACATCAAGGTCCACATCCCTGCACCCTAAGTCCCGAAAAGAAGGCGCTGGCTGAGAAACATTGCGATTGGATATTGCAGGACGTTTTCCAAGAGTGTCACTTTATGGTAGAACCGGAACAGTACTATGAGGATTGCCTGTATGATACGTGCGCCTGCAAGGATGATCTTGAAAAGTGCTTCTGTCCAATACTCTCCGCATATGGCACCGAGTGCATGCGACAGGGCGTTAAAACAGGCTGGCGTATGTCGGTCAAGGAGTGCGGTAAGTAGCAATCAAATATCCTGTCTAAAGGCATAAGTACAATGCTTGATTTCCCCTTAGCTGTCAAGTGTCCCATGGGTCAGGTCTACGATGAATGCGGTGATGGTTGTGCTTTGACGTGCGATGACTTGCCCGGCAAGAATAGCTGCACTCGGGAGTGCGTTGAGGGCTGTCGTTGTCCACATGGCGAATACATCAATGAGGAGGGTGTTTGTGTGCCCAAGCACAAATGTCACTGCAACTTTGATGGCATGATCTTCCGACCGGGCTATAAGGAGGTGAGACCTGGTGGCAAGTTCCTTGATCTATGCACCTGCACTGATGGCGTCTGGGATTGTCAGGATGCTGATCCTGGCGATGATGTTAAATATCCACCTTCATCCGAGCTGCGTTCCAAGTGCTCCAAACAACCCTTTGCGGAGTTCACAAAATGTGCACCCAAGGAGCCAAAGACATGCAAGAATATGGACAAGTATGTGGCCGAGACAGAGGATTGTCTACCAGGTTGTGTATGCATGGAGGGATACGTTTTTGACACCTCCCGTCAGGCATGTGTGCTGCCCACAAACTGCTCGTGTCATCATGCTGGCAAGAGCTACGATGACGGCGAGAAGATCAAGGAGGATTGCAATTCATGCGTTTGCCAGTCGGGCAACTGGAAATGCTCCGAGAATGGTTGTGAATCGACTTGCAGCGTGTGGGGTGATTCACATTTCACCACCTACGATGGCCATGACTTTGACTTTCAGGGCGCTTGCGACTATGTGCTTTCTAAGGGTGTATTCGACAATGGCGATGGTTTCACTATAACCATTCAGAATGTACTGTGCGGCACGATGGGTGTGACTTGTTCCAAGTCGCTGGAGATTGCTTTGAGTGGTCGTGTGCAGGAGTCGTTGGTGCTGAGCTCTGACTCTACTTACAGTGTTGATCCCAATAAGTCAGCTATTAAAAGTAAGTAACGTTTTTTCCAGAGAAGTATTGACTTGGTATTGTTTTCGATACTTTCAGTTGGTACTTTTGTTAAATGCGTAGTATCAATATATCTTTTAAACACTGCTTTTATCCAACTAGAACTCCGGGATAGCGTCAATTCCAAGGGCCATAATGCCTTCCACATATACAAAGCCGGTGTTTATGTCGTTGTCGAAGTTATCCCCCTCAAGTTGCAAGTCAAATGGGATGAAGGCACTCGAGTTTATGTCAAACTGGGCAATGAGTGGCGCAACAAGGTAAGCGGCTTGTGTGGCAACTACAATGGCAATGGATTGGATGACATGCAAACACCATCGCTGGGCTTGGAGACGAGTGCTATGTTGTTCGGTCATGCGTGGAAACTGCAGCCACATTGTGCCGCACCCGTGGCACCCATCGATGCCTGTCGCCAGCATCCAGAGCGTGAGACATGGGCTCAACTGAAATGTGGCGCCCTAAAGTCGGACCTCTTTGCGCCCTGTCATGCCGAGGTGCCACTGGAGCGTTACCTCAAGCGTTGCATCTTTGATACCTGTGCCTGCGATCAGGGCGGCGATTGTGAATGCTTGTGTACGGCTGTGGCCGCCTATGCGGATGCATGTACCCAGAAGGGCATCAATATACGGTGGAGATCCCAACATTTCTGTCGTAAGTGAACTGTGTCTTTTAAGTTTGTAAGAAGAATCCTTAATACAAGCTAAAATTAATTTTAATTAAAATATTTCCCTTGTAATACTTTTATAACACAATTAATGTATTTCACAGCCATGCAGTGTGATCCTCACTGTTCGGACTACAAATCCTGCACGCCTGCTTGTGCCGTGGAGACCTGTGACAATTTCCTGGATCAGGGTATTACGGAGAGAATGTGCAACCGGGAGAACTGCATTGAGGGCTGTCACATTAAACCCTGCGAGGATGGTTTCATTTACTTAAATGACACCTATCGTGACTGTGTGCCCAAGGCTGAATGCAAACCCATTTGCATGGTTAAGGATGGCAAAACCTATTACGAAGGCGATATTACGTTCCAAGATGACTGTGCTACCTGTCGCTGTTCGAAACGTAAGGAGATCTGCAGTGGCGTCAAGTGTGATGCACCTGTTACGATTTCAACGCCGCCAACCTATGTTCAAGGGACTACAGAGACACCGCTAGCCACACAGAATCAAACGAAATGTGTGCGTGGTTGGACACGTTGGAACGACAATGATGCGGATGGATCAGAAAAGGCGGTGCGCCTAAACGATGAAGAAAAACTTCCACGCTATGATCGCATGGAAAGTATCTATGGCACCTGCCTCAAGCAGTTCATGACCAAGGTGGAGTGTCGTGTTAAAGAGAGCCATGAACCACCGGAGCAAATGGATGAGAACGTGGCATGTAGCTTGGCCGAGGGACTGCGTTGCATTGGCAAGTGTCATGACTACGAATTGCGCGTCTTCTGCCAATGCGAAGCTGAGCCGGAAATAACGACAATCAAACCCATCGAGAAGCCCCAAATTGGTGTCAGCTGTGATGTTGGAGTTGTTGAGTACAAAGAGTTCCCAGGTGATTGTCATAAGTTCCTGCATTGCCAGCCCGCGGGCGTGCATGGCGGCTGGATCTATGTGGAGAAGACGTGTGGAGAGTACATGATGTTCAATCCCACCATGTTCATTTGCGACCACATTGCCATTGTGCAGCAATTGATTCCGAGCTGTGACAAGCGAAAGCCCGAACCAGAGTTGGAGCCCGTTAAACTGTGCGCTGAGGACAAAGTGTGGTCGGAATGTGCTAATCAGTGTGAGAACACATGTCACTACTATGGCAGCATTTTGCGGAAACGTGGGCTCTGCTTGAAGGGTGAACACTGCAAGCCCGGTTGTGTTGACAAACTGCGTCCGGATTGCCCGAAGATGGGCAAGTACTGGCGAGATGTAGATACCTGTGTGCATGCAGATGAATGCCCCTGCATGGACAAGGCGGAGCAGTATGTCCAGCCCCACCACCCAGTTGTGGGTGAGCTAGAAATATGCCAGTGCATAGATAATGCATTCACTTGTGTGGTCAACAAACCGGAACCAACACCAGAGGTGGAGAATTGTAAGTACTCATTAGAGAAGGATTTTGTTTGTCTTAATTTATTAATCCACCTTTATTTCTTGCAGCATCATTTGAGCCAATAGTACCTATTATTCCAATAACCCTCACACCCCCACTGCATTGTGCACCCGAACGGTAAGCTGGTCACACTTCAACTTCCAGATCAACCCACTCAAATTATTGTGTTTTCACAGTTTCATTCCCATGATTGAAAATGGACCAGACTCATTGCCCGATAGCATTTTCAATGCCAGCTCCAAACTGGCACCGGATCATGCTCCATCCAAGGCGCGTTTGTTTAAGAAACCATCAACTAGCAGTGGCAGCTGGTCTCCACAGATTAATGATCAAATGCAGTACCTAGAACTAAACTTTGGACATCCAGAGCCCATCTATGGCGTCATCATGGCCGGCAGTCCTGAATTCAATAACTATGTGACACTATTTAAGGTATTTAATATTTGTCCAAACATATATTTCAAATGTAATAAACAATTCATTGTTTATTTCAGATTCTGCACAGTCACGATGGCATTGCCTATAACTATCTAGTTGATGAGACGGATAAGCCGCAAATGTTTAATGGCCCGTTGGACTCGCGTGAACCGGTTCAAACCCTATTCAAAATACCCATTGAGGCCAGCTCATTAAGAATTTATCCACTCAAGTGGCATGGATCGATTGCTATGCGTGTGGAGCTGTTGATTTGTGGTGATACACCACTTGTCACACACCCAATCACATTGCCCACCAGCACTGAGCATCCTCCATACCATTTGGAGCTGGAATGCATCGATGAAATGGGCGTGGATAAGGGGGAGATGCATGAGCAGCAGTTGCAGGCAAGCAGTTTATGGCAGCTGTCACAACAAGCCAGGAAGCCACTTCTGCTTGATCTACTTAAGCTATCAACACCTCAGGCCTGGCGTCCCCTGGCCAATACACCCAATGAGTTCATTGAATTTGATTTCCTCGAGCCGCGCAATGTTTCCGGCTTTATAACCAAGGGCGGCTCAGATGGTTGGGTAACGGGCTACAAGGTTATGTTCTCAAAGCGAAAACCTACCTGGAACACCGTACTGGCCCCCAATGGCAAGCCACGTATATTTAAGGCAAACGTTGACGAGCATACGCCACGTACGCATCACTTCAAGACACCAATTCTCACTCAGTATCTGAAACTCGTGCCAGCCAAGTGGGAACGCAATATCAACATGCGAATTGAGCCATTGGGCTGCTTTAAGCCATATCGTAAGTAGTGTGTTGATTTAAAACAGCAAATGAATTTGTTTATGCTTGTCTCAGATATTTGCTTTAGCTAAAACCTCTTACAAACTTAATTCACAGCTATTGTAAAAGAGGAAATTCATGAGGAGAAGCATGAGCCGACTAAGTGCAATGTATGTGATGGCATTGCCAGTCCCAGCTCCGATAGCAAATGCCAGTGTAGTGATCAGCTCTACTGGGATGGCAACAATTGTGTGCAACGCAATCTGTGTCCCTGTGTGGAGAACTATGTCAGCTATCCGATTGGCAGCAAGTTTGAGAATGCTGCTTGTGAGGAATGCGTCTGTGTGCTGGGTGGACGCAATAATTGTAAGCCCAAGAAGTGTGCTCCCTGCGATGATAAACATCTGCGTCCGGTTATAACCAGCGATTGCTTCTGCAAGTGCGAACCGTGCCCCAAACATCAACGTGTGTGCCCCTCCAGTGGGGATTGTATACCGGAGGTGCTCTGGTGCAATGGTGTACGGGATTGTGCAGATGATGAGGATGACAGCTGTCACGATTCGTTTACTGTGCAGCCGGATTTTAAGCGCGAAAAGAATGAGAGTAAGTTAAAGACATACACAAAATATATGTATATAAATATATACCTGCATTATCTATTTATAGCTACTGTCATCACCTGTCCCTCGCCCGTTTGTCCACCTCAAATGAAACTCAAAATAATCCAGAAGAAGGCACGTAAGATGTCCAAAATCTTTACGTTGCACAAACAAATATCGATTGTGGATGATGGCGTTAGCATAACCAAAACAAAATTCGTTTCATCCAACGAGCAAATTCTGGCCATGCCCAGCAGCGAGTTGAACTACCAAGAGGAGGAGGAGTGCAGTGAATTCACCTGTGTGCCCATACCAACCAAGGAAGTGAACAAAAATGAAACCATCACTTGTGTGGAGCCCAAGTGTCCAGAGAAATACGATGTCGAACTGGACATGAGCACGGCCAAGGCGGGAGACTGCCTTAAATACACTTGCGTGCTGCGACCCAATAAGGATGATGTGTGTGAAATAAGTGGAAAGAGTTTTACTACCTTTGATGGAACTACGTTCAAGTACAGTCCCTGCAGTCACATTCTAGCCAGAGATATAAACAATGGCAGTTGGATTATATCGGGTAGAGTTTAATCAATATTATATCTAGATTGCATTATCTTATAATATTTTCTGTTGCAGTTCATCAGCAGTGCACGGATGAGACACGTAAGGTTTGCCGCAAGGTTGTCACCATCAAGGATCTGCAGGCAGGCAATGAGTTAGTTTTACTCCCCCAGCTAAAGGTCAAATTCAATGGCTTTGAGTTTACTGTGGAGCAGCTTATCAGCTCGCCCATTTGCAAGGCTTCGTTTGTAGTTTCCAAGCCGGGCAAGACTTTGTTAGCTGTCTCTACCAAATATGGCTTCTGGGTGCAATTGGATGATATTGGCATCCTTAAGGTCGGCATCTCGTCCAAGTTTATACGAACTGTGGATGGTTTGTGTGGCTACTACAATGGCATTCCACGGGATGACAAGCGTACCCCTGACGGTCAAGTTTTAGCCAATACAGAGAAGTTCGGCAATAGCTGGTATGACAAACGTGTGCCTTTGGATCAGTGCGGAGATCAGAAGTGTACCAGGCAATTGCAGGCAAAGGCTTTGCAACTATGTAATATCATCAAGTAGGTATTCGCCTTAGCTATCTGTATCTTATCTATTCATAATTCTTCTTCGTTATTCCTTAGTCATCCCACATTCGCTAAATGCCACAAAGCTGTCAACTATAAACAATTTTCAAATAATTACTGCTTGGAAGCCGCCTGTGATTGTCTGCAGGCGAATAATGGAGATGCCTCCGCTTGCAAGTGCAACATCTTGGAGAGTTTTGTAAAGAAATGTTTGAGTGTGAATCCGCTGGCACAGCTGACAACTTGGCGAGCAGTGCATCAGTGTGAGATTAGCTGTCCGGCGCCCTTAGTGCACACGGACTGTTATAAACGACGCTGTGAACCGTCCTGTGATAATCTGCATGGCGATGATTGTCCCCAGTTGCCGGATATGTGTTTCCCGGGCTGCTATTGTCCCGAGGGCACTGTGCGCAAGGGAACTAACTGCGTGCCCATTGCCGAGTGCAAGGATTGTTTGTGCCGGTCATGGGGCGGTTCCAATTACATGACCTACGATCGCAAGAGTTTCAGCTTCAATGGAAACTGCACATATCTGTTGTCAAGGGATGTGGTACTGCCTGGCGTGCATACGTTCC
Organism: Scaptomyza reducta; assembly: GCA_035044485.1. Taxonomy (NCBI): domain Eukaryota; kingdom Metazoa; phylum Arthropoda; class Insecta; order Diptera; family Drosophilidae; genus Scaptomyza; species Scaptomyza reducta. The sequence goes on from JAWNNV010000606.1 coordinate 1,176,540, forward strand.
AGGTGTATGTCAGCATGGACGACTGCAAGAAACTGGGTCAGGTCAATGCCAACGACGGCAGCAGTTGCGCCAAGTCCCTGCACATACTCAACGGAGATCATGTTATTCATGTGCAACGAGTGCCAAAAAAGCCCAAAGCATTGCAGGCTCTTGTCGATGGATTCGAGGTGAAGCAGATGCCCTACAAGGACAGCTGGATGACGTTGCGTCAGGTGGTGGACAAGGAACTGGTTCTAACACTGCCCGAATCGCATGTGGAGCTGATTGCCTCTTTCGAGGATTTGAGCTTTACACTCGGTGTGCCCAGCATCAAGTATGGCAGCAAAATGGAGGGTCTCTGTGGTGATTGCAATGAGGATGCCAGCAATGATTTGCAACCAAATCGCGCAAAGAAGAACAAACCCGGCATGGATGTCATACAGAGCTGGCAGGCAGATGAACCAAAGTTGGGACTGACCGATGCTCAGGAGTGCTTAAGTGAGGATGTGGCCAAGGAAGATTGCATACCACTACCCCCAGAGAAGGATCCCTGTCTGCAGTTCTACAATGAGGAGTTGTTTGGTCAGTGTCAAGAGGTGGTGGACCCCATTGCCTATGTCTCAGCGTGCCAGCAGGATATCTGTAAGCCGGGTAACAACCAGCAGGGCGTCTGCACATCCCTGGCAGCCTATGCCAAGGAGTGCAACAAAAAGGGCATCTGCACCAACTGGCGACGACCAACACTCTGTCCGTATGACTGTCCCAGTGATATGGTCTACCAGCCTTGCGGCTGTGCCAAGAACTGTGACACCATCAACGCCATGTCCGACTTTGATGCAGTCAATGTGAAGACCCAAGCGGTCTTCCGCACCGTCAACAGCGACGATATGTGCCCTAGCTCGGATCGTTTTGAGGGCTGCTTCTGTCCTGCCGGTCAGGTCATGGATGCTGGCAAATGCGTACCAGAAATTGCCTGCAGCAAATGCGATGATGGACTCCATTTGCCGGGTGATAAATGGCAGAAGGATAAGTGCACCGATTGCCAATGCGATGACAAGGGAAAGAGCTCGTGTGTCGTTAAGAAATGCCAAGTGGAGGAGAATATCTGTGCCGAGGGCTACAAGCCACAAACTATAGTCAGCAAGGAGGAGTGCTGTCCACGCTATCGTTGTGTGCCAGAGCCCAAGGACTCGCAAAAGCTGTGCCTGGCACCTATGATGCCTATCTGTGGACCTGGTCAGTTTAAGAAGCAAAAGAATGATATCAACGACTGTCCCCAGTACATATGCGGTAAGTATTAAACAACTATGTAACTGGACTAGATTGTACAAACTAAATGATTTGAAATTGTACACAGAATGCAAACCTAAAGAGGATTGTGATCCATTGTTGCCGCCACGTCAGCTCCTACCTGGTGAAGAGCTTGTCAAGATCGAGGAGGGCTGTTGTCCCACACAAAAGATTGTCTGCAAGCAGGATCAATGTCCGCCAGCGCCAAATAGTTGCCAGCAACGTTTCTATGAGGTCACTACCCTCAAGGCAGAGGGAGCCTGTTGTCCCACACACAAGTGCGGTAAGCAGACGTGTATAGCTATAACAATTGATCTTTATAAAACACTCTTTCCACAGAGCCACCCAAAGAATTGTGCATTGTGCAGTACGAAGTGGAGGAAACTAGCAGCTTCACGAAGCCAATTGGCGAGAAATGGCTGCATTCCAAGGATGTCTGCAAGCAGGAACAGTGTTCATATGGCCCCAATGGCAACGCGCAGGTTGTCAGCACCCTGGAGCAATGTGATACGAACTGCCCGCCTGGCTTTAGTTACCAGAAGCTGGACCAGAACAAATGTTGCGGCGAGTGTGTGCAGACGGCCTGTCAGTTCGAACAGAAACTGTATGAGGCAAATGCAGTGTGGACTTCAGCGGACAATTGTACACACTATGTCTGCCTGAAGAAGGATAATCTACTGATAGTCAGCTCCTCGATTGAGGTCTGTCCGGATGTCAGTCACTGTGCAGAGCATTTGCTTTATGTAGAAGGATGTTGCAAACGCTGCAAGCTTGAGCCAGTTGTCGAGAATCTCTGTAAGTGTAAAGGATATAGAAGAAGTTCCGTTCGTCTAATAGGAATACCCTTATATTCAATACAGTTACCTGTTTGCCCGTTTCGCTCGCCGAGTCAAGAACAAAGGAAATACTGAAGTTCACTACGCCTGATCATGGTGTTTGTGTTAATGCTGAGCCCATTAAGGGCTTTACGGATTGTGAGGGCGCATGCAGTTCGGGTTCCAAGTATAACTCTCTCACCGATGTGCATGAGAAGTTCTGCACCTGTTGCAGCATCAAATCCTATCGAACGATCTTTGTGAAAATGATCTGCGCAGATGGCTTAGCATTCAATCAGCTCGTAAGTTTCATATTTGGTTTAATGTTGTATTTTCTTGATTTAAATGTTACGCATTACATTTCACAGCATGAGGTTCCCTCAAATTGTGGCTGCATGCCTTGCTCTGAGTTCACCAATAGTCTGATTGATGTGCGATTGGGTTCAGAAGAGAAGCAAGTGCAAATGCCACTGCTGCAATTGCTCGGTCAACAGGGCTATTAAGCTGTTGTGCTTTACTAGATTTTAATTTAAAGTAGCCTTAACCTTAATACCAAATAAAAGATTATTAAAAAATTGCTCAATAAGCAGGAAATTCATTAAAATGTTTCATCAGAATGAAGAGCGAGTTAGTTTTCCATCGTCGTTCATTTGTGAATCGTTTTCACACAAATCTACGGCTAATAAAAAAGCAGGGTAAGTAGCTACTATTTTAATGCACATTTTCAACGAACTCTGTTTAGTTTTAAGTCTATTTATAACAGAGCATATATATTTGTCCATGGCACGCAACAGGGCTCCGAAAGTGGAGGATGCAGCCATTAAAAAGAAAATGTTGTTGCACCTCCTCATAATGCAGTCGACATTGCCGAGTTGAGCTATTTATGTAAACTTTGCGGCATTCAGACTCTTAATTTGCATATGCATTTCAATAATTAATTGTTATTATTGTTGTCTGGCGCTTTTTGTTCGTTCCTCACATGTCCAATAACAACAAACACTCATACAAACCAACGGCAGCCAAGGCTATAAAATACGTAAGCAAATACGTAAGCAAGAGTGTACGCAAGCGTTCGTAATAACAAAGACGTTGACTTTTCTGTGGCGGACATTAATTTATTTACTACTGCGCTTGGCAAATGACAGCACTGTGTCGCCCCCTCTCGACCCCTTTCCAAGGGTAGAGTCCCCTTTAGAAAAACTCAAGCAATGCGCGCTCTGCACTTTTGCACATTCATTGCATTTTATTTATTGTATGATTCAACAATTTACGTAAGTTAGCGACGCGAATATGAAATTATCCTTTTGTGCGGCTTTTGTTGTTGCCTGCCTTTCATCCTTGCCAAGGAAGTTGACAATAAGAACACGTACACACGCCATTATGACAGGCTCAAACTAGTTTGTTATTAATGCCAAAGTACCTGCCTAAGTTATATTGCCGGCCCCTTGGCAAGTTGCCATGCATATTAAATGTGACCTAAAGTTAGGTAATCCAGTGTTACACAATATTAAAGAACGAACCTAGAAGCCTATTTCAAATTTGTCAATTGGAGCTCAAAAACATTTAGCAAGTTAACGGGCAGGAAGTCATTGCATTCGCTTTTATGAATGTACATTAAAAAGGTGTTGGAGCGCAAAAAGTTGGAGAGGAAATAGTCAATTAGATAGCTGAGTTTAGCCCCCAAACAAACACTTGCACACCAAATTGGCCTAGTATATGTGTACAAAATTGCCGTTGATAGTGCATATGTAAAGTTAATGGAGCATATAAGCTACATGCTCATTTATGGTTGTTTCCTTTACAAGTTCACAAGTACAAAAGGGAATAACAGAATCAAACATATCAAGCTACACAGTCTTTTGGATTTATCAGGCTACGATATACGATAGTTGATGCCAGTTTAGTAAGGATAAAGATCACTTGCATGGAAAGAGTATCATTCGAGAGTCATGCCATTTTAGTATGGATAAAGATCACTTGCACGGAAAGAGTATCATGCGAGTGTCACACTACGAATCTAAAAATCATAATTTCTGCAAATTGTAGCCTTCGTATACGTACAAAAGTAATCTCACTCAGGAAATGAACAGTCAATTGGCGAACGAACACACACATAAGAGGGAATATTATAATATAGTATAGAACATACGTACAGAAAACACTGCCAAGGATTTGCCAAATCGATATGCAATTTTCCTAAATGTTGCACTTATGGGTAGCAAGTATACACACAAACAAACACAAATACATATAAACAAATAGTATACGGCCGCTTAAAAATCTAAAATGCAAAAATCGTTTATTTGCTCAAGAGCCGTTAAAATGTACAAACAGCAGCAGCTCGGTCAGTGGAGTAGTAGGAGAGGAGGGTAGGGGTATTCGATAGGCCGCTGCAAAAGTCAAACATGGGCATTTGTTGCAGGTTTCAATTTCAGTTGATTGCATTCAGAGAGAAAGAGTAGCAACTAACTCGCTACCTTCAATGCCATCGAGGAAGAAATTGTTGTAGATACTATTTGGACGTGCAGTCGAGCGCAAAAAAGGAGCACACAGACCGAGAGACGGACACATTCGACGACAGACACAGAGGTCCGACACAGACCCTCTCTCTATATTTTTAGTCTGTGAGGCCTGTGCATAGAGACATATGTAGAACTCACACACAGCGTAGAGACATACAAAAATTATAAGGATATACGCTACGTGCAGTAAAGGACTTGCAGGAGCGGCACTCACACTCACACTCACACTCACACACATACACGGAGAGTCTTGGCTTACAAACCCTACAAAAAGGAAGAAACACGTTCGATTTAATACAAATGCGCTTAGGTGTAGGCAAAGTGGGGTGGAGGAGGCGACTGCTGCAGCTGGGTGGGATTTATGCCAAGCGATGTTTTAAGTCTTCGTCGCAGCAACAGCTGCTGATGCTTCTACTTCTACTTCCACTTCCGACTGCCTGCCACAGCTGCACGCTTACGAATGCGCTCCATAAAGTCATTGCATTTGCCTGGTTAGCAATTTGTAATAATATTATAATATTCCTTGTTGCTTTCCTTCCATTTGTACCTAATGTGTGTTCAAATAAATATGTTTCGCATGACATGTGCAAAAATAAATAAAATTATGATTTTTCACAATTTTACCTATGATCGAAAGGAATATCTAAACTAGTTGAACAAAATTGCAACAAATCTCATTGTACATATCTTGTTCTGAGTTATGATCGAAAAATAAACAAATATTATTCATTTTGTGGTCTCTAAGGCCTTTGCCATTCTTTCAAGGGTCACACATTAGTTCCTTAACTCAATTTTGTCTTTTGCATATTTGCTTGTGTCGTTGTTCTGTGGCTAGTCTATAAATTTGAATTTTGCATTCCACAAACTCAATTACAAGTTCAGTCCTAAATGGCTTGATAAGCAAAAACTCATTGCATAGTTGAACAACGCCCACCTTTTTTAGTACCCAAGCTAAAATTGCAAGGCATCTGAACAATGCGAACTCAAATAGTGAATGCTGTTGCTCCGTTTGCTATTTTTGAACTTAAGAATCTCACACACACGAAATATGGTGTGTGGTGTGGGTGTTTGTGTTTGTGAAGGGGGCGCATTAAGTTTGGCACGAAATTCAAAATACGTGGAAAATGCGTATGGGAAATGCAACAGCTGCATATTGTTTGATAAATAAATGTGAAAAATACATACAGACATACTATTTAGAAGGAGTATTCTCCTACACGTACATAGCAATCGCTTTTACTCAACGCAATGCTTTTTCGGCACAAGCTGTTGTCAGTGATATGTGTATGTACTATAGTATGTTTGTGTGTGTGTGTGTCGTATGTATATCGTTCTTATGTTCTTTACAGTTTAGTTTTCTCTCTTCTTGTATTTGACCCTTTAAAGTCGTTGATTCGTCTGATTAGAGTGAAAAGGATGTACAATTTATGGCAATAGTCTAGCGGGAGATAGTTTAAATAACAAACTCCCACGCTCTCACACATACGAACATAGATATGTACATGCAGAATGGCCACAAATTGTAACGACAGTGATAAATAAATGTTAACAAAGTGCAAATTGTTTAAATTTGCCACAGCAACAGCACCAACAACAACAATGTGAGCCAGAGTTTGTAACAAACGTGAAAGCACATTTACAACCACAATTACAATTGCATTATCACACACGGGTTTGAAAACACAAAATTAAAAATATTTTTTTTGAGAATAAATAGAAAATATTTATTTTATTTAATTTTTTATTTTTTTTATTTTATTTTTTTTGTATTTGTATTTTTGGTCATATCTCGAAAACTAACCGAGATATCAGCTAAAAACATCAAAATTTAATTCAAAATATTTTAAGCATTAAACTTATTTTTAACTTCTTACACAGTATCACATTTATACAGGGTATTCCCTCAGTCGAACTAACTCCCTTTCCACTACTGTTTGGCTCTAACTTGTTTTATTTTTTGTGGCAAAGTTTTGTTGGTTTGGAAAATGTTGCAGAAATATGAAATGAAATGAATTAGTCAGTGGTACAGGTTGACAAAAGTTTCTCGCTTTAGTTGTCTGATTTCTATAGCTAGCGGTACATTTATTGATATTCTTAGTTTTAACTTAACGATTATAATTGATTTCAAACGCCATCTATGTTGTCTTTTATGTTATGCTTATGTTAAACGTAAAAAATATATTTTTTTTTTTGGGTTTGAAAACACAAAATTAAAAATATTTTTTTTGAGAATAAATAGAAAATATTTATTTTATTTAATTTTTTATTTTTTTTATTTATTTTTTTTTTGTATTTGTATTTTTGGTCATATCTCGAAAACTAAGCGAGATATCAGCTAAAAACATCAAAATTTAATTCAAAATATTTTAAGCATTAAACTTATTTTTAACTTCTTACACAGTATCACATTTATACAGGGTATTCCCTCAGTCGAACTAACTCCCTTTCCACTACTGTTTGGCTCTAACTTGTTTTATTTTTTGTGGCAAAGTTTTGTTGGTTTGGAAAATGTTGCAGAAATATGAAATGAAATGAATTAGTCAGTGGTACAGGTGCAGCAATGCAGGCGGCACATCGGACATCTGTTCCAGTTCGCCATAGAAGTCAAAAACCTTGAGAGGATCATAGATCTGCTTCATTTGCTGCAACTCCTGCCACAGTGCCTCATAGATGGCATGTCTGAGTTCCGCGGTGCGTGCCTTACTGGCCAGCTGCAATACCAATCTGCCGCGCTCCCAATCTACATTGATCTCCGCCCGTATAACGGACTCCAGACTCAAAGGACTCACAGCTGTTGGTAATTCCACTTTATTTCCAGTTCGCACATCAATGTGAAAAACTACATCCACCGCTGGCGCAGAGGCATTCAGGATTGCCAAGAGATTGCTGTTATTGTTGTTGGTGTATAATCCAAGTCCATCCTTGAAAGGCAACGCCAAAAGGAGCAACAGATAAACGGCGGATAATGCCATTGTTACTGCTTCTGATACCACACAATCTTCGCCTTATATATCTCTCTTCGAGCGGTCTTTATTTGCAGTTCAAAGCAATATTTGCTTGGGCATTTCATTGTAATTTATTTGTTTGTAAATCCGCAATCTAAATTTGCAACTGTATATTATAAAACGGTAGCCCAATTTCAAAAGTCAATAAAGTGGCGTCATCTAGCGCTTGGGTGTTGTACCAGCCAGTCTCGATAGTCGTTGAACAAAGCTGTTGCAATAGATGGCGCTACATCCACAGTAATCGAAATTCAAATTGCGAACGTATGAGATTTTTTTATTTGGGCCAAATGGCAACGAAATTAACTTAGAATTAATATCACAAGGCTGGAACAAAACGCTTAAACTAATCGAAGCTATGTGAAATGCAAGATTGCAACTATGTTAAGTGTAACTAATGCTTACAATTTAGTCGAATTACGCGACTGTACCGATCGCCGCAAAATGCTGGAACGTAGTTCACCACGCGTAGAAGCCCTTAACGAGGCACCCGTTTGAGTGCCACGCACAAAGGCAGGCGAACGCACCTCCTCCACATCCTTACTGCACTTATTCACCTCATCCTCGTCGAGCTTTTTGGCTAGACAGGGGAAATCCCAAATACTCTGGCCACGTCCAAATTCTTCTCCATCCGAAAGCGTCTGTGGCAAATCATGATGCAGTGTCTCCGGCAGCAGCAGCGACAGCAAGCCACCAACAATGCCCAACAGGCCCAATATGATGAGCGGCAATGCCGGCGATATATTGGCCAGATAGACAACAAATGGCGCAATAATGCTTGCCACATAGCCCATAATGTGAATGAAGGCGACACCCTGGGCACGCACCACAGTCGGCAGGATCTCCGCCGCATACTGCAGTCCGATGTTGTAGCTAATGTTGACAAAGAAACGGCCCATGATGGCCAATGTGGCGGAGTAGACCCCAACTGGCACCACTGTGGCAAGCAGACTGAAGATGCCGCTGGCCACCATTGAGCCACAAGCCAGCCAACGGCGGCCAAACCGATCGAGTGTAAGCGTCAGCAGCGTATCCGCCGGCAGCTCCGTAAAACTGGCCACGGTGAACGTGAAGAAGATGTCCAGACCCAAAGAGCCCACATTACGCACATGGCCATCAAAGACCAACGAGATGGCCATCCAGATAACAATTAGGAGCAGCGTTGTGCGTCGTAGTCGTGGCGACTTGAACAGATCCAGCACAGAGTAGCTGGCGTTCTGTGCCTGCTCCTGATCCCTCAAACGACGACAGCTATCCCCGAACTGCTGATATGTCTGCTCCGACAGGTGGCGACCATTACGCTTCTCCAGCTTCCTGAGTATGCCAATGGCCTTGTCCACTTGTCCCTGCGAAACCAGCCAGCGTGCCGACTCTGGCACAATCAGCGGAGTGAGCACCACCAGCAGCAGGGGTGCCGAGGTGACAATTGTCAACAGTTTCCAGTCGGCAATGAAGTACGCCATCCAGGGCAACAGACAGGCGGCACCCGTAAAGAAGATCGCTATGGACATGTTGGCAACAAAGGTGCGATACTTGGGACCCACATACTCCAGCACTACAAGTGGACAGAACAAGACGAGAGTTAAGTTATTGCCAAGGTGAACTAAAAGAATCAAAACTTAACAAGAATTTTCAAGGTTAAGTTTTGAATTCTTGTTGTTCGTTTGAGAAATCCGACTTACCCAGTATGTACATCATGGTGAAGCAGTTGTCGAAGGCAAAGCCCAAGAAGAAACGCATTGTGGCAAATTGCCAAAAGTTGTTCGCAAATGCAGTTGCCACGCCCGCCACCAGGCCTATCAGATTGCAGCTGACCAGCGCTGGAACACGGCCAAAACGATCCGCCACCCAGCCAAAGAGCAGGCCACCAACGATAGCACCCAAGAAGAAGATGGACTGGGCATAGGTTGGCAATGTGGCATCATCGCAAACCCAATTCTGTTCGGTGGCAATCGTTGAGTAGGGTATCTCTGTGTAGTTATATGACCAACCATTGCGGCACTTGACCTTCGGCCATTTGGGGTCAGCCATGATTGTGCCCTGGGCAAGTACTTCCGTATAGTTGACATCGTACATATAGCAATTATTGTATTCTCCATTGACCATCGGTATCGATAGAGCCAATCTGAAAAACGAAGAAAACAAAGAATACAATTTTTTTGGTTAGTTTTCTCGCGTAATCAAAATTTTTGGAGTCATGAACCAATCAGGGTCAACAAAGCATTGTCAGCGTTCTCTGCCACACCTCACTGTACCCAGCCCCCCCTTCACCCCGTCGAAAGAGCATAGACAACATAATTATCTCTCTCATGATCTTGACAAAAATCTTGCGCTGTCTGAATCGTGTATTTAATGTGTGTACAATATGTCTAAAATTATAGCCATGCGAGATTGATTGCTGGCAGCGGAAGGAGTACGGAAGGGGGGGCTGAGAGGCGGCTAAGTTTTTAATACTAGCTCTAAAGTACTTGTTTAATTGCCAATTTTTATGACGTTGTACGAAATTGATTTATACCTGCCTTAACTTTAAACTTGACAGAGGTTGAGAGTTAAAAGCGAAAGAGAGATAATATATATATATACATATATGTATAATAACCAAGTTTGAGGCAAATGATATGCTTTAGGTCTAATGGAACTGTTTCGTGAGCTCAGGATCAACAAATCACTTAACACCTAATAATATATATGCAAATATCGCTTAATATCTTCACAACTTGATACGTTTTATGTAAATACAGTGAACGCTGACTAATTAGAATGTTACGATATTTGGGAGTGGTTTTTGTTGTTGTTGTTGTTGTAGTTGTTGCTAGTTTGAAAGGCTTTCATTATTCCATTCCAAAAGTAACAAATTGTTTATGGAAACGTTTTCGAAATCTTAAGTCGAAGAGAGAAGTACCTTTAAAACATGTATTCAATATTTTAAACGTAGTTTTTTTCTTAAATTCTCCCGACTTTTATTTTTTTGTTATACTTATCATAATAAAGATTGTAAAAAGTTTACAAAATACAACTTTAATGCTATTATTATTCAAATCATATTCATTATTCTTTTAATACCTTATAAGACTGTTAATAAATAAAGTTTCTTGCTTGCAAGTTGAACAATTTTAATTTTGATTCAAGAAACTGGTTTAAAAAGATCTATATCCAAGTTAACTTTAATCTTCAAGCAGCTTTTAATACTTGATATAAATCATCTTAACGTTAACTATGCTTGCAGAGTATTTAAGCTTTGTTTGAGTAAGCTTCGCTTCAATTTCTCTCTCTTTTTTGCAATTCGGAAAGTTTTTTTTTATTATTTATTTTTGGCTCGTGCTCGGCGTCGCCACACAACATTAGTTAGTTACTAGTTGCTTAGTTGCTTGCTTATAGCATTATTTATTTGTTGTTTTGAACTGTCTGTTATTAGTGTTGGTGTTGTTGTTGTTGCTACCACGATTATTTCACTTGTGCGTTGTTGTTGTTGCTTTGTTGCCGCTTTGGCTGCTGTCGCAACATGAGCAGCTAATTAAAAGCCCCTTGCCGCTGTGCACCCGACTTGGCTAAAACTGAGTGTCTGCTTATCTAACTGCCACTGCCACTGCCACTGTTTTCAAAATTTGCCTTCGCTTTGAGCTTCAATCGCTCTCTCTCTCTCTCTCTGCTTTCCCCTCCCTCCTAGAGATGCCCGTTTAGTAAGGTTCTTTGCCTTATTAAGCCCCCACCCCTAGTATGACTAAGTACCAATCATGGCACAAGGTTAATCGGGATTCTAAGCCACCGCAGCACACACTTGGACGAGTTAATGACTTTGGTCAGAGAACACTCGAATTTTGTTCGGTTTTTCATTTGGAGTTTAGTCTCGTTTTTGCGATTTGAATCGATAATCGCTTAACGTTTGGCCGCTCCACAAAACACGTTCTTACAATTTTATTTCATTTTAGCCTCTTAGAATAGTATAATACCATTGAAATCCATTTAGCAGCTGGATTCGATTCTTAACTCTGTCACGGTCCATTGGACACAAACCTGTTGATCTCAAGGCGTTTCCAAGCACAAATGATTTGAACTAATAAGTACTCGAACCAAATTAACTTTGTGAAAGTTTAGGCGGAACCACATTACTCGGGTTCGCAATAAAAACACATATTCGGATTTACTATTATTTCCGCTTTAAGAATCATAAAGTTAGCAATTGCAACTTTCACAACAATTCATTTGATGTGTGTAAAACATTTTAATTGCAATAATCATTAACGCATTAATCAATTACATGATTTACTTAACTTCATTTCATTTTTTAGCTCTTAAGCTGATTAAGAAATGTTAAATATTTCAAGCTTTTCTTAACTTTGTCTTCTGTTCTATGTAAATAATTTCAAGGTCACATTAAATACGATATATGTTAAGTTTACAATGATTTCCTCTATATTATCAGCTACGCCACATAACTTATCTCATTATCGCTATTATATATATAACACATTGATTAGCATCAAAATTACCATAAAACAGAAGCTTAAATCAGCATTCCAATTGATTGCAAAGTGGTGTGCTAAAGCAATTAAAACACCAGCTAGATAACAAGTTATATATATATATATATATATACAAGTTACATATGTCCAAACATACACACTATATATGTGCTATACTCTGGCTGCTTTAGTTTTGGCCACAGCTCTGACGTTAACTTGTTCAACTTTGAAATGTGCCTTGGCGGGAAAACCCGCAGCGTTTGCCCAATGAGTCAGCTTAATATTAAAAGTTGTGATATTTTAAGACTTGATTTAAGATTCTTTTTTCAGTGTAGAGTTTTCAGTTGAATTGTGATTAAAAATCTGAATTATTTGGATTTAAATGTTGTATAGAACTAGGTCAAGTCAATCTTAGAACAAGACAAGAGTGGTTCTCAATAAAATTATTATTGGCTAAGAATACTCAAATATGTCAATTGTTGAACGAAAATCGTTAATCTAAGATTTAAATGCAGTATTATTCTAGAGGTCAAATCATGACAAAATAAATAATGCCTTTCAAAATTGGATCACAAAAAGAATTGAAGAAGTTATGGAAGCTTGATAAAAGAAAACTTTTTTGAAAGCTCTAAAGCTTCCTCTTCGGAATTCGAATTAATTTCCACAAATACTGATGAAGAACTTTGAACTCCTTTGCAATATGCTCACCTGGCTTCCACATCCAGTGCATCCAGTTCTGGCACATTACACCAATGCTGTTCCGGAATGAGTGTGAGAAAGATTTGCGAGAAATAGACAAAAGCCACAAAGAACGCGAATGGGATCATGCAGAGAAAGAGGACCTTCTGATAGCGTCCAAATTCGCCGATCAATGGCAGAATGTCATCAAAATCGATGGTGGGCGTTGTGGGCGTGGCGACGACTTCTTGACCCTTCTTGGCAGCCACATCCAAATGGAGTTCCTTGTTGTTGCCACCACTGCGGCGACGTGGTAAATTATCAACATCAAAACCAACACCGCCACCGCCACCACCACCACCAACACCACCGCCCCCGCCACCCGGTCCGTGGGGCTGCTCTTCGTGATTATATGCTTCATTGACGAAGTATGCTTGCTTGGCCTGACCTTCCATTATTGCAACGATGACCTTGTGGTATCTATGTCACCTGTGCGAGCTTGTTCACTTGTAAGCTATGCAAGCTTGTTGAGAAATTCACTTTGGGCTGGTATAATCAAACAGCCAGACAGTAACAGACAAAAACAACCGTTCGGTACACTCGGCGCACGCGCGCGTTTCCGTTAATGTTCTTCAACTGAGCTGAGCACGCGCGCCGGATGGCGTTTTTATATCAGACCAAATGCCAGAGCCAAACGCTAAAGTCACAGCCGAAGCCGAAGTAACAAAACACAAAAATCCGTGCTCCGAGTTGTGTGTTGGATGTTTGTCAAAGCCGAAGCTTCGTTAGCGCTGCACTTGATTGTTGTTGTTGTTGTTAAGAACAACAGAAATTGGCAAAGCCGGCAGCGAAAGTTACAGCTAACAGCTGTTCGTTCGTTGTTTATCCCGCTCACAGACACACACCAGCTGGCTAACCGGTTCAGCTTCGATCTGGCACCTATAAGCGTTATGATCTTGATCAGCTCTTTCGCATCTTCTTGGTGGGGGTTTCGTTGTTGTTGTATTTTCATTGATTATTTTTAAGTTTGAAGCTTGAAATGATGAACGCTGCCCAGCTGTTTGGGTTGGGAGGCGCGTGAATACGCGTGACGCATGCTTGAACAATGGCCAAAAAAATATAAAAATTAACATTAAAGTCGAAACGTCATATTTATCGTGTCAATATGGGGAAATTAGGAAGCCCAAGTAAAAAATGAAGCCAGGTGGCAATAGTCGACCTGACTCAGAAGTCAAAAACCCCAAAAAACAATAAATGAGAATATATTTTTGCATACACGCCTTCAAGCTGAGAAGTGGGTTTGTTTGTTTAAAGCTATAGAGATCTTGCATAATTAGTTTGCGTATCTGAGAACATGTTTTGCAACGTTCTTATTACAAGTGCGAAAGTTGTTAGGCGCTTGGCTTTCAAATCTAGTTGAAGCTCGTTTCAGTTAGCGTTACGCATTTAATGTTTTAATTAGCGCTATTTGTGGCTAACTCAAGGACTCGAATGAGTTCATAGCACCCCGCACTTGAATCGATCAAATAGCTAAATAGCTAGAGATTGGAATTGAGATACAAATAGCAAATAAAGGCTAATTTGATTTGGTTTCGTGGCAGCTGTCACTTTGAAATATATATATTGATTTAAGGCATTTCATTTTTCAGAAAGTTCACAACACACACATATATTATTATTATTATATTATCTTGCAATTAAACCTTCTAATTATGGGTGTATATATGCCGACAGAGCTGACTTTTTGTCCAGGAAGAACTTACTAATTGGGAGAGTCGTAAAAAATCGGTGATATCCTTTTTTTTATCTTACAGCTCTTAACTTTTTATGGCTTAAGTACGTTTGCTTGATTTTAAAGATTCTCAATACTGTAACATACATTTTGCATTTAATCGTTGTGCTTTCAATACCGAAATCTTTATAAATAAAACAATTAATCGTTATTCCCTGCAATTATGCCAAACAGGTGATATTTTGTGTAACAAGAATTTAATTTGTGACTTTAATGACATGTTTTAAGCCTTTAAACAACTCTTTACATTTTATTGTCGATGTGTAATTGTGCTAAAAGATTTTATATAACTTAACTTTTACTTATTTTAAACAGTTTTTTTTTTAAATATATTCTTAGTCAATAAATTAATAAGTAATTGTAATGACATGTCTTTAAGATAATTGTGCTAAGGGAGTTTATATAAATTAACTTCAATTATTTTTTATAACTCTCTTCCAAGGTTTCTCTTCAAGAATTTTCAACTGTGCAACGAATTCTTAAGTATCTTTTCTTTACTACCTAACATTTTATAGGGCATACAAAAACCAACGTTTGCTTCTTATCTAATCGACAGCTATTTGTTTCTGCGTACTTAGATTAATTCAACCTTCAATAAAACAAATACATTTTATTGCATTAAAAGCTACTTCCGTTTTAATGCTTAGCTCTGTTATTGTTGCCTTTCGTTATAATTTTATTAGAGCTATGCTTGCTGGTGTGTGTGATAATAAAAGTTTTGTAATGAGTTAAACAGTTGCTTGAGCGTAAAAGTCATTTATTTAATTATGAATTTGCATTAAATAAATGAGTGCGTGTGTGTAAGGAAGTAAATGCATCTAAAAGTGTAAATGATTTTCATTAGCAATAATATCGTCACATTTACTGAGAAATTCCTCAAGTGCTTTACTAATTAAAAATATATCTTGGATTTATTTTTAAAACTTGGCCATGTTTACAGCTCTTATCTTTTTTAACCTACGATAAGCTCATACTATGTTTTAATCACAGTAAACTTTTTTTTCTTAATAATTTGCAATGGAATTTTAAGAGATTAGTCTTCTGTGGATCCTTCTGCCTTACAGTTACGATCAGTTGTGAAAACATTTATCCAGTTATTTAGCACAAAAAATTGTGTTTTTGAAGGGTCCAAACATGTCGCCAAACTACTTAGAGCCTATTGTAAAAAATACATATATATATTTAGCTTGAGTTATTTACTTATCACATGAGTAGAAATCCATTCACAGGTAATCGCCGGGCTTGACCCAAACGTCATATATGTGGCCAAGATTAAAGCGTACGCCGAGGAAAACCCCAACTGGGAACGTGGCAGCAAGGTCTCGATTTTAATCACCCCCAATTATTATCAATGATCAATGAGAATTGCGTATAGTTAGCTGCTATCAGTTTTTCAATCATAAATCTTTGTGTTTTTGTCTAGTGATAAGCGATAACCCAAGATATATGGCCTAAAGCGATTGGCTATTTGTCGTGGCTATAAAAGCCACGTCCAGTGGCCTACTAACTTTAGTTGGAATTCTAACAAAATGAAATTCGCTTGTGCAACGATCTTGCTCCTGGTGGCCCTTATCGGCGCCAATGCCGTCGACTGGCAGAACCTCAAGTCCCTGGAGATTGAGCCCAAGGTGCCAACGCTTCGTCGTAGCAGTTCACCCGGTGGTCGCATTACCAATGGCAATACCGCTGATCGTAATCAGTTCCCCTATCAGGCGGGTCTTCTGCTCTACATGGCTGAGGGTAGTGCCTGGTGCGGTGGTTCCCTGATCAGCGATCGGTATGTTCTCACAGCTGCTCACTGCACGGATGCCTTGAGCAAAGGTGTGGATGTGTACTTGGGTGCATTCGATCGTACCGACAAGAAGGAGGCTGGCCAACAGATCATCTTCGTGGAGACTAAGAATGTGATTGTCCACGAGAATTGGGAACCTACAACCCTGACCAATGACATTTCCTTGATCAAGTTGCCCGTTCCTATTACATGCAACAAATACATTCAGCCCGTCAACCTGCCAGTGAAGTCCAACCAGTATAACACCTATGCCGGTGAGACCGCTATCGCTTCCGGCTGGGGCAAGATTGCCGATTGTAAGTTTTCGTTTGCCAAGGACCTCTTAGGAATTTTGAAGTAGTGCAACGTATTTTCTTTTCTTGTAGCTGAGAAGGGAGCCACCGATATTCTGCAATGGATAAGTGTGCCAATCATGAAGAACTCGGGCTGCTCTCCGTGGTTCGTTGGTGCTGTGGCCGACACCAACATTTGCATCAAGACCACCGGCGGTATTTCCACCTGCAACGGTGACTCTGGCGGTCCTTTGGTTCTGGGTGATGGCAGCAACACTTTGATTGGCGCTACATCCTTTGGCATTGCTCTCGGCTGCGAGAAGGGCTGGCCAGGTGTATTCACCCGTGTCACCTCCTATCTGGACTGGATCGAGGAAAACTCCGGTGTGGTCAACAAAGGTTTCTAAATTATACTTTTTGCGATTGTCTTAAAAAAATAAATGTTTATTGAAAGCTACAAGAAATAAAAATCAAATTCGGACTTGGGTTTGGGTTTGGAATGCGTCCGCAGGCTAACAGCCTCGGACGTATTTTCCTCATTGGAGTGGGACAACGGGTGATGTACATCGAGTTCATCGGGCACATCATCCAGCACCGATTTGCGATTGTGGTACTTTTTTCCGTAGTTCTTAACGTACTGATCAAAGAAGATGGCCTCCGTGGTATCCTGATGCGAATGGACGCCCGTCTCGTCGCTAATCCAGTCCAGATACGAGGCGACCTTCGTAAACGCCGCCGGATAGCCCCGATCGCAGCCATAGATGCTACCAAACGAGGTGATGCCAACGAGCACCCGTTTCTTTGAATGGCGACGCTGCAACACCAACGGTCCACCCGAATCCCCATTGCACGTAGACCGGGCATTCCTACCACTCGTGCAGACGTTCGTGCCTCGAAAGGAGAGCGGAAAGTTGCGCTTACAGTTGCGATCATCAATGATCTGTAGTTGCACATAGCGCAGCACATTGCTTATCGCATGAACCCCGGTTGCATAACGACCCCAACCGGATGCAATTCCCAACTTGTTCTTGAAGTTGCGATATTCATAGTGTCGCTTTGGCAGCTGTATCGGGTGGATGCGCTCTGGAGGGGAAAGAACAAAGTTATAGATAGATGGATGTAGTTACTTAAACTGTGTTAACAAAGCATTTGACAGGAATCCTTAGGTTTCCTTAAAACTCACCGTTAAAGCTAACCGCATGTGGCAGTTTAACAATAGCAATGTCATCCTTCAGCCTCTTGGGATTCCAAGTGGGATAGATGTGAAAATTGCTGCTGGGCACCATCAGTCGCACCTGACCCGACTCCTTGGCGTTCTTGATCTCATTGGCGCCCAAAAAGACCAAGGCGCGTTTCGCCCTGCACAACGGGATTAAATCCAATCAATATTTATGTAAGTTAAAGATTAGGTTAGCCTACATATCCACACAATGGGCGGCAGTTAGCACATGCTGATCGGAGATTAGAGAACCGCCGCACCAGTACAGACCCTTGGGACGCTGCAGCAGCATGCCCACCTGGTAGGGGAAACAATGTGGATTGCCAACATCGCCGCCAAAGATGCGATCCATGGCCATAGCTCCTTCGGGCAGCATGCTGGCCAGCAGCGGCGTTGTCTCCAAATTCAATACCAACGGCTCTGGCTCGCTAGCAGCAGACGACTGACTGCTGACGTCTCTGCTGCTGTCGACGTCGCTGCTACTGATGCGACTGTCATCGTTTGTGGCGCTCATTTCCGCGTCCAGTTCGGCGGAGAGGGTGGTCGTGGATGGCTGGGACAAGGCCATGCCAAACGGGCCCGGATACATGGACACTAAATACATTGGCTTAACCTGTTGCCAGTCCACTGCCGCCGCGACGCCGCCAACATTGAGGAGCAGCGTCAGGCAGCCAACAACGCTGGCGAGCAGCAGCAGCCTTGGCGTTGTCAATGTGGCAATAATTGAAATACTCGGCGTTTGTAAAAACATTTGCGCGGATTTTCGTTATTGCTGGCTGCTCTCGCAGGCATTAAATTTCAAAATTTATACTTTAATTCACACGCACTCTGCACAATTTCTGCTTTAATTTCGTTTGTTCATTTATTTTTTTTCACGCGTTTTTCCTGTTTGTATTTTGAAAAGCCGTTACGTACGTCGACGTCCAACGGGGCGAGCGCGTAATTTTCGTTCACTTTCTTTGGTCTTTGATTTGGTCGGATGTCGGCCAGCCAGCGTCTAGTTTGCAACTGTGGCGGCGCGCGCATGTTGCAAGCATTTTTATAAACTCTCTTGCTACGATTTATTTGCTACAGCCATCAACCACATTAATTATTTCGTCTATTTTGCTGCATTAATTTGACGTCGCTGTCGCTGTCGACGTCGACGTCGGCATCGACAATTGCATTTGATTTTATTTACCGTTAGCCACGCTCTCTGAGCGCTCTTCAGCCACCCACACTACTCTCTCGCTCTTTGCTCTCGGTTACACATGCGCCTTGATGCTTTTTGTCACAGTTGTCAAATTATGATGCCCTTTGACGTCGCCGGTTGTGCTCTCTGTGTGTGTGTGTGTGTGTGTGCGTGAGCATATTTTCGGCTTTGTTTCTACTGCAGCGCTGCTGCTCCATTGCTGTTGTTGTTTTGCCATTTAAATTTTTGAAAAGCAAAGTGGTAACTCTAGTTACTTATCCCCTACTTGCTTTGGTGCTATTACATCACGCGTGTGCTTACTCTCTCTGTATAGGTGATTCGGTGCGGTCTGTGTAAGTTTGTGTGTGTAATGTAATGCGCAGCATGCGGCAAAATGCTTTCATTGAGAAAAAATTGTGTGCAGTTGTTGCTTCTGTTACTTTGCTTACTGTTGTTGTCGGCTTAGCTAAGTGAAACAAAAATATTACACGTTACATTTGTCTTTCGCATTGTTCGCTTCCCCCTTCTTTCCGCTACTTAGCTGCTTACATGCATATTATGAGCAGGCGACAGTGGGCAGAGTTTTGTTAATTTGTTTCCAATTTACACAATACAAGCCCGTAATTGGTATTCGAAGCTCAAGTTGTGTCTGGACCACTGTGCAGCAACTGGCAGTAGCATCTTCCACTCTCTTGTCGCTATTTGTTATTTTTGTTTGCCATCATATGCCAAGGTTATTGCCAGGGCACTTGGCAGTCATAAGCATATAGCAAATACACATATCATTGTTGTTGCATTTTGTTGCATGTGGTAAGCCGAAGAATTCTTAGTAGGAAATAAAATGCGCATCACTGTTAACTTGTTGCATGTATTTATAATTAATTTAATTTGCTGCATTACTTAAAGCTGGTGTTGAAAGTATTTCTGGCATTGTTTTTGTGTCCATTTAGGAAATGTGGCGGCGACGGCTCACTTTGCCTGCCTAGCCAAGCAAATAAATCAAATCGTCTTGCGATCGCGATCGCAATTGGTGATATGTTCGAATGTAATGAGGCTACAAAACACAAAAATAAAATAATCAGCGCCAAACCCCAACACTAGCACACCAAACAACAACAGCAACAAAAGTAACAGCGAGCGGCGTCGATTATGCAAATGTTTGCCTCCCCATCGTGTTGTTGTTCCAACTTTATGGCTGACGTTTGTTTATACTCTTATACAAGAAGTTAACAGATTTGTATAAGAGTTTGCCAAAATGAACTTGTTCTTTCAGAGAGTTAAGTATTCCTTCTATTCGTATTTGTTCTTGTTCTTGTTTGTGACTTGTATTAGTATATAATTTAAAACCTAGTAAGGGTATTTTCTATTCGATAAGGTTTTTAACAATATGATTTCCTTTCTTGCTTTGCTTTAAAGTTTCGTGCTGTGTGCGTCGATATGTTTCTTTTAATGCATAATCGGGAATTATGATTACCGAGTTTGCATGTTTGTTGTTATACATACATACATATATATATTTAATAATTAATAAGCACATACTTTTATTTTATTGCACTTGCTAATGCATTTGCCGTTATTCAATTTAGCACCAATAGCACTAATAGTAAGTAATATGGCTTTTGTTAACTTTTTCTTTCTTTCCTTTATGGCCATTGTGAATTTTGTTTTTGTTTTGTGTATTTATTAAGTTTTATTGTTTATTTATTTATTTATATTTATGTCGGGGCAGTGAAAATAGAAAATAGTACACATACGTGTTTCCTTGTTGCCAAAGATGGAAAGATGGATTACATTCAGAGTTTTGGTACAATTAAATTACTTAAAAGAGAGTGTAATGTTCATCAGAATTGAATTCTTACTTAGTTTAAGTTTACAGTTAACTACTACATTGATATTGTAAATACATAAATATATATTAAGTTCATTTTATTTAATGTGTGCGCACCAAAATGATTAAATTATTTCCACGCTCCACTCGACTTCCTTCCTAACATCTAAATACAAATAAAACTTATATAAGACTGTGTAATTGGTATCAGTACAACAACAAAAAGTGCATCCCCTTTCCCATCCCATCCAATCCAACGGGACATATTTATTTAAATGTATATTGTGTGTGTGTGTGTGTCTGGTCAAGTAAGCTTCACTTTTTGTTGCACAGTGTTCAGTTCAGTGTCCCCCACCCACCCAGCGTCCCTCCCACCTAATCAAATGCCACCGATTGCTGCGGCATCATTGCCAGCTGCATGTCATCTGTGAATGTAATGACAGCTGGTTTGGACGCAGCAGCTCGCGAAGATTCGGCCACACTGCTACCTGTATCCTCGTCCCCCTCGCACATGGCACTGTCCAGGCTCTTGTTGAGACGATCGTGAAACTCCAGCATTGAGATCTTTTTGAGTGCGAAGCGTTTGCCAAAGGTCTTCTTAACCTTCAAACGCCTTTTCTTACTCAAAGTCTTATTCTTATTTAAGCCATCGTTAAATGATATGGCGCGACGCAGTTTTCGCGATCCAAACTTGACGACGCGCACCTGGCTGCTGATGGCACACTCCTCGCTATCATCCTCCGCATCTGCGGCATTCTCGTCGCTTGGCTCCTCAAATATGGTCTCCAGATTGGCAGGCGTAAACTTTTTCATACGCTTGCTGGTGTACAACTTCTCGATGCTTTTTAGCATTTGTTCATTGGTCTTCAGCTCTTTGCGTTTCTTTTTGACTTCCGTACGTGAGATGGCGCTGCTCATGCGATTGAAGTTATCCTTGGAGACACGGGCGGGCATGCGGCGCCGGCAGACGCCACCGCGACGCCCAATACGATAGTTGTTGCTGTTGTGACTGTCGCTTTCATCGTTGTCCTCGCCGCGACTTTGCTGGGATTCTGTTCCATCTGAATGATGCGAGTCCGCGCTGTCTGAATCCAGCATATCGTCGGACATGGATGTGGATGTTGTTGCAGTCATTGGCTTTAGATTCCAAGTGAATTTACTTGCCGTAGAAATTGTTTGAACAGAGCTGGAAGAGATAATTGTGTTTGGTGGCTTGATTTTCTTCGTCTCGAATATTGGTGTCACTGACGTACCGATTCTGTGTCAAAGCTACCTCTTGTGGCTGAAAACTAATCGTTGCGAACTTGTGAACAATGTTTTCCATTATTCAATCTGTAACATTCTGTGCGTTTTTTAATGTTTTATTTATTTTTATCTGTATCTGCTTGATTTGTTTTTACTTTTTTCTGTATCAAGAGGAAGAATGCAGTGCCAAACAGAATGTTATTTAACATGATAGTGGTGGTTAACATTTGCGGTTCTGCTATTATTTGCAATGCAAGACAATGCAGCTGTGTGGAACTTTCGAATTTTCTTATTTTGTAAGGAAGTATAGAATATTTATGGCTTTGTTAAACACTTATGTAAAATTGAGCTTAATCATAAAAAGTAATAAGAAATTTGTACATATTTATTAAATCAACAGTTAAATTGAATTGACCAACCGTCCGACCTCTGTTAAAAACTATCGCTAGGTATCGTATAAATTGGCTCTCTTACACCGCTGTAAACGCAATTTAGAGTTACTTATGTTAAATATTGATTAGAGTCGCAGCCAGTGTTGAAAAAGCTATAAATCGTCAAACTATGGCGCAAATAATTTGAAATTTAAAAAATGTCGTTCTGTTTTGATTGTTGAGCACACGCGTTGAACTTTCTAGGGACTTTGAAATTCAGAAGAAGTCTATTATTATGATACGAAATTAAATATAAAGGCTGATTAAACTTTCATTCTTTTACTGGGTTTTTTCTCGTCAATCTTTTTATAGATACGTTATTAAATGGGTACTAATCAATAGATAGTCAATAAGTTGTTGAAAAATTAACTTATCTGAATACACTATACATATGCGTGATCTAAATAAACTTGCTGTGGATTTCATATAAAAGGTTCCTCTTCAATTCAATAAGTTCAACTTGATTGTTAGACATGAAAGTGTTCATTGTATTAGCTTTGGCGTTAGCCGCCGTCTCTGCGGAGATATTGGAACAGGAGCACCCCAAAGACCTTGGCAAGGTAACCAAGATCGATGGACGCATCACCAACGGCTATCCGGCTTACGAGGGCAAGGCTCCCTACACTGTTGGTCTGAGTTTCAATAATGCTTGGTGGTGCGGTGGTTCGATCATTGCTCACAATTGGGTCTTGACTGCTGCTCATTGTACCAATGGAGCTGGCTCCGTGACCATCTTCTATGGCGCCACCTGGCGCACCAACGCCGTGTACACCCACACTGTCGGCAGCGGAGAGTTTATTCAGAATTCCAACTGGCCCCACAACAATGGCAATGATATCGCTCTGATCCGCACCCCACACGTGGACTTCTGGCAAATGGTCAACAAGGTGGAGCTGCCTAGCTTCAATGATCGTTACAACATGTACGATGGCTGGTGGGCCGTTGCCTGCGGCTGGGGTGGCACTTATGACGGCTCCCCCCTTCCCGACTGGCTGCAGTGCGTCGATCTGCAGATCATCAGCAATGGACAGTGCTCTCGCACCTATGGCAGCCTTCCCGATGGCATTATCTGCGTTAACACACCCGACGGCAAGTCAACATGCGGCGGTGACTCTGGTGGCCCATTGGTGCTCCATGATAGCGGTCGTCTAGTTGGCGTCACCTCTTTCGGTAGCAGTGCTGGCTGCCAATCTGGCGCTCCAGCTGGCTTCACTCGTGTCACCCAACAGTTGGATTGGATCCGAGACAACTCTGGTGTCGCTTACTACTAAACGAAACTTTACATTTGAATAAAATTTGATGAATGCATAAACTCCATTTTCTTATATCAATATGTACGAGTGCAGTAAAACACTTCTAGGTATTATTTACTAACATTTGGCAAATAAGATAACATTCAACAGGTGTGAATTCGTCAATAAATATAAACATTCTACCTGTCTACATTCTACATGAGACATGCGAACCGCTTATCGGGTGTAGTATGCTATCAGTATGAATGGGTTGAGTGCGTAAAAATCAAGATTTGATGATTGTAAATCGGACATATGATATGATATTTGGGTTATAAAACGATTAGGTTGTAAACTCAAGTGAATTGAACTTAACAGTACGTAAATATTATTATTCAATTAGATAAAAAGGTAGGCAGTAGCCTCTTATTGTATATAGACCTTATCATAAACTTGCGTAAAGTTCCTTGCAAGTGGATTTTCCTAATTTATACAACTATTCAAATTGCTTGAGTTATTTAGTTTTGGCTGATTCTCCGCAGTTGCTGCAACCACAGCTAGGACTAGGAACACAAGCAGTTTCATTTTGACATGTTTACTCTGGAGACTTGCTAACTGTTTTCACTGTTTTGAGTGTAATCGCGGCTCATAAATTATGCCAAGTCCGGCTGATAAGTTTGTCTTTTAGTATGAATGGGTTACCAAACAAAAATATTGTTTTTGATAATGACGATGTTAGAAATTATAATACGCTTCTGATTTAAATTGTTAAAGCTTATGAACAACTTTATATAAGACAAAAAACTTTGAAAGATTTTATATATTTAGTGACTTTAAACACAAACATTGTACATAACTGGCTTTCTCTTAAAATTCTTTCTAATAGATATCTCAAACCGACAATCGAAGAAATAAATAAAATGCAAATAAAGTGTTATCTTATCAGCATTTAGGTGCGTTTAACAATCTGAGCAAATAAATTAAAGTGTTGTCAGTTGATTTAAATGAGTGCCATGAGCTACTTGCAAAACCTTTAATGATTATGAAAGCGGCAACAACCACTCCTGCGGCCACTTCTCATTCAGAAAGTCACGTATTTAAGTTATCGGTTATCAACCACTACTGTGCAAGCAAACTGCAAATGTATTTGAGTATATAAAAACTATTAAAGTTTATCATAGTAAAATCTTATCATTTGCGTATTGTAAACACTTTAAATCCACATATGGCCTATATGGTTTTATGTTGATTAAATGATACTGACCAAAAGGAAATTATAAATAGGAAAAAGGATATGCACTCAAACCTTAAAATATTGAGTTTTGTATAAAAATGTTTAAACAAACTTGAGTTACGTACTCATGTTGTTTCTACCATTAAACATGTAGCTAAACTGGTACGAAAACTATTCCTTAATAGTTTGTAAATTCATAAATTATAACTATTGAGTATCAGCTGACGTTGAGCATGATTGCTGAATCTAACTTGGAATATAACGTATCATCAGATGTACTTAACTTTAGCTTTAAAGCGTCTGCAATCAAATAAACTATTTTTAACCAAAAGATTTCGAGTGCTCTTTCGAAAGTATTGATAACGAAGAATATAATAAGTTGCTGTAATCATATTCAATCATCGTTTACTAATTTGTCAATCAATGTCCCGAATAACCTTTAAGTGGGAATATATTCTATCGCAGCGGAGTTCTTGGAACAGTGCATTCCAAGAATCTGCGCCAGTCTGCTAAAATCGAATGGTTATCTAGCCTACGAGGGTAAGGCATCCTACACAGTTGGATTGCGTTTCAATGGTGGTCTGACCCTCAAAGGCTGGATAGCTATGATTGGTGATGCGACTCTCAATTTTGTTGATCTTGGGTGGGTCCTTGGAATGGACGATCCCCTGAAACGATCTCCTCAAGCTAAAGCCAGTAATGCTTAGAACACTTTCGTATTGAAAATATAACTTCATATTAGCTCAATACCGAATCAATCTTTTACTCCTAAAGAATTGCAACTTGTTTGGGTCTAATCGTAAAGAGGAAAACCTCATAAATATTCCTCGAGCTTCATAAAACTCTCAAAGATAATTCAAATTTGCTGGTAACATAGTAATAATATATTCGGGTTCATTTTAATAAAAAGCTTTGTTTATCAATAAGTGATTTTTATTGTGGCATTTATTAGCAATTACTATACTAATACTATTTTCGTCTTGGGTTCGTCTACAGTTTAATCTAAAGGTATTCGAATTCCGAATTAATTTATATTTATTGCCTTCAATTTTCGAGTTTCTTCAGTTAGACTTTGATTTTGTTAAATGATATACATCATTATTATGTATATTACATTACACTTAAGCTGACAGTTCTAATAAATATTGCGACTAAAGCTAAATAATAGTATAAAATATTTATGTGATATTATTATATATGCTTATGTGATTTTGAGAAGATGATCATTATAATGTTTCATAGATTTTCGACATCCAAATCATAGCTCTTAGATTTTCCCCATTAGAAATTTGATTCAGTTCAACTGGAAACAGATTCCAACCGCCTTTTCCTGCTGACTTATCAATGAATTAATTCTGAAGCAATTAATAGATTTTTTAACACCGAGAATATTTATGAGCCTTGATACTAATTTTCGATAATGAGAGTCCCGTTGAAACTGGAGCGTATAAAAGTGCGTTCGAAATGCTTTCAACACCAAGAAGTGTTTGAAACATGAAACTGTTTGTAGCTTGTCTGGCTTTGGCCATTGCTGTCGCCTCGGCGGCTCCTAGCGAAACCATTATGCATCCCAAGGATCTGCCGGCAACCAGCCGCATTGACGGACGCATTACCAACGGTGTTAACACCTATGAAGGACAAGCACCCTGGACTGTGGGTCTGAGCATCAACGTTCCAGGAGGCACCACCTTCTGCGGTGGCTCCATCATTGCACACAACTGGGTCCTGACGGCAGAGCACTGTACTGGCAGTGCTGATTCTATCACTGTTCACTTTGGTGCCACCTGGAGGACCAATGCAGTGTTCAACCACTGGGTTTCCCGCAACGATATCATCAATCACCATGCGGCCGATATTTCGCTGATCCGCATACCCCATGTGGACTTCTGGCACCAAGTCAACAAGGTTGAGCTGCCCAGCTACAATGAGCGCTACAACGATTACAATGGCTGGTGGACGATGGCTTGCGGCTGGGGCAAAGTGCACGATAACAGCGGTCTGCCCGACTGGATGCAGTGCGTCGATCTTCAGGTCATGCACAACGACGAATGCCGTCAGACTTATGGCGCAGCAACTGTTGGCGACAACATCCTCTGTGTGAGGACACCCGAGGGCAAGTCAACATGCAGTGGCGACTCTGGTGGCCCACTGGTCGTCCACGACGGCAAGAAACTGATCGGTGTTACCAACTGGGTGTCTTCTGCCGGCTGCCAATCTGGCCATCCATCTGGCTTCCAGCGTGTCACCTATCACTTGGACTGGATTCGTGATCACACTGGCGTCGCTTACTATTAAGCTGAGCCGTTTTTGCCAAATCTAAAATAAACAATGACTATAAAAACTTTATTTATTTAATTGGTTTTTATGCCAAAAGTGGAAGCATACTTTTGGCCTTAGAGGTGCCGAGAAGTGTTTAAGTGTTTAAGCTTAGCATACTTTTTGGCTCCTAGCTTAATTAAGCAGGCAAGAAACATATGACAACTTTTGGGAGCAGTCCTCTCGTGTTTCAAGGTTTTTGTTCCTAAAACCATTTTTTTGAGTTTGGTTAAATGAAAAGTTAAACAAGTAAGAAGGCTCTAGTCGAGAAATTCCGAATAGACGATAGCCTGAACCCTATACTTTACGCGTACAGTCACTGCTTGCAAATATGTGTGTGTGTGCGCGTATAGTGCTCAGTTTCTTAAATTCAATGCTCCATATCTCTAATGTTTGTCAACCGATTTCAATAAAAAATTCACAATTTGTCATTATTTCGTCTAATGTTTCAAACTGCATCATAAAGATTTCTGAATTCAAGATTTTGTTGTTATCGATCACATGTGTACATCGGAAACGGAAAGTGTTATCGAAAATTTAAAACAAACTTGTACTGCCTTGGGATTAGGCAAGCTTATGTTCCAAATCTGGAGTCTCTAGCTCTTATAGTCTCTGAGATCGACGCGTTCATACATACGGACGTTTGGACAGACGGACATGGCTATATCGACTCGGCTGTTGATGGTGATCAAAAATATATATACTTTAGATGGCTCCTTCTGCCTGTTACACACTTTTGCACAAAACCATTATACCCTTTTTACCCATTTTCAGGGTATAAAAATATAAAAATTTTCCAAAGAAAAAGTTACAAAGTATTTTTCATGTGCTACTTTTCATTTATTTAGTAAGCGATGCCGGTGTAGGAACGGATCCAGTCCAAGTAGGAGGTAACACGAGTGAAGCCAGCTGGGTTTCCAGATTGGCAACCAGCGCTGGCAACGAAGGAGGTAACACCGACAAGTTGTTTATTGCTGTCGAGGACCAATGGGCCACCGGAATCACCCTGGCAGGTGGAGGATTGGTTGGGTGTGGCAATGCAGATGACAGTTTTGGCCGCAACTGTACTGCCATATGTTCTCTGGCAGGTCGCAACGGAAATAATATTGAAGATCTGGTATTGCAGAACGCTGGTCACACCGGCTGCATTATCGTAGGTCTTGCCCCAGCCGGAAGCGGTAGCCTGCTGGCCATCATAGGTGGAGTAGCTGCTGGCAATTGCTGGCAGAGCAACCTTGTTGATGTACGAGGTG
The DNA here is from genome assembly GCA_035044485.1 of Scaptomyza reducta. NCBI lineage: Eukaryota > Metazoa > Arthropoda > Insecta > Diptera > Drosophilidae > Scaptomyza > Scaptomyza reducta. The sequence continues at coordinate 1,205,074 of JAWNNV010000606.1, forward strand.
TAGACCACAAATGGAATCTGGATCAGCGAGATATCGTTGTTCAGGGTGTTGGCGTTGTAGCTGGCGTGTTGAATGAAGTTGGCGCTGCTCACGGTGAATGACACCTTAGCTCTGGTGCGATCCAGAGCACCCAAGTACAAGGTCACGGCGGAGGCGCTGAAGGAAAAAAACACCTTTGGATTAGTAATGCATAATGAGGATAACGTGCAGAAGTTGTTGCTTACCCGCTGGTGCAGTGAGCTGCGGTCAGGACCCAGTTGTTGCTGATCAGGGATGCACCGCACCACCAGCCACTGCTGCCGGACGAGAAGCTTGCTCCCACCTGGTAGGGGAACTGACCGTCATAGGCAGTCCTACCATTGGTAATGCGACCCCCAATAGTTGGCACTGCGGGCATGTCAACAGGATGCACGGGCACAACCTGGGGCGTAACGCCAGCAGAGACGGTGGCTACAGCCAGAGCACAGAGAACTACGAGCACTTTCATGTTGATCGTTTGTCGTCTAACGAATGATTGTCCACTCACCACCAACGCCATTTTATACGTTTTTGCCACTTCCTTATCGCCTTATCGGCTGAAAGCTTTTGCGATTATACTCTTTACTTCTAAGTAAAATAAGCACTAAAATTGGGTAATCAGGATTTAAGCACTTTATTGCTTGGTCGAAAACAACAAAATTGATAACTTTTGTTATCATTTGTTTTATAATTGTTGTGATTTTTTAATAAAACTCTGGAGATAAAGCAACGTAAGTCTTCAATTAATGGCTCTTCAATTTGAAGAGGTAAAAGCACACGCGTGACTTTTAACTGATTATACTCTGAACACATTGATAATGTCTAAAAAGGGTATAATGGTTTTGTGCAAAAGTATGTAACAGGCAGAAGGAAGCCTCTCCGACCCCATAAAGTATATATATTCTTGATCAGTATCAACAGCCGAGTCGATATAGCGATGTCCGTCTGATCACAGAGACTATAAGAGCTAGAGACTCCAGATTGAAAACATAAGCTGTCCTAACCCCTAGGCAGTACAAGTTTGTTTAAGATTTTCGATAACTTTTCCCGTTTCCGATATACACATGTGATCGATAACAATAAAACCTTGAATTTGTTAAACTTTGAGATGCAGTTTGAAACATTAGACTATTTAAATCGGTTGACAAACATCGGATATATGAAACATTGAAGTTAAGAAAGTATGCACTATACACACACACACACTCACATACACTTGCAAGCAGTGACTGTACGCGTAAGGTATAGGGTTCAGGGTATAGTCTTATATTGTTTACTATTAAGGTTTCCATTAGTCTCATAAACAGCGGACATCAGCTTAAAAGATATGCTATTGTTGTCATTGTATAAAAATAGAATTGTATATTATTTCTGACGCATATTGATATGGTCTATCAAATAATGTATATATATAATAATAATATTATTATAATTATAACAACTATCTAATCTTTAGCTGCAAAATATCAACAATCATTGTGCTTAAGAATTCCAAACGCTTATCAATAGTTTTAATTCAGAAATTTATAAACAAAATGACGTCTTAGAAAGTAAGTAATTAAATGGATTTTCCCTATCTCTTGAACTTTAGCTGCCTGCCTGTCGATATGATATGATGTTTTAAACGAAACAAAATCAAAATAACTGATTGCGTTAACCCACATAAAAAGCTTTGGTATTTCAAGTGTTAGGATTTGCCCAACAAGGGATTTACCCAGCGATTAGTCTACTCACAAACTTGAGACGCACATACCACATACGCAGTGTTGTACACAAAACAAAAATGTAGCAAAGCGCCTGGCTACTGGGCACTGGGAACTGGGCACTGGGCGCATGTTGAATCTGGAAAATTGAAATCAAATCGCTTTACGTGCTAAGCATGCAAACAAATCAACTAGTCGAAAAGCTTGAGCTTGAGGAGCTGCCAAGCTGTACATTAGTACATAAAACCAATTCATTGCTCTTAGCTTCGGGCTGCTGACACATGTAGTTGTTGTTAGAATACTATCTGTTTGGCTCATAAATGCTGAGCACACACAAACTGGACACAGTGGTAGTGGCAGTGTCCGTGAGTTGCCTTAATTCAAATAGTTTATGGCCATGTGACACACAGATGGGCTTAAACGCTGAACGGCTTTAAAAGCTGTTGTTTTGAATTATTTCATCATCATTGCTCACAATTTATTTTCAACATTTTTAACGCGCATTTCTTAAGCATCTGATTGCGCATTTTCTTTTTGTTTTTGCAACAAAAGAAACTAATTCCGTGTTGAAATATTTGCCTTCATTATGAGTGACTGGTTTAAGTACATTATACCAGCGCCAGGTCCATCAATTTGCAGAGCGTCACTTTAAATTGCCCGTTCGAGCACTTGTTATATTACGTATACGTAATGCGCTTACTACTTACACACTCACTCAGGCAGACGCGCGCACACACACACACACTCGCTTATTAGACGCATATCCTGCAGCTCTCTAACAAACATGTCCAGCTACGCAGCTCAAGTATACTCTTAGGTATATGTATATATATATGTGTGTGTGTGTGTGTCCTCTGGTAGCCAGCATTTCGCAAAGTGTCCCCAAGCCGAGGCTCCTTTGAAGACGACAAACAAGATTGCAGCAATAAAATTTCGACAAGTGAACAACAAATGATAAACGAAGCAGCAGCAGCAGCAGCATCACACGATAAAAAGGCAGAGAGATATACAAGGCGTACTCCAAAATGCTGTTGGCTGCCCCAAACACCAACAACAACAACAACAACACAAGCAACAATCTAATGTGAGCCGCATCGATTACGCTGCTGGACAATCCCAGGGATTGCTTTCTCTGTGTGTGTGTTTGGAGTTGTTCATTTCTTTTTTTTTTTGCTTTTTAGCTGCCTTTTTCATTACATTTATTTGGCATTGTCGTTGTCGGCAAATATATATTTGTTGGAGTATAGAATACTTTGCACAGTTGCGTTAAATTGTCATGAAATTGTGGTCAGTCGGCTCGGACTGCTGCTTGGAGTGCCCTTGTTGCTGGTCCGAAAATTAATGACAACTGTCTGGTGCAGCTGACCCGACCCGGTTGGCATTTCGTTGATGACTTATCACAATGTCCGCCACTTGAATAGCTAGCATATCCATTGCCTTTGCTATATAATTCAAAATTGTGTAAGAGAGACGATGTCTTCTTCAGCTTGTCAACGGCAGCCTCGCCTCATTAATCATTACATGTGTGCCTGCGTACTCCTGGGCGTATGAGTAATGCGTTTGTCAACCCAGTTGCCTGTCTGCCTTCAGCTGCAGCTTGGCCTCAAGATGTTGCCAATCTTGTAACGGGGCGCAAATGCATTTTTAAAACTTTTCAACAGCAATTTGTTGTCGAGCAAAACATACATTCACAACTACTTACAAACATACTGTACTTAGATTTTTTTCCCTTCTAGTGCAAGTTAAGCTAAGCCTTGTGCTTGCATGGTAGTAGTACTTGTCTCTTAGTTTGTGCTACTGGTCGAAAGTTTTGTGTCTAGCAATTTTAAGCTCGCCTTTTTGTAAAAGTTTTATTGGCACAGCTGTTTGGACTCTAAGCGATTACCTGAGCGCCATTTTTATCAATAGCTGATGTTGTCAATATACTATTTAAGGACACACATTCCGAAGCTTAAGCCTTTAAGTCGAACGCAATAATATTTTTATTTTACAGCTTAAACGCAATGAAGCTTTAAATGATGGAAAGTTATATATTGCAATAAAAAGCGAAGCTCTTTATTTGTTCGTCTTCGATCTTATCCTGCCTTTATCACACATTATGCTACACTCTTGTTTGCTTTACCAGAGAACCTTAAAGCAGGCGCTTTTTTGCTTTTCACACGTCTCTAAGTCAACATTCTTGGCTTCTTCTGCACTTGAATTCGAACATTCAACAAAAATCTTTTTTCTTTTGCACTTTGCTTCTTTCTTTACTTCTCTAACTTATTTCTTTAGTTCTTCGTACGCATCACTTATGCTTGCTTTCTTGTCTTCATTGTAGACAGTTTTCAGTTCATCACATTTCGCTTCTTGTTTCACTCAACTCTTCCTGCCAAATTACACATACGTCCTGTTGTCATACTGCTGCTGCTTCTGCAATAAAGTGCCTCTGAATAGCTGCCAATATTTTGACACAAATCCGCTGCGCAGTAAGAAATGGCAACAAACACAAGTGGCTGGCATTAAATTTTATGGCCAAGGATCAAACTATGTTATACTCCTTACATACATATATATATATATAGCTGTGACTTTGCAAACGGCAAATATTTGAGAAAGAGAGAAAGCATTGAGAAGTATTATTTTCTTTTGGCCTTTTTCATTCGATATCAATAAGCTGACTCTTTGCATATGAAAAAGTTCTCGTCGGATATATAAATATATAAATATGTGTACGAACATTTATATAAATTCCTGGCATACAAACAAATCCCTTTTGGCTGCCGTTATGCCTTTTCTCCACTCCTTTCTTTTTGCTGTATTTATTCTTTTTTATTGTTGCTGAAGCTTTTTGTCTACTCGACAATTGGATTTTTTTTTTCGGCAGCGCCTTGCAATACCAAATTGAAGGATTTGCTGGCATCGATTGCCTGGGCTGAAAATAGCGAGACAAATACGTGTCCCAGTCTGAGACACTGCTCAGCTTATTGGCGCATGCAAAATGTTTGCGACGGAGCGTATCAATGCCAAGCTTTCTGCTTTTTCAGCTACTTTTTATTTATGTTTGTGCCCAAAACCATCAAAATTGCAATCTGTCTGTTTGGCTCCGTTTTTTCTTTTGTTCGCTGTGTGCCAAATGCTGTCAGACAGCCGTGCAAATAGTTAATATTAAATATTATCAAAGAGCGACTCAGCGATTTTCTTTTTCTGCTCCTTTTTTGCAGCTTTATTAATATCAATTTTTTTTTTTTTTTTTTTTTTTTTGTAAAATATTACGAGTAAAGGGCTGCTTGGCATATCAAAAATATATAACTACTCATCAAATTTTAGCATGCAAATATAAATAAAGAACGTACACATTTTGGCATCTGCGTCACAAGCCAACGAAAAAAGTGCTTTATGGCTTATGAGCATTTTGTTTGCCAATATTGTGTATATTTTTTGTGTGTTTTCTTTGTTTCGTTGTTATTTCGGTTTATTGTTTTCTATATATTTTTCTGCTTGAACGCACTAAAAGCTACTCTCAGACTCTGCCAGAGTCAACCAAACCGTGTACCTTGCAGACCTACTTGGTCCTCCTACCCCTTCCCCAACCTCTTCTCTTGCATACCCATCCACCATTTTTACTTGTATACATCCTCGCTCCAGTACTCATCTTCAGTTGTGCTTGGCAAGGCATTTGTTTGCTTTATGTCTTTATTTTGTGCCAGGCTAGAGGAGTTGCGAGCGAATATGTATTATTGTTATACACTTTCGAATGAAGTGCTTCAATTGGCTTATGGAGTTTGGCAGTTATTAATGAGTAGATAAGTTTTCGTGATCAGAAAGATGAACAAAGATATAATATATAGGATATAGGTCTACATATACACTGCATCGGGCTCTTAATATATCTGAACATAGGTTGAATATCTACAAAGCTAAAAGTTTTTGCTTAAAATTATTTATTTTTCTCTTGTTTAACTTGAAGTAAAATACAAAATTTTGTTTCTATTTACCCAATAATTATTTTTTTATTCTAATAACTTCATGTTTATATTTTGTTATATTTTATATGAACTTAGTTTTCTCCCACTGCTCTCGTAGAGTATCACATATTCGTCTTTCTCTGCAAAAAACATTTATTTACTGATTCTGTTGTTTTTTTTTTTGCTTTGTTTTCTTTTTTGTTGTTCTTGAATGATGGCTGCCATTCAACTGGGTAATGGTATTGCATATGCGTCTGTGTGTGTATCAGAGTGTGCGTGTGTGTGTGTAAGTGCTTGTTGAGCAGCTTTGCATATGCATGTTTTTGTGTGTATCGGCATGCGTATTTGTGTGCCTTCAACTTGATACTCTCTCTATTGCTGTTAAGTGGCAATTTTTGAATATATGGCAACCGAAAATGTTTCAATTATTGAACAATAATCTGAGCCAGAGATTTAATATGGCAAACATTAAGTGTATTTAACTTTGGCTCATCATTGAGGTCCTGTCCGTCTGAGCACTTAAGCCATTAACTTTTGCTGTCAATCAATTGTCACAACAAGAAAAGCTGAGCATGACAAAAACAAAATAGAAGAAAAGAAAAGTTGAAGAAATGAACGAAATTAGTTGTGGAACTCTCTAGGTAGTAGACTACGAAATGCTCTATGCATAATATGTGCTAAATATTCAAAACCATAAAAGTAAAATGTACATTAAGCTATTACTTTTGCTTTCACGCCTACAATTAGCTGGAGCTGAAGCTGCAATTGTTGTTTGTGGCTTTGGGGTGTAGAAACCAAAAAGCAAATATGCACAAAGACCAAAAAGTATATCCACTCAATCAGTAACCGAAAACAACAACAGCAAAGCAAAGTCTTTGTCTTTGCAGCGAACTTTTGACGTCAAGTCATTGTTGTAGAAGTTGAAGTGGGACATAGAGAAGGAGTGTGGACGAAGGGGTAGTGGAGGGAGGGGCATGACGTTGCCTGCCAGGCATTCAGCCCGGCCGCAGACAAGTCAAGCCAAAGTGTTGTTTGGATTTCATTATACAATTATCTTGTTACCAGAAATAATGGTGTCGAGCCGGGCAAAATGCCAAAAACATTCAATGAGACCGCCACATGTGGGTGTCAGCACACACACATGTGTATGTATGTTTGTGTGTGTGTGTGTGTGTGTGTGCCGGAAGCTTGGCGCGTTGTTGCCAAAACCAGGAAGTCATTAGCCACCCAAAAAAATAATGCTGTGCAATGGCAAACGGTGGCTAGAAGTCTGAATAATGCGATAAATAAATGAAAATGTTTGAGTTAAATGAATTAAGTGTGCGATACTTCATGTGTGTGTGTGTGTCTTTGTGTGTTAGAAACACTTTCTGTGTTGACTGTCAGCGCAAGTGCCAGCCCGTTAAATATACCAAACACACACATACTACTTGAGGGTAAGTGCTCTTGGCTAAGTGAGTCGCTCTCTCTCACTCTCACTCTCACGCTTTAGTTTTTTGTGCTCGTAATTGTGTGGTAGTTAATTACCCAAACATCACTCAATGTGTCACAGGCAAAAAGTCATGAAGCTGGCTTAGAGCGAGAGACCAAGTTCTTACTACTTAGTTATGGTCATTCTCTCTTACTTTGATCTCAATAGTTTCGCTTACTCATTGTCGTTGATTAATCATCGTGCAGCGTTTGCTTTATGTTAATTAAAGTGTGTTTGTGTCTTAGTTAAAGTTGCCTTTCATGCTGTCGCAATGTCATTAATATGAACATTATGGAAATGTTTATAAGTGATGTGGGGCAAAAGGACTGTGGATTAAGCGAAAGGCAGTGGCGTAGAGAAATATATGTATATAGAGGAAATTCCATTCAATAAAATCTGTGATTAGCTAAACTAACTTTAGTTTGCAATATGAAAAAGTTTTTAAAGTTAAACGTTTTTATATTAATTGAATAACAGCAAAACTGAAACTGAAACCGACCCCCTTTGCCTACACGCCACTGCGACCAATTAGCAAACAAACTTTGTATGTGTGTGTGTTAAAATGTGCTGTCGTTGCAAGTTACAACTCACTCTTTTACACACACACACACACATACAGTTAAGTATCCTTTTTTCGTGGCTGGGGCACTACTTAATTAATTATGTAGCCGACTAGTTGGCCAACCAAAAATCGTTAATTAACTTGATTGCTTTGAATCGTTTGCGATTTATTAGCTCACTTATTGCATTGACTTCGCAGTCAAAAAGTTTTCAAACACACACGCACACACACACACAAACACACACTCACATATCAGAGACAGGATATAATTGATGTGCTGCTTGTTTGTTAATTGATTTTGTTGTGTGTGTGTGTGTGTGTGTGTGGCAACAACTTTATAACGAAACCAAATTGGTTTTATTAGCTGGGGTAGAAAACTGACTGCATAATTGATTGGCTCGACATTTAGTCGAAAACATTTGACAAGTTCGATTTTATGGGTCATTGTGCTGATCTTTATGCTTAGCCCCACAGGTGACACAGCAATAACATGCCACACTGCATAACTATATATTCTCGGACCCGCCCGAAGTTTCCGGTCGACCAAAACAGCCACAGAGACAGTCAGGAGAAATGTGAAATGTACTTGTTCAATTGAGCGTCAGTCAAGTTTTGTGGGCCACATGAGTTAAGCTAACAACTATATTTCCGACTTTCTATCTCTCTCTCTCTCTCTCTATTTCTGTGTGTGTGCGTTGCAAATTCGAGTTTAAATCAAAAACTTTTGCACTAAACGCTCGCAGCCCACGCGTCGTATGCGCAACCAATTCAGATTGCTACATCAACTTGCACGCTTTGACATTCCAACTAACTTTCACAAAATAAAACTATGTTATTTGTTTTGTAACTCTTCTTTTTTTTGTTGTTTATCATGTGTGCCATATTTTATCATATCTAAGCCAAAAAAATATGAATGCAACTTTTTTTTACCAACTGTCATAAATTTCGCAATGCAAACATTTATCAGCATGACTGGACCCGCAACCAGTTAGCAGTCGAACTAGAACACTAGCACTTACTTTCTACACTTCATATTTAAAGCTAACAGGTTGCCTGAAAAAAAGAACAGTTTTCATTTAATCTAGTTACAATTGTATCTAAATTATGTTAGTATGAGCTTTTTATGTTATATACTATCTAAATATAACTTCTTTGTTTTTCCAAGAAGGGATTTTATTGTATAAAACACTAGACAAACATAAGCTTAATGTTAATTTTCATACTCTTTTACTACTTTCAATCTTATCTTTCGTGTTTCCTGTAACACACATACGCTCGAAATATTTAACTTTACTTTGTTATCACGAACTCAATTCTACTTTGGGGCATTGTTGAACACTCATATGCTTGCCATGCATATGTTCTTGCTGTTTACCATTGCCAAAACGAATGTGAAGTTCTCATTGTTGGACACCGTTTTTATACCCTTAACCCATTGAAAATGGGTAAAAAAGGTATAATGGATTTGTGCAAAAGTATGTAACAGGCAGAAGGAAGCATCTCCGACCCCATAAAGTATATATATTCTTGATCAGCATCAACAGCCGAGTCGATATAGCCATGTCCGTCTGTCCGTCCGTCCGTCCGTCCGTCTGTCCGTCTGTCCGTCTGTCCGTCTGTCCGTCCATATGTATGAACGCGTCGATCTCAGAGACTATAAGAGCTCCAGATATGGTATATAAGCTCGCCTAATCCCTAGGCAGTACAAGTTTGTTTTAGATTTTCGATAACTCTTCCCGTTTCCGATATACACATGTAATCGATAACAACAAAATCTTCAATTTAGAATACTTTTTGATGCAGTTTGAAAGATTAGACTAAATAAAGACAACATGTGAAAATTTTATTGAAATCGGCTGAGAAACACTGGAGATATGGAATATTGAAATTAAGAAGGTATGCCCTATACGCGTATACATACAGCCACTCACACATACTTGCAAGCACTGACTGTATGCGTAAATTATAGGGTTAAGGGTATAGTCTAGTCGGGATTTCTCGACTAGAGCCTTCTTACTTGTTTTTTTTGTCCTTTGCATGTTCCAGCGCTATATATACATATATGTATGCAATATGTGCATGAGATAGCTAAAATTTGAATATTTATGTTGCTTTCTATTATAATATATTCCTAACGCTTAGAATACTTGCGAGCTGTGCAATTTTACAGCTCAATGGCAAAAGTTTGAGCAAAAAATGCGAGGAACAAAAATAAAACACTCATAAAAGAGAAAACAGCAAAAAAAAAGAGAAGAAAAAATTTAACTTTTGCCATTATTTAAATGCGTTGTAATAATTTAAATGTTGACATATTGTCAGCAACGACACGCCTACCAAGCCGCCGCTCACTTTCACTTGCTGCCAACTTTTTCTGCTCTGTTTTCTTTTTTCTCTTTTGTTTTTGTTATTGTTGGGTTGCCTTCTTTTTTGTTCTTCGTTTCTTTTATTGTGTCGACGCGTAGATTTAATGAATTTTAATGAAAACTTATGCGAGGGGCGCCAGGAAACAGCTGCTGCTTCCACGCCCCCAAAGTTCCACTTTGCATGCCAAAACACTTGCAATTGTCGTTTAATGTCAATTTAAACTTTTGATGTGAACGCCGCCATTTTGTTGCCCATTCGAATTCATTTGTTTACTTGAGCGTAGAGAACGTAACAAATAAGTTAAATTTTTTTGTCAGAAAGTTTTATTGTTTATTTGTAAAAGCGAATGTTGATTTGCACTAGGTATGGGAATAAAGATTAGGTCTTTCTAGTGTACGTGTCCAAATGGAAATCCCTTTTAATACGATACTTACTGAAAGGTTGATCTTTCAAGTTCACCTTAAAGGATCGCTCTTCTTTCGGAAACAAGGAATGAACTAAGGACTACGAAATCTTTGCTCAAAACTCTAATGGCAACACTTCCAAAAGTTAACAAGTAAGAAGGCTCTAGTCGAGAAATCCCGACTAGACTATACCCTTAACCCTATACTTTACGCATAGAGTCAGTGCTTACAAGTATGTGTGAGTGTATGTATGTATACGCGTATAGTGCATACTTTCTAAACTTCAATACTCCATATCTCCAGTGTTTCTCAACCGATTTCAATAAAATTTTCACAGGTTGTCTTTATTTAACATAATCTTTTAAACTGCATCAAAAGTTTTCCAAATTCAAGATTTTGTTGTTATCGATCACATGTGTATATCGGAAACGGGAAGAGTTATCGAAAATCTAAAACAAACTTGTACTGCCTAGGGATTAGGCGAGCTTATGTACCAAATCTGGAGTCTCTAGCTCTTATAGTCTCTGAGATCGACGCGTTCATACATACGGACGGACAGACGGACAGACGGACAGACGGACGGACGGACAGACGGACATGGCTATATCGACTCGGCTGTTGATGCTGATCAAGAATATATATACTTTATGGGGTCGGAGATGCTTCCTTCTGCCTGTTACATACTTTTGCACAAATCCATTATACCCTTTTTACCCATTTTCAATGGGTTAAGGGTATAAAAAGAGTGAACTAATTTTTTTTTTAAGATGCTTTTTTATTATATGTTCGAAAAGTTGAAGTTCCACATACTGATTAGTAGGAGATGCCAGTGTAGGACTTGATCCAGTCCAAGTAGCTGGTCACACGGGTGAAGGCAGCTGGGTAACCCTTCTGGCAACCGGCGGCAGCACCGAAGGAGGTCAGACCGATCTGGTTCTTACTGGCGACCAATGGGCCGCCAGAGTCACCGTTGCAGGTGGATTTGCCGTTGGGGGTGGCAACACAAATGTTGGAGGAGGTCACAATGTTACTGCCATAGGTCTGAGCACAGACGTTGTTGGAGATAACGGTCAGATAGACGTAATTCAGATCCGTGGCAACACCGTTGGTGCTATCACTTGTGCGTCCCCAGCCGGAGGCGATAGCCTCGGTATTGACATAGGTGGAGTAGGAGCCAGCAATGGCGGGCAGTTTGATAACCTGGATGTTGGTGGAGAAGGAAACAGCTGGGATATTGATCAGGGAGATGTCGTTCTTCAGGGTTGCGCTGTTCCAGCCGGAGTGAATGATGATTTTGCTCTTATCCACGGTAACGGTAACCTCAGCCCTGGTGCGCACGGTGGCACCCAAAGAAACGGTCACAGACTGAATACTGGAATTGGGTATGAGTACAGTGAGAAAAGAAACTCCTTGCTGCCAGCAAGATAAAAAGGACTTACCCTTCGGTACAGTGAGCAGCGGTCATCACCCATGAGCTGCCAATCAAAGAACCACCGCACCAGGCAGAGGAAAGGGCGCTCACCTTGAGGCTTAGACCGACCTGGTAGGGAAACTGGCCAGCATAGGCCAGCTGTCCACCAGTGATGCGACCCTCAATGTTGTCCACCACGGGCATCTCGCGGCTGCGATGCACCAGCTCAGACTCGGGGAAGGCCGAAGCGGCCACAGCCAAGGCCAGAATGATCAGGAACTTCATGTTGTTGTTTAGTATTAGAACTCAACTGTTTGTTTACCCACCCACCAAGCCACTTATATAGGGGAAGAAAGCTTACGGCCGACCAAGATTGGATTTCTGCGATTAAGTTGTAAGATAAGATAATGGTCGCACGTCATGGTCTCTGTTCGCGACGAACTCTTTGTACGTAATCTTATCTGGCCGAGCAGGCAATAGATTTTAAGCTACCTGATTTGTCAGTTTGATATTGCCAGATATTGCTTATTGGCACGCCGTTGATGTCCCAAGTCAAAATTATGAACTCAACAAATTCTGGTTTGATTAAAAAACAAATCGGTTTGGGTTTTTTTTTTGGGGTTATCAGTTTGTTTGTCGGACCAAGTTCAGTTAGCGAGAGGAGCGCAAAACCTCTTCAACTAATTCGATTTGTTCAAGAAGTATGTAAGTACGTCGGCCGAGTGTCCACTGTAGGCATGTCTTACACGTTCGTAAATCATTTCAATTCGCATCCTATATCTTATCAGCACACGACGTTGAGCTGGCGTTTCCGTGTCTCAATGGAAACCCCCAAAGACTATAAGTCTATTACTTTGATAGTTGTGGAATTACCCATCTTAATATTATCATTTAGGCTGTGTTACTTCTTTGATTGTGCCAAATAGTAGTTAACTTAGACAACTTTTAAGGAAACATAAAAAGCTTAAAGCCTCAAAGACTTGTTATAAATGGAGAAACATCGATTCCAAAGTATTCATTATCACAAACGCAATCAGTTTGATATAAATTCGACTGTCTGGCAGTTGTGCCTGAATTTTAAATACCCCAACTAAGCATCGCTAAGTTGACCACAAAAGCTGCTTGGTCATTTTGTGTATTTATCAACACTCAGCCGCGTGATTGCGTCCGCAGAAGCTTTGTGTATGAAGGGTTTGTCCGCAGAGCTGCGGTTAATTGCCAATTCAAAAATGCTCAATTAAATGCGAATAGCAAACAGGCAGAGAGAACAAAAAAAGAAGAAACTGTTGAAGAGAATTGCCACTTTAACTGGAATTCATCAGAAATAAGTTCGATCGATGAAATTGCCAATTGTTGGCTTGTGTGTTCCTGTTGTAATGTTGATTGTTATTTATGGCCAAACAATATCCCTTTTTGTGAAGCAAAGTGCCCATAAAATGGCGCCCCCAAGACCCGGCTGAAAGCCGACCAAAAGTAAAACTCGTTTCATTCAGTTGGATTCGATTTCATTTGTTGGTGTTGAACTAATTGGTTTTATTGTCATGGCCAGGACATGCAATCGTCCTGTCGGCTATATTGTTAAGCAATTAATGGCCAACAATTAGGCGTTAATTGCATTTAGTTGACTGTTGACTGCCCGACTTACCCCATTCAGCTCTCCTCCACGCCCGCTTCGGCCACAATCCAATCCAGATAGGCCGTTACTCGCGTGTAGACCGTGGGTGAACCGAGTTCGCAGCCTGCGGCACTGCCAAATGTGGTTAGTCCAATCAAATGGCTGACATTGTGCCATTGATAGACGAGTGGGCCACCCGAATCGCCCTGACAACCACCACGCCCCTCGCGCCCATCGATGCAAATGTGTCGCTGCAAGCTGACCAATCCTGGCAGAAAGTAGCAAACGCACAACGGCTGCTCCAGCACACGCACATCCAGATAGTGTAGAAGATCGGCTTGCGGCTCCAGCTCCCTGGTGGCATTATCTCCCAGTGCACCCCAGCCCGAGGTGGTCACCAATTGACCCACCAGCAGGGATTGGTCCATGAACCGACGTGCTAGTGGTATGGTCTGTATGCTGGCGGAGGGCGTAGCGGGGCGTGGCAAACGCAGCAGTGCGAGATCATTGTAGCCACCAAATCCTGGGTAGCCGGGATAGACTATAAAGCCATGCTTCTCCACTTCAAAGATATCTTGAGCTGCTGCCGTTGCATACGTATTGTTGCCCAAATAGATCATGCCTCTTGTGGCATCAAGCAAACAATGTGCGGCTGTCAACACAATGACCAAACTGATCAGGGACCCACCGCACTGCCGATAAGCTCCTTGGCCCAACTCCATCAGCAATCCCGCCTGGTAGGGAAACATGTTTGGCTCTGCGATTTCACCATTCGCAATTCGAGTGGTAATCGCTGCTTCCTGCTCGTTGGCCGGCAGCCCATACTTCTCACACTTTCGCTGCCATTTCTCATAGCCAACTTGAAAACGGATAAGCTGCTCTTCCGAATCCTCGCGTTGAGTGCTCCGCGCCTGTGTCTGACTATATAGTAGTAACAACAAGACTAGCCAGATCAAACTCGGCTTTAAGTAAACCTCCATTTCGACTGGAGCTCAGACTCTGACTGGCTCAAGTGTGTTGTTTACTTGAGTAGTTTGTTGTTTTTATAGAGCTTTGTCGGCACGTGTCTGAAACTCTGTTAATTGAATTTGCCTGTAAATTACACACACCCAAAACACCCAAAACACACTCATAAAGGGAAACCAGCAGCTGTTTGGCATTCAATTTTGCTCAGTTTCATGTAATTGCCACACGTTTTGGCGATTATGTTGCTTAGGCCTTCATCTTTAACTACCAAAACAAGAACCCTCAGCTTTGGCAATGGCCATCACAGACAGCAATTCTTACCCTCCCCCCCTCGTTCTGCGTACCCCTCTTAACAATTATGAGTTGTCTTTGGTTGCAGTTGCTTTAATTACGTTTCGTCTCATTGCGGCAGCCTTCAATTGCATGTTTTAGCCCCCTTCTCCAATACTCAACCACTTTCGAATGCTTGCCACACGTTTTCTTGTGGTGGTTTTTTCAGCTTTGTTTATTGTCTGCTTAATTGTATTTCATTTAAAATACTTAATCACATATTGAGCCTTTGCAAAAAGACATTAAAAATCTTAAATGTATTGCAATAATCATTGAGATTACATTTTACACGCTTGATTTTTAATTATTTAACGATTTTCAGCTTTGTGGCGAACTTATCAATGGGTGGAAGTGACTTTTGTCTGATTACATTGCGTTCCGGGAAGAGATTACATAAGTAAATATTACTAAAGAAAAGTAACATGACTCAAAATACTCAAAATTGATTAAATATGAGTGAGTATTAATGGAAATATTGTCTTTGGATTCGTTGAATGTTTTCTTATCAATTTTCAATGGTTTTGAGTATCTTTGGTTTACTTCATGATGTATCAATAATAACACTTGTTGGGGGAATAGATGTAAACGCAACGCCACTCAATTAATTAACAATAATCTGCTAACAAAAAGTATTTTAGTTAAAGCAAGCTTGCTTTCAATACAGTTAGCTTTAAGTTTGAGTGCTTTAAACTTTTTTAAGCCCACCTAAAATTTAAGTCTATTGGCATTTCCCAATTGCTAAACTTCGTCACAATGCTGGCAACTTCAAATGAACTTTATATTTCCCTAGCCAATTGTATTTCTTTGCATTGTTTGTTGCTATTTGCAGCTCAGCTTTTCTTCAATCTGCAAACCCGCCTCTGTTTTTATGTTTATGCGGAAATCTGTAGAAATTGTGTCAATATCAATAAAATTAGATTAGTATCGACAGCGGCAAACAAGCAAAGTGTGTCAGGCGGCAGGCGGGTAACAAATAATCCTCCCCACATTCTACATGTGTGTGCTGTAGCGTGGGAGCAACTTGGAGCATTCACATCCGTTGTAGCAGGGCGGAGTTGGGATTCACTTCCGGCCTGCGGCCTACACAAAGTCTACGTAGTGTGTGTGTGTGACAAATGTTTAAATGCCTTGAAATTGTTGTAATTTCCACAAGGACCCCCTAAAAGAGAGAGGGTGGGAATAAGGAAGAAAACTTTCACTCAGTTAAAACATGCGCCACACTTAATCTCAGTTAATTTTCTTAATGGAAAAGTTTTCACGGCTCTCGTTCGCTGTCCCCTTGTTGCCACATTCAACTTTTTTTCGCTTTCGTCCATTTCGCTTTGTGGCATTTGTCGCCTTCGTGTTGGAAATTACTTTTGCCAGCTACTTTTTTTTGGGGCCAGCAGATAATTTTCATAATGCAAAAATTCGTAAAGTTTATCAGTTCGAAAAGTTGTTTAGCTATTGGTTTTAAATTTTGATTGCCAACAGCTTTTGGGTTCTTCTCCCTTTTGTTTTGCCAGCCATTTGGCTTAAAGCTGTTTTCCTATTGATTTCCCATTCACAACATTTACGTGCCATTATCGCATCGCTTACAAAAGCTTGCAAAGCGACTCCATTTTCCATTTCCATTTCGATTGCGAATGCTCTCGTTGTTTTTCCCCCCCGCTGCTGCTGCCCGATTCCAATGACGTAATCTTTTATATAAACACAGCCGCGCTCCAACACTTTTCGCTTGCTGTCCAAGCGGAAAGCATTTTCACCCTCACCCCTTGCACCCCTCATCCACATGGCTGCTCGTTGGCTACGAATCACGTGACGAGTGATTGAGTGCATTTCTGTGTGCGCTTTTTCACTTAAAAATGTGCGATTTCAATCACTAAAAGCAAAGGTACACATCACAAAATCGAATCAGCCACAGCTGACTGATGTCCCCCTAATGGCTAAGGCAAGGATCTCGCATTTTCCTTGGCGAGAAACCGCAAGGTGACTGCTGCAAAAACAAGGAAAAACGACCAGACCAAAAGCCAAAACATGCAAAAGGAAGTTGGCAATAAATGTTAAAACAAGTTATGTGCAAAATGTCCGGAACACGTGACAGAGCCGGCATTGGGTTTTTTTTTTAAAGGAAAATCAGAAGCTAGCAAAATGTTGCAGGACAAACGTGCTTGACTTGGAGTTACCCTTAAAGTATGTTAAGGCGTAACGGAATTAAAGTTATATTCTTTTCGTATATTAATTCTGAAAAATCTGAAAATCTCATGTTTTATACTTTCCCTGATACTTGTCACACTTTTAAAGCATTAAGTTTATGCCTTTCTATACCTATGCAGAGCATGAACACAAAAAAGGACCTTAAAATATGTACATACATATTTTGGCGTGCCAGCAACAAATATATATACATATATATATATATACTTTTGGAGGAGTCGTTAGAGTGTGAAGGAAGTTGGCGCTAAACATTCCGCACATCAAAACGCCGCGCCACTTAACAAATCCCAAGTTGTCGTTGCGTGCCACGTGACTTGAATAGACGAGAGACACACCGAGTGAGGCAGGGAGGTGAGGGAGGAGGTGAGCACGGTTGAGAAACAATAGCTTTGCTTTGGCCAGTTGGAATTCGGGTTTCGGTCGTCCGTCCATTCGTCTGTTGCTGACAGGGTGTTGGGGGTATCGGATTGTGCAGGGGGGGGAGGATGGGGTGTCGGTAAAACGCTTTCACGCACGCTCGCCTTGCAGCGACGAGTCGCGTCGCTTGGCGACCTGCCGCGCTTAATTTCCGCTTGTAATGGTCGCACGATAAATCTTGGCCAGCGTTTCCGTTTCGCCCACAATCTGAGCCACGGCAATCGCGAGCTCTGCACGCTATTGAAATACATCTTTTGTTTGAACATCATGTTGCTTACACCTGACCAGTGCGTGTTGTACTAAAGCACAAAGCGTGTTTTCAATTTGATACTCAGAGTGTTCCCGTTTAAGCTCAAGCATATTAAGTAGAGCCTGGGCTTTAGTTAACTGTAGGCCTCAAAATTAGCAGCATAATTAGGAAACTTTGCCGCTGGCTGTTAAACAAAACTTAACTTAAAGTCGTTAGAGTAATGGCGTCGAAAAGTTAAACATTGACGGAGTTTATTGATGCAGAACTGAAGGGTTCGTTTTTGGGGAAATGAATGAAAATAGGTTTCATGATATTCGAATGAGTTTGAAGTTTCCATTTTCGTTCAAACATATTATCATATCATGAATAAATGTTGTTTTTAAAGTTTTCTTGTTTAACAATAATGTCATTTGTAGAGTTAACTTGAATTTAAGGCACATTAAACTTCACATCGATTATTTTGCCTTTTTTTCTAATCTACTTCGTCCACCTAAGTTCCCAAGAGGTATTCGCTATTATTGCGCTGTTTCCTGTGTGATGCGCTTCTAGCATATGATACCATAATTTAGAATGGCAAATCCCTTTAACTTGCCACCGCAATGTGCCAATTGCCGGAGCCATTTTTATTGTCGCCTCGTTAGTCAGGGAGTTCCTGCTTGTTTGTGGGGGACAACTATTGCCAAATCCTCGAATGTCGCTCCAGCTAAGCCCACTTCCCATTGCCTCCACTACTTACCCTTTGCCCACGTGCGTGTACCGTAAGCCGGGACGATAAGGTGTGCACATTTGGGTAGTCCGTACCCCTAAACCCTAAACCCCTTCAATATAGCCAGCAGCTAGTTGGTACGTGCCTTTCTTTGGTACTGCGATAAATTGCTATTGGCTTCCTGCTGTATATATATGTGTGTGTGTGTGTGTGTGTGAGGCGAAAAGGTAAAGCTGCTAATTTATTAGCCAAAGCGGCAAACAAAACGCCAGCAAAACATAAATAAGCGAATGGCTCGGACAGAAGGTGAGAAAGAGCCAAGAGCTGCAGTTAGAAGTGAGAAGTTTCAAACAGTTGGCAGTCTGACCTCAACATTCTTTTGAATTGAGCCAAGTTGGCAGCCCTCTATCACACACACACACACTCATGAAAGTACTATCTGCCTGTGTGTGTGTGTCCCTTTGGCAATTCAAGCTTAATGCAGGTGGGCTCAGAAATTGTGTGAAAGCGGCATATAAATTTCAATGGTCAAAATGCTAAGCCAGCACCTTTGTGTTGAGTGGCCAGGCGCCCTAGTCTACTCTTTCTGTGTGTTTGTGGTGTGTGTGTGTATTAGTGTGTGGTGTGCCAACAATAGAACAACGGCAACGCATATTCAATAATGTCCCCGCTTTCAACTTTTGTGCATTGCAAATGCAAAATCTGCATGCCAGCAAGCACTGAAAAGAGTGACTAGTAGAGGGAGAAAGAGTGAAAGAGTGAGAGAGAGAGCGTGCAAAGCTGCATAGAGTTGGCAACACACACATTTAACAATGTTGCCAAAGCCCGTGGACTAAAGTTCTTGCCTGTGAACAATAGAAAAACGAATTAAACAAAAAGCCAGCCAGGCAACATATATGCTAGTGTTTAAATGCATGCACCCAGTGTTTGTGTGTGTGTGAGTGTGTGTTATGTTGGGCCAACAACAACAATAGCAACAACGACATTAGTAACAATGGCCAACGCCATGAGCAGCGCCAACAATAGCGGGAAAAAGGAAAAATGAATTCACCATGCGTATGTATGTGTGTGTGTGTGTGCTCGTAGGTGTGAGTGAGTGTGTGGCTGCTAAGAAGGCAGCTACTGTTGCTTTAACTGGCTTTTGTTTGCCATTCCCCACACAAGCTTCAAGCTCATGTTGTTGATGGGTGTTGTCGGTATCGCTTTGTTGTTGTTGCCATTGTCGTTGCATTAGCAAGCGCGCAGTGCATTAATATACCATGTCCTGAATGTGCGCGTTGAAAATGTGCCAGCTATGACTGAAGTTCAGCGTTCTTCTGCAAAAGAAACGCTGAGACTTAATGCGAATTACAATAATAATGATGGTTTCAGTTAAGAAACGAGTTCGTAATTGCAAACAATCGGTTAACTTTTGACGTGGATATCAGAATAGAGTTTGAAAGCGTTTTCGAACGAGAGTTCTGATCTTATTTCTGACTCACTTTGTTATATTTTCGTGCCCATTGCTGCTCGTACAGTTCGGTGTGCCGATTCTGAACTTTACTTCACTTCAAAGTTCCACTACGCTCTGCCTCTTGGCTGGGTTGACAAAAGAGGCACACAAGTTTGTTGTTGCATTGTTTTACTTTTGCTCTGGGTGCCACACTGGAAATCCCTTTTGGCGCTACTTATACTTCATCGAACTGAGAGAAGCTGGAGTAGAAATGTGTTTGGCAAAAAACTTTCAAGTGCCATCGAAGTGCAAAAGTTAATGCAAAATGTGAATGCGGTGCCAACTCCGACTGATACTTAACCGACTGCTGCTGTTGCTGCTGCTGCTGCCATATCACTTGAAAAATGTTCGAAATTTGTTGGTCAATAGCATGCAATTTGGGTTACGCAAACAAGTCAACAGCAAATGGCACGACTCGAAACGAGACGAGCTCGAGCCTAGCAAACATTGCGGCATAATCAGACGTTGGGGAAAGGGTAATAGAGATAGGATGTCCGCATCGACATCTTTGTCTGCTGCATTCGATTGGCCCCGGGCATATTGGCGCACTCGGCCAGTTGGCCCCCAAAAATGCCACAAAAACATATTTGGCATCGTGGCGGGTGCACCAGAATTTAGCCATACGCCACAAAATTGCAGCTGGGTCAATGTTGATGTTGATGTCGATATTCGGATGTGCGATGCGATGGAGTTGGCTGTGCCGCAGTGGCCTGGACTATAAAATCAGGCAGTCAATGAGCCGAATGTCCAAATAGCCAGTTATTGTTATTTGCCGCAGCCTGGCAAATTAATGAGGTGTCCTGTTGACCATCCAGGCATAATCATAGACAGCTTTGCAATTGCAGTTTTGCAGTCGCTGTTTTGGTAATTGAACGTTGCCAGCTGGGGAATGTGCAAAAAGTGCCAAACAAACAGCCAGCCAGCAATTTGGCCAGATTGGTAAACTGTTTTTGGCATTGGCTTTAACGCAGTTCGCTTTTAACCGGCTTTTTGGGCACTTTAAACAAAACGAGTTCTGACAAACGCCAGACAAGATTAGCATTTTCCGCTACTTTGCCTTCCTTCCTGCCGCTACTGTTGCTGACAGTCCAACATTTTCCCCAGACAATATTTGCATGAAAACTGTTACTGCCACTTAAGCATATCCTTTGCCAGAAAAAACTTCCTGTACATGGCTGTGAACACACTACAAAAAAAAAATATAATAAAATAAAACAGATAGAAAAAATCCCCGTTGGTTGTTACTTTTTATTGTTTCGTTTTTTTTTTTTTGTCTCATGTACTTTTTATTTTTTGGCAGTTCCTTTGGTGTAGTTTTAATGACAGCTTCCAAAAAAAATAGAACAAAACGGGCAGCTCTCGAAATTGTCGTCTTAATGTCAGCGAAGGCGTCGCAGCGCCTCAAAAGTATGCAACGTTTTTTTTGCTTGATGGGCTGGCAAAAAGTTTTCATTTTAATGCGCCGCGGAAAGTTAGGCGACAAAAAAAAAAAAGCAGCAGCAGCGGAATGCAAAAAAGAAATGTTGGTTGGACAGGTCTGTGGCTTTCAGTTGGATTTAAGCCTGTTACGAGCGGGTAGAAACGCATTGCAAAAAAAAGTTATGGGCCAAAAAAGTTGTGACAGTTACGAAAAATGTTTGAAAACAGTTCAGTTGCATACACTGATTAGTTTATTTCGAAGTGTGCAGAGTTAAGAAGTTGGGTTCAGTGATATGAATGAAAAGTTGTTAACTGATTTTAATTATTGGTTTAAATTTAGAAATGAAAAGTATACAGATTCTTACCTTCTGGTTCGTTATAAGAATAAAGATATTTTTTTTGTAATATTTAATAGACCATTCGCATATGCTGTAGCAGCTGCATTGCGACTTTCATTTTCACAAAGCGCAGCTCGCGGCATTTGGATCCATTTGAATAAAAGTTACACAAAGTTGTTGTCTATCTTCGCGTTTGCCTCGCAGTCATAGAACACTCAACGCTCATACGCCATGTGTTTCCCCGACACACAAACAAAAAAAAAAAACCAGGAAAAACTTTCAAGACAGTGACAACCCATAACCCAACCCACCGTCAAACATTTTTAATTAGCCTAATGAAAAAGTTCAAATGTAAAACAACAAAAATACAGACGAAAAAAAGAAATCAACAAAATTCTTGCAGTTTTCAGAACTGCTGCGGCTGCTGCTGCTGCTGATGCTGTGGATGCTACAACAAAAGGCAACGGCTGCTGACAAATGAGGAAAACGCAGCGCAAATAAGCGAGCAATAATTTTTACCATTGTTTCGCTGCATCACGAGGAGGGGGTTCGGAGCATAAGGGGTAGTTAGAGCTGAAGCACAAACAAAGAAATGCGACAGAAATGAAGCAGGGATAAGAAGAACGAGAGAAATGCAAAAGAATGTTGGTAAATAATACAAATATGAAAGATATTGGTGCAATGTCCTCGCCCCTAAACCCCCCCTTTACTTACAAACAGATTGTAGTTAAGAGCCACTCGTGTCACATTGGCTTATGGTTTTGGCCAGATATTTTATTCGCCTTTCCACAAGGACCAATCAACGTCCCTGAAAGCAAATAGCGCTCATTAAGCAAATGGCGACGGCACGTTCGAAATAAGAAATGTTCAATTAAAAAACTTTTCAATTGCCATCGAATGGCCATCCATACCGAGTCGAGGATGTGCATAAACCACTTAAGAATTATAGGATGACGGGCAATGGACATCCGCCTTCCAGGCTCATAATTGATTTTCAACATAAATGTCTACAGTTTTTGATGTTGTTGTTTTTGGCCACTTTGGCTTATTAAATATTTAATGGCAAGTTGTCAAAAGCAGCCAAGTAAATGACAGGTACACCACCGCCTTTACACCACCCCCCTCCCACCGTCCTATAACATTTCATGTACATTGACAAGAACAGCCGAAAAGTTTCGCTCATGAATACTTTAGGCTTCTTTGTGGGCCAATTTCAACTGTCCAACTGCCAATTCTGCAATTATTTAAATGGTTTTTTGAATTCTCTTTCACTCGCTCCGTTTGTCCGGATGTCCTTTGAATTTTATTTACGCACGCATTCCTGTGTAGCGAGGCCGATAATTGCAACAAAGCAGCAAACTTTTTAACAGAACATGCAAGCAAACCAAAAAAGCAGAAAAGTAGACAACACTTTGACACCAAACAAGCAGCAGAAATCACAAAAGGCAAAGAAATAACAAAGACAATGGAAGAACGAAAAATATACATATATATATATATAATGAAGAAAAAAACGAACAAATCGCCGCTGGCTAAAAACTTTTACCATGTTGCCATCGAAAAAGATTTGCCACAACTTTTGCGACGACGACGACGACTGAGAATAAAGTCTTTGACCGAGCGAGGTTGCAATTAAAAAAAAGGGATTACGTGGTTGGGGCCAGTCTTTGATTTTGCCCCGGCACTTTGGCTACCCGGGCTTTTCGATTAAAAGTTGAGAAAATTAAAATTGTATAATGACGGTGATTAGCCCAACAACAGACTGCAAATTGCTCAACTGCAAAAGGAAAAACAAGTAAGAAGGCTCCAGTCGAGCAATCCCGACTAAACTATACCCTGGATTAAGCTTGAATTAATCTAAGTACGCAGAAACAATTAGCTGTCGATTAGGCAAGAAGCAAACGTTGGTTTTTGTAGTAGTAAAGAAAAGAGCAATTATTGCAGAATTGAAAGTTCTTCAAGAGGGAAAAGATACTTCATAATAATGTGAACTATTGTTGCAGAGTTGAAAGTTCTTGAAGAGAATCCTTGAACGAGAGCTATATAAAAGAATTTGCTAAAAATATGAAAAATGTGTTTGTTTTGAACTTTCTAAAAAATGAAATACCAATGAGATCAGAACGCCAAGGACTCGTGTGCGACTGATGGTGCTGTAAGCATGCGGACGGATTCCAAACCCAAACCCAAGTCCGAATTTGATTTTTATATCTTGTAGCTTTCTATAAACATTTATTTTTTTAAGAAAATCACAAAAATTATCATTTAGAAACCTGTGTTGACCACACCGGATTTGGCCTCGATCCAGTCCACATAGGAGGTGACACGGGTCAATACTGCTGGCAAGTTCCATTCGCAGCCGCGAGAACTGCCAAAGGATGAAATGCCAATCAAAGTCTTGTTGACACTATCCAAAACCAAAGGACCGCCAGAGTCACCGTTGCAGATGGATTTGCCGCCGAGGGTGTTGATGCAAATTTGGGAATCGTGCACTTTACCGGGGAAGAACGGAGAGCACAGATTATTAATCATGATGGGCACTTTAATCCATCGCAGAATATCAGTGATGGTTGTCGCAGCTGCAAGAAAATAAAATACGTTGCACTACTTAAACATTTCTAAGAGGGTTCTTTGCAAAGAAAACTTACAATCGGAAGTCTTGCCCCAGCCGGAAGCGAGACCTTTCTCACCAGCATAGGTGCTATAATGGCGGGACTTCAATGGCAGTTTGGCGGGCTGAATGTATGGGGTGAATATAATAAGTTCGTTCGATTTGATAAGGGCAATGTCATTGATTAAGGTTAAGGGATTCCAGCCCTCGTGGACAATCACATTCTCATCCACAGCGTCCACAAAGATGATTTTTCGGCCAACCTCATTCTGGTCGGTAATATTCCAAGCACCCAAGAACGCATATAGACCGACGGTCACACTATCCACGCAGTGAGCAGCTGTGAGCATATAGAACTTGCTGATAAGGACACCACCGCACAAGAAAGCTCCCCCTTTGACATAGACGTAAAGTTGAACTTGATAGGGGAATTGATTACGATCAGCGATTTTGCCATTGGTAATGCGACCATCGGGTGAACTGCTACGACGAAGCGTTGGCACCTTGGACTCAATCTTCAGGGACTTGAGGTTCTGCCCGTCGACGGCATTGGCGCCGATTAGAAGATTATTGCACAAGCGAATTTCATTTTGTAAGATTTACAACTAAAAATATTGGGCCACTGGACGTGGCTTTTATAGCCACGAAAAATAGCCACTCGCTATTTATATCTTGGGTTATCGCTTATCACTAGACAAAAAGACTTAGATATATTATTGAAAAACTGATAGCAGCGTTCATTGATCTTTGATAATAATTAGGGTGATTGAAAGCGGGACCTTTGTTGTGTTCCTTTGTTTTCCTTTGTCTAAGCTTTAATCAAGGCCACATATATGGCGTTTGGGTCAAGCCCAAATGTACGGAGATTATCTGAGAATTGATTTTCACTCAGGTGATAAGTAAAGAACTCAAGCAAATAAAACAATTAAGAAGGCTCTAGTCGAGAAATCCCGACTAGACTATACCCTGACTATACAGTCACTGCTTGCAAGTATATGTGAGTGTGTGTGTGTACGCTTATAGTGCACAGTTTCTCAAATTCAATGCTCCATATCTCCGGTGTTTCTCAACCGATTTCAAATAAATTTTCACAGAATTTTCACAGTTTCAAACTGCATCATAAAGTATATCATCATGTGTATATCGGAAACGAAAAGAGTTACCAAAATTTTGAAACAAACTTGTCCTGCCTAGGGATTAGGCGAGCTTATGTTCCAAATCTGGAGTCTCTAGCTCTTATAGTCTCTGAGATCGACGCGTTCATACATACGGACGGACAGACGGACATGGCTATATCGACTCGACTATTAATGCTGATCAAGAATATATATACTTTATGGGGCGGAGATGCTTCCTTCTGCCTGTTACATACTTTTGCACAAAACCATTATATCCTTTTTACCCATTTTCAATGGGTTCAGGGTATAAAAATGTGTGTGTTTTGAACTTACTTAAACATGAAATTCCATAAATCAATATATATTTAACAAGTAAGAAGGCTCTAGTCGAGAAATCCCGACTAGACTATACCCTTAACCCTATACTTTACGCATGCAGTCGGTGCTTGCAAGTATGTGTGAGTCTGCATCAAAAAGTTTTCCAAATTCAAGATTTTGTTGTTATCGATCACATGTGTATATCGGAAACGGGAAGAGTTATCAAAAATCTAAAACAAACTTGTACTGCCTAGGGATTATGTACCAAATCTGGAGTCTCTAGCTCTTATAGTCTCTGAGATCGACGCGTTCAGACATACGGACGGACGAACGGACGGACGGACAGACGGAGAGACGGACATGGCTATATCGACTTGGCTGTTGATGCTGATCAAGAATATATATACTTCATGGGGTCGGATATGCTTCCTTCTGCCTGTTACATACTTTTGCACAAAACCATTATACCCTTTTTACCCATTTTCAATGGGTTCAGGGTATAAAAATGACACGCGCCTTGTTAGTTTTGGGCGCCAATGAGATCAAGAACGCCAAGGAGTCGGGTCAGGTGTGCCTGATGGTGCTGTAAGCCTGCGGACGCATTCAAAACCCAAACCCAAGTCCGAATTTGATTTTTATTTCTTGTAGCTTTCAATAAACATTTATTTTTTCAAGACAATCACAGAAAGTATAATTTAGAAAGATCTGTTGACCGCACCGCATTTTTCCTTGATCCAGTTCAGATAAAATGTGACACGGGTGAATACACCTGGCCAGCCCTTCTCGCAGCCGCTAGCACGGCCAAAGGATGTAAGGCCAATCAAAGTCTTGGTGGGATAATCATTCAAAGGACCGCCAGAGTCACCGTTGCATGTGGAATGACCGCCGATGGTGTTGATACAAATTTTGGAACTGTCCACATAACCTGGGAAGGACAGAGCGCATAGAGAATTATCCAGGGTGGGCACTTTAGTCCATCGCAGAACATCGGTGGTGCTCGTCGCAGCTGAAAGAAAATAAAATACGTTGCACTATTTAAAAATTCCTAAGAGGTCCTTTGCAAAGGAAAACTTACAATCGGAAGTCTTGCCCCAGCCGGAAGCGATGGCATAGGTGCTATTCTTCATTGACTTCACTTTCAGCTTGGCGGGCTGAATGTATTTGTTGAATGCAACAGGAACGGGCAATTTGATCATGGCAATGTCATTGCTCAGGGTTTTGGGATCCCAGCCCTGGTGGACTATCACCTTCGTAGGCAGCAAATTGATTCTAATTTGGCCAGCCTCGTTCTGGTTGGTAATATTCCATGCACCCAAGATCGCAGATAGCTGTGAGAATGCAGGACTTGGTGATAATTACACCGCCGCAAAAGGCACGGCCACCACGGACGTTTATGTAAAGAGCCACTTGATAGGGGAACTGATTACGACCAGCGATTTTGCCATTGGTAATGCGACCACCGGGTGAACTGCTACGACGAAGCATTGGCACCTGGGGTGCAATATCCTGGGACTTGAGGTTCTGCCAGTCGACGGCATAGGCGCCGATAATGGACACCAGGAGCCAGATTACTGCATAAGCGAATTTCATTTTGTAAGATTTACAACTAAAGTTAGTAGGCCAACTGGACGTGGCTTTTATAGCCACGACAAATAGCCATATATCGTGGGTTATCGCTTATCACTAGACAAAAAGGCTTAGATATATTATTGAAAAACTGATAGCAACAGGGTTCATTGATCTTTGATAATAACTAGGGTGATTGACAGCGAGACCTTTGTTGTTTTTCTTTGTCTAATCTTTAATCTTGGCCACAGATATGACGTTTGGGTCAAGCCCAAATGTACGGAGATTATCTGAGAATTGATTTTCACTCAGGTGATAAGTAAATAACTCAAGCAAATAAATCAAGAAAGCTCTAGGCGAGAATGTGTGTACGAATATACTGCATACTTTCCTTAACTTCCATGTTCCATATCTCCGGTGTTTCTCAACCGATTTCGATCATTCACAGATTGTCAATATTTCGATTAATGTTTTAAACGCCGTCTCAAAGTTTTCCAAGTTCAAGATTTTATTGTTATCGATCACATGCTTATATCGGAAACGAGAAAAGTTATCGAAAATTGTTAAGAAACTTGTACCGCCTACGGTTTAGGCGAGCTTATGTTCCAAGTCTGGAGTCTCTAGCTCTTATAGTCTCTGAGATCGACTATATCGACTCGGCTGTTGATGCTGATCAAGAATATATATACTTTATGGGGTCGAAGATGCTTCCTTCTGACTGTTACATACTTTTGCTCAAAACCATTATACACTTATATAAGTGGAAAATGAACGAAAACATTAACTGAATTATATTTTTAGCAAAAATAACGTTGTGAACTTTGAAACCAAACAATTTAAAAGTCATGGCAACAAATGCAATAAATATTTATCCTTAAAATTGAGTCGCTTTTAAATGGCCAACACACATAGTAATTAACGTGTGAAAATTAATTTGGGCCCACAGCTGCCGTGCACAGAAATTTGCATAATGAGAAATTGATTATAATAATTATTTTGTTTGTATATAAATTAAATAACTTTATTTATTCAATTATGTTACGGTAGTGAATTATATACATACATATACTATTTAGGTTTATGCATTTCAGATTTGTTTGCCTTAATTTAAAATATGCAATTTTTGCTTAGTACATTTATTTACGCTTAACAATTGAAGCAGCAACAACATTTAACATATATATTTATTTTATTACATACAATATATCATTTTTAATTAATTATTTATTTGGTATAGATTTTTTTTTTGTTTGCCAGGATTGTTTGCAATGGAAATTGAATTAATTTGAAATTGAATAAGTTGAAAGTTGAACTTCAATTAAAAATTAGAAATTAAAGCGAATTTTCGCTTTGCCCAACCTTTGCAATTTCTTTTTTGTTTTTTGTGTGTTTTTCTGTTTGTTTTTTATTGCCAAACAAAACTCAAACTAAACTATAATTACTTTCACCATTTATCAGCTAGGCGTTACATTTGCAGTATCTGTGTTAATTAGTGTAACTTTGTGTGTGTATGTGTGTGTGCGTGTGTGTGTTTTTTTTTTATAGAGTATCACATTTTTGGTATAAAGAATATTCAAGCAAAATTATTTTACTTAAATGCAATCTTGTGCTACAATTCTAGTATTGAGATCTTTTGAGACTATAGACTTAATAGATTATTCCTACTGCTCCGCTTCCAGGTTCTTGGCACGCAGATACTTCAGCAGCATCTGCAGCGAATCGTAGGTATCAAAGTCGTCCAGATTACGTCGTGAAGAGGACATATTTGCTGGCCTGGGCATGGCCAGGGGCACGGGCAGCAGTTCCGGCATCACGGAATGGTGGGTTATCAGCGCCTTCAAACTGGAGAACTCTTTGCGAAAGCCCTAAACAATACGTTCTTGGCTTAGAGGTTCAATGGGTTTCAATAGGCCTATTGGACTTACCTTAATTTTGTAGCCACGCGGTGAGCGTAGTATTATATAATTGGCTATCTTTGGGCCGGGCGGTGAGGGAACGCGCAGAGTTAGAGCATAGCAACCGGGCTTAGAGCTACTCTTGCGCACGAGAAATGCGCCCGGACTCTTGTTCTGCAGCACCTCGACGGCAATGTCGCGCGAGATGCCCGCCTGATACCAGCACGCATCCTTCAGCTCCGCGTCCGTCTCTTCGGCGTCGTTGGTGTGCGTGTTGGCCAAGCTGCTGCTGCGCTGATTAGCCGCCAATGTGGCTGCAGCAGCTGCTGCTGCATTGTTCAAACGCAGTCGATTGGCAAAGATCTTGGGACTTGAATTGGCTGAAGAGGTGCGTCCAATGGAATGAAATATTAAATGGCATTAAACAACAGTCTGAATTTGAGACCTACCGCTGCTAGTTTCGCGCAGATAACGCTTCTTGAGATTGAACTCGCTGTTGTCGTTGAGATTCACATTGTCCAGCATGGGTATGGCTGTGAGGGATTGGCGGCATGAGTCTCCGAACTTGCTGTCGATGTAGGAGTCCTCGTTGATGTAGCCGTTCGAGTAGATGGGCTGGCTGTCCTCACATTTCAATGCAGCACCGCCACTTAGGGGCGTCACATTGCTCACCAGTGGGCGTGACTCCTCGTTGTGGCGCAGCAGACCCATGGTCAGACGCTTAACCTGCGAGGGCAACCAGATAGAAGACTCCGCAAATAAGCTTTAAGATTTAACAGTGGTTGTGTGCTGAGTGTGAGGGTGGCTCAAAGGATTAGGGATCAGACTGTAGCGCGTTCAAGTGGCAACAAAATTAACTACAATTTAAACACCTTGTAAGCCAAGCCAAAAGAGGGGCGAAGCGAGGCCCTAGGGCGTGGGCGTGCCCCGTAGTCACAGACGAACCCAAAAAAAAAAAAACAAAGTTGGTGGGAAAAACGAGAAAGAGAAAAGAATTTATTACCGAAAACCGCAACTAGACAAAAAGCATCGGCAGAAAAAAGTTTTGTGCAGCCTGCACTTAAACAGGAAGCGGATGCTTGGACTACGAATTACACCAGCACACCAAGTGGCCCCAAAGAAAAGGGCTGGCCATAAAAGCCGCATAAATTGGAAGGCCACGAAAAAGTAACTGTAGCAGCAGCAGTAGCACAAGCAGTCTCGCATTGCATGCCGCGACGGACGCTAAAAATGTTGCAAGGCGTCGGATGCGACGGATGCGGAAGTGGCGTGCTAAGCGGAAATGTGCCGCAGGACTGGCACACAAAAAAAAAAGGAAAAAGAAAAGAAAACACAGGGAAAAGGGATTTAGTAGCAGAGAACTATGTGGGCATAAAGGAAACTGAGAACAGGCGGCGATAATTCAGCTGCACTTGTGCGCCGCATGTTGAGATCTCGTGTTCGCTGCCGCCTTTCCTCTCCAGTTCGGGGCACTTTTTCATTTCGAGCATTTCTGTTTTTTTCTTTTTTTTTTTTTGGGGTCAGTGGCTTTGAAAAGTCTGTCTGGCTGTTCATACAATGCCTGCCAGCGAGTAACTAGACTACAATTGTACACTCTCTCTTATATGTGTGTGTGTGTGTGTGCGTACGAGTATGTGTGTTTGTGTGGCATAATTTAAGGCGACATTGACAATGAGACGCTGGAAGCTGGCTGCTGCGTTTTTGGTTGAGTCTCGCATTCGATTTGGTTTGTTTTTTCCTGGTTCTTTTTTTTTTGGCGTACCTGGCGCACCTGCCACCAATTGTTTGCTCATTGCTGCATAATTTAACATGGCGCGCGCCGCATACACTTTTAGGCTGCTTTAAGCAAACATTGTTTGCATATTTCACGGCGCATTTCACACAGATTTCTTGTACCTTCTGACGCTATCGCTAGAGCATGATATGCGAAGCGCAAGAGTGTTTACCTTTACCAGCGCGTTTGTGTGTGGTTTACAACGTCAAAGGAAACATAAGATCGAATTCTATGAACAAATATAATCGTCAAAAATATATTTATATATATTTTTTTTTATACCCTGAACCCATTGAAAATGGGTAAAAAGCGTATAATGGTTGTGTGAAAAAGTATGTAACTGGCAGAAGGAAGCATCTCCGACCCCATAAAGTATATATATGCTTGATCAGCATCAATAGCCGAGTCGATATAGCCATGTCCATCTGTCTGTCCGTCCGTCTGTATGTATGAACGCGTCGATCTCAGAGACTAGAAGAGCTAGAGACTCCAGATTTGAAACATAAGCTCGCCTGATCCCTAGACAGTTAAAGTTTGTACAAATTTTCGATAACTCTTCCCATTTCCGATATACACATATGATCGATAACAACAAACTCTTCAATTTGGAAAACTTTGAGATGGCGTTGGCAACCTTAGACGAAATAATGATAATCTGTGAAACATTTATTGAAAACTGTTGAGAAACACCGGAGATATCGAACATTGAAGTTAAGTCAACTATACACACACACATACTTGCAAACACTGACTGTACGCGTATAGTATAGGTACAGGGTATCGTCTAGTCTAGTCTATGTACGCTTTTACACACTTTGTTATTTAAAGCTTGAAACTCGCATGCTCACCAATATTCTACTACTCCTCATCGGTCTTTCTTTTAATTCATTTTATATTTAGCTGGCATGTCAAATTGAATTTGGCTTTTTTATTAGGTTCCCTGTGTACAAGAACATTTAACATTTGTTGGTCGTAATGAAAATGTGTGCGAGACGACTAATTGCTCCTGTTTGGGGCTTAATGAACTGGCTTGCTTTTGCCGGTCACGACAGGAGATTGGCATCAGCTGTTGCCCCAAAATAGGTGGCACGTGCATCACTTGCCACTCTCGACCATTTATGCAAATTTAATAAACTTGCTTTTTGCCTTTTTTTGGGGGGGGGCGGTATGTCGGACGTAAAATTGGTGAAAGTCAGAGCCACGTTTAAATCAGGCAACGGATTGGGGGCGTTTGTCGCTTGTGGCCCCAAAATGGGTGTGTCTGTACAAAATATTATTTATGGCATTTGAGCCGTAAATATTATTTTGTAGAACTTTCCCCTCATGATACATACATGATACACGAGTAGGCGTGACTGAAGACCCGGCCACATGTGGCTGTTGGATGCTGGTCTGGATGTCGCTCAATGTCAGTCAGGAAATGGAGAGATGGGACTTGCATGACTAGGGATTGGGATGAGCAGGACTATATATATTTGGCTGAGCTTGTCGTTGTCGTTGTCGTTGCTGTTGCAGTTGCTAAACAAACATTTAGCGGCAGCGAGAGTCAACAGCATCGATGCATCAACGCCAGTTAGAGCAAACAGGACTGGCTGGCAGCAGGATCAGACAGCATCGGCAGACTCATCGCATCACTTCCGGTCTGTATGAGTATGTGTGTGGATGGAGTCTTGCCATGCGGGTGAAGTGCATAATGTGCCATCGCATTTGTCTTTGCCATACCCATTCGGGGCTTTTTTGACTGGTCGCATGTGCAACTTGCCTGTTTGCTGCTGCTTTATTTTGCTTATCTGAAATTGAATCAGGCAGCCAGCCAAGGCAGACGACGATTATGGTAGTAACTTTGTGCCGTTGGGCACAATTAGGGTAGTTGACTTGTCTTCCACCCTGCTGATTGTGTGTGTGGGTTGTAAAAATTAATTTGCTTATCGCGCTGCAGCCGCAACCATGCCACACCCGAATGATGTTATTGACAGGCCGTGCCACTGCGGCAGGGATATTGAAAAACTATGCAGAACAAGGCAAAACCAAAAGCCTGAAGCCACACACCAAAAAGGATAACAGTCGAGGCAATCGGTATATTTGCCTGGTGCCACGTGGCGTATGCGTGTTATGTTTATAACAAAATTGATTTATTGACAAAACAGTAAGCGGGTAGGCATAGGCACAGCCACAGCAATAAATGTGCTAAGAAACAAAAACAAAAGACCGAAACAGATGTACCCTAACATGGGGCTTAATAATGAAAGAAGAAAGTTAACTCATTCTTGGTATGGATGATATGTGAAAAAGGAACGCTTACTTGCCATTAAGATTCAAAGCTAAAGGACTAACCTTCAACGACTCGTAACACAACTGCCAACAAAGTCATACTACCCCTTCGAGAGTGTATTAAAATGCCGCAAGCAAAGCATTAGAGCTGAACCCTTTTTTGTTGATATTTTTTGTTTCCACATATGTGTTTTTTGCTGTTTTGTTTATGCTTACAGTTTCCTGTTTCCGGGGTCCTTGGCAGCCGTTATTGCATTAACATTGGCTGCATGGAATGCTGACAATATTTATGGCTTGCCATTAGAGACAACTGATTGGTTTTCGCTTTCGATTTTAGCGCAGCAGAAGTTCAATTTTATCGAGTGTTTTTCTTCTTTTTTCTGCCAGATTGCTTCACGTGTGACATGGCCTTGGAATTGAGCTGTTGTTGTTGTTGCCATCGTTACTGTTCTTTTTTTTTTTTGCTGCTGCACTTTTGCTCCATTTAGATGCCATTAGCTCAAAACGTAATCATCATAATGCGACCCCAGTAGCGAACCGGTCATAAATAAGACAAACACATTACGCATACGCCGTGTGCACAAAGCACAAAGCACATAGAACGAGCTGAGAGTCTCTGCTCGAGACTTTCTCATATGAATAAACTCGCACGTACTTATCGCATAGACTATGCTCGACTGCGCACAGCTGCCTCTCTAGTATTCTATATATATATATATATCTATAGTAGGGATACAAATATATATATATATGTATAGCAATGTCTGTATGAATATTTAAGGCGTAAAATTTATGAAAACAACGTGCCTTCAACTCAACTCAAAGTCGAAGACGGCATCAGCTTGAAACTAAAGGCCAAAGTTGGGCAGTGCAAAGTTTTCCCCCGCTGCCTTCTGCTTCTGTGCGGGCGCCACGTGACAAAAAAATGACAAAACATTTGATAAACATTGCACATGTGGAACAGTTCAACGGTTACAGCTCCTGCTACCTCGCATCCTCGCTCCTTCTCTCTCCATTCTGTTGCTAACTCTCTCGCTCTTTATCTATCTACGTGTTATGACAATAGCCCAAAACAAGACTTGTAGCACAAGCAGCAAACTCAAAATGCTTTTATCTTCGGACACAGCAAAGTTTCAATACTCTTTCGTGTTGTTTGAAGACAAAAGATTTTTGGCTTCGCATTTGTTTGATAATTTACTACATATGAAAGTTTTTTGCAGTTAAAACATTTTTAGTTCTTTCATTCATAGAACTAAAAAAACGTTCTTTCATTTAGGTCATGTGCTACAAAATATGTATAATACCCAACACCCTTAAGTAGAGCAAAGCAAATGGTCTGTGTAAGTCTTGGGTGCCTGCCTTAGCAATTTATATTTTGGGGCGCGTCTAAAGTTGTATCAACTTATTTTTGCAGGTTCTGGTTTTTGCTTGTTGCTATTTTAGAAAAGTTGTTAGCTGGCTTGGGTTAGGAGCTAAGGCGAAAGGTTTAGCTTAGCTTAGCCAAAAGCTTTTGATGTCCCTTCACACAAGCACACACACACTTTATTTTGCCAATAATTCATAAAAAGCAGGCAGCATCAAATGCAGCATAGAAAAGAAAGGAAACCGAAGAATTCATAATATTTTTTTGTAGAAAAAAACAAAATGTTTGCCGATGACAAAAACCAATAAATGGCCACCCTTATCAAAGTCAAAGCACAAACATATCAAATATGCAATGATTGAGGGCTGCTCATTGGGGGGAAGCTGTGGGGAGGTTGGGATTTGTCCAACAACTTTGATCGAAACGATTCGAAACTTAAGGCGTGCTGGATTTGAATTTTTGTTGAGGTTTCCTTGTGGGAGTTAGCTTGGGGGTTACTTGGGGTGTAACTTGGAGTTAGTTGGTGTGTTTACTTTCTTTTAACTTACCAGCGGTGGCTTGTCCGTTAGACGTTTGCAATTGTTTAACTCTGTGGGCGAGTTATCCTCATCGGAGCTGGGCGTTTGAGCCACCTTCTCGTTGTCATTACAGCTACAGGAAAGGTAGTCAAACTTACTTTTAAAATGTAATCTTAAGATTTTAGTTAAGTTTAAGTGAAAAGTGTGTAATATTTTTTTTTGAGTGTGAGTTTTTGATGAACATGATTTAAGCATGATATTTTTATTGGGGAAAAGGAAGAAGCTTGCCTAATTGCTGTTGGTTTTTACTCACTTGAGATTCGCCTGTGTGAAGAGCTGCAAGGGGCGTCGTCGACTGGCGGGCGATGTGGGCGTGGCTGTTGTCAGCGTTGCTCTGCCTCGGGCAGCACTTAGATAATGATATGATGATCGGCTATTCCTAGCATTATCATGCAACTTGCTTAAAGTTTGTTGCTGCTGCTGCTGCTGGCGACTGTTGCACGAGGAGGAACGAAAACGTGCCCCGGTTATGACCGCTGCCAGATTGGCCGCAATGCGATTGTCAAACCGATTAAAATACGAACTCGCATTTGAATTCGAATTCGAGTTCAGATTCGAGTTTGTTGTGTTCGTAATCGTATTTGAGTTGCTGTTGTTCAAACTGTCAGCGGTTGGCGATGAATTGTTGCTGCTGCTGGCACTGCCATTGCTGTTGCCGCTGGCCATTGTTGTTGCGGTGTTTGTTGCCGTTGTTGTTATTGTTGTTGTTGTTGCTGCTGTCACCATTGCTGGCTGTGCGCAGCTCTTCTCATAATCCAAATTATTGTTGGTTATCATTGTGGCCGTCGCTTTTGGGCATTAACTTTTTGCACTGTTTTTGAATTATGCACGCATATAAAAACGCTGCGGGCGGCCTTTGCTCGCACTCTCTTCCTGTGTGATCCCCGCCGCACACACACACCCACGCACACACAGTTACACACAACCACCCGCGCACACTCAGGCAGCAAAGTTGGTAGTGGAGGGTGGGGCTTAGCGAAGCCGTTGCGTAGTTACGACCTTTATTAAATTCAGTCCACTTGGGCTGGCGGGGAGCCTGGCTGGGTTGGGGGTTAACAGTAACCGCAGGGGTCGCGTTTGCTACTTCAACGCAGAACTACAGGCGACGAGAGGACAACGACGCAGATTTAAACACAGTATTAATTCAAGCGGAAATTGGCAACGAAAGGAAAAAAAACAAAGAGAAAAAAAAAACAGCGAGAAAATGCAAAGCACAAAACCAAAATCGAAAGCGTGAAGCATAAACAATAATGGTTTGGGGGCGATGGGTAGAAATTAAAGTATTTGGGGAACGGGGGGTTGGACACATAAAATAGAAAGCGAAAATGAAAACAAATATGAAAATTGTTGGATGGGTTTTGGTTTTTTGACGGGGTTGCAAAAAGCCACAAAAATGCACATAAATAGCAGGCGACAATATGTAAAGAGACGGGGGAGTGTAGTTGGAGGGGTAGGATATTGTTGGACAGGGGTCGCAACCGTGACGTCACATAATAAATATCAGGATTTTTGCAGGGTAAACATGACGATGATGATGATGTTGTTATTGTTGTTGGTGGTGTTTTGTATTATGATTTTTGTGGGTGGTTTTGTAAAACAACACAGAAATTTTTCATGTTGTACATTTGAAATGTTTTGTTGTTAGTTTCGTAACGGTTGTTGTTGTTTTGCCAATTTCACAGTTGAACATTTTTGCCAATTAGTTGCCAATGTTGTTTGCCATTTTCAGTTGTTGTTGTTGTATTTTTTTGCCAATTTTTCAGTTTGATTTCAGTTTAGTTTGTAGTTGAATTTTAATTGTGTGTGCAGTCCAAAAATTTCCATGTAAATAACGACGTGGAATGGGAACAGAGAAAAGATATATGTGATATGTGTTTTACATTTGTTTTCCGTTTTTGTAAAACTTTTGCTGTGTATATGTGTTTCTTTTTTTTCAGTTGCAACTTTTGATTATTTAATTCGATTGAATGCTTTGGCCTTAGCAATTTTCATAGCATACTTTTCAGGGTAGCCAAACGAAAGTGAAAATGCAAATTGCAATTGAAAAAACCACAGCTGCTGTTTTCGACATTATATATGTGTGTGTGTGTGTTTTGTACATACTTACGTTGCTTCAATGGCAACAAAACTTTTCATCGGGTTTTGTTAGTGCGCCACGTTTCCAAATAGCAACTAAACATAGAAAGGAAAGAGAGAGAGAAAACGAAATAAATTGTTAAAGAGATGTATGGAAAATTTTTTAATTAAAATTGACTTTAAAAGCACAAAGGCAGCTGGAATAGCTAGCTGTATGTGTGTGTGTGTGAGGCAATCATTTGATGGCCATAGTCAACACCTCATTAGGCGACTAATCAAGCGTGTGGCTGGGCAAGAAATAACAACCAGTTCAGGCCAGTGCAGACACATGACCACAGATTAAAGGAGCGCTGAGCTACAAGCAAAGCAAAATCATCAACACCAGCAGCCCAACAAGAAGAAGATCACACACACACACACAGAGAGCAACTACAGGGTCCGGGTGCAGTCGTGCGTTTGGGAGCCACAACCAAAGTAAAGAACAACAAGCCGAAGCCGTAGTAAAAGAAGGAGAAGAAGAAGCGGTAGAAGGCCCGGCAAATAAAACGCACAGATTAAAGGATGCCCGGGTGAAATGTCTTCTTAATTACTTCGCAATGAACAGAGAGCAAGGAGCAGAAAAAGAAGCAGCAGCAACAGAGAGAGAGAGGGAGCAGAAGGAATAGCTGTGGGGTTTCGACTGCAGCAGCAACGTAATTGAGAAGTCGATGGTCTGGGATTCGTTTTGTGTGAAGTAATGCAGGATGGGAATTGCGGGGATGGAAGGAGTTTCGAGGGGGATAGGGGAGCCTTCAACGTCGTCTCAGCATGGACCGCAGCGCCATGTTGTTGGCAGCGCACTTTAAGCGGAAGTAATTTAATTAATTACAAATGAAACGGAAACACGGCGAAGCAAACCGAATCCCAAAATATATCCATGTGTGTATGTTGGTATGTGTGGGTGTGTGTTAACTTATGCATGTCAAATTCAAGCATAATTTTTGCGTTAGCCAAGGGATTGGAGTGCGAAACCGACGCACTTGACGGCCTAACGGGTATCAGCGCTTTTGAACCGACAACAAAAAAAAAAGAAGCGCAATTAAAATTGTTCCATGCTTGCACCGCAAACTAATAGCAAACACTGTATGTGCACGCATACATTCTCATACACACACACACAGACACAAGTACAAACGCATTAAGCACAGCTCATTTGCAATGCGGTTTTAATTGCCAGGCAACTCCAGCCAGGAACCGGGATGAAAGTGAGCAAAAACGCTGCCGCAGCGCGAGGCTTACAAGGATAATGAAAACAATTTAACGACTCTCTCGACGATTCTGTGGGCTGTGTGGCCCGAAAAACTGTGCTACGTTTGAGCGCTTAAACAAATAGAAACCTTTTTCCATTTGCCATTTTGCTTGCCTTTTCATTTTTATTTTGTTTGCCTTTTCGTTGTTGTTGCTGTTGTTGTTTCTGTTGAGTTTTGCGTGTCTGCGCAAAATATTTGCAGATATTTTTGACATTTTAATGAAAATATTTTGCATAGCATTTCGAACACCAAAAGCCAGAGCAACAGCAACACAACAGCAGCAGCAGCAGCAGGAGCAGTTGATGAATTCCCTGCTTTGGCTTACATCCTTTCGCTGGCTTAATATTATTTTAACGAAGTGGATCTGGACCAGGACGCTGGACGACGTTGCGAAGTCTGGTTTGTGGGTTGGGTATCGTGGATTTTTAAGCTCCTGTGATGGCCAGTAATTAAATGCTTGACATGCCTTTAGGTATGAGTCCCTTGGATGAAGTGGATTAGCGCCAACAGAAGCGGATTGCAAATGAAGGGGTTAGGGGTAAATTAACGCTGATGTTGGCATTATAATTATGGCATGTAGTTAAGGCGATTCCTGCTTAACCACCGAGAGCTTTTGCTCTTGTTAACTTCACTGCTGTACGTGACAGCTTTAAAGGTAGAAGAGTAAAAGTTATGATACAAAAACGTGCAATCAAAACGTTAACAATTAATTTTAAAGAGTTGTAACTGAGAAGCTATAAAATTATAATAGACTTAAGTTATCTCTTTAGTTTATGGAAAGATATTAGGTTGCGTATACTTATTTTAAAGTAATGAAAGATTTAACTGAGCTTATTCATACTCTAATTAATAAAGCTCCTAAAAGCAAGCAATAATATTTTTATGAATTCTTTGCCTGATCCCTTAAACATTTAATCACAGTTTAAACAACAATAATTGGATTTGCCTTGAACGTAATTGAATTTCTCCTTAAACAGAAAGTAACTGCCATCTCCCCAGCTGTGCTTAAACATTTAATATGTCAACATCGCATAATTCGTTTGCCATGATAAAAAGCGCAAGCATATCAAATATGATATATAACTCATTTGGCTAAGTGAGTGAGCGATGAATACAAACAATTTGTGTAATAAAATCAACAACCTAAACAAAAACATTATCAAAAACATTTTATGACTGGAAAAATCGCTGTGCTTGCTTGTTGCGGTTGCACATGTAAACATCGGGGGAAGTATGTTGTATGGTAGTTTGAGAGAGTGTTTTTTGGCAGCCAAATTAAAACAAATCAAAATCACATGAGCATTTTCAAGTGATTGCTGTGTGGCTGCGACTGAAATTTTACTGCAGGCGTTCGTTCGGCGGGCAAACATAAACAAGCAATTTAACAAGCACTCACACACACACATGCAAACGCACACTGCTGCGGCTGCTGCGGCAGATCCTTGAACAGGCGTCAGGCAGTTGGCAAACAAACGAAGCGTTCAAGCGCAAAAAGCCAAAGCAACAACAACAAAAAAACAAAGTAAAAACGAGGAAATGGCAAGAAAAGCGTACAGGCCAAAAACAACTACAGCAAAAGGCATGTGTGTGTGTGTGTGTGTGCGTGTAGGAGTGTGTGTGTGTTAACAGCTGAACGCCACCGCTACCGCAGATTTCTCGCACATGCTTAAAAGTATGCCGCAACTTTTTGTTAATGAAATTTTAATCAAGCTGGAACCGAGTCAACAAAAAACACAAAAATACTGCCGAAACATTCTTCTTTAGTGCCAGATGTGCGAAGTTAACCCTAGTTAACCCTATTTCTCAGCGAGTCTGTTGTGTCTTAGGCAGCTGTCGAGCTTCATTAGCAGCTGTCGACAACACGGCGTATGCGTAATAATTTTGTTTAAAATGCAATTCGTTTATGGCCAGCATTAATCATCTATGCGGAGAGTGCATGCTGATGATGCCAGTAAATTTCATAAATTACAAACTTGAGCCACAGCCATAGAGAGTCTTGGGCGTGGGTAGAGAGAGAGAGGAGGAAAGGGCACATAAATCGCGTTGCGAAACAAAATTAGGCAACAAATTTACATGCAAAACGAACACGACACGCAGCTAAATCACCAACAAACCCACCGAACGGAAACAAACCGCCTTCAAAATGACAAAACATTAAACGAAAGAATGATAAAAAAAATCCAAGGCTGTATTTTAAGGCGTAGCAGACACCAAACAAACGAAAAAGAGAAACACTTTTGCTTTTACAAGCGCGTTTTCGACTGCGCCTTTTACTCAGTTATTTAACATATTTATTGTTGTTGTTGCTGTTACGCCTTTTGTGCTTTAAAGCCCGTTTGAATAATGTGCACTTCTCACGGCAAATAATTATTTTCGCTTAGTTGCAAACAAAAACTGCCAACTGTCATGCGATTTTTAGGCCATTTCAACGGCTGCAGTTGTTGTTTCTGGTTTTTTTTTTATTCTTTTATCGCTTTTTTCCCCTTGTACATTCTGAGGTCTTATCGTCAGAGCCAACACTTTTCACTCCCTCGCCGCTTTCAGTTCATTATGTGAATTTTTATTTTGAAAATTCTTTGGCAGCTAACGGTAACTGTTAAAATGCCAGCACGTCGAACCAAAGACGGCGGAGAGCATTTCATTATTTTTGTTATATTTTTTTTTACTCCCATTAGTGATGTTTTTTTTACTTTTTGAAGCCACCCCCGGAAAAGGTGTCGAGCAAAATTACGAAACAAAAAATACATTTTTTGCGAGCTGTTGTTTTGAATGTTTGAAATATGCGCATTTGGTATTCTTTTTTGGGGTCTGTAGCCATGAAGTGAAAGGAAGAAAAGTTCCAAAACAAAAGAATTTTTAATTAGTTTTTCACTTTGTGTAATTATGCAAACGTTTGCCACGATTCCTGTCTGTCCACAATAAACAAAGCAATTATGACTATTCAGCACATTGCTCGCTTTTAGCTTTAAGCAGTAAAATATAGGAATATAGTTGAGTTGTTATAAAAAATATATAAACTGCTTTTAGATGTTAACTCACTGAAGATTTCAATCATTGACTAGATTGTGCTTTCAAAAAGGATAGCAGAAAGAAATGAAAGTATTTCCATAAATGAATTTCAATGAGTTTGGGTTTATTTTCAGACGTTTAACGAACTATTTGCATGCAAATGATAGTTTCAGATTATTGATGAAAAGCTTTTGCTGTTCCTTTCAGTAATCAGACTAACAAAGTCCAAACAAGAGCTCTTACTTTAACATGTTTAAATTTCTACCATATTTTTTTAACAACAAAAAGTTGCTTCATGTTTACGAAACATGCAAACTATTGATTGAAAGTTGTGCAATTTTATGGAGCCATAAAATTTGTCTCAGCCAAAAATAGAGCAAGGGGAGAGACGGAAAAAGCTTGACTGGACTCAATAAACGAAAAAAGAGTTAACATAGATTTGCTGGCCAACAAATTTAAACCAACAATGGCACAAAGTAAAACTATTT
Source organism: Scaptomyza reducta (assembly GCA_035044485.1). Classification (NCBI taxonomy): domain Eukaryota; kingdom Metazoa; phylum Arthropoda; class Insecta; order Diptera; family Drosophilidae; genus Scaptomyza; species Scaptomyza reducta. The sequence goes on from JAWNNV010000606.1 coordinate 1,247,036, forward strand.
TATATGCGAAGACAGCAACAAAATAATGTGACTACCTTACGACTACTAAATTGGGGGCTAGGCAGACGGAATGCTGGTCGAATGTCGTCTGGGCCAGCTCCCACGCCGGCTGTGTGAAGGGATTACCCCAAAGCAATAAATGTTCAAATCAATTGAAGCGTTTTGGCCAAAGCCTCACACCTATGGCGGAAGGAGGACGAAGGGAGCTGTGAACATAAATCGAATGCAAGAATAAGTAGATTCCATGGGCAGCTTAAGGCAGCGATTTGCTATGCACAAAAACCAAACCCCAAAATCGATAAGGGATGCTGAGATGGATAGAAAAAGAGATAAAGGACTAAAATTTCAACTAATTTTGAATGTCGAACAGAACTGCAGCCTCTTTGGAGTTGACAAGCGTTTGAAGAAATGGTAGAAGCTGTCTCATACGCAGTGCGGTTAGAGTGAATCAACCGCTTGTCCCATATTCGAAACTAGAAATCGACAGCAACGACGTCGTCTTCGTAGTCGAAAAGCAATAAAACGCAATTCGGTCATAAAAATAGTCGAACGTCGAAACGAATAAAGGTCGACAGAAACGCAAAGAACTGAAGTGAAGTGAAGTGAAGTGAAGAGAAGAGAAGAGAAGAAAGCAGAGTAGCAAGCAACTGCCCCTGGGCCCCAGTTGTCGACGTCATGTCCTGCTGTCGTTCTCCTGGGCCTTCGTCTGGCATGGCAAATTGCGAATTTTGCATATTGCCAGTAGTCCGTTGAGGTCTCCCCTTGCAGCAGTTTTGCCTTATTCATTCTGCTTTTTCACTCATCCTGTCACATTCTCCTCGTCCTTTGGGCCATTAGTCATTTGGCCAGGCCGAGCCACCGCTTTGGCGTGTCGCCACTTTGCAGGATGAATGACCCCGGCATAGTTGCCACTGCTGCTTCTGCCGCCCCACACTTTTGCAGCGAGACGTCTTTTCCGCAACGGAAATTGCGCACACGTCGCCGGCCAACAACTATTTTGATAGCCGAGTTTTGTATTAGAGTTTGTCAGGCAACAAATCATAAGAACAGAACTAAACATCTGGCTTAAGTTAATAAACAAATACTTATAGATGGTGTGAAGATTACACTTGCGATTTTAATTCCTGTAAGTACTAAGCGGATAAAGCATGACTTAAAGATATGTTTAAAAAATCTCTTCAGGTTCAACGAATCTGTAGCACTTAGTAATTATTGTTAAATACTTTTAAGTACATCTAAGTAAACAAGTAAAACACTTTGCTGCTACGGTTCATTGAGCAGCCAGCTTCCACTCAAATTTCAACATTATCAGTTTTGTTGGCTTAAAATAAATATTAATTTTAATGCATCGTGGCAAAATTGTGCGCTCAACTGAACTCATTGCCTTGTTAAATATATAAAAATAGTTGTGAATGTTGCTGTACCGTTTCGGTTGCATTTGTGGGCGCATTGTGTACTTTATGCGTTTCACGTTTAATTGAATTTTGCATTCGAGTGCATTAAAGATTCATGCATGTGCTATTAATGATATTTGTGCAAATGTGCAAAGTGCAAACTGATATATATGTTTCATTCCACAGATTTTAAATGAATAATCATTAATTATGAACGTAAATTGAAGTACAATTGATAACGCCATTAAATATATGGCCTGAACTCTTTTAATGTTAACGAAATTGATTTAAATCTCTTAAATGTATTTTCTTTGCAAACGTAAAGTTTGTAGTGCGAATTCGACACTGGCTTTAAAGTCAGAATGCAGTCATTTAGTAGTTGCTCCAACAGTTCGTTAAAAAAACACACGCACACAAACACACACACACACCCACCACTCGTCTAACCAGCCCTCTCGCATTGCCACCAACCATTTCACATGTAGGTCAAAGTGGCAGCACCAAAAAGCGTTGCATACCTTCGGGCTGTCAATTTATTTCTCGCGCTTGGCACAATTTTGCCTGCTGGTTTTTGTTTATGCTGATTCTCTAGTCGCGCTTTTCATGCGAAAAAACAACAACGGCTCCATCACCGCTTGGCACACGGTCTGCTGGCGGCAGGCAAGAGTCGTGTCCTTGAAATTTATGCGTTCGACGCAGGCAATGTGCCTAGCGTTGAGAGCTGCTCGCCGTTTAGTTGGGCTCGGTGTCTGCCTGGTACAAGGCGTGTAAAGCGCTCATTATGTTGCTAACCACACACACACACACACCCGTATAGAGAGAAAGGCATTGAAACTAGAACTACTTACGCCCCATCCGGGAACTGGGCCAATATGAAAAGCATTGTTTCCTCTTTGCTGTCACTGAGGCTGCTATTGCTGCTGGCACCATGGCAAGTAAATTAGGCTTGGGTCCGATAACGCAGCCACAGATCGGACAATGTAGATAGACTCCGACCAGAACAACAACACCAAGGCATTGCCCAAATCTCACATCAGGCTCTTTATGTCCCAGAAAATTGTCCAACTTTGAAATTTGTGTCCTTTTTCCTTTTTGTAGCTCTGGCGTTCTTATCGATTTTCTCATAATCATTTGGGGAAAAAAACCCCCGCTTATCTGCAGGCTGTCAATCAGCCAAGAGCCGTCATTAAAATAATGCATAGCTCTGAAGGTTGCGCATACGCAATGTTATACGCGATGCTCTGCTCTTAAAGCGCGACTTCAGTTAAATTGTTGCCGTTTTGTCAATATATCTCTGGTTCATAACTTTGTGTCAATTTAATGGCACCAGTAGAAACAGAAGCAATCATAAATTTTTATGATTTTCCATTGGTTGCAACAGCTTCGAGGCGTTGCGTGGGAAAACACGAATATTTTTCATGCGAATTTAATAGCCTTGCAGATACAATGCAGAAAATATTTATCGCCTCGCAACATTTTCGATACGTTGGAAAAAACATTTTTGGCAGCTGGCCATTAAAAGTAAATTTAATCATAAAAAAATAAAACTTCCACTTAGAGATGCGATAAACCTGCAGCTTACAAGAGTGCTAGAAAAAAGTAGACGTGGAGGACAAGGAACATATTGACATTCCGCCATCAATCACGCATGACAGGCGGATACCACGTAGGGGCGGGGAGGCGTGGCAAACCACGAAAATTTATCAACAGCGTCGACAGGCAACGCGGCAGGAGCAAGGCACAAAAACGTACACAACGTACGACACGGCAGGTAGCCAAAGTAATCTAATCCAATTACTCAACAATGGCAAACAAGCTCGAGCGTTTGATGGGCGGGTTGGGATGGGGGTGGGGTGGGCGCCAGCGCTTGCGTGCGGGGCGCTAATGGACGACAAAGACCCAACCAAAAAAAAAGCAAGGCCAAAACGCACATGTTAGTCAGTTAGAAGGGATATCACATGTCTACGTTGAAGTTAAATAACCAAAGGCAATCACAAAGTATCAATAGCCGAAGGGGCAATGCGAGGGGGGGAATGAACATGCTAAAGCCGCAAGCGTATATTTACATTGTGTGTGTGTGGGTAAAATCCTTGCTGAATGCGTTTGATCATTAACTGGTAGCTAGTGCAAATCCTGTCAGCAGTCAGCAAATTGAAATTCATGCGCATTCAATGAATTTTTGTGGGTTTTTCCATTGTTGTTCGTTCGTTTCGTTTCGTTTTCGTTGCGGGAGTCTTCTTACAAGGCTGCAGGACATTGTATTGACAGAAATTATCATTTTTGTTGTGCTTCAATAAAATGACAAGGCAAACTAATATTGGGCCGACTCCACCAACTCCAACCAACCAAACCACCCACCACTAAGCTTAGGCTTAGGCATGAAATTGAAAAAAGGACGACCCCATACTGAAAGCTTTTGTGTGCTGTTCTGGCCGGGGATTGGGTAAGTGGGAGAGGGAGTTTGTTATGCTGATTGGATGTGGCTAACAGCAATGTTGTTGATGAGCTGTCATCGCTCGAGGGGAGAGGAAGAGCACATTAAAGAAACGAAGAGAACTTAAAGAACTGATACGAACACAGAAAAATGTCTTAGTTGCAACCCTTTTTACGAACTCATCCATCAAAAGACAATTAGTTCAAATATTTGTCATTGACACTTTGGCACTCAAATCGCTTATGTAAATATGCCAAGGATTTCATTAGAAGCCAAAAAGAACACAGACACGCCTTTCTTATCTAAGGCGGCAGGCAGGCACACTCTAGTGTCAATATCCAAAACCGCCTCAGCATATTCTATTAATATTCACTTTTTGCCAAATCGTAGGCGTGGCTTTCTTGCTATCCGAACTACCGTTTAGTCCCTTCGACTTTCGAGTCAAAGAGGCGACAAATTGAACAGCAACAAAGTCCAACAGCTCATAACAAATCCTCACACCACCCAAACACATACTAATACTCATACAGAGAGCCAGTCAGGCACAAGGCAAAGGGTCACTTTTGTGCTCATCAAAGGGACCAAAAAGGCAGCAGCAGAATTTACTCCTCTCGAGCTTAAAATAGTTGTTGGTGGCAAGTTAATAAAGAGATAGGGTAACCGGCATATTTATAAACGCATTAACAATGCTTGGCTTGATCTTTTTTAATACTTAAACAAGGAAGGGTTACTCGATTGAACTCTTACCATAAACAAACAAATAACTGTTTCAACCAATATCCTGAACTACTTATACTTATACTTTATTTATTCAAAGAATCAAGAGTATCAAATTAATAGTCACATCGACAAAGGATTAAAGCCTGTTACAAAACTCAGGCAACGTTTAGGTTAGTAAACTGTTAAATTGCTTGCAGCATACTAGTTTGTTGTGTGAGAAGGAACAAGCAAGATACGCAGATGGCAAACCAGCAACTTGAATATTAACACAACACAAGTCAAAGTCAATGTTTTGGCAAATGTTCAGCTGCAAGCACTCAAAGTCACATAAAGCGCTCGAGATGCTGCAGATGAACGACTAAAAGTCAAGTTTACTGTATGCGAAAATGTTGAAAAATGTCAGCTGCACATGGGGCACAGAACCTCAAGGACCTCAGCAGCAGCAGCAGTAACAGTTGGAGGTGCATTGGAGTGGCAGAAGTCAGAACATGAACGCCTGTGGACCTTGTGAATGTAAAGTGTGTGCTGACACCAATAAGTAACCGCAGTTGGTTGGGGCTGGGTGTTGGGTTGGGTTTGATAGTTTGCAGTTAACTTGCAGCTGGCGGCTGTTGCACTTGTCAACATGCGCTGACAGCAAGTCAAAAACTTGTAGAGTTAGCCAAGCAACAGATTGAAGCCATGTTCTAAAACAATCCTGCCGCAAGAAGGAAATTAAACAAGAAGAACCCACAAGGAAAGATCATATCATGGTCAGAAACTTGACGAAAGTAAATTTATTTACAGCTTAATATTTAATGTCTATGAAATGAAAATGAAGAAACTCTTTGACCTAATAACATAATTTTATTTTAATCAAGACTATCACAACTTTATTCCTTAAAATCTTTTGCTAACTGAACGCCATGACAGCCAAAAGTTATGGCTAAGAGCAATCAGCTTTTAGCTGTAAACTGCATTTGACCCGCTTATTTTGGTTTCTTCTTTGTTTTTAGCGGAATTGATGCGTTTAAATGGCGTTTAAGCACTTTATGACTGTGGCGATTTGTAACCTTCATGTTAATGCGCTTTCACCCCCAAAGTTATTTATGTAAATTACTTGCAACTGCAACTGTCGCTGGGGCAAACAGAAGCGAGAAGCGAAAAGTACTTCAACTTCTTTCGTTCTCGCTCGCTCTTTGTCGTTCTTTCTCGGTCGGTGCTTTCATGTTTTATAATTAAGTCAGTAATTTAAAAGTGTCAAGCGTAGTGGGAAAGCAACTTTAGCCAGCTTTGCTTCACTGCATTTCTTCTTGTGGCTTACAATTTCGCCGGGCAAAGTTTTTGGTTTCGTTTGTTGCTGCTCAGCACCCGCAACAAAACGAGACCAGCTCAAAAGCTCAACTGAACAAACCAAAAAAAGAAGTAAATAGTTAAGAGAGGGGGGAAACGGCAAGCGGAAATGTTAACAACTACTTTGACATTTGCTGTGCGTGTGCTGGCAGTTATATTTGTGTGTGTGTACAACTGTTAGCCAAGTTTAAATGACTTAAGTGCCAGCGCGACGAGCCATATGAATACCGAACTTTGTGACTAAAACGGCAATCAGGTGTATGTGTATGTGTGTGTGTGGCCTAAACTTGGACCACAGATTAATACGCATGCATTAGAAAGTATTATGAGAAACTTTACACTGCGGCTAAACTCAATGTGGTTGAGTTCGTCAACACACACACAACAGCAATAAATACAACTGCTGGCAGCAACATGAACTGTATGTGCAATGTCAGTTGGAACAAAAGTTCAGGACGTTGCAGCGAGGCGTGAAGGACAACAAAACAGTACGTCCAAAATGTACCAAAAAATAAGGATAGAGATTGAGCTCAACTGCGTAATGCTCTGTTTTCAAGCAAGTAAAAACCTCAGCAAAGAAATCTCCTTAAATGAAAAGTTCCAAGTTCGTTTGACAGAAAAAAAAGTAGTCGAATCAATGTTATATGTTATACACTTAAACCAAATATGCTCTGTCTTTATCCTCCAATCCAGTACAGAGCATATAAAACAGTAGCAGATTGTGGATGAAGAGCGTACGCCTCTCGCATGTCAGCCACAACAAAAATGTGACTTAAATTTGTTGTAACATTTGTTTGTTTCCCTACTATTCTTTTTTTTGGCCCCAAAAGGCATCAGCTGGCACTGAGCTGACGGGGAAAGAAGTGGAGAGCGTCAGCAGGGAGGATGCGAGATATATAGAGATACATAGTTGGCAACTCAACTGCATTCAAAGTGCATAAGTCAGTTCGTGAGGCAAACGAAAACGAATACAAATAGTCCAAAACTTGTTTTGTAAGTCCTGGCTTGAGAGCAAGGGGCGGGTGGTTAGGCGTAAAGCTTTACGACCTTAAGACAAAGTTGACTTTTTGGCAGTTGCTACTGAAACAAAAGGCAATTTATTTGTGTTATGCATAAAAGCATTTTAAAAACAAAATGCAAAACATTTTTTTTGTGACCCACAACACTTTAAGTTTGCAACTTGAAAATTGTTATCAAGATGAAAAAAGACTTTGACAATATTACATTTGCATAGATGCAAACTCCTTCCCTCCCCTCCCTCCATCACTCCAGCTAGTGGTAGCTGTGCGTCACTTTGATTTGCGTCTGTATAAAAAGGAAACCCTATCTCTGTCTCCTATGTTCTCTATTCAGTTAAGCCATCTCTCAACCTCTACACAGCGCTTTATCTATATTGTTTCTGGCTGCTGCTTTTATTGTCTCTGTTCGTTTTTTCTCTATTTTTTTTTGTCATCGTCCTTTTGCATACTGTCCTTAATAGCCTTGAGGTATGCATTAATTACTGTAACCATAAAAAGCATCTCCGGACAGCAGCAGCAGCATCATCAGGCAACGTGCGAAGTGCAGCAGCCAGCGAGTCCTTCTCTAGGTCCTTTTAGACCTTTTACTTTGTGTTACATTTTGCATTTTATGACCAACTAGACGAGTATTGTTCTCACCCAACAACCCACACTGTTATCGCTCTGTCGCTTTTGTGCATTGTTTTTCATTGTATTCATCGAAATTTTGGTGCATACTTTATGCTCTTAGCTCTCTCCGCTTTCCACTACGCTTTGAAGTTGTTCTCGTTGCGGCTTTAAAAAAGGGCTTCATTTTGGGCCAGTTTGACAGACTCATGTTAAAAGCTCATTTGTTTTATGAGAGAGAGAGCGCTTAGGCAGCCATATGCGTTCCATCCTCATTCTTTCGCACCCCTGCTCCACTTATTTGACACGCTTTTCAAGCTAACAACACAAAATAAAGGCCAGACAACTTCTTGCTGCCTCGACGCATTCATTACACATTGTCTGCTGTGTGCAGTGGGGACTGGATGAGTTCTCACACACACACACACATTTATCACACCCTCACACTAACCAGCACATTTACAACATAATTGCGAGAAAATTCGTTGCCTACTTTTTCGGGTTTTTATTTTATGCCCTTTTTTTGCGAACACAAAAATATTCAAAGTGTCTCGCCATATCAACTTTATTATGCGCGCCAAAAAGTTGCAAAATTAACAGACAACACTCGTATAATAACGAACCTCCTCGTTTTACAGACTCCTTCCTCCTTTTCGAGCGCCGCAAGTGCAGGCAAGCGCGTAACAAAAGCTGAAACCAAAAGCAAAAACTGTTTCAATGTCCGTCTCTCGCTCTTTTTACTGTTTATCTGTGTGTTTGCGTGTGTGTGTGTGTTTGTGTGCCTCTGTATGTTTGTGCTTCACCTTGTTTATCTCTTTTTTGTTGTGTCCTCTTTTAGCATCGTGCGCTGCTTTCTTCTCGCCCCCCTACCCATACCCAAAAAAGTGCCTTATATTTGCTTGGCTCTTTTTTGGGCTGCTTGCAGCTGAATTTTGTGTGCCTGTTCCATTCGGTTTGTATGTATGTTTGTGTATAGAATTGAGTGTTACTGTGTGCTGTATGCCATTTGTGTGTGTTTGCGTGTGCTTTTGTGTGCCTCTGTGTTTATTTGCGAGTGTGTGTGCGGTGCGTGCTTCGGTTGTCGCGCAGTTCTCGCTGCTGTGTGCGGCGCCTTGTTTGTTGGCCGCTGTGCGCCTGGTGCGAATTATGTTACGTGTGTGGGTGTAACACACATACACACACACACACACACACGAGTGCCAAAAATACAAGTCATATATGTGTGAGTATTAGGCTCAAAATGTTGCCAGCAACACGACATGTTGCCAAGTGCTTGTTGCATGCACACAGCTACAGATACTTTTGATACACACATATATGTATTTGACAGGCAATTTTAAGCCGCTTAGAATCGTTGGCTGAGCTGAAATTTTCATTAAAATGCCAGAGGTGGAATCCTTGGCAAAAGCATCAGCAGCAGCAGAATGAGCAGCCTTTACTGAATGATGCCTCAAAAGCGCTTTTCAAAAGGAGCGACGGGCAAACAAAGATCAAATCTTATCGGCAATCATTTTATGCGCACTTGAGAGCGCTGTGAAGGAACATAGGAAGATTTGTACCAGGCAACGACAACATAATGAGCTGTAGTCCTGGCAGGTGGGCAGCCCCGGCCTGGTCTTATCAAAAAGGATATACTTGGCATAGGCCTCTAGAGAGAGAGAGAGAGAGAGCGAGAGAGAGAGACTTCAGAAGCAACATTGTCATGGAAATACTTCATTAACTCAACTTGGGCGCTCAAGAGCAAAGAAGTTTATGTTATTAAGCAGAGAAAAGGTAAGAAGGGCTGTCTGCGACAAAGGCAAGTGTTGCTATGATACAGTTAACAAATCTGAATGGAGGGGTTGTGGTAACAGCAGAGGCAGCATCTGTTGTTGCTGTTGTGTATGTTATACTTGACGACTGCGAGATAACGGTAAATGAATATGCAGCAATTTGCACGCCCACATAATGAGCAGGGCGTAATGTTAAGAGGTGGGGATAGGAGGGGCTGGTGCTGGGGCTGGGGAAAGGGGTAGGTATCAAGCGCCGCCGTAAGGCAAAGACTGAAATAATAACAACACAAGAAGACGACTAACAAAAGTCGATAAACATAAAGTAGGAGCAGGCCCAGATAAGTATGCTACACTTCAAGCCAAAGAAAGCAAGCAAGTGCGTAAACGCGATTGCGTCTATGTGTGTGTGTATGTTGGTGACTGAGTACATATGTGTGAGTGTGTGCAGCAAAAGTAAATTAAAACGATTTTAATTACGGTTGCCAAGACGATGAATGAAAATGTCAACGTTGAAGGAGCTTGAACAACGTCAGTTTAAGCCTTCAGGGGGCGTTCGCAGCAGGTGGGCGTGAAAAAGAAAATAAAAGGCAGTGCTTAAAAGCGTTTCGCTGTTGGGTTCACTACAGTTGGAGTGTGCATTATTGGGTAGATAGACTGAAGCCTCTTGCTTAAAGGCTTCGCTTGAGATTTTCATTTGAGCTGCACAAAATACGAAATAAAAAATCGTTGTCTGAATTGCTGATGCTCAAAGTCAGGGCCAAGAGCAAGAGCAGCCACCACAGCAGCATCAAAAAAACCTTGGCAAATAAAACTGTTGAGCAAATGAGGAAAAAAGCATGCAGCAGCAGCAGTAGCAGTAGCAGTAGTAGAAGAAGAAGCAAAGCCAAACAAACAGCCGCCATTTTTATGGTGCGCTTTTGTGTTTCTTTGCTACTGTTTTGTTGCTTCCCCTAGCCTTTCTATCTGTTTTGTACACCTTATTAACGGTTTCTATGGCTAAAGTTTTACCCGTGTGGCAGGCGTGAACATTTTTTACATTACAAAAGCTAAAAAGCTGCACAAGCCACATAGATACATAAAAAAAACTGTGGTGCGCTGATTAACTTGACACCATTTGCTGTAGAAGAAGGAAAGGCAGTGTCAGCTTCCTGGGGGAGCAAAGTACTATCTGGCGTTCTGAAATCCTGGCTTTTTTTCATGTTGCCGACAGTCAACACCTGTCGCCATTGTCTCTTTCTCACTCTCTCTCTCTTTCTCTTTCTCCTTCTGCTTACCTCTCTCAACCTCCTTCCGGTCTATCTGCGGCTGCCAAACCGCGCTGACATTTCCTTTTGCTCACCGCTGACGTTTGCCTTGACGACGGTTGCCAAACCAACTCCCCTCTCTTCACCTCATCCATCTGTTGTGGTTGGCTCACGTCTCAAAATATCATTTACGATTTTCGCCAACTGCAACTTGCAATTGCAAATAATAAATGCAAAGAATGCTTTGAGCGAAACGAATTTTTGTCTGTTAAAGCGAAGATATTGAGCATAATCGATGATAGATATTTATCTAACGATGAGTTATTACAAAATGAATCAACTAGGGGAAAAAGTTAGGGAATTTGTGTGGAGAAAAATTTGTGGTTAGAAAAATTGTATTTTCTACATTTTTCAAGCAGTTCCCAAAAGGATTTACAAATAATTTATACTTAATTTACATAAACAATTTTCATCTAATAACAGTTATGCCAAATAATTATTTATTAATTTCATTGTTATGTGGTTTCCCTGGCAAAGTTATTAGTCCTTACGCATTCCTGCCCAGAATGTAGAGAAATCAACGTCTAATAACTATCAATAAGCTTTCATTGTTTCAACTTCACTGCTTAATAAATACATCAAAACAGTTTAGCTATTTTCGTGTATCACGCATGGCCCAATTTGTCCAATAAAGTTATTTAGAAATATTAGTTAAGAACTCTGCTCGTTGTTCCGGCAAGTGCTCGTCTTGTACTAGTTAACTTTGCCCACAATGCCAGTCTGCATATTAAACAAGGTACAACAAATATTTAAGTCTGCCAACAAACTGTAACAGTTTACTCAAAACATGTTGACAGCTTAACAAGAATCCTTGTTGCATATTTCCCTCCCCATTCCGACAACAACAACTAAAACCCAGTTTACGCTGTGGGGTTGTAAACTTTAAGTAACAACTGGAACAGTTTCGCAGAGCTGCAAAAGTTTTCAGTTGCATTTCGATGCGTTTTAATATGCGGCAAGTGCAGCGCTAAATGTCAACCAAAGTGTCAGCCAAGGTGACGACGACAACGTTGTTGATGGCGATGACGGCGAGAGAGGCGAGGACTGCAGGGGGGTTGTACAACTGAGTTGGCATGTTTGCATAATAAGATATAGCAAGACGAGCATAAACAAACCCTTCGACATAGTCAAGGTCAGTGAACTTTTTATATATAAAAGAATGTATAAAAAGGGGTTAAGCTGCAGATTAAGCTCCTGGAAACACTTTTAAGACACACAAATTTTGGTCAAGTTAAGTAAAATTTACCTGGCATAAACTTCCGTTTTCCTTTTACTTCCTTTATCTCTGTTGTTGGATTATCTTTGGCTTTAGTTGGCCGGCGATTTGAGCAAGTGTTGAGCGTTATCGCGGCCACAAAACGCTAAAACGCTAAAACGCAGAAAAAGCCGCCAACTTTGCACATAAAATTCAATTACAATTGCGATTGCGATGGCGCATAAATTTCCACACTTGGCGTCGTCGTTTTACGAGCGGCGTTTATTATTTTTATTTTGTTTTGTTTGTGATTTGATTTGCGTTTTTCTTATCGCTGTTATCAGTCGCAGTCGGGTCATAAAATTAGTCCAGCTCGACACATTAAAAGTTAAGCAATCTTAGCATTTTCCCCTTTGACCAGCTTAGTCAGTTTGCTGTCTTTTTTATGACACTGTCGGTTAAAGCTTTAGGGCTACATTTACGTATGTTACTTTTGGCGTTATTCTTCAAAGGCTGGCTGAGGGCCAACCGTTCAAGTTGAAAGCGCGCAAGGAACTGTTTTTATCCTTTGACTTTGGTGTGCTGGCATTTTTGGTTTGGCAACCAAAAACGTATCGAAACTTGGCAACGAAACTTGGCATCCACTAGAACGCATGCGCCGCATTGGAAATCAAGTTCCAGTCTCGTGTTTGTTTACTTGGACAATAAGCAACTGGTGGTTGTCAGCTCGACAGCCAACAGGCGAGTCCTTATGCCCGGTGGTTCCCATGGGCAGCCATATGTGACGACTTTGACTTTGGGACTTGGCAGGGCTTGGCTTGGCTTGCTTTCGTTGTTGTCGTGACAACTTGATTTCTTTGTAATTTGGCTCGAACGCTCCCTGAGAGAGCAGACGTTTCACATTTCAAATGGCTTAAAGTTTAATGAAATTGTATTTGTGAATTCCACAAAACAAATATGACTACCCGGGGCAACCTTTGAACCTTTATTTGTATCTGGCACAAGCGTTTATCTAATTATGTTGCATACTTTTCAGCTGACCATCTGTAAGTATTCGGGTCGAATTGGCAAACTGAATGACATTACAGCAAATCCGCTTAGTTGAACAGCAACAGCAACAGATACAGATACAGATACATTGCTCATTGTTTATGCAAGCGCATTAAGCTGGTCATGGGATGATGGGCCAATGCAGATAGACTACTTAAACAAACAGTTACGCAGCAGCAACTGCAACAGCAATGTGCAACATCAGCCGCACCCTCATCACACCCACAGGAATGCCGACAAGAGTGTTGCTGCTTTTGTGGTTTGTGCTGGACGTCTGCTTAGTGCATTAGCAGAGATACAGAGCTGGCCACAAGATGTTCTCTCCTGTGTCGGCATCTTTAAGGCCGGCTGGTAACTGAAATCAAAACCGAGTCAACGATGTGCAAAAATGGCCAGACAAAAACAATATACTTGCAACTGATGCGCACGGCGGCGGCTTTGTTGCCTCACTAGTACAGATCAGTACGCCAAAAAGGCACACACAATAGATGTCAGGTAGCCTATTTACCTGTCTGTCATCTCTTTGCGTCTGTGTGTGTGTGTGAAACAGAGTGTAACTCAATGTGCAGCTACAAAATTGATATCGTATCTCATAGATACGTTAACGTTACGAGAGTTTGCACACACAAACACACACACAGGCATACACGTAAAAAGCTAATAAAAAGCATTTTTGCCGCGTCGCGTGCTCAATTTTACTCTACTCCCATTTTATTTGCAATACGTTTTATTGTTTATTTAGCGCATTGTTTAACAGCGAATATATCAATGTGTTTGTTGCTCTGCTTGTTATCGTAGTTTTGAGCGCTGTGATTTAATGGTTGTAAATTGAAATGATTTTTCGTTTGCGAAATTGCCGAAAAATGTTTGTTGCGAAAAGATTTCAAATAAAATGACTATTTTTTTGTTGACATTCAATTTTAGGGCAGCTTTCCGCCCAGTCATTTTGTTGATGTGAAATGTGTAAAATGTAAAGAAAATGATTATTTGCGATAAAGTATAACCTTTAAGGACTTCAACTGCACGTAACAAATAAACACACACGCATCCTTCTTAACGTTTCGTAGCTTTCCTTAATCCCTTTTACAACTTTCTGCACTTCAATTGAATCCAACAAAAAGTTTCTTATCAAACGAAAACATTTTTGAAGTGCAGCCGGAAATTTGATTTGTTTCGGATAAACGCTATTTATTTTACTTATTTAAGTCGCATATTTTCTGGCACCTTTTCTTGCCCCTAACTCCCCCTCACACTACGACCTCGTGTTGTAAAATTCAATCGCCAAATTGATTCAACTTTTTGCCCCTGCTCCTCGCTCCGACAGACAGCCTACAACGTTGCTGAGCCGCAGATAATTGAATGATTTGAATTTTTATATTGAATATTGGGTGTTGGCAGCGGGGGCGGGGAGTCTGGTGGGTGTTACGCCTCCTATTCACTATGGCGAACATATCTTTTTTCCTACTTTTTGGGTTTGGCTTATTCTTTTGTGTTGATGTATTTTTTTCTATTAAAATGGAAATTGTTGACGAATTGGAAAATTGCTTATCAATTGGCTGGCATATGCTTGAAGGATCAAACGTGTGTTTAAATTGGAACTCGACAGCATAGGGGCAATCCTGCCCCCTCTACTACCTCCTCTCTCACTCACTCTGTCGACTGTTTATGCCGCAATTAAGCATTAAATTAAGTTTTTCGCTTGGCAGCCGCGAACATCAACTTAATTGAGTCGTTGTTTGGCATGCATTTTCCCAACATTTCATTTATTATACAAGTCTCGCTCTTCTTCTTTTCTTTTTTCATTTTTGTGGAGTCTACTGAAGCATAACGACGTCAGATGCAGAATGCATAGCAAATTTAGAACATTGAATGCCAAGTTTTTATTCTTTTAATTGCATTTCTCTGCAATGTGTTTGGGAATTATAGACAAATGCCCGCATGATGTAACTTGAAAGTGGGGAGGGGCGTTTTTGATTAACTGAAGCGAGGCAGCTGATGGTGGGAAGCAGGAGTGGCCAAAAAGTAAAAGAAACCCAGACGCTGTGTCTGAGCGTGCAAGGTGGAAACCCGATGGGAGAAAACACAAACATTTAGTTATTGCTTCGTGGAAGGCAACTAGAACACAAAGGCAAATACTCAAGTGTTCGACCTTTTCTGTGTGCGCATTGTTTCGCAATCGAGTTTCAATTCAAAAGCAATACAAACACTGCGCTGCGGGCTGCCACTTCACTTCATCACAAAAATATATATTTATATATATATATATGTACCACATACTTCTCATGCATAAAACACAAGGCAAGCAACAGAACTGTAATTACCCAGAATTCACGCGACCGTCACAAACACAATTGTGAAGAGTGTCGGCCGAGGGCGTTTGCCAGTGACGCCCGCCTGCTGAGCAACAGCGTAGCAGTTACCAGTTACCAGGTACCGCCTGCCATTCTATATCCATATGTGTCACATAACTTGCATCTGAATTAGTTGGCTCGACTCTGCTCGACTGCTCTGCGCAGGCGCGCAGCTTGACTTCTAAGACGGCGCAAACTTCATGCCAGACACACTGACGCAAACCACATGCTGACTTTTACCAATTTCAATTCTTCTCCCCACCATTCAAATGCAGGCATTCCTAATGCAAAACGTGACATTGGGGAGGGAGGAGGCGAAACTTCTCTGCCAGATACTTGCACACGTTCGCATGTGTCTGGCAGCTGTCCCCCCCAGACTCAAGCAACAAATGGTTTAAAATTAATAACAAAATACAGACGCTGACAGTAATTGAAGTGTGACACTCTCTCAAATTTGATTACGAGCTGTGTTCGATGGCAAGAGTCAAAACTCATTACGAATGCGTTGAATGTGGCACTGGGCAGATTACAAAACAGATAGATATAGCGACAGCATGATGTGGTGCAAACTGTAAGCGGATGCAAAGCCAATTAGATGCCAAAAAGCTGTTGATGGACTTGTAAGCTGTTGAGGAAAAGTCAAAAGGGGGAACAACATCAATGGGAACAGTATGAGATAATCATATAAAAGTGTCAGCGCAACTAATGACAAAATATTTCATTGTGATCATATTTTGGTTTCAGTACGCTCAAAACTTTAAAGTTACGAAACGTTCAAGAACTTCCAACTGCTTTATATTTTAAACCATGTTACTTTCCTTCAAGCAAGCAGATATGCTTGATTTCTGTACTTTTATTTCCCCTTTGTGTCATTTGAACTTCTTTTTGTGTTAAAAGAAAAATAATCAATGTTCGAAATGGAATCGAAAGACTTCAAATTGTTGCCACCTTGTTAAATTCTCATATTACCTGCCACACACAGACACGAACACAAAGAAAAGCACAGCCAAGCAAGTTGCAGTGTCCTTTATGGCAATCCAATTCAATTCCAGAACGAAGCTCATATCAATAATTTCAAACTGCGGTGCACATAAAAGTCAAGAACTTAATTTCCAGCTGCTGTCATTTTAAGAACAATATCACTTTTACGACTTTTACGTACACAATGGAAGGGAGGCGAAAGCAAGGCAAAAACTTTCGATATCCGTGGTCATATCCGGCTTACAAACACACACACACACACTAACACAGATACACTCACACACATACATACTTAAGGTGCATGCGCTTTGTTGACTTTTGTGTAAGACTCGCAGCTTAAAACAAACAAAATGCGAATGAAAATGTATTTTATGCATGTTGATGCTGCTGCTGCTGCTGTTGTTGTTGTTGCTGTTGTTGTCAGTTAAGTAAAGCATTGTTTTTGCAGTGACAACATAGACACAGTTACACCTGCACACACACAATCGCAAACATGGATTACACATGATGTTTGCCAACAGCAGCTTCTTCTCCTTCTCCTTAAGTTAGACTGAGAGCTGTCTCTGCGCTTATCGGGCAGAAACTGTAAGATCTTTTTGTGGTTGCATTTAGTTTGTTGTTTTCGTTTGTCTGCGAGTGTGAGTGTGTGTGTCTCGGGGTTTGTTTATCTGTTTGGTTTGTGGCAAGCGGCTGCTGTTGCTGATGCTGCGTTTACCTATGCACAAGTTGGGCAAATAAAGTCGTTAAGTGGAGAAGGAAGTTAGCTCGACGACTGTTACATTCTTGTAGCTGTTGTTGTTGTTGTTATTATTATCTTGTGATAACATCTCCGTTGCAACAGTTGCTGCTGCTATTGCTATTGCTCTTGCGTTTTATTTATTTTTGCTGTAGAAATGACAAGGCTGCTTTATGCTGCCAATCCTGTGACACGATAAACAAGCTAAAAAAAAAATCCCTCAGCTCCCTTTCGCTCTTATTCTCTAGTTACTCCGTCTGAGACTTGTGTGGCGCCGCAGAGAGCTTTTTGCTAATGCCACCGCTCAAAGTACTTCTCCACAAACCCCTCCCACACACACACTCTCTCCGGTTGCTGCTGCTGCTGCTGCCTGGCAGCTCTTTTTCCTGTCGCTGTTTTGCACATTTATCCTGTTAGTGACACCTTCTTTGTGCCCATGTTTGGCCTCCGTCTCCTCGTCTTCCTTGTCTGCCATGTCACTCTTCATTCAATGTGTCTAACTCCCACCCCCTACCATAGTCCCTCTTTGCCCTGCTCGCAATGTTGTCGTCGTCATATGAAATTCAAAGCAACTGCTTGCATGTCTATCGCCCTCTGATCCAACCCCCAACCCCAACCACACTGCCCTTCCTAGTGTGAAAAACGTGGAAATTGATTTTCTATTTTGCTGTGGATTCCTGTTTTTATTTTTTGTTCTTTTTTTCTTTCCTTTCATTCTATGTGTCAGTGATTGTCAATGGCAGCTACACGTGATTGAGTCTTATCTTTAGTTTTGTCACTTCAAACTTGCCTGGCAGCTACTTTAAATGTCAGCACACACACACACACACATACACAAATAGTCAGCTTTCTTTGGCTCCCTATGCACGTGCTTGCCAAATTTTTTTTTTTTTTTTGGTTTTTTCACCATTTGCTCAAAGGCTTAGCCAGCGCGTGTGCAACAGAGTAACAGAGCAACATAATGCCCCTCTTTTTGGGTTTGCCCCGCACTCTGCTGGTTAAGTGCAACACATGTTGGCACTTTGTTTGGGGATTTTGACGCACATGCGGCGATTTTAGCGCTTGTTATTTGATGCGCGCATTTCTCATGCTCGAGCTGGCAGCAAGTGGAAGTAATGTAAATTGGCCCCAAAAACTGCTTACGTACCGCGTGGCTATGGAAATTGTGAATGAATGCGTGAACAGAGATAAGAAAAGTGTTTTCTACTTTTCTCGTCATTGGTTTTATTAATCAAAATAACAAACAAAATATTTGCGAAGTAGTCAAAGTAGTCTTTGCCTTGCATCATTTCTCCTCAATACTCTCAACTATTATAAGTAAGGACATGCTTTACATATTCCTTGAACCAACCTCAGCCTAGCCTAGAAAGAATTGTAACAATTTACTTTGTCCCACACTCGACACCTGTAAATAAATTTGTCCAGGCTTTCCCCTAACAACAACAACCAAAAAAAAAAATCACTTTTAAACAATTTGAACAAAATATTTGTCTGCGCGTCAACAGTGTCTAAAGACTGTTCCTTGTGCTCCTTGTAAAATCAAAAGGACCGCAAAGTTTATTTAGGGCATCCTCCTACACTTCTTCTACGCATTTCAACATGACAACAACAACAACAAATAAAGAAGATGAAAACTTTTGGCCCCTAACGAAATTTTTATGCATACTGAACGTCGAGGACAATTTCAACATGGGACACATTAGCGCCAGTGCGGGAGGACTAACGACCCGCGGCCTAGCCAGGACATTACGCTTTAAATTTATGTGATTAATAAATTTCCATAATTTTTTCGGCAAAATTGTTGCCTGCTAGGCAAATAATAAAGCACACGCGCAACACAAAGACCGGAACTAGGCGCTATACAGGACGCAGGACGACCGCCTTAGAGCCCCGCAAGGAATTGCACCTCCCAACATCATTTTTTTTGGGGGCTGTCAGCAATATTTCCGCCAGGCGCTGCAATCACTTTGAATGAACAAAATAAAAACCAAAAGCTGAGATTGCCAAAGATGAAAATTAAAGATTGTCAGTCAAATGGATGGCATATATCTCTTACCCTAGCCCAGAGAGCGCATTTTAATAATTAGTTTTCCAAGTCCTATAATCATTCTCATTATTATAATAATAACGCATCGAAGTCGTGTAAGCTAAGCCACAAAATATGTGAATAATCGGAAGTCGCAAAACTAAATGCAGGTTTGGAATTTTGTAAAGAAATTGTAATTTGTTGGCAACCAAATCTTAGTTCATGAAACTCTTTTTTATACCCTACCCACCAAACTTAAAGAGCATACAAGCTGCGGTTTTATTAACTAGGGCTCGTTTCTGCTAAGGTCATCTGTAATTTCAGAGATTTCTCTCATTTCTTGATGTATTAAAATAAATTAGCGGACTTAGACGCTGGCTTAGAGCTGAATGCGAAGCGAAGCAAATTAATAAAAATTAGTTTGCAGCCCATAAAAAATTAGGGCAGCTTAAGCGGCAGGGAGTGGGAGTGGGAGTGGGAGTAAAAGAAGCACATCCGGGCAAGAGCACAACTGGGAGCACTCAGCCAAATTTATGACAGTTTGCGCACATCGCATAAATCCTGGCAATTGTGTACGATTTTTAATGCTAGTTAAATCGACTGAAAATGACAGTTTAATGATTGACATGCGCCGCAGTTGCCGCTCTGTGGTTACGACCCAGTGGACACAGGAGGCGAGAATGCCACTGCCACATGCAGATCCGGAGCACAGCTCGCTCGCTCGCTCGCTCAGTTCAGTGTGGGTTCCGAATAGTAGTGCGGCCCTGGTGTGGGTTTTAATTTTGGTTATGCGAATGGGAAACGTGGTAGCGGGGTACCGGGGTAGCGGGTTCATGAAGCACACAAACGCTTCAAATGAATGTCAACTGTCTGCTCGAATGACGAATACACTCGTTAAAGGGCATACGCCGGAATGATGACGGTCTTGTGGAGCGTAACGACAACCAGGGCGAGGGGATGGCCCAGGCAACGGGGTTAGTCGGGTAGTTGGCCGGCACGCCCACTTGTCATTGCCATACAATAGCATAAACAACAACAAGCAGTAACAGTAGTGAACATCAACATCAATGTCAATGTTTATGACAGGCGCTGAGGATTAGCGTTGCTACCCCGTTGCAACCGTTTTAACCCAGTCAGGCATGCTGCATGGGGGTTGGCATTATGCAAAAAGCACACGTCCGCGAAGGGAATGCGTTAAATGTGAGCTCATGCTGGACTGGACTCGACTCGACTCGACTCGACTGACACTCGTCAGTCCCGGCTGTGAATTGTGCTTATCAATCAGCGCCCATATTGAGTACGATGATGAAAAGTGCATAATGCAGTTGAAATTTAAGCGGAGATTGAATGATCCTACTTCATACCGCAGTGTTGAGCACTTTGGAATATAGCTAAAAAGAAAAGCGAGTAGAGAGGATAAAAAGCTAAAGTGTATGGCCTTAAAGAGCAATTAGGCAATACAGCTAAGTATCAGATTAATACATAATTCATTTTTACCTTTTAGCAGTACGTTTCGATTGACTCTTATCAGATCCAACAGTTCACAGTGATATACAATTTAATATTTATTGATTAATACACGATTAATAAAAACTGTTTTAATTTGCTCAACAGCCAATTTTGATATCATTGTGTGCCGAAAAGAATTAACCACGTCCTGAAAGTACGGAGTAATATCTGCAAGCCCATATGATGAACAGAACGTGCAACACTGAAAAAAGGTATATATATATATTTATATTCATATTTCTTGCGACTGCTACAGCTTTTTGTACTTACATGGTACATAGACAAGAATAGATTAGACCCAAGGACTGCAAGAGGATAAAATGGTGCCAGCAAGGCCAACAGCCCTGCCTTACGCTATGTTAAACCAAAAAACAAAAAGAAGAAGGTTTTTACTTGCAAGCATATAAATACAAACTGTGCACTGACCACTAAAACGGCAACCAGCAACAATAAGCCGCCTAAAAGATGTACGCTGCTTAAAGTAAACACCAAAGCTATGATTTGTTTCGCCATTGGAAATTCCGCTACGTATATAGCAATAAACGCACTCGCTACGAAGAGAGCTATAGCATGTACTAATGTAAACGCCGAAAAGATAAACATTTTTATCCTAAGGGAGCAACATATGTCATCCAACGTTTCACACTCGTCGCACATTTTCAATTCGTTATGTATAATCAAAACTTAGAATTTGTTTCACGTTTACAAACTTATTTTTGAAAATTTGAGACTATCAATTTGTTACTTTACACAACAAACCCAATGACAAACATCACAAAAAATATACTTTCTTAAACCTCATTTGAAATCTCTGAAAAAATAAAAGCTAAGTTGTCAACACTATGCTCCGTATGACCGAACGACCTACCAATGAATTGCGGACCACACACTTGAGCCTACATTATGCGCGGAAGCAGCTACTATTTCAATATAGTATTATACTATAAGTCTGCTGCAATCATGAATCCACATCTCATTGTTGTTGCATTTCAATGATGACCGACGGCTAAACACAAACTGTGGACCTCGTCCATCGTCTTGAATTGTTCAATTGTCTGTCTGTCCGACAGTCGTCGATTCAATTGTCTGTCTGTCTGTCTGTCAGTGGCATGAAAATGACAAAAACGCACTTGAGACAAATTGTGAATTTATTTAAGCATCATATTCAAGTGCGTTTAACAGAATTTCTTTGCCTTCCCCTAAACACACACAGTTGCTGTGCTTTGCGGGCCAATTGAAGTTCTTATTATTGTTGAAGCTCTACTTGGTGGGCGTTTTGGATTCCAAATGCTAGATGATGATTAATTACGTGCAGTTCAACGGGGAGATAGAGCTGGGGTCGTCAGAGCTGATCAGCTTGCAGCAATTGGAGCGAAATAAGCTTGAGTAAATTGGCATTACCTAGGCAATGACATAATCTTTGATATGGAACACGGACCGTGAGATAAACATCAAGGTAGTATCGGTTGCATAATAAGATTTGCGCAGCCATGACAACCTGGACGAACAACAATCCAGGGTTGCCAATCATTCAACTGAAAAACAAGCAGACACACGTGAACAGCAGACGCATGTCGAGAAAAGGGAAACTATATCCACATAAAGTATATGGTATATATATATATATATATATATGTATATGGAGTGCACGCCAAATTGCAGCTCGGCACTCAACACAAATTATAATAACTGTAATTACGCATCGAATAACAACAGCAACGTGAAGGGGACCAGGCAGAGGTCGCAGGGAAAACTTACGTGGAAACTATACAATTTATGACCCAAGTGCAGGACACCCACAAAACGAACCGAAGGAGTGGGGCACAAAAAGCAACCCCTTGCCAACACAGAAGGTAGTACTTGGCAGCAATTTGGCATTCGGGAATCTATACTTAGTTGCATGCCGCTTGTTGCAACTAGTCGCGAGACGCGTTTGATAAATGAGGCCACGTGCCTTATCAGCAATAAGTAAACAAGCAAACGGACAAACTTTGGACATACTACCACACTGTACACTGTACACTGTATAAAAATAGACCGCACCGAGATCACGTCGAGTGCCCAGAAACACCCACACTCCCCTGCCCCCAAACAGCCTTTTGTTCGTGGCATGGTCCGTGATTATGCAGCAAGGCAAAATAGATGTGAGCTGAACACGAAAACCAATTTGTAAACGACAAATGCACGCATGGCGAGGGGGAGACAATGTTTCACTGGTTGCCACAGAGGGGGCAAGGGAATAGACACGCTTATTTGACTGCCATTAATGCGGCATGAAAGGCAAATATTATTTAAAGATACTAAGTGGCAACATTTAAGTCGATGGCTTGCTATTAAGATACCCCATAAGTATAATTATGACAGGAAAGCGACAACGAATATGAAGATTATAGGGAAATTAAAGTACAATATACTAGATGGACATTAAGGAGGTAAGAAATGAATCTTAAGGATATAAATCAATGCATGATGAAAGTTTTCTAGAATCAAGTTCCTGCTGAAGGGAACTATCAACAGAAGAAACAGCTTTTTGATTTACCTGAACTTAGAAGAATCCCGGAAGAAATGTTAAAAAGTTTTCTGAAATCTCATCTAGATCAACATTAGAAATCAACCGAAGGAACACTGTTTTAGCGTTCTTGAGATGGGTAGAAACGTACAAAACAGTTCCTACAAGTTCTTAAGCTTCCTGCTTCCTACACAAAGCATCACATACCCTCTCCTTAGTTCAGGAACACGGGGTATTAACAATAATAATAATAAATACACCATTGCAAGCAAGTGAAAATACATACGAAATTCGAAAATAAGTATTGGTTGTCACTGCCCCTTCTCTAAGCCGCAAGGATCCCAGGGGACATTGGCAACATGTCGTCAGCATAAGGCACACCCCGCCTCCGATTCAGTAAGACCTTATACTATTTAAGCTTTTGTTACCTTTACATACTTTTTTCGTTTCCGTGGCTCTGCTATCGGGCTTTGATCAATTTCTTCGTTTCTTTGCTCATATTTTGGCAATCAGCCAAAAGGTTTCGACATCGCGCGTGTCCTGGCAGCGTTTTGAATTAATTTAATGCCACGGCAAGGATGGGCACAGATGATGTTCGCCCAAATGACGTCACGGCAATGCGGACGGATGGCGTCACAGCGTCAACAGCAAACATCATAATTCAAAAATTTCATTCGAAAACATGACGTTTTCATTTCGGCACGCGTCTGTACCGTACCGCCCCCGCAACCCCGCCACGAGGGTTGCTCGAGGGTTGGTTTGGCCCCCGAACCCAAAGTTTTTCTTCTGCGGGCTCTCAGTTTACGGTGTGAAAGTCGCCGCTGGCGTTATTCACAAACATAATTCCATTTCGATTTTAAGTGCTGAGAAATTATGTTTATGTTAAGTTTAATTTGCAGTTTGCAGTTGAGCTGAACTCAAAATGTTGTCCTGTCATGCAAGGACGCAACTAACAATGCGAAGCGTCCAATTGTTATTGCTGCGTGTCCTCAGATACAATTTAATTTTATGTGCTTCTGTGTGCGTGTGTGTGTGGCCAAGCGCAAAATTGCACAATAATGCAGAATATGGAGTGCTGGCTAGCTTAAGGGTTGCATGCAACGCAAAGCAGCAAAGTTGAATGTCAAGTTGTTTTTTTATTTTTTGGTGGTTAGCTAATAGACCTGATTGATGACTCATTTGAGTGGCATATGTGTCTCTGTGTGTGTGTGTGTGTGTTTAGACAAAACAACTTTAAAGAAACCCCCCATAACGTCAGTTGGCTAATGGAGAAGCTTAGTATCAGCAAAGTCAAAGGACTGACAGCTTTTTAGAGGCATCCTCTGGGGAGTTCAGCTTTAAACCTTAAGCTTTAAATGGAAAGCCATTAAAGTTTCGAGAGAATAAAAGAAAAACTGTCAGCTGGCTGTCGCAAGCATTAAAAATGAATAAAAATCAATTTAATAATTCAAGCTAAATGCCATTCAATTAATGGACCACAGCCAAAGCACAGCAGGACATCGCCTTAAGCCAGCAGAAGAAGCAACGCCCACAGCCAGTACACGGCATTCAGCCCAGCAGCTGAGCCAATGGAGCGGAAGTCAATGATGATGTTGTTGCTGCTGCTGGTGCTGAGTTCTTCTTGCCAACCTGCTAAACTGCCAGCCATCGAAACCAATAAATTTTACGACGTGGGAAATTATGAAAAACGTAATTGAAGCGAATACTAAACCAAAAGAAAAATATAAGTGAGATTGCTGTACTTAAGCGCCACCGACTGCAAAATACCCTAATATCACAATCTCACGAGTAACATGCATATGGGAAAGGAAGTTAGTTCAACTCCAATATACTCTTCTATCTCCGTTAACAGGTTATAAAAACGAGCAACTCCTGGGTCAAAAGCAACGCGCGTATTTTTGCTCATTTAAGAGAGAGGAAAACTAAATGAAAACCGAAAAATAACAAAATCCTCTGTTATCTGTTACCTGGCAGGAGGTGCGGACGGTTCTAAATGGGGGGCGTTTGGTTGCTAATAGCATTCCTAATTGCTCGATGAGGCGGTCGCTTTTCCGAGTACTGCAAGCGCGGGTCCTTTGATGGCCACACAATAACATTTTCTATAACAAGGACACACACAAAGACAGTGAAAGGAATTCGTTTAATTATAATTTGTATTGAGTTGATGGACAAAATATAAAAAATTCTGACCAAATATTAAAAGCAAAAGATGAAAAAACTAAGATACTTATAATTAAAAAATATTTGGCTTTAAACATTAAATATAGAAAGAATTTTAAACATAACTTAAGCTATGTAAAAAGTCAATAGACTTTCAAAAGCAGAAATCGCTTTAAGGTAAAGCAATTTAAAAACTTTCTTATCAGCAATATTTCTATAATTCATTATTATTGCGACTTTTTCCAATCAATTGGAAAACTTTTTTGCTGCTTTGTTTGTGCTTACACAAACAGTATCAAACTTTATCGGAATCCAGGCAGGAAAATCGCCAAATAATAAGCAAAATGTCGCGTTTGATTTATGGCAATTGACGCCTTTTGAAGTAGGTGCCAGCACCCTCCCCCCTCAACCGCAAGAAACCGGGAACAGGATCTGTGTAAATGTGCCTTTAATGGCGCTTTGTCATCATCAACATTTGTCCTTATGCCAAGTGCGTAGCCGGCACACAAGGATATGATTTATGTGCTCGCCTTTGGCACCCACGCCAAAAAAAGAACTTACACACACAAAAACACACACATGTTGTGTGTGTGTTTGTATCGTTATTTTTTTCTTCGTTTCATACCACAAATGAAAAGCCACACAGCTAACTTTTGGCTCTTTTGGCATGCCGTTGACTTGGCCTCAACGTTTGCCCTTTTTCTGGCTCTGCCTAATGACAATTTCTCATGTCGTTTTGCTTGGCTCGGAACTTTCTTGATGCTCCGATAATAGTCCTAATCATAATTTATATACATTGCTAAGGCTGCGCTTTTTTTGTTGATTCCATTCTTGCCTTTGATTTATGTGCGTTTTCTTGTTGTGTTTGTATTTCGATGCGATTCGATCTTAACGATTGAAAAACTAACTAAACTTAAGCCTCAACTTTAATTGCGTTGACAAACAAATAAGGGTCTGAGTACACTTTCCCATGGCCGATATCAATTGTCTTGCAGTTTGCCTTTATTGTAAATCATATTCCTCTTGACATTTCAACTCAGTTACAATTGGCAAAAATCATCTGATTCTTCATTGTTTACATAAGCCAATTTGATTACGTACCGTTGACAATTGAACTGCCAGGCCAGCCATCAATCAAGAAATCCATGCAGTAGAGATTTCAAATTGAAATGGAATTCGCAATGCAATGAGAATTATGGCAAAGATACGTTGCGCTGTCAATTGAGTAATTGAGACTGGCGCCAAAGCTAAACAAACAAAATGCTAAAAGTGCCTATTGCCAAGGGTTTGCCGACAGAGTCTGCTGCGTTAGATGCGGGCTTGCAGCCTTATGCAAATACTAGTCGACGAAGAGTCAGGCAAGATACAGTTACCAGCGCAGAAGGGCTGACTGAATGACTGGCTGACTAACTGACAAACTGAGTGAGTGAGTAAGTGAGTGAATGAGCGAGGGCAAAGAAAAATATTTACATAAGCAGCGCTCACATTTAAAAGACATCAACGGCGCAAAAAGGGTTAAATTGATGCGTTGAATTACCAAAATAAACACAAATACGAAAATACTTTTCTCCCGTCAGTCAGGCAGTCAAGCGGTAACACACACACACACTCTCGCACACATATTGTGAACTTAATTGGTCTGCTTTGTATCTGAAAGATACTCCACACTAGCTGACAACTCTGTCGCTCAACTGCTTATGACAGCTGTCGACGGGTTGGACTAAAAGTTTTGTTATGTTCTCCTCATCTCAAACGCAAAAAATATATATAAAAATTATGACTGAGCGACTGACTGACTGACTGGGGGAGTTCATTAGACATCGATTTCAGTTTATGGAATGGCATTTGTATTTTCTTTTAATTTGCAGAGACCTTTTGTGTATATAAACTATAAAGGACTGCCTGCTGACAGGACCATTTAAATTGTGCCATTGTGCCACACAGAGGATACAGGTAGTAAACAGCGAATGGCTTCTGCAGCTGCCACATTGTAATTGACTTTGGCCTGACTTTGATTCGTTCTGCTGCATGTTTGTTGGATGTTGCATGTGTCATGTTGCGGTTGATAGACGACATGGCGAGCTCTTTGGCAACGCTGGAAAAACTCATTATTTCTTCGTTTGTTTTTCAATTGCAACGTCATTAACTGCCATAGCTGCACTATATAAATTGCATTGTCTTGCTTGCCAAAAACTCATTTGTCGCTGAAGCGTATCCATGTCTAGGTCCTAGCTCGGTCTCGGTCTCGGAGTCCTTGTCTTGCTATGCAGGACACTTCAACGCGCACAATAGGTTCTTACTTGCCGGCCAGACAGTCAGGCACTTGGCTTTGTTTTCCCATCACAGTTTTTTCTTTCCTTTTTGGTTCTTTGTGCCAGTTTTTGGCATTGTTTTCGCTATTTTTTTTCCCCCGGGCGCTGCCTTGAAAATTTTTAGAAAAACCAATTTATATACCTACAAAAGTATGGCTGCTGAAAGGTGCGGCTTTACTTTCCACTTGAAAATCGCATTAGGCGGATTTGCAGTCGTGCTCTTTCGCGCCTTTGTTTTGGATCTTCATCTTCATCCATCCATCAGTTTTCCTTTTGACATTGTTGCCTTGCCAATGCGATTTTGAGATGCGGGAGTAGTTGGCTTAGAAGATGCTTAAGTATACTATTGCATGTGACAGTCGGCAGGATATTAGATCACGAGCTCAACGTGAGGCGTGCGGGCTTACAAAATGCTGCCATGCAACTTATTTCCATTCAACTCGTATGCAAACACCAAACAGAAACTCTCTGACGGAAGGAACATTAAGTTGCACAAAGTTGATCCTGCAAACTGACATATGTTATAATCTCGTTTAGGATAACTCAATTTCCGCTGATTACCCTTATGGGCAACATCAACATCAAACACAAACAGGACACACACTCTATTTGCTTGTTCGACAGCGTTTTTATGTCTAAATTTCATTAATTCCAAACAAATAACAACGGTCCGTTAAAGCGTCCGGCGCCCATATCGAAAATTACTTCCTCTACGCCAAACTGTAATGCTTGTTTGTGTCTAGGCAAGAAAATATCATATTACCCAAACAATATTTAAATGCAGCCAGGCAGCTGGTCGCGTCCTGCCATTAATACCAAGACGTCCTGTAAAAGGGATAACGAGCAGCCTCTCTTGCACATGTCTTCATTCCGATTCTATATATCTAGTATGTGGCAGACACACACGTAGCAGACACGCCGCTTCACGGCGCCGTGTCCCAGGCTGCACCTTTAAGCAAGGACTCGTCTCGACTATATGGAGCAGGCATGTTTTCTTTTTCGTTTCTTTTAGTATGTGTGACTTTGTTCGCACTTGGCCGTGACACCTAACAGCAGGTTAGGTTTTTTCTGTTCCTACATCCTTCTTGTTTGAGAAATTGTCACACATTTGTTCCAGATAGCAGTGCTATTACATATGATTTGTGTGCATCTTTTGTAGTTCATTAATCTTGAGGAGCAGCAAATGGGTCACCAAGGCACCGAGGATGTGTAGCACACAAATGAACAGCCATTTTGTAGACACTCTCAGCTAATGAGCTCCGAGGCAAGAAAGCTGTGAACAAAAACAGCACTCAAGTCAGCTAGTCAGCTATTTTGATAGTTTTGTTAGTTCAAGAGACAATGGCCCGCAGCTTGTTTGACAGTTTATATAATAAATTTACTTATTTCTCTCTTCACATTTACATTTATCATTCAACTCAAGATCTGTTCACGCTTATCGCAAAAAAAAGGCAACCGAAGGAAATTCTTCAACCCTCGCAGATTTTTTTGCAGCTGCTCTAGCTCAACGAATCTAAATGGATACAAAAGGCAACAGTAGCACCTTCAGAGACGTTATCTAGTCGGCGCTATCTGTAGATTTTTCCAATTGCGATAACCGAAACGCATTTCCGTCAAAGGTCCAAACACACACACAGAGAAAACAAAGGCCAAACCGCAGAACGTTAGCGCGTTTGATTTTCCTATGCTACACGTTTTTTATATTTTCTCGTTTCGGGGTTTTCCATTTAATGAGCATGAAAATATAAAAACTCAACACGATGCGGCCGGCGCTCTCGACAACAAATACTAATATAAAAAACAAACCCTCGCACGCCAATTACGATTTATTTGTCTTTTTGAAGTACGAACGTAAATAAAAATACCAACATCGAATCCCTGCCCCACCCCATTCAAATGATCCCTGGAAGCGATCACCTTATCAAGCACTTCTCGCTTTGTGGTTGGTGTTCGATTCGGAGAGCAACAAAGAATAGGGTCACACTTTGCTATCGAGCTCGCATTTTGTCACGATTTTTTTATGGTGGTTTTGTCCGTTTTTCCAGCAATTAAATGTATCATGCATGGCAAACCCAAACTCAAACTCATTTGCAGTGCATTCAGCGTTTGCCTCGAATTAAATACAAAGCTTCGTGCCTCAATCTCATTTCCATACTACATGTTTGTATTTACTTCGTTCTCGTTTTTTGTGGCAGAAGCGGCAGTAATTGCCGTACAGGAAATTAGTTATTCAAGTCGTAGAACTGCGCGTAATTTATGCGTCATATATAATTGTTTGTGCTGCTGCTGGAAAATCGTTTTTATTGTCGTTCAAATCGAAAGTTCTTGTTAATGTGGGCGTTATCGAAAGCAAAAAAACTTGGGCTTGAGCAACTTAAGCATTTGATATGTAACGCAACGTGTGAGAAATTCAAATGCAAGCAGAAATGGGGCAACCCCCAGAAAACACAACAAGTTGATGGGAAAATGTCGAAAGAGAGAAAAAAAATGATTTTGTGTTAACTAAAGTTTGTTATAGAGGTTGCTTGCTGTCGCCTGGCCGTTGATAAATGACTTATAGATAGTAGAAAGAAAGTCTTCAACTTGATGGAAATTGTGGTGGCACAGACAAGTTAATGCCACATACGATAAGTACATTGAACTATGTTGTCCCATTTGGAATATGTTTTTGGTGGAAAAGCATGTAAGAAGTTGAAATAAATCAAAGCAAAACGATGAAAATTGTTTTAAAATATGCACGCCCATCTGGGCATAACTTCTAGTTCGTACAACCAAAATGATTTATGATAGAAGGCGGTGCTTAAAAAACACAGAAAACATTGAAAAACATAAACGTTAACGCAGCAATTAAAAAATCTCTGTTGAACTTACCGCCAGTCATAAACTGGCCAAAAATAAAGAACCCAATGTCGCTGCCTGGCTGCACAAAAGACTCCAAAACTCCAATGTATATAAACATTATAGAAACCGTGTACGCCCCAAAGGCTTTGACAGTACAAACTTTTTAATGGTTTCACACATAATTCTTCAACTATTTATTGCGATTGGAATGAAGGATTAGACGAACAATACGAGAACGAACACCAGACCACCCTAACAAATCATTTATTTAAACATAATTGTTGAGATAAAAGGGAAATGTTTTTGGAAAAATCCAACGACACACAAAGAGACACCGCGGGTGTATTTCGTGAATGAAAGAGAACTTAAATGAGTTCAGTTTGAAGTCTTCTCCATTTTATTGGTCTGTCAGTTATGTGAAGGCTGCCTGTGGCTAGTTTTATGCGATTTTTCATTAAACAAATTGTTGTTGGAGAAGTGACTTAACTGCATTTTTAACACTTGCAGCACCCCCAGCGAGCCACTTAATGATTTTCCAACTATGGGAAATTGATTTCCAGCCCAGTGTCGCTCCACAAAACTTCTCGCGTTACAAGCTCCGAGGTGATCCAAGTTGTGTCCAAAATAAATAACATTTATTTGAGGCTATAAATAAAATAAGCCACAACATATTGAGTATGCTTGTAGGCCATTTGTTGCCAAGAACTGATGATGAAGTCATTACAGCCGGGGGGAAGGGGGTGGAAAACTACGAACTGCAGTCAACAGTCGTGTTGTCTAAGTGCAAATGGCCATTAAAAACAATTTAGGGATGAAAATCCCAGCGAAAGCGTTTAGAAATATTGCAAATTACTGCAAATAATTGACAAACATTAAGAGCACTTTACTTATGTGGGTGTGGGTGAGTGTGTGTGTGTGTGAGCTTAACAAAATCGATGAAATTTATGCCAATTGTCTGGCAAACAATTTGACAAATCAACGTAAAAAGCAGACACTGCGACTGGGCACAAAGCAAAAGGAGCAGCAAAAGCTTTTTATGTAATGAAATTGAATTTTGCCATATGAGGTAAGACCGACAAGCAAGTACTTTTGTATGTGTAGTTCCTGTTTTGGTCCTTTGTCTGCAGTTCTAAGGGGTTGCAACTTGATTTATGAATGGCACTTGAGTGTCGTGAAAATGCTTTTTCTCCAATTGATAGCCAACAATATATATTAAACGCTGCACAAAAATTCAATTTTCACAACTGTTGCCAAATATTGAACACAAACGAATCTAAGCACTCACTCTCGCTCTCTCTCTCTCTCTCTCTCTCTCTCTCTCTCTCTCTCGCTCTCTCTCTCTCACGGTGTGTGTAGGGAGTTTTCGTTTTTGGGAGGGTGGTAAATCTGAACATTTGTTAAAGCGACTTATTAATGTCATAATCTAATTATAAGCAGAGGTTTAGCGCTGCTTTGATTTGGTAGCATATTTCCTTAAATGCGAGTTAAGCATTGATTATTTCCCATTGTTTGACACTTTGCTGAGGGGGAGAGGGCGGATTGGGTTGGCTGCGTTCATAAAAAACAATAATTTGTAGAGGGTGCAAAAATATCAGAGCAATAATATTTACCCCCAATTTGTGTTTTTTTTTGTGTATTTTGATATTCTTCGTTGTGTTTTGGCAACAGCTGAAACTCAGCAAAAGCAATGGATTAATAATAAGCTACAGCAGTTTAGGGTATTATGGCACAGGACCTGCGTATTATGAGCTTAAAGTGATTTTTTATTGCACACAGCTGCGAGAAATCGTTGAAAAGAATGCTTTTATGTCTTTGATAGATTTCCGAAAGTAAATGGCAGAATATATACTAAAACTTATATTTCTGAAATAGTTGTTGAGTTAAATTATCAAAGATATAAACATTATAGAAACTTTAACGTTCTCTAATCCTGAAGATAGTTGTACCTATCAGCTTAAATGCCTGAAGCAGCGTTTCAAGCCACAGCAAATCCAAACTGTTTCAATTAAGGACATCCTGTTACAGCATCCAACCACAGCGTTTACAAGGCAACCTTTTTTATCTCCTTCTCTCTCTATCCTAGCTCGCTCTCACTACCGCTTTCTCCTTCTGCCAGTGGCATTCCAAAGAGCTGTCCTTAACCGTTTCGTTGAGCTAATTAAGCAACAAAAACAAGCTTCGCTGAACCACACTGAGACTAACCCAACAACTACCTGCCACTTAAACCCCCACACCTCCCCCTTCAGTCAGATGGCAAAAGCGGGCAAAGCCAATTAAAAATGCAGCACGAGCTAGTAAACAAGCCAAAAGAAGAAGAAAAAGTTTTTGTTGAATGCCACACCAAATTCTCATAATTTCCGGAGGTGCTAATAAGTTGCATGAAATTATTTTCAATGAGAATGGCGTCCCGCCCGACTTGCAACAAAATGGCAAAAGCAGGAGCGGCAAGTCGATGCTGTAGCTGGCGGCATTTGCCACAAGCAGCCGCAAAGTAGAAAAAATTGACTTCAATTAAAGTGGCATAGTTGGCCGCATAAACAGCGAAATGGAAAGCACAAAACGAGCAGCAAAAGGATAATGATAATTACGGACACATCCACAGCGGGGGCAGGGAAGAGAGAAGGGAGCGAGGAGAAGCGACACCAAAAACCATGCTTGCTCCTGAATGAGACTGCAAAGTTTTTGTGTTTATTTTTTGCTCGGGAAAAAAAATTATAAAAAAAATAAAAGAAAAACTTTTGGAAAAAAACAAACACACACACAGATGGGACGATGATGCAGCGTTTCCATGTGGGTGGCAAAGGAAACGCGTGTGGGGGTGGGGGCAACAACAAGTAGCACAGCAATAACAACAACAACACGAAGCGAGAAGCGAGAGTACGCCAAGCAAATAGGCAAAGGAGCAAATGAAATGTGCAGCAGGCAAATGAAGAAGCGCAAAAATGTGGAGCACATAGCAATTGAGATAGAGATGGAGATATACCGATAAAGAGCGAGATAGCACCCAGCAGCAGACATGTCAATAGTCGTACTGAAAATGAAAAGTCAGAACACCGAACACTCAGCCTCTCTGTGTGTGTGTGTATTTGTGTATGTGTGTTTTTGGTCAAATGAATGCGAAACGTGGACGAAGCTAAAACTCGCGTTCGCCGTATTCGACGTTGAATGAGCCGACGGAACGACAACTTACGTACCGCCCAACCCACCAACCCCCCAAACCACCAACAACCCAGTCAACTTGTTGACGTGAATACTACTATTTGCAACTACCCTTCAGTTTGTCAGTTACTCAGGAATCAGGAATCAGATTCAGAATCACAGTCCGACTCGAGTTTACCATTTCATTTCATTTCATTTCAGTCCCGCCCAAAGCAGAAGTTTGTTAGTTCGCTGCTTTACTGCTGCTGCTGCTGTTGTTATTTGTTCTTTTTTTTTTTAAGTGTAGTATATTCCGTAGTAGTAAAATTTTTTCTCATTTCGCTTTTTTTTGTTGAGTGCTTTTTCCTTTTTTTTCTATATTTTCAGCCCCGTCGTTTGAGTTTCTCTGTGTGTGTGTGTGTGAGTGTTTCTTTAGCTCTAGCTGTTCCTGTTTTGAGCACAACAAATACACACACACACACACCCTCATAAAGAGATATGCTCAATGTAAGCTAGCGGTAAATGCTGCGGCAGTGTTACACTGCATGAACCATGCCGCTTCGACATCGACGTCGCCGTCGCCGTCGCCGTCGCCATCGTCCGCCCTGACATGAAATTTGTATCTCTGCTGCCGTTATAGCTGTTGTTGCTTTGCCTCCCTTCTTCTAGCTCATTTCTTGCTTGTTGTTGTTGCTTTTATTGCTGGCTGTTGCTTTGACGCTCTGCTTCTGCCTCTGCTTCTCTGCCGCTGCTTCTGCTTCTGCTTCTGTCGCGCGTTCTCTTTCAGTCGTCGTGCTCATTTTCCGTTGTATTTTTTCGAATGCATTCAGTTGTGGCCCATCATTCCCTCTGCGCACGTCGCGCTGATCGCTAGCTAGCAAAACCGTACGCTCCTCTCGCTATTTCCCGGTCATTCAATATCAAATATTTTCGATTTTGAACGCGGCTCGCGTTTTACGCTACGTTATTGGAAACACTTGAAAGAACGCAATAAGTTTGACGATATAACGAGCAACGTTTTTTCGCACTTTGCTCTGCGCGTGACGCGATATTGTGAAAACACAAAACCAACAACAAGAACAACAACAACGTTAACAAAAGGAAAGCCATCTCAACAACTTTGTTTATTGAAATTGTAAACAGAGAAGTGCGGAAAATGGGTCGTCTGTTTCAATACAATCGTTTTGGCGCCATGGAGAGTGTTAATAAACGCAAAAAGGATACGCAGAACAAGGCGCACGAAAAGGCCAAGATGGTAAGTGTTAAAAGGGGGGCGATATGGGTTGAGCATTAAATTGATATTTGAGTTGAATTCTTAATGGATTATTGGAGTGGTATTCATAAAATGGGCTTAAAGGTATTAGGTTTCTCAAAGAAGGTAACAGATAGATGCATAAAGGATGTTTTG
The DNA here is from genome assembly GCA_035044485.1 of Scaptomyza reducta. Taxonomy (NCBI): domain Eukaryota; kingdom Metazoa; phylum Arthropoda; class Insecta; order Diptera; family Drosophilidae; genus Scaptomyza; species Scaptomyza reducta. Next base: position 1,281,833 of record JAWNNV010000606.1, read on the forward strand.
TTTAAGGAATGTAAGGAAAAAATAATAATATTATAATACTTATGAAATTGTACGAAATAGATACTTTTGAGAGTTTATTACGATTAATAATCATACAATTTAATGACTTTAGAGACTGAAAAAAGAAAAAGTAATGATTAGAAACTAAGTTAAGATCCACAAAACAGATTATACAACAAAATCTATATCACATTGTCAAAAACTACAACTCTATCGATGTTTGTTCCCACTAAAACCACAAACTTTATTTTTTATCGTCAAAGAATTTCCCATCGACTGGTAAGCTTCACATAAAATTCAAGCAATTGCACACCTTTTTTTTTGAAAAGATAACAATCGGACCCCTCTTTTTCCGTTCTGACATATGCAAAGGTAAAAGACTTCACAAATTCCACCCACAACACACAGAACACACAACGGTAATCTTCACAAATCCCACGTATCAAAAAACAACACGCACCCGAAAGTTAAAGCCTCACACTTCGTACAGAAACATATGTAGGGGATAGAATGGGGGATATAAGGGCAGATTTGGGGGCTGACTGCAATGTGAATTCAAAACACGAACAAACAACAATTAAAATGATTTAGTGTCACAGATACCAGAAACATAATAAACTCGACTGTCGCCGTAAATCAGTTCACAACAAAAAAAAAGAACACTAAATCACATATAATCAAATAAATATGATTTGCATAAAAACTAAGTCAAACTGAGCTCCGGCTAAGCTAACAAACAAAACCGAAAAGCACACAAACTGCAACTGAAAAGCAGAGATTTAGATAAATCGTATAAATCAAACCGAAAATGCGATGACTTTTCCTCAATCGATCTATTGATAGAAAGCAAACAGTTTAGTTGAGCATAGAGAAATGATTGATTGGACTAAATGCATTTTAAACACACTCACATATGTTATTTGTTTATGATACTTGTGTAGTATTCATGTTTGATCGGCGATAGATAAGAACGCTAACTCGACTTTATCATCAGCCAAATGGCGACGTCTGGCCGCCTTGGCTTAGTTGGGGTTCGCCTACGTTGACCTGATGCCAAAGCTGATTAGTTCCAGCCAGATGCCTTAATTAGGCTGCAGCAGCAGTGCTACCTGAATTTCCCAGCTTATATCTCTACCAGAAACCCTCTCCAACCTTGACTTTTGGGTAACAACACAAAAGAAAAGTTTGTAATTTCAAACTGAATGACAGTTTACGTTTTGGCTTCTGCCATCTTCAAGTTTTATATATCTTTCTCTATGCATTTATCAACAACGTTTCCATCATCATCGTGAACACTTTTTTGTTGTTGTTGTTGTTGTTGGTGATGCTCTTGTCATTTTTCACGGGAATTGACACCCTTCTCTGGTCACGGCACTTTATCTCATGCTCATTGTTTTTGCCAGCACATTTCTCTCTCTCTGTTTTTATCTATGAAAATATTTTTGTAGTAGGTGTTATTTGAGACTCCTCCCAAAAAGGATTGTCTTGTTGCTGCCACTTCTGGGTGTGTCTGCTTTTCGTACTCGCCCAGCGGGAATTCAGTTTACTGGAAGCAAGCATTATTTGACAAGTCGTTTTCGAAATAAAACGGAACAGCTTGATTGTTGAGTGTCTGAAAAATGACTAAAGGAAGTTCTTCGGAAACTGGACAAGGAATTTTTGTTTACTTTTGGTTTTGACAACTACTGGAATCTTGTGATTGTTGTGACTCTTAAAGCAAATAATTCTTTTTGTCAAAGGAAGTACACTCGTAGTAAAATCGTTTCTTCAGAGTTCTCTTACTTGAACTGCTTTATAAACTTTTATTCCTAAATTCTTTTAATACATCTCTTAAGTAAGTTCATTCACATTCAATATAATACCTTTTCTAGCCTAAATACCAAATGGAAATTTATTTCTAGCACCAATTCTAACCACTCTGAAGCTTATTACGAAAATCCCTTAGATCTTCGAAAAAAAAGCTATTTGGTATATAGGCACGCCTATCCGGCATAAATCGTTCGTCACCTCAGGACGTGATTTCCACACAGCAATCGTCGCCATTGCATCCGTTATCAGAGAGCTAACAGACCCCAAAAAATGCTAGACAACAAATATTTATTGGCAAGACAAAGACAAAGCCAGACAGAGAGCTGTTCGAACATTTCTATGTTTACAGTCGCTGACAAACGTTTTTCAATTAGTTCGAGTTTCACTTGAAGCGAAAAAAACAAACGAAGAGAGTAAAATAAAAGGCGACGCGCATCGCGGGTCAAACGATAAGGCAACAAGAACTGCCAGACAGCGAGACTCAAAGTGCACACAAAACTAATAAAGTTGTCATACAAAAATGGTTAGTAAAACCAAAAAGAAAAAAAATATATATACACAAACATATGTCGCCTGACTGCGAACATATTGCCAGAGAGATTAAAATCTAAAACAATTAAGTCAAAGATAAACACTTTTTCTCAACAGTTTTCTCCCACAACTCAAATGAAAATCTCATTTCAGCAAAAAATACAAAGAGCTCGTTTGACTGTAAGTGGAGCTAATGGAATTTTGCTTTTATATTAAGTTTTTTTGTTGTTTTTTTTTTTGCTCATATTCGTTCATGTGGATGGAGTCTGTGGATGCGCTTCGACACTCGCCCTAAGTGGCATGCCACACAGTGCTCATAATTTCCCGATGAGCGCTCATTTCTAATTTTAACATGCACAAACATTAAATCTTCGTGCACCGATTAGCAGCAATGAGCTCTGAGCATTTGAAAATTTCGAAAGCATAATAAAATACTTTGATGCAGCCTTTTCAAGGGCAATGATTAATGTTCGAACATGTACCATAAACATGTGTTTATAAATAAATATACATATACATATATATGTATATGATTTTTGTACTCAAGATTTTGTTGATTTCTAAGTTGGCTTGTGGCTTGCTTGATTTAAAATTAATTGCGGCGCTTTGAAGTGCATTTAATTTTTCGACTACAAAATTTCCATAAGTAGAGTGAAGTGAAGTAGTTGTGCTCAGGCCTCGTTGAGATTTATGTGGCAAATACAACTGCAACGGCAACGGCAACGGCCAAGGCAACGGCAACGGCTGCAACAGAAGCCAAAATTGATGAGCATAATTAAAAGGCTGGCGACGGCCACATTGGTTTGCCTCTTGCCTCTTGTTGCATTGCATGCATTGTTGTTATTTATGCTTCATATTGCACCGGGCATATACCCTACACTCCTCCAAATCCCCTCACCCCAACTCCTCCTTCCCACCCCCTATTTGACTAGCTTGACTGCCCCATCGTTTTGAGTAAACAACAATTTCACTTATTTTCATGCCGTCTGGCCGTCTGCATTGTTATTTTTACGCTCGACTCAATATAAATTTTCGCTGGGCACTCGTTGTGGTTGCTGTTGTTGTGATTGCCACATGCCACGCCAGAGTATAAAATGTAATGCAAATATGCAAAAAAAGCTTTCAACGAGCAACTGAAAAAAGAAATCTCCACCACTCCTAATCAACGAAATTGTTTAGATGCGGGGTTACATGCTTCACTTTACATTACGTCTGGCCACCAGCAACAACATGTTGCAACAACGACAACATCATGGTTATCAACAGCTCGTCATGTGGCTGAGCCGCGTCCGTCGCTGAGCTCTTCGAGCTTCACATATATGGCTTCCACAGACACACAGGATTTGTGTGCATTAGAGAGACGAGCCAACAAAACCAAACTGGCTAGACATAGTTTTTAAATGCTAAACGGAAAATACTGCCAAATGAACTGCACAAAGGTTCAACAACTGAAAACGGGAAAAATTTACTTTCATCTACTTAAACATCAAAAGATGTTTATTAAACCCTGAACCCATTCAAAATGGGTAAAAAGGGTATGATGGTAAGTATGTAACAGGCAGAAGGAAGCATCTCCGACCCCTTAATGGATATATATTCTTGATCAACAGTGGAGTCGATATAGCCATGTCCATGATTTCAGAGACTATAAGAGCTAGAGTTTTGTTTCAAATTTTCGATAACTCTTCCCGTTTCCGATATATACATGTTATCGATAACAACAAAATCTTGATATTGGAAAACTTTGAGACGGCGTTTAAAACATTAAACGAAATATTGACAATTTATGAAACTTTTATTAAAATCGGTGGAGAAACACCGGAGATATTGAACAAAGTTATGTCAAGTATGCAATAAACACACACACACACTTGCTACTCGGCATAATGCTCGTTACGAGGCTCTAAGGCTAAGTATTGGGTTTAGTGTATCGTCTAGTCGGGATTTCTCGACCAGAGCCTTCTTACTTGTTTATCATTATTTTATATAGTTGAGAAACATAAAAATAAAACGATTTTTTATTGTTATTGTTACTTGCTTCATAATAGTTTGGGGCAAGTTCAATGCACTACGCATGCATCTGCATGCTTATCTACATATCTTCCACTTGAGTTAAACAAACAAAGAATCATCTCTTCAAAAATAAATACAGTCATAAATATATTTCCCATGCCTGCTGCCCACACATAAAAAACAACAACAACATCGTTGCCCATAAAATACAATTAAAAAATTTCAACAATTTTCATTTGCATTTAATAAACTCATCAAAAAAATAAAAATGCATGTTTTTAAATTCTCATAAAAGAATTCACAAAGCGTTTGATATGACCCCATTTTTTACACCTATAAAAAATAGACAACAGCAACAACAACGTGTTGTTGAACGGCGTTAAAAAACCAACTATAAAGAACACACAATGCCACATGCCACATGTGTCCAAACAAAAGGATTTCATCTTCCAGCGAATGCGACGCTAATTGCAGCAAAAGAAAATAGATAAACCAACCAGAACCTATAAAAATTTTATACATTTTTACCTCAAAAAGCATAAAATGAAATTAGTCGAGAGAAAAAAAAAACATTTTTAAAATCATTTTACGTTATTTGGGGCATAAGTAGCCCAAAACGCTGAGTTCATAAATTTTCATATGCGCCGCGGGGCAAGGAAGACGCGTGTTCCAAAATGTCATAAACTAGTCACAGTTCCATTTTGCTGTTCTTCTATATCTGTCTAACTATCTGTCTGGCTGACATTTTGAAAGCCCACAGACACGTATGTATCTTTGTTATAGAGTGTGTGCTTTGTTGTTGTTGTTGTTGCTGTGTGTGTGTTAAACTTTTCAGTGTGGCATAAAACTGTCAAATTAGCTAGAAACGCCATTGAAATATTCTAATAGCAAAGTTTTTTAGTTTATTTTTTTGTGTGTTTTGTTGCATATTACTAATTTACAGCTGTATTCGAGCATAGCTGACATGCCACAGATACAAATACATATATATATTTATTGGTGTGATATGTATTGCTTTTAAGTGCACGTTTGGTGTTTTGCGGTTTTCCTGTGCAGATTGGCATTGCGTGTTGCGGCTTGGCCAAGGGTTGATTTTTCTACATAAACGTTTCAGCCACTTCAGCAGCTGTTTGATTTTCCAGCATGAAAAATTTGTGCATATGTCTCGGCCGATTTCAAGTGGGTTTCTCGAACTAGAACCTTATATTAAACAATGGGCAACATTTCAATAAATTCATCAACTCATGCCGTGTCCACTTCAACTAATTTCATACCCCCCTCTCCACTCTTATATCTTCCTAAATGCACAATAAATGGAAAACTAACAACTGTTTTTCGAAGGTGCCCCATGGGTAGCTATTGTTGTTATTGTTGTTGTCAGCTGGCATCAAGACGAACGAGAAATTCTGTTACCTGAACACAATTTGATTACAAAAATATGCTAACACCTCGGGCACACAACAACATGCAACAGCAACACCAACAACAATGCAACATTGCTACATCATCAATTAGAGTTACCTTTCCGCGGGCAAGGATCATCATTATGCTAAGACCATGCCCCATCATTATTGCATTACGCACGCACACCATGAAAAGGTAAAGAAAAAGGAAAAGCGAGGGACCCATAACACCTTTTGGCCACTACTGTATCTGGGCTAAGAGTTCTTATTCATCTGCTCTATTATCAAATGATTCTTTTTTTTTTGGTTTTCGTTGCATAAATTAAAAATCATGTATTTTAGTTTTCTTACAATATGTTTTCTTCTTTTTATCATGGCATTAAACGCCTGCTTTTCCGTCCATTTTCCATTGTGTGTGCGTGTTGTGTTGTGTATTGTGTTTGATTTAAGCCGATAAAAGGTAAACTTTAACGCTTCTTACACGCCGCTTACTTTTCAACCGATTTATTTATGTGCTGACATCAAACAGTTGCTTTGGCCATGGCTTGTTTGGCTACAATTAATGATATCCCCCCCTCACTCCCTACCCCTTCGCACCACTCACTCGCCACCTCTCGCCGGCCATTCAATTTTATTCACAAACTAAAAATTCAATTGTAGCGTTATGCAAAAGGCCGGAAACACTGGCAATTAGCTGTCGCTTGCACTTCCTATACGGGAAAAGTTTTGGAAAACTGCCAACAGGAAGCTTGAAACGAAGAAGCATTCACTATTTATGATTGTACAATAAGAAACTCAAGTACCGACGTCTATGCAATCTTTTCGATTCGATCAAATTCAATTTGGCTTCACGCATAAACACACATTTCTCATACGTCTGTCTGGCAAGCTACCTGGAGAGCCATTGTCCTCTCGTATGTGCCATTGAATGCTCATTATTTTGCCACTCATACGAGTGCGTGTCGTCCGTGTGCGTGCTGAAGTGTCATTGTGTGTGCCCAGCAATCGTGCTCCCATATATCCATCCTTTCGCTCTCCCGTTGAAGTGCATTGCACACTCGAACGCACTTTTTCGAGCATTTATTGAATACTTTTGCATAGGTGAATGATTATTTTGCCATTGTTTGGCCAAGTGCCAAAAAGGGGTGTGTCAACAAAGAACAAGAAGGGTGTGCAGTGTGTGTGTGAGTGTGGGTTGGAGGGATGCTTGCAATATATGGAACTTACTTTTCACAATTGTCAAATGTAAGATAATTGCACTGCTTACTTAACAGCTTTGATTGCACTGCTTGCTATAAGGCAGGTTCTCGAGTGTATAAACAAATAATAATCAACTGTGTTAATGACACAAAAAACCATAACCGTGAAGGGTGGTGGGAGAGAGAGGGGGAGTTCCCTTACACATATGCATATTTTAACAAGCAAATGAAAAGCAAATTACATAACAATGAACAAAACAGAATAACTGAAACAAGCGCATTACAAGGATATCACAGCAAGGATATCACAACAGCATCAGCAGCGCTGACCCAAACGCATTAGCACATTCATAGCAGTCGGCCAAACAATAGAGAGATTGCGAGCACAATGCAAACTGACTGTAAAATAAAAATGCGCATAATGTTCCTCTCAGTGTATCTGTGTGTGTGTTATCAGGCCAAGGAAAATGAAAATAGGGGAAACCTTTTGTTAGTGGCGCGCATTTCGTGTGAAATACGAGAGAGTGGCTTTGTTTTAACAGGTAGTCGACAGTTGTTAGTAGAAAGAAGTGGAGCAAAAAGGACATTTGTGTGGCTAACTCTAAGAACAATGCTTAACAAATTTACCGACTTGACCAAAACTAATCTTTGTTTCTTTCTTGTGTGTTCCTTCTACTCTTGTGTGCAGTTACGCAATGCCATCAACTGTCCGAGCTATTCGGATATTTACGGCGATTACAAAGGCTCGAATGCAGGCACAAATCTTGACTTGGCCTTCAATAAGTGCCAACAATGGAGCAGCAAGCTGAAATTTCAGCTACCACCGACGACAACAGCTGTTGCAGCGACAACAGCTGATGCAACACCCGCTCCGAGTCGCACGCACAAAGTCTACGACAGCATGAAGAACTTTCTGCAACGCAAACTGTTTGCGCAACCCTCGCACAAGGAGCAGCGCATACAGTCCGAGGAGCCAACCAGCGATTACGATGAGGTAAGTTTATAAATGTCACTATAAACACTTCGTTTCTTACAAATTCTCTCTGGTGTTGCAGCAGGATCTTCTCGACTCCTCGTACCATGCCGACGCGGAGGAAGACGATGAAGATCTCTTGGGTGCAGAGTGCAGTTGCAGCTCCACGCCCAAGCGTGCCCCCAACAGCAAGTCGCCGCAAAAGTCGCTGCTGTCGCTCAACTGTTGGCAGAGCAGTCAGCACAGTGACTCCAGCTGCAGCGAGGAGGCGCCACTTGACCAGCATGTTCAAGAAGATGACTCCGATGCAGGCATCTCCGACTGCTGTCAACTGTTGAACGAGAGCAGCAATGCGTCCAAGCGCAGGAATACGCCCAAGCAACGTGCAATGCTCTATCGCTACAACGTCAACACGGACGACGATGAGGATGATGATGAGGAGCCGGAGCTGTTGCAGTGTGCCTGGTATCAGCCACGCATCACAGTCAAGGCAGCCCAGGAGCATCTGCAGCAATCGACTCCTGGCAGCTTTCTCCTTCGACGCAGCACTCCACGTCACTTCGAGCTCTGCCTGCGATTGGAGCACAAGGTCAAAGCCTATCCGGTGCAGTGCAGCCGCAATGAGATGTACAGCCTGAAGGGTGCCAAGAAGCAGTTTAGCACGCTGAAAGCCCTCATTACACATCACTCAGTGATGGCGGAGCAGTTGCCTCTCACACTGGACATGCCGCGGGAACGAGATTTGGTCAAGACTTCGGCTGTGCGCTATGCGGATGACTTTGAGCCATTGGAGTCGCTGCAGCTGCTGGGCATCCTCAAGAGCCTGCAAGCCAAGAACTTTGAGGCATGAAAAGAAGGAGGATTCAAGATTTGATTAGTGTATAAAAAGCGATTGGAATTTTTTATCGAACTGCAAAGGGAACGATAGGTGAAAATATTATGCTAAGTTTAATATATATGTATGAATGCTTTTGGCCTTGTGATATAGTTTACGATTCGATTTGTACGACCAGGCATATACTCTATAAGTTTTAGTTGATAAGAACCAAACCTAATTGTATTGAATTGTGTTTATGCTTAAGTTGTTCTATTGTACAATAAATTATGCGAGTTATAATACAATAAAAATTTAACAATGCAATCCTGCAAATGCAACCCTAAACAGTTTCTTCTTACTGCCAACTGCAAAACACGCCCCAACAATAAGCATGCTGCCTGCCCCTTCGTTCCGCCTTTCAATCCCATTTTGAATAGTTGCGCAAATTCCCAGCCCCTTGAGTAACATTTGTATGCATCATTGTGTATGTATGTATGTGTGTGTGTGTTCGTTACTGCATCCTGGAGGGTAAACCTGGCTGGTGGTGCTTCACTTACATGTGATTAGCGCTTCAAGTGGCTCTCATTAATTTTTCAAGTGCGGCTCTCAGCCTAACGTGCCCAGCAACATGTTGCTAACATTGCTAGCAACATTCTTGTCTCAACATTGAATTAAGCTAAGTCGAATCTTAACAACAAGCAATGTTGTTTTATATTGATTAAGCATTCATTCAACTCCAATACGATGATATAATAAATATATAATAATAATATTATTACTAATAATATAATATTATAATTATTATTATTAATATTTATTACTTTGTGAAAAGGAGCGTATTTTTTTTAGCTAAGAAACACCGATCTGCTTTTTGGCTTTTTAAGTTTTTTTTTTTAAATTTTGTTTTTTTAAATGGAATCTGGTTCAAATTAGCTTATACTGCAAGAAAAAGATAAAATTAGTATGCAACAACTTAAAAGGACTCATTTTTTATAGTGTATGTAGCATACTCTTAGGATGTTTGGAATAATCATTAAAGAAGCCCGTACAAAAGCATGCTATGTGAATTTTAAAATTAAAATATCATTCAGCTGCAAAGTATGCAATATATATGAGACAGAACAAGTTAAAAAGTAAAAAAGCCAAGACCTGAACCTTATTTACCAAGCGCAACAGCAATGAATTTAACAAGAGAGAGAGAGAGAGGATGGACATATTTATAAGGTATAAGTATAAGTATAAGTTGGTTTACTAATACTGCATACTTTTCTCGCAGTGTGAGCCAATTTGAACCGAATTACATGAACATACATGCAAACACATCACATTTTAATATTTGCTTTTTAAACTATATGCCTATTTATATAACAGGCTAATAAATAAATCAATTTAAGCTTCAAATAATCACATTGACAACAACAGCCAATTAACAGTAAAAGGATATTTGAATAAATTCCAAAAATAAACACAGCAAATATTATGTCAAATAAATGGCATTTATAATGTAACAGCATTAATTGAATAAAATCGATTTAAACATACAACTAAATAATTTATAGTTTCGAGCAATTTGTTTGTGCAACAAACTTTTCCACTTCGATTTAAAACTGAAACTTTGCCATAATTAAATATTTGCCCTGATGTCATTTTGGTCAAAATGATTCAAACTCAAATATGTTTGCGTAATTTGAAGCCAAACAAAAACAAATTTAATGACCAAAACCGAGGCGGGCAAAGCAATCGCACTAATGAACTGCATTCATGAGCATCCTGTGTGTACTTTATTTCAATGCTGCAAAGGATATTATGCCTGTTTGCATAATTTTCACACGCGCGCTTATTTAGCTTTTCAACACTGTCAACTGCAATGTTGTGTATGTGAATGTGTGTGTGTGTGTGTGTGTGTGTGTTGGTGTGCTGCAAGGACGTTTAATGGTGCAGCTCTCATTTTCATTTGTTCATTACTCACTAATTATGAAAGCGTTGACAGCTTAATTGCAAAGTTGCAGTTGAAGGCAGCTCAAGAAGCAGTTTTCTTAAATGTAAACTTGTTATTAAATGATAATGCCATATTTATCGTATGTATATATAGCAGATGAAATTAGAGTTTAATGAAACTAAAGAGTTGCAATTTTGCAAATTTTAAATCACTTTTTCTAATTGAATGCGCTTTGAGAACGACAACAGACAATTGTGGGCTGGTAGCCACGCCCCGAATCCAACCATGTTGCAGTGAAATCAATAAACAGGACCAGCCATGAACCAGCAGGTACGAAACAACAACCAGGATCAGCCATTCACCTGTAGCTGCCAGCGGGGGGACAAAAGGTAGCAGGAACAGTAACAAGGACCATAGGGAATCAAAGGTATGAATGACGTTTGCAATGTTGTTGCCGGGATTATCTGCTGTTTATATGCGATTTATTTTCCACTAAGAGTGTGGGAGAGGGAGAGAGAAAGGTTGAGAGCAGCGGAGTATGTGTGTAATGAAAACTTGTGGAAAATGCTGTTGCTGGTTGCCATGACGGCCGCCAGTTGGCTGTGTGTGTGTGTGTGTTGGTGTGTTGGCGTGTGTGTCCTGGAGTGCAGGTTGGCAATTGCATAAATGTTGTGCCTTTTAATTAGCATGCCTTTTCAGAACCGCTCGATTGTCTGCTGCGCATAATTAGACGCATAAGCCGCAAAGAAGCGTTCGCTTAAAGCTGATGGAAAAACATTTGCAGGAAAATTCAATCAGAGAAACAAAGAGAGAGAGAGAGAAAGAAAGCTGCGACCAGCGTAATGCAATCAGGAAAGCGGAGTATGGCCGCAACAACAACAATAACAACAACAGCAACAACATTGGCAGTGTTGCGGAAATTATGTGGCACTCGAGTGTGCAACGAGCCGTGAAGCGACGAGCACTTTGCACTCACACACCATGCCTCAAGTATGATGTAAGACCACGCAGAAGAAGAAGAAGAGGTAGAAGGAGACGAAGACGAAGTAGAAAGTGATGTGGCAAAGTGGCGAGAAATTGTGTCAGGCATCGTCGGCAGCTGCTGCCAACTTATTAAGCTGATCAACAGCATCACGCACAAGTTTAACCCAAAGGCGCAAAAGGAAACAAGCAACAGCAAGCAAGCAACGAACCAAGAAACCAACTGAACGACTTACTGACTGACTGACTCACCCAGTTATCCTTTGGCCATTTTGATGGCAAGGCAACATGTTTTTGACCTCAGCGGTTGAGCACGAATGCATTGCAGCAGCAGAAACCACAACGAACAGCAGCGCCTGAAAGTATGCAACAAGCGCCGAAGTGCACTCAATTGTTTTTCCAGCTACACTGAGCGACAACGGATGAGACAAAAACGTGTTTAATGACAGGAAAATCAAGACTGTTTTGCTTTTGCTCAATTCATGTAGATTTTAAATAGTTTATAGCGGAAAATCTTTTCCGAAAAACTAAACCTATTAAATTCATTAAAATTTTCTATGTGTACCTTTAAATACGTATCAAAATCCATATATAGACAATAAAATCCTACTATAGCCAGTGGCAATCTATAGAAAAAAACACAAAGAATCGGTTGGCAATAAGCCAAAGCGCATATTAAATGCAGAATATCCTTACAATCAAAGCCTCCCAAGTGGGTCACCAGTGCGGAAGGAGCCCGACAACAAATGTCGGTAGATAAATGTGCAGCTAAAGGGGAATTGATAAAAGTCAGTTAAATGCAACAAGGATTTGTAAGCTTTAGCCGACAGTAAGACCATTTTAAAAGCTTTGGCTTCTGCAGGCATTAAAATGTAATGCAATTAATGGGATAAATTGAAAAGTATTAGTGTAAGGTCCTGTTTTCAATCTACTGAAGCAAGTTATACCATAAGTTATGGTATAATCAAGTCTTTAAGCAACCTATAGAAAAATATATGAATACCATATGCGTGCAATTATTCTTTTCTAAGAACAAATCTCATTTGTTTTCACTAATTATATTCTCATATTTGCCAAAGCAACTTCTTGCGCATCAATTAATCGCTTCTTGTCTCATATATATATATATATATAAATGTTATTATAAGTAATGTATTTATAATTCTGGCGAAACTCTCTTATTTCTTGCCATTAAAAATAATCACTTGCATATTAATTATCCGTTTCCCGTTAAAGAATTTTAGTTGTTATTCATATGTTGGCCCCAACAAACAACTTGAACTCATATTTCTCATCATGCCAGCAAGACATATACCCTAACATATTAATTATCCGTTTCCGGAACAAACAAATAAATCAAAAAGCAAGCATCATATGCGAACTTTTGGGGGTTGAAGTTTGAAACTTTTAGCTTTTAATGTCGTTAATGAATCGATATCTTTTCAGACACCCCAAATGCCTTGAACCAGCCGTCTGGCTAGCAATTAGAAAAACGTAGCAGCCAGCAACAACAATAGCCACATACCCCCCAAAGGCGAGCAGCTGCCACACATGCCCACTTGCCCCATGCCTTTGCCTTTGCCTCTCATATTATTTACAGTATCAAAAAAACACGAAACGACTCAAAAGGCCGTCGGCAAACGTTAAGAAATGAAATTTCAAGAAAATTGCACAGACAACAGGAAGCACGGGATAAGAGCGAGAGATATGGGAAAATATATATATATTGTAAAACTCTCTGGCTATAAAGTAAATACACACGATACATATCGACAAGAGGGCAACAGACGGCAAGCAACCAACAAGCAATATAACAACAACAACAACAACAACGACAAAAGAATGCGAACAACACAAAAGTCGTTATCTTAATTACTTTTATAGCTTCGATTCGAAGAGAAAGAGCAATAACAACTACGTCGAACATTTACAGCTTTAAGCAGAACTTTAAATTGGAACCCCGTAACTCACGTCCTAATATGATATAAAATACTACTATGTGACTAACACACACCTTTTTATCACAGATGCTGGCTCATTAACTAGGCTTTCCCATAGAAAATCTCTGTGCATATTTTCGCACTTCATTACGACACTATCTATGTGAATGTGGAAGGGGTGCTGTGTGTGTGTGTGTGTGTGTATGTTTGCCTTAGTTAATGAACTGCTTAGCTAGTCAGCGTGTGCACACACATACACGTATGAGGATGTGTGTGTGTATGACTTTATTCAGGTTACTGGGACTCGTCCTTGAGCCTGGCTCATAGAAAATTTAATGAGCTGCCACATATTTCATTTCACAAGCCAATTTCACCCTTTTGATCCTCTGAGGCTTTAAAATAGCATTTAATTAACATTGCGTATACGACATGAGAGACATGGCAATAAATTCATACATCGTCCTCCCACTGCTGAACCTAAAATCAATTTCCCCTTCTTGGTTTGCCCGGAAGCTCTACACCGGATATGAAAGACGACTGCCTCTGGCGACATGGCATTCAAACATAACAACCAACAACGAGCAACAACAAGTAGTAGAAGAAGAAGAAGAACCGTAAACAACATACAGTTGAACAACCACAGTAGCAATAATATCTGCGGGGCTTTTTGAAGTTGAAGTTATTTTGGCATTTGCCGTAAAAATATTTACGGTTACGAAAATGCTAAGAAGCCAACATCAATAAACTGTTGACAACTTGAAAGTAACAACCAAAACACTCTCTAACAACATGGCAAACGGTTCAGCTGAGGGGTGAAAGGGGGAATGCGAAGGTTGAGATTGGATGGCACTTCGTTTATTGAAGTGCACAGTGGAAAAGTTTTTAGTCGTCGCTTGTTAATATTGAGAAGCGCGCATTATTTATGCCAAACTTTTAAGCAACACTTTGGATTGAGGGGTGTGGCTCTAAGTGGGCAGAGTGGGGGCTGGGCGTGATTCAGTGTCGGAGCTCTGAGCAACTTTTAACGAGCTGTCGACTCTATAAACTCTGCAAACTGTAAATGTTTGCACCTAGGAGGCACTGCAATTTTGTCGCTTAGTTTTACATCAAACGGGTGGCAGAAAAGTTGCAAGCTGCTTAACTCGTTGCAGGCAGCAAACAACCAGCAAACACACACACACACAAATGAAGTTGCTGCAACTTCACAATCATACGCAACGTTGCGCCAGCAACTAGCTTCCCTCAAGCTACTGCTACTACGACTTCATCTTTATCTTTTGGTGTGTTTGTAGTTTGCAACAGCTTTAAACAGCATCCAGCTTCTGAGTCGTTCCTAACCCAACCAATCTTCCAGGCACTGCCTGCGTTCGGCTCTTGTGTGTGTGTGTGTGTGTGTGTGGTGTGAGCAAACAGTACGAGCCATAAGCATTTCATTACTGCGACGCAAAAATGTTGAAAATTTCATTAAATGGCTGCTGCGTGGTGCAAGACCAAAACCAAACTGACCCACCCGACCAAAATGTGAGAAACGAGCTTTTCACTTACACCAAAAACTAAAGCTAAAGCTAAACTAATGATGCTTACTGGGCACATGGGTATAGACGTGTTGATGATATTATTTTATCCTATATCTTTAGAATAATAATGAAGTAAAGTTTGTGAGGTGCTCAGAGCTAATCTCTGGATCTACTGAACCGATTTCAAAAGTTATTTTACCAATAGAAAGCCTCGATATCTGTGATTGTCATAGGCTCTATAAGCCGGAAAAATGAATGATAATGTAGAAATACTCTCAACTCTTATGATCTCTAACTATTTGTTTCCTTTTTATATCCATTCCTATCTATTGCATCTATCGATATTTCTCTCTAGGGATACTTTCAGCTCTTATGATCTCTAACTCTTTGTTTATTCTTATATCTATTCTTATCTAAAGATATATATATATATATCTAGGAATACTTTCAACTCTTAACATCTTACAGATTTTCTTTCTTTCTCTTTATATTCATTCCTATGTATTGTATATATCTATATCTCTCTGAGCGAGACTGTTATGGTCTCTAACTCTTTGTTTCTCTTTTATATCCATTCCTATCTATTGTATCTATCGGTATATATATACATATATATATATATATATATCAGCTAAGAATGCTTTCAACTCTTAACATCTCTATCTCTTTCTTTCTCTCTATATCCATTCGTATATATTGTATCTATCGATATATATATACATCTCTCTAGGAATAATTTCAACTCTTATGGTCTCTCACTCTTTGTTTCTCTTTTATATCCATTCCTATCTATTGTATCTATCGGTATATATATACATATATATATATATATATATCAGCTAAGAATGCTTTCAACTCTTAACATCTCTATCTCTTTCTTTCTCTCTATATCCATTCGTATATATTGTATCTATCGATATATATATACATCTCTCTAGGAATAATTTCAACTCTTATGGTCTCTCACTCTTTGTTTCTCTTTTATATCCATTCCTATCTATTGTAACTATCGGTATATATATATATATATATATATATATATATCTCTAAGAATGCTTTCAACTCCTAACATTTCTATCTATTTCATTCTCTTTATATCCATTCCTATCACCTATTGATAACTATTTTACTATGTTAATCTTTATCATTATATATTGGAATGGTTTATATGCTTACTTCATAATGTTTTTTGTTCAACAAACATCATCATTGAACATCATTCTCTCTATATCCATTCGTATATATTGTATCTATCGATATATATATACATCTCTCTAGGAATAATTTCAACTCTTATGGTCTCTCACTCTTTGTTTCTCTTTTATATCCATTCCTATCTATTGTAACTATCGGTATATATATATATATATATATATATATATATATCTCTAAGAATGCTTTCAACTCCTAACATTTCTATCTATTTCATTCTCTTTATATCCATTCCTATCACCTATTGATAACTATTTTACTATGTTAATCTTTATCATTATATATTGGAATGGTTTATATGCTTACTTCATAATGTTTTTTGTTCAACAAACATCATCATTGAACAACCAACATTTATCCATAAATATGACAACAAATATGCAAACAATGCTTCCTGCATCCAGTAGCTAGTTTAACCAACAAGTGGCGACCGCACACAAGAACATCAGGAACAACAACAATAGCAACAACGTCGACATAAAACAACCGCATACAAATTCATAAAAACGTTTAAAAACACGCAAAAAGGAATGAAGGAACCGGCACCCTTGTCCAACTGAAATTCCCAGACAGTGAAACCGAAACAGGAGCACAGGAAACAGCAGAAAGAGAGCGAAGGACAACAGATTCATTATGAGGGAAAGAGAGAGAGATAGAGACAGAGAAAGCTTCTTGCTTTTGTGGTGCTGGTCAGCAGCAAACATTGCAATTTCATTTAATAACAAAATATTTGGACAGCAGACTAGCCCCAGTTAGAACTTGCACAGAAAGACAGAGACAGAGATGAGAAGCTTGTGTATGGGAAGAAAGAGGGAGGTGGCGGCAAATTATTACGTCTTTATGCAGAAATTATTTATGATTGCATTGTCTAGACTTTGTGGCGCGCACAATGCACCGGAATTCCGCGACGACAACAGACAGAGAGCGAGAGAAGAAAACCTTACATACTTACAAAAACAATGTTTTGTGGGGTAATTTATGTGCTGATTGCTCATACGCCACGTGTGGCAGTTCCTTTGAGCACAGACTAAACGGTACTTAGCGTGTGGATGCAGGTAAAAAGAGCCCCAAGCTCCACGCTTCACTCTATTCATTAAAGTTGAGATATTGACTTTAAAGTAAATCAGCTCTTGTGTGCAGCGCCATCTGCCGGCCACTCATTACATCATTATTCACACCCCATTGTGACAACTTTAAGCTGGGATTGGAAAGCCAGTTGCCGGCTGTTTGGTTAACACAAAAAAACAGCAGAGAGAGCGCAAAAAAAAATACAAGCCTGTAAATTGCATTGGCAGAATTTAATTAACGTCGCATTGAATTTTAATCAAGTTCATTCAACGACAACGTGACATTATTTGCATGCGAAATTAACCTGTGACATGTGGATAGAGCGAGTGGGGTGCGGGGGCGCAGAGGACGTGCGCGGCTGTTGGGCGCTAGGTGGCGGTCGCGGTCGACAGGTGGCGCCCTTTGACAAACATGACACGGCACAGTGTACAACAACAACAACAAAACGGAAAAACACCAGAGAACATATTTTTTGCAGGTCTGAACATTTTTGCAATACACATATATATATATGTTGTTTGCTTTTGTCATTATGTCAATAGATTGGAATTTGTGAGGGCGAAATTGTTATTGCAATCTTTTGTGGCAGGGTTTTGGCAACGATTTTAAAGCTACACTTTAAAACACACACAATCCCTGAGCCAATCAGAACTTGAACTCTGAGCATTAATTGACGGCCCAAATGCAATTCCCAATTGCAATGTACGATGTTGTAAACGTTTATGTCCAATCCTGGCCATTTGCACAGCAATTTGTAGTTTTGCCAACAATTATGACCAAAATATGCAAACACATGGAACCTGGCCCCAAAGCAACAAAGCAGCTGTACTCCAATTTCTGTTGATTATTACACGCTGACTCTCTTTTGTTGCTGTTGTTGTTTGTTGGTTTTTGCTGACTTTTAATTGAAACATGATTTGGCAGACGGCAGAACAATGATTGAAAGACCAACTGGTGTGCATGCCAGATGTATCCCAGAGGGTTGTCAAAAGCAAGACCAGATTTGATCTCCAGTTACAGCAATATGCATGCAAAGTGCATGCACAACACGTCCCGTTAGATGTGCTCGGGTTTCCACAACATACCACCCAAAGAGTGTTGCAAGTTTGCTATTCATATGGGGCAGGCAAACGAAAACTACACAAAACTGTCATGTTTTCGGTTGACAGGCACTCGAATCTGTCTCGCTCACTAAATACTCGAAAAGACCGAAAAGTTTTTTGGCCATTTCGGTAAATATGCAATATGCAAAATGGCCAAGGCATCGCCAACGAACGGAATATGCAAATTTTTTTGGCGCACAAAACCGAACAACCAATAATTTTCAACAGCAGTAGCTGGTAGAAAAAACTCTTGAAACATCAAATTGAAATGAAGTGTACATGAAAATGTTGAGGGTGTTGGACATGCATTTCCGAGTTGGTTGGAAAATTCAATTAAGTTGTTGCGCATAATTAAAGTTGGGGCTTTGAGCCAAGTTATGCTGTGCCCAAGCTGTATGAATAATTCTAAAAACTTGTAGCGAAACGTAGTAAAAAACTTTAAGCTACGTAAAGGCATGAGCAAAGATATAGCTATATATATATTTTAACAGTTTTCATTAGCATTGAATGCAGCCAATCAAAGCCAGCTTCATTAAGCACTAACAGAAACTAACTAAAAACTTTAATGCAAGGAATCAATTGTAAGCAATGTTTTTAATCAAGAGTTCCAGGCATATATTTTCGCTAGACCTCTTTATTAAGAAGACTGCTTATCATTTTCAAATTGCTTTATTCCTAATGGACACAAGGCACATCTTGCACATTTATCTGATTTGTAGTCACACATATTCTATGCCATCTTCGAGCCAATTCTTTTCAATAACTTTGCTGCTCTGCAATTTGCGTCTTGTCCCTTTGGCACTGATCTGCGAGCCATTTAAAACCTGCACTTAAAACCAATATCAAATCATCATGCATTGTTCTCGTGACACATCAACTCTCCCCTCTCTCACTCTCCCTCTCTCTCTTTCTCTTCTTCTTCGCAGGGACATCGACAGCAGTCCATCGGAGAGTGGGCGTGTCAGTGGCTCATTGCTGCATTTACGTAGCCCATTCCATTTACGATGAGACGAACGATGTGCAGCAATGTCTGTGGCAGGCAGTGCCTGCCCCTTGCGGCGGCAACCGAAATGCACTTTTTGGGGCGAACAACTAATTTTATGACCGCCAAGCTTTAATGGTCGACGTCGAGGCGAGTGATTCCTCTTAACTCTTAAGTCATAATTGCCCGCATAGTCGAGCCACGTCCTCCTTGGGCCATTATGACAATTGGCAATGGCTCCACTAAGATGTGAAAGGGAGTGCTAGCGGGGGCAAGATGCCACCAACTGAAGAGAGACATTCAAAAAGTTGGCAGTTGAACGCTAGGAACAATTAAATGACAATCCATTTTAATGGCTCCAGACAGAATTTCGGAGACATTGACTTGGCCAAATCCTCCGCATTCGCATTCTCATTCTCTCGTCTTAATGGCCAACTTATTGTCACTTTGAAGTTGGCGCCATTAAATTAGCGAGCACAAAGAAAAATGTTTAATTGCAAACCGCAGAATTAAATTTCCGTCGCTTGCATTTTACCCCTTTAATTTATTTTGATGCCGAGTACATTACGAGATTTTGTAATTATCCAGCACGCGACACGTCACAAATTCCCCAAATGGTGGGGCTGATCATAAAACAAAGGCCAAAATCCTGCTCAGAGTTGCGCATAAAATGTTAAAGCTGTATTTTAACCCTGTGCAACAAATTTCTGTACCATAAATAACTCTTTCAAATCAGCTTATGAATTTTAAAATCAACAAAATAAACAAGAAGGCTCTAGTCGAGAAGTCACGACTAGACGATACCCTGAGCACTGTGGTTTACGCGTACAGTCAGTACTTGCAAGTATGTGTGTGTGTACGCGCATACTGCATACTTGACTTAACTTCAATGTTCCATATCTCCGGTGTTTTATAACTGATTTCAATAAAAATTTCATACATTGTCATTATTTCGTCTAAGGTTTCAAACTGCATTCAAACTGATTTCGGAATTCAAGATTTTGATGTTATCGATCACATGTGTATATCGGAAACGGGAAGAGTTATCGAAAATCAAACTTGTACTGCCTAGGGATTAGACGAGCTTATGTTCCAAATCTGGAGTCTGTAGCTCTTATAGTCTCTGAGATCGACGCGTTCATACATACATACAGACGGACAGACGGACGGACGGAGAGACAGACGTAGAGACGGACGGACCGACGGACAGGTGTACATAGCTATATCAACTCGGCTGTTGTTGCTGATCAAGAATATATATACTTTGTGGGGTCGGATATGCTTCCTTCTGCCTGTTACATACTTTAGCCTAAAACCAATATACCCTTTTTAACCATTTTTAAAAGTATTCAGAGTATAAAAGTATTTTATTTCTCGTTACATGGTGTTTGCCTGTCAACTAAACGCAGTTCCATTGTTTTTGCAGTTTATTTACATAACAATTTGACATTAATTGTTAAATTGATTTATGGCGCCCTCTAGCGTTGACTTTGCGCTTTATATCCGGCTGATTGCGTCCAGTCAATTTCGATTTAAAGCCACGTCCGCATTGTTTCTAGTATTTTTGTTAACAAGTTGTTGCAACTTTGTTAGCCGGCCACTAATCGAATTTCACGCACGAAAATTTTCAATTAGCCTTTTTTAATTTTTATGGTATAGCGTTAAATAGTTGTTGATTTTAGATTTTTCCTGTCTGGCCAGTAATTTGATGTAATTAATCTGGCTAGTAAGCCAATTAGGAAGTCAGGATCTACATAAATGAGAGTGTGTTAAACAAAGCTGAATAAAAATATTACAAAATAAATAGTTGGGAGAGAATCCAAACCAACTTTCTCACTAAAAAAAAATCCATAACAGGTTCAAGGTCCTTTAATACTTAACATACCATTAGTATCACATTATTATATCATATGCTTGAAAGGACATAATGGGATTTTTACACATAATACAACTAACCCGAAAGGAAAACAAGCTGAAAATAAGGGTCGACAGCTAGGAACACGGTTAACAATGCTTCGAGGCAGTAAAAGAAACACAAATCATACACACACACACGCATACACACACACACACATGGACAAAAGCTACACACACGAGTGAAGAGCGAAGCGTTTTTAATTTGCGTATTTTAGTCACGTTCAGGTAAATCTCAATTGAATCGAATGTGACACCGGATGTGAAAATTGTGCACATTTTCCAAGCATTTTAGCCAGCAGCGAGAAAGTGAGTGAGGAATGTAGCAATTGTTGTTGTTGTTACTGCTGTTGTTGCTGTCATCGACGCGTTGCTGGGTTGTGTAATTGTTGCTGTTGCTGTTGGGGAAAGCAAAGCACGAGACACAAACAAAGATCGCATCACTAAACATGCTGCAAATGTTCAGCAGGCATAGGAAGACACGTATCCTAACACACACACACGCACACACACATGCATACATCCAAAGGATGAATGGTTGGCTGGGAAAACCAAACTCTAACTCCAGCATTTGTTGTTTGGCTCCTGCAGAAATCATCAACATCGGCATGGACATCGACATCGACATCGACATGGACATGGACATTCACGGCGTGGATGGTGTAAACAAAACGTTTAGAGAGAGTGTGCAACATTTTTAGATCCACTGATGACGGCTACTTTTGTGCCGATGCTGCACCTGTTTTTCCTACCTCCAAAGGAACGAGACGTGTATTTGTTATGTAAGAGCATTCAGATGTTGTAAATGTTCGTGCGTATGTGCGAGATTTTCTCTTTGTTGCATGTTGAAATGTTGTTGACCCAAGCCAGGTGGCAGGATATCTAAATGCTGTTTGCACTTTCTTTTTGGCCTTTGATGTCGAAGCGTTTGGCCAATATTATTATAGCACATTAAATGCTTTTAGCTAATACTGTTGGCCATTTTAAACAGCAACAGCAACAGCAACTGCCAAGTAACCATCCATCACAGTGTTGTTGGGCAACACGCAATTACATTTTTATTTATTGAATACAACAACAATTACTTTTGTTGGTTGGCGACAAATTGTCAGAGACGCTGACGTGACCGGCTCATGTTGTCGTTGTCGTTGTCGTTGCATCCACAAAACGTTGCATCCTCAAACCGAAAACACACCAACCGACCAACTGACTGACTGACTGATGCGTTGCCTGCCACAAAATATTCCACAAAGTCAACAGCCAACCAAAATGAGGTCAACCATGAAAATTGCACCAGCGGCAGCAATTTCTCATTTTGAGTTTAGCAGCCAACAAAAATCTTCAGCCAGCAAAAAGGTAAAAAAAAAAAAAAAAAAAAGAGGCAAGAATTTTTGCGATGCGGTTCGCTGCCTACAACGACAAATGTTTGTTGTTGTTGGTCGATCAGTTGCTTTTGTTGTTGCTGCTGCTGTTGTTGTTGCTGCTGCTGCTGCTGCTGCTGCTGCTGCTGTTGGTGTCATGTCGTTCATCAGCGTAACAATTTTTATTGCTTTCCAACCGCAACATTGTTGTCGATAAAATTTTAATTCGCATTGCCCACTTTTTTTGAAACCAAAAAACTTTAAGTATTAACGAAACTAAAATTGATGGGAATATTAATGCTTAATCCTTAAAAAGACATTATTCGACCAAAATTGATGGCAATTTTTTTAGATTAAACCATAAAAATCTGGTTAACTGAAGTTTATTATCGAGCTGGTTAACAATAACTTCAAAAGATTGGATTACTTTGTTGATTGAACCATAAACATAAATATTGTTAGCTTAACATTATCGTAAATTCAGTTATAAACAAAGTTGATTAAAAATTATAAAGATAAATCAGTGCAAAATATTTTTAATGATATTGTTCGTCATTCCTTATCAAAAAACCTTTTCCAAAAGCTTTTTTGATGATTATAAACACAAAGATTAATTCGTAAAAAAAATTATTTAAAAATTTATAAAGAGTATGAAAATATTTATTTTTTTTGTTTAACTTTTTATTATAAAAATCCATACGTTAAAAACCTTTTCAAAAAGCATTTTTTTAAAATTATAAACACAAAGATTAATTCGAACAAATTATAAAGAGTATGAAAATATAATTTTGATTAACTTTTCATTAAAAACCTTTTTCAAAAGCATTTTTGTTCGTTATAAACACAAAGATTAATTTGTAAAATTATTTTAAAATTTGTAAAGAGTATGAAAATAATTTTTGTGATGTTCAACATTATATTATAAAAATCCATCCGTTAAAAACCATTTTCAAAAGCATTTTTATCGATTATAAACACAAAGATTAATTCGTAAAAATTATTTAAAAATGTATAAAGAGTATGAGAATATTTTTTTGATGTTATTGTTCAACCTTTTCACCCTTTTCCAAAATCATTTGTGTAGCGCATTTTAAATTTCCATATGGCCGACTGGACTTACTTATTTTTGCATGCTGCCTTTTTGGGCAGCTCTGCCGCCAAATTGATTTATAGCGTTCGAACATGTAGCAGCCGCCCCAAAAGAAATGATGTTGCACGAAAAAACAAGGCAGAAAAAAAAACAAAAAAAAACACGACAAGCAAATACATTTTGAACGCACGTCCCCCAATTATAAATGCAACTAATTGCGCTCGCAAATGTTGCATGAAAGCGTCGCAAAATTCTTAATAACATGGCAAAACAAATGTTGTGCTAAATTGTCAACATTAACGCAACGGCAACAGCACTTGACAGCAACAGCAGCAGCAGCCACACGGACAAACCGCAGCAACATTTTAGCTGCAACAACAACGAAATGAAAAAAAAAAAAAAAAACAAAAACCATTTACAGATTCTATGGGCGAACATTTATCATGGCTTTCAAGATGCAATTCCGGCTTGGCTACCGTTTGTTGCAATGTTGCACGCTTTTGACCTGCGCTGGCGCAGAGCGCGTGCCAGCAACAGCAACAGCAACAGCAACAACAACGGGCAACATCAACAAGCAAAACAAACAATGGCAACACGAATTGTGCAAAAAACAGTTGCCAAAAAAACACAACGTTGAACTTGTTGCCTGATCTTTGATCTTATCGCGGGTCCAGTTGGCAAAAGTGTTAACTGAAACTGAAAGAGCCTTCTTTCTTCTTTCCTCTTCCTCTCCCTCTTTCGCCCTTGCCCCTCATTGATTAATTGAAATTTCACTTTTTGTGCCTCAATCTTCATTTATTTTGTGGCACTTTAATTTATGCTACACGAAAAATGAAGCACACGCCCCAAAAAAACAACACAGACAATGTTGCAAGTGGCATTTAGGGGCGCATTTGTTGTCGCTTTTAAGCTGCACATGTGCCACGCCCACCTATTTTTGGTGTAGCCCTTTCCCTTTTGCCGCTGGCCTGACTTTGAGCCTAATGATTCGCCATGTGGCAAGAAAGTCAATTACAAATGCTAATTGCAACACACACAGCAGCAACAACCACACTTGAAATTATTGAGTTAGCTATTTGGCTGTCTGTTTGTTGTTTTTGCTTGTCTATCAAGATTGTGAATTGCATTCGTTAATGATTCCCAGACGTCTGTCAAAACTGACTTCATTAGCCCGAGATCATTAATTTTGGACAACAACTTGAAATGAGTTTTAAGTTTATTTTTATTGCAAGGCTGACAGCTAGAGGAATGGATAAGTCGAAAAAAATAACAGCACAATTATTAACTTAAAAATGTAACTCAACATATGCATATATGTCCAACTATCTAACTGTTACAAACAACACAACATGAGATAATCTTTTCGAGTCGTTTCTCGATGTTGTTCTAGTTTTTGCTTGTGACAGCTTAGCAACATTTGTGGCAACATGCACAGATGACTATTACTTCCATTGCAGCCGTGTGGAACTGACAACAAAACAGCAATGTTGCCATGTACCCCAATGCTGCTGGCGTCGACGCGACGAGAAAAAAACACGCTGCCAATGGATGCGGCGCACAGCAGTTAGCTGCACGTGGCAGTCAGCAAATACTAGTAGAGAGAAGTAGTAGTTGTAGAAGAAGAGGTAGCAACAACTGTGGCAGCACTAACAACGTGTGGCACTCAAAAACCGCGTGGCAACCACAACAACTGTGCTTCGTTGCAAGCAAGTTCGGCTTCTGTTCTGCACTTCGTGTAGCGTAAAATCTGAAGATGTTGCTGCTGTTGCCGTTGTTGCTGCTGCTGGGAAATGTTTCTAGCCAATTGTTAGAAAAGATTTTAGGGGCCAAGTTCTCTCTCTCTCTCTCACTGGCGCTCAAACTTTGGTTTGTATTCTGTTCGCGGTTATCAGTCAACGCTTTTGTGTCTTGTCATAAATTATGAACAAATGTTGCACAGCTCAGCTGCACCTACACACATCTAAGCACTCACGCGTTGAGTCGCCTCGATAACTCATCCCTCGATGATGCGAGTCACGCCGTCTGCGGCCTGCCCGACATGTTACGCTTGCCTTGCCTTGCCACACAGTTCAACTTCTAAAACTGAAATCAAAATCTAAGAACCGCCTTGCATTTCCTGTCAGTCAGCCTGCCCCCCAAACACACACACACAGACACACACACACAAACACTCACCTCACCCACTCCTTCACTCCCCACTCTATATCCATCGCATTGCAAATCATTTTGAAATGCAGCCACGCACGCAAAAAATGAGCTCGTTTGAAATCCAAACATTTCCACTAATATCCCCGACTACCCTTCGGCTCCCCTCTACTATTTATTCATTGGTGCGTGTTGCCAAATGCCAAACATTTTTAGATGCGACTGCGAACGATGCTTGTAAATACTTTGGAGTTGTGCAAAAGTGGAAAAAGATTTGCTGTCGCAGCTGTTTAAAGTTTGTTGTTGTTGTTGCTGTGAGTTGTTGCTGCTCCTGCTCTTGCTGCTGCTGTGTTGTTGCTATTTGGTATTTGCGAGAGAATTTGCTGTTTGCCGTCTTTGACTTGGTTGCTTTGCTGTGTGGCGGAATGAAGGGGGATGCTGGGCCACTTGGGCGGTGGGGCAAGCCAGTGTGTGTTGCAAACACTTTTAATGCATTTTTAATTAATTTTTTGGCACGCTGAAAATGAAAGAGTATTTGCGAAATGCAACATGCACTAAATTCTCAAGTCAAATGCAATCAGCAACATCATCAGAAAATCTTCAGCAACACGTTTAAATGAATACTATAATCCGAAAGCTCAAAGCATACAAGATAAAGTCGTTTAAAACTTAAATCTAATGAAATAATAAGATAAAATAAGTTTCCATTATAATAAGATAAAATAAGTTTTCATTATAATAAGATAAAATAAGTTTTAATTATACAATTGTTTATATTTTCCTATTTCATCATAAGCAAGTTGTTTAACGTTATTCTAAACTGTCATTAACCAACCACTTCCTTGCTAACTTAACGGCTAGAAAACTAACCTCAGACCACAAAAAACACTTTAGGCTCATAAAGTGAACGAACCGCGATAAAACCGAATAGAGAACTTAACATTGGCTGTTGAATACTAAACAACAGCTATAAGAATGCCATTACTGAGCTTAAATAGAGCCATCAATTAGCTAAAGCACAAAATAAACATTTAATACCCAACAACTATTATCAATTAATTATTGATCAAGAAGTGCTGCTTTAAGTTTATGAAAGAAACTCTCACAGTTTGATAACATAAAATGACTTGTTGTTATCATTAGAGATAAGAGCAGCACTCAACTCCATACTTAACACACATACTAGAGTTACATACTTAGCCGGCTTGCTACATATATAAGCGTTGAATGAGCACTGTGGATGCTGGAAGACCCAGTTTGTTAGGATCCTCACACAAGCACATGCACATACTCAAGTACACACACACACACACAGATAGGCGGACACAGAGAAATACGAAACACCCGCGAACAACAGTGAGCGACGCTTTTTTACTTACGTTCCACAAACAATGTCCGTGTGAATGGAAGGAAACTGGTTGTGAGTTGCACTGTGGGGCAAAATAACAAATTTAACAGGTGAAAATGACACATTGACACTTGAATTAGCTCTTAAGTAAATTTTATAAAAAAAAAATTAAATATGAAAATTATATTTCATTTTGACAAAATAAAATATTATAAATAAATAAAAATTTAAAAATAAAATATTTATTTATTATTTTTAAGTGTTAGCTATATTAAAAAAGTTGCCAAAGCTTATGAAAATAATAAAGACCACCAGCTTACAAACCATTTTCTTTATTTTATGGTAAAATAATTTGGTTAGTAATACTTTTGTAAGACTTTTTCAGCTAAGCTTTTAATCATACTTATTAATAGCTAAGACATTTCTTTTGTTATATATATTTTTATTTATTTATGCCACTACACATTTAAAATTTAAAATTCGCATAAAAGTTTTTGCATATTAGAACTTCAATAACTTAAAAATCCTAAGAATCATAAAAAATAGCTATGAAATTTGTTTATTATATATATTTATATTAATTCACCTACACTTTTCAAATTTAAAATTCGCATAAAAGTTCATACATATTATAACTTCAAGAACTTCTTACTTGTACTTTATTTCATCACTTGGCAAATGTTATTTCACCCACTGTGCGACGCCGACGTCAGCTGCTGGCTGGCTGCCTGTGTGTGACTGTGACTGAGCCTGGTAAGCCAGCTCGCTGCCTGCTGCCTGCTGCCTGCTGCCATGCTGCCTGCTGTCTGCCTTTGCCTCTGCCTTACTGCCTGGCTGGCTGGCTGACTGCCTGGCCTATTGAAATTTATGTGGCCGCTTTTAGTCGTTTACGCTTAGCCAGCGGAAGCGAACGTCGCAATCGCAGTCGCAGCCAGAAATCTGAATCGGAATTGAATTGGGAATCGGATAAAGACGTGTGTGTTGTGTGTGTCTTGTATCTTGTGTGTTTGTTTGTTTGTTTGTCGTCAAGTGTTGTTGTTGTGCTTGGGATCGTAGGTGCAGCTGCCAAATAGCTGGTTATTTTTAGGCCTACACATTATCAATTTCGCAACTCATTCGAAGGCATTAAACAACAGTGAACAAAGTGCAAAGTGCAAATGCTACGAACCGAAAAAAGTTTAGTTCGAATTATTAAATACAACAAGTGGAAAACAAATATTAAATCAAGCTGAAACTGAAGCGCAAACTAATTAACATTTGGACCGAGCAAACCTGTTGCTGCCGAGCGGATATACTTAAGACAAATAGAGCAGTTCCATAAGGTTGGTAAAAATTAAATCATTTGCTCTAATCATCCAATTGCGTGTTCAAACCAGAACAAAGCATTTAAATTAACTAACTTACTTTATAACTATGCAAATTCCCATTGGGGAAGTCTTAGAACATAAGACTGTTACACGAGAGCCAAGGAACAAGTATTTTTTTATTTTTTCAAGCGTGAGAAAATTCACAGAGCATTAATTAGCAAAAGAAATCATTTTAAGGTAATCGACAATGCGGGTAACCAATACTCCTCTGACCCTCTTCAGCTTCTCTCTCCTGCTCTTCAGGGTTCATTCTTGCCTCTTGCAGGTTTTTTTTTATTCCTTCTTCTTTTCGCATGTGAGTTTCGTTTCGTTTCGTTTTGGCTTGTGATTGGAATTGGATAGCTACGAAAAAAAAAAAACTAATTGCTTGAAAATTAAAAACGTGTCAGCTGACACGCTACGTTCCTGGCCGCCAGCAGCAGCTGCAACTGATTGCAACTAGCAACCAGCAACTAGCAACAGTTGCTGTAACATACTCAAAGGAATGTTTTCTAGAAACTATTAAAGGTTACTTTTAATGGAATTTACATACACGTTCGAAAAATTCCATAACTTTTTTAGATTTTTAATTCAGTTTTAAAATCAATTTAAAAGTTCATGAGCGAAGGGTGCATAAATAACTGACATTTGTTGTTGTTGCACAGCTTGTTGCAAAGGCGAAACTCAAAAGGCATTTCATATACACAGACTCATTAAGGTTTTAATTTACAAGTTTCAACTGAGATTTAAGCGTTTCGATTTATATGCGTCGAACCCAAAGCCAACAACAGCTGCAATCACGCAGAGGCAGCAACAACAGCAACATGCGTCCACCTACGCAGTCCAAGAAACAAAGCACGAAGACTTTTTAGGGCTGGCCAACAGCAACAGCAAAAGCAACAATAAAAACAAACATGACAGCAACGACGACAACGACAACGATTTGTGCAAATGGGCCGACATTAATGTTTGCGACATGAGCAACATGAAAGCGATAGGGGTCTGAGCGATGGGTGGGGGAGGGAGGGGTGTCTAAAGGGTTATAGGGAGGCATTCAACATTGATTAAACACACCTTGCCGGGGCTTGTTGATGATTGCCTTGGCTTGTCATTTGGCCAAACTGATTGCACGCGATGCCTGACCTGAGACAACAACACACAGCACACAGCAACAGCAACCGATCCACTATCCTTGCAACACCTGCAGGCAGTTGCCAATTATACGCACAGAGAGAGAGAGAGAATTCGAGTCGGACGCACGTGCATGTGATTTGAAAGAGCAAAACCGTTCTAATTTCTCAAACTGTCAGTGGCAAAAGAGCCAATTCTAGCTAGCGAACAGCAACAGCAAAATATCCGCAACGAACTCGTTAGCTATGCTGCTGCTGCTGTTGCTTTGGATGTTGCTGCGGCTGTTGCTGCTTTGGATGTTGCAATTATGTAGCGCGTTTACAAAAGAAGGTCGTCATCATTGCAGTTGTTGTTGTTGTTGGGAGCTCATGTCTTCATTTTGGGCTTTTTGCACATACACAAACAGCAAACAGCTACACATGTTGTTGCTGGTGTAGCAGCAACAGCCGTTGAAGCAGGAGCAATAGCACTGCTTTTTGTTTGTTTGTTTGCTTGTGTTGCCAACACTTTTGGCCTTTGGCGTTGACGCTAACCCCACCAAACCCTTCCCCCCAACCCTCGCCAGCTCCCAAGCCATCCATTCCTCTCGCTCCCTTGTTGCCTTTATTAAGCGACGACGAAAACCAAAGTCACTTGCTGCAACAACAGCAACCACAAAGCGTGGCCTGCAATCGCAGCGTTTTTTTAATAGTTTTTTTTTTGTAAGCTGCAAACGAGTTTTTTTTTTAACCTGGTTGCTGTTGTAACCCCTTTGGGTACCCCTTTTGGTGTTGTCGTCGCCAGCGGTTGCCGATTCTTTTTTTTTTTTCTCTCTCTAATTTGCACCGCTTTAATTTTGCCTTTTTATTTGCAACACTTGTCGTTTAAATGCAGCAGCAGCGCAAAGTGTTGCCAATAAATTAAATGCAATGCAAACAGCGACAAAAAATCTGAACAAAATAAGGGAAAATGTCAGATAAAGCAAAGCCGAAGTTGTAGTACACTTTGTTTCGGGAAAGAAAACGATTTATGAAATCAAAATGAATACAAAACTTTTAGTATAAATAGCTAACATCTAATCCAAAGTCATAAAGGAAACATAAAACATATAACATAATCATTGAATCTCACTAAAACCAGTTCTTTGTACCATCTTAATCTCAATTTAATTTTTAATAAAACTAATTAACTTACAATCAAGCTATGTATGGTACAGAACATTAACTTGCAATCTGCCATAAACATAAAATAATAAATCAATTTTCTTTTACAAATGAACCATCGACCATAAAAACTGTATTTTATAAAATGAACCCATAACCCGATTTCGTTACAAGCTGAAGCACTCCAGCGCTCCCCGTGATTAAGCGAACAGTGCTTAAGTAAACTTCATAAACAATTTATTAAACTTCCTGCTAGAGTATACACAAACACAAACAGATATATATATATTTATATATATAAGGCAGCGTGAGAGTGTGTGCGGCATGAAAAGAAAAATTATCTATGTGGCCGGTTCGGTTCGGTTTGGTTCGGTTCAGTTTTCAGTTCTTAGTTCTTTCATTCGTTTCGTGGCACGGCGCAATCGCAACAAATGGCATTTTTATTGATATTTCGGTCGGTTTGCCTGGCAGCTTCATGTTGAAATATGCGCGCCACCTGTTGATTTTGTTTGCAGATTGGCCAAGACATGGCTCCAGCTCCAACTCCAGCTAACTTGGCTAGCTACGTATATCTGTGTGTGTTCGTATGTATGGGAGCCAAAGGGGAGTCGTGATTTGCAGCACAAATTAAAAGCGAGGGCGATGCATATAAATAGCAATTTGGACAGACGAATTAAGCCAAATGACTCCAAGTACACACACAGCCCAAGTTGTAAACTTGTCGTGTCACACAGAAATGAGCTGAAGTTATGTCAACAGCGTGACTCCAATGTTGCACATCTGTGTGTGTGTGTGTGTGTGGTGTGTGTTTGCTACTAAAGTCAAAGTCATAAGGAAAACATTTTTATGCATTTGTAGAAAGAGAGAAAAACCCTTCGGTAAAATAGTGAGAATTCTTTTTCCTTTTTGCTGCTGCATGAACATTTTTATCTATTCACATTTTTATGTGGTCATAACAATAAAAGAAACCAATTAAACTATAATGAAATTTTTTACACTTTTTAATTAGTCGAAATATTTATATCCAAGCTCGAATTGTTCTTAGATGTTAGGCTATAAAAATGTTTAAACAATAAATATGTTAGAATATGTTTTCAAGAATGTGGAAAAGAATGAGTTCTCTGTGATCTGATAGATATAATAAGAACAAAAACTATATACAAACAACTACGAAGTATCGACTAGACTATACCCTGAACCCTATACTTTACGCGTACTGTTACTTCCTGCACGTATGTGTGTGTATACGCGTATAGTGCATACTTTCTTGACTTCAATGCTCCATATCTCCGGTGTTTCAAAACCGATTTCAATAAAAATTTTACAGATTCTCATTATTTCGTCGAATGTTTCAAACGTTATCTCCAAGTTTTCCAAATTCAAGATTTTGTTGTTATCGATCACATGTGTATATCGGAAACGGGAAGAGTTATCGAAAATTTGAAACAAACTTGTACTGCCTAGGGATTAGGCGAGCTTATGTACCAAATCTGGAGTCTCTAGCTTTTATAGTCTCTGAGATCGACTAATGCTATTGATGCTGATCATGAATATATATACTTTATGGGGTCGGAGATGCTCCCATCTGTCTGTTACATACTTTTTCACAAATCCATTATAACCTTTTTACCCATTTTCAATTTCAGGGTATAAAAATTCAATTCAAATAATCAGCCAAAGAAACTTAATGTAAACATTTTTAATTATGGTTTGCAAGAAAAAATTTCTACTAATATGAAATGTTCCTCAGCTTAGTTCTTATCACATTTTAAAATTTTATTGCTCTTTTGGCTTCCCCGAAAAAACAGTTTATATATTTGTTTTCTTCAATAAACTCTCTGAACTTTCGTATCTTTATATCTTTGTTCTTTCTTTCAACACAATATTTTATGAAGTATTATAGTAACTGTCAGACGTATAAAGCAACTTCATTAACTCAATTGACTTTACCCCAATAAACCCAACCATTTTATCAACTGTTATCAACTTAATCATCAGGCTGCAGTCAATTAAGGTTCACCCCTCACGCCAAACACATTCCGTTTGTTCCAATAAGATAAGCACCTTAGAAATACCATCAAATGCATTTGAAAGAACTCCCCCCTAACTCGTATACTCTGTGGAGTATCTTGTTGACAGACGAACGACAGGTAAGAGAGAGAGAGAGAGAGATAAGTAAAGTAAAGCGCTGATAAGCAACGAAAATTTGACAGGTATAAAGCAAACGAACTGACGGATTGACAGGGCAGGTAGAGAAGATTTCAAAAAGTGGGAAGAATAGGGCCAAGGATTGGCCGACAATTGTGGGGAAAACCCTGAAGCACAATGTTCGAGGTAAGGATGTTAAGCAAACCAGTTTTTGAGAATTTTTATTGTATTTTGCGCATGTCGTTTAATTAAAAGACAATCAAAAGCGGGCGACTGCAGCTGCAACAGCCGGAAAACAAAAGAGCAGCTTCAGGTTCATCAATATATATATATAAAAAAAACACAGCTGGATCCAGACCAAAAACCTGCTCTATAAAGTCCCCAAACGACAGCTTTACGAGGTTTACAAATGTATAAATATTTACAAGAGAGAAAAGAGAGAGAAAAAAGTTGTTTTGGGGCGTTTTGAATCCGAACGCCTTCTAATGAAATGCTAACGATATACATTGTAACAAAAATCAAAAGCGTAGCCAACGAAAGTTTACATTTAACAAAAGAAAATTATGTAAATGCTGGAAAATTGTTTTGTTGGCAATTTTGCGCTGCGTTTTTGCCTAGCAATTTGTGTTGCGCTTCGGCTTGACTGCGCATTTTGGGCAAATCAATTTCACAAATGCCTCACAGCGATACGAGCAGTGAAAGGAGGAGAGAGAGGGAGAGTGAGTTGCGGCCAAAGGGTGTGGCAGCATCAGTAGCCAGCAGCAGCAGGAGCAGCAAAGCTTATAATAATAATTGAATACATTGACGCCGCCAGGCAACATTTTCGACTATTTTGCAATTGAATTGAGCAACACCAACAACAACAACATCATCAGCATCCCAATCAAAACTTGTGGCAAGCGACAGAGGCAGGTGTAAGTTGCGGCTGGCATAAAACTGGCCAAGTGGAAATGCGCTACATAATCAAATGCCATCAAGCGTTATTGTTGTTGTTCTTCTTGCTGTTTGCCTGCAGTTATTGGCCATTAATATATATGGTAAGCGGTTTTGGTTGACCATGAAAAGAGCTTTAGGCCAACAACTCAATGTCACCGAAGAAGTTCTAAAGAAATTGTTGTTCATTGGAGCTTTAAGCTAAGAACACAATGTCATTGTAAAAGTTGTCAAGAAATTGTTGTTCATTCGTTCAATAAATTCTGAAATTTAAAAGAAAATATAAATGACTACAAAATTGAACATTCTTTTTATTATATTTGTAGAAATGTTCATCTGTTTTGGCTTTTATTTCAGCTCCTTTTGAACTAATCAACCTTGAAATATGCTAACTGACATGCCAGAGTTGAATTATCTGTCCTGAAATGGAATAAACGACCACACAGTAAAGTGATTACGTTCCTTGGCTGCTCCTTTTGCTCCTCCTTCTCATCTTCTCTCTTCTTCTTTAGCTCCTTTACATACTCGATTTCAGCAGCTTATTTATGCGCATGCAACTGTAGCTCTTCATCAAAATAATGTAATTATCCAAATTGTTTTCTTTGAAATTTCTTTACATCATTTTTTACTGCTGCTGTTGCTGCTGCTGCTGTTGCTGTTGCTGTTGTTGCTGTTGTTGCTGCATGCAATATGCTAAAATGCCAGCCATGCAATGCGAAACGGTTTCCCGTTAAGAGCCACTTCAAGTTGAAGTTGAAGCGCAAAACACATGAGCACAAAACGGCGCAGAGTGTGGCCGGGGCTAGCAGGATGTAGGGAATATAGGGACTATAGGGATTGGGGACTGGGACAGCCGCAAGCAGCTTTGCCAGAGAGAAAACACATGCGAGAGACGAGTGTGCTCGCTGCTGCAATTTCATTCAACAACAACAACAACAACATCCAACAACACATCACCAACATCCACTTCCACATCCTCATTTCCTCTCGTGCCCATTCTCGTTTTATCCTGGCGCTCCAATGCAGCGGCATAATCTTCATTATCATTAAAGCCGCGCGCGGCAAGCGCCGCTAAACTGTTTAAACTCATTTTACTCTTCTTTTCTTTTGCCGCTTCCGTTTTTTGATTTCATTTCCCTTTCCCCGCTTTTCATATTTGTTCTGCGCCTGTTTTGCATGCAAAACTCGGCTCTCGCATGTGCCAGATAGCAGTGTATAAGTATATATCGCCGCATTATCCAACCCAGCGCGCATTTTAATTGCATTTCACATAATACTCCAACACACATACACACACATTCACACAACGTATCTCAACATTGTTAGTTTTTCGCTTGGTTTCTATTTTTTGGCGAGCTTTTATTCCATGATACCAAAATTATTATATTCATCTCTTAGAGAAACTAAAAAAAAGATTTCAAAACTTTACGAATCAAAGATACTCTACTCTGTCAGGCAAAAGTTATTACTTCTTATGTGTCTATCTGTCAAATTGAGTTCTACTCGTAAATTGCAGTTGTTATTCTGTTAAGAACTGAGCCGGAAAGAGCTCTTAACTCAACAACAGAACGAAGCGCCATTAGAAAGCAGTTTTTCTCTCTTTCCTTTTCACCGAAGAACAAGAAGACAAGTGTAAAAGCTGCACTTGAGCAAGCGTCCCAAAGACAAGTGTGTGCCTCCGTTAACAGATTTTGGGTGGGGAAAAGGGGATAAGTTGTTAGATGTACGATCAGTTGGCGGTCTAATTGCTTTGAATTTTTGACTGCCAGTCAGTTGTCTGCCACTTGAAGAGTCTGAGATGCATAGAATGTGCTGGGATGTGTGCTGGGATTGGGTTGGGTTAAGTAGGCGCCTCGCTTTAAACTCGCAACAGCTGGGCTACATTGTGGGAAAGACATTTGAACGAGGCAACAACAAAAGCCACTAAATTGTGCCGCTGTCACAACGCTGTGTGGAGCGGCATGTCAACAACAATAATAATCGTAATAACCAACCAACCATGTCCCGGTTTCTGTTAGGAGTATGTCTCTCTCTCTGTGTGTGTATGTGTGTGATATACATACTACATACATATCAAAACTATTAAGGCCATGTGCTGCCCAGAGGAGCTGGCGCCGAGAGCAGGTTCAGTTTTGACAGCCAACGTGGTGGGGCATTCAAGGCTTCTTCTCCCTTCTACCACATCTATCTCTATCTGGCGCTCTAGCTCTTCTTTTCTCACTGTTGCAACGATTTACTTTGCGAATCGTCGTGTGGGGCGACCCGTCTATAGTCGTAATAGTCGTTGTTGTTGGTTGAACTGGATATTGGGCCGCTAAGAATAGAGCTAGTCGCTGTCGTTGTAGTCGGACAATGCTGCTGGCCGAAAGGATGAAAGGTGCGCTAGGTTGCCAGATTGTTTTTTCTTTCTAAGTGGCAGTTAAACTGAGAATGATGCGAGTTGAGCTTTTATCGGGGTTGCTGGGAATGTGATAGGAGTATTAAACTAATAGACTTATGGCAAAAGTCGGAGTAGTTGACACTAAAGAGAGATGATAATGAGGAGAAAGGTTGCCAGATTGTTGAACTTGATGGAATAAAATAGAATGGAGTGAAGTGAAAGGGAATTACTATAAGAATCCTTAACATATATAGTCAGGGATATGAATTGTCTTCAACAGATATCATAACAATATTCATCTTTCCCCCTTTTCAACCATATCTGTTAAGTTTCCCAAGTTTATACGATTGTAACTGCATTGTTCATAAACTTTATGTACATAATCTCTCTATATATATATATATCTATCTTTCTCTTCTATGCGGATCTATTTTCTTACATTAAGCTCTATTACAGAGCTTTTAACTCATCCGCCTTCATTAAATTTTACCATCGCAATAAACAACACTACTCGTTTACCCAGTTCGGACAGCACCCCGTTGATTTTTTCAACAATCCATCAGGTTTAGTGGCCATGGCCAAGGTCCAAGACATGGCAAGGCAAGGCAGTAACACTTCTTCTCCTTTGGGGCAGAATCACCCAAAATTGCCC
Source organism: Scaptomyza reducta (assembly GCA_035044485.1). Taxonomy (NCBI): domain Eukaryota; kingdom Metazoa; phylum Arthropoda; class Insecta; order Diptera; family Drosophilidae; genus Scaptomyza; species Scaptomyza reducta. The sequence continues at coordinate 1,318,910 of JAWNNV010000606.1, forward strand.
AACTTGATTAGCAATTCCAATTAGAAGTTTTTCTCATTTCTGACAGGCATAACATTCACCATTGCCTCAAAGCCAAATACAAACGGCGGCGGCGCTCAAGTATGGCAACAATTTCCAAGCCACATCATGATCATGATGATGCTTACGATTACGATTACGATTATGATCATCATGTGCTGTGGCATGCACAATAAAAATAAACAGATCATAAATAATATATGAATTGAATTCATATCCGAAAGGATTATTTGCGGTTAAGACGCCGACGCCGACGCCACGCACAAATATGGCAAAACAGTATGAAAACAAGTTCCAGACGGTGGATCTGGGATCTGGGACCAAGAATCAAGAGCTCAACAGATCGCGTAGATGTGGTCCAAAAGAAAACAAGAAAAACACGTAGCCAACAGTGAGTCTCTCTGTGTCTGTGTTTGTGTCTTTCAACTCACTTTTTTCACAATTTTCCGATGCCGGTTGTGAAATTTGCCCAAGCATCGAATGTTTCATGGCCAAGTTAACAGGCGCACAGCAAAATCAACAGCCAGCTAAGCAGAAAGCTAGGCAAGATCTACTAGCTAGTTGGAAGCTAGCAAAACACACAGAGAGATAGAGAGGGAGAGAGAGAGAGAGACAGAGTTAGAGTTAGAGAGAGAGAGATCGTCATTAACTCAATGTCGTTTGCAGTTGTTGCATGCAACATGCAACACACACAGAAATTCAAGTTCAACGAAAGGCAACGAGTTATTGTTGCTTCAGCTACGGCTAACTGCTTATAGACAAGATTTTTTCCACTTATTACACAAGTCATCAGCATTGAAAGCAGCAGCAGCCGCAGCAGCCACAGTCGCAGCATCAGCATCGTCATCGTCATCATCATCGCTGTCATCTTTTGACATCACTCACAAGATTTCTCTCTCTCTCTATCTCTCTTTATCCCTCTGTCCTTTAACGGTCAACGGTTGTTGTTTTTGAAGACAGGCGTTGCCGCATCATTATCAAGCGATTGTGCCGTGAATATGCTCACAAAGAGCTACCGTATCCTGTCGCCAGCTCAAATCAAATTGATGTACCGGAAAGCGACGCGCACATCAAGAAAACAAAGTAGAAATGTAATCCCCTTCCTCTTTGTAGTAGATTTTTGTTGATGCGGCCGCACCTTTGATGCCACCCTAATTGTTAATTAATGAAATGCATGTTGGGGGCATGTGGCATGCATAAGATTAGCCGGGCCCTCAAGGTTTTTCTTTTATACCAGTTACTAATTCGACTCGGGAGCATGAAAATTGTAACTTGCCAGTTTTATTTCATTTTAATTCAACACACGTATAATGCAAGTAATTATTTGTCTTATTGCTTTTTATTGGTTTGGAAATAATGGAAATCGAGTTATAAAACATTTAACTGTCCAAAATCGCATTGCCACTAATCGAACACTCAAACAAATTGTCAATAAAACTTTTGAAATCTGTTTAAGTTAAAACTCGACTGCAACGAATATGCAATTTCCTATGTTGCCACAACTTCGCATGTGCTGTAACTCATACATTTGCAACATCCAACTGACAACAAACTTTTCGATAAGATACAACTCAACTCAACTCATGTCTCAAGCTACGCGTTTGCATCATCTGTTGACAGCAAAAGTAACTTAAGATATCCAAGAAGCAAAGTTATGTGCACTGACTGAGAGTGAAGCCCCATGTCTCAAGTATGCGTTTTTCTCTCCCTCTCTGTCTCTCCCTCTCTCTCTCTTACTCTCTCCCTCTTGTCTCCAAGGTGCTTATCGATATGAGAAACACCTTTGCACACGCTACTGCACTTTGCATCTACTTCGAATCCACCAATCAAAAAAATATGGAAGTCATTGCAGTCGAACGTAGACGACTGCGAAATACTTCGATATCAGCTGAAAACTGGTGGAAAACAGTCTACGATGTGCGAAATGGGGGCGGTAGTAGGTGGTCAGATATATGTGGGTCAGATACTTAAAGGATCCTCAGTATTTTAAGACTACCGCAAGTCCTTGTCGGCTCTTCAAAGTCGTGTAGAGACTATCGAATCGAAACGAGCAGTCAAAAGCCTAGAACAAAATTGCCAGCAATAATTTCGTGTTAACAAAACTATTTGTCTATAAACTTCTACCTATGAGTCAGATACTACATATATGAGTCAGATACTTAAAGGATCCTCAGTATTTTAAGACTACCGCAAGTCCTTGTCGGCTCTTCATAGTCGGGTAGAGACTATCGAATCGAAACGAGCAGTCAAAAGCCTAGAACGAAATTGCCAGCAATAATTTTGTGTTAACAAAACTATTTCTCTATAAACTTCCACCTTTTTTATGCAGAAGAGCTTCAGAATCTTTTTCCATAACAATCTTAGAGATATTATTTATATATGAGCCACAACTCTGGCTTTATCGATATAGATTTTCCCAGTGGTTTGTGTTTTTTTGAAAGCAATGTAATGTTTTATTTGGTTTATTTTTAAAAGATTTTTTAATGTGACTTGAAGAACAATTTGTGGAAAGTAAAAACGGAAAACTGCAAGATGAACATTGCACCCAAACGAATACGCTCTTCTAATATTAAGACCAGCGTATAAACAGTGAAATGCTGAAACATATTTCATTTTCAGCATCAACGAGGCAAAAGTTTTTCAATCTCCCAAAGACGCATATCTTTTGCCTGGCCCAACACGCCCGCCCATCCTTTCACGTAGACCTCGTTACTTACAACGCCCCCACCTGCTTGCCGCAAACTATGTCATCAGACGGCGTCGCATAACTTTTATTGAACTGTCGCATTGGCAGTGGGCGGAGGGGCACGGGTTCGTCGAGGTGACAAGTGGCAAGTCAAAAGGCGCAGACATTTCGTATAAATTATTACAGTTGCATGCGTTTTGTGGCGCCTCGGGGAGTATTTGACTATTTGGAACCCCCTTAAGGCCAAATGCGATATGCATTTATGATTGCATGTGACATTTGCATGCAACCTAGCCTTTGCAACTTGTTGAAATCAAAGTGCAACAGCTGACATTGTTAGCCGTGGGGCGTGAAAAGTGTATTGGTTTTTTTTCTGTTTCGATTTCTTTCACCAAGTTTGGTTTGGTTCGGTTCGGTTTGATACTTTTGCTTTGGCATTTGCACGACACAATCATTAAATAGCCATGGCCAAGTGCTGACAACTACAACAACTAAAGCAACAACAACAACAAATTACAAGCGCACATTGTCAACGTTGCACTTTAGGCGACATAAATTTCATGTACATTGCCACAGCCGCAACAACAACAACAACAACAAGAACAACTGAAGTGAGGGAAAAAAAGCAGTCCATGCAACAGCCGCCAAGAGGTGTCAATGTACAATTGCTGCAACAACAACGAAAGCAACAATAACTGCTGCAACAAGGAGCTGAGCAAAGACAAAGAAGCGATTGTTGTTTTTCTTTTTTTTTTTTTTGCTTTTGCTTTTGCTGTTTTTTTGTTTTTGTGGCATGCCAAATGCGGACACGACGCCAAGCCGCCGCCTGACAATGTTGGCCCTCGCCCTTGCATTCACCTTCAGCCTGCGCCCGATTCAGTTCATACACTGAGAAAAATAAGCTGCGACCGTCGAAGGATGACCAAAAAGACCCCTTTATAATTAATCCCATTCCACCGAATTATACATTGAAATATTATTTTAAATGTTTTTTTTTAAGTATGAAAATATTTTTTTTGGCTTCTTAAACAATTTCTCCACAATCTTACACCCTTTTGTTATTTTCCAACACTTTTTTTGATTTTTAATTATTATTTTAAATATATTTTTGCTTTCATTTTCAATGTGAAAGGTCAAATTTTGTTCACTGTCATCTTCTCAATGGGAACCTACTAATTTCTCTAAGTGTAGTTCGTGTTTGCTTGGTTCTTATCCACATAGCACGAGACGATGCGGTTTCAAAAGCATTTCTCGCTATTCTATTGACACACGCGACGTATGAGTAACGTCTTGGAATGTTGCCGCCGTCATTGTTGGTCCTTAGTGTTGTTGTTGTTGTTGCTGGTGTTGTTATTGTTGTCGACGTGGCCACATTCCGTAATTACGCAGCATTAGCACAACAAATCGAGCGAACAGCATTGCATTTAATTAGTGGCATCAACAGCAGGAGCTGAATGCAGGAGCAGCCAAAGGAGCCAGTTGCAAGTGGCAGGCAGGGAAAGAGGGGGTAAGCTGTCAGAGTAAATTGTTGGCATAATTCATAATTGAATTGCAATCGTTGCTTGCGTGAAGGCAACATAAATTTTCAAGCAGACGACACATAACAATGTGACAAAGTGTACAAGAAATGTTCAAAATGATAATTGTTAAATGATATTTATGGTATTAAAGTATAAAAACAAGTTCCTCCTTGATTTATCCCATTAACAGGAGCTTAAGCACTTTATCTTAAGCTAAGTTTGAACTATTTCAAAACTTAAGTTGTTGCAAGGCAAATTCATAAATTAAGTTCAAATCGAAGTCAACCGCAAAGCAACTTTTAACCTGACTCTTAAGTTGTTGTTGTTGTCTCATTGTTGTGGGTTCTCTTTATGCACAGAGTTGTCGTCGTTGTCGTTGTTGTGGACTTTGTTGTTGTTGCCTGTTGATGTCAAGCCAAATGCGGTTCACATTTTAAGTCTCATTGTGACTGTTGTTGCATTGTTGTTGCTTGTGGTAGCCAGGGCGCGCCTACAGATACTCGAAGACTTACGTACTTGCTTACTACATGCCACATGTCGAGTCGGCACACATGAAACTGGGTCTGGCTGGATTGTCACGTAACAAAGCTGGCAATCCCGAAACCGAATGGGAACCGTTAGTTATCACCACGCGGCGGTAGTCGGATTGTTAAGTTGAAGCTCTACGTATTTTATTACAATACGAATGTGAGAGAGTGAACGGCCACCCAGAGTGGCGGCCAACAAAAGTTCAAAGACTGTTGACATTTGGTGCTTGGCAACAATGTTGCATGCAACAACAACAACAACAACCACAACTGCTGATTGATATAAGCTCTGTAGAAGCAGCATGTGGCCAATCGACGATTGAATTTCACACACACTTAAAACGCAAGTCAAAGAAAATATGAACTTAAGCTTAAGGAAAAAAACAATAAAAATAAACCTGAAACACTTTCCATATGCAACACACTCAAAGCAACCGAAAGGGCAACATCTTCTACGACAGTCTATTCAAAATATTTCCAAGCGATTTAACAACGAATTTCGTTACGAAATCTCTATGAAAACAGATATAAAAGCACCCACAAAAGACAAACAGAAAGAGGGGGAGACAGATTGGGAGAGAGAGGGAGGGCAGAAGACTGCCAAGATTGTCGTTATAGAGTTAGCTTGACGGCAAAACTCTTGGCATAATATCAATTTCAATAAACTAACAAGCAAATGTGTGTAAGTGTGTGTGTATGAGACTGTCTATTGGAACTTATATTGGAGTATATATATATATGTATATATAGTGATATGAGAGACCAGTCATATGTTTCACGTCTGGGAAGTTGCAAAAGGAAAGGAAGTGAAGCAGCTAAAACAGACAGCAAATAAAGGTAAACTTCAATTGTACAAAATGAGACACTGAACGCAATACACAGACAGACAACGAAAATAAGCAACAAAAGCAGGAGCAGCTATTGAGAAGGAAGCAGCCAAAAACATCAGACTAAAGCTAAGAAAAAAGTGAACAAATATTTTTAAAAAGGTATTCTAGAAAATCAGATAAGCTCCAAGATATTAAGTCTTTAAGTTAAGGAAGGATTTGGTAAACTAACAATTAAAGTCATTTGTTTAAATAATATTCTTATAATAAGCTAAAAGACAACTTAAATATATGTAAATATTTCTATGTTTGAAACGATGAGGATGATGATAAGAATGATATTTGTATGACATATAACAAAAGCTTATCAAATTTTGTATTGAGCACAGTTTGGATATCTAGGATTTCAAAAGATTCAGAAGAGCACAGCAAAGATGAATACCAAGAAGCAAATTTTCAGCTAAAAGCTAGTATAACAAAAAATACTACTAAAACTTTAGGAAAAATGTTTCTAAGCATCTAAAATATCACATTAAGATATCACTTGGCTCCCCTTTAATAGTCATCGTTTTAGAGAGAAGAAGCTTAAATACAGTAACTTGTACGCTCCCCCATACTTTCTTATATAATATACAAACACCTTAACCTTAACCCCAAAAACTTGCAGTTATCAAAATAAAAAGCCAAACAATAACAAACCGAAACACATTCAAACAATTTGTTTTTAGCTTGTTTTCAATATTTATTTTTTGTTCTTTGTATTATTTTGTATTGCAATTGTTGTTCTCAAAGTTGTTATTGTTGTTGTAGTTGCTATCACAGCCGGCTTAGGCACTCCGATTTCCCACGTAATACGTAAAAACTTTGCCAGCCAACAATGCCGAAGAAGAACAAGAAGTTCAATAAAGAAAATAAGTTTTTTTTCCAAGCCATAACAAAAATTATCAAACTAAACTTTAAGTTGGTTTGGAACAACAAGCAGCAAATAAGGCAAAAATCTGTGCGAATAGTTTTTTGCCACATGCTTGAAACTTTTTGACAGCATAAAAGACGCATAAAAGCATGCTATGAAATTTGTCACTCTTCAAAAAATGTTGTTGTTGTTGTTGTTGTTGCTTGTTGTGTTGTGGTGCATTCATGTATGACAAGTAAAATTAACATGCTTGGGCGTGGCTGAGTTGCATGAGAATTATAATGCCAAATAAGTCAAAATGACATTGTTATAGTTATTGTTGGTGTTGATGTCGGTGTTGTTGTTGCTGTTGTTGTTGTTGCTTCCGGTTGCAACTGGCGAACATTTTGCAAGTTATGCAAAAGCAACTTTTACATGAAGTGCCAAATGTCAGCACATTTGTGTCTCATTCTCGTTGTCGTCGTTTGTTAAATTAATGCACAGCCAACATGGCGTATACTTGTTAAATGCACAACAGCAACAGCCACAGTTGCAACAGTAGCAACAACAACATCCTCATTTGCATAGCTTAAACTCAACTTGATTTAGAAAATTCTTAAATTCTAGTATTCCTTTTTTTGCTCATTGTTGCCATATACTCGTATTGCCTGCGGCTTTAGGGTTTGATATGCCCTGTAAAAAAAACTAAGAGGTCAACTGAACTATGTATGAAAAGTATTATAAACTTTAGTTTAAACTTTAAACTTTTCAAAAATATATTACAAATATATTTGACACAAGTTCAAAACAGTTTTGTTTTATCTTTAAAAAAAATCATGGAAAAGTTGGGTACAAAAATTTGTATATTTTATTTATGTTTTCCTCAAAAATTTATAGGAAAAATTAAGGAAAAATACTTTTATATGTATTCTCTTAATTTTCTTTAATAAGAATAAAGTAAATAATTTTGTACATATTTTACTATAAGTTTTCTTTAAATCGAATTAATTTTTTACCAGTTTTACTTCGACGGAACAAATTATCTTTAAGTCGTGTACTACTCTACATTTCTTGCCACATTTTCTTTTTGAATATAGCATTGGCTTTGTTATCACACGACCGACAGTCTTTTGTGTTTTGGCATTGTTGCATCCCGTAACAGAATGTAGGTGAATGCCACAAAACGGCAACAAGAGATGTGGCAAGAATATACAGTAACGAGCAACCAGCCCCAAAGGCAGACAGTCGGTCTTGGCAACTGGGTTTCTGCCACAACCTTAACCCAATTTGCAACATCTTCGCCACGCAATTAAAAAACACTTTTCAAAGGACCCAAAAAAAAAGGGCTTTAAAATTAATATGCTGAAAATCTGGAAACGATTTGCAACTAATAGACGAAGGCTTAAAATTGCATTAAAACTTTTGCGAAAACTACTCTTCACACACACACACAGACAAAATACACACACAGACACATGTATGTGCAAATTCAATAAGCTAAAACTTGTTGAGAAAAGTTGGCAGCCGTTGGCAGACTTTAAGCTAACAAGATACGTGGGGGGAATAAAAGCTCTTAAAGCAAAACTTTTACAAGTAAGTGGACCGCAAAAAGACGAAATATGTTATATATATATATGTGTGTGTGTGTTTGTAAATAGGATGATGTATAAAAGTGAGGCAAGAAATCATAAGCATTAGCATAAACTTAAAGTGACCAGTGCGGTTGAAAAGTTGCATAGCTAAGAGCTCTTGAAAGGATTTTGCGTTGGCAACAACTTTTTAACAAGCTCACAAACTTAACACTCAACCCCTTCACCCCCTCGACGTTGCAGATGCAGCTGTAAGCGAAAGGTGACGAGAACTAAAGGAGGCAATACCCATGGCCATGCAGGATATACGACTACGTCTCGAGCCGCAACACAATACAGCAGTGTTCTCCAACTTGCCACCACCACCACCAGCAGCAGCAATTGCAGCAACAACAAGCATCGCTTTGAGTACTGAGACCGCGGAGACAACGCTCATTGAAACTGGCGATACAATAGTGTCCGTGAAGGACTCACCAAGGAGTCGTTCCTTTGGCCAACTGCTGCCCGAGCTAAGCTTCAGGTAAGTCCCGGCAACAACTACTTACAACATAATATACAAGAGCCGGAAACCATTGTTAGTTGCTAGACGCAGATAAAATACTCTATAAAAGTATACAATTTTGAAAAATTCCAAAGTTATTCACTCAAAATTCCAATTTGAAGCTGATTTAATATAGTAGAAGTATGCCTACAATTTATCACAATATTAATATACTTTGCCCGAGAACATAATAAGTAATCCGTCTTCTCTTTTCCGCAGCTCCACAACCACAGCTGCTCAACAAGGAGCTACAGCAACAACAACAAAAACAGCGAGTACACAACAGCATTATTACCATAATCATCATCATTATCATCCGCATTCGCATCCACATTTGCATCCGGCTCAACCGAGAGCAACGCCGCGACATCACGTGGAGCAGCTGCAGCTGCTGCACAGCCACCACGTCCAGCATAGTCACGATGCGAACGAGGAACAGCAGGAGCAACAACAACGACAACAACAACAACAGCAATTGCCACGCTCGCCCAGCTCCGAGGAGGACAATTCCCCAACTGAAATGAATAATTGTCGTCGTCTGGTTGATAAACCACCGCTGGTGAGTCCAAAGTCCCAAGCTCTGCCATGCCGCCATTCCATTCATTATTAACCATTTTGGCATCACTGTGTCCTTGCCATCATTTACTTCTGTTAACCGGTGATTCTAATGCTTTGTCATAAATCTGTTTAAGTTAAGGTTTTTAAGAAATTCGTTAGGGAAATGCAAGTTAGACTTAAAGAATAACAAAAAATGGTGCATACTTTCAGGTGCTTTTGAAAATAAGCAAGCCTGAATAGACGACTGTCCGGTTTAAGGAAAACATTCTAAAGCGACATTTTCAAGTAAAGTTAAAGTTCTTTTGTGTTTTTCATTTTGTGACTAACAAATTGCCGTCACTTGAAAATCAAATGCAATTTAGCAAGAAGCACTTCAAAAAGATTGCAGAACAGCAAACTACGAAACAGAAAAATAAAAAAATGTTTGCCACTAAACAAGACCCAAAAGCGTTCATTAAATTAATTTGCAAAAATGCAAATTTTCAGCTAACGGCACTTTGGCACGCGCCGCTAGCAATTGCACAAGCCAACAACAACAATAAATGCACAACTGAAGTGCAACGAGAAAGAGAGAGAACAAGATACAGCGAGGAAGAGTATGTGTGTGTGGGTGTGTGTGTGCGTGTGTGTGTGTGGGAGATGAAAAACTTTTAACAGACATGCAGCAAGCAAATGGCAGCCAAACGCTGTTAACTTAGTGACTTTATGACACATAAATCGCAGCAACAACAAATGCCGACTACAATCAAGTGTCCTGTTTTCTACACACAAACACACACACAGACAGTCACACATACATTTATAGGCCCATACAGCTGACAACTGCAGCTGCAGTCAATGGGCAAAAACTTTTCTGTAAGCGAAGACACAGACAAAAGGTGGGGAAGATTGCAAAAAAGGAAAAGGAGCAAATCAAATGACAAAAGAAAAAGGAAATTCTTAAGTGTAAAGGTGTTGACTAACCGATACCCTGCATATAAATGTGAATAAGAGTCAAATGTTTAAAAATTCCTAAATACTTATTGAGAATTTGTAGATGTGATTATTACTTTGACTTCTTATAAATAAACTTTAGCATGAAAGCAAAGCAAAGGAAAAACTTTAGAATATCCATGCGATGTATAAAGCATCAGATTCTTATGATTTTTAAAAATATGTTCCGGCTTTTTATGATGTAAAAATAAAATTTAATGTTATATAGTTATAGCTTGTTAAATTTTGTACATACAATTCGATTATCAATCAATTTTTTCATGAGTTAAAAGCTTAATAGAATAAATCTTTCTCAAATGAAGGATATTGTTATTTTATCTCCTAATACCCTAAATATCTGCTAGATCTTGAACCCAAGAGTCTCTTGTAGTACATATAAAAAAAAGAAAACACTCTCTTGTATACCTTCTTTGCCTAGTTCAGTACTACAGGGTATTGAAATCGTAGTACTAAACAAATGCTTTCAACTTTTAGCAACGCCCATGCCCAATTGTCCCATTGTTCCCATTGTGCCTACCTAACCTGTCCTCTTCGTCGTCTTCTTCTCTGTCTTGCCTTGCATTCCTCCTTTTATTTTGTTCGTTTTGTTGTATATTTACGCCTTGCTGCAGCAATTGTACAACTCGGCCGGATTTGTCGAGCAGTCTAGTGCTACTTGAGCGCATTGTCTTGCTTTGGATTTTGCATATTCTGCGAGAGTCTTTTCCAATGTCATTAGCATAATGGGGGCATTAGGTTGGCAGGATAGCTGCAGCTGCAGCTGCCGCAGCTGCTGCTGTTGCTGCCACTGATTGCATACTTAACGACAACGAGAATCAGCATAAGAATGATTAACAAGTGCCGACTGCCAATTCAATTAGCCGCCAAGTAGCAATGAATCACCTTTAAGCAACGTTTATAAAGGATTAGTTTTAAGTTAAATCGGAGCAACTTAAATGCGTTGTAAGAAGATCTCAATTCACTCAGCAAAAAAGGGTTTATGTTATAAGGGACTAACAAACATTCGAAAGATTACTTTCATATCTATAATCTAGTTTTATTGAAGTTTTAGCTTTTTTACAAATATTTTTAACAAACATTAGAAAGATTACTTTCATATCTATAATCTAGTTTTTTTTTTAAGTTTTTGAATATTTTTAATGTGTTGAATGGATCTGTGAAACTTACAAGTAACTAGTTTTTAGTTTAATCAAGTAAAAACTCCAAATATTCCTCCCCTATTTACGATAACATAAAAACATCGGACATTAAGCTCCCTACTCAAAGGGGGTGGAGTTTTCATTGAAAGGCAGCCCACATCAAAAGGCGAATATTTTGTAACTTGCAACCGTTTTGTGTTTGGCAACTACATAAAATCAACATAATTATAACAAATTAGGCAAATAACTTTCAAGTAGGAGGGGGAGAAAGGGAGAGAGATGTAGGAAACTGTTTGCTAATTGGAAACGCTTTAAATTGAAGCAGGCAAAACTTTTATCTGCTTTAACTCATTTCAAAGTAATTTACCGCAAAGCCCCGAAACCAAAACCAAATTTTCAGTGGTTTGTTGTTGCTGAGACTACCATCGTTAACATTTTATTGGTAACCAAAAATGTAACACATCAATATATATACATATAGTAGAAGGAGCTGTTAAAGTGTTTGCGATGTTAGCTGGCTTTGTGGCCAAAACAAACAACAACAACAATTTCAACTGGCTTCACAGCAACCAAATTGCAATTATTGCGTTGCGTCCAAAAAACTTTTTGTGGCCAAATTGGCAGCCAACACGAATACGAATACGAATACGAAATGTATATGCAACTTTTTGCCACCCTTTTTTTTGCAGGTAAAACGCCTCACCATGGGCATTGGCTTGTTGCAGCGCGGCAACGAGGATAGTCGCCCCTTGGTGCACAACACAAACTGTTCGTCCTCTTTGAACTCCGGCTCATCGCAAACCATATCCGATGGCTATGTGAACGAAGCCATCTGTGAGCCCGATAAGTATGTGGCTAGCAAATTCGGTGATTCATGCCGTCAATCACTGAACGCTCTGGAAACCGCCAATCATCGTCTGCAACCAGAGTTGCCAAGCAACAAGAAATATCTAAGGGAAACCTGCAGTGGTAAGTGGAAAAAGAAATATTTGATTTAACATTTACTAAAAGGATTATTATTAACCTATAAAGCTATGTTTTGATCCCTATTAAAAATCACTCAGAAAACTGAAACTTCGTCAATACTAACCCGATTACTACATGCATTACCTTGTATTTGTAGCCAACTCCAGTCCAAAGCTCTTTGCTGGCAATCAATCCTTGCGCTTGGACAATCTTAGCCTGGCGGAGCAGCAGGAGCTGAAGGGTGCGGCGTGGTATCAGGCGGGCATACCACGTGAGATCTCACTGGAGGTGCTCTCGCGCCAAAGTCCAGGCGCTTTTCTAGTGCGACAGAGCAGCACCAAACCGGGCTGCTTTGCGTTATCCTTGAGAGTACCGCCGCCATCGCCGCGGGTAGCGCACTATTTGATCCTGCGTACGCCGCGAGGATATAAAATTAAGGTAAGAAAAAGTAAATATCTTCAAAAAGTTATATTTTAACATTTGTATTTACTTAATTAGACATAAACTCATTGATTTGTTCAAAGTGTATAACAGAATATAACAGAACTAATTTTTATTCTCTCGTTTTTCTTCTTCGTCTTCGTCTTTAACAGGGCTTCACAAAGGAGTTCAGTTCACTGCGAGCGCTAATCACGCATCATTCCGTTATGCCAGAGTTGCTGCCAGTGCCGTTAACCCTCCCCCGACCCGCGCACATGCGAGCGCAGGCACAGCAGCAGCAGTACGGTCATGGCGGGGGAGGTGGCGGTGGTGATTTTGAGATGTATGGATCATTGAATGACTTTCGCAAAATGATGGCAGATTTGAATGTGTGACCAGATGGTAGTAAAATGCAGCTATACTCACATACGCATACATACACGCATTCACATTCACGCATATGAGTATATGTAATTAATTAAGTAATTATGTCACGTTGATTGAATTAAGCTGGGCAGACTTGGAACTGGACAGGTCAGGTCCAGACTGAACTGCCAGTCTGGGCAGGATAACAATCTGTTTAATTTGCTTAATTGGCTGTGCGGACGAAGGACGACGGACGGTTAACGGAATGCTATACACAAACAAAAAACAACAACAAAAAACAGTGCTGTAAAATTTTATATGAAAATTGATAATGAAAGCTAAAGTAAAGTAATTGCCCCCGGGAAAATATACACCTGGCGGGCATTTCACAAACATATCCACAAACAGGCACAAATTAAAACGAAAACAACTGCGCTCAAAACATTTTTTGTGAAACTGATTACAAAAAGGAAATGCAAAAAAAAATATGCAATATGAATCCAATACAAAGCAAACAAACATTTGCAATTATTTTTTTGTATCATTTTTTATTTGTCGATTGCAGTGGCAGCTGCATTCGGGAATCCTCAATCAGAGTGCTTGGGGATTAAATGATAATGCTTTTGGGGTTGAAGGGGGCGGTAGTTGCCTGCCTTTGGTAAAATGTTGCAGCAGCTATTTATTTTCGTATAATAAGAGCATTCTTAGCTAGTAGTGGAATCTATAGTAGTATTTGATACAAAGCAAGAATAAATAAACATGTATATGAATATGAATGAAAAGAAAAAATTCAATGTGGTGTAATATTAATCAATTAAGTAGCTAGGTATAAAGAATTTATTATTGTATTGTGCTTAATATATATAATGTTTGTAATTTCTGTAATAAATTATATATATAAATGTAAAGCTCAAAGCAAGTGTTTCAAATAATTTATTTTAAAAATCTAACGCTACACGTATACTTACGTTTTACAGCACTGGCTAATTGATATTTTTAAATCTGCCGCTCAGTATGTCAGCTGACTGACAAGGGCTGCATACACAACTATCGCTCAATAAAACTCGTGCTTGTCACATTTTACCACATCGATAGCAGTAGCACTGTTACAAATATCGATTAGAACTATCGCGACAATTAACATTTGCAAAAGCAAAAAATGCAAAATAAAAACAAAATGTTAAATTTAACATAACCAAAATAACCACCGAACGAGTCGGCAGCTGCTCGCCATCGATGTATTGGTGCTCGTTGGCATAATTTGTTTAAATAAAAACTTAAATACACAAGCAACGAGACTGTGACGCTCAGTGGTTCGCCGGCTGCTCAAAGAGAGAGTTCCCTTTGCGGATAATCCCAAAAACATTTAAAGAAAAGTGTAGCTCGTGCGTTAATATAGCTGGCCAGCATATTACAACAGCAAAAAGTAAATGCATTAAGCTACCATTAAACAATAACTGTGCGCTATTTGTCGAATAAATTAGAGTGTGTCGTGTTTCGGTGAGTTTTGATTAACTGTTTGCGGCAGCATCGTCAATGATTAGGAAATTTTGCCACTTTTTTTGCCACATGTATTTTTATCGTATTTGTGTACTTTATCGATTACGTCGGCGCGCTCAGTATGAAATGAGAGGCAGGAGCAAAGATGGGCGAGAAGATGAATGCAAAGCGAAACGTGTTTTTTTTTTGCCAGGGCGGCAGCTGCATGGTGGTGTGTGACAACATAAAACAAATACATACAAACACCGTCATGTGTATGAAAACCTTTCGTTTAGCGGCAACAGCGAAAAATTTCTCTAGAAATTTTTGAAAGCGTTGGGCCGCGATAAATATAAAAAAAACCGGATATGATACTCAAAAGCTAAGCTTGAAATGAAATCAAATTACCTGACTGCGGCTGTGTGAGTGTGTATATATGTGTCTGTGGGAGTGTGAGTGAGCTTGTGTGTGCGTTTCATGTGCGTAGCCAAATTGTCGCGTGTCTGGCATGCAATTAGGCATTTGAACATGTACAGCAAATGCATATTGAAAGTATATGCACATATATTTTGTGTTATATATATATATAGGCTATTTTCTTCTGTTTATAGCAACAACGACCGCCCGCCGGCACTTGCCAGCAACGCTTTATTGTAGTTGCTGTTATGAATTTTTTTATTTTTCGCAATCTGCTTTGTTACACACACACACAGCAAATTTTTGTAGCTCTGCGCACGAGACAATGTTTGAGGGAATGAATGAATGACCCAAAGTAGCCGCCAGTCTGGCGCGCGCCTTAGCTACCTCTTCCTCTTTCATCGGCTTACCTCCACCTTCTCCTTCCCTAAGTTTAGCATTGGTGCGACAAGTGCATGAAGCTGCGAAAAAGGCAAAGGTGTGAAAAGCGGAAGAAGACGCCGCAATTCATGAATGAGTTGCATATTGTGCGCGAGTATGAGTGTTAAAAGAGAGAGAGAGCGAGATTGAGAGAGCATCAGCTCGCTCTCCCAATTGCATCGCTTGCTCTCAATGTTTCTCCCTCTATCTCTCTCTTCCATATGCTTATGCAAAATCAATGTGGTTGCATCTGTGGGCGGCTTTGACAATTGGGAAGGTCACACTCTCACAAAAGCAAGCAAAACGCGCGCTTTTTAGTCAAAGATGTGGGAAAGAGATTACAACACTGCACACATACATGAATCTCAACACTTGTGGGTTGCATCAAAAGATAACCGTTATTAAAACTTGAAATGCAGTGTTAAACAAATAAAAATGTTTTCGTTTGACTGGAGAATAGTTGTAGTGTTAGAAAACTCTAATTTCGTATGCCAGAATATGAGTGTAATAATTATTAAATAGTGCACATCAAATAAAATGATACCAGTTTTTTTTTTAGTGCTATCAAAAAAATTATCTGTTTACTACCACACTATACAGATGTATAATTACCAATCGAATTAAATATTACCTGTAAACACTTATTAAATAATTAACATATATCATTTATATTCTCTTTTCGTTTATAGAAACGCTCTCATACCTGAAACCACACACACACACACACAGAGCGAGAGAAACAAAAGTTGCCGCCAGCAAAATGATCAACATGGACATTAGCGTGACGCCCAACTATTCGTATATCTTTGATTTCGAGAACGATTTCATACACCAGCGCACACGCAAATGGATGCTGGAGAATTGGACTTGGGTGTTCTACTATTGTGGCATTTACATGGCGGTCATCTTTGGTGGTCAGCACTTTATGCAAAATCGTGCGAGGTAAGAAAGAACTGTTTTGAAATTTGCATACAGTGCATAATTGTCTCGCGCACTTTCCATTTATAAGCTTGTTAACTGCATTTCGTCATTGACCAAATGTATGTTTGTGCCATCTGTCGCTCATAATAGTAGTTTCGAGACTGCAGACCTTGAACCCTCAAGCGGCATAGCGTTGGGTTCTGCCTTGCCTGATTGCTTCTTCATTTTTGTACTTTTTCGTTCTTACCCAACACTTAAACGCGCGTGCGATGTCGGAGCCCTCCTCCTTCGCTTTAAACTTGACATTCAATTACTTGTTAAATTTTTAATAATCGCTCTATTTTATAATAGATAGAAATGGAAAAAAATCAATTAAGCTAACAATCAACAAGACATAAAACTTTTGTGAAATAAAACTTATCGTATAAATAAGTTATGTGGCTTGAAAATATGTGTTGAGAAACTATTAAAACGAAAGTCTTTTTGCAAAACACATTTTTCACATATGTCATTAAAAACCATTTAAGAACTTAATTATTTCTCTTTAAGTGTTTCACTTTTGACAAAACATGTACAGAGATATATATTTCTATATATATATATATATATATATATATATATATATTAGTTTACATGGAAACTGAAATTGTTTATAACAAGTTTCGTATCTTTTCCATACAGTGCATTTCTCTTATTATAATATGTAATCGAATCGCTTCCAACAGGCCAATTGTTATATGAAAGCTTCAAAGCGTAAGCAATTTAATTTACTCGAGCAATAAATAAGTTTTCCTAGAATTGAAACATAAGAACATTTGCAAAAGTTTCTCGAATCCAATTGTACACATATAAATATTTAATATATAAATATCCTCTTAGCTGTGATTTTTTTCAGCTGCTTATATGGCTGATTATAATTAGTATAGTGTGTGCTTGAGGCTGTTATTATTATGCAAAGTGTTGTTATATTCAGGTGCCGTTATTCCCTCACTCATTAGAATTTCCAATTGCACTCCGCCTTAATGATGTAAAATTATAGACAATCGTCCATTACATCCACTTTTCTTATTATCCCACTAGCACGGATGCAACCAAGGTCATAATATCATCATTAAAAATCAGTGCCCCATAAGTTGAGCCTCTTTTTTTTTTTTTTTGTATGACAAACAACAACGAAAAATTGCATGTCAAATTGTTCCAAAAGAAAAAATTGTTGGCTGTCCACTGCGATTGGGATTGTGACTGCGATTATATAATTCGAAATAGCTTTGTTTGTTTTTTGGTGTCTCTTTGCTTTGTGGAACGTGACCTGAACACCTACCATATAATAGGCTCACGCTATATAACATCATTGTTGAAGGCGCAGTTGAACAAATATTGCAATTGATTCGTTAGAACACAGGGTAGTGTGTTATAGAGTTGTAGATATGTCGAAAAGAGTTGGAAGTTATTTTGGTTACCATATTCCTGTCCTAACACTTGACATCATAATGAAATCATACTTATATAGGGGTAAACAAGCTTAAGTAATAGTTTTTGATGTTTTTTAAGATGAACTAGAATTTATTATTTGATTTTACCCAGTTTTTACCTGTCAATATTGATTTATCTGTTTTTTATGCTTTCTGGATTCAAAGTTTTTACTTTTAAAGGTATTCTTTTATGCTTTCCCTTTAAATTTACCCATTTTCCATCCTTCCTCAAAAGGGTTTTTGAACCACATCTTTCGTTTCCACACCTGATCTATACTTGCTTAGATTATGTTGTTATTGATTCGTTCGTTCCGTTTCAATAGCCAATAGACATTTAATCTATTCAAAATAGCGTTCCGCTGTAATTTCAATGTTTTCCCTTTAAATTCACTGTCTTATCAAGCCAGCGAATAAACATAACGATTTAATATATATATTTTTAGCGTGCTGCCCATCAACACACATGTTGACATACTTAAATCAAATGTCTTACATAATGTTGTCCGAAACGAATGGAATCGGGGCCCACACCTACGCTCCTTGTATTCAAAGATTGGCCAACACTTAAGTCTTTAGAGGCTTGGCCAGATCTCTCGGCGACTCTAATGACACCTCTTGTGGCTTTTCCAAGCCCCAGAAAACAAATAAATACCATATGTGTTGTCTCTGTACACTTTAAATGTCGTCTCAATATTGACAGACACTTTTGAACCTTCGTGAGACGTGTGAATTTTAAGGGGAAATGCCAGTTAGAGTCCAGACAGGCACTGATTTGCGTCACTGGAAAAAAATACTTAAACCCCTTACATCATTTTTAGGGTCATTATTGACTTCTATCACGATGTGACTATAGTCCAACATTTTGATTCGCCCTTGATTCGAGAGAATCTCTGCTATTGTGATTTCTAACTATATATATATATATAAGTTTATATATATTAACGATTTCAACCATATTATTAACGAGCAACCACAGCCCTCTTATCAGTAATCCAAACCTTTTGGAACGCATTCTTATCGCGCCGGTCTCGAATTGAACGCACAACATGAACACTAACTGTGGGCCGGCGAAAAAAAAAAGAAGAAAAAACACACACCGGCAAGCTGTCGTAATTGTTTATGATATCATTTACGATGAATCATAACAAAAATCGAATAAGCAAACACATATATATATAGAGTGTTTGATTAATGTATATGAAAAACTTTTATTGATTCACAAAAAAAAAAAAAAAAAAGTTTGCATATAATATCATCAAATGTTTATAAAACTTAATTCTTTCCCAAATTGCAGCTTAAGCTAAACGAAATTTAAACCCTACTTCCAGTATTGTCTGCAATTTTTCACTTGTAGAGTCAATTTAACGTCATTAAAATACGTAACAAAGTTATCGCTAATGTGTGTGTGTGTGTGTATGGCACTGACATAAATGCAAATGCTGCACATGCCCAACTTGTTAGTAAAGAGCAGCAACAAACATGTCAGAAGTGGGTGTGTGTCCCTGGGAGAGAGTGAGACAGTGACAAACCGCAGGACATTCAATACAATATTGCACGTTTACACTGGCCAACATAAAAGCCCAATTAGCATTGCGGGCTTTATACGAAAACAAAATACCTCTGCGCAAACATTGTAATTGCCATAAGAGGAACACATAATTGAAACGCACACACACACACACACACTCATTAGAGATGTGCAAATATTTTGTAGGTCTGTGTACCTTGGCCTCGACACGAGTTGCGTGTGCTTCTCGTTTCGCTCTGTCCCTCTCCCACTCTCCAGAATAGAACAGAAGCATGTTACAAACACAGAGCTAGCTCACTGAGTGTGTGGGTGGAAAAGGCATCACAAACAGACAAAGACATTCATATAAATATTCGTATGTGTATGTATGTAATTGTCTGTGTATAGAGATGTAGCTTAAAACTGCGTATCCAAATATAAGTTCTTCGTTTTATTTGCCATTTATGGCAATACTTAAAATTGTTCTTATTTTTAAGTGATGACACAATTAAAGTCGTAATAAATATATTATGTTTTGCATTTCAACTTTTAAGAAACCTTCATTTTCTGTGCCCACAACGGCGCAGTATAATTGTGTATAAAAAAAAAACTGCTGCAGAAAAATTATTTTATTTTGTACGTAAATAACTGTAAAGGGTTATGCATGTGTGCAAATATGTATAAAAATGTCAAAGTAGTTGGTATACAAAAGCGCCACCTTCAACCTGAATCCTTTTCGTGCTCAGCCAACAATGGAAAGAAAAAAGTTTTCCTTCATGCTCGCTCGGCACGCAAGCTTTGCAAATAGTTTTGAAAATATATAAGAAAGGTTGCAAATAATTGTACTACATACACACACATATGTTTAATGCTCAACCTGCACAGAGTCAAGCTCATCTTAAAGTACTAATTAAATATGTTCATAAAAAAAAAAAACAATGTATATAATTGTGTCACACACACACACACACGAGGTGACGTGTCGAGTGGGCGTGTCGAGCAAAATAATTACCACAAAAGCACTTGGCAATTACAAGCGACGACAACAGCAAAATTAACTGTTAATGCTGGGTTTTTCGTTTTGTGTTTAACAATTACATAAAAAAATAGACATTAAAACACGCAGACTCCAAAATTTATGGGCGCTCAAATCTTATGAATATATAACTAAAAGCTGTGACTTTGAAATTTTGGTTCGTGGGCACACACACACACACCAAAAAATATAACCGTTAGCGTTGACAACTCGAACTGATTGCAGGGAGAGAGAAAAAAAAAAGAGAGAGATACAGTAAGCATAACTGTGTCAGTCAAATATTGACAACAACAACAATAACAGTAAAGAAGAATTTCTATTCGGTTTGCCTGCTCTCTTTTAGCTGTCAACAATCTCTCGCTCTTCTTTTTCTCTCTTTGCGTGTTGATTTGCAGCATCTGCACGATCATCGCATATCATTTATCGCCACATTTACATTTTTACTTAATTTTGTATTTTTTTTACCTGTTGTTACTTCTGCCATACCTGTTTGCGTTTATGGCTAATCGTCGATTTTTGCGCTTTCTTACTGACCTTTGAATTCTGACGCTCTAAATATTAAAAACGAAAGCTCTCTTTGTATAAGAGAGAACAGCCAGAACTTATACAACGAGAGTAACAGTTACATTTTTGTGAGCTAAGGGATAAGATAACGGTTGTCTAGCAGTTCACTATCTTTTTTGGCTAGACAGCATTTTTAATGGAAATTTAGGTATTTTGTAATCTTTAAAGTAACACCTGCTAAACGTAACAACTGCTTCTCAAAATATGCCCCCCATTAAGCTTTAAAGTACATAGTTAAGATTAAATTTTAATCATGGAATGATTTCACAATCGAAAATCCAAAACAAAAACTGGTCAATAGGTCACTAACATGTGCAATTTGCACAAATCAAGCATAATAATTATGTACGAATAAATTAATAAAAGCAGATTGATAGTGGCTTAAGCATGGAAACCGCAAAATGAAAACAAAAAGTGTTGCAACAATATGTTGGTCATATTTAACGAGAGAAATACGAAAATGAAACGCATCAGCTTTGAGACAATGTTGCGAATATTGTGTGGCCCGAAGGCAAACAAAACAAACTTGCAAAGCAGCCATAAACAGACTGCAAAATAAACACACATACACACACAATACATATACAAATGTTTATATCTGCGTATTTGGGGCTGAACAAATCAAACCCCAAAAAGCAGACGTAAAGCAAAAACAAATAATAATAACCAGGCATTTGATTTCATTTATATGTTGTCGCCTCTTCTCGCTCTCTTTCTCATTTACTTACCTCCCCCTTACCCATGCCCCCGCGCCATTTGTTTACTGCCGTCAGCTGGCTTGCATGATGTCTACAAAAAGTCCAGCATTGCCAAATCAGGTTTACTACATTTGCCAACTCTCTCTCTCTCTGGTCAAGGAGAGAGAGCGAGCTTTGCACTCTCTCTCTCACTCACTATCGCAACTTGTCTGCTGTTTCTTTGCTTATGCAATTTTCGCAATATATTTGCTTGTTTTTGTGTCTTTTATGGCCTCATACAGTGAAAACTGACATAATTTTAGGGTTTGCCCTCTTGAAAAGAAAGTAATTTCAAGTCTCATCTTTTTTAACATACACAATCCATCAATTAATGGGCAGATCGCTACACCCAAAAATGCAGGATGACAAACCGGACACAAAGTAGGCGCCGGTCCGCCATCCGTGCATTCACAAAGGGGACGACCTGTGCCCTTGCAAAAATTGAGCTTCAAAGGAACACCAGAGAAACTGGCATCCCTCTGCCAAGAAGCCAAGCTGCCAAGCGATTAGCAAGGCCTATTGGTTTTCCTTACTCATTGTGTTTTGGCACGAATTCAACGTAGACGATTCGCTGCTCGACATCTGTGCACTGCTAGAACCATTTGTGAATTATAAGGGTTGTACAGCAAACGAATGCGATGCGCTTTTGCTTGCGGAAATTTGTTGAACGTGTTGCTGCGCCTTCACTTAATTTGGGTTAATAAAAGTATTTTGTTCTACAATCTAAATTAAGTCAGATTTAATTTAGTGGCATGAAACTACCCGAACTAAAGTCCACTTGCGCACAGTAATAATAAATTCCCTGAGCAGCATACACTGCTCAGTTGTCGTCCACTCGTCTTTTTGCTTATCTTTGACATTTTGCTGCTACGATAAATCTATATTTTATGAAGGCAAACGAAAATTTCAGCAAACGCTACAATATAACTATTTTAATAAGTGTTGAGTAAGAGTAGAAAATATTTATATAGTGTCTGGATTGAAACGTTAATTTGCTTTACAGTTAAACAAACAACACTTCGTCATAACTTTTCACTCAAACAGTTGCCTTCAAACTTTGAGAAGCTTTTAACTTAATCGATCTTATGTCAATATCGTAAAGTTACTTTCTAACTGAGCAAAACAAGTTTTTATACCCTGAGCCCATTGAAAATGGGTAAAAAGGGTATAATGGTTTTGTCCAAAAGTATGTAACAGCCAGAAGGAAGCATTTCCGAAACCATAAAGTATATATATTCTTGATCAGCATCAACAGCCGAGTCGATCTCAGAGACTATAAGAGCTAGAGACTCCAGACTTGGAACATAAGCTCGCATAAACCCTAGGCAGTACAAGTTTGTTAACATTTTTCGATAACTCTTTCCGTTTCCGATATACACATATGATCGATAACAACAAAATCTTGAATTTGGAAAACTTTTAAACCGCGTTTAAAACATTAGACGAAATAATGTTAATCTTTGAAATTTTCATAGAAATCGGTTCAGAAACACCGCAGATATGGAACATGGAAGTTAAGGAAAGTATGCATAATATGCGTACACACACACACACTTGCATGCACTGACTGCACTCGACTAAACCCTGCTTTCTTGTTTTACGTAACTAACTAATTTGGTTTGGAAAATTTGACGTGTGTTCTATCGATTGAATTGCAAATCTGCAGTTTACAAATGATTCTGATTACATTGATTTGGCCCCCTTTCAACCAAGCATGTTTAACCTGTCAAATGGTTTACGAAATCAAAACACGCCACATTCTGTGGACGACGGACGTTCGTCATCGGTTACCCATATATATAGTCAAAGAAGAAGAAAATGAAACACAACGAACGAATCACATTTTTCCTTACTATTTGTTATGACTAATTCTCTACAGATAAGATTTCCGCATTCAAGTATTTGATTAAAGGAATAGAAAAAAAACTACTTTTATTCTATAATGAATTTTAATTGCTATTAAGCGATTAATAGTCGGACGATTGATACGATTAGCTTTGAGAGTCGTTGACTGATTTCCACGAGACTTAATTTGATTTGATTTATTTCCAGTTTTGGTATTTTTTTCCTTCTTTATCGCTGACAAGCGAGAATCGGGCACGCCCTTGAGTCATGTGCATTTTAGCCGGCATTTAACAACAACATTAACAATAACAATAAAATAAAACTTGGACAATACTTGACGCTCATTTCGAATGCAAAACGAGTTTTAAAATCGTTCAACTTTTATTTCAAAAGAAATTCGTTTTAAGTGAGGAATTTTTGTTTCGTTTTTACGTTTAATGCACTTTTAAATATTCAAACGTTTCGTTTTTTCAAATCAGAAATGTTCATTATCGTATATTAATTGATGTTTTAGTTTATCTCAGGAATACTTACCTCAAAAATATGATGTCGTAAACTTAAAACAATCAACTTGTCCTTGCCGAAGGTTAAAAGAAACTTTATATTTACTATATACTTACGATTACTAAAGCATGATTACTATAACATCGTGAAATCAGTGTTTTGCTAAGTGAACCTTAACCGATTTGCCTGATCTGAGTAGCTAATTAAACATATAATGAATACGGCTATGTTTATTAACATAAATAAACAGTTGATGCGATCAAGTGTAACACTTAATTGTAGAGTCAAAGTTGTGTAAATTAATAAATTTTTTTTTAACACTCCCGAGTAAATACGATAAACACACAATCAATTCTCGATGTGGTTGTTTTTGTTGTTGCACAAAGCACTTAATCGTCAAGTCATCTGCTGCAACCCGTCCCGCCCTTAAGTAAAGTTGACGTCAGCCTTAAAGTTTGTTGATCATTACTTTATGCAATGTCAATTTGCATTCTCACATTTCGTCTCGAAGCCAAAGCAACAAAGTAAATTTTAGTTTTTAGTCTCTGTTGAAGTGATTCTAGAACGTTTTTTTTCAGAATTTTGTACTTGAGCTGAGTTATGAAGTCAATAAATGAAGAAAAGTTTAAAAAGTGGTAGAGAAAGAGAGTTGAAAGCATAAGGATATTCACTATAAAAAACTATATCGTATGTCGCACTTCTTGTCTTTCCATTACGGTCTCAAG
This sequence comes from Scaptomyza reducta, assembly GCA_035044485.1. Taxonomy (NCBI): domain Eukaryota; kingdom Metazoa; phylum Arthropoda; class Insecta; order Diptera; family Drosophilidae; genus Scaptomyza; species Scaptomyza reducta. The sequence continues at coordinate 1,343,579 of JAWNNV010000606.1, forward strand.
ATTTTCACTATAACAACTATATCGTATACTAATATCGTATATCCCTCTTCTTGTCTTTCAATTACAGCTTCAAGTTGCGTGGCCCTTTGATCATATGGAACACAATGCTGGCCATGTTTAGCATAATGGGCGCTGCTCGCACTGCACCGGAATTGTTCCATGTGCTGCGCCATTACGGTCTTTTCCATTCCGTCTGTGTGCCCAGGTGAGTGAGAATTGAACTTTGCTGAAGGTCAATAACAGTTATTAAAATCTGAATTTCTTTCTCACCCTCTCCGGCGGCAGCTACATTGAACAAGATCGTGTGTGCGGCTTCTGGACCTGGCTGTTTGTGTTGAGCAAACTGCCTGAGTTGGGCGATACGATATTCATTGTGTTGCGCAAACAACCGTTGATCTTTCTGCACTGGTATCATCACATCACCGTGCTGATCTACTCGTGGTTCAGCTACACGGAATACACCAGCTCGGCGCGTTGGTTCATCGTGATGAACTATTGTGTGCATTCGGTGATGTACAGCTATTATGCACTGAAAGCGGCACGCTTCAACCCACCAAGGTTCATCTCGATGATCATAACGTCGCTGCAGTTGACCCAGATGATCATCGGGTGTGCGATCAATGTGTGGGCGAATGGTTTCCTCAAGACGCATGGCACACAGTCGTGCAACATCTCGCAGCGGAACATCAATCTCTCGATTGCGATGTACTTCAGCTACTTTGTGCTGTTCGCGCGCTTCTTTTACAAGGCGTACCTGTCGCCCGGCGGCCACAAGAGTCGTCGCATGGCCGCCTCGTTGGCTGCCCAGAATACCGCCAAGCTCTCTAGCCCGCCAATTGCCGAGTCGCATACCAAATATGTGGGAGATGAGGCTCAGGCTGCCTATTTGCGCAAGGCCAAGGCGCAGTAGGAAATCATCATCATCAACAGCAACTCAAGATCATCCCGTCAATTGGATATGGGCGCGCCCTCCCTCACCCTCACCACCCCCTCCTCTATATCTACTTACCTAACAGGCTAAGGACATTTATTTATGCAGTTTTACCGGTGTAAAAGTTGTTTTTTAATTTTAAAACTGGGCAAAAACACACGTACGACGAGGAACCTAAAGAAAAAATTGTAAATTTAAGCATAGAGTTTAACCAGGCGGCTGGCTTACAAAAAAATATCCACAGAACACGTTTATATATATACATATATATATATATATGTATCGAAAACTGTATATGTCATTGTATATATAATGAGTAATCGAGGTGTTTTTCAAATGAATGATTTCAACTTTATCGTATGCTTGTTGTTTATAATGCAGCTAACCCAAAAAAGAGGGAAGCTATCCTATATACGTATATTCTTATATATATATATATATGTCTATATGAAAAATTGATCAGCCCCGAGCCGTGTGTTTAGTGTCCCGTTTAAGCCCAAAGTTTGTAGCAGAGTGTTGACAACCTCAGAATACAATATATTTAATAACACTAACATAGTTTTTTTAAAAATTTGTTTACAAACAAAAATATATGCCAAAAGGCAAAACAAAAATGTAGAAAAACAGCAAAAAAAATATTGAAACATTCTCAAATTGAGTTTAGAACGCCGCCGCCGCCGCTCAGTAAAATCCACAAAATACTTTTATGCTATCCAAGTAACTATTTAAAACACTTATGTATTCAAAAAACATATATCTATGTATATATGTGTTTCTATAACTAATTGTGTTGGCATTAGCATTCAGTGGGTATGTTTTTTGTTTACTCTAGCTGGATCTGAATTGTACTTTAAGTCTTAAAATATATCTATATATATATATTGTAACCAGCTAATTAAAGTCAAACTCAAAATACAAGATACAAAATTCTACCATAGGTTAGCTCCTGCTTCCACCACCCCCAAAACTTGTTGTTCAAGACAAAGCGCAAATTGTTAAAAAGTCGAATTGTATTCAATACTTTGTAATCGTGCAGGGGCGTGCATTTAGTTTCATCTTTTATTTTGTAGAATTTTTCTATTTAGTCGAGTTTAAAGTTTCTCTAAACACACACACACAGAGCAGGAAAACATAGATAACAAGTCCTTGATAAAAGAAAAAAAAAAAGAAATTAACAAAGAAAACAAAGCAAATGTTTAATTTATATACATATATACTATATTTATATAAATAAGCAAACCAAAAAGATAAAAAAAAAAAACAAACAAAAAAAAAACAAGAAACAAGAAGTCCTACTTGAAATGTTAATTTAGTATAAAATAAAAGCGATGCGTAAAGAAGATACTGAGAGAGAGAGAGAAAGATGAAGCAGGACGAAGGATGCGCAGCCGTATCCTTTGTGCCAGTCAAAGATTGTAACTGAATTCAAAAATAAAGCGAACAAATTGAACATTTTGTCGGGTAATTTAAACAAAAACAAAAATGAAAAGCTAAGAAAAACAAACGGATAAATAAAACGTAACAAAGGAAAAGGAGTTGAACTAAACGTCTTTTCATTTAAATGGAATAACAAATCAGTTATAATTCACAGAACACCCTGTGATGATCCTGCTAATATTTAACGCCTCTGTTAAACCACTGTAAGTATGTACATGTCACTGTTAACGGTGCAAAGTGATATTTAAAGGGACATTTTATTTCCCGTTCACCGTTTCCAATAATTGTAACTCATTTTAATTTACATCCATAGATCTGAGAGGAAAAACATTTATTTTTTTTTCTTGTTGGCTTTTTTGGAAACTGTTTCACTACACATTCATTTATACACACACATATATATTTATATATATATATTCTTAGTGTCTGTACATTGTCACTGTTAACTGCGCAAAGGGATATTTAAAGGGACATTTTATTTCCCACAGCGTTCACCGTTTCCAATAATTGTAACTCATTTTAATTTACATCCATAGATCTGAGAGGAAAAACATTTATTTTTTTTTCTTGTTGGCTTTTTTGGAAACTGTTTCACTACACATTCATTTATACACACACATATATATTTATATATATATATTCTTAGTGTCTGATTTGTTTTCGGTTTAGATTGCAGTTAATTCTCCAATTGAATGCGATAGGAAAATATCGCAATAAATTTTTAATACTAGACTAGAAAAAGTTGCTAAAATACTTACATTCTCATATTGTTTTGGTTTTTGTTTCGTATAATATGTATAATGATGTATTCTTGTGTATCTGAATCTATTTAAACGCACATTTTAAAACCCTATTACAATTAATATATATATACGATAAGATTACAAAAACTGACCGGCTAAGCTCTAAAGTAGTACAACATACATATATATTATATGGAGATGGTATGAATGAATTGTTGATTGTAAGTATAGTAAATGAGAACAACCACGAGATGAGCCATGTGGATAGAGATAGCGGGACAAAGGATTAATGTAATTGAAAGAAAGTTTTGTTATGTGTGTTTTTTGTTTTGTTTGTTTTTTTTTTGTTGTGTATTCAATGCCTTTGTTAAACAGTATATTCAAGAATAAGATCAAGCTTTTAAGAAAATAAAAATAAACCAACTCAATGCGGTTTTGTAACAAAACATTATAATTTTATAAAATGCCAAAAGAAATGATTTAAAACATTCAATTCCAGCCATGAGCAGCACAATGCGTATTCGAGAACAAGTTGTTCAGTTTACTTTCGTGGTGCATCTTCACATTGTCCCTTAGTTGTGTGTGTGTTGTATTGTGTTATGTTGTGTTATATTATCGTTACTGGATTACAAAGTTTCGAATTTGTTGTTGCATCAGCTATTTGAACTGATTTTTCATTAATTTGCGCTCTTGTTGTTTTTGTTGTCTGGTTATTCATTTGGTTTTCCTGGTTTGTTTCGTGTTTTTAAACTCGTTTGTATTCCATGTGTTTGTGTTAAGCTGCTAGAGTTGACCCGATTTTGTTTGGTTCCACAGCCTCCCGGATAGTGTATCTATTTGCGTCTACTGGTCACAACGCTCCAGCCAGGCTCCACTTGTTGTTGTTGTTGCTGTTGTTGGTGTTGTTGGTTGTGGTGGTGCCGGTGCCTGGCATTCTTGTGCGTGCTAACAATGGACGCAGCAGCTTCATCTCACTTTTTACCGGGAGGCGCTAGTGGAAGGCCGCGCTCCTTGCCACGTAATTTCATGCCAAGCACACGCTCCATCTTGCCCAATATCAAGTTGTTGGGAATACCACGTCCAGCCTCATAATCAGTAACCACTTGCTGCTTCTCGCAGATTTTCTAAACGAACAGAGTTTTAACTATCAATGCGTTTGGTGTGTAAGTGTAAAGCTTAGTTTTATTACCGTGGCCAATTCCTTTTGGCTCATGCCTTTGCCTTGGCGACCCTGCTGTATGATTTTGCCCACATCTAACGGTATCTTGTCGTGACGCAGCTCCTCAGTCTCACGATCCAGCTTGGCAGTGTTTTTAGTGGTCACATGCTGCTTGTTGGTGCCAGCACCATCTTGAAATGAAGAATGCAAAAGTAATGTAAAATCAATTTGAATCAAAATTAACAGTTTCTTTTTGTAGGTCAGACTGCTTAAATAAAATGGCCGCCAGAAAGCTTTCGCTGTCGTAGTATTGCGAAATAAACACAAACACAGATGCGCGCACGTACATACATACACTTGTATCAGCGATACGGTTAAGCCGCAGAAAACAACAACAAACGCCACGCAATGTGACTCGTATGCATCTGCATTTGGTCCGGTCCGACCCCGCCCGCTCTCTTTGCTATTCAGCAGTTAATTAATATTTCATTTTTACTCACATTTCTGCTGCGTATCGACTGCAACACCTTGACGGCGTGCATTATTAACAGCTGATTCGGTCTTCAGTTGGCTATTCTTAGGGGCCTTTTTTCTTAAAACGGTTACCGTATCCCAGTCCGACATCTTTCATTAATGTGGCGAAAATATGAAACAAACATTGAATGTAAAGCAATGTGACTGCGACATTTGTATGTCTGCTATTTACTTACATTGGCTGCTTTGTTAGTGATTTACTTAATGTAAGTATATGACTATATTTTGTAATTAAATCTACAAATTCCAGAACTATCTATATGAATATCTGAACGGTGTGACTCGAAGAGTTGTATTAGTTTTCTGCAGAGCTAGTTCGATAGCGGAACGATATATTTTAATTCACTTAAAGTTGGCTGCGCGCAATTTGTCAAACACACACAAACGTGAAGCTGGCTGTGCGCAATTTGGAGCGCACGTGAAGTTGGCTGCTTGTGAGGCACTTCAGCTATTTTAACGTCAGTCATTTGCGGTCACACTATCAACTAGTCGTCTTGAAAATTTTAACAAAGTCGGTTGGTGTCGCTGTGTTGTGCGGGTGTTAATTTTTGTGTGTGTGTAATTGGAAAAATGCAAAGCAATAGATAACTTAAAAAGCTGCACTTACAGCTACAACTCTAGTTCGGTTTTTTACTATCATATCAAGTGCAAAATATGTAAGAAACGCAGCAAACGCGACGCAGACGCAGCGTAGAAGACGTAACGGGGCAGACAAAGTGCATTTTAGGGCGTGTTTGTAGCCAGCCAGACCCCTCTCCACCTCCAAACTTCACCTTCTCAACCCCCCCTAATGGCACTCAACAAATGAAAAAGCCAAGCACCAAATCAATTTGATTGTTTTTCGCCCACTCAACTTCAAAATCTGTGCGTACGAAAAAAATATAAAAAAAATCAAAAGCGTATTGGCAATTTCGCAACATCCTTGAATTTTGTCTACTCTCAATTCGCACCAATTGGAGTAGCAAAACGGAACGGAAAAAGAGCGTATCTCGCGAAAAGAAAGAAAAGAGACGACGGCGACGCACGAAAGAAAATGTGTAGAGCAGCGAATTAAAATAAAAGCAAATTCGAATGCGATAAAATATATAATATATTAGAGTAGTATATAAAAAAAAAAAGAAGTAAAATAAAGTGCTTGCAAATTTGTATCGCAGCTGAACAACAACAACGTCAAGAAAACAAAATCATAAGTATTGTGAAATAGAAAGAAAGAGAATTGCAGTGTGTATTTGAATTGTTGTTGCATGTGATTTGAAGGATATGGGTGCACAGCAGGGCAAGGAGCGCGGCTCACATTCGAGCGGTGGTGGTGGAGGAGGTGGCGGCGGGGGCGGTGGCGGTGGCAGCACCGTTAGCTGCATTGGCGTCTCTAGCAGCAGCAGTCCCGTTGCATCCGGTTCACCGCACTGCATCAGCAGCTCCTCAGTTGGCGGCGGCGCTTTGAGCGCTGGCTCCACTTTGCGCAACTCACGCATCAAATCGCATCCGTCATCGTCGGGGATCAGCATCGGTTCCAGCGGCTCCTCGCATCGTGGCGCCAACTCCTCGAATGCATCACATAAGGATAATCGCTGTAATCCCAGCATTGGCCTAAACATATTTACCGAACACAATGGTTAGTATACACACACACACACACACATACATACATATGTATATATGCATTCAATAGGCATGATTGTTGGTGTGTGTGTGTGTATTGTTGTTTGTGTGCCACCCGCAACATACAAATGCACTTATACACACACGCACACGAACACATCATTGCTTTCTCTCTCTCTCTCTCTCTCTCTCTCGCTCGCCTGCTTGTTGTTCCTGCACACACGCTGTTCAATTGAGCCAATTTCTAGACTTTCATTGCTTCCGATTATCATAGAAGCGGAATGCGTATTGTTGTTGTTGCGCTTGCCGGCATATAGCTGTAGTTGTTGTTGTTGTAGTTGTATTTGTTGCTGGCTCACTTTTGTTTACAGCACCAAAAAAAAAGAAAGAAATGAAACGAATTTGGTAAATGAGGGCGGTTTTAGCTGCTGCTCCTTTTGATACGCAACCCGCCCCCGCAGCGGCACCCCATCAGCTGCTTAACAGTGGTTGAAATTGTAGATATATGTATGTATGTGTACCACCACTCCCCTCACCACTCCCGCACCCCCCTAGCCTTGTATTGATAGAAATATAACAAAAGTCGAACAGGCTTCTTTCCTGCGTTTTTCTTTTGCACGCATTTTTCTCTGCATCCGTTTTTATTGCTTTTTCTCTTCTTGTTTTTTTTTTACTGTAGTACACAATTTCCCATTATTATTTGATGTTATTTTTTTGTCATTTTGACAAGTTGCAAGATTTTCTCTTCGATTTTAATAGCTTTTTTATGTTCCTGTTGTCGTCCTACCGCAACGAAGTGGTTGAGCAGGGGCAAGAGTGGGGGGTTAGTTAGATTTATAGCTTGCTAATCAGCTTGCAAAGCATCATTATCTAATGCGCAAATTACTCATTACTCACAGCAACTCCAACTGCTGCTGAGCACTCTTATAACTCATTAAATGTCTCGAGGGCTGCACAAATGCAGTGAATTTTATTTCAGTTTGTTGTTGTTTCTCTTTTCTTTTCTCTTTCGTTTTCAATTGCAGCTCTTCTTGCTCTTTCTCGTTCTCGCTACGCTTATAAAATACGGTTAAAATGCAGTTATGCAAAAATAAATGGGATAAGATGTAATTGGAGAAAATCACATTTGTTAACATTGCCCTTCTATGCGATTCTCAAGTGGGTTTAATCAGCTTCCTCTTTCGCACCTAAAAAAAAGTTGGTTCAAGTGAAAAGAGAAGGAATAAGGTGAAGTTGCGACTGAGACTTCTCTTTATTTGAACCTTTCTCTAACTCTCTTCTTTCAGCCTTTCTCTCCATCTCTCTCTCTCTCTCCCATATACACATTCATTAATCTCATTGTAGTTGAGTTCTCTCCCCGCAAGCTATTCTCGCCAGGATACAGGGTATACACACTTCCTACTCTTGCGCCTAAAGCGCATTTTAATTGCTTCAAATTGATAACATTTCATTTACGTTGTTGTTGTTGTTGTGGTTGCACTGCAATTTGTTAGCAATTATATTTATTTATACTTAGCTTCAAGTCATTTTTATGATGAGTGTAACGAGCGCTCGAGCAACAGCTGATAAGACTGCCAATAAGTCAACAATTTATGTTATTGAGTCACACTAAGCCCTGAGCCAGGTATGCAGCTCACGAGCAAAGTTTTTTTTTCTTTGTTTGTTTTATTATTATTATGTCTGTGGTATTTGTTTGAAGTTTTGTTGCAGTGATTAAAAGTTGCCTTAAGATTATTTATTATGCTCGCTTGCTTGTACGTGAGCTGCATACTAGCCGTTTGGGCTTAAAGTTCAGCTGCAAAAAACAAACAATAAAAGGAAATTTTTTTTTGCTTTTCAACAGTTCCCACACGATATTATTCAAGACCCAAATTACAATCGAATACAGAAGATGCAATTCTCTTTGTTGTTGTTGTTGCTGCTGCTGCAATTGCAATTACAAAATTACATCGTAAAACTGTGTCTGGGGGTACAAGATTACAACCGCAGTTACCAGTTGCCAAGTCACAACATGCGCGATTTGAGGCCAGGTCGTATCTCAGACCGAATGCCAGCCACGAACTCTCTAACTAAAATCACAAATCCGAACACACACACACACACACATAAGTCAAATGCGACAAGCAAATAACTAGCATGAATTGCAATTGACGATATGGCACAGTGGAGCAAAAGGGTGTCGCAAAATGTTGACTATAGTGCTAAATTTGCATGCGATTTGTTTTATGCCAAAAATGTTAAAACAGAGCTTTAACATAGAGTCTACATGGAGCAGAAACAACAGTTACGTATATTACATTCTCATTGGTTACAATCACCCTGTTACTGCTGTTAGTTAACAGTTGAGTTTGGTACATGATTTACGAGTTGTGATTTATATACATGCCAAGTTATATTTTGAACCCACTGTATTTTATTGGCATTGTAGGCGTTGCCTGTTGGGCACTGTGGAATTTAACTTAAGTTGCAAGTCGTTGTTGTTGCTGTTGCTATACGTTAGACGACACGATGTAATTAGATATGTTTGGTGTCTCCATAGGATTGAATTGCGCTGGGAAAACAACTGATGCTTTTGCTTCACTGCAGCTTTCAATTGCAAATACTTGAAGCATATGCTGCAAACACGACACAACTGAGATGGAAAATGGGAAGTTTCTTCTCTGCCTTTTGCAATGTCGCAATGTCGCAATGTCTCAAAATAGCCATGAAGTGAAAAGTCAGAAAGTAGAAGAACTCCTTGAGAGTGTTAAGTATTTGTGTTGCTCTCTCTCTCCTTTGCTCTTATACTTTGTCTGTTTCTCTGTGAAGTGTAATCTGAGTAGCCTGGACGTTCGAGTCTAGAAGGCGGAAGGCGTCAATGGCCTCGCCCACCCCCCTCCTTGTCCATGTTTGCTAACATGCAAGCGGCAAATTATGAGACGAGGCAAATGAACTTTTCACATGGCTAATGGACGCCACACGCACATCCACCAGCCAACAACGAGAAGGAGCATGTGTGTATGTGTGTGTGTGTGTGTGTGTTGTGTTGTGGACACTTGGCAAACAGGTGATGTGTGGAAGGAATGTTTTGTGTTTGCTTAACAGCTTTCCCACTCACTTATAATTATGTTAATCTACTAGGAATAAATATTATTTCTTGAGCAAACATAATTGCTCGAAGCTCAAATCATGCAATAGCAAATTCTTTAAGTTGAATAATTTATAAAGACAGCTTTTTAAATATTTCATAGAAATAACAGTAAAACTTATAATTAAATAGTTTTTACATTTGCAAGTTAACAGCTGTTAAGGGAAAAAGCATAGGGAAAGAATAAAAAGAGTTTTAACATTTGCAAGTTAACAGCTGTTAAGGAAATTCTTAAAGTTCACAAGGAACAAAGATAAAGATAAATAATCACAAATAAGAGTTTTTACTTTTGCAAGTTAACAGCTGTTTAGGAAATACTTAAAGTTCACGAGGGAGAAAGATAAAGATAAATAATCACAAGTAAGAGTTTTAACATTTGCAAGTTAACAGCTGTTAAGGAAATTCTTAAAGTTCACAAGGGACAAAGATAAAGATAAATAATCACAAATAAGAGTTTTAACATTTGCAAGTTAACAGCTGTTTAGGAAGTTTTTAAAGTTCACAAGTGAAAACTTAGAGAAAGAATAAATCTCTAACTAAAAGCAAAAAGTATTAGCGTTTGAAAGTTAACAGCTGTTACTTGACTGTCCCTTAACATAATCGCATCAAGGCAAAATAATAAAAAGTTGAAGGCGTTGTCGCCACTTTTCTTATTTCGTTTAAAGTTTTCTCAATGCCTTCGCACTCATATATGCATGTTCATATATATATTCTATTATTAGCCCTGGTGTATCTCTTTGTCTTCTTCTTCTTGTCGCTGCTTTTTATAATTTTCTTTACTTTTACTTCAACTTTGGAGTCGCAGTTGTAATTGTAGTTGAGTTGCAGTCAACGTTGCCTGTTTCCTTTGCATTTGCCAGCTCGCCACCAAAGTGCCACTCATCGTCATCACTATTATTGTTGTTGTCGCTCTTGTTGTTGTTGTTGTTTTTGTTACTTTGCATGTTTTGCTTCTTGCTGGCTGTTGCCTTATTTTTGTTTTTGGGGCCAAAGGGCTGTTTTCGATCAAGCTCGTAAATCCTTTCGTGCCTTGCATTTCGTGCCTTTGCAATGCACTTTGATGTTTTATTTTTAGAGCACAGTCACAGTTGCTGTTCATTTCTGCTTTTGTATACACTTTCGTTTCGACCCAACTCAAAATCCAATAAGAACTGCAAGTACTTAATCCAACAGCAGCTGTGTGTGTATAGAGCTCTAATTAGTTTGTTCGAAACATGTGTAATTATTCCAATAGTAATCGTCATGGAACAGTTAAGAACTCGTCCAGTTGTATCAACACAAGCGAAAGCATTGCGTAAGGCTTTAAAACAAATGTCTTCAATGTTTTCAGTTGTGTTTTTGAACCGTTAAGTTGGGCAAAGCTACAGCTGTTAACCATTTGGACTGAGAAATAACTTAAGACAAACAATTTTTCATATAAGAAAATGATAAATTTATATCTTGTCATATTTTGATTGATTATATATAGTTTTTATGTTGCAATTAAACAGATGTATCTTTAGAAAACATGTCTGTTAACTGCAATAAACATTTATAACAATATTTGATTTATTAATGTTTTTATCTATATTAATTTCCTATGATAAAAGCTTCAGTCTTAAACATTTATTTATGAATATGAAGAGTTTAAGCAGTTTTTTTTACTTCTCTATAAAATCCAATAATAATTTTACATTTAAAATCGATTTAAAAGAATAAAAGAATAAGAATAAGTTGAATGTAAAGTTCATATAAGATTTGAATATAAGAAAAAGTTCATATAAGATATGAATATAAGATATGAATATAAGATGTGAATATAAGATATGAATATAAGATGTGAATATAAGATATGAATATAAGATGTGAATATAAGATATGAATATAAGATATGAATATAAGATGTGAATATAAGATATGAATATAAGATACTGCATATAAGATGTGAATATAAGATGTGAATATAAGATGTGAATATAAGATATGAATATAAGTTAAAGTTCATATAAGATATGAATATATGATAAAGTTCATATAAGATATGAAAAGTTCATATGAGATATGAATATAAGATATGTACGTTATTATATATCAACATAAGATATGAACTTTATTATATATAAGATATGAACATTATACTCAACTTATTCTTACCAATATTCATAAGTTCTAAATATATTGACAGCAAACAGACAGAAAGAATATTAACATTCTCACTGAGAAATAACAGCTACTCGTATAAGAAAAGAGTTTTAACATTTGCAAGTTAACAGCTGTTAAGGGAATTCTTAAAATTCACAAGGGAGAAAATATATTGACAGCAAAATTAGCTTTATGAAAGAAATACGATAGAAATGCAATACTAAATCTGTCCACTCAACCATAAATGAATTTGCATCTATCTTCTATATATACTTTCAATATATATACACATTCATATGCCATACATCATCATAACGTTCGCTTTCAAAACTTTGTCATCAAACAATGTTCAAAGCATTTAAATTTATGTAATTTTCTTGCCCACTTTTTCAATCTTTGTGACTTTCTTATTTTTGGTTTTTTTTTGCATTCCCAATGGAGCGCTTTGCATCCGCCCACACAACCGCCTCCCCTCAGCATTTCGACTCATTGAAAACTGTTTGCATAAATTAGCTGACGAAAAGCGAGAAGGAAAGATAGAAAGCGATAGGGAAACCAAACATAATTTGTACAAGCAGCAAAGCAAAAACCCCAAAAACAGAACCGACTATTTGTTTATTGTCAGAGAGAGGGGAGAAGGGTAGGGAGCAGAGAAGTAGTTGGTGGAATGCGTCAACTAATTATAAGCGCTTGAAATGCTTTTCACTATATATATATACATATCGTTGCTAATGTTGTAGTTGTTGTTGTTGGGAGTGTGATTATGTTTGAGGTCATAAATTTTGACGCCAGTTTGATTGATTGACACTCGCTTTAGCTGTGTTTAGATAATATATAAACACACACACACACACACATACACACACAGCGATGTGATAGGTGAAAGGGGAGACAATATTTGTATGTGCACTTTGTTCAGCAGCAACATCGCCCCCAAAATAAAATATATATACCATTGTGTAGTGAATTATGTGTATATTTACTTTTTTATGTGTTTATTGTGTGCAATTGATGTGTTTATTAAGGGTAAAGTCTCCAACCCCTCAACGCAACTGACGGACGTTAACAAGTCCGCAAGGTCAGATATATTAAAAGCATGTGCAAAATAAATATATACAGATATATATATATCATAGGTATAAACTTTTGTTCAGTTGTGCCGAGTGTAAATAAATAAACAACAGTCTGCAAAACGTTTTCAAATGCATTAAGCAGAATCGCTTTCACGACAAACCAACCAGAACCAGGGAAACCAGTTCTCCACTCTACCAAGACACTTGAAAAGATGAAGGGGGTAAACGGAGAACTAACAGAACTGCATTTTGAGGCAGCTTGAAATCCATCAATGAGGCAACCTGCTGCAACACAAATCACGTTCGTAATTGTAACTGTAATGAGAATTGAGATTTTTCTCGCCACACGGCGGCACGTACAGCTTTGCTTTTGAATCTGAGCCACAATTTACCTGCTACTGCAGCCATGGAATAGATACCAGCGCTATAGATATGCCTGTATATATATACAAAAACAAAAACTCACCTCTCACATATTATTGTGGCACAATCTCTTGACACTGTGCATGGGAATTGGATGCCGAGAGCGAAAAATTCATATGCCAAGGCGGGCTTTGATTGAATTTCTGATGTGCCTCCTCGATTCGAATCGTGAACACAGATATATATACACACACACACACACTCACATGTGTATACATACGTACATACATACATCCGACTGGCCAAAGGTGTTGTTCGCTCAATCTAGCAAATTGTGTCTAAAGGCCAAATAATTTATGCGCAAATTTCTGCAATTTTGCGAACACAATTCTAATCCTGGAGCCAAAAACCGAATAATGAATAACTGAATTAGTTCGAAAAATGAATAAGAAACAAAATGACCAAGAAAAATAATAAATAAAAAATATATTTAAAATGTTTAAACAAGTAACTAATTAATATTTTTGTTTATTTCGTCAGAAATTTTATTTTTTTTATTGAAAAACGTAAGAGAAACAAAACTTACATTAAAAAATTAAATACAATATTTTTTTAGAAAGGTATAAAAAACGTAACTAATTAATATTTTTGATTTTACGTCAGAAATTTTATTTTTTTTTTAAAATTCTAAAATGAAAAACAATAAAAACAAAACTACATTGAAAAAAATGTAAAAAAATTTTTTAGAAAGCTATAACTAATTAAAAATTTAGATTTTTTGTCATAAATTATTTTTTTTTTTTAATCTTAAAATGCTAACAAAATGTTTTTAAGAAGAAACAAATTATGAAAAAAGTCTAAGCACAAAAAAAAAATACTAAAAGTAATTAAAAATTAAAATATAATATGAGGAAACAATTTTTCAAATCATTTCTTAGGTTTTTTAAGTAAAAATAAATCGAAATGTGTCTCTTTCAATAAAATTAAACACAATGAAAGTAAGAAAGTAATCAAAAAGTGTCTCTAAAAGTACATGTTGAACTGTTTCATTTCACTCAACAACAAAATCTTTTCATACAAGGAAAGTAACTTATTTTTGTCAAAAAAAAGAAGCTTGTTATGTCCAAAAACCTCTTCACAGGCATTTTGCCAAAAAACTGACTCAATTAAAACAGCAAAAGTCATTCAAGAGCGACTTAATTTACTTAAGTTTCACTCGAATTTCACCAAACAAAAAACATTCTTATACCAAAATAGCAACAAATTATTTACACACACAAAAAAGCAGCGAATCAAGAAAATTGGCAAGTATTTACGATACAAAAGCGAGCTCCAAACAAACCAAAAGAAAAAAGCATAACAAATGCGCCTTGAAACGTTGCAAACCTGTTTGATACACTGACAACTAAAAGTCTGCGCACACACACACACTCTTCCCTGCCTCTCTCTCAATCTCAGTGTGTGTTTCTCTTTGTTAACTCTCTCAAATGTCAGCTGACCGGCGTCCGGTATGTTGTGGTCAGTGAACCAGCAATCGCAGTGTGAAGACATCAAATGAAAATTATCTCCAAAAAAAAAGAATAACAAAAAAAAGCAAGTAAGAAGTTTCTAGTCAAGAAATGTCGACTGGACGATACCCTGAACCCTATACTTGCAAGTATGTGTGTGTATGCGTATAGTGCATACTTGACTTAACTTCAATGTTCCATATCTCCGGTGTTTCACAACCGATTTCAATAAAAATCACACAGATTAGCATTATTTCGGTTAATGTTTAAAACGGCGTCTGAAAGATTTCCAAATTCATGATTTTGTTGTTATCGATAACATGTGTATATCGGAAACGGAAAGAGTTATTGTACTCAGTAGAGTTTCCGTGATGTTATGTTCCAAATCTGAACTCTCTAGCTCTTATATTCTTTGAGATCGACTATATTGACTCTTCTGTTGATGCTGATCACGAATATATATACTTAATGGGGTTGGAGATGCTTCCATCTGCCTGTTACATACTTTTGCACCAAACCTTTAAACCCTTTTTAACCATTTCCATGGGTTCAGGGTATAAAAACTTCCCGCAGTTAAATCCAATTTTATAACCCGTTGTTTGCATGTTGAGTGTTGTATATCTGCTTCTTTCTTTCTGGCTTCTTCTTCTTTTTTGTCATATTTTCAAAATAATTAATGTGAAATTTAATTCATTTAATTGCCGCCTAATGGCTGAACTCTGTTGCCTCTGGAGTTGAAATTTTGGAGTTGTTGTCGCCACTTTCAGTTTTTTTTTCTTTTTTTAATTTTTGTTCTCTTTTGTTTTTGCTGGCTTTTATTATATTTGTACCGGGGCCATTCAGAACTTTTTGTCTTTTGTCTTATTTTGAATGTGCGACGTCTGTCAATTTTTACGCCGTCTGGCAATATTTAAACGACATCCACATCCGCACTGAAAGTCAGTCCATAGTCCAGAGCATTGTCGTTGTCGCTGTCTGTCCACTCCTTATCCCCATCCTGACTATATTGCACTTGTTTTTCCCAGAATCGCAATAACCAGCCGCAAACACAAATGCAACGTTGAATCACCAAGCAGTTGATATGGACTAAGACACACACACACACACACATATATATATATATATATATACTTACATATCTATATATATAACAGAAACCGACATAGAAACAACATTAAATGTTTTATTCCTGTTGCGTTCGCCTCACAGCACTTTGGCTGTTTGCTTTTCAATTTTCAGCTATTTGCATTCACCCTTGCCAAACTTTTCCGTATTTTATATTCTATGTGTATTTTTTTCGCTGCTGCCTTTATCTGTCTGCCATTTAACCGCTAACCACTATCTAGATATAGCGAAAGGCCAGTGCTTTGTAGTCATCCCTTGGCCACACCTTGTCTGGCACGGACAGTTCGGTTTTTTCTTTACTTGATAAGACACACGAAACATTTTTTGCTGAAAAATGTGCTAAAAAGTTGTGAGAATAAAGCGAAAAAGATAAAAATATTGCGGGGAAAAAAGCTTGATTTAACACAGAATCAACTAAATTATTAATAATTGAATAAAATAAAATATTTTTAGAGGCCGAAAATATAGTTTCATGAATTTTCAGGTTATAAACTTAAGAAAAGAAAGAAAAAAAAAGTTGGAAAAG